>OX101803.1:20922321-22172321 GCA_944452935.1 Rhogogaster chlorosoma | reverse complement strand
TATATTAACGCCTATAGAAGCTAATCTCTGACTAACGTTGAAAAATAAAATTCTACGTTATACTTACCTACTTTGACGATAACCCGGCTCAAGCCACTATTAGAAATCTACCTGCTACTCGCGTGTTACTAACCACTAACTAGCCGTAAAACTTTTAGCGTCGTTATAGCCCGCAGTCGAGGGATCTATTACGCTCTGTTACATTAGTCTAATAACTACTGCGTAATGGTATTTTATCAAAATAACGACAAGTCTATGACTAGCTTGCTCATATCCGCGAGGGGATGAAAGTCTACGGGAGAGTGTCCGACAACGGTTGCGAAAAATCAGAGAAGCCCGATTTTCGAACGCGTATTTTACGGCCTTATATACTATACATGCGTATATACCTACAGGGTCTATATGTTCCGAGGGTCGGGCTAGGGGTTTAGCACAATTTCCACCTGCGCAATAAACGTGAAACAAAGAGATTCGCACTCCTCGTATGGGATAGGACTAGCCTCGTAGTGAATTTCTGTCTCGACTCGAGAGTCAGCTATGGCATAGCGCAGGTAGAGCTGTACTTGTATATATATGGCGTTGAGTCTTTATTTCCCCGAGGAGCGTTCAAGGGGTTTATCGTTTAGAGGAAGACTGTGCTCGAATACGACTGTTATTCGACTGTACTACGTATATGTATATGGAGTTTGGCATTGGGGTGTAAAGAGGATGGGGGGGCGTTACGTCACGCGGCACGATTATCGCCCTCGGGAATCCCCGTTGAGAAAACCCGCGATAATACCCGCGCCCATCGAGTGAAAATACACAAGGGAAGAAAGAAAGAAGAATATAAAAATAAAATAACGTTCGTACCTACGGGATGAGAAACGGTCGGAAAGCAATTGAATTGATCATCTTACACATTTGTCATTCGCAAGTATTAACAGTCTAACCCCTAACCGTGACTCCGTTAACACCCTTATCGAAATACCTGATCGTCCGAATCCGAAACGATTTGATTTTTAACCTCCTGCGATGATAATCAAACGATTTATTTCCGGATATACTGATCGAAACGATCCTATTTGGTCGAAATTAAAAGTTTACGAGCTGCTAAAACGGCTCGACAATTTCGTCCGTCCCTTCAGGCTTATCCGCACGACTGTTTTTCGTGCTAATAAACTCCACTTTCTGATAACAGTTCATGATACCAGTTGGATTACATTCACGAATTTTCGGCATCCGAACTTATAGACTATAGTTGTCTTTTTTTTTCTTTCTTTCTTTCCTTTTTCTCATCTTAAAATATGAATCAAGTATTGCGTCTTCTCCGGTGAAAGGCGGGGGAAAAAAAAAGAAGAAATCTGCAGCAGATAAAAGAAATGAAAAATGAAAAAAGATCTTGTAACACTGCGCAGCATCTGGTGAGCTTTAAAAGTTCAGACAGTCGTTTGATCAGGAAGAACAATGAAGGAATATGAGTCGGGATATTCCTACTCTTGTGATATAAGAATTCCGTAAGTATAGGGCGTCCGTTGGTCTAGGTATCCTCAAAGCATCCTCGGATACTCTAGGACTAGGATAGCATACCACCAAACTGTACCGTCATTCGATCGGCTAAAGTGCCTCGAGGAGTTCTCTACGTCTTTGGTATAAGGTACTAGAACTAGCCGAGGCGAGGCAAGGTAAGGACTTTATACTTGGACCCTGTTTCGAAGGATTGGGAACCAGAACTTTGACGACAGATGGATGCTGCAGCTGCACCTTTCCTCCTCTAAGCTCTAAACTTCGACGTATAACGGCGCCGTTTTAGTTTCGAAAGCATGTTATAAAAGCGTCGATAATCTGGTCAGATTTTCCTCTTCTTCTTCTTCTTCTTCTCTCTCATTTTTTTTTTTTTCTTTTCTTTTTTTCCCAGCACAGAATACAGCAAATCGTTTTAACTAAGTGGGCAAAGAAATGCCCAGGATCTACACGTCTCGAGTATTTTTCTCTATTTATTACGCACTTAAACCCTTAAACGAAAAAGTGCTAAGGGGAGAGAAGCGACTGACGTCGAACGTCTGGATAGTGAAGGTAGACTGGGGCAAAAAAAATCACAGTTTTAGGGTATACACGCGTTAAGCCTCTCTCAAAACCGCACCAGTTTCACGGGCCGACGCACCGTCACAGAATACTGGTCGATCAATCTGGCCAACAAACTGAAACCGATACGCGACCCCAGATTCGCTCGTTTACCAACCCCGCTAAGCATTCATCGCTGTAGCTGAAAGGTGCGATTTCGAACTTCGCGGGACGGATGAATTAGGTTTTTTTGGCAAACGAGAGAAAAAAGGAGAGAAGAACACTCTGCTAATAAGTTTACGTGTTTTTACCTCATGTCTGGTGAGGATCATGGAATAAATTACCTTCCTCAATTATTCATTTTTACAATTTGCCTAATTTATTGTATATATATGTATGTAAACCATAATAGCCGTCCCTTGGAGAGGCTAATACTGTTATTGTTCAAGTCTCGGGTTGTATAGAACCGCAGGAAGCGGATTGTAACTAATTTACCACCCCGATTCTAAGAAGGATTTGTAGATCTTCCCCGTACCATGCGGCACGTCTATAAACCGCGCGGGGTGTAATCAATGGAAACGGATTGACGAGAGCTTTCGCTGCCCTGGATGAATATTTAGAATTTAGGGTAAAGGCACAGGGTGTCACTGAAATTTATTCCCAATCAAGAACTTAGCGATACTTCCTTTACGATTAATCAAAACGCAGATATCTAGCTTTCGACTCAAGAATAATTAGTTTGATTTATATATATATATATTTTTTTCTCTTTCTTCGTCAAACAGATTAACGAACAAGAAATGGGGACATTAATTTCACCACATATCTTACATATATGCGATATACGTACCGGGGGGGTGAGGTTTGACGTCGGTTTCTACGTGGCATTGATATTCCTTTGTATATCTTGAGATAGTTGCCACGGTGCTTTTGATTGCGTGAAAGGCAAGGATGTATTATAGTATATAGCCGGAGTGTCTCGGCGCTAAAATAGCTTATTCCCGAGGCTGAGTTCTGGGTATATCTATAGACTATGGGGTCTATAGTCTGGAGCACCATTGTTCGAGAAGCGATCGACCGTACGTTCGTTTGTTTCCAAGTGAAAACGGATTTCCAATACATCCGCCAGCGTAGAGAAATGTTATTGTACTGTATATAACTATTTAGGTGCTACAAGAACCGAATCATACAAGCTATTTCATTTTCACTCGGTCGTATGATGTCAATTGCAGTTTGACGAATGGCGGGAAAGAAAAACGATTGAAAATTTGCGAATAAAAAACGTGAAATGATATAATAAAATCGAAGATATATACAATGAAAAATTGATATTTTTAACCGGAGGAAAAAGAGAACGAAAATCGCAAAAACATATTTGTCAAATTGGCAAACAGGACTTTTAATTGTATATTTGCGAACGAGTGTTTCGAATTCAGTACTCGTCGCAGCTTATTACGGATAAATTTTATTAGCACGTACCGTATACCGAAACGTATACTAATAATACATATATCGTGCGATTCGTGACAGAAACGATATACGCGGCTTCACGTGGCCGAGCAATATTTGAAAGTGTATAATCAATGAATTAGCACCGTATCGTGTCGTATCTCTGTCGAGAATCGTAATTAAAAGAGGAAACGAGCTGGTGTCAATTTTCGCCACGTTTTCAGGATTAAACATCGCATTCCTATACCTACCCTGCAGTCTGAACGCTGCGCCAATGGGATGTTGAAATTTATCTACCTACATACATGCATACACCTATATAGATTTTATGAATTATTTTCACGAGTTCAAAAATTAGTTTCATTTCGTTAAACGACATTCCCATCACCTGGCCCTCGTCATTTATACAGATACAGTGAAAATTTTCACTATAAAACCTCTGCGCGATCAAATGTAGAGAATCATTTGAAACCTAGCCGAAAATGTTTTCGCCAACATCTTAATTGGAAAACTTTTTGTCTCAACGACGGAAGTATTTGCACTGTTATAAGGGTCCGCAGACTGGTATGGGATGGTTAAGCTAAGCGGATAGTCGTTTCGGTAAATATCGCGGAAGTAAGTTTGAGCTTTTTCTAAACGCACGTATTACGTATCGCAGCTGTTTGTGCAGTTGGCAGAATTGTCTGCAATTTATAAATTGATAAATAGACAAATAAAGAAAGAAAGAAATACGTATAATAGATATGAAAGAGAAAGAACAACCAGAGGAGAAATAAGAAATGAAGTAGAATAGACGAGGAAAGATTCCACGGCTGACCATACGCCGATCTCTACTACTTCGCCGTCTATTTCCTCTCTGGTTCGCTTCGTCGCGCAGTTCCGCTTTGCGAACTGTGTGTAAAAATTTTGCTCCCAAACTACCTTGAATATAAATGACAGTACTTGCGAAAACCCGGGTCTTTTATGTCCTTGAAACTATTCGGTGAGAAGTAGGTAGGTAGGTACCTAGGTAGGTACGCGTTTCAAGAAAACTGGGAGATGTATCCGGTGCCCGGAAATGGTACCTATCCTCCGCGAAGCCTCTTCGTTTGCCAACGGAGGTACAAACTGTCGCTAAAAACGTTAGTATTTAAGGCTATGAAAGTCCCCTTTTCATGTTCTTCCTTAAATAACATTTCTTTGCAAATTTGTAAAAGCAAAAAAAAAAAAAGCAGAATGAAAAAATCCAAATTAATGGAATTCGGTTTCCCCGGATTTCACACCGTTTCTTCATGTATATATGTATATGTATGTATATACCTTGACGGTTATAAACGATGGCTAATACCAAACGCAGAGTCGATTCTGTCAGCTTCGAATTCCCCGGAAACCAGACTTTGGCCTAATAATAGAGAGGCTTGAAATACCAAGCTTCGTTCTTCGAACGAGGAGAAATAGCAAGGGTGTGAAACACTCTTGCGGTTGACCTGACTCGGTTGTCTACCACTGAGAGTCGGCTGACTCATTTACTCGTACTACTATCGCGTTTTGCTGACCGACTAATGTATCCCAATCTCGATAAATTATATTCGACATTTAGGGTGGTTATAGGTGGCAGAAAGATAATCGAATAGATAACGGCTTATTACAAACGCCTATCTCCGACTGCAGGACCATATCAGCACCCTCGCATTAATAATAAGAATAAAAAAAGTTGTTAATTAATTTTGAAAATTTGTCTTCTTTTTTCTTTTTTAGTTTATAATTTAATTTCGTCCATTTTCTTCCGTCGTCATTTTGAAATGAACCACAGTCCGCCACATCGCGTTGTCATCCTCGTTTTCGGAGAAAAACAGGGGTAAAAAAAAAAGAAGAAAAAAAAATAAATTCACGAAGAAGAAGAGGGCCGGAGAGAAAACGACTCTCAGCGTAATTGAAGGCAAGCAAACAACCAGGCAGGCGTTGCTAGTGTCGGAATGTACGACGACACTGTGCGCTGATGTTGCGCTGGTATCTATACGTTCGTATACATGCCTCTACGTATATCACTTCATATTTCATCAGGCGAAGTGCGCTGCACTGCTAACGAGCTTCAAAGCGTCTTCTTCCACTTCCACTTCCACTTCCACTTCCACTACTTCTACTTCCACCTCTGCCTCTGCCTCAGCCTCCTCTCAATTTTTTATTCCTTCTCAACCCCTTCGCGCCTTTTCCTATTGTTATTTCCATCCCCACAACAACGCCGCTACTACCACCAATGCCACTAGGTGTAGTCGCAGGGGCGAAAGTGTTAGTGCAGGTACAGGGTAATCTCGTGAGTATAGCAATGAGCGGTCGGATACAGGGGTAGGTGGTAGCGTACATGAGAGCTTTCTGTTTTTATCTTTTCTCTCTTTTTTTTTTTTTGTTTATCAGATCAAATTTCTTGCCACTCGATATTCAGCCACGCCAGACATACACCGAGCATATCCCCTCGTCGAAACTACCCCTTAGTCATTATACCACGTAGAGTATATAGGTATACGAGACGGATAGCTGTGGTGTTTAATTACGCGGTGTATACTATGCGTAATGAAGCGGGAGAGAAATTAATTTCTATAACATGTATATATATATATATATATCTCCGTATATACTACGTATACAAAAAGAAACTATGTTCAGGTTCTGTGAGAGAAAGAAAAAGGGAACTACGTATATCTAACTATCTAACAATATGACAAGAAAACGATCCTCTCTCTGGCAAACTTTTTCTACTATACG
The DNA here is from genome assembly GCA_944452935.1 of Rhogogaster chlorosoma. Taxonomy (NCBI): domain Eukaryota; kingdom Metazoa; phylum Arthropoda; class Insecta; order Hymenoptera; family Tenthredinidae; genus Rhogogaster; species Rhogogaster chlorosoma. The sequence goes on along the minus strand of OX101803.1, from coordinate 22,166,087 downwards.
TCTACTCATCCAGTCGTATTATGAGATCGTAGATCGGTTTGATTCAGTCACGTATATATTTATCACGTCATGGGGGTAAAGTAGTTAGTTTAATTGAGGAGATTGTGGTGAATTTTTTTTTTTTTGCAAAAATGAAACCGCGTCTTGTTTCTAGCGTGTTTCTGCAGGTTACCTGCGACGGTTGTGCAAACAACTTGTTTTTGGGGTGAGGGTAGTACATAAGCCGAGGTCGCCCGAGGTCGTCGAGGTCGCCGAGGTCGCCGAGGTCGAGTAGGAGGAGGAGGAGGAGGAGAATGAGCAGGATGAAGAAGAGGACGAGAACGAGGACGAGGAGGAGGTTGGCTGAACCTCAGCCGAGGCAAACGCGTGGGTTGCGGTGCGTGAAATTTGCGAATCAATAAGGCCTCGCACGCAACTATAATAATACCGATATATATACATACATATGTATATATAACTCGCCAACTCGCCAACTCGCCAACTCGCCAATTCGCCGCTATACTCTTTCATCGTCAGCCAATTTTCAACCCCTATATTGGCTATTTCCTCGAAGCCCTGGTGCACCACGATTCTGTTCCCAGATTCGATAACAGTTTTTTTTTTCTCCTTCTCCTTCTCCTTTTCTCTTTCTTTTACTTTTTCTATTCTTTTCTTTTTCTTCTGTACTATAGCGAGCTGCACAGCACCAGCGCAGCATACCAGGTAGGTATCCGTGTCTAAATTTCCTACAGGAATATCATCTCCTTTTCCTACCAGCTTTCCAAGCTTCACCTAGCTCACAACTCTCGTCGCAGCACATATACACACGTATTATTATACTGCCTGCATACCGGTGAATTCCGGAGCACTTCAAGTAGTCGAGTGAAAAACTTCCGCACTTCTTGCACCGCGGTGGGCTTAATATTAACGAGGAAGGCCTGTGTGGTTAACGTGAGATTACTGAGGAAAACCGGGTAGCGCGTTTGAATTATATATACGCGTGGCAAAGGCATGCTAGGCGTTGCTATAATACGCGTACGATATGATATGGAGTGGGAAAGAAGAAAAAAGAAAAGAAAAAAAAAAAAAAAAATACAAAACGGGGGTTGGAAGGTGAGAGAAAAAAATTTCACAGTATTCAGAGAGTTTGATAAGAAATTTCATTAATTTATTAATTATTCGAAATAAAAATGATAAAGAAACGCGAGTTTGAATTCGATTCGTGAATCGTTCGCCCTTTTTTTCTTCTTATTCTTTTTTTGTTAATTAGACGGAAATGGTACCTACTAGCGGGCAACAGGTTTTCGAGAAGATAAATAGACAAGAGTGTGGAAAACACGGAGATAAACTTCAACGAAATTCAGACGATAAAATAGCTAATGTAAATAATAAAAAAAACGTACACTAACCACATGTATACGTGTATAAGTATGAAAGAAGCGAATCCATCTAGCTGTCCTAATTTCCGGTAGAATTTAAAAGTACTGCAAGTTACAGAGGACGAAAGAAAGAAAGAAAAAAAAAAAACAGCATAATGTAACAAGATAAAGAGAGAAAAGAAGAGAGAAAAAAAAAAAAAAATTGGGTAGTTAATAACGCGGAAACGAGATGTTTTTTTATTTAAATCTGCCGAGGTCATGATATTTTGCCCTGCTACTGAAACATGCAAAAATAGTCTGAACAATTTTCGCGTATCTCTCGGAGCGTATACATAGGTATATATATATACGTTAGTAAGCGGAATGGTGTGCGGTGGCAGTGGTAGTGGCATTGGCGTTGGCGGTGGCGTTTGCGTTGAAAAGATAATTGGTTGAAAAATTTAAATTGTTCACCCTGTACGTATCTACATACCTACATCTACCCTGTACACCCTGTACCCTGCGTAAATGTACACATATGTGTATACAGATATGTGTGTATATGGGGGAGTTGTGCAGGGCACCACCCTACCCCGTGCGGGACACATACGTTAAACAGAATAACGAGGGTTGCCCTGGAAACAGGGCTGTTTCGTTTCTCGGAAGTCTGCAGCGCTTCCCGCACCTGTTTTACGTATCACGCGACATAAACCACACACTCGCGCAGGGAAAGCGAGAGCAAAAAATAAAAAAAATGAAAAAAATAAATAAAAAATAAAATAAAATAATAAAACTAGAACCCCATACGTCAGTGACGGACTCCCTCAGGCATACCGCTTATACTTGTATAGAAGTAAACGAAAGACCAGCACGAGACGACCACCCATAGTTAGTCACCTCCTCTTATGCGGCTCGTAAACTCTACCGTTTAACGGATAGACGTCGCGTGATTTTATCCTTGATGAATCCTAAGCCGATGAATAAATTACCTTGTCTAATTGGGGATTAACTGTTTCCCAGTGAAATTAGTTTCTCATATTCTTCTTCGAGCTTTATTTCACTTTGTAAGTATATGTACTATGCTGCGTCTGATGTTCTTATTTTTTCTAGTTTCATATATTCTTTGACATTATAGATGCGAGAATTGAAAAAAGTGAACCTCCGCCTCAGGGTTTCACAGTTCTAGTTCGTTTTATAAAGTAGAAGAATATATATACGAAACGTTTCCATTTTCTTATTCGAGTATAAAAATGAATTTCATTTCAAAAAAAAAAACTCACGTGTAAGGTATAAAAACGATAAGTTGTTTTCGAGTGGAATGATGAGTCTCGCAAGCTCTGCGGATAGGTATATGCTTACACTATACCTATCTGTCGCGCGAGGATAGAAATGGAGGAAAAAAAAAAAAAAAGAAAAAAAAAACTTGATATCCAGTAGAAAGAGGGAAGCAACCCCTTGCGGCTATATAGGCTGTGTAAAATCGTGGAAAAACGAGCCGCCGTGTCGCGGCTGGCTGTAGTAACTCGCCATTAAATTATCGTTAGTACTTTACTGCCTACACATATACACACATACATACCGCTAGACCAGGCATGCACCGCGTAAATCAGCGGTCGATTCGGGGCTGCAGTCGCGGGAGGATTCCCCAATTCTCCGTTCGCTAACTGACTCGGAATTCCCTTGGAATTTCAATACTGTGGGACTAGACACCTCGCGATTTCCCTCTTGTCGCATTCTCGCATATGCGTGTCTCCTCGTTTATTACTATGTATAAATTATTATCGGAAGGAAAAACAAGAGGAGGAATAACACAAATTTGGATTCGGTTGTCCGAGGGTGAAGATAATATCGTAGGGACAGGCGGAGGGGGTCCTAATTGTTTGTGAAACGGTTGTTCGGTTATCTACAGAAAGAAATAAGTATCTCTTTCGACTCGTTAGCCCCCGGGCTTTGTTTTCATTGTTTAGACTTAGCCGGATGGAAAGAATTCCTGCATTATATCAACCCCTTCCTCGGCATCCCCCGGCTCTATGGAACCCGGGGGTAAAGTGACGGTCGAGCGAGCCGGTTGAGCGGAATCCGATAACTGGGCGACGCGACGCGACGCGACGCAACGCGACGTGGACGTCGGGTACCGAAGACTAGGCGTTGCCCCACAACCTTTTAACCTCCGTTAGTTATTCTCCTTAGAAACAATTCCACACCACCCTCAGCTTAACTCGGCTTGGCTCAGCTAAGCTACGCCGTAAATGCACCCTTACACCAATAACTACTACCTACACATGATCCCCATGGTTATTTACGTTACGGATATTATCGAAAACCCATAAACGGAAAGCGTTAATCGTTTCCATCTCATACCCGGCCATACGTACGTTCATGCATAGGCGGTACGTATATCCCGATAATAAACCAGACCCAGAGCTGATAACGGAACGTTAAAAGGGGTGGTAAAAATGAAAACAAGCTTTTTTCGCAGTTTCAGTTCCCTTTTCTTTCCTTGGGCGATAATAATGATGATAATATTAATAGTGAGAGTAAAGATTCATTTCAGCCCTTATATAGTAGTCAGGATGTCATAGCTGTCTTCTCTCAATTTTTCTTTGATTTTCTCTTGATTTTTTCTCTTCTTTTTATATCTTCTTCTTTCTATATTTATTTCATACGAGATACATCTGCCCGTATCGTTCCTGGGCAAGGCGTACATCCGGTATTATAACTTCCGCTAGGATAGCCCCTTTGCAGTCAAGGAGAATAAAGAGGGAACGACGTCCAAGAGCCGCTTTTGCGCCGGTTGCGTAGCCATTCCGAAGTATTCGAAATTGGCTTCGAAGCTGTCAGTTTCCTCTACGCGGGTGGTTATTTTCTCGACTATTCCCACCCTTCACTCTTATATACCTACATACGTATATCTATACGTAGATGTACATTATACATATATACATACATATCCATATATACATTGGCAAACTAGGGACGCGTTGTTACGTCGCGTACCTTATACCTATATACACGCGTATATATGTACATTGTACATGTATATATCGAAGAGAAGTCTTTTGTGTTATTTCCTTTGCGATTTTCCTTTTCCATTCCCTTTCCCTTTCCCTTTCCCTGTGTCGTTTTTCTCGTTTCTCTTTTCTCTTCACTTTTTACTTTTTTCATTTTTCTTTTCCCTCCCGTTTCTCGCTCTCGCTCCTTCTTCCTCTATATCTGTCGCATTTTTTCCTTGTGTTTTCATCGAAAATGAAAAGCACCGGTTTTCAAATCCGCTCGCGTACTATACCTAATGCTTCGCTCAAACGTCGCAAGCTCAATATTTTTTCCCTTTTATTATAAAAGAAAAAAAAGAGTTGGAAATATCGGAAAAACCTCACGGCCGCTTAACAAGCTCGCTTTTGCCACGCACGTATATATTCTATACTACTACACTACTACATGATATATTAGCATGGCTAATTTATGACGGAGAATTAAACCCAGCCTCCATATAAAGTCTAGTTTTACTTTGCTTTATTATAGCAAAACAACATTTTCTCCTCTCTCTCTCTCTCTTTCTCTATTTTTCTTTATTTCTTTTAGTTTCGGAGCTAATTTTATTGCAAAATTTTAACATTGTTCATATAACTAAATATGCGTGTGCAGTTCTTTCTTTAAATCTCTATCTCTCTCGGTTTTCTCTCTTTCTCTTTCTCTTTCCCCTAGTGGAAATAAGTTTATTGCACGTTTCTTTGATGTTATAATATTCGAGCTTTGATAGAATCATTTTATATCATAAACTAGAGGTTGTGGGTAGGTGTGGGTTTTGTATAATAAAAAGTTTCCAGCTTAGAAATGAATTGGGGTGTATATTTCATGCGGGTGTTTGTCGAGCCTTGAAATGCAAGCTCATTACTGGTTCGGGTTCTGTACAGAGGAAGAGGACGTGAATAAGAGAGAAAAGGCCGAGGCAAAGGGAGAGGGAAAGGGGAAGGGAAGGGGAGAGATAGATATTATCAAAACCGATGAATAGGTAAGTTATTTATAACAAGTTTATCACTCGACGAAATTGAACGCAAATTGAATATTTTTCTTCTTTTTTATTATGCTAAAACACGCTCTGTCGCACGACGAAGGCTATAAGGCCTCTTTCGAAGAAGTAAAGTAGCCGGCTGCAAAGGACGGAAATAAAAGGGAAAATTTTTTTTCTCTTCTTACTTCCCCTAAGGAAATACCAACGACTCGCGAGCTTCTCGGTCCTCGCAATACGCTCACTATACAGATTTAAAAGATACGCCGTACCTACTCCCCGCGACGCGACGCGACGCTGAATTCCTCATCCCTTAGCGAAGTAGCGAGTTCGACGCGAGACGCGCCTCTCCGTTATTATATTTCTTGATAAATTACATATTTATTGGTTTAGTTCTCACTTGGCCCACCCCTCTCTCTCTCTTTCTCTTTTTCTCTTCATCCCTCCGCCACCTTTCAAACCCCTCGTCTTTTTCCCGCCTTTCCTTTCCTTTCCGCCTGTGCCGTTTGCGCCCTCGTCAAATCGTGTTTGACAATCGACGATCAATAAATATGATAATGCCTTCTTAGGGGAGACGATAACTCATGGAAAGTAATATTTTTTACGCTCAAAAGTAATTCTTTTCTTTTTCCTTTTTTATTTTCTTCTCTCTCTCTCTCTCTCCTTTTCTTCTTCCTTCTCTCACCTCTACAACAGCCTCCTGGTTTTATTCTTACGAATTTGACTGTGTGTGAGATATACCGTTTTATATACCTACCTGCCTGCATACATAGGTACTTGCGTATATATTAATTCCCTCCCGACATGAAAAGGCGTTATTCTTCAATACATACATAACACCTATACCTTGTGCCTATATAATCGATATTATTAGGGCTGAATCATCCCCCGTCAGTCAGAATATTTTCCAACAAATCAATCAAAGATATTTATTGTTAGTAAAAGTGATGAAAAAAAACATTCTGACAGATTATATCGAACATAATAATTATTTCTATCGAATACAAACGCCCGGCGATGGTATTCATTCGTCCATCATAGACGTTTGGGGGGTGGAAAATATCCAACATCAGCCCTTTTCTTATAGTCGACGTATATATATATAGCCCCTCGTAGAATTTTCTTGAAATTTAATATCAGATATAAAAATTGTTTCACAAGTGGTCTGAGACGCGAGAAGTATATATATTAATTTTTTTTTTTCAAATTTTTATCAGTTTTTTTTTTTGCGAACAATGCGACACATGTGTCGCCTAGCAAACAAAAACTTCTGAGTCCCCTTCGAACATCAGCACGATGCCAATTTTCTATTTACTTTTCTTCCCTGGTGCAAAGCCAAAGAAATAAATATCTTCGATCAACTAATATCGCGTGTCTCCTGTGAACAGTCAATATAAGTAGAAACAAATATTTGACATCGATAACAGCTGCGGGACTACGAGCGTATATGTCAGAGAACAATAAAGCTATTTTGATATAAATAATGACCAATTCTTTCCCTTCCCTTTTTCCTGTTTTTTTTCTTTTTTTGACAAAATCTATCTTATTTTATGTCAATCTTTTTTTTTTGCAAAAATTTTTTTTGAATAAACGGAGATCTGTACTCTAATTCGCACATCTAGATATGTACATATATATACGCATGTATAGATGTGGGTATATATTTATGTGTGAAATTTTCGCTAAATTTATTTTCAACAAGGTTCAAGTTTCGCGTTGATATTGGGGCGCGACGCGGGGATGCGAGCTTTTTTTTTCCAACCCCTGAGTTTCGGAAACTCTCGTGCACGTTCCGGAACGTATATCCTCGACTTTTGAAAGCGTTGACGGTCCCGTCAACGGGCGAGGCGAAATAGATCGTAAACAAATGAAAGAGAAATCTAAAGAGACAAGGGTACGACGGAGACGGGCGACGAAAGCTCGTTCGATTTTTCTACCACTTTCTTGCTACACAATTTCTGCGCGGTTTAATGGCTGAGAAATAAACATTTCGTTTTTTGGCAATAACGACGCGGTGGCGGTGGCGAGACATTGAGCACCAACTCAACCGGCGCGACCGCGACGCGACGCTCTGAATGAAAACAGGTGTCCCTTGAACCTATTTTCAGAAAACTATACAATCCATCCCTAAAACGGGCGACTGCGTCGAGTTATCGCGAAAAATGAACCAAGTAAGAAGAAGATGAAGAAAGAGCGCGACAATCGGGGAAACAGGGAAATAAACGTTTCGTGTGAAATTCAAAATCTTTCGTTTTTTTTTTCAAACTTGTTTTTCTCACGATGAGCGTCGTTCGTTTTTTTTTTTTTTTTTTTTTTTCGGGTTATTACAGCCGGACAGGAAAGGGTTTGGACGATAAGTGAGTTTTAAGCGCCGTCGACTCTCGGGTATTCGCGAGTCGTTAGTTCCGGTGGCCAACAGGATACCCTGAAGCGAGGGGAAGTCCCATCGGTGATCGTATGACGGGAGTGAAAAATGGCTACGTATCAGAGACATTGTGCCCCGTCGCACATCCCCGGGATCGATATATGTAGATTTGTCGTTTTTGTGAATATCCATATATACATGTATTTATACGATTTGCGAGAGTACATCAGAGTTAATAAAAATTAATCGTTTAACCATACAGGAAAAAAATGGAGAAAAAAAAAGTAGAAAAATTAACTCAAAAATGAAATAAACTATACGCAAATGACAGAACGAAAATATGTACCGAACAAACGAATCACATCGATTTTTCACAGAATTTTTATATTTTCTTGTAAAAAAAAAAGAAAGAAGAAGAAACAGAAAAAAAAAAACTCTACTACTTCACAGCTACAACTTTAACGTTTTGATCACATCCTCGCTGTGGGATCGGTCTCACACCGTTAACGCTTTGTAAAAGGGTCTTCGATCAATTTAGCACGAAAACTTCCCACCCAATAGTAGTAATAGCTGTAGTTGGTTGAACAAGAACACAGCTACAGTAAAGTTATCGAGTTTATATACATGTATGTATGTATACATATTTTCGGGGACTGATAACCGTGTGGAAAATTATCCTGTATGTATACATGATATCGTTGAAGTGATAATATGGGAGAAGAAAAAAAGAAATGGTTCAAACAATTATGAAAATTATTTACTTATTTAGGTAATTTAATTAAATTAAATTTAATGTGTTCTTTTTTTTTTTTTTTTTCTTTCTTCGTCGGAAGAGGGAAAAGCTTTGGCGCAGAAAATTAATCGTTATATACGTACCTATACACATAGAGGAGAAGTCAATTCCGCCTACTCGCCGCGGTGTTTCGCAACGCTACAAAGGTTGTAATCAGAGAATTTCCATTTGCCCAGACTGCTTTTTCTAATTTGATTCGTTACACAGGTTGAAAGCCTTTCCTCTTCCGTCTCTACGTCTATACACGTGTGTATATATATGTATATTCACGTAACGTACCCATACCCACCCATACCTCGACTTCAATTAACCTGCACATCGTGTTTCCAAGGCTATACGGTATAGTTTGACCTGTTAAGCTCGCGCCAAACTTTCCTAATAATAATTGCATTGTCCCTATACGTAGGTACATACGTATAGGTATAGGTATACTACATTATGTACTTGAGAAAAAAAAGTTGCGTCTAATTTTAATGGAAAAAAAAACGTCTTTCCCTCTCTCTCTCTTTCTCTCTCTGTATACTTAAAAGTTTGCGAAGCATTGAGCTTTTCTGTCGTACAGTTATATAGTTGTATGTTAGTTAGTAAAGTGGAACACGAGAGATTTCGAACGAACCGACAGCTCTCCGATTTTCGAGCACCGACTGGCTCTATACACTTGATGTATATGTATCTACATACGTATATGCTCAGATAAGCTTACATACCGCAAACAAATTTATAATAATTATATATCTCCATGAGAATATGAAATCCTTCCTTGTGCACGTTCGGCAATTATTTGGTTACCGAGTTACCGAGGCCTCCCAGCCTCCCAGCCTCCAGCATCCTCTATACCGAACTTTGTCTGCTAAGAGTAAACGTTGGAGTGTTTCGAAACCCTCGAGTATGCTAGGGGTAGGATACTCTAGGCAGGAGCTTTACAATTAAAGGATCGTGTTTTTTCTTCCGTGCCATATATACCTATATATCTATATACTTTATATTATATGCGGACTATAAATTTTATGGACAAAAATTCATTTCGTTCATATCTGGAAATGAAAGGAAAAAAAGGAAAGGAGGAAAAATCTTGTAATATATATTTTATCCAACAAGTCGAGATTTCAATAACGCCAATTTAGTTTTGATATTTCCTTTTTCTCCTTCTCGATTATTATTTTTATTTAACCTTATCGTTTTTTTTTTTTTTCTTTTTTTTTACTAGGGTACTCGATCCGCCTTCCGACCTTTCGAGGAGATCTTAGAATTTTGTTTTCCCAACTAAGCCTCCCATCCCCCCCCTGACATCACCCCGGAAATCTTAATTATCGCCGTAATTCCCGACGCGAACGAACGACGTCGACGACGACGACGCCCCATATCATGTACCTACCTGCGGCCCTTTACCTAACGGTCTCTCGAAAGTGAGTTCTTCTTTTTTTACCATTTTTTTTTTTTTTTTTTCTTCTTCTTCTTTTTTTATATCGTGATTCGCGGGTAGCCAAGCCGAAATATACGCAGGGATGGTTGTAACCGGTATATAGACGGTGGGGAAGAGGGGTAGTAAGGCCTTGAGGTGGTAAGAGGATCGTTACTGGCTCCATAGCAGCAAGATCTTCATCGTCAAGCTGCGTGGTGGTACCTATACTAACTATACGTAGGTACCTACCTACAGGGCTAACGAGATACGCGCGACACCACCGTCACCGTCGACTGTCGACCGTTCATATTTTTTTCCTTTTCCTTTTCCTTTTTTTTTTCTTTTTCTTTTTCTTTCTTTCTTCATTTTCCTCTGATCTTATGGTCGGTGTTGAATCACTGTTTAAGAGCTTTCGCGGCGACGGGCTTAAAGAGGCCGACGAGAACCGAGGAGAGCGATGGGAATTACGAGGGAGGAGAAACCGAGGAACGAAAACGCGGACGAAAAGAGAGTGAAAATTGAAATATTGACGGCGAGTTAACGCGAGTGACTTCTTTTCTTTTTGCCATTTTTTTCGTTTTTTTTTTTTTTTTTTTCTCCGCGTGCGGGTGAAAATTTATACACGGTTCTCGTATAGTTTAGCTCGTTATTATCTCATCTGTACGGAAACAGCTTTTTCCTCTTTCCTTCTCCCTTCTATTTATTGATGAAAAAAAAAATTCTTTTTTTCTTCTTATGGGCGAAAATTCGACAAAGTATCAAAGTATAAAGTTCTTTCGAAAAGAAGACAAGAGTTAACACACATATTTTTATACATGTATATAGAATATACGTGAATCTATCTACCTACCCGCGTTTTGAATATATATTTCATTCTCCGGTTCCCGTTTTTTTTTTTTTTTTGTTCTTTTTTTTTTTTTTCTTTTTCACCCTGCAACGATCCTCTCGACCGAGGAATGGCAACTCGTTGAGATCGTTTGCAGAGATTTTGGGGTTCATATCTCAAATTCTCACTCCGAGACTTTATCGTTCTGTATATACATACCCTACCTACCTGTACACACATAGTTGAGAGTAAAAGGCTAAAATTAACCCAGGAGATTTTTTTCTCTCATTTTTTTTTGTCTCTACCCTTCTACATACATCACATACATAGATATATACCGATTATATCTGAAAAACGATTTCACAAACGTGCTTTTGATCGTTCGATATACCAACTCGACTGAGTCGTGAAAAATTATGTATAAAATATTAGATTTCTTTCTCTTTACACCACTTTTTCATTTTTTTTTTTGTTACAAAATTTTCACCACGCTCCGCTGTGATATGTGCACTTTTCTAACAAACCATTTACACATTAGCGGTTATAAGTGCAATGAAATGAAATTTAAAATTTCTGAGGTGTTGACATAAGTTAATAAATTGGTAAACTAGTTTTAGTTAGTTAGTTAGTTATCCGAGTTAACGAGCTAGCGACAGTTATATATATAACGTACGGTAATTAAACACAGTTAGGTATATAATATGGCTGCAGGATAGATATTATTTCATTAGTTATATTCCTCGTTCCTATCCCGAACTGCAGATTGCAGCTATGACTCGGTCTCGGTCTTACTCGAATACGTTGTTGAATAATAATTATTTTTATTCACATTTATCAGATTTTTATTTCACTCCGTTTTTAACAACCTTTTGATCATTATCCCACCATCGAATACGATTAAGAAACTCTTTCGCTTGCGTTTGATTTTTATTTTATTTTATTTATCGTTTCAAAGACCAAAATTTCTCGCCTCAAAGCACCAATAATATAATTCAATTCAACCGAAATGGAATTACCATAAAATTCACTAAGCCCCGATCCCACATTAGTACATATATGGGCATGCACATAATTTATATACACCGTCACCCATCATATACCTATATAATCATACACGCGCTTGTCGACTTCCTATATGCATATAAACTCAATGTACATAATATAAATTCGCACTTATATACACACGCTCGTTGATATATACGACAAACAGCCGGCCCTCTTGCCCAAACGATGACAACTCCACACACATACGTATATACATTTATATATATACAATATTTATACACATATATGAATTACCATTAGTCAAATCCAGTAGTACGTTAATTATTCGCTTATTAAATGCTATATTGATTGGGAGCGTAAGTAAGGGTTGGTAATATGTTGTGTTTTATGTACATACGTACGTATATATATACATACATATACATATGTTAATAAATTATAAGTCAGGGTCGCACACTGAGTTTGACAGTTGTCGAATTTCGCCAAGTAAGGTATAGCTGAGTAGTAATTATTCCTCCATATATATATAATATAATATTATGTTATATATCTTGGATATCTTTTCATTCGTATACCTAGTATATATAGTAATAATGGAAGCAATTGGTAACGATATTGGATCGTTTAATATTCATTCATTCATCGTATTTTAAAATCAAAGTCTACGAGTCAGTTATAGAATTCGATCGTTTAGACGATTTCGCACCCTTCAATCGAGACAGTGTCTATTAAGCACGGAAAGTTTGTACAATATACGATAATAATAACAATAGAGAATAATTTCATCGAAATGTTGTAATATCGATAAAATTCATTTGCCAAAGTAGCATTAACCGTTGGGTCTCAGGTGGCCACTACAACTTTCCTAAATTAAAACGGTGAAAACTCAGCGTAATTGCTTTATAGTCACGGAATCGTATAATAAGAATATCGAATCGTTTCTCAATATAGCGAAGTAAGAGGGGAATAAAAGAAAAAAAAAAGAAAAAAAGAAGAAGAATTAAAAGTGTTTGAATATTGAAATTTCGTCAAATAAGAGAAAGTTCTCTTATCGCTTATCGCTTTTCCTTTTTTCTCCCGGCTTCATTCTTAAATTCTGACCACAGTTTTGAAACTTTTTACCCCTATATAGACGGCCCAGTTCCTTTGTCTGATTGCCAGAAGCTCTGTATATAAGTGTAAGCACCTATATATACGTATTACATATGTATCTATATACGTATCCACAGAAGTATAAAAGTTAGGCGATTCCGGCGAGCCCCACGTTTCCGGTCGGTCTTTATCGGTTCAGTTTCTTACGCGATAACGAAACAATATTTTTCTGACCAATTCCTATTGGCAATCGGCGCAGACCCAGCCCTGTCTACTTCCGGTTTTCTACAGTTCCGATATATGTATAGTATATAGGTACATATAGGTATAACCATACTCATGTCTACTCGCGCACGTATTGCCAGCCACCAATCATAAACGAAGTATAGACGGTCTAAGGGATCGTGGCAGGTTTCCTTCAGGGTTTGCTACGAGTGCAGGAAGGAGGTTGTAAGTGGGGTTCCTTGTTTCCCGTGACGTCACTACCTCAAAAGATATACGAGGAACGAACGCGATCCACTTCTTCTCTCTCGCCGAGGCGCGATCTAATCCTAACTTAAATTCTCTCCTCAACTTTACCACTGCACTATATATTCTCATGCCATACATACCGCGCATACCCACGTACATGCATGTACAGATATCCTATATATTATGTATGAAGAGTATTCATCGAGAAAATCTACTTGCTACATCCAATTCTTGAAGACTTTACAGGGCCAGGTGTAGATTTATGCATATACTGCAGTTTTCGAATTTATAGAAATTTTATTCGCAAATTTATCTTCTTAATAAAGGTCAAACTTGAGTAGGATGTTAAATTAGGATACCTTGGTAGAGATCAAAGGTTGTGATTGACACTGGCACTCGATTCGATGGAATGGTACTCAGTGGGTTTGGTATAGTCGTTAGATATGGCGTGGTACCTTCCACGACAGCCTTGGAAAGTGTGAATGTGGTTAATTGATTAATTAAAATTAATTGTCTAATTAAAGTGACTAATTAATATAAATTAATTAATACCACCCCGTAGCTGTAGTCCTCGTGGTTCCCTATTACGGAGACATTGAGAGTTAGTTCAAGAGCAACACCCCCGCCCGAAATATACAGATTAGATAACACCCTGCAGTAACTCATCTTCTATGAAGAATAGTACACCCGTGCATATTTATACGTTTGAAAAAAAGTACATTTCAAATGAACAGTTCGGAGTAAAGGAAGCTAGAAGATAGATAAAAATCCGGGTATACAAACGGTCGAAAAAAAAAAGAAAAAAAGAAAATGAAAACAAAAAGATTTTTAGGCTTTGGTTTTCCAACCGATAAAATTCGCGATTCGTATTCTCGCGCGTGTGTTTATACCGAGTCGATAATATCCGCGTGTATACGAAGATAAAACGTGAAGGAAATGAGAAGAGGAAAAAGAAAAAGGGGGAAAAAAAGAACGAAGAATAAAAAAGAAAAAGATGAAACAGATTAGTGATTCGTTCGACTTGGTTACCCGCGCTGAACCCCCTGCACCATGAGTTCTTCCTAAAGCTTCTACCCCGATTTTCTCCGGGTTACTTTTCTAAACTTGACTGGAGATTTTCACCGTTCGATATTTCACCTTTAACACAAATTCTAATTAGTAGCCTCGACGAGTTTCGATTAGCGGCTAAACAGCTCGCTTTTCCCTAACTAATAGGGTGAGCGAAAAATATGATCAAGGTTTTAAAGATTATTATATACTACATAAAATAGCTATATACATACGATGCCTGATTTTAATAAAGCGGATTTAATCAGAAAGGTAGCGTAAGGTACCCTGGCTATATCCCTATCCGAAATTCATTCGGTTAGAAGAAGTTTTCTTTCGGAATTTAACAGATTAGTTTCAGCATCTCTGGTACAGCCGCTGCTGCTGCTGCTGTTGCAAGTGCAGAATGAGGAAAGGAACTAGATTTAAGGACGAGGTGGAAACACGAAGGATACAGATACCTCGAATCGTGCGGGTAAGGATTTCCGCGCGGGAATCGAAAAATCTCTCTTTCAGAGAAGAAGTTTATTTCTCTGGAGGATTGGAACGCGAGGGGCCATTCGGCTCGCGTTAAACTTTGATCGGGCCACGAATCAACTTGACGATACTATATATACCTACTCTCTTTCAGAGGTGGATATATATATATATATACGTACGCGTATGAAAGTAGATAGATACTATTGCTACACGAAGTTTACAGGTAGGGGTATAACGGGGTTTACCACCCCGCAGCGATATTTTCGACGCGTCAGTCTTTCGCGTTTCTATTATTTACCATTTCAACGCTAACGTATGCAGCCAGACGTTGATTGATGAACAACCAGCTTCCACCCTCCCTGGAGGATAATTCTATTTAAAAAAGTCCCGCACAAAAAGGAAGAGAGAGAGAGAGAGAGAAAATGAAAAAAAAAGTGGAAAAAACGGAGAGGAGAGAAGAGAAAACGATTAGTTAATTAACAATTTTACAGTTAAACTATATACAGGTATATATGTATGTTATGTACGACGGGGGCCAAGGTTTATCGTGATTTTCTCAGAATTATATAGCTACCTGTGTTCGGTCCCTATCAACTTGCGCATGAGAGAGCAGCAGCACAGTTCAGTGCATGTTGTGATATCCAAAACTCATATAGGTACGTGTATAAGTAACCTGGACCATAAATAGAAGAGCTTTGAAGAGGTATAAGGGAGGACCTTTTGGCGGAGGTGAAAAAGAACGCGGGACACGTTCTCGTATAGAAGAGTAAATAGAAAATTTAAAATGTAGGTACATACATACGTAGATATATGTACATAAATATAAGCAGACACCTACCCTAGCTACCTACATAAAATAGGAAATAGAAAAGCTGTGGAAATATATACCAGGACATTCAACAACCCTGGGAATGAAAATCAATATAGGTAAGACGGTTGGGTATCTTTCGCTTTTTCAACAAGAAATTCCGAGCTAGAGAGTTTTCGCTACCTACGAGTTCGGAGAGAAGAACGTAGAACGAAGAACGAGGAACGGAGAAATGAAGAGAGAGAAGAGAAAGAAAAAAGGGCGAAGAACGAGGAGCTGGTAGCATGATAAGTTATCTGAAGAAGATTCTCTAATGCTCCGAGTCATCAGCCGACCAACCAAGGTATTATCTTTCAGCCTAATCCTTTGCTTCGCCTTTCGCCGCGGGATAAGCTATCCGGTACTTTGGGAAAACTTGTTCTTCTCCGATAGAAGATCCTCGCCGTGTGATAAGCAGGAAGCACAAACGTTAAGTCACGGCTTAGAAACAACTATTTCCATAAGTAACTCGCCGCACGCTTTTGTCCGTCTCAATAATACACACACACACCTTACGTTACATCGTACCTACGATAAATAAATATAATCTATGCAGATATCCGACCGTGGGACATATCATAGTCTTTAATAGTTTTCTCAAGCGACAAAAGAGAAAAAAAAATCATCACAACTTTCCTCGATCATTATATTGGCTCGTGACAAATTACCCCGAGTCACGAATAGCTAGAATACCTACCCAAAAGAAAAGGGACGAAATTCAAACACGCAGGGGTGAGATATAAACGGCGAAGGGTGTTTTTCAGCTTGTCGAGTACAACAGACAGGTGATTAGGATATTGCAATTCATTATCTGTCTCCGAAAGCGTTAATACTCTCGACAGGTGTGAAGCCCTAATGACAGTAAATATTTGGAGAGGAGTTTATATATTGCCATTTCGAAGCTCCCCAAGTCCTGTAAGCCCTCGGTGCTTTCATATTAGTATAAAATAATATAAAACAACGTATAGGATGGCCAATTTCGAGGTAGAATTTACGAAAGGGATTCGCAATATCCGTTCGACTGTTTTATTAAACAAACGTTTAAATACCTGATGAAAAATCGTCTACTTTTTAATTGGATTTTAATGGTGTGTGTAGACACAGAGCTGGCAAGTACATACCTATATACCTGATAGCGCGAGGTTATTCATTCCTATTTCAAATCGACTTTCGTTCGTGGTTTTAAAAATGTTTTCACTGTTCACAGCCGCGTTAAAACAGAGCTTTAAAACTCTGTGAAAATGGATGGAGGAGAGAGTAAAAATAAAAAAAAGAAGGAAAAGGTTAAAAACGTTCAAACATCCATTCCGGCATATCTACCTGCTCGCACGATTCCATCGCATCGGCCAAACGAATGATAGAATCGAATCGATATTTGCTACGACCTTCGTTTGCACCTGCCCATATCACCGCGGGGCATTGATTCGCCCATCGGCGACGCGAATTCCCTAGTATATGATAAAGAATAATTTCATCAAATGAACGTCTGAATTTTATGTATACTTTGTATATTCCGTTACGAATAATGTCCATCAAACGCAACCAATGCTCACTCACGTTTCAAATTCACGCTAACAGGGTGGTTAAACACGTATGGGAAATAAATGGCAACGAGTTAACAGTCCGGGGTAGTTTTCCCGCTGATTTTTCACCCTCAACTAGCCATTGTGAGATTTTCTACATCTGTAAACCTCGCTCTGTGTACTTTCGTATTTTTCTCCATTTCTTATTAGTTTATTTATCTCACCTTCGTAATCCGATGCATATTTAAAATTCCTCGCGCTCTACGAGAGGGAAGACTCGTCGCTATTCCCTGTGTAGTTGCTATACCTTTTTGTTGCTCGGTACTAGTAAAGCGGATAGGGAAGCCTTTAATGCCGCTTGAACTTACAATGTCACGCTCGGCATAACTGCACACACAATTCCACTGCACATGTGAGTATGAGTAGGAGCATATATATACCTGTAAGTAAGTCTATATACAGGTATAATCTATAGGTATAACGGAAGATGCAAGGCTGCACTCTCCGCACTCAGGTTCTACAAGCGGCGTCTCTCTTCGACCTGATTTCGAGGCAACTTTACCCCGCTACCAAGTGCCTAACTCTAACATTCCCGCCCTGTTCTCACTCACACATTTATAACCTTATGGATATAATGGTCGTCTCCCATTTCCCATTTCCCATTTTCCATCACCCCTAAACTCCCACGGAGATATTTTACACGAGACTCGAGTATGCGGCTTAGTGAAGAATTAAGTCGAAAGTTTGTTGGTTGACAAGAAAATTACGGTTAAATTGATATAACAATTGCTTGTCTACGTGAACAACGAATATATTAGCGAAAGGGTTGTCGTACACGTATGTACCGAGCGATTCTGAGTAAACGCCTTTCTAGAATCGCTTTGCGTCCAGTTCGATGGACTAAATACCTACACGATTTTCTACATTTTCTTCATTCTATCATATACTAGTACGGTTTCATTCGGCCTAATTTCTTCCTAATTGTAACTTACCGAGACTCCCTCTTCCCAATATCTTATACGAGGTTAAATTAGTTATCCGTTGTTAGACGTGTTACCTATATTACGTGAAACTACGGATCAAGTTTGGAATCGTGGCAAATTTCCAACCGTAACGCGATGGAATCGCTCGGATTATACCCGTCAGTTAGTTTGTCTGTCAGGTGTTCACGATTCGGAAACTTACTGTAACACGGCTGCTTATCCCACGCGTATAGAAATTCATGTATAGGTATACGTATAGTTTAGTAACTAACATTGGTTTCTGGCCAAATGGGATCGAAGGTGTGGAAGGAAGGAAGGAAGGAAGGAAGTAAGTAAATAGGTAAGTGAGGAAGGTGCTGTGAATCGATTTATAGAAAGATCAAACTTTGATGATAATCATAATTAACGAAACCGATATACTTCTCTGCTCTTCTCTGCAATCGCATGAACAAAAAAGAGTAAAGACAAGAAAACTAAACGATTTCAATAAACTGGAGTATAAGATTTTTACATCGATCGTTGTATTCCCCCCCGAGGATTATTGTGCTACGTATTTTAATATCGGTAGATGCAGCAGTAGGTACGAAGCTGGATGAGTGTCAAACCGCCGAAGCCTTCGATCTGTCATTCTTAACCCCGTTGAGCTCGGATATTCCGGATCGTCGACTACCCGTCAGACCATTTTCCGTTACGGACTAAGTCGTTGAATATTTGAATGAATTTTTTCGCTCCTTTTTTTTTTCTCTTCTTCTTCTTTCTCTCATATCATTCGCTTAGTTTCCTCATTTATTAGACAGTATATAAGTCGTAGCGTAATATAAGAAGGGCTCTTCCTACATAACATGTATATTATATATTGTTGCATATATAAAATATTTTCACTTTCATTTAAAAACCGTAAATATTTTACTACCCAACTTTCCCCCGGCAAAAAGAAAGAGAAAAAAAAAATATGCATGCTTAACGTGCAGAAATTCGCCTTTTCTTTTCTTCTCTCTATCTCTCTCTCTTCCTTTTTGCTTCTTTATTATATCAAGCCCAAGAAATTTTACCCGCTCATACCGATTATTCCCTCGTATTTTTCTTTCCTTTTTTTTTTTTTTTTCTTCTCTTTTTTTCTTTTTTACGACAATTTTACGATCGTAAAACAAGATGAAAGGAAAAGAAAAAATGACGAAAAGAGAGAAAGTGACGGAATTTAAATTCACGAAAAAGTGTGTTGTGTTGTGTTTGTTTTTTTTTTTTGTTTTCTTTCCAAAATTGAGTCTCGTGTAAAGAAAGAGAGAGAGAGAAAAAAAAGAGAATACAGGCGAGTAGATAGATCACGGAAATAGGATGGTACAATAAACACGTAGACCGGTGGGGCGCGAGGAAGCCGAGGGCTAAAGTCGGGAGACGGTGCCGGATGGTTTGGGTTAGCGCCAGGCTTCTACCAAACTTCTGTATTATTAACAGAGATATTAATAATAATGCGCTAGCTGCTGTGCCGGTGCTGAGGAGGGTCGAGCAGGTAGAAGCGACAAAAGGGCCTGCAAAGGGGCTCCAAGAGCGTTAAGATCGTACCGTCAGACTCAGAGTTTCGGGTTCCTCGGCGTAAAGTCGATACAGGCGCGCAAGCGCTGCCATATTCTTGATTCCCTGGTAGCTACGTGTATATATGTATATATAAAGTTATATGTAGGTAGATAGGTAGGTAGGTACCAAAGGACAAAGCTTCAAGCCCTCGTTATTCTTCTTCTTCTTCTTCTTCGCTTTAACTCCAATCCCTAGACGCCTTTTAAACATCGCAATTAAATATGCATATATATATATATCTCGTATTATTTCCTACAGCCGATGTCTTATACGAGAAGAAGAAAAAGAAGATGAAGTATAGGAATATTCTTTCAGTAGAAAAAAAAAAGAAATAAGTAAAATCGTTGGGATCGATATTCCGGAGCTTTTGGAACGTTTTATCGCCTCTTTGGATCAATTTCTTATCCGGCTCTCTTAAAGGGTTGGAAATAAGGTATCTTGTGCTGCAGACTGTCACCGTTAATATAACGTCATCAATACCTATCCTCGCCGGATGGTTGTGTGTAGGTATACCGTATATACTGTATATATATAGGTATAGCGAAAAATACTGTGATAATCCGGTACACCTGGTGCCAAAAAATTTTGCCGAGCTAAATTCAAGCCCCGAGATACAAGACACGTAGAAAAGAAGCGGCTTTGCAGACGTGGAGCAGCTTGTACCGGCTCTAATAAATACGAGTTTCTTTCACATAAGATACATATATATTATATATACGGAGGTAACAATTTACAAGAAAGGTTCGAACTCCGGTGGAACCAGAAACGAGAAGCCAGGAGGAAACGAGGAGAGGCAAACTCGAACTCGAAAACGCTATACCTATACGTATAGTAATTCGGATATATATTTATACAGCAGAAGCCACGCAGGGATCGATGTTACATTTATTTTGATCAGTTTCTACTGTAGTAGTAGGAAACGACTTAGCGAGCTGACGTATGCGGTAAGAGAAACCGACGACATCCTGCAGTGTCTGAACCTGCCCGATCCTCGGGGGCTAGGAATCTTGTCATGATCCCTTAAGGGAAAGATCGGACCGCCTGTCTTTGACGTTACTTGCTATGGGACAATAGAGACCGGACGTGGTTCTGGATGATGGGACGATCATTTTGATCCCGAATATCAACGTCGTGTTGCGCGTAACGTACTGACATGACATGACCAGGATAGAACATGATCGGCGTCGCGAAATTTGATTTTATATTTGAATACATTTTTGGAAATTCAGCATCGCTGGACTAATTATGAGGCTTGTTGGTTAATGAGTAGAGGCGAATTGTGCAGGCGGATAGAAGGCGGTTTAACGATCGTTATACGAATATGTTGAAAACGTTGGAAATAGGAGTGATTTGTTGAAATTTTTCTCGGTAATGGGGGACGCCGGTGATGCGTGTCGCTAACGACGTGAAGCTCGACACGACGAAATTGAAAATATCCATTCAAGCATAAAGACTTTTCCATATGGAACGGTACATCCCGCGATATGAGACTTCGCTAGTCCTTGATCCGCACGACTAGGACTTTCCGGTCCCGGCGGGGTAGACGTGGATAATAATAACAAAGGTATTAACAGGGTGTGAAATATTCTGCTAAGACTTACCACGCGTATCCGGGTGTCACGTGCCAAATATCTGCTACCCCGTATTTTACAGTCCGCAAAGAAAAACGGGGCTAAAAGCATCTCGAAGATATTGATGAGGATTCTTCTATCCGCTCGGAAGAGCCGCAAGGCGGGTGTGAATAACTCCTGAAAAAGAATTTCAAGAATAGAGATTCTGAATACATATATATATATGTATAGAAATATATATATATATAGAAATATTTTTCAACGCGTTTCTGTCGAGGGATTCATTTTTCCACCGTATATACTTTTCAATAAAGAATTTTTCTCCCATATATATATACTACGTACTCCCAGGCTTTTCTATTTCTTCTCCTTCTTTCTCCGTATAAACTCTGTCAAACTCGTATATCTGGTAATAGTCATCCGATATGTACATGTACATCTGTGCTATCTCAAGAAGAAAAATTTGCGTGAGGATTACCGTAGTAAAAAATTGACGAAAAATCACCAGATTAGAAGCTGAACAAAGTATACATATTTTTTTATAACATTTCCCCAAATTTTCCAAACTCGAGTAGGTATGTACCTACATACATATAAGAAAGAAATATACATCTTTGTGGAATTGTGGAAATATTTACTGACCACGAAAATAATATTTTTATTTTTTATTTCCCTCTTTACTTTTCTCAAAGAATTTTACACGGCGTAAGGTAGGGATAACTTTTGCGCTAAAGTAACTCCTGAGAGCTGGGAGTTTGCCCGTAAGTTTAGTGGAAATATATACGTATATATATATATATCTATCGTGTATAAAGTTATCAAAGGGTCTGAAAATGACGTCGAGAACAAGGGCAGCTGACATATTTTAAGGCATGTAAAACAGCCTTACATATTATAATAGGTATAAGCGAGAAGCAATTTTCTTGTTAAAATTTATAACCGTAATATAGTATAAGCGCAGCTATACTATACATGGGATGGCGAAAATTTCCGCCATTTGTTGTTCATATTCAGTTGTAATTATTTGCGAAAACACCAAATACCCGACCCGCGTTGATGTTTGAACAATTTTACACCAGGCTTGATGAAAGGCCCGGGGCTAGTTGATCCGTCAAAATATATATATACATGTATATACGTGTAGGTATAACAACGGGTTGGATTAATTGGGACGTTTGTGAGATAGGTGGTTGGGGTGGGCGCGACTTTTTCTGTCGCGAAATTTAAAATGCAAATTTATTTACTCGTCATCGTAGGAAAAAAACAGAAAATAATTATTCTGTTCTGATGATTAGATAGACTCCGATCAATCGTGAGTGGGAGAATAATAATCATGGGGGTTAAGAAAGAGACGACATCTTCGGCTGGCAGGAGGAGCGAAGACTCGCCTTGCCGCAACCGTCAGCGTATATAAAGTGAAATTAATAATCTTCATTGATAATTAATCGGCCTCCAGAGGCTAATTATCGAAGTTAGGGAACGAGGCTGCCTTTCACCAACGCCGATACGTTAATCACGCGAAATTCTTCTCTGTCCAGTAAAATGAATCAGATGCGATTAACCCTCGTCACAGTGCCCTTACTTAAACTGCGATTAATTACATCTTGAGTGTCGTATACAATCGACGGATGGATAATATGACATTAGAATTATTAAGGTGGAGAACGCTGGTGTGAAATTTTTTCCACGTTGGTAGGTACGTACGTACATACAATTTTTTTCCTTTTCTTTTCTCCCCCTGCATAATATCCCTAGAAGTATATCTGGGGCAGAAAAATAATTGAATGGGAATGGGAATGGGAAATTCGAGTTTCTCTACCCCCTCTGACAAAAGGAAGCCATTCGACGTACGGGCATTTCTTGCCGTTGAGAATCTTTGAGTGGTAAAGTATTTTTGGAAAAAAAAAAAGAAACAAAAAGAGAAGAAAAAAGAAAAAACTTTTACCGCGAGTCGAAGTTTCGACGAGGAATCTATGTATGTATGTATGTATAAGTATATGTATGAACGGAAACCTAAAAGTTTGATTCGTCTATCTCTGCAGGGCGAGGAAGCAAAGTATAGAATATGAGTATTATACGAATAGTTCTGATAGAGTAAGGGACGTGAAAAGGCAAGGCGAAGAAAAAAAAAGAAAAAATCAAAGAAAAGTGAAAGAAAAATGGGCCGGGCTGAGGCAAGGCGAGGCGAGGCAAAACGAGGCGAGGCGTCTCATTACAGACGGCTTTTATTGGGTTTACCCGAAGCATTGTGAAGCGCCAAGCTCCATTGTACCCCGAGGTAAAGAAGCGAATAGTAATTATAGACTTACTGAATCGCATTCAACTAGCTCTGCTTCGTTTCGTTGCCTAACTTTCCGTACACCTTGCCCCATGGCGGTTTCCCTTCCGAGAAAGTAGAGAACATTCAACCCCAAGAGTTTATGATTTGAATCCGAAATTGAAATCTGTCTAAATCGTGCCTGGAGGGAATTAAAAACGAGACGAAATAATTGGTAAAAATTGTATTTCCGTATTACGATGGATAAAAAAAAAAAAGAAAAGAAAAGACAAAAAATAGATGGAAAAAAATCGACGATTTTTATTATATGCCCAGTGAATTCGCTCAGCCACCGTTCGAGCCAATCTGCAGCGTGCAGGTTTAGATACGAGAGTCGAGTTCCCGTACGAACGGGATACTCGGAAATTAATTAATCTCTCAATAGTAAAAATTCCATTCCATTTCACGTATATGACAATTAATTTCAAATTAAACTCCAGCTGACCAAGTGGCATGGGAAAATTATGTTTTTGCTTTTCATTATATTCTTGCTGATTGGGTTTCCGGAAGCAATTTCATTGCTGCAGGGGAGTCCGTACGTACTTCTTCTTTTTTCGTTTGCCAACAATTTTTTCATCTAGTACAGTTGAAAACAATATAGGCAAACATCCTCTCTGGTATATATACGATGATGTATCAATCGAAGAAAGTAGGCAACTGATAAATGTGGGTTTAATTCAACCGCGTCCGTCCTTCATCTCTCGTCATTCCTCTTTTTCCTCGATCCCGCGAATCAAGTAGAATTAATTAAATAAATGGGAAGCATCGCGGCGGCACGGGGGTATGGCGTGGGGTATAGCTGTAGGTTCGGTTTGTTAGACGATCATCATGGTTCCCTCGCGTGGAGGCTTGCCTTGATAGAATGTTTCTCGGCGAAGGCTGGAATCTTTCCCAACCACTCCCGTTGAATTCTCTCCTCTCACCTTGACTGACTTTCGTTCCAGTCCTTTGCACGACTCATTACCGTTAAACGAGTATAATTTTTCAAGCCCCCCGTCTCTCTCTATCACTTTTACCTCCCCGTATTTCTCCCTCTCTCCCTCTGGCTCTCACACCAGCCCTTCTACCCCATTCCGGAATTCGACGATCAATGAAAGTCCAATCCATGAGGCGGCGAGGAACCCCTACCGAAGATAGAGGAACGGATTCGATAGAAAGGATCTCGCGGGAGAAGCTGATCGTGAGAGAGAAGAAAAGCTTCTCAAGGTTCGAGGGAAAATTGAGGAATAATGATCTTGTCTTACGTTCTCGAGGAGTATACCCACCTACCTCTGTTTAGATTTCACCCAAGAGCTATAAATAACTGGTACCTAACTCAATTGTATTAACTTTGACCTTATATACGTATACATGGTAGATTCGGCGTTTCTTATCTGCATTGAGGAAATTTCTAACTCTCAATAAATCCCATGCATAATATGACAAAGATTATCCCGTCCCATGTTTTACCTAGCACTCGCTTTCTTCCGCGATCTAAGTATTCGACTAATGGGTTTCTCAGAGCGAATCCCTATCGCGTCAAAGCAGAATTGAGTATAAGCCTTTCTTTTACAACTGGCTTCAAGCATATAGTCAGGTAAAATATATATATATATATACATCGACATTTGCAGGGAAGAGCTTTATAGCTGAAAGCTTCAGCTTCACTGCGCGGCAGCCGCTTAGGTAGGTACTGCTAAACGATTACGCGATATTCCACGCTGGTGCTACTGCCGTCGGTGCTGCTGCAGGGCAAAACGCTTAATTATTACAAGGAAAAGCTTTTACATCATTTTAGCGAATGAAATACTAAAGGAAAAATATTAATAAACAAGAATTTCGCTGAAAGGAAATCCGAAATTTGATTGCCTCGCTCTGCTCAACGAACGAATGGTATATATTCATAATTTATTACACGGCCTCGTTTCCCTGTTCTTATAAATTATTTTTTTTCCTTCAATCTTCTTTTTTCGTTTATTTATTACTTTTTTCTTTCGTTATTTGCAGGAAGGAAGTCGGAAATTTCTAGTTAACTAATTTATGATTCATCCCATATATCTCGTGTCACATGGGCAGCTGACGCTCAATATACTTCCACCTGAATCATAGATCCTTTAACACGTGGGATTGAGTAGTTTGGTAAAATTGACCGGTCGGAATTTTCGAAAAATTATTAACGGTATGAAAAACGCATAAAAAACCTACACTTTTTAATATCATCCAATAACCCGGATCCAGCCATAAAGCTCTGGGCAACACCATATTTATACGGACTATATGAACTTTTGCGTACAAAAGCTTGAAAAAAAAAAATTGAATCGCTCCATTGCTCTTGCATCCTCGTATTATGATTCTGTATTTTTTGTAACAGAAAATAATAATTCATACTTTGGGAAAATTGGTCGGAAAATCGTATAGATACAAACGAAAGACTATTTAGCGATAATACATGAATTCCTCCATTCTATTTTTTTTTTTCTAGTGAGAAGAAAATTGCACAGTAAAAAAAAAAGAAAAAAAATTCTTAATTATAATCATTTTTGAGGCAGATATGCTTTTCACTACGTCGACAGGTTCAGTATAATATAAATAAAGAGAAGCGAAAAGAAAAGAAGATGAGAAAAAAAAAGGGCAAAATTTCGTTTAATCATGTTCTCTTTCACCTGGGTGAAAATTAACGCAAGAGAAATCAGAATATTCGCAGTAGTTTTTGTACGCGTGTAGAACGGTATAATGAAGAAAAATTCAAATGCGAAAAAAAGGAAAATAATAAATAAATAAAAAAACCGAGGTAGCTGGCTAACGAAATATTGTTGTAAAATAGTGAAAGAGGAGAAAAGAAAAGAATTGCAGAAGCGAACGGTAAAACCGTGGATCGTGAAAAAAAAAAAAAAAAAAAAAACAAGAAAAATCTTCTTTTTTTTTTTTTTTTGGTTCCCTGGTTCGTTACATCGCGGCGCGTCGTAAAACATTACCTGTAGAATTACTGTTGCAGAGAGGAATATAAAATGCAGGAGTTAATTCTAACTTTCGCCGGGTCGATTTTAATTAGAGCTTCTGTTTTTTTTTTTTTTTTTTTTTTTACTTTCTTTTTTTACGATTGATCAATTTTTAAAACCCTTCGGGTGAATAAAAGAGAAGGGAGAAATAAAAAAAAAAAAAAAACTAACTCGAAACTCCCGAAACTCAACCATTTCAATGATTAAACGCTGGTACTTCCGCCCCAATCCGTTCAGCTTTTATATCCCTTATATCTACATCTCTCAAATATATATATCTGCGATTTAAATATCAAATTGCAGAGAATTATTGTGGCTATAATGTGCAATGATAGTGAATTGAATATTTCTATATCGTTATAAATGACCTGGCTATAAAATATAATACATATATAAATATGTATACTTATACGAAGGGTGGGGAAATAAGTTTGTGGCAAAAGTTCCTTCTATAGAATATTTCATTCAAGTATTTTTATCTAATGTAAGTTTCGTCGCGGAGCTGAAGTGAGACAACGTTTATTTGATTGATGGTGTTCGTGGCGAGACTATATACCTGCGATTTAGTTATCCATGTTTCTTTTTTTTTTTTTTTGTTTTTCATATTTTCATTATTTACTTTTCTTTCATTTCATCTATATACACCGAAGAAACGATATCGAATCTACGACGGAGGCATAAAGTTGTGAGTGAGACGAAGAGAAAGAAAAAAAAAAAAAAAAATTTACGATTCAATTTAAATCATTCAAATCGATGAATTCGTTTCGAAAACGATCGCCGATTGTTCACAGGTTATTTATTGCTCAACGGAAAGCTTTATAGAGCAGAACCTGCTGCTCTATAAAAGTATGTACTAATATTTCACCGAAACGACGAGTGCAATTCGATGTTACCATATATATATATAGATATATAGATATATATTTATATATATAATAGATATATAGGTATAAATATTTAATACATAGTATACGCGTATATGTCTGTATCTGTGTGCATGGATAACATGTATGTGTATATATATCTGTATGTGTGTACAGGTACATATAGGAAAACCCACCCCTTCAGAGTGACTGGTTGCGAAGCATTTTTCTCTGTAGCGTTGTCAACGTTTTTTAGTCGTACCTGCCTATCCCATCGATCGATTCAACACCCCCATCCCCTGTATACCCGATCTCGCACCCTTTCGCAGCCACTGCGAATACCAACCAACCCTGCAACGCAGCGCCCTTTTGAACGAGGCTAAAGTGCGACTTGCTGAGCGTGAGAGTGTCTCGAGAGAATTATCCATCGAATTATTAGACGATGGATATCATTATGTAGATGAGAGAAGGAGGATTTCGCAAATTAAGAATAATCGGCATACGTAATTATGTATAATTTGAAAACAAATCAAAATTTCATTCTGTCTTTCCCTCTTCTTTTTTTTTTTGCGAATTTTTTGTCGTTTCGATCTTTTTCCACTTTTTTATTTTTCTCCATTTCGTCCCTACGCGAAAATTTTTTTTTGCCGACGTCACCTCGTAGGGGAGGGGGCTTCACTATAACAATGGATAGTCACTCGACGTGCCAGAAGTACCGAGGATTATATTCAAGGGTTGAACGTAACAGAAAGAAGAAAGGAAAAATCAACAAAAATTGAAGAACAAAAATCGAAAGAAAATGAAACAATAAAAATTACTTATATGGTATATATTGTGGAAGGATAAATTTTTTTTTCTTCCTTTCGTCAACTTTTTTTTTTTTTTTTGTTTTGCTCTGTTTTCGGAAGAAAAACCGCGAGGCTGCAGAGAGTAGAGCTTTTGTTTCGAAATGATGCAAAATACTTTTAAAACACATAGTACATGTACCTAGATCTGCAGGCTGCATAGAATCCCACCCCCTTCGTTACTTTATTTTTTTTGTTTTTTTTTTCGCTTTTTTTTATTCTCTTTTTACATCGTTCCTTTTGTTTCTTTTTTTTTTCTCTTCTTTTACTTTATTATTCGGGTGAGTTAAAGCGTAGAAATCTGCTACGGTCTCTCGTTCTCATTTTCGTCCGGTCCTCATTTTAGTCGTCGTTTCAAGAATTAGGATAATTAGGCGCAATCCTGACTGGAATTAAAGTTGGGATAAGATTACTCCCGCCCTCCTCTCTCTCTCTTTCTTTTTCTCTTTCTCTCTCACCCCAGACTCTATTCGACTACCCTATTTCTCAAAAAGCTCATCTCACCACATAACTTCTTCTTCTTCTTTCTTTCTACTTCTTCTTCCTTTTTTTTTATCTTTCCTACAGCACCAATCAAAATATATATATATATAAAAGATCGCATCTCGTCGTGTTACTTATAAAAAAGAAAGGTTAACTTTCTATATTCTTATCTCTTTCCATTCTTTCGCATAATTCTTTGATAAAGATATATATATAGGTATATATTTTCGGAATCCCGTTACCTATGTATATACATCATAATTATCTCAAACTCTGAAAAGTATGATTTATCTCAAAATTAAGTTTCAAGAAAAAGGCGAAAAAGGATTGCGGATAAAATACACGAAGTGTAAAATTAGAATTGATTTAATGACTCATTTCTCACTTTGGGAGTAACGCTCCCCAATCCCGAGGGATAACCACCCGCAGTAGGTACTTCCGGGGTGATAGAGGTAAGACGGACACAGCAAGTAATTAGTAGATAACGAGACAATTCACGCTAAATATACACTCAGAAACGGTAATACTAATTACAAGACGGAAAATAAGAAATAAGGTCCCAGTAAGCTCGTTAGTGGTAATTGGGCTGACAGAAAAGAAATGAGAAAGAGAAATTAGCGTGTTGGTTTTTTTCTCCCGTTTTCTCCATCTTTATTTTATTCTATTTTTTCATTTTTTATTTATTTTTTGTTATTCGTTCCCTTTTCTCTCCCCTTGGTTTACAGTACAGGAATGAAAAAGGAGAGTAAGAAACCGTTTAACATCAAAAAATGACAAACCCTGCCGCCCCTCGCGTTTAATTAAAAATAGCATCAGGCGAAAAGGAAAATTGAAGGAGCAGAGATCAAAGTTGGATTTACGAAGAGAAGACGAGAGGGAGAAGAGGAGGGAAGGACGGAAACTAAATACGTCTTGTACAATATTGAGGAGTTTTAAAGTTTCAGCAGTTTAAAAATTAAATGCTTACATGCAAAGAGAGAGAGAGAGAGAGAGAGAGAGAGAGAAGAGAAGAGAAGAAAGAAGAAAAAAAATTCCTAATTTTACGATCGTTTGGGGAAAAAGTGCTTCGTCTTATTTCAGTTAGTCGGTTTAATGAACCACGTGAAATCCAATTAATAAGAAAGCAGGGTGCCACTTTCCTGACGTCGACTACATCCCTCTTTAACCTGAAAACGATTGGTTTAATTAAAAGAAAAAAAGAAAAAGAAAAAGAAAAAAAAAAAACATGCAAGAATCAAAAAAGAAAATAAATTAAGGTAAAAAGTATAAAGTAAAAGAATAAGAAAAGAGTGAAAGAATTTTCACTCGATTATCTCTCCCCACTTTACCGAGAAACGAACGGTTTCATATACTTTGTGTTTAGTGTATTATAGGTATATGTTACAGCTAAAGGATTTCTGGAACCTTTTGTGACTTAAACAAAAGGGTAGTAATATAGTATCGAAGAAAAAAAAAAGAAGTGTTCTTGTAGGTA
Source organism: Rhogogaster chlorosoma (assembly GCA_944452935.1). Classification (NCBI taxonomy): domain Eukaryota; kingdom Metazoa; phylum Arthropoda; class Insecta; order Hymenoptera; family Tenthredinidae; genus Rhogogaster; species Rhogogaster chlorosoma. The sequence goes on along the minus strand of OX101803.1, from coordinate 22,135,801 downwards.
ACGTTTCTATTTACCCAAATACATAGAATATATAGGTGAATAGGTTACACACGCGTCTATGGATAATAAAGACGGGTTAATTAATTCAATTGAACATAACGAGTAGAGGAGAACAAAAGTTCCTCGTTATTTAGTATCCCCTAAACGATTTTCTCCTTACTGACTCGAAGGAGTTGAGAATAGTTAGGTAGAGGTATACGCGGACAAGGAAACGGCAAAGTGGTAAACAGCCACGTACGGGAGCGTGACTACAGGCGTCCTTAATTAAGGCAAAGTAGGTAAAGGCGAAGGGTAGGTAAATCGTCGAGATCCGAAAGGGATCTTATCTTGAAGTAGGTTGGAAACTCGAGGTTGACGACTCGAGGAGAATCCCGCATAATCGGGTTTAACGGTCATTCAGAAGTCAAACATACGGCAAAAGGCGGCTATGTGTAACAATAAGAATGGGTTTCGTTCGAGTTGAAAATAAAAAAAAAAAAGGGGGTCTGAAAGGAATCTTTCTTCTTTTGTTTTACAGGAGGATTCTGAACACCCTGAGGATGCAGGACCGGCTCTCGTGGTACATGGTCTTTCTATTCCTACCGACGATTCTGCTCGCCACGTCGCTCGACAAAGGTAAATAAGAAAAGGGTTAACAAAAAAAAAAAAAAAAAAGGGGGGAGTGAAAAAGCTAAACAAGGGATCGAGAATCCAATTTCTGTACTTGCTTTATCGCGCGATCCCTTCAGCCCTTGAATTCTTCACCCCCAACTGCGGGCTCTCTCTTCTTCAATTAATTAATCTCAAGTTTATTACTGTAGGTACCTACTTGCAGCATCAGTTTGGATCATATTTCACGGTCTTAGATTTTCCACCTTGAACTGAAAATTTCTTGTTTTGTCTCCTCGCGTCGCGGGGCGTTATATATATATCAGCGATAAAGAAAGAAAAGAAAAGAAAGGAAAGGGAAAGAGACGAGCCTAAATCAATAGCATATAATAAACCTTTGATTGAATAAACTCGCGCAGATTTTTGCTTTATTCCTATAAATTCCGTACGCTGGTGTAATCCCAGGCGCGATATATATATATCACTGCGTCAATTTGTGAGCTACGAGAGACGGGACGTCGGGATATCTCTCTTATCCCAACGTTTATACCTCTCGCCCTTATCTTTTTCACCGTTTTTAATAATCTCCTCGTAAAAGAAGCCGCCCTTCCCTCGCCACCCTTTTCTTTCGCAAAGAATGGCTTCGCGGGAATCGCTCGTGCCTCTGCACAGCATATATAAAGAAGTGGGTATAGGGTAGCTGGTATGGTACTTGGCATATGGCATATTCTCCCTCTCCAGCTGCCTCCCCCGCAGAGGACCAAATCTTTCATCTATAATGTTGGTATAATATACAGAAGTCGAATAATATCCCTCTCGAGTGTTTCTTTCTTTCCTTTTATTTCGCTCGCGTAATTTGACGGTAGAAAGAATTAGCTCGGAAAATCGGAGGCGAATGAAGAGAAAGAGAAAGGTAGAAAAAAGGAAAGAAAGAAAAAAAAAATGAGAAAAGAAAAGAAGTAGAAGAAAGAAAGAAAGAAAGAAAGAGAAAAAAAAGAACACGATTCGGGATGATAAAACGGGGGTGGGGGTGGGGGTGGGGGGGAAGTGAAGCCAAGAAATAATAAATCGCTTCCGGCTATCGGGTCCCATCATTTTCTGCAAGTTCGAATATTCATCGGCGCAAGTACTTTCAGCTTTCTATATATATATATACGTTATACTACGTCGACCAACCTACGCGCACAATCCCCAGGATATTACCCTCGAGTGTAGCAGCCCCCGTGTGTGTCCACGAGATAAGTCGCTCGACCGTTTTTCGGATCACTCTTCCCCAGCTTCCGAGATATAACGTTATTGGAAACCATACGCTGGTCCTCCCATCTCCTTTCCCTTACCGTCTAAGATCCCCTATCTCTACGGGGACTTACGACCGTGTGCTTTAACATGTAATACGTATGTAGGCATGTATACCGCCTAGATATACACGCATAGCTCAGGGTTGATGTTATAGAAAATTGATCAATTTTTTTTTTCTTTTTTCTTTTCTCCTTCATTTCATCAGATATTCATTTATATTATACCATAAGTGGATTCGATATATTGCCACGTTATGGTGTGAATTCCAGTCAGATTTTATACATAAATTATATACACCTACAAAAAAAAAAAAAAAATTAACAATAAATTGATGAATAATCAAAATAAGTGAGAATTTCCGCGGGGGTTAACCGGCCGAGTTAGTAAATAAATCATATCGATGTATGTATGTACAAACGTATACGCGTACATAGAGCTTTCAATAAGAATATTTATGACTATAGGTCAAACGGGTCAACGGATGGTTAATCAATTCGAAACCGCGTTAGCATCGATTCATTTTTTTTTTTTTTCTTTTCTTTTTTTTAGGGCACATGCACGTATATGGTTAGGAACAAACCTGCACGTATGTTCGTACTGGTGCGTGTGTCCAGGATGATCGGTGCTTTTTGCATAAAATTTATACACATACATATATACGTATATGTATAAATAAATCTTGTATAATAATACGAACGTACTGCATGCAGCAGTATACACGTACCACGTGCGATAAAAGAGAGATATATTATCCACCAAAATTATATTACACCTATATATACCCCAAATGATCGTGACATAGAAATCGTAGGTAAATTTTTAACAAAAAAAGAACCGAAAGAAAAAAAATAAAATGGAAAAAATAAAATAAAATATGGGTCGACGTTATCGTTGACGTAATTATTACACTGATGTAACGTCATCTGGCGAATCCAATACCCTTGGGTAAGACCAGACCAGATCTGTACAGGTATATGCTAACAGTTTGAAGTTTGATTGACTGACGGAAATCGATTATAGAGTATGTTATAGCTGTAGAATTTATACGTCGAAGAACAGGGGGAGCCGATAATTTTCTACTGACGATCAGATATGCCGTATAGGTATACATATCTCTATTTATGACAGACCAAAAGTTCTAGGAATATAGTATAATAAGCCTTACAATTAGATATGTAGGTTATAGAATGTAGACTGCAGGCATTTCATAGATAGATGTACAAAAGGCAGGTGAAATTTCGTTCAAAACTGTTGGTCAACACGCTTCGCGTATAGTTAACACAGATAATCTGGTTATATACATATATATTAGATAAGAGATAATATTTATTCAAAGTTCTTTAATTTTTGAATTTTATTTCCGGCTCCGAGCATGGCCAGAGACCATTTACACCCAGAGGCATTTTTAGCTCGCTTACGTTACGTTACTTCATTTTACTTTACTTTACTTTACTTAAGTTTACTTTACTTTTACTTTATTCTACCTCGCTTAGCTCCACTTTCTAGCCGCTTCCTGTAATACGTAATACGTCTACAGTTTGTTTGCCGGATCGATTTCGCGAATGAATTCGACTCGCATGTCAGAATACCTTTTCTGGCATTTCATTATTATTATTATTTTTTTTTGTTTTTTATTCTTATTTTCCGTTTCGTTTTTCGAAGCTGAAAGCTTCCCTCGACGAATATTGCAGAGATTGAATATTTATTATTCAATGGCAACAACGCTGCCAACTGAGAAAACACTCTCTCTCGCCATTTCTTTGCTATATATACATATATATATATATATACCGATCAAAAGGTTAGAAGAATTGATCGAAACCTTGTAAGAAGTGGGAAACAAAACGGTGAAAGACGAATAAAAAAAAAAAGAACAGAAAAAAGAAGGAAAAAAAAAAAAAGGATACAAGGAGATCGAGGGTTTTGCAAATCTGGCAGGTTTATTTAATCCAACCGAAGCGAACCTATATACAGGGCTATGCCTCAAGGTATTTTCCTATCGGGATGTGAAACGTCGTCAAGGATATATTCTTGAACCCGGAAATCACGTGTGATGGACAAAGTTTTCTTCCTTTTTTTTTTTATTTTTATTTTTATTTTATTTTATTTTTTTTTTGCGGGAGTGAGTGGGGGGATTGGGGTTTGGATATGACGTTGTTATTTCAAGAAATTCGTTTACGTATTGATATTGAATTGGAGAAAATTTTGTGAGGATAAAAAAAAAAAAAAGAAGAAAGAAAAACTGAAAAGAAAAGGAAAAAAAAAAAGAAAGTCCGATGATATTTTCATCGGGGAAATTGGCTATCGAGATTTCATTACATCGTGATACGAAATTCAGATTCTAAGTAAAACGAACGATTCAACGTGATATATATATATTACATATATGTAGGTATAGGTATACGTGTATCGAACGAAAACAAGGAATCTTGTGGATGAAGAGAAAACTGAAAATAAATAAAGCAAGATAAAAAGAAGATGAAGAAAAACAAAAGGAAAAAGAAAATGAAAAGAAAAAAACACAAGGAAAAATGCGAAAACGCAGAAAGAGAAAGGAAGACAGAAAGAAAATGAACTGGAAAACTCGGTCTGGCAGAAGAAAATTTTCTTCGTTCGATTCCTCCCCTTACACTGTGCTGCACGCTTGAGCTTTACGATTGGATAAAAACAAAGGATCCTCCCGTATAAATCCAGCAGCGAGCTAAGGTGAAACCCGGTTCTATTTCGTCCTTCGCTATACTTTTACGATTACAACATACTGAAGCTACGGCCACTATATATATACATATATACACGGTACAACCTCATAGTGTTGTAGTCCATACTCTATAATAAGTAAGTATATATATATACATGTATATATATATATAAAATATAAATCAGAGATCACATCTTAAGTGTGTCCCTTCGTAGAAGGCCAACGGGTATTACCTTTCCCGCTTATGTCCTTCCGCCCGTTCGTAACACCCCTCTGAAAAAAAAACGAAAAAAAGACGAAAAAAAAAACCTCATAAGCCACCCTGATAAACTTGTCAACGATACGCCTGACGCGAGGAGGTACGTCCGTGTAATAAATGAAAAAGTGTTAGTGTTGGATGAAAAAGAAAAGGGCAGTAGGTACCTACCTACCTTTTTCATCATTTATTTATTTATTTTATTTTATTTTATTTTGCTTTTTTTATTTATTTATCTTTTTTTCCCGTCTCGCAACAGTCCTCCTCGTACCCTGTACTTTCTCTAAGACCCATGAGAATTAAAGTGAATAATTTGAATGAAAAAAAAATATATATATATAATTTTCAATAGTAGAGGAAAAAGCAAATAATGGAAAAAGGCTTTTTTCGTTTTTATTTTTTAAATAAATGAAAATCCTGCCTTTTTAAGGGTAATCGCCTCGCGCACGGTGTTTATATCAGGGTTTTATTTTCAACGGCGAATAGCCGCATATGACAATTCTGTTTTGACCAAAAATTTATTTAATACTCATAATACGATAATCTGGGGTAGAATAAAGTATAGCGTAGGTATACGGTAGGTACTAACTCGGTAATTATTTCATTAAAAATATGCGCCGGCGGATTGTACATGGTACATCTCTACTCGGAGACAAAAGCTTGGAGAATCGTATAAAATTCGACCATTTCCCTCGAGCTACGAGCCTCGAATTTCCCGAGGGAATGGAGAAAGATGCCAAAAGATGTTCCGCGCAGACGGGAGCCCCGGGATTCGGTGTCCACCCGGAGGAGAGTCAAAGAAGAAGAAGAAGAAGACGAAGAAGAAGAAGAAGAATAAGAACGAGAAAATCGTATAGGTATACTTAGAAACTGCGTCCGACGACGCGACGCGGTATAAAAAGTACTCGAAGGCCACGTGGAAGATGTCTAGATATAAAAAGGACTCGCATCTTTCCCAGAGTATATATGTCATGGAATAGAAAACGCCTGAATTCAATCCACACGGTTTCTCGGCGCATATCTGCCACGCGAAAGAGATCACGGAATATAATATAAAAAAACAGGGGGTAGGATATTCTTCTAGGAAGAAATTTGGCGCCACGTATAGAAACGTATATAGTCTGACATAAAAGGAGGTCTCGCTTCTCTTATCCTTAGGCTTCTTCGTCTCGTTCTACTCTTCGTCTTATAGTTTTTTCTTTTTTTTCTTCTTCTTTTTCTTATTTTCTTGAGAAGAGAGTCTGCGAGGCTACCTAGCTACCGAGGAAGTTGTTGAGCTTGTGGACAAGGCGAAAGGCAAGAGCCTATTGTCCCATGGAAACAAAAGAGAAGCAGATATATTCTGCGGGCGAAAGCTAGAGAGGTCGGAGTTCAGTCTGAAGTGTTCACCTCTCCGACGTGGCCGCGGTCTAGGTCCGTGCGTTTCCCATTGGGACGAAGAAAACCAACGTTCAAGTTTTGTCACGTATACATTTTCCCCAGCTTTTGCTACCCAATGCGATTTCTCGCTAATCTCTTTGTCTTCGTACTCGTTTTTTGCTTTCCTTTTCATTTTCGTTTACGTTTTAGTTTCAGTTTTACGCCTCTTAATACCGTATCACAGAGAACCCAGACTACCTAGTATTCCAAGGCTCTCCGAAAATCGTTTTTCGTCCGCTGGATTCAATCTCGATATATACATACCACGTACAGTGATCGAAAAATAACAGGCAGTACTTTTTTTCTATACAGAATGTCTACTATATATTTTATACTCCGATCGTTTTATGATGAAATAATGAACGTGCCATCGCGCATTTTGGAGAAAGAAGAAATCCTTTTTTTTCCCAGTCTACTACTTGAGAAGCTTGATTAGTTTTATAGAATTTATATTTCACCGGGAATACAGTTACCTTCAATCTTAAAAAAAAAAAAAAAACAATTTCCCAGGACCGAGATTTTCTATTATTCCGAAAACGTCTGCGTACGATGCGACGATGCGTTTAGAGGCGATTCATTCAATCAGAAGTGATTTTTATCATTCGAAAATTGACTAGGGAGATACATAAGTAAATCGGGAATTTTCAGCTGGACTTTTTTCCGCGCAAAGTATCTAGACGAAATCTCTATTATCCTGTCTAGTCGTAGAATGTGGAGGCTAGCCTTTTCTCTCCCTTTATGTCCGCGAGCAAACGTTCGGGTCTTCTATCGGCCAAAATACTGTGGCCACAACGAGTGTATGGAACAAAGCAAAGCTACGAGGCAGTGAATGCCAACGGTGGTTTGAACCGCGTAGATAAAACGTGTGACAGTGAATTTCATAGAAAATGGATAATAGAAGATTAACTTTACTCGTGAGCCTATTACCGTATAATAATCATATTCGACTTACTAATTTCCCCCAATTTATTCAAGCATTAAGAAGAATGATGTGAGAAAAAAAAAAAAGAGAAGAAAAAAAAAAACAGTAAAAAAAGAAAAGAAATATATATTAAAATAACAGATGATGAACTCATGAAAGGAAAGCATAAGGGAAGAAAAGTTTGAGTAGCTACTACCCCGCAGAGAAAACAGATTGGTCTGTATATATGTATATACAGTTCTGGGAATATTTTCCCGTACATTTCGAATCTCGAAGGGTAATTTTCCAGGCGAGTAAAGCGAGCTGCTTATCCCGTTGTTTATTATATAGATAGATAAATGTATATAAGATGTGTGTGTGTGTGTGCCTATGAAGGGATAAGGGAGTTTTGTTGGCAAGGTGAAGAAGGTATAGAGGTAGAGGATGGTAGAGAATCGTTAGGGCACGATTTTCGTCCGAGATGAACCGTCGAACGATAGGGAAGTTAATTAAGTTGTTCGTACCAAGATACGATTCGCGTTTCGAAAACTTTTAACTTAATCAAAGAGGTCGACTTATCGAATTACTCTAAAATTTATGATCCAATCTAAGTAGGACGACGTTCTACAACATTTATTTTACCCATTCTCTTACCCACCCCCGTATATAGTATATATAAAATCTATATATATATATATAGTGTTCCTGCCTTATACCTATAGAACGGAGAGTTAATTAGGACCGGACCAATAAGGGATTGAAGTTTTTCTTTCCGGTTTGACCCACGCCGTGTTATAGAGTAGAAAAGGTAAAAGTTAAGTGGGTCAAGTCGCGAGACTGGTAAATTTTATTACACCTAAAGAATAATCCACCCCATCCTCGTAACCAGCGCGAAAAAAAAAAAAAAAAAAATTGATGAAAAATCCAAAAACAATAAAATAACGACTCGGTCCTTCCAAAATGGACGATAATAATAACAGTTGGTATATTTAAAAACAATTGAACAACAGGATGAAAAAATTTTCATCACATATTTGTTCTACTTTTTCATATTTTTATTTCATTTCGTTTTTTTTTTTTTTTTTTTTTTTTAATTATTATTTTTCGATTATTTCTCTCTTTTTTTTTTTCATAAGGTCAAGCCTCGAAACGACCACTTCAGGTTTTGAGAGGCAAAGAAATTTGACAAAAAGCATCGTTTCACCTGGCAACAACGTACTTGGTGGTTGAAGAGCTATTACGCCCTTCCCTAATTACTTTTTAATCCAACACGCCGCGATGCGGCGTGGCGACACGACAAGCTGTTCAACAGCGTAAAGGTAGATTGCGAATATATATATATATATAGAATTATGCAAAGCCGGTACGCATTTCGCCCTGTTTATTTCACTCTGAACCGTTCGCATTCACAATATCACTCGGTGTCTGACCAAAGCGCACCTTTTCTACTTAACAGTATCCTCGCGCGTTCTCCACTCTCTCTTTCTTCTATTCGTTTTCTGCAGCGACAGCGACTATAGCCTGGCCTCTTTTATTTCCCTGTTTTTCGTACATATATACATTTACATATAGTATATATTTACACTATTCCTGTGAGTCCTAGCCGAAAAATTTATCAATGCCAAAAACACTAAAGATAATAAAAAAAAAAGATGAATTCGTATCGTTTGGAATTTCGAAACAATAATCACGAGGTAGGGTACTGTACGTATAACTCTTATGGGTATAAATGCGAAATTAGATGTGGACGTAATCCGTATATTTCCAAGAGAAATGGAATAAAGTGATTTAAATATATAACCGGGAAGTTCGCGGCTGAGAATCTGGAGAAGGTCGTGAGAGCGGGGTATTTGGGGTGGTATTCTCATAACGAAATATTCACACCGGGTTGTCTCCTCGTTTTACGAGACTTAAGAGAAGCCATTTGTCAAGTGACGAGACTCGGATCGTTAACTGTAGCCAAGTAAGCGCGAGTTTCCACCTGGTGATAGGTGACGTTCCCTATTCACCTGTAAGTGGTTTTATAAGATTCTAACTACCCGTCCGAGCCACCTACCAGTTTATTGTACGACTAGGTATCTGGCATAGAGGATTCATTTAGCAGTACAGACTAAAAGTCAATCTCAATTAAACCCATACCCTAGATTTTTACGCATATAGGTATATGTTCTAAATTGTTGGAAAATTATACATAAATGGAATATACATTTTTGTTATTCTTTTTGTTTTTGCCAATATCAGAAAATCAAAGTCTGATCCCCGCTCCATCTTATTTTTTAATATACATCTTTGATATATATATATATATGTGTATGTAAAACGTGATATTCGTTCTTGTTAAAGTATTCTATTTTACTTTTCTTCTTTGCTGCTCCTTATCTCGTTTTCTTATTTTCCTTCTTTTTTCTTTTTCTTTCTTTTTTCTTTTTCAATCACGTTTACCTTTGTGACAAAGTTTTATTCAAATACACGAATGCCTAATAAAATGACATCGCGATAGCATTACGTATGAGGCGCTGGTTATACGGCCTAAAGAATAATAATGAATTCCACATCCCATTCCCATTCCCATTCCCGTTCCCATTCCCATCCTCGTGCAGCACCGGCTATACTTCCCCTCTTTTCAAACCCGGAGATATGGATTTCGCGATGAAACTTTTCGGCTAAGGTATAGGTATCGTTCGAAGAACCAACCCCAGTCCCTTGCGTTCGGGTTGTAATTGTCTAATTATTACGCGACAACGAGCGGCTTCACGGCGGGCCAATTAGTCCCACACAGTTGGCCGAATTGCGATTGAACTGTACCGTGCGAAATGTGCGGACGAAGATTTTGGCTACCTATACAGGGATGGTAATGGTACATATATATATTATATATACATTCAATTTTCAAATAACATTCTCTCCTCTTCGGATCTTCTCATTTAACTGGAAAAACAATCGCGTTTTACCCCCTTTTAACTCTATATACTTATAATACATAGCAACTACATAGGTATATACGTATATTACATCCCATTCCGGAACTTAATTAATCCTTCAAACATTTCACTCAGCGGGTTAATTAATTCTTTCATATTTTCTGATATACTATATATAGGTAGTAGGTACTTAACTCTTTTCGTAATTTGTTCGTTTTTTCTTTTTTTTTTCTTTGTTATTTCACTTCATTTGATTTCGTTTTTTGTTAATATAGGTCGGCGAGTTCCTTACAGCATGGCACCAGAATGGAGAGCACTTTGGTACAGCAATTTGGACGAACTGCAGAGGGTCAACGACGCGAACGACAACAACACGATATCAAATGTAACCGTACAATTGGGTGGGAACGCTTTTCTTCATTGCAAAGTACGGAATCTTGCAGAACGCACTGTTTCCGGAGCAGAGGTACGTCAGAACAATTATCATAGGAATAATATTTTTTATCAATTAGCCAAACTCTGGATAAGGGCGAGCTTTATAGGTATATATAGATATATATAGGTACGCGGTGTTATCTTAAGGTGGGAACTTTAATAACTGAGGACAACTCTTATTCCTTTCCTTCTCTCACAATTCTTCTGTCGAGTGAAATTATATTTAATAATAATGAAATGAAAAAAAAAAAAAAAAATGGGAGGATAATAAAAAAATTTGAAAAAAAAAAAAAATGAATAAAATAATCAAATGAAATTTTTTCTTTCTTTCTCATCTTATTCTTCTTATTATTTTTCTTCTTCTTCGTCTTTTTCAGAACGTATGCGCTTCGCGTAACAATTATAGAAAGAAAAATAAATGGAAGAGGAAAGTTGTAATACATAATACACGTTAGGGTGGTCCGTAATTTAATCAATTACGAATTTCAATGTCCCCATGGGCCAGAACGTCTCCAAATATATACGAGAAAAAATATAGCCAAGACCCCAGGTTCCTATTTCAATTCTAAGTACCTACCCAAACCCTTCGAATTTTTATCATTTGAATAAAACGCGATTCGTGACGTTTCACGGTTAATTTTTCTTTTTTTTTTTCCTTTCTTCCCATTGCAGTTATAGAGCTCCGAAGAATCTGAAACCTCGTACACTCCTCACCTGTACTAGTGACTGTTTCATGAAAATTTTCTGAGAGCTAATTTTGACGATATAATTTCCGAAGCTATAGCGCAGCAAAATAAAAAAAAAAAAAACTTTCTCATCTCTAGATTTTGACGAAAAATTGAGATAGGAACCTGGGAGTTTTGGCTACATTATTTTGTATACGTACCTATATTCGGAGACGTTCCGACCCAAGGGAGCATTGATATTCGAATATGACCGAATCACCGACCAACCTGACACACACACGTTGTGTATACATACGTATATAAAAGAAAGCTGGCTTTTGACAAATTTTCGAACTGAGATAATCAATAGAAAGTATTCATTTTATGTACCCACAGACCCACCTCTACTCATCTATAGCTATACATATATATTATAATACTTTGCTTGCGCTCCACTCCTCTTCGAATAAAAGCTTTAGCCTTTCGACTCTGATTGACGTTCTCCGCTCTTCTGCGCCCCTTTGTATAACACTACATATCAATTCTGGATCACCTGCTATAAGTACCTGACATATATATGGATATATATATGAATAGATAGATGTATATATGTATTATATTATATTATGTATATATATATATATAATATAATGCGACGCACTCGTGACCCTCGACCTTTGACCTCGATCAAATGATCTAACATCACAAAAGCCCAAAGTCCCGAGAAACCTTTGTCGAAGTACATACAACGTCCCTCCCGATCCCTCGATGTGCCTATTCTATACCTATACGCTTATATTATTATGTAATACATATACGTGTATGTACAGTGTAGGTGTGTACGTTCGTATATGCAATATTGGTACATCAATATTGTATAATATACATATAGGCGTATGGTATACAGCTGTGTAGAAGATGAACGTTGGGAAAGAGGGTGCAGAACGATAACGGGAAGCTAAACAAGGAAAAAGGGACAAGAAAGAAGAAAAATAAGAAGATAGACTGAAAAAAGAAAAACCATGGCTAGCCAATTTTTGGAGAAAATTCGAGCGAAACTCGGGCATCTGCAGGGCGACAGAATACTTTGGTCTCGCGTCGCGTCATTTTCGATCTTTCAGATTTTTGTAAATCGATGAAATTGTGAGAAAAAAAGAATAAAAATAAAATAAAAGACAGTGTGAAATGAAAGAAAGAATATAACCGCGATAAATAAATACGTACACGCGATGACGAAACGAAACGTGAAATGAAACGAAACGAAACGTAAAGGCAACGCAACGCGACCCACGGCGGACATAGGCTGGCTATAAATTTCAACACAAAAATCCCTATTTCTCTTGCCAAATAGTCCGAGGCAGACTACGTATCCAGGACGTGGTATATATACACATATCACTGCTCTATATTATATCGTATACGAACGCAAGGCGACACAAGACTTGATAAAACATATATATTTTTAAATAACTCAAAGTTGGAACAGATTTATCGCTATTTTTCTGCCATAGAACCACTGATTTATAAGATAATAAAGGACCAACTTTTTCCTTTATTTTTTCTCTCTTTTATCCTCCCACAAATATCCCCAGGTATCTATGGATACATACATATATTCACATATGCCTACATATATATAATATTAAAGGAAAAAAAAACAATTTTTCTTAAATTATTGACGATGCCTTGAATCAAGCCGCAAGAATCTCTAGAATCTATTCGCATTCGCAAAGCTATTTTAGTACTTCTCAGGATTTACTTCGAGTCTAGGAATCGACACGAACCTCTAGTCCTTCACCCTTCGAATTGGTATAACGGACATACATACGTATGGCAGGAATTTTTAGTAATGTAATTAAATTTGGGTTGAAAATCAGGTGAAATTAATAAATTGCGATAGCTATTGCATAGCAACGTGGAATGAAATTATCAGCAATCAGTCTGCAGTCCGGAGTGGATAGTAACGTGATATTTATTGTAATCCATATTTGCAGATATCATGGATTCGACGTCGGGACTGGCACATATTGACCAGCTCAATGTTTACCTATACAAACGACGAGCGTTTTCAAGTACTGCATCCCGAAGGATCGGACGACTGGACTCTACAGATAAAATACGTCCAGAAGCGGGACAACGGGACTTACGAGTGTCAGGTAAGCCCGGGCTCTCTTTATTTCAATATTTTTTACCCCCCCAGACTAGATGTATATATATACCTATCGATCTCTACATTTCATTTTGATTTATACTCCCCTTATCCGTCTCCACTACCGATCCGTTGGATTTACTTGTCACTTCAATCGATTGCCCTCGAGCACATTCATTTCTGAAGAGAAAGGATACGAGGAGAAAAGAAAAGAATAAAAAAGTAAAACGGAAAAAAAAACGGAAAAAGGACAGGGAAGGAGGGTCAGCTGAAATAACCACTTGAGGAAATCGCTTCTAAATAGAAAGTAATGGGGAAGTTTTTTTTTTTTCCGAACTATATAAGTATCTACTCTATACAGGAAATGACAATTTGTCAGCACTTTTTATACGAGGATAAAAAAAAAAATGATTGTATATTATGACATTTTGATTATATCTACATCGATTCCCTATCCCCTATCTACCGAAACGAAACCAGATATAAATATATCGGTAATAATATGTATACGCGGGGTTTTGGAACGGTGGGTAATTTTAGTAGGCAATTTACCCGGTGGAAAAGTACTGCGGTAGGTTGTGTAGAGCGTAACTAGGAGGCGGGTTTCTATGTATAGATATGAATGTATATGTGTGTATATATGTAAGAGTAAAAGGAATGGAAATAGGTAAAAAAAAATGAAGACAACACACGTTGTTTCGTCTGAGGATCGATTTTATCATCGCCCAGGGAGACATCGCGTAGTTGTACGAAAAACCGAAACAAGTTAGAAGTTGAAAAAGCCTGGACCTAGGTAGCTGGTATTCTCTGGGATCGTGGAAGAGAGGAGAGATACGCGATAGATAACTGCAGGACGGGGTGAGATCCGAGATAGACGTCTCGTTCGTTTTTCAAAAGAAACACCCGAAGAATAAGAAGGAGGAGTATAAGGTGGGACAAAAAAGAAGAAAAGAAAGAAAAATAATAATAAGAAACACTGGCGTGGCGACGATACGCGCAAAAAGATAGGAAAAATAAGAAGAAAGAAAGAAAGAAAGAATGAAGGATAACAAAAAATCTTTTCGGGATAAATATAGACGAATAAAAATGCACGGCGTTAAACGCGAAAGCTTGCAGCCCTTCCGCCGTGATCCTCGTGATCCACGATTGCTCCCCTGGATTAATATACACGATTGATACATCTGCGGTAGTCCGACTTTCCCGTCGCATGGGAGATTAAATTCTGTCATTTCCGCTAATTGAAAAATACGAAAATAAAATTTACCCTCGATTTATGGGGTTGGAAAATTCTCCACCTATCATTCTCTCTCTTATATATATATATTTGACAAGCGTGGCGCAGCTGTTTCAATACGTTTGTTTTTTTTTTTTTTTAATATTTTTTCAATCTTCTCTCCATTTTCAATCATGCTATTCCCTTGCTCTTTCTCTCTCACATCGTTCATTAGTAATTCAGTAGAATTTTGAATATTCGTGATTGCTCGTCAAAAAAGCGGCTCTTTTCTTGCAGCGTTTTTTTTTTTTGTGGATTCGAGAGGGAAATAAGCTTCAATGTAATATTAAAGGTAAAAATTGCCGAAGAAACTAGATAAATAAAGATTTCATTCTCCCGATTTATACTCTAATGGAAATAATTCCATCCTCGGGAAAGATATCCAGGCTGCGAAAGCAGCTCCCACTAGGCCTCGGGCCTGAAGCAAAAACTAGGATCCTCGCGTCAAGGGATAATGCCAACGACAGACTGATCCCTGCTCGATTCTTACTTTATTCTTGTTCCTATTATACGAAAACGTTGGCAGTTCAATTTCTACGCTATCTTTCCACCCCCATCGATCCCACCTCGCTCGAAACTAATATATAAAATCGCGAGATAGACCCTGGGGGGGGGGGGGGGGGGGGGGGGAATAGGGATGGAAACATGTGCCTATCTGAAAGTAAAAAGAAAATGTGAGATAAAAAAATTGAGAACCAAAAGTCTACTCCTTACTAAAAAATAATCTCTCTTATATCTATCCTCGTTTAGATTTCATCCCCTAAAATTCGATCAATCATTTTTACAAGTTCCTTTTACATTCTTTTTCTTTTTTTTTTTTGTTTTTCAAAATCCTCGACACACTTTGAGGATATTTGAACGTAGCTGCAGATTATTCACGTGTCATCTTGTTCTTTCTCTCTGTTTCCTTTTTTTCTTTTTACCTTGGAAAAGCGAGATTGTGCCTAGTGTATAAAAAATGGGTGGAAAAAAAAAATATATATATCTCCATTACTAGAATTATTATGCCCGTTTATATCCTGTATTTTTTGTCTTTTGTTATTTATTATTATCACTGTATTTTAGTTATTTTTCTTCTTTTCGAACGTACCCCCGGGAAATTATGAATGTATGACGTACGCGTATCGCTTCAAGTGTCTCCCTGTAAATTTCCTCAACTATACGAGCGCAAACCCCGAACCCCCAACCCCTCAGCATACCTCGGCACTCCAATAGTAAACCGTCTTGCATTATTAATATTTCCTTCTCATCTGCACATAGTAGGTATTCTACGTACCTTATACTCTTGTAAAACGTATAACTTATAGGTACTATATAGATACATACATACTGTATATAACCTGTACCTTCTTTGCTTGACTTCAATCTTTACTATTATTGGTATTGCTCTACGACTGACAAGTGCCTCTCGGCAGCCTTAGAGGTATATTTCTTGCTCCAGAATCGAGATCGACTTTGGGAAATGAGAATCAGCAAGAGGCGATACTGTACCCTGTTATCACTGTACATTGAAGTTAAATAGAAAAATTAATTAGGGCTTAAAATAGTGGAAAATTAGTCTGATCATATAATTCAGCGTTCTTATATAAATATACGACGATTTTTCAATACACTGAAATTTCTTCTTTCGAATGTGTATGAAGGACGAAATAGGGTGAAAGGAAAATGAAATTTCAAACTTTTATACTCAGAAAGCTATTCTCGTGTAGATTTTCAACTTGTATTAACGCAGCTGCAGACGTGAAAAAGAGAACCCTTAGCTATATTCCATCGTATATTTTGAATTAAAGAAACGATCTATTCGTAAGACAATTATTACATATATCAAGACATTAACTGGCATTAAAAGCTTCCTGCTCGTTATAATTATTTAAGATACAAAAAACGAAGAAAATATTCAACAATTATTGGACGAAATTAAAATGTGAAAAAAAATCCTCTTCAAATTTTCATCACGATTGAAATACCTTTGAAAAAAAAAAAAGTTTTCCGAAGAGATATCGCGTATTAAAGGCGGCGTCGCGTCGCTTCGTGACGAATTAGTAAATCCGTATGATTGAAATTTCCCAAGAGGTATAAAATATCGTCGAGTGCCAATACGTAGGGAGTTACGGATCTTCGGATGATCGTCACGGTGGTCAATTACGTATTTATCGTCCCCCCGGATCCCGATCATGATTCGTGCCGGGGTTACGGTTCGAGAGATTTTAGTCGTGCGGAAATAGGCACCGCGGAAAAGATACTTCGGAGTCTTTTTTTTTTTTTTTCTTCGAGATGCAGAGGGTGTAAGTATAAGGTACTCACGAACTTTTTACAAGCGGGGTTTCATGAATTTTTAGAAAACCGTTCGTCGAGCCGAAAAAGAGAAAGAGAGAGAGAGAGAGAGGTAGAGAGTGAGAAAAAAAAGGGACAAAAATAAAGGAGAGTGAAAGAAGAAAAAAAAAAGTATAAAAAAATAAATAAAAAATATCGTGAGAAAGAGAGAGAGAGAGAGAGATAGAAAGGCAGGAAAATTCCTTTGAGAATAATAATAAGGGACGTCGACGTCTTTCCTGCGCTTTAGCTCGTTCGCTTAACCCTGCGAAGCAGAGACTGTCTTCTCGGCTGTGTCAGTATATCTATACCGAATGCAGGAGATGCCAACGTCGCTTGGTACAGTAGGTAGATAGGTAGGTAGGTAGAGCGTCGAAGGAAGGAAGGAAACGCGAAGGGCGAAGGGCGCGCCTTCTCATTAATATAGATAACACTTTGATGAGCCAACTTGTACGAGTATATTAGATGTCCCGACGCGACGCGACGCGACGCGCGACGTCGAGAAACTTCCCCCGCGTCTTCCCTTGTCGTCGTCTGATTTTCCACGCACGCGTGCATACACCCGATCCTCTGGAAAATCTGCCCCCCCCCCCCCCCCCCCCCCCCCTAGTCAAGTTTCGAAAGGGCGACTATATAAGGGCGTTACTCCCACTCAAAATTACTATATTATCATCAATGCATGGGGCGTACGGTTAGCGAGCTTTAATGACTCCGTAGGGAGTGCATTAATTTGTGCCTTTGCTTTAGCCAGCTATGAAAATACCTAGACGTGAAATATGAAACAAAGTTAAGAGATATAAACAAACGCGATGAAGGGTCTAGAAAAAAAAAAAATGATAATAACAAAAAAAAAAAAAAAGTCTCGAGTACAGAAACACCCTTATATAATTTCACATCAGAGGGAAAATTCCGGGGTAGGTATATTTTACCCTGTTTGTCCAAAAGTCAGTGTTAGCCCTCCGGGTGCTCGAAATTTAATTCCAAATTATTATCATCATTATTATTATTATTATTATTATTAATATCATTATTATTACCATATCGTACTGTTTTTATGCTGGATAATATAGAGTTACGAAATTTTGCCTTGGATATATATCTAAAGTTGAATTAGGAAATTCTTTTTTTTTTCTCTGTTTTGTTTTCTTTTCCCTCCCCTAAATTTCGGTTGATATGAATATATGCGGTCCTGCTGCGTACAGACGGGATGTAGGGGATGCTTTTTTTGTCCCTTGGCAATATTATGTATTATCAAAATTCGGAAAATTGTATCTCACAATCAGTTATACATAGAATATAGGAGAAACAGTCGAGAAGATGTGGTCATAAGTGGAAAGAGAAAGAAGAGTATAGAGAAACAAAATTGAAATTGAATACTTTGTTGAAAAACGAAAAAAAACAAAAAAAAACAGAAAAAAGGAAGAGAACAAATATTTCTTTGACATTTAATACAACGTTGAGTGTTACCTGTGCTACTTCAAAGTCCTTTAACCATGGAAACGTTCGCCCTATCTGTATGACAAACAATTTTTTTTTTTTTCTATATATAATGAAAATCCAGTATATTACCGGCAGGTATAGATATATTCCAAAAGTCAGTTTTTACCTCGAAAAAAAGAAAAGATAAAAAGTAGAGGTATGAAGAAATGAAATTTATCCAATCTGAATATGATCAACTCATTATTCATAATATTCTCTCATATTTTTTCATAACGAATGAAAATTCGACTCGTTAGAAATGTTAAACATAATGTAAGAAATACGGCAAAATCGTATCTGTATAGGTGCCTATATTATACCGTAAAATTTGATCTGAACAAAACTTGAATACACGAAGAGCTGTGTGCCATTTGTCAAGCGAAGGCGTAGCAAAGAACCGTCTCAATGTCAGATGAGCTTTTCTTTATTCCGCTTTTGACCGTGGTTGGAATAATGCATAGGTCTGATGCGGTCGTATTGTCAGTCTTAAAGTTCACAAGAAGATGTATAGACCTTACGTTATACAGTTCTATACTGTATAGATCTATACAGTTTTAGCCAGGGTTCGCGGTCTACTGCAGTGTATAAAGGGGAGTAGAGTAGATACCGAGCAGGAAGACAATGAATGTGCCGGGCTCAAAGCCCGACCTCAAGTTCTCTGTTTTCTATTTTCTACCCCTATTTATACTAACGCCTTAACCAGCACCCTTAACGAGCTCGTCCCGTGCACCAACACACTCGGACCTAAGGAGAATTCATAGGCTTGAACAAGGAGCAGGCACGCTAGCCTAGACACACCCTAGGCATGTATCTTGCAGAGAGGAGGCATACCCGCGGGTAGTTGCCTCCGGAAACCTGAAGGGTAGGTAAATATGAGGCTGGACGTAGGATAGGCCACCTTATACACGAGAAGCACTGAGCAAAAGAGAGAGAATTAGGGAAAGGGGTTGAAATATCTACCCAAGATGTTAATTTGTAGGTTCAACCTCTCACCTTCTTCTCTATCCTCTTCTCTCAGACTCCCTGGCTTGCCCAGGGAGTCCTGATGTCTCTCATCATCCTCTTTCCTCGTTCCCGGCTACGTCCGTGTATATACAAAGTTATTTCGTACCACCTATAACTCATTAGTATGACGGGACGAGACGCGTAGTTACAGTTACCGTTACCGTTACCGTTACCTTATACCCTTTTCACCCTTCCCCCATCCCCCATTCTAGGATGATTAAAATATTAATAATCCTTTCGGGCACTGCTCACAGGCTAGTCGGAAAATTACTGCAAGAATAACCCGGGAGAATTTATACCTCACGGAGCCACGATTATACCTTCTCTTATTTTTCTTCATTATCCTGCTTCGTTATCTGTAATGCAGTTCTACCGCGTATAATACGTATATATATAGTGGAGGTAAAAATCCGTGTTTATTATTATTAATTAACGAATAATTAATCGTGCAGAAATCGCGGTACATATCCCACCGTTATTCAATACGTTGGCAAATTTTGGATACCACGCGAAAATACAATAGAGGATTAAAATTCTAGACAAAGATCTTGAGGCATTGAGCTGGCAGGGAGTCGGCAACCGTCGCAGATACCCCACTTGCGTGGTTAAGTGGTGTAACAGAAGACATAATAAGCGGATAATTCCCTTAAACGGATTATGTTAAACAGAGCGAAGAAGCTTGTTTGTTTCGCAAGGGGTAGGTAGGTAGGTACCGTGTACATCGTAGCTAAGTTATGAAAAATAAAACGTGATAAACCGAAAGTAGGTACTACGAAGTAAATATCAGATCGGAAAGAAAATGAATCTTCAAAAAATTCAAAGATCATCGAGAATCGTCGAGTTCTTTGGACTGTCGATCGTAATAATACCGAGAAAATAAACTGAGATTTGGAAAGTGTGAGAAGGAGAGACTTTTGAGACGTTAAGATGAATCTATAATGCATGTACCTACACCCGAGGTGGATATGGCATACAGCAATATCGTGGGGTAGTCGTCGATGTTTTACGAAGTCGTCAAAAAGCTCGTTTACATCTTTTCCGGATTTATAGGTTGTTTTCCGCGCGAAGAGATATTCGAAGACGCTTTAGCGGATTATATTGCTAAAGTCTTTTAGTGGCTGGAGGGATATATGTATCGCACAAATAGGTGTATATATACGTATATAATATCTATATATATGGATGAGAAATATCGACGTTTCTTTCAGGAGTAATAGAATATCAATAACTATCCAAACAGTGAATAAAAACTAGAGAATATAATAAGCCAGTGCGTGTAGAGGTGGGTTCCGCACCCACGGTGAAACCCGCAAAGCAGATGTCAGAGAGATCGGGGATCTTCTTTTTTTTAGGGCTTCGAATTTTTACGATTTAGGAATCGGCCTCCGACATATTACTGCATAAATAGACTAGCTATATCGCAGCCGACTAAATCCCCCCCCGATTCTTTATCTTTTTTCGAAACTTTTTTTTTTTATTTCGATACCTTATTTAGTCCTTGTAAAGGTCTTACCGTTGTCACGTAATTAGGTTCGGTCGAGAGGGTTGAATATCGCGATTAATAAGCGGCTCAATTAACCCCAGATTTAGATACAAATTTTTCTCGATTTGACGAGGGACTTTTTTCTCTCAAAAACGAGTAACCTTCACGTTCCAGGTACATACCTAGGCTGGCTACCCTAATCGCGAGGTTATTTCTACCTCGTATAATTTATAACCACCCGTTATCTCGGGGGTGAAAAATCCCTTGAAATATGACGGAGTAGAAAGCGAAGATATATAATAATTGGAGAGAGTATAATGAGTCTGGAGGAGCGTAGAGCGAGGTATTGGAGTAGATTTTGCCCGAAGTGGTAAGGTTCAAACTGCGGAATGGTAGCTTCATTGTTTTGTAACCATTGTGAAAAGAAATTTGTGTCCCCTTTCGCCTATTCTATTCTCCCGCACAGCTTCTTCTCTTCTCTTCTCTTTTTCATTCTCACTCCCTTTCTCTTTCTCTTTCTCTCTTTTGGTCTCGCCATCACGCCACAGCCCTCTTATGATCCTTCTTCAACGACTCGCTAAGTAAGTTTTGTCTTTTGAGCGATCGGCGTACTTGAGGCCAGCTTTTCAACGTTGAGTCGGCTTACCTTTATGCGTGACGTGAATAGACATTCGATCCGCAAGCCAAACCGCGACCTTGCAGGTTTTCATGTAACATAAACCACCGACACCGAAAAAAAGAAGAAAGAAAAAAAAAAAAAGAATCAAATAAACCTCGGACAAAGGTAAAAACGCCACGATTCAAACAATGCAGATTAAAATACGATACCCAAAACCAAAATCCGAGTAACCTAAACTTTCGCTGTATACAACCAGACCGTTATATTTATATACGTCAGTCAACTTTCCACCCGAACTAAAAGTAATTTTCCATCAAATCAATTCGATTCGTTGGGAAATAATTTCAATTTTAGTATGAGAATCAATCTTGCGAATCAGCTGCTGAGTTTTGGGTTTGATGAAAAAAAAAAAACAACAAAAAAAAAAGAAGAAAGTAAAATTGGAACTCGACCGAGTTTGAGAGATCCATTTACACCTGTAGGGGTTACGGACTGTTTCGCAGGGTTTCTCTCAAGTATATTCGTTAATTAATTAATAAATAAAAAAAAGGGGCCTGAGAGTTTGAATTTCGCGACGATTAGGGAGAGGCTGAGATTCAGCGGAAGGTGTATTTCATAATTTATCAAGTTCTGAGTTCTAGAGTAACCCGTGGGTAATTAGCAGTTACCATTGTCTGCCTCGGTAAAGCAAGGATCATTCCGGGGCTGTAATTAGCGAATTGTCATCGTAGCTTTAAATCTTGACTGCGCGCTGGGTGAAAGACGATTCGAAGTATAATTGTCGACTTGCCGCGTGAATACTTTGCCCTGGCTTTTTAGCGTTCTAAGCAAAATATTGAAGCAACAAAAGACCATTATAAAAGGAGGCCGTAATCCGAGTGTGTGAACCCCAGTTAGCACGGGAGTTACTATTCAAATCAGAATAAGGGTTGCTCGAATCAAAACGCTCCTTCCACTTGACATAGTTTTGGCTTTATTTTTATTTTTTTTTCCCCCCCCATTTTTATTTTTTATTTACCGTACTTCCATTACTCCTGCCATGCTGCAGTTCTCAACGATTTCGCAATTTCACAATTTTCACAATTTCACAATTTCACAATCTCTTTTTTCAACCGAGATTAATACAGAACAGATTAAATAATACACAGCCTCTGTGTTCCCCTCCGACTTTTGTATCACCGGCAACCAGCTCGACGATCGGATATTGCTTTTGAACCTCCTATGACAAGGAAGGTATTGCCACTCGGGCAGGTGAAAGATGAAATGAGCTTTCAGTGAAATTTCCCGTAGTTTGAGTCCCATCGAGAAAAGCTTATACAATACAAAAGTTACCTTGAATATTTTTCACTCCCTTATTAATCTACACGCAAATTATTCTCTTCTAACTTTTTCAACCTCTTTCACTGCCTCGTTTCGTCTGTTTAAAACGAAACGTAATTTTCTCTCAAACCTAGGATATTGGGTATTATGAAATTAATTCCCCCGACAAACTTTCGACATCTTTCCGAGAGATTTGATTATATAAAGATGTATGTTTGGATAGGCACGTCTTGAATATCTCTCGGCTAATTTTAACTCACGATTAACAACGCAGGGTTGGTGAATCAGATTTGATAAAAATATTTTATAATTGAAATCGTTTATCTCCCTTAGGTGTCAACGAGTACCGGTATCCTATCGCATTTCGTGAATCTGAAAATCGTCATACCAGAGGCGTTCATATTGGGTAGCGGCGAACATCACGTCGACGTGGGATCTATAATTAATCTCGTTTGCATTATCGAGAAGGTAAGTCGATCAGCTTATATACATATTACATAATGATACAACCAGGTGTCAAGTAGCGAGTATAAGTTCTCCTCTTTATTCGAAAATCCGTACAGAAGAAAAAAATAAGTAAAAATAAATTAAATGAACAAAATCCAAATTAATAATTTTCTCCTATGATATTTCAGCCCGTTTACATTTTACGGAGTAATATGAACTTGAGAAGCTATCTATCCTTGCGAAAATGTCCCGGAATATCCCTGCCAAAAAGTATCAGGACCTTATATCTAGCGCTCGGCTATTTCCTCAAGAGCAGCTCTTCAACTTTTTATCCCAGCAAAACGACCCTGTCTTACATTATCCTGTCGGATGTACTCTGCTACTTTATACCATAGGAGATACTCCATACCCCAGGCTCTTTCCTCCAGCTGTCGCTGCTCGACTATACATATATCCCTTTTCCTTTTCCTTTTTCCCTTTCCACCCTTTCTCGAAATCAATTTATCCAGACCGAATCTGGCAATTAGAAGGAGCGAAGAGATTGAACGATTTTCATCATTTTATCAATTTTATTTTATTTCGTTATTTCATTTCTTCGTATTCTTTCTTCACGATTACTCGAAACTTCAATTCGCCCACCACCGCAAAGAAAACTCTCCACATTCAAGCTGAATACCTAACGACCTTCTTCAATTTCTGACCGCGGATATAATTGAAGCGCATCTTCAATATATTTATAGACCTGAAGTAAATTTTCTTACTCAATCATTTATTTATTTATTTATTTATTTATTTACTTTTTCTCAAGATCGGATTGAGTGGGTATCGATATCCTGGGTTAAGATCTTTTGGCAACTTTTTTTCACCGGGTTATATACTCTCTCAGATTTTTCTCTTCTTCTTCTTCTTTTTCTTATACTTTGTGTTTTATTCCTTTTTATGACGAGTAAGAAGAAGAAGAAGAAGAAGGAGAAAAAAAAGAAGAAAAATCTATAATATATCTCGGAAGAAAATTCGAGCGTAAGATTGTCTACCTATATGATAAAAATATCAGGGGTCCGTTTTACGGCAGGAATATTTATGAAGCTAAAAACGCAGGAATGGCTCGACAACTATATGTTACCTCGCCATATACCTATATACACAAATGCGTATACATATCGCAAAATTTCCCCGTGTATACCTATACAACAGAGTTTTAGGAGTGATCAGGTTGACAAGTTCAGGGATGAAAAGTGCCTCGCGTTTAGGTGCGCAAAGAGAAAAAAAAAAGAAAGAAGTAAAAAGACGAAAAAAAAGACGTAAAGGAGGTAAAAATAAAAATAAAAATAAGAGTACTACGTAGTAGTGCGCAGGTGTCCAAAAAATAAAGTTATTGCCTTAGACGTCACCCCGGTTCGGTCTAATCAACCAGAAAGCAGCTGGCATCTGCGACACGACGTTGAACTCTTGAGATTCGACGTTCGACGTTCGACGTCGGTTTCTTATATTACATTAAAATCCTGCGTTTATAGGTGAAAAATTTCCTATTTCTAAAAGATAAAAATATGTATACGTATAATATATTGTTATTAGACGACGTACTGAAATAATATGGTATATATTCTGGACTATATCGTACATGCCAGCACGTCGAAGGCAGCACAGATTGATAATTAATTATCTATCCAATATATCGTATATTTGAGGCGTTATATACGCGAGTTTATGTACACGGCTAACGAATACCATATAGTACTACCGCTAATTCTAAGACAGGAAATTATCACACCTAGTGTTTCTCGGCTTACCACCAATTATACAACTACAATGATTGATATTTCGGGCTCGTCGCGCGTAAGTAGCTGTAATCGCAATTAACAGTACCTACAGCAGCTACCACCCACGTTGTAACTACAGCTGATACTTCCTACCAGTTAAACCCTCCGAATCGACGTATATGATCCTAATCCAAACCCCAGTTCGAACGTACAGGTATAATTAACGCGAATGAGTTTTTACTTATTTTCAAAAAAACTTTGAATCGCGAGGAAGTAGATCTTGGGTCTGGTTTACCAACCCTTTGAATTTTTCTCGATCCTCAAACTCGAGATCGTTCATTTATTTCGGTGAAAAATATTCCTGCTATAATCCAGCTCGGAAAATTCCGCTGAGACTAGATGGGGTAGAAAAAGGTAAAAGCGCCTAAGAGATGAGAACGAAGGTAAACAACTCTAGTCGCGGTGTTTGCATGCTTATGTTTAACCAGAGACAATGCGAGTTTAACGACCATCGTACCGAAACGCGGCGCGACACGCGCGGCGGTAAACCATGAAGTCTTGGGGTGTGGGGCTGCGGGGTGTGGGTAGGCCAGGCAGTAACACCAATTCGCGCAATTAACCCCGAACTAATTAGCGAGTACCTTATTAACTGAGAAATACTTGGTCTCTAGTTTCAGCCTAGAGGATACATGAGCTCGCATAGTTTGATGTTAAGTATAGCACACGAGCCATTCCTCCCCCGCGTCAAGGACTGAATGAGGGGAGAGTGAATAGATTAATTTTCGATTTTTCTTCAATGTTTTATTTTTCCCGTACCTACGGGGTAGGTTTTATATCCGGAGTATTAAGCGTGGGAAATCTTTGAGGATGAGTAGAATATCTTTGGGGTTGGGTCAAAGGTCGTCCCTGGGAGTAGCCCAATTATAAAAACCTAGCTAAGCCCCCGATCCAGGTAAGCCGAGCCACAAACGAGTGGGAGGAATCGAAAGAAAGCACCGTCCAGAGAGGCGGCCAATTACGTCTACCAACGAAACTGAAATTCCAAAGCAACTCACGACTCCAACCCTCCAGCCTTACAGCCCTTCTACACCCTCTCCAAGTATTGCCATCCTCTGCAAACTGAGAGGAGCGCTCTTCTTCAGAGACTAACCTTACCCAACTCTGACTCTAACCCTACCCTGACCTGGACTGACCTAAAGTAACCCAACCCTGACTCGAAATCCAACTTAACTTGTACAAGTCTGACGTGACTTTCTCTACCATCCACTTTTCTATACTGTCAGGTTAAAACGTAACGGAGCTTCGCGGAGCGCTTCACTGCCTTTGAGAATATTCAAAAATGTGTATAGCCTCCTCGTGACCTGGTTTTGACCAACGTGATTTTATTACCCATCCGCATCTCTCCGTACACGTAGATCAAAGGAATCGATCTTCGTCATACAATTTTCATAATAATTGAAATTAACATTAATTACTAGCGACGACGATAACATCGGCGTAATATTACGAGCTAGGCGGAAAGGGGATGTGGTCGTGAAAGTTTGACCCGTTGCGTAGCCACGTTTTCATCAATAACGGTATACAACATGTGTTGATGATAAAATTGTGGGGAAGTTTGAGCCAATTTTCGAAAAAATTTTACGACGCGAAGAGAAAGAAATAGGATAAATAATAGAAACATGGGTTATGAAATTTGACAGTTTGATAATTAATATATTCGAGGCTTCTCGAATCGTTAGTCACGTTACGTTGGCAGGTAGGTAAGTGTGGGACAAGGCGATAGCTAGGAGTAAAGTGCTCGAAACGTTAGTTGGTTAGGTATGTATGTATATATGTATTGTATAGTACATGGATTGTAATCTTGAAGTTTCCGAGTAAATAATAATTACAAATTAACCTTATAGGTAGGAGTTGCGTCACGTAACGTCAAGTCACGTTGAGGGTGGCACGTTACACATTGCATCGCGTGAAAGGATGGCTATATCTAACTTCAAAGGTCGATACCATACATGATACTATACAGAGCTTTAATAACAACTATACACTTTGCGTTAATTAAACCCGCGCTAGTGGCGTTAGGTAAGAAATTAGGATTCGTAGAAAATCTATGAGTTAATTGTTTAAACCTCTTTTTTCTGTCTTCTACATTATTTCATTCACTTGAATCTCGTGCCTTTAGTTAAATTGGAGTAAAAAGAAATAGCGAAAAAGAAAGAAAAAAAAAAATACGAGAGAGCGAGACAGAGAGAGAGAGAGGAGAAAAAATATAGGCGAGAGACCGAGAGAGACGGCGCACGATCAGGAAGGAACGGCAATTTTCTAAAGCTTAAAGCGATTTACTCGGTGAAATTTGGCGTCTTGTCGTCGCTTCGCGAAATCGAGTCGTTAAAAGTTCCCACGAGACACCCCGGTGCCCTGAGGCCGAGGTGTTCACTGGCCGGATGACTTCCTCGGTAAGTGATTGACTCGGCCCCTCAGAACTCCCTCCGGCGCCATTTTTCTTTTTTCTTGTTTTTTGCTTTTCCTCGATTTTTCCTCCTGTTTTTTTCTTTCATTTATATTTTATTTTTCATTCTATTTTTTACATTCACTTCGTTTATCGCGCTTCGTCAGCTTGGCGTGATTTTAAATGACAATTTTTCAAATTTATATGATCTATATATTTTCTATAACCTGATACACTTATAGTACGTCGATATATTTTCAACGCGATATATAAAGTATAACACACCTTATAGCGAAGCAACGATATTCATCATCTTGAATACCAATTCCACGATACGAAATAGGGCAAAGCCATAAGAACGTCGATCATTATCGAAAGCTCGAAAGTTATACCTTGTCTAATCGTAAGTATAGTAGACGAAAAATTCTTCAATTATATACATTATAAGGAATGCGTTTAGCCCCTTTCATGCTAAGGAAAGATTCAGTCAAGTTAAACAAACGAAAGTTTTATTCGACAAGCTTCGAGGAAGTTTTTTCCCTTGTATTTAAGTATAACCAAAAAAGTTGAAGAAGCGCCTGAATTCTCTGAAGAAAAGAAAAGAAAAAAAAAAAAAAACTGTCATTCCAAAATAGGTTCGATTTTTTAAAAAAATATTTTCATTTTTTTTTCCCTTTCCGAAAAAGGTAGCCGAAATTTTGAAACATCACATGTCCTGGTTATATTTTTTTAACTATAGTATGACGTTTCGGGGGTCTCATGGTTCGTCGACTTTACCCTTGATAATATTATCACACATATGCACGAGCTTGAGGGAGGGAAAACTGTTAGGAAAAATCCCTTCGAGTGAAGTGGTGGTACTCCGTAGTTCCGGCTTACCACAGCCGCTCCTTTCCCATCTTTACGTCTTGTTTACTTCGAGTGTCATCTTCGCTTGCAGTTTCCCTGAATGCGGCTTCGAGGGTCCCGCGGCACAAGCAAGTGCTACTTTTTCCAGTTTTCGCGTTATATTTCTATAGCTTAGCCGTTCTCGTAATATATCTATACAATCGAATCAATCACGTAGTTTCTTTTTCCTTTTTTTCCTTCAGTTTCTTTTTCGCGAAGTCAAGAGGAGAGCGAAGAGATGAGAAAAGATGAGGAGAGAAGGAAAGAAAGGAGAAAAAAATCTTTGTAAACCGATCGGGATTCGAGGTTGTTTTCTTGTTTTTTCTTTTTTTCCCCCTCTTTTTCTCTCTTCTTTTTTTTCCTTTAATGCGGGAAAAATATTCCCCTCGAGAAATCAGCCGGCGTGAATATAAATTTTTCAATACATCTAGAATATATACGGGATGTTTCGCATCCCTTAAAATTAGGCAATGATATATTATGTCCGTGCGTATATTTTATTCCCCTGAATTATTGTTGGGTAGAAACGAAAGAGGCGCGGGGCGCCCCAGTCTTGCAGACTTTGTTGATGATCACGCGGTTGCAGAACCACGACGGGTTCTATTGTTGTTTGAGAAATGATAAGAAACTCGGGACAGAGTCTTGGATACAGAAGGCAGAATAGAAGGCAGAAGGCATGAGGCAAAAGGCAAAAGGTAAAATCGTCAGATCTATCGCGCGGATTCCCTGGCTTGGACGAGCAAACGCCCTGCGTGGTCGCGGTGCGCCGTCCCTGCAGAATCAACGCAACTGGGAGAGTGGAGCGGTCGATACGCTCTTTCTTAAAATTCGCAAGCTTAATGCTGGCAAAAAAAAAAAAGAAAAAAATAGAAAAAAGAAAGTAAAAAAAAAAGAGGGAGTTTGGTGTGGGAGTTCTGCATATATATACATATATACCCTGCAGTTTTGTTCAGAAGTAGAATTACAAAATTACACAATTACGCGATACGTACCTACCTCGCGTGTAGATAGGTATTCATTTAAAAACCGCAGAAGTAGGTATACATAGTATATATACGAGCAGAAAAAAGTATATAGGCGGAAAGAGAATGACAAAACGTGAAAAATGAATGAATAAATAGCGCAGGAAAAGAATTTGGGAAATAACAGTTCGAAAGTTTTCTTTTTTTATCGCAAATTAGTCAGCTATGCGAATACACGTAGGTATGAACGAAACCGTGGCTTTTATAGTAGATAAGTGGACAGCGAGTAGACTCGTTTATTTGATGAAAAATCGCTTTTCTGTATAAAAATACTTTCTTGTTTTTTTTTTTTTGTTCTTTTTTCACCCTCGATCATTATACCTATGACCTATCGAGTAAATTGGCTATTAACGTATCAATATAATATAAATTATTCACGTTGGCTGTTCCGGAATGAAATGAACTCGGAAATGGACTAGATTTCTGGACTATTTCTATACAAGTTATCGCGACGTTGCTGCAGGTAGACATAGGCAAGTAGGTTTACGCTTTGGGAATAAGAAAGAGTTTCATATACTTTTTTTTTTCTCTCCATATTTCTTATTTCATTACTCATACAGAGATATTTATCATTTTATGCCTACATATAGGTATAAAAATATATAGGTATAGTATATATATATGGAGAAAATAAGAAATGATAAAAAAGAAAGAAAATCGTGATTCCCATACGGAATAGGCGTTGGGATTTTTTGTTAGACGAAGTATTCTGGGTTCAAAGGTCAAAGTTTGACTGATCGCGTATCCGGTGTCGAGTTCCTACTTTTAAGCACTTTTTCTTCGGAGATTCCCACACCGCCGTAGCCGTGGCGAGAGTAACTTTATTCGGTGCTTTTAAAATCGCACAAAACTCCATAGGGAATAAGCTCTAAGGCCCCGTCACCTGGCAGCTGGCATTTCGCGTAAATAAAAAGAAAACGTCAGAGAAATTTTACGTCGCTAGAATAACGATGGGAAATGTAGTAGGTATATATATTTCACTCTTTCTACCTATGTAATAAATGTATACTAGGTACATACGTATAACTGTAATTCCATTTTCTTTTTTCTTTTTTGTTTTTTTCTCTCCTCCTATACTAAAACTGTAAATCAATCAAAACCCGTGTGTATGGATTGGTTTTTGAAAAATAATATTTCACCACAATTCTATCGTATACGTACGAGAGTATAATTCTTCTAGACATATATGCGTCGTGACGAGAAGTGAAATGGTCGTTATGTGGACACCTCGGCTGGTTTGTCGTTGTAAAATGATCGATATTTCTACCTACCACTTTCCATCTAACGATCAATTGATAAAAGAGTGAAATACGCAATTTGCATAATTCCTTGTTTATAGCTCGAAAAAAATTAATTGCTATCGCTCCCGTTACATCGCCCTACATTCTCTCTAATTTACCGTCAGTATAGGAAGTGGGAAGAAATCCATCCGTACAATCTCCGTTTGGCTGAAGCTATAAAGGTACAGGTTTTAACCAAATCGTAATTTCGGTTTTCTTGAAAGGGCGAAATGAGGAGAAAAGGGTTTCCCCGTACAGAAATAATCGAAAGAATGAAATATATCGCGGGGAATAATTTAGCCCGGGAAAAAACTAGGTTCCGGTGATTAATCGGGATCGGATTTTCTCCTCGGCTAAAACGAACCGACCGGTGAAACCCTGATTAATCCTTTCGGCGCCTCGCGCCTCGAGGTTTTAAGGGATCCGTGCGAATACCTTAGCCTCTACTATCACGGATGAACGGAGCCCACTTCCGGTCCCTCAAAATCTAAATCCTGTGATTGCAAGCCGGAGGAAGGTCCAGCTTTGGCTCCGCGTGCTTGACCAAATCCATCACTACTGTCAGCCCGAAAATCCCGAGGTATAACATGGCGTGTATACCTACTATAGGAATGAGACTCTACAAGCTGACGCAGCTGACCCAAACCTTTGGTATAACCTTTGCCCTCGATAATAGCCGATCCCATTACATTTAACGCAGGGTAGACTTTATCGAGCATAAACTGGGCACGCGAATCCTCGCGAATAAGCTACAGTTTCATTTTTCACAATTCATCCCCGCTGCAGGGTGTAGGATGGATAGATAGACAGATATATACCCTTCGCATCCCTGCGAGAATCAGCGAAAGGAGTTGGAAGGTTAAAAGGTTAGAAGGATAGCTTAGACTCGAGTGCTAAATGCTGGGTAAAAAAATCAATCTTCAAGAGTCGAGTCTGGCTCTTAGAAATAACCTGAAACGTACTGCAGAGCTTCTGCTTCTTCTCCATACGTATATTGTATAATTATATACTTTGACAAATTAAACTCCGCGAAGAATTGAGATATCAACAAACAGATAGAGAGAGAGGGAGAGGGCTCTGATTTATTATGAAATATAGAAAGACAAAAATTAATGTGACATTTTTTTCCATCAAACTGGTACAAGTATACGAACAACCCTTTGAAGCCTGTTTAATGAGAATTTTTATTTTCAAAACGTCCGATTTATTAAATCGCCATTTCAGGTTTACGGGTTAATAAAATATTTAATCAACCATATAACGAGTCATTTTTCTTCGAATGAACGAAAAAAACGAAAAGAAAAAGAAAAATTCGTCCGATACAGGCGACAGCTCGTGGATTTTCAATGCGAACTGTGATTTGATAGATTATCTCAGCTTACGTTTACGCACACGGATACATAAGTATATAATATACTATATATACCTGGTTTACGGACTATTTGGAAGCCTTTGAAAACTTTTCCTAGCTTATATAGTTTCCGAGTATAGTTTCCACCTACATATGGCCTTCCATAACTATATACCCGTACGATACATACAGACATACCTACCGGCGAGAAAAGTTTGTGAAAATGTTTCGCCCTGCAAGTGGAAAGTCACGAAGGCCGCAAAAGGCGATAAGATCGTTTTGCTGGCGGTGAGTTTTCATTTTCTTTTATTT
Organism: Rhogogaster chlorosoma; assembly: GCA_944452935.1. Taxonomy (NCBI): domain Eukaryota; kingdom Metazoa; phylum Arthropoda; class Insecta; order Hymenoptera; family Tenthredinidae; genus Rhogogaster; species Rhogogaster chlorosoma. The sequence goes on along the minus strand of OX101803.1, from coordinate 22,103,472 downwards.
TCTTTTACTTTTTTTCTCCGTCTTTATATATGCGGTTTGTTAACCATTTTTTTTTTTTTTTCTTCACATTTTACCTTTTCAAAATCATCGCTTTAACATGTATGCGTGTTGTTAAGTCCAGGAGAACCCTTTCAGGTTCTAATCCGTATAGTCATTAATCGCGCTCGATCACTCGCGTTTGTTTTCAGCGAGACAAATTTTTACGGCTTCAGGAAATACGTTCTGCGCCCTCGCGCCCCTAGCCTCCGGTGCTACCGTCTGCCTCGATAATCAGCGATAAGCTTTGTACTATAACCTATTTACTGCAACTTAGACGCGAGGATTTAGAAATTGGAATACCCGTCTCGTCTGGAAAATACCCGGGGTATTCCATATAACTTCATCATCCGCGGGGTTAAGGAAGTTGAAAAATTGAAGGAAAATTACAGAGCGTACTGGTTAGGTACAGGAAATTATCGCTGATTGCAATTTGCAACGAGAAAAGAGATGGATGGGAAATAACGAAATTCTAGGTATGCTGATCGTGACTTGAGAGCGAAATATTATAACGCGGTATAAAACTCATCTGCCGCTGCAGGCGGAGCGAAAGAAGTGAAGAAGGAAAACAAATTTCTTTCTTTTTTTTCTCCTTTTTTTATAACATACAATTATCGTTCTTGTCGTGAAGAAAAAAAGACAAAAAAAAGGGGAAAAATAAGTTTAATCAACAATCCCACACCTTTGATCGTTGAGCTTGATTTTTTTGGCAAGCATTTTCGCAACTCGTTGAATAATTTCTTTTTTTCACAGTTCGTGTATATCGCAACTCCGATCCTCCCTCGACCGGCTCTTTGACGTTTTTCTTTTTTTTAATTCCTTTCTATGACCGTTCGAGCGTTTTGATAATAATTGAATGTACCGAACCCGATTATTATAGTCGACGTGGTTTCGCCGATTCAAAATTATCCCGCGATGTATAAATAAAATGTCACTCTATTAATTGATAGAGAAAATTTATTTATACGATTTTTTTCCTTCTTTAAAACTGGTGTAAAAAAAAAAAGATAAAGAAAAATGATAACCCACCTCCAGCTACGTACCTATGTACATACATACATGCGAGAGTACGAGCCATAAATCATAACGGCAAAACCTCTAGCTGTATAACGTTTCAAGTTTCTCTTTTGTCCCTTATAGTAGAAACGGCGATACGGGGGTGCGCGGGTTGACAGTTACCACAACAATCACGTTTTCAGGATTCTCGTATACTATACGTATACCAGCTCAGTCTGGCCCCAAAATTAGGAGTGGAATCCCTTCGTCTGGTAGGGAAATCCGATTACGGAATAAAACGAGACTCTGGATAGTATAGTCTACAGTCATGTCTTATGATACTCGGAGCGAAATTGGCCAGCAGATATAACTTATCTATATACATATACTATGTGATGTTTAAACGCCCGTATATATCAATCCCCTAAATCATTCGACCGCAAATAGGTCTATATCGCGAATAGTCGTCCCGCACGTTTACACAGTGATTACAGTCTCGTCAGATCGTTAATACGGCCGCATAGTAGGTCCTGCGAGCTCGGTACGCTGCGAGAAACCAAAGCGTATATACCAGCCGTCCAGTCCTCGCGACATCTTTCATGTTTCACCTAATTAGGGACCTGGTCAAAGGGACAGCCCTTTACTCTTGCACCCTATGTCATCGCGGGGATCGAGACATCCTACGGGTCCTGAGGCTCGACAGAATTAAGGATATAGACCTCGACGTTATACGGACGAAACCAACTTACGAGATACTAGGTATATATACGATCGAATGATTCGGGTTAGGCAGTTCGCCAGATGGTCAAGACAGCCGAAAACATCTTCTGTTTCATCGTTTGACATTTTCTTTCTCTCTTTTCTTTTTTTTTACCCCAATTTTATACTCTTCGATTCTTCGAGATATATACGATAATTTTATATGAAATAAATGACAGATATATTCGCGAGGAAATTTTCGGTACAAGGTGTGGAGGGTGGCGGCGGTATTTCCTTGCTGGTAAATAAGCTGAGCAAATATACCGCAAGGACTGCAAGGATCTTATTAAATTTTCAAGACGCTTATCAAGTTGGTTGGTTTTGACTGTGGGGGTAGGTAGCTGGGTAGATAGACAGGCAGGTAAGGTGGTTAGGTATATTTATACGAGGCGCAAGGTGCTCTGTGTATAGCAATGGAAATTACGTCCTCGACAATTGCCTACGAAATCGCTGCCGCTGAGTGAAATTATTGCCGTAACTCCGCGGAGCTGTAAGGCAGCTTGTGAAATATTTCAAAAGCCCTTCTGTATACACGTATAATAAACGCGAGAATCGTGCACCGCGAACACCCAAAATTACGATTATAATTCCTTATCCACGGGGTATATGAAAAAGAGTATATTTTACGCTATATATACGATAATATGTAAAAGTTCATATAAACGTGTATAAATCAAGGAATGAATAAATAAATAAATAAGTGAATAAACAAGTAATCATGAACGTAACGAATATCCAATTTACTTTTTGCTTTTTCAAATACTATACGCGCGCAGCCCCTATAGCGTATAATATAGACGTGGTTAATTGACCTGCCTCTATATAGCTACGAATAAACTGGTCCGTAAAATAATTGGTATACATATACCCATTGCACGAAAATAAATATATATGTAAATAGTAGGTATAATTAAAAATCGGCTCGTTCATAGAGCTGGGTGCCGATTGAATCCGGGAACATCGGTGTTATTCCGTTTTAATGATATTTTTATTATTCTTATTTTCATTATTTTCAGAGCCTATACCTTGTACGACTTTTCCGTAATTTTATCCAGGCACCAGATACAAAATCTCGGTCAAGTAGATAATATATACTGTATACTATATTTCGCATTTTTATTTTATTTTTTTCCTTTTTCCTTCGTTTTTTCATCTACTTTGATTTTTTTTATCTAGGTGTAAATAGGCAGAGTATAGTTTCAGACTTTGACGTAGTATATACCACGTTAATACCCATGTAAAGTGTACGCGGAAAAAATTCTGCGAGACTACTCAAAGTGAGCCTGCAGCAGTGGGTTGAAATGATTCATTTAAACCTTGCCGCGCCCTGCTGCAAGAGTATCACAGTAGTAGCGCCTGGTTTAAGGTCAGACATGGTAGGAGAAAAAAAAAGTGGTTAAAAAAATGGTTAAAAAAAAGTCTCTAAAAATAGAAGAAAAAAAAAATAAAATAAAAAACTCGTCTACGACGAACTCGCTTTAAAGTAATTTCATTCTCGTCTCAGCATCACCCTTGAATAATAGGGGGCTTTTAATACACTTGTAAAAATTTCAAAGCATACATCTAATGTCAGAGGTTCGTTGGTATATACCCATATTTAGTTCTAAGTAGGTATATAGGTATTACACACTTATTATAATAATCAGATTATTACAGCGGCCGTTGAAGTCGAGTTAATAATTAAGTAAATAAATTTTACTATTAAAAACCGCGACAACGAACGGCGCGAAGTATAGGTACTCATTTCTATGGTTTACATTGCGATTTCGAACTCTCTATGCATATGTGTAAGCCAGTATAATTTCATGACTGATGGAATCACTGAATAACGAACCTGTCAATCACGGGGCATCAGTTGCCTGCATATATTAACTGCATGTGTTGAAATTCAAGGATGACGAAAATCGGTGGAACTATATTTGACGATGAAATATACCCAGATTGTCAATTTTAACGGAATTCACTTCCCGGATTAGAAATAAACGTCCATAACGAAATGATTTCAGAAAGTATGTGTGTGAGATAGTCGTGTCTACGTATATACACGGGGCTAGAAAATCCAGGGAAAAAAAGGAGCTCGAACCGATCGCTTTTCTACGTCAAAGACATGGGAGGATTTAACCTGATTGGCTTTGAATTATTGATGGGGAAGCCTGTATCAGTATGCCTCGTCCTCGCTCTAGACTTCGTCAGGTTCTTCCTACGTCAACCAGGAACAGCTAACCCGACGATGTCACTTTGTTCGTTGGTTGGTCGTGGTCCTTTATTTTCATCCTTTCTTTTTTCTCTTCCTCCTTGTATCTCTTGCGTTCTTCGTTTTATTTTATTTCCGTTTTTATTTTATTTTTTTTTTTTTATCCACGATTCGTTGAAACGAGAACTCGTCGAAGCTACGCGAATTCATTACGCGACCAACGCTGCACCAGAGTATTACCCACGAATCGGGATAAAAGAGCTTTTTCAACATTTTCTTTTCATATATATATATATTTTTTTTATTCATTCCACCTAGATACGAATTTGAATAGCGATTTTTATTCGTCGTTGAAATCACTCCTCTCGCTCTTTTGTATACCAATTACGCCGTTTGTTTTTTCCGTGTACAAGAGCTACGTATATTTATTTATATCTACAATTTCTCTAGATGTTTGATGAAAAACGAAATTCCCTGTTATTCTCGAGGTAATTTGGAACCGCGATGCTATACGTGGGTGTATATGTGTATATAAATACCACGCTAGACTAGGTATATAATTATTGTTCACCGAGCGAGTATAATCGGTGCGTAATGACTGTTGAGCAAAGTACGGTGTGTTGCAGAGTCCGTCTCCGCCGCAGTACGTGTTCTGGTACCACAACGATCGTATGATAAACTACGACAACGCCCGCGGGGGTGTCACCGTGGAAACGGACCAGGGACCGCGTACCCAGAGTCGTCTAACCATCCGCCATGCCGTCGAAAAGGACACGGGGAATTATACCTGTAGCGCTTCGAACACGGAGCCAGCTTCAATCTTTGTCTTCGTCACCGAAGGCAAGTATAATACATATACCTCTACCCTGCACCCCTAATTATTTTCCTGTCCTTTTAATTTTGATTCTACTCTTTTTTTTCCATTTTTTTTATCAATTAAAGTGTCGAACGTCATCCCCGCAAATCCACCGACTCGAGGGAGATAATGAAACTGTAATTTAGCCTTTCTCCTATTTTTTCTTTTTATAAATCGAACCACCAGGGGTGCATCGACGTGTAATACGCGTTTACCGCAAGCTTTAGCCGAGATATTGATTCTCCCGTGATCCGTACCTATACAGCTCGTTAAAGAAGATTTTCGGAAGCTAATTTGACAGGCGGAAATATCTGTTATATCCCGGAGCTGAACGTGTATTAAATAATAATATAATACAAAGTTGATGTTTGGGGGGATTCGATGGAAGAGGGTGGGAAAGGTAGAGGACGCGTGTACCGTATGGTTGTTGAAAATTGTTTTCAAACCCGCCCAGAGAGATAGAGAGAAAGTCGAGACTTTATACGATGTATAACTTTCGGGTGGATAATTATTAATATATACTTGACGTACAAGTTTTCAATTTTCATTATTTATACCATATAAATGAACACAGAGCTATCGAGGGTGAAAGATTTCTATAATTCACGGGTCTCAATATAATATAACTGTGTCCTGTTGTACCTTGAGATAATTTTAAGCTCATCCTATATTATATATATATACCTTTTTTCATTCATTTCTCTTTATATTTTTCCTTTTTTTTTTTTTTTTTCGTATTCAGGAAACAAGCGTGCTAATGAGCGGCGATCGAACTGATCGCTAAAGTCGTTCGGGATTAAGTAATTAAAAAATAATAATAATAATAATAATAACAAGCTCGTTTTTTCGTTTGTTCTTTACTTCTTTTCATGGATTTATCAAAGTGAAATTCAGTCGAAGAGTCGGTTGAAAATTAAAAAGAAGAAAAAAAAAAAAAAAAAGGAAAATAACCCCCCATTATCATCGGCTCACAGTGAGCTGACGCAGCCCTTTCTTTATTCTTCTATCTCTCAGTTCTCGTCCTCTATATTTCCTTGTCGTGCAAAAGCTCGATTCGTTTATTCGTATATATAAACTTAACTACATATATACGATAGGTATGTACATAGATATCTATATACGTAGGAAAATTAATTAATTTTCTAAATAACTGCTGCGATTCGAATACCTAATTTGCGATGTATACATGTAACTGCAGTTTTAAAATTATTATTCGTTCAATTATTTCTTCCGCCATTTAGTTCGCGCTTATCGATTTCAATTCATGTTGCACAGCGGCAATGTAATTAACGCAATCTACCCATAATACGCATGTATGAACTAATTGAGTGTTCAACGAATGTAGGAGGGTATATGAATAGAGAATATAAATGGGTATAAATCGATTATTTGAAATTGCCCATATCCATGTACGCTAGAACTTGTGTATAGGTACAGGTATAAGTTTACTTGAATTGTAGCAGCGGATCCTTGTGCAGGGGTTGAAGTACAAAAATGAATTGTGTGTATACGAGTTTGAAAATGCGGGGCAGAAAGGGCCGAGAGAAAGAAATTAGCGAGAGAGAAAAGAATGGCAGAGGACGAAAAAACGAAAACGAAAATTTCAAACGCACGAAATTGTGTAAAAGCGAAAATAATGATTTGTTATACCTTATATACTCGTGGAAGGGGAAAAAAAACTTTTTAGGTAAAACTCTCCTCTGGGCATATTTCGTACTTTTATATACCTACGTATGTACAGATATGTATAACGCACTGTATATAAGATTTACGGATAGGAAAAGTCAATTTGTACGGTCGCCTTTATACATAGCATAACATTTAATATTACACGATTATACAGAATTAAATTAATTATACGCGTATATCTTGGACAAAGCTACTAATCGCCTTTATTTCGATCGATAAAAAATTCATTAAGCTTCGCTATGATAATTCAAGTTCGTAATTCTTTTTTTTTTGTTTTTTTTTTTGTTTTCTGCTCTTCTTTAGGAAGACGTATAATTTCCTTACTTGAGTATATAGGTGAACAGTTATTTCCATAGTTTCACGATATCTCCGAATTTTGCGGAAAGAGTCTGCGGGCTGCGCATTTCTACGCCGCGGTGCGTAAGCGCGTAGGTTATATATATATACCTATACATTGTATATAGATAGGTATATAACATAAACACATAGATATATACAGGAAGCCCGCGAAGCTCCTCTTGAGTAACCTTTACCTACGTTAAACGTAAAGCTCGCAGGTTGTATCGCTTCTGACGCAAATGCGAACGGCTCTAACCCCCTTCTCTGCCTTTCATGAGCTTTCATTTACATTTTGTTGAAAAGGCGCGTAATAGAAGATACGCATATACATATATACGTATACCTGTACTAGGGTATATATAGTACAGCTATACCAAGTCTCGGTACCTTTGCAGGATACCTTTGGATCACGAATAAATAAATTTTCCTCAGATATTTCGCAACCCCTTACCTAAATTTTCTTTTTCTTTTTCTTTTACTTTTCTTTTTATTCTTCACCCTCACCCTCAGCACTCGTCGCAATTCCCTGTGTATACACCGTGCACGTATACAACATCGTTCATCTATGCAATCCTGTTGAATAATTCTTCCTTCCCGAATAAAAGATGTTTGGAAAATCAAGGAAAAGCGAAGAAATAGAAAAAAGGGGGCCAAAGGGGGGGCGGAGGGGGGGAATTGGTGTAACATATATGTCAATGTCCACTCTAAATATTAAGGTGTAGAAAACATTAGGAAAATTAGGGATGGAAAAAATCGTACCTACATTTGGGTGAAAAAGAAAGATGTTTTGTAAAACAAAAAAATATATATATAATATATACAACCTGTGCCAAAGTAAAGTAGGTATACCTATATATCTACCTGACTACCTATGAACGGGGGTGGTTCGCTGCTCGATGAATAATTACAGCAATCTTGAATAAACTCACCACTTTGTATTCCGGACTTTACTTTCCTCGAAACCTTTTATACCGTAGAGGTTATACCTGTATGGGTTATATAGGTAGAACATTGCTATGTATACATGCGGCAACCTATATATTTATATACATATATATATGTATATGCAGCCATATATTACATGCATATATTATTTGTCCCGTTATATAACATTTCTCGACTCTCTCACGTACAATGCATATAATACAATACGTATATAGGTAGGTATATATACGTATATAACAAAAGTGTAATACCCATGTGTGTAGGTATATAATACCTATTATTGCATCGTCCTTATACATACATATATATATATATATACGTATTTGCATATAACACCAGAAGCTTGACTTCCCTCGGAATCCCCGAACAGCTATTATACTCATATATAATATATATAGCTATATATGTGTGTATAAAGTTAATTAAAACTACTATAAAATTTATCTATATATATTTCTTCTATTTTCTCATCTTTTATTCAAATTTTTTTCTTCGAAATTCCAATATATACCGATATAAATTCTTATGATTATTATCATGATTATTAATAATTAATTAATTTGTTTTATTTTTCAATTTATTTTACAGGTGACAAGATGGCCGCCATACAACGGCGCAAGACATCAGGAACGAAAAAGAACATCGGTAATTTAGCCTTCGTTATAATATTCATCGCGGTTATCGCCGTACTAGTCCGATAAATAATATGACTTTATTCGCGAATTGTCCATTATCATTATTATTATCATTATTATTATTATTATTATTATCGTTGTTATTATTATTATTATGATTACTGTGTTATTATTGTTATTCGTTTAATTCACGCGTATACTACAATATATATTATACACACACAGATAAATACTTATGCAGCTATATGTAAATATATGTGTGTGCGTATGTGTATACGTGTATAATTATATAGATGAAAATTATTTACGATCTATTATAGTCTCGGGTGTTATGTATTTCGCGTTATAAACTGCATTTCATATACATATACATGTATGTATATATATATATATACATGTGTAATTATTTTAACAACTGCAACGTATGAATCTATACTATCTAATATACGGAGAGTAATGTGCAATATGGAAAAATTCAAACGGAAGGTCGCCAACGTTTTTCATTATTTTCAATTTTCTATTCAACTGATCGCGCATTTCGTTGATATTGTTCCTTCATCCCTGTAGTTTTTCTTTTTTTACTTTCAAAAAAGAAAAGGGTAGAAGAAACAAAAAATTTCAACATTTTTGCGAACGAATATTAAATAAAAGAAAGAAAAAGAAAAAAAGAAATCGCGAGCTTTTTCGGGTGAGTGATATATAATTTACGGGCGAGAGGTAGGTATCAGAAAAAATCGACGAGGGAACGCAATATCTGTGTCTATCTATATACTTGTGAAATTTTGTTTTCTTTCGTTTTTTTTTTTTTTTTCCTATATATACATATATATATTTTTTTGAATCGCCCTACTATACATCAAGCAAAAATCGCGTGTCGGGGCGGCCTTCCCGTTACCATCAAGTTCTATTCGTAACAATATCGTCTGCTGCAGTCTCAGTACCTTATACTATTACTCATTTTTCATTAACAATTAGATATCTTCGTCGACCCTTCAGCTATGGAGAAGTAAAACCCAGCAATTGCTAGATAAGAGTCTAATAGTAAGTATAGGTGTAAGGCTACACCCGGGGTTATACCAAATGATGAATGTAAGGGAGGATGAAAATAGAAAGAAGAACAGCCTTGTGCTCTTATACGATTGCATTAATCAGTGATATGCGTGAATCATTTTCAAAAGAAGAATTGTCAGGGTGAAGATTTTGGAGAGAAAAAAAGAAGAACTATAAGTACGTACGCCTGCAGTCCTATTTTTTCTTTGGGTTTTTTTTTTTCTTTCTTTTTTCTTTCTAATTTATTTAATGAGAGAAAAATAAAAGCTATATATATTTTATAGAGTTGAAGGGTCGACGAATTTATAATAGCATTATTTTTCATTTCTTTCGTGTCACGCGGTGCAGAGATGACATGCTACGATAATGAAGAAATAAAGGAATGAAAAAGAAAAAAAGAACCAAGTAAAGCGTCTGACTTAATATGAGTGATCACAAAAAAGGAATTAAAAATTTTTTTTTTCAATTTTTTTTCTTCAAATTTTCTTCTATTTTTCACTTTCTCTCATGTTAATTTCACATTTATTATCTTCTAACATATAATCGCGATCGACGCGTGCGATCGGCGCGCGGGGCGCGTCGAGTAATAATAATATTATATATATATATATATATATTATATTATGACTGGCATGAATAATTATGTGAGTCAAATATAATTATTCCGTCTATCATGTATTCTATCCAAAATCAAAATGAAAAAAAAAAGACAAAAAAAAAAAAAAAACTATATATATATTATATATATAGAGAAAAAAAAAAGAAATAACCCTGAAAAAAATAGAAAAAAAAAAAAACTTCCCACATAGGAGATAATAAACTTCTTGCTCCATTCCATTAATTGCCTTTCAACTAGTAATTCTTTCATATATACAACATATATAATATATAATTATTATAAACGATAAATTATTCATTAATAGTTTATATCATCGCATCTGTCTCTCTATACCATAATTACCTATATACCTGTTGTATCGTTCGTTGAGTGACGAGATTTTCTAAACGAATCAACGTAAAAAAAATTTAAAAAAAATCAAAAAGAATCAACAAATAAGTGGACAAAAAAAAAAAAAAAGAAAAAGAAAAAATTATGAGAATGGAAGATAGAAAATTGAAGAGAACAGGCAAAGTTTCATTTAATATAGTATCAAAGCTTTGCCTATATACATATAGGTATAGCGGTTTCGTTCGCAGATTTACAGTGTCAGAAATAAGGAGAAAGAAGAAAGAAAAAAAAAATCAAAAAAATTATCAATCGTAATGAATAAAATTCTATCGATTCGAAATTAATTGCCAAACGATCTTAAGCTCTCGTACCTATATGCGTATATGTATGTATACCTATCTACCTATATCTCACGGGGTCCGATAAAAGACGGAAATTTAGTCGGGTACCGAATAAGGGTCTCTATTGTTTCTTTGGAAACGAAGGGCGGATACCGTGCGCGATCAATTAAACTTCCTTTGATTCGGTGGGGCGCGGTCAATTGTGAAACGAAGAGAAATTGGGAAAAAGTTTCTATCGAGTTAAGTATCTGTATGTATATAAGTATGTATACCTAATACCTATAGGTGGAGTAGGTCGCGTAAAAAAAGGGTGGTCACACCCCCTTCGGCGCGTGACAAAAAAACCAGGTAAATTGTTTACGCCGAGCGATCACCCGCGGAGTAAATGATGAAATTATATCACTGGTAAATAAAAGCGGTAAATACCTCGGTGTACATACGAGGTATACGAGAAGAGGGGAGATCATTTCGTAACCAATGAGGGATCGATCGATCATGAATAATTTTCGTTGTATAATCCGTGGGGTTAATTTTCGAAATTTACGATTCTGCGATAATTTCATTTTTTTTTTATACATTTTTTTTCATTCTTCGTTAATTCGCGTATGCGGTTTCTTTTTCCATCGAATGAATAATTCAAATCAACGACAGCGTGAGCTCGTATATATATATATATATATATATATATATACAATAATTGCCAATTTTCGCGAATTAAAAAGTTATAACGAATTTGAGAAAAAAAAAAAAGAGCGAAACGATTTTTTTTTCTCTTCATTTTATTTTTTTATTTTTTTCTTACGAGTTCGAGAACTCGAATAATTGTTGAAAAATGAAAGAAATTTTCAGACGTAGCGAGAGAGAGGGAGAGAAAGAGAGAGAGGATACCTTATTACACCCTTAATTAATTATTGAATAATCATTAACGTAGGTATACATATTATTAATTATTAATTACGTATCTCGTTAGCGTCGTCGGCCAGAATCGTGCAGAGATTTATTATTGATGTAAGTAAAGTTATAAAAATGAAAACAAAAAAAACAAAAAAAAAAGAAGAAAAATAAAAGATGATGAAAAATTTGAAATGAATTAGAGGAATATTATAGAGATATACCCTTATACGCCCTATAAGAAATCTGAAGCCTGATGAGTGAACCTGCGGTATACTGTATATTATTGTATCAATTAGCTAATAATCCAATCAACGTCATTCTTATTGTAATTATTTGTTAATAAATAAAATGAGATCGTAATAGTTATATTGAAGTTATAGAATGGTGAAATAATACGAGGTAAAAAGTGGTAATAAAAAACAAATTAAAAAATAAACAAGAAGAGAACAAAATAAAAAAAAATAAATAAACTGCGAAAAGGTAGTAAATGATATGGTAACGGGTCGTACCTAAGAACGTAGGATAGGATTGTATGACAAGTGCAGATAGGTGAAAGGCTAAGATTCGAAATTGAGGTGAAAAAAAAACAAAAAAAAAAAAAAAAATACGCTATGTAATTAAAATTTGAATCGTTAGGGATCATATGAAATAAAATACGGATGGGATATTAAAGGTCAGAAAATATATACTGTTCAATGAATCTAGATATATATGCGCGATGTAGCTCGCAAATGAGACGTTTATAAAATAATAATTAAACCCCGTTTATAATTATCAAGTCTTGTCTGTTTAACTGATACAATACATAGTATAATGGAAATAATAATAATAATAATAATTGACTACGACGACGACGAAAACGACAAGGAAAAATAAAGGCAATTAATATACGACCGCGATTTCTTCTCATTCTTTCATATACACACACGCGAATCGCGAATTAATAATAACGTTCACGCCGTATGCAAGAATATTATCATGCAGGTCTGCAGCACACAATGTTTCATGTTTTAACACAACGGCATTGGATTTGTATTCTTTCTTTTTTTCTTTACTTTTCTTCTGTTTTTTTTTTTTTTTTAAATTTTTTTCTGAGACAAATAAAAACGCTAAGGGACCACTTCGATGAAACTTGCTGCATTAATTTTAGAAATTATATCGTAGGCCTGCAATTATGATGATTAACAAGATTTTTCCAAATTTATTCTTCGAATGAACATTAAACGTAATATTGTATAATTCATAATGAATACCTGAATAAGTTTTCATTACACGGGCTACGGGCAAGAAGAATTAATACACCGGGTATTTTTCGTCGACGAGCAAGACATATTGGGGAAGTGAAAACGCCTGCATTCAGGCAACACAATCATCAGAATGATTAGGTATTTAGATAAAGTGCATAAATATATATATACGCATGTGTATACGTATATCAAATAAATATGTATACCACGATGAAGCAATAATTAGTTCTTGAAAGACAATATACTATAATTATGATAGTATATTAGGTATATATTATATAGGGGAAAACAAGTTATTGTTTTAACGTTGTTTGTTGAAAAATAAATAAATAAAATAACACAAAAGGAAGAAAAAAAGAAAATATTATTATTCGACTGATATATTGATTGATATGTCATATTATGCGAGCTACATCACGTCGAGAGGAGATTTGATAGTTTGTTGCTAGAAGAGAGAAATGAATGGAAAAAGAAGAATAAGAAGAAAAACAAATGAAATAAACAATTAAATGGATCGCACTCCATCGCACGGATCGACGCGATTAACAATAATTATTGTTAAATTAACGTTAGTTTATAATATTATGTATAAATTATAATAGATTATCGCGACTTTCGCATTTTGAATTTATAATTAAAAATATAATTCGCGTTTATGTATACTATAACTGCGCTGCAGCGATATATATATATATATATATACATAATATATTGCTCTATATACTTGAGAAGATCGTAAAGAGAAAAGAATTGAAAAAAAGAAAAAAGAAAAAGAAAAAAGAGAACAAATGAAGTAATAAAAAAGAATAATAATTTCTATAGTATGTACATTATATGACGTAATAATCATACATATTATATACACCGAGAATATTTTCAATTGCGAATATATAAAAAAAAAAAGAAAAAAGATTTTTTTTTCTTTCAATTAAATACTTTTATCATTTTATGTAATCATAATAATGACTGTAATTAATTATTGTAAACTAATTATTAATATGATATATGAGAGATTATTATTATTATGATTATTATTATTATTATTATCATATTATTATTGTAATTATTGATAAATTTAGGCCCGGTTTATAGTAAAATTAAGATAATATTATATTATGATAAATATATATATATATAATATATATAATTAATAATATAATGTAATTTCGAATTAATTCTAACAAAAAGAAAAGAAAAAGAAAAAAAAGAAAAGAAAAGAAAAAGAAAAACTCTAATAATGATACTTGCAACTCGAACATTTCTCAATATATGTCTGCAATCATGTATTATAGAAGAATTGATTCAATTCAATAAAAATATGGAAAATAGTGGAATATATATAATTGCACCTTATTATTTTACACGCCTTCGTCCCTCGATCCATTCAAGTTTGATAATGTATTTTCTTATCCTCCAATAGTTGCGGTGATTTTTACCTGTGATTTAGGGAAATATGAATAAAAACAGAATACAACGATGGGATTATATCTCTGTGTATAATATATAATATATTTATGTATAATAATATACAATATAAAGGGCCTTAATATTTAAAACAAAACATGTATTGATTCAAACTGCGACAGGGTCTAAACGACGAGTTTTATAATATGATTAAAAAAACCGAAAAAAAAAAAAAAAAAAAAACTTCATCATTTATTATAGAAATTTTGAGAATATTTATTTTTTCTATTTTATTTTATTTCTTTTATATCGTGAATTCTTAAACACCCCGCGTTTAAGATATATGAAAAAAATAATCAACACTTCGTACAAGTAATAAGGAATGAGTTTGCAGCCGATATTATACCTATATGTGTGGAACTTCTATAGATGTGACAAAGTATGTATATACGCAAATCAGAGAAAAGAGAAAAAAAAAAAAAGAAAAGAAAAATAAACAATAATACTATAATTATCACCTGAAATTCGCGAAGGATAATATGAATAGCTAAATTTCTAATAACTAGTTTATTTATAATAACAGTCAAACCTCTAGTTAGATTGGCACTGAGAGAGAAACAAACCTACCAGGTTTGATTATGTATATAATATATATACCTATTATAATATCCCTAAAGTTAATATGAGAAGAAGCATATTTATATATAGTAAATTTTAACGGCGTAATTGTGACGATTTAAATATCTTTTTTTTTTTATATTAATTAAAGAAAAGGTTTTTCTTTTTTTTTTTTACCCCACTATAACGTATTTATTTATGTAGAAAAAGACGCGGTAACGCGAATATAATCATTTGCTTAAAATTATCAACAGACTAATTAGAGATTTTAGTTTCTTCTTCATTTTCTCATTCATTTTCTTCTTCTAATTATTCTTCTTATTATTCTTTCTTTGCTCTCATCAATTAATTAATTAATTGTCGATGATACAGCCATTAAACCGTAATCAATAAATTGTTTTCTCTTTTCTTTCTTTCTTTCTTTCTTTTAGTTGAAAAACTGAGCAAACTTTGAATCACAGAGGCAAAACCTAAATTCTATGAATAAGAAGAGAAAAATAATAAAAAAAAAATAATAAACTCCCCAAATATCAGAGATCCATGTTATATTATTACCGCTCGAATAACTATTGATTCGCGTTTCTTTCCTATGTATATGTTTATCTTCAAACGATATATACATATACTTAAGCAAATATAATATAGAAAATTTTATTCAGTGCGCCAAAATTCAAGACCCTTCGCAGATTAATTTTTTATACAACGTTTGACGTTTATTATATAGGTATACCTGCCTTAAGCTCTATTAGTGATAACAAAAAATATATTTTACATAACTATTAATCGTTATTAGGTATATTATAATAATTTTTTCTTTATATTGTATCGTGTGTAGAATATGGTTGGTATCTTTATCTCTGTCCGTAACTTTCATTTGAGCGTTCGTTACCACTGCGTCACTCTTCCCGCAGATTTGACAAACACTTCTTAAGCAGTTCAGCGTGAGCCTGGAGAGAAAGTATTATTTTATTTTCAACCATGAAATAAGTTGCTATTAAATTTCTACAACCGAGTGAAAAACGTCGATCAGTCTCTACCCACTTTTGCATGTTTTATTTCCAGCTCTGTTAGCTCGATAAGATTCTTTCTAAAAGCGGCGACTCGCCTGGTCTTGAAATCCGTTAATTCTGAAAGGTTAATATTAGTTCTCTTTAATAAGTAAAGTTCGGAAATTTCATACAGTCAATTATGGTCCGTACCTTCTTTACCCTTCTCAGACATCTGTTCAAACTTTTCGCAAGCCTCTGTCTGAGACTGCTCCGCCTTTGTAAAAATAAACAATATCTCGTTAGAAACAATTTACCAAAAAAAAGAAAAAAAAAAAAAAAAAAAAAAAAAACACTGCGGGCTATCGCAGAGAAAATTTTTCAAAGGGAGTAAATAAAATATTGTTTAATGTAATTTTTTTTTTTTTTATACCTTTTCATTTGGGTTTCAATTCTTTCATAAAATGAATATTTCTATTGGAAATAACGCTGCTTCACAATATTCCGTACACACATTCGCATTTTAAATCTTTGACAAGTTTCATTTATCTATCGGCATGCAGCTACGTTCGCATATTAACATGCTTCGGGATATCGGTGAGAAACCGCTCGTTGGATATGGGATTAAATGGAAATAAATATCGGGCTATGATATAACGTCGGGATGGTCTTTAGTCTGAATCTATTTACTTTTCAGCGATGATACGATTCAATTAGCAGAGCTAATTAACCAAAAGAATAGAGGATTGTGGCTTATAGTCAATCGATTAATCGAGATCATAGTTCGAGTTGGATGACGAGTCGACTTCGTTCAGTAATTCGATTCGATAGACCGGAAAAATGGGAGCGACTAGTTTTTAAGGTATGCATATAAGTAGGTATATTAAATGTATATAGAAAGGGACACACCTCTGCAACTTCCAGTGCCTTTTTTGGAGCAGGAACAAATCAAATTCAACATATATAAAATTCAATTTTAAATAGGTTTCACGCTACTGTTTGCGTTAAATTCTAATGCTGTAATTTTCAGATGAATTAGAATCAGAATTCGAATTCGACCGCTAAAATGCTGTAGTAGAATGGAAGAGAGACAGTTTCACGCATACAGAAGGATTTTATCAGGTCTGATCAACTTTACTGTTCGTTATTATATTATTATGGGATGAAAATCGAGACATCCCAAGAGTCTGGCTTGGCTGAAAATTCGTAAAGAAACAAGCATAGTTCGCTAACGGAATCGAGACGGCGAAAAATGGCGAGAAAATAAGTTCTGGGATATCTATTAAAGGCGGACTCACTGCGTGAACGTCTTTATTCTTAGCTCGAGCTTTCTCCAACGTTCTGTTAGCCGTTTCGTAGGCGTGAAGAGCCTTCAGTCTTCTGAAAAGCAGACGTTTAGCAGCCGCTGTATCTCTCATGTAGTACCGCAGCGTGTCGGACAGCTTTAAATCCTCGTCGGACGCAACTCTACCCTCAACTTTCTGTAAAAGTCGAAAAATAAACAGACTAGAATTTCTTCGAGGGCTGAAATCGCTGCGAATCATTCAAAAGATGAACTCTTGTACCCTAAGCTTTTCCAGGGTTTCTGCAATCTTTGTAAGGAACCTCTCGAGCTTTCCATTATCGGTCGTAGCCAGCTGGAGAAGATTGCTGGATATCTTAATGTACGAATCCGCGACGTCCTTGTGCTTTGCGGTCTGGCGATCTGACCTGCCGGTAGATTCTTTTAAGTTCTGATGATACTGTTGCAGGAAGGTCATTTCCTGGTCGAAGAAATCGTTCACATCCTTGACGGTGGCGGACAGGTAGTATTCGTCCGTTGTTTTGGAGAAAGATTTCACCAGGCCGCCGAACATCTCCATTTTATTTTTACCTGTGACAAAATTATACCCAAAATTTTCATCCGCAGACAAGAAATGGCCCTCGGCCAAGCAAAAGACGAACTCCGACTCTTCTTCGACAAATATTTACCTCTCACACACAGGTCTTGGTCGTATTCAAGAAATACTCTGAGATTATGGTCGTTTCGGAACACAGGATGATGCGCCAGACGAGTGAGGAACATTTCGTGCATCGCAACGGTTTTTTTGAATGTTGCCAAGTACTCTCTGTGAAATAATAGGGTCTTATCAGTTTTTAAAAAGCACCCAAAGCTCTTCTGAAGAGTTAAATCAGCCCCGAAGATTTTCTCGTCTACTTTTCAACGGAAAACTTACGCCTCTAGCTCCTGTTTCATTTTAGTGAACTCTTCCCTAGTCATGGTTCCCTCTCCCTCTCCAAGCTTCTGTAATTTTTCTCTGGAAGCATCGAAATCTGGCCTTGGTGGTACGGGTGGAATCTATCGGCACAAAACGACAAGATCTAGTGAGTAACGAGCGAGAAATTAGTCTCAGACGATTAATCATTGTCCGATAAGCACGATTTCGATAAAGAAACAATCAGGGAGGAATCTGACTCATGTATTTGTCTGGAAAGTTAACGGAATTCAATAAACAAACTCACTATGTAACCGGCATACTCTTCCTTCTCTTCGAACCGATCGTGCAGCCAAACAAACTCCTCGTGTTGTCTTACCACCATGAAATCGGGCTTCTGGAATTCTGGGAGTGTGGTTTTCGTGTGAACCGTAAATTTCACCTTATCCTTTTCACTTAGCGCGTCGGATATGTCGACTTGCAGCGACTTGTCGGACAGGTCGATAGTGTCCGCATGAACCGTCTGAGAAGCGACAGAAGCAGGAATTTATGTGTGAAATTTGGAGAGAAGGAAAAGGGGGAGGAAGTAAGGGTTTAGAATTTTATTTTACCTTTTTCGGCGGGGTACTGTTCATTATATCGTTGGCGTCGCATATTCCGTCCTGTAAAATGTTGTAATTGTGAGAATTAGCGGGTCGCGAAAATTGTGTGAAATAAACAGTGGTTTGGAGTCTCATTATTTACTGTTTTACGGGCTGTGGGTTGGATTGTTCAGGTCTATTTGCGGCGATAGATAAACGCCGGGAATGTGAGAAAATAATACGAGTGATAACAGGTACCACCTACCATCATGGCTGCAGGGTCGTCTTTCCTTGACACGACACGACACACTACAACTGTCAATATTAACAGTCGGACTGAAACTGAACGATGCTCTAATATCACCGGCGATAAGATCTCGCGCTTTAATTACGCCGAACTATGAACGCGGTGGTAATTATTTAGGAGATTTTATCACGTTTCGGTTATTCTTAGTTAGATTCTTGCGATCTTTTAGCCTCAAAACATTTCCGCGAAATTTTAACTCCGAGCAATCAGCTGTATATTCTAATACCAAGGCACAAGGCGCGGGCACTAAACGCATCTACGCAACTCTACAAGTCCTACAACACTTGTGTCCTCGTCGTGGGCTGAATAGAATGCTATTTAGTCATTTCTACGCTATGTTTTATGGTTCGTGGCTAATGACCGCGAAATTTACGAAGGACTGAAGAACTAACCGTTGTGAGATCCGTCTCGGAATTTAAGGGCGTCAAGTCCGCGCGAAAAATGCGACGCTATAATTGAAATACGAGTGAACAAAATCGAGAGAAAAGCGGTTCAAAATCACGTTCGTTTATTTCTTCACGTTATACACAAAGAATGGGTCAAAACGCTTGAAAGGTAAGCAAATAACCGAACATAATTCGAACAATTATTAGAATACCCGATTCGAACTCGCACACAAGATGGCCGCCATCTATCCGAGCGCTGCTTCGGCAAGGTTCGGAAATACTCGAGGATTCGCGTACCGTTGTGTTTTGTGTTTATGTGATATCAATTAAATGGCGAATTCTGTCACCAGCTTCGTCAAAGCTTGGTAAATACTGTCCAAAATCTGAATAAACCCACGAAAATAAAACCGTCAACAACGGAGTCGTGAGTCATAACTCTCTGCACTTATTCCCTTCGATATTGACCGTTGACTCTTCCCAAAGGAAGGAAAGGCGTAATATGTAGTGATACGTGAAAGTTAACCTCTTTCTCGTCGCGCATAAGCGAATCGGTAAAATAAACTCTAGAAAAATTTGACACACGGATTACGCAGGTTTTTTAAACCCTTCCGCTTATCTAAAGAAAAGAAATGTCCGACGTCCGCGATATACTCGACATCGAAGTACCGTCCGCGCCCGAAGTAACGAAAGAGGCGATATTCGGCGTGGACAAAAAGAACAAGAAAAAATATGAGTACAAAGTGGCAAAACGGCCGGAAGGCATGCATCGCGAGGTTTTCGCACTTCTCTGCAAAGACAACAACGAAGTTCCCCCCCTCTTTCCTACCGACACTGGAAAAGGCTATAAACAGACTAAAGCCAAGCTAGGAATGCGCAAGGTAAGACCGTGGAAATGGACTCCGTTTACTAACCCGGCTAGAACCGACGGTGCTGTATTTCACCATTGGCGACGGGTAGCTGACGCTGGCAAAGAATATCCATTCGCTAAATTTAACAAGAAAGTTCCCACCCCGTCTTATACGGACGGAGAATATGTCCAGCATTTGGTAACCAGCGGATGGACGCGGTCCGAAACTGACCACTTATTCGATTTGTGCAGAAGATTTGACCTCAGATTCATCATCATAAAAGACCGATGGGATCGCAACAAATTTTCCGATCGGTCGGTCGAAGATCTTAAAGAACGGTGCGTAGAGATTGGAAAAATTGATCTGGATTTTATGTCTGGTGATTTTTAACTTTGTTCGTTTTTTTTTTTTCTTTTTTATATCGTTTTCAGGTATTATCAGGTATGCGGTGCTCTGACCAGGGCCAAATCGCACAACGATAAGATTTACACTTTTGACGCTGAGCATGAAAAGCGGAGGAAGGAACAGCTGAAGAAATTGTTCGATAGAACCCCGGAGCAAGTCGAAGAGGAGCAGACGCTGCTTTCTGAACTGCGGAAAATAGAACAGAGGAAAAAAGAAAGGGACCGTAAAACCCAGGATCTGCAGAAACTCATCACCGCTGCAGACCATCAAGTAGATCCTAGAAAGACTGAGAGGAAATCTACGAAGAAAAATAATAGCTCGAATAGGAACAGACCTGCAAAAGTCGACTCGTCTCATGTGGGTTTTCTAGTTATATTAATCACTTGGGGAAGAAATTCTTGAAAAAAACTCAGTAGAATTGAAATCATTCATCGTTTATTTAGTTTTATTGCTTAATTAATTAGTTAAGTGTTTCCCTCGGCCAATAAATGAACTCTGTTCAATTTTCAGGTGGTCGAATCTGCGGGAATAAAGTTTCCAGATTTTAAAAACAGCGGAGTTAGTCTAAGATCGCAGAGGATTAAATTGCCCAGCAGTTTGGGCCAGAAGAAAATGAAAAGCATTGAACAAATGCTTACAGAACTTCATTTAGGTGAGGGAGAAATTCACATGTATAGGGTTAACGCTGCTATTTACATGAGATAAATATTTCTTGTCTATTTTATTGTTTTACAGAACTAAACCCGCCGCCAACGGAACAGATTTGCCAACAATTCAATGAACTACGTAGCGATATTGTCCTGCATTACGAACTAAGGGGAGCTTTAGCTACTTGCGACTACGAACTTCAGTCCTTGCGACATCAATACGAAGCTTTAGCCCCCGGCAAGGTGAAAATAAGATTTTAACATTGAGAACTAAAATATTAAAACTAAGAGATTCAACAATTATTAATACTATATCATTTTATTTCCTATTTCCTACAGACTTTAACCATCCCGCCTTCACTTCTACCCAAAGTTGAGCCGGAAGTAAAAGCTGATATAATTGATGTCGTAGGATCTCCGAGCATGCCGAATGTAACTCAGTAAAAGGGACTAACTCGCGAGATTCCAAATCGCGTACTTTGATATCTCGGATAACAGAAACAGTAGAAAAAATATATCACTATTCAGGTATAAACTATCGACGTGTTAGTTCCTGCTTCAATCTTCCCTCATCTCCGGATCCACAGACACAGGTACAGTCAAAGTTCTGTAATCTAAAAGTCCAGAGAATGAAATTGACCATTTCTTTCAAAACTGTTTTCCAATATCTGATTTGAAAGTCACAAAACTCGAAACTGTTCATATATGTACTGCGATAAGAAATCATCTGATTCAACAAGAGCCAACGAAATCTTCTCCAACTTATACATCAATATTGTCAATATATTGGACGAGAATCGACGAGATTTAATCAGAATTGTGAAACTTTCATTCCTCTCTATAATCCTCCTTCAAAACTGTCTGATTACCTTCATTGCGGCTGAACGGCCTTATGAAAATCAGCATCAGTAATCCGAAGACTGCTGCTCCGCCGCAAACATAGGTGAGAACGTCTCTGTAATAAGTTGGGCAACTGCCTGGACACCTATAATCATTCAATAAAATATGTAAAGAGAATTAATGGACGATTTCCAGTTCATTGGAGAATTTGAACTTGCATATGCTGGATAATGGTGACTGCCAATCCGTTGCTAATTTTATCAGCGAAGCTCATAGCCCCGTAGACAAAAGCTCCGCTCTCCGTGCTCTGGCCAATCAAGTCAGCTGTTATCCCGAGACTCGTGACTAGCATAACGGATCCGCTTGCGCCTAAAAAATATAAGTTATCAATGGGGATTCAATAATGTCGCAGAACTTTTTTAGAAGGCTATTTTACCTAGCAGGAGGGAAACTGGATAAATTTCGTATTTTACATAGGCATTTCCTTCTCCAAGCCTGATCCATAGACAGGCACCAACCCCAAGTAGTACTCCGATAAAAAAAGACACTTTTCTCCCTAGTTTAGTGTTCAAACTTTCTATGATTAAAGAAGCGACGAAGCTGCTGACAAACATTGTTAACGGTATGATGGCCAGAGCTGTCGCTGCCATTCCTAGAGTTTGGTGTAGATATAAGGGAATATAAATTTGCGATATATTAACGAATAGTCTAGTCGGCATGTAGACTGCTGCTACTTGGTAGAGCTGAATATCCTTGAGTAAAGTAGCCGCAGATCTTCTGTCGCGTAGCAGAGGTCCTGTAATCGATAAATTTATCAAACATTTCTTTAGTTTTCTTCTGATTTTTGGACATTTCAATAGACAGGAATAGGGATGCATTTCATATACCAGTCGTATCGCTGGAGGCACCTTCTTTAACTAATACGTGAAATATCATCGACGCAACGGTACCAATTGCCAGGCCAATGAAAACCACCGTTCGAAAATGGTAAACGTCTTTAGGCCCGATCTGGGACTCTGAAGCATCATCACTCGTTATGTGAAGGACAGCCCAGGTGACGCAGTAGACAAGGACGTTCGAAAAGACCGTGAAACTGTATCTGTGAACGAAATTTTATTTTCAAAGCATTTTCTCCTATTCTCAACTTCGGTTATTGAACGAATCTTAAATTCTGCAATTCTGTTTTAGTTTAAAGTGACTTTTTCATTTCTTTCGTACGATCTGTTACCATTTACCAGGATTTTTAGATCCTTGAATAAATCCAGGGCGATAATTATCTTCGGAATATGATAATATGTACGAAAATTGATGAGAATATCCGGTATACCTGATCGCAGTGAGCTCTGTTCTCTCATGTTCGGTCGGTGTCAGATCAGGAATCAAGGAAAGATGTGATATCTGTACAGACGCCCATCCGAATTGAAATATGACGACAAATCCTGCGTAGTAAATCAGCTGAGCCCACTGATGAGACCCTTCGCAGTTTATACAGGGTGAAAATATGAAGGGGAATGAAATTAGCACAGCGACAGTACCTGCGAAATAAAAGAACGGGTGAATTAAAATTTTGGAATAGATTATACGAAAGGAAAACAATTGTGTTCAGATTTTCTCACCCAACAAATGCCAAGTTTTTCTTTTTCCATATCTACACAACCAGAAATCGTCATTTCTGTCCGAATGTAAACCGACAAACGGTGTGGCCAAGCCGTCGGCCACTTGACCAACGAGAAATAATATACCAGACAAAGAAGCGCTGAATCCAAGTACATAGTGAAAGAATACTATGAGGTAAGTGAACCACATAGATGCGCAGATATCATTTAACACATGTCCGACGCCGTAGGCTATCCGCAATTTACAAGGCAGTCTTCTCACTATCTCCGTGTAGTCGTTTGTTATGGAATTTGTTGTGCCCTCCATTGTGTGCGTCGACATTTATTGCGAGCAACTCGTTTCTTAACTTAGGTAATTTATCTGCGAATGAAAATAAAAGAAGAAGACTACAGATTATTACGAAGAATTGTTGTATATATTTTTTTCTTTCTTTTTTGGGAGGGGAATTCTACAGATTGGTACATTTTTTTTTCATCTGCTATTGCGATTCGTGGATATTTCTTTTTTTTGGTTAGATTGGTTAATTCATGATTTCGACGTTATGAATGAAGTATGAAGACGTGAGGTTGTACTCTGGTATGTTTACGTCAATTTATATCTTGGTTTTTAAACCTCTGCCGCATCTCGATGTAACTTGGGTGTTTTTATCGACAGACTGACAGCTGTCAACGAAATAAAAACAATTATTCGTGTCTAACGATGACGTAGCAGTTCCGCCACGCGGCGGCCATGTTTTTTTTTTTTTCCTCGTTATCATGAGAGTTTTTCCGCGTGACGACTTCAGACAGCAAATACCTTGCGCACGCGCTTCATTACAACACGTGCTGCAAGTGTTGTCTTCGTTATTTCTTTATTTTATTTTTACCGAAATGCATACTCTAACGCCTCCTTGTTTCGTTGTTTATTAAAAGATAAATCGAATATAAAAAAGTTCGCGTTGAGATTTTCAAGTGATATAATAAACAATTGACGATATATAATAGAACGAGATAGTACAATAATATATTTTATTAATCATAGAACTTACCTATCCTTTTTTTTCTTTTTCTTTAAAAAAAAAAAAAAAACAATTCAAAGTTATAGTACGCTCTGAAACACCCACCACCGTACTGTGCACTGGGTAGTCGATAGAATGAAATATATGCGATGAGCCTAATCATATATGTAATAATATGTACAGAGATAAAAATTCAACAAATATATGCCATGTATGTATTCCGATTGTTGACCGCAAGTGGACTCAGTCCTCAGTCATTTCTATAACGTCTGTGACTAATTGCAGAGGATGTGATAAAGTGAAGATGATTGAGTGAAAAAGACTGTCACATTATTATGTATACGATTCAATTGTAATTATACAGCGTCATATCAATCGTACGATTATTATTTCATAACTATATACAAGCGACGAGTTATAAATGAAATAAAATCGTAATTGTAAAGAAAAGGAATTTCGTATGATCTGTAAGAAATAATATTTTCATTCGTATCTTTTTTTTTTATTCCAGTATATATTTTCTTCTCAATTTCAAAGCTACAGCGTCGGTAAGAAAGAAAGAAGCTTATGATAATATGAATATCTTTCTTGAGTTGTTACCGACTGAGACAGCGGTTTAAATGTTTGCTCTCGCATTCTCCCGTCGTACCCACTCTCAGCCGCAATGCACGACGGGACGATGGGTTGTGCTTCGGGCAGATACAAGATGGCTGACACTTGTTAGTAGTGTATTTTTGTTCGATTCAAAGTGCATTTTATAATAAAAAAAAATCAGTGCCTTTATAGTGGCGTATGTTACGAGTAAATTTATACAACTAGTATATAAGTAATAAGGAGTTCTGTTTCTTCTTTTATCGAAGATATTTTTTAAACTTCTACAATAACAAACGCCTCCTCTAAACGCGATGTGGCTGTGAAAGTGTATACTAAAAGGGATAATAATTATTCGTCACCCAGCCATGTTCATGTGTTGTTGTGTTCTATTCTTTTGTTATGGCATTGTGATATAATTATATTGTTTAAATAGTTCTATACTTAATACATAGTGGACGATCGTTAGCGACAGTGATTTCAATATTAAATCGGAATTTTATTAACACACACCTCATACGCGCTGGATTAAATGAAAGGTAAGCAGAACATCATCACCCACCTTTACAACAACTCCCTGTACCAGCCTCACTTTATTCGGCATAAATTTGAGAAAAATCTCCTCTTATTGTTACGCCGAATTATCGTCCCGTTATTCTTTTTCTACAGTTCTTACGTTCAACGAAAATTCTTACTTCAATAATTCCGTCTCGTATATGCATAGATAGTCTGGCCTCGAAATACGCGATTTTAATTAGCGTGGTAACAGAACTGAACGATTATAGTTTTAGCCTGTCAGACTAAAAGACCGTCTGTCAATCGCTCTAGGCTCGCTTCTACAGACCCCGCGTCATTTTCCTCCGAATTTATCCCAGTAAATCTACGTGGAATATCGTCTTCGACATTTTTTTTGCTTACATTTATGGGTTTTTTTAAAAATTGTATATTTATTTTTTCAACTCTTTCACAGTTCGGGAGAAAAGTTTTAACGACAACAAATATAGATTCCGGTTGCTCAAAACGTTCTAGGTATATATATACTTCACGTATTAAACTTCGTGTACTAAATAACTATTAAATATCCTTTTGCCTATGACATAGGCTCCGCGTTACGTACGCAACTATACATGTGTGTATCTCGTATGTATCTACGTATGCACGTCTTTATGGGCGGTACAAACACGTACGACTATGCGAGGCTCTTCCTTGCGGGACGCTTTCCTGCGTAACATCATACATTCCGCACATGTATTTACACATATACCTCTACAATATATATATATATATATATATATATATATATATATATATATATATATATATATATATATATATATATATGTGTTTAATTTTCAAATAGTTTATTTATGAAATTCGTTGAAATTACTTTTTCGTCGATGTAGTAGTAGTTGTTCCTCTATTCTTCGAACAATATTATGACTGAAATTACTTATCTCTGCAGTGATATTGTATTATATGTGATAATTTTTCTTTATACGTTTTTCTTTCTTTTTTCCCTATATTATATAAATGACCGAGTGCCACCAGAAGATAAACCAGTGGTAAATGGATGAATTATCGCTGACTATATTGAGATCCGGAAACTTATAATGACAGACCTTAGTCGAAGAGATATTTTTTCACTCTAAATAATATTCATAAATAATGTAAGAATCGTGATGAACTGAGGTATTGAAATTGTGTGGAAAGAAGAAAAGAAAAGAGAATAATTATATACATGTATCCTCGGCTGAGAAGATTCGAGGGAAAAAGAAAGGAAAAAATATATACGTGTATATTAATATATATATATTCGTAGAGGAACGAAAACAAACAAAAAATTATGACTAATTTACGCGGATAATAAATCATCGATCTTGTGTTTCGTAAAACGCGATTTTCACACTCAGTAATGTCCTTGACGTTCCCTAATTTTTGTTCTTTACGTTTGCGTTAAATAATATCTAATCTATTCTTCTCGTATCTATACATGTGTGTGGACACGTACATCACGACACGTACACATGTTACTTCGAATCATTATAATTATGGATTGGGGATTAACGGCTTAAACAATGTATATCTTATACATATGTACTACGTACAACATACGCGTAGAAATTCAAAACTACGTCCGACACGAGGAGAAGCACGAGCAAGCGGCATATATAGGACCCAAAGCCTGTCAGCTCCTCGGTCTACATATTATTCGTTTCGCTTTGAATCTCTCGGTGTTCAACGGTGCAACACGCGTCCACGTGACTCTGAGTTATACTTCTAGCTAACCCTATACCAAAATACCCATACTATTGCCCATTTCTATACGTACAACGAACGTATAACTATGTATAATAATAACTATAATCGACTAGATTTACAGCCTGTAAAAAAGCACAGCGCGAATAAAGATAAACGATTACCAAGTACCTGCACAGGGACGACAGCAGCAGCAGCAGCAGAATCTCTCTCACTAATCGGAACAGATTACGTTATATATATGCATATTAACTCTCAGCTTTCAAATACATAATCAGATGCGAGAATAGTCATTTATTAATAATAGAGGAATAATAGTATTCTTCTTACTTCTTTCTCCGTGATTATATTATAACGCACGATACCGGATGAGGTGTTGCAGGAAACACCTGCCTTGCGATAACTGGTGTAGTAGGTAGGATATAACGAAAGATACCGCAGATATTTACAGAACCTCGCATAAAGGTAGCAGCAGCAGCGGCAGTGCAGGCTGCAGTCTAGGTTCGAACACCGTACAAGAAGAACGAGAGATAATTTAGAAAATTTTCTAGTCTTTTATTTTGTTAAAGACAGTCGAGCGTTTACGTAATAATTGAACATGAAATCAATATAATATATATATATGTGCTTAATATATATAAAATGATGAAAAAGAAGAAGAGAAGAAAAAAAAAAAGAAGAAAAATATGAATATGAATAAGTTTTTTTTCTTTTCTTTTTTTTTATTTTTTCTAAAATTAAAACAGGTGAATCAGTTCATCGGTTAAACAGGCAGAGGTGAGCCCGCGTTCGAGGTGCGAAGCTGATGCAAGGGATGAATGGGAGCGCTGGTCTGCGTCGTAGTGGTGCCGGTGGCGGCACCGCCTCCGGTGGAAATGGTAGCGGGGTTGGCGAACCCCCGCCGATCGCAACCCTAGTTGTATACAAGGATGATGCCGGATACGGCATGAAAGTATCCGGGGATAACCCGGTATACGTTCAATCTGTGAAGGAAGGTACGTCCGTCTATCTTGTCGCAATTAATTAACTAAAGAAAGAAAGAAAGAAAGAGAGGAAATTGTATTTCAAGGAAATCGAATCACGTTACATAGATTACAATAAAAAAAGAAAATGAAGGAAAAAAGAAGACGACACTTTATTGTACATTGTAGTATAGATAATCGCGAAAATCTCCTCTTACGTTTAATGTTTTGTTAAATCGCACATTTAAACATCGCGTGCGGTATACACTATACATACATATATACGTGCAAAAGATAATATGGCAAGGTCGTAATATAAGGAATGAATAACGTACATATATCCAGATCTAGATTATCACAATCGAGAATCTCCATCCTTGTATACATGTTACATTCCTATATTCGATGTTTTATAAATACGCGAAATTCGATCGCGGTATACATACTTATATTTACTTTATTCGTCGTTGTCCGAAACAATGAAAGAACAAACAATACCAATACGTTGATTACAGGTGGTGCTGCAGCCAGAGCGGGACTTCACTCTGGTGACAAAATAATAAAGGTATGGATTCTTGATTAAAAAAAAAACAAAACAAACTTGTCTAATTTATTGCAATGAAACGTATGAAGAAAAAAGAAAAAGAAAAGACGATAAAAATTAAACCTTCTATGCTGATCGGTGTCAATAGTTTTTTCCAGTATATATATACGTAAGCTGCGGCAACAATTTTATTATTATTATTATTATATATAAATACGGAAAATTTCATTCTCGGAATCTTGAAATTTCTCGTTCGCCCACTATTTGTGGAGAAATTTCTACAATTCGAGTCTGGTCCCCATGTTTAAGGCAACACTTGTACCTTACACCCATCGTAATAATGTACATATACCTATATATACAGAGAATTCTGGGTATACACGTAATACCCAGACACAAGCTATCTCTCCTTATAACGTCGACATAAAAGTCGGTGCTGCACCAGCGGGGCATATTATTATTTAACGGTTCTCTACCGCGACAGTATTGTTCTTGTCGTTGGTCCTCGTACACCTCACATACACATATATGTAATTATTATTATTATTTTGTTTTTCGATTTCTGAAATAAAAAGTCTCCGCAAAACTTCCATTTCTCAACGTATATATCGTATTTTTTAACGCCCTAGGTGAATGGTGTGAACGTGATGCAGTCGACCCACACTGACGTTGTCCAGCTGATCAAATGTGAGTATAATTCATTATTTTCCATTTGCGCCTGCATTGAACCAATCGAATAGAATAATAAAAGAAAATATATATTATATCTCGATAATGAATAAGGATAGGTTATCCTTCGTCGCGAATTATTATCAATTTATCATCATTGTCGGTGTTTTTTTTATTATCATTGTTGTTGTATTTTTATTATTATTACGTTACACCCGACGTATACAGAGGCATATGACATCTACGTATGTATTAGGTACATATATACATAGATATATAGCGTATATGTCTTCGGGGCCGCGAGAGAAGCATGACTGACGTAAGCGCGTAAGTTTATAGCGGTGACTGCCGTCCGTCAGACAATCCGTCTCTCGCTTCTACATATGTTGCTTTGGTCTCTTTGCGGTATGGATCACGGTCCGTTGCATGGCTGTGGCCTTTATTCAGTACATATTCACTAACTCTACGATCTCTCTTCGAAACGTTTAGTTAAATACAGGTCTCGCTCTCTCCATTCCTCTCATTGTCTCACTTTATAATCACTGATACCAGTCTCGATATATATACTCATATCATTGCGTTTACGCATTATACTGCAGTCTCTGCACAATTATTATACAGATTCGATTGAGTTCAATCGCGTTACATAAAATTATCGTCATTATTATCATTATTATTTGCATTAAACTTTTTTTTCTTTCCTATTTCCATATTTCTATCTATTAATGATAATTGGATGTATACTTACACGTATACGTCTTAGATTTCTTTCACGTAGTTCTTTATTATCGGGATGCTTAATACATATCCAATATTCCCTTAAGTATATAGGTATAGATAAAATATAACTAACTATGCATACTCATAAATATTTTCGTATAAACATATTGACTAATCACTTCATTTCTATTTATAATTCTATAACGCATCAATTATATTATTATGTATTAGCGAATAATTTTATCATTCTTGAGATTTAAAGTACGATTTGTTAATATTGGTCCATCTTTTCTATACGTATATATATATACTTGGATATATATGTGTATAATATAACCTTCGATATTCTAGGACGAGCTAAATTTCTGTTTCTCGTCTTATGTTAGCTAGTCTATCTGATCGTCACGAGTCGTTTATCTTGTTCTGAGAAATATTAAAATGAAAATTTTCTTTTTTTTTTTTTTTCACCGCTAGACCCATACTACTGTATGTGGTCTCGTCCTTCGGGGATAATTTTAGATACCCTTCTGACGGTAACTGACCGCTAAAAAGAAAGAATAGAAGACGGAAAAGAAAGATATGTACTAAATTACGTCAATATAATATATATGTACGAAAGTGTACGTATATATCTATGTACAGAAATAATAAACCCTTGACCCATAGGAATGGGAAAGAAAAATCTTGGAAACTAGCGATTCTACAATCTCGCATATTAATATATATACTCGTGGAAAATACTTGCTTCTTAGTAATGTCCGTGTTAATAAAACGTACTCGGAAAATCTCTAAAAAAAAATTCTAGCATTTTGTTTTTTATATAGAAATGAATTTTTTTATTTTTTCTTCTCAGACGTTATTGTGGACAAATATAGCTACTTGAATTCCATAAATTTATTTCCATTAACAAGTTATGTTGGGATCTGATCTCGTCATTCATATTAATACATCATCGTGTATAATATGGATGTGTAAACGCGAATAGGTATATATACCTGTCCCTCCTCAGAAAGCCCCTTCCTCTTTAACACTCCTCAATCTTCTTAAGAATGCCCCGGGTTTCCTCCGGGTCTTCCCCGCTGGGGTAAACCTTCGTCGGCATTCGTCGTCTAAACCGTGCGCGCGCCAGCTCTAACTGATATACTTTACTCCTATTTCTTGTGCAAAATTCTCTTATTCTTAACGCGCCGATGATGATCATACGTGTCGGCAATGCGCGTGTATACACACGCGCGGTATAAGATACCTCAGTTTATTAGGCAGTGAGCTTTTTTACGCAGTTCCCAGTCGTAGTTCGCTTCGTCTCTTCGCGGTTTTTACTCACATTATACCTCAAAGCTGATACCTATAATCTAGCGAATATATTATTCATTAGATCCGATCGATCGAAACTGCGCCGAAACCGCATCGAATTATTAATCCACGTCTCGAATATATATATATAGTGAAATTAGTTGGAATTATGAATGCATATATTACATAGAAGAAGAGAAAGAAAACTAGTGACTATTATAAACAAATTTTTTATTTTTTTTTTTCATTTCTTCTAATTACCAAAATCTTATCGCTTCATTAATTCGTATATACATATTATATATCTCTTTACGGAGATATATATCACATGATCCTAATGAGAACGCCAACTACGTACGATCTAAAACGTGCCTGGGATCAGAGCCCCGTCGAACTTTACTGCGGTACTTTTTATTCGTCTTTTATATACATATACATATAGTTTTAACGAACAATTTTTAGACATTTTATTTGTCAATTTTACATGATTTATACGACTTTTTCTGTTTTTTTTTTTCTTCTTCTCTTCATCACGGTCGTATAATCGTTTATGACAATGATTCAACCGATCTGTGCGTATGTGTGACTGTACGTTTATTTACAGAAATTTAATCGTTTGGTATTTCCTTCTGTATACGTGTACGCTCGGTTTCCTATGCGATTTTTTAATCACACTCATTACTCGATCGCCACGTCATTCAGCGGTCTAATAAATATAATATATGGATGATTTCCGAGCCCAGCTGTATGTACAGAAATATATAATTATATATAAATTTCTTCCAATATTGCATCTATACGAAAATTCTCTTCGATTTCGATTCTTACGTATTTAATATGTACACGTATACACAAGTAAATAATATCCCACGTCTGAGTCAGAAATTCAAAATTACGCCGCCCCACTGTCGCCAGGTTGACTTGCTGCATACGTCTTTGCTTAGAGCTATTTTCGGAATCTAAACCAGTCACGCACGAAAATATTGCTCAGTTTTTATCTTATTTTTTTTTTTTTCTTCTAATGAAAAAGAAAAAAGAAAAAAAATGACGAAGACACCACCAAGAAATTTTATCGTTATTTTTCTGTTTTTTTTTTTTTTTTTCCGTATAGCATCGACGCAGGTGGTTTTGACCGTGCAGCAAAAACCTGCAACAGGCTTGCAGGGGGGACTAACTGGTCACCAAATTCAACGTCCGGCAAGT
This sequence comes from Rhogogaster chlorosoma, assembly GCA_944452935.1. Classification (NCBI taxonomy): domain Eukaryota; kingdom Metazoa; phylum Arthropoda; class Insecta; order Hymenoptera; family Tenthredinidae; genus Rhogogaster; species Rhogogaster chlorosoma. Next base: position 22,070,473 of record OX101803.1, on the reverse strand, counting down.
TTGACGGGCGGTAGTCCGGCTATGGTATCTTCACCAACGTCGACGACGTCCCTTCACAGGGCTTCGACAGCACCGGCCGGAGGAGCGCCGTGCAGTGCTCGTATAACTGGCCCTCAGCCCGTCGACGTAAGTCCAAAATCGTCCATCAACCCTCAATTCTACGGTCAGTCAATATCTCCGTCTACTATCAGCTGCACTGTCAACGAATTGCACCTTCTTCATCAAACAACTACTACTTCTACTTCTACCACTACTACCAATACTACTACTACCACTACTACTCTATCATCTACTACGTCTTCTGTTTCTGATTCTATATCGTATCTTTCACTAACACAACGATCACCGAACGCTTCTAGCTCACCGCTGTTACAACGAAACGTAAGACTATTTATTATTTTATCAGTTATTTATTTTTTCCCCACATTTATATATATCATCTTTTTTTTTTTTGGAATTGTTGCAAACTTGAAAAACCGAAAATAAAAAAAAATAAAAAAATCTTTCATCGAATAGAGCGATGATATAATTTATAATATGTCTCTTATTTCTGTATCAAAAACTGAATTTTTCTTCTCATTTCTACAACAGTCAGAAATAAAGTTTGCAACAACTCGCGGCTTTTGATTTACGTATTTTTTAACTATGTAATTTCTACCTTAATTTTTACCTCATTCAATATAATATATACTACCTATATGCTTTAAATATTATTTATTTTTTTTTATCAATTTTTCGATCTTTTATTCTATTCTCGTCAATATTATATTTTTTCGTTTTTTTTTTTTTTTTTTCATTTTTATTTATTTATTTATTTTATTAACTCTAGTCTATGACGAAAACTACGACAAAACTTATACGAAGACTACTTTTGTATCACTAACTTATTCAAGAATATTTATATTATTGATAAAATGATATCGAAAAAGGAAGAATGAAAAAAAAAATATATATATATACGTACGTGTATAAAAATAAAAATAAAATTTCCTACAGCACGAAAAACTACGACAATTAGAAACACAGCGAGTACACACATTTCAACAAATGTTAGAAGCAGAACAACGATGGGTTGATACATTGCGTAGCGATTTGGCTAAAGCTGGAGCCAACGGTGGAGGCGGTAACAACGTAGCAACTTTACAAACCGAACTTGCGGGCGCCGAGAGGCGGATACGCACCCTGCAAGACCAGCTTACAGCTATAACTACCAACGATCAGGTGTGTTTTTTTATCAAATTATACAAAAAAAAAAAAACAATTATTTCCTTTTATTTTCTTATTTTTTCTATAATAATATAAATCGCTTTTTTTGCTCTCGCGCACAAATCGAACGCCGCAAAACACGATCTAATTGATATATATGTGGAAGATTAAAATTTTAAGAAATTTGATAAAATTAAATATTATGATATTATATTCATTTTTCGTTGTACATGTATATATATGGTATATAGAAATTATGAATATGTTTAAACTATTCAGCTTGTGCAAAAAAAAAAAAATGAAAAAAATGCCTTGATTTCATATAATAGTTATTATAGAATAAAAAAGAATTGCTTTTTTCTAACAGACGCAGTGAAAAATTAAACACGTTAATATTTCTGGGTGGTATATATATATATATAATATCATGTATGATATGGAATTTAAATTACGTAGTTTAAAATTCGAAAGAAAATGAAAATAGTAAAATAAGAAATACGTAAATTTCGCAGATTTCCCTTGAGGCAGTAAAAACTTGAAATAAGACTCTTACACTCACTCGACGATTCGTATTTAAATCAGTTTATTTCGTAGATTTATAAATTTAGACTTAACTTCTCGGATTTGTTTATCGATCGGAATTAACGAAACTATAGCTTCTGGCTAGAGCTTCGTGGGTTTCTGTACAAGTTTTCTATACATCAGAGAAGAAAGAAAGAAAGAAAGAAAGGAAGGAAGAGAAGAAGAAAAAATATAAAAAAAAGATGTAAATGTTTTTCTTTTTAAATTAATTCAATTCAATTTAAATTGATTAAATCTTTTTTGTTTTTTATTTGAGAAATTTTCAAATTTTCAAACTTAAAAATCATTTTATTTTATCCTCGAGTAAAATTGAATAATTATCGTATTTATGTGATAAATTAAATGGTAACTAAAGGGTGTGAGCGTCTCTACACGTAGCTAGGCTTTTTGGCTAACCTCGCCTAACAGCTTTTGTTGTGTCTCTCTTACAGCTTTGCTCGTTGGTAACAAACACTCCACCTTCCCCGAGTCCTTACTCACCTCCAACCGACGTACCGCCGCCATTACCATCCCGTAAATCCTTATCAATGCAAAGCCTAGCTCCTCCGCCGCTGCCTCCTAGACCCACACCAATATCAAACACCCACAACACTGTCCAGTCGGACCTGGAGCGACATCAGCTGACCCATTTAACGCCCCCTGCCAACAGTCACGGTATACCTATCTCTGTAAGTAGCCACCTAATCACCTAATCACCTAATCACCTGATCAATCGAAAATAGAAACTCTGCGGATATTTTTCACGAAAATTTACTCTCTACGGGGGCTGAGTTACGGATTTGAAATTAGAAAGCACAATCAGATATCGCTCATTTCATTTGGTATTCCTTTTTTTCAATTTCAACATGCATTCGTGATACACAAATCAGCTTTTCATTTTCAAGGTATAAGGACGTGGATGGTGAAGATTATAATTCATATACATGTATATATTTACTCACATCTGGCTTATTGTACATAATATTCTTCATTAACGCTGAAGTATGTGACCTAACTTCAAGGAGCTATGGGCGGGTTGAATCGTATGCTTGAAATTGAAGGAAATCCGCTGCTCAGTATTGCGGAATAGATAGCGACCCTTGAACAGATGAAATCTCCAATTTAAGCTTTTGCGTACATCTTATTTTAGCACAGACTTATCAATTTCTTTATTTCCTTGCCTAGGTTTATCCTTTTTTCAAGGCTTGCCCAGTTTTCACAAATCGCGAGGATCGGGACAAGACATTTCTGAATACACATATTTCTCAATCGTATTGTGAATAATAAAGACTAACTCTAACTCCAATACCATGTCGTCGATAATTGTAGAAAATTTCTTTTCAGTTTTATTAGACGGACTTCCTTCCTCTTGGTCTTGAATAATTTTTATCAATTATTTACAAATCTTTAATTCAAAGCGAACGAACGAACGTTTATCTATCATATTGTTATTCTGCGCACTATAATGTAATTAGAATGATTGATAATGCGTCTATTCTATCCGGTGTTTATTATTATCAGCTTAATCTATACTTTACTATGCGAAAAAGTAAGAAAGAGAGAAAAAAAAACGCAGGTCTTTATTAATGCAATTATTATTGTGTCTCTATCCAATCCAGTTTTCACAGGGAGCAAACCTAAGCTCTATGTCAAACCTGAACAAACATCAACGAACAAAATCAAGCCCTGAACAATTGGGGCAAACAAATCTTCCGGCCATCTCACCTGCCGAGGCAAGCAGACGTCTCATTGCTTCGGAATCTATGAACGATCTTTCCAGATCGAAATCAGGACGGCATAGTGGCATCGATTTAGACGATCCTCCCCATGTCACACCTCCCGGAACTCCGCCGCCTCCGTATCCTCAGTCTTCTGGTTTGGCATCGGATCAGCTCTCTTCCTCTACGATTAACGATGTAAGTTGAAAATGCTAAAAGTAGATCTAAGAACTCGTTTATTTTCATCTCCAAAGTTTCGAAGATTCCATTTTCTAATTCTAGAAAGTTTTTGCGCAGGGGATATACTCCAATACCATCAAATTTTTCTTACTTTTCTCTCTCATTGAACTCTTCGACAATTATTTTCCCACAGAGTACCGGGGAGAGTTTTGTCACAGTATCGCCCGTCAGACAACCTCCACTAAACGAGAGCAGTCCTGGTTTGCCACCTTTACAACAGCCGATCATGTCAATGGAAGATGACGACATGAGTGATCAAGAAGTCGTGAGTATCTCCCTTCTCATTATAATTATTTATCATAGTCCGAATTGAAGGCGTTTCAGTTTGTTATAAATTATTATTCATTCTGTCTCTGAGAACGTAGGCGTTTATTTGTTATTGCCAACTGTCGAGGCGCATAACATATTTTTCAATACCATTCTTTCAATTTATTTATTATTATTAATATCATCATTATTTTTATTATTTTCAGGGTCAGCTCGAAGATCACGGACCTTTCAAGTCTCTTTCCAGACTTTGGGAGCATCATGCACATCTCGCTGTTTTCATCAACTACGTTCTATCCAATAGCGATCCTTCCAGCCTGGTTAGACTCTTGATATTTCTTTTTTATCCAGTTTACTTTAGCACGTCTATATTCTACCGATTTTGATCGTTGATAATTAGTCGTTTTTACCCTTTTTAGATTCCGTCTCATTCCATTTCCGACTCTTGTTCCAAATAATTTGGCTTAAATTTTGAAATTCTCCAACGCTTTTTCATTCATGTCTCGTTTTAGAAGAACAGATAATGCTCTGTTCTTATTTTCAGTCTGAGATTTCAATAAGAAATACATACAAATACACGATGTATTCAATTAACGACGAAAATTTACATCATTTTACAGTTGTTCTATCTAATAACGGATTTATACAAGGAGGGAAATGCCAAAGAGATGAGAAAATGGGCATACGAAATACATTCGAGCTTCCTGGTGCCTGGTGCTGTAAGTTACTAGAAAGATTCTGGCTTATCTCACCTCGTTTTTATATAATAAACCTTAATTTCAACAAGAAAATTTTTTTATTTTCATCGTACTTTTCAGCCCTTGAGACTAAACAACGTAGACGAAAACGTCGCTAGGGAGATAGACGAAGTTTTATTAAAGGAATCTGACAAGGAGGAAATTTTGAGAAAGGTGATTGCATGCATTTTGCCAATTTTTTTATTGCAAAATCGACTAATTTTTTTGAAAATCTCGACAAAAATGGTGTTACTCATGTTTATATATTCTTCTGCTTTCTTATTATCGCAGATCTTTTGGAAGGCGAGAGCTAGAGCGAAGGAAGAACTAAACGAACAACTAGCAGATTTTCAACAAAAGCGAACAGCGGGTTTGGGGACTTTGTTCGGACCGTGCGATGCTCAGCTTGACGAAAGCACGAACGACAAAGCTCGGGAGGCCCACGTTATCGACACTTTTCTCCTCCCGAAAATGGAGCCTTATCTGTAAGCTGGCTTCGCAATGATAATCCAACGTTTTGTCATTTCGAAAGCATCGATTTCGTCGTTTCTGGCAAATCCTGACTACTTTTCTTTCTCTCCATAATCCAATGAAACTTTTAGGGAAGACATAGAAAAGGAGAGAGTCGATTTCCGCGAGTTTACAACAGCAGCTGGCCTTGCTACAATACTCACGAAAATATTCCAAGTACGAGTCGTTACTCTGGACCGAATTCCGACCTTTGTTTCCAAAGACAAATCCAACATCAAGGCGCGACTGCTCACTGGGAAAACCAGGAAACTCACCGTTCGAGGACACCACTTCGTAGCTCATCAATACTTCACCGTCACATACTGCAATCATTGTCAATTAATTATTTGGGGCGTCGGTCCGCAGGGGTATCAGTGCAGCGGTGAGCAAGATTCTCTTACACGCAGTTCTATGCATTCATAAATCGAATTGTCGACAATTTGAGAAAATTTTCTTCAACTTTTATTTAGTATGAAAAAATTTGGAATAAATGAAATAATTTCTATTTTAACCGTAATTATAGATTGCTCGCTGAACGTACATCGCCAGTGTGTTCGTATAGTGGATGAGAGTTGTCCTGGTCCATTGGTCGTTAGGAAAGAGAAGCCGGATCGCATCAGCAAACTTATGGAACGAATTAGACCGGAGCGTAAACCGCCGTCGTCTCATCATCACCACTCGCAGCATTTCTTACACAATCGTAAGAAGGATAAATTTATCCGTTACGTTGTCATATTTCGAGTCTATTTTCGCTTATTTAATAATATAACGAAAAAAAATGGGAAACAAACCGAGAAAATTCGCAAACAGAAAATAATTTACAAACCTGGTTGCCTGGATTCATGCGATACTCTATGTTTCTTATTCTTTTTCTTTCAGTCGATCGAGTCAAGAAATCCGAAGACGATATCGGGGCTTTGACCGATGGTGAGAACGGTGAGTTTCTTTTTTTTTTTTTACTTGCCATTTAATCTCGTCGAATGAAGTGCAGCGTTTTAATTTAGTTCTTTTATTTTTTGAACGAATCTTTACCCAGCGAATGGTCATCGTAATAGGACTTGTTTCTTGCTTTTCGACAAATTTCTCATAGGTTTTCGGAAATATTTTCAAAAGCCGAAAATCTGTGATTTGCAATTATGTCAATATGTGTTGACATTCGTAAGTAAATTCGTAAATAAATATACACGACGATTCTACGAGTATAGAATCAAACAAATATGTATACATGCGGAGTGTTTGAGCTCGAGATAGAAATTTCCCAAAATTTATCAAACCCATTGTTATACGTAGGCAGTTCCGTTCCGTTTCGCTTCGAATTGTCTTGTCTTTCGTTTGATTTGCTCGAGACATTATCTGTGCCAAAGTATGAAGAGATAAGCTATCGTCATCGTAGTCGTATAGTCATACATTTAACCGATAATAATAATGATGATAATAATAAGAAGAAGAAAATTTGATAATGATAATAACGATAGTATTAATCTGCCAGCATATACGTATTCCTCGTCGTGCAATTGTTGGCCAATAAATTTGTTAGTTTATTATTAATGACGTCGAAATCTAACACGCGGCATTTCAAACAATACGTACCAAAGTGCGGTAGAATATCACGTAAATACATGGAGAAAGTGAAATGGTTCGTTTACCTAGAAGGTCAGTATTGTACTTTTACTCGAAAATTTACCTGTGTACGTACAACTTACATGCCTGTATCGAAAATTCACCTATCTAACTGCCCAGTACAATCACAAATCATTTTCATTATCTTTCAATCGGGGAAATACAGTTACTTCTAACGAGCTGTAAGATTACCAACAATTCATTCTCACTTTGGGCTGTATTTCTTTTTCCTTTTTTCTTTCTTTTTTGTCTTTTATTTTACCGATAATTTTGAGAAATAAATTCTGTTTCGGTGGTAAATATTATTATATCCTCGCTTGGTGAAACTTCGCGTTTGCTGGTGTTTACGTTTTTCAGAAATTCATGTTTTCGCTTACAACACGTTCGTGTCGCGGTATGGGTATACGTAACAGGCGTTAATACAGTATGAATTGCAGTAGGGAAGGAAACAGCAGTTTTGGTCAAATGCCAACGTTTTCGTTGCGCAGAAATTCGAGACGTGCTTCGGAATTAATATATTCTTGAAGTATACTTAGTGCTGTTGCAGCAGTATTAAACGGCTTGAATCGTTGAATAAAAAGAAATAACCAAAAAAAAAAGGAAGAAAAATGAAAAATGAAAATGAAAATAAAATAGAAACGATATCTCCGACGTGTATTAAAAAAAAAAAAAAGAAAAAAAAATAATCACGCGCTTATGATGTTAAAACGAGAAATCAAAAGAAAATAGGCGTTTAAATAAATGTTGGAAAGAAAATAACCACGGTTATATGTATGTTTAGTTAATTAACTCCGCGTGTATAAAATAACAATTAGAACATCGTTTATAATTAGAATTTTAAAAAGCTTCAAACTTATAAATATATAATCCTACGCGCGAAAATTAAACTCAAACAATACAGAGTTCAATTATTATCGTTTTAATTAACTAAATTTATTGGTCAGTCTTTTTTTTTTCATTCTTTCTTTTTCTCACAATATCCAGGGCCTTAACCCCGTTTCAAGTCAACTTGCCGGAGTAATTTTAACGTTCAAATTAATTGACTGTGTAACACATTCGTTAAATATGTATACACGTCTGTTGAACAAAGTCTATAATATAGAATATTATTGGCACACATAGACGTACGTATCTCGGGTATTTTTATAATATTAATTTTTATATTGAAAATAAATACAATGCAAGTAGTTCGCACGAAGGGAACGACGATATTGTTCAATAATTTTCGATCTCTGTTAATTATTCTGCGTATAAATATTAAAGATAGCCAATTTAATATTAACTATACGTGAATATCCTCCGTGAAATTTTCGCTGCTAAAATCTCCTCCGTTCGTTAGATTCGTAATTATAATTTTTTTTTCAAATATTTTCGCATTACATGCGTTGAAAATAATTTCTCTACATTTATTATATTATACGATATATAAGAGCTGGAATCGAACGGGGATAAAAAGAAAAAGAAGTATATCAAGAAAGTCGAAAAACCACATCCTGGTAGAATGCGAGATAAGTGCGATTTGCTTTGTGCTCATTTAGTTAGCATATATACGATTAGAAATGGTTGAAAAAAAAAATAATTTATACATATGTATATTATGTATAATTAAAAATGAAAGAAATGCAACGAATTACGCGTATGGATGCGATCCATCGAGATGAATTTTTCCAGCATGTGTTACACTTGTCGTATGGTATATAGTATACCTATATAACTTCTATACCTAGTCTAACACCCGACCGAGGAAAAGACTATATATAAACACTGCTTATTTTTAATTCCTACGTCTGTCTTATTATGCTGTCTGCAGTGCAACTGCACTATACCCAGACTAACTTCCCGAGGGAAACTTCTAACTGTTTAAAATAGGATTAGTCACAGGAATTCGAAGCCGAAGTTTGAACCCGCGATAGAAAATACCTACATAACACGCACGTGCCGTTTAAAACGTTTCTCAAATGAATCTGGAAATTTCGAAATATCGGAAGATAAAAAAGAAAAATTTATTCATCCTTTTTTTTTTTTCTTTGCTTTTCTCTTGCTTTCGAAAATATAATCAGAAATGATATTTTCATTGTCCTAAATTTTTCAATTCTTTTTTTTTTCTTTTAATTCCAATTTCCTACAAGAAAAAGAGAAGAAAAGAAAAGAAAATGAAAAACAGCCACGTTTTTCACATCGACGGATCAAATAAATTAGTCAGGTATTTTTTTTGTTTTTTGTTTTTGAAATTTTTTTTCTTCTCGTCGTTTGAAAGACATTAGCTTCGGCTTCCTGTCTGTTCTATCTAGAAATGACTCGCGGTAGCGTCGAGGAAGGGACGGCAAAGCGTTGTCGTTGGCTATCGTTTCTGTCGTGGTTTAGTTATCTGCGAGAGGGAAACCTCTTCTCTTCTTAGTTAGTTAGTTAGTTACCACAGCGAGCTAACAGTCGCGAGTCGTCCACGTCCTCGTATCGTTATCGTTATCCTCATAAGTTCGCGTCGTCGAGAGTATACGGTGTAGGGGCTGAACGAAAATTTCAAACTATTCAGTTTCGCGAAGTTTATAGCCATCATTTGTGTTAAACCCCAGATGTTTATCGCCAAAAACTTCCATAGCTTTTCGTATAATATCGGATCTAATTTTAAAGGGAAAAGAACATATTATTATTATCTTCGTGAATTTCAAATCTTCGAATTTCTTTTCTTCTTTAAACAATCGAAAATTAAATCGCCTGTATTTATGATAAAAGTGAAACGATCCAATGGAATTGAACACTTGAGTGATAATATGTAATTCTACGAATGTGAAACTACCTCGACGAGCTTCGACGATATACCGATAAATATAATAAATATAAATAAAATATAAAAAGCCGGATTATAATATAATATAATGATAGAATATTCTCATTTTCTTTCCATATCGGAAATTCATTCGTTCTTTATTTTGTATAGAAATTTCGATTAGACACCTCGTCGAAAAATCATAAGTACGAAAATTTCTGTGATGATATAAAATATTTTTTTTTTTTTTTTACGCAACTTTGTGTTATTATCATCGCGATAGGAAATTCTGGAGTGAAAGAAAGTGAGGAGTGATAATATATAAAGGACGTAAAGTATAACTGGATAATAAGTTTATATTTGCATATTATAAAGTTGAGAGAAATAAAAGAATACACGATTTATAATTGCTGCTGGAAAAGAGGAGAGGAGAGATTAGAGGAAGAGAAAGAGAAACGAGTCGCACAGATGTTGGAGATAGAATTACGAGGTGGAGGAGGAGGAGGAGGAGGAGGAGGAGGAGGAAGAGGAGAAGAGAGTTCATTGGGAGAGGGAAAGACCTTAGAGATCTCTCCCCACCCCCGAAATTCTTCACCCCTGATTAGCGGATTCAGTCAGTTAAGAATCTCCTCGGAGAACTACAGGAGAAAGTTTTCACGGAAATCGCGAAAAATCGACGGTAGAAAATACTAAAATAAAATAATAATCGATAAATAAAACTATTAGATACGATGCTTAGACGCTAATCGCTTGTTCCCGTATTTCATTCTCTCTCTCTCTCTTATTCAATAATCAACAAGAAACAAAGAAAATAAGACAAAAATGAATATAGAAGAAAAGAACCAATCCAAATTCTTTTTATCTTTATTTTTTTTTTTTTTTTTAAGGCAGACTCGTTGAAATTTCATAGAAAAATTAACCTTTCATTATTCGGAAATATTAAATATATGAAATATCAACGTATGTATGTAGTATTATATCGTGAATTTCTATGACGATACGGGAAAGTTAATTAGCGCGCGAAGCTTTGTTTAAAAACGATAAAGTAATAATATAAGTGTCGGTCGTATGCTTATAAATAATTCTGCCGCTGCAGTGGCGCATTTATGGATCAATTATTGTGAAATGTATATATAATACAGGAATACAGGGAGTTGGACAAGTGCAGATGAACGGAGTACCGGATAAATTGTTAACCAGAGACAATAAAGTAGCGAAAATATCAAAGTCGAAATCTCTGAAGTCGAGATCGACCCACAGCAAGAATTCAATTGCTGGTAAAGTCTGGGAGAGATTAGGTTCCGTTAGAAAAACACGCAGTGCTGGTGACATTGCCGGGAGTACAGAGATACTTATTTGCTTTGACAAAATAACTCCACCCTCAGCTAATTCAACGGCTAGGAAAGTCCTAGGATTGGATTTATCCCTATTGCCTAAGGAAGAATTGATCACAGGTTAAAATATATTCCCCATGTACATATATACCTTATCATATATAAATATACATGTATCAATTGATATTTCGTCCTACCCGACAGATTTTTTTTCACTCTCGTTTTTTGCTTCATAGAAACATCGCCGAATGATAGATTCGATTGTTTGAAAACTAGAGATGAAAAAGAAGCTTTTTTATCATCCAGAAGATCTAAATAACGCGGTTTATAAAATACCTGATTATTTTAGCAGCTGACGTTTTCGCGGTTTTATGCTCATACCGCGAGATCTTTGCGCGTAGGCGTAAGAAATGTGTGTGTTTTTTTTTCTTCTTACTTTTTTGAAAGAAAAAAAAAAAAAGTGGCTGTACAATATCAGGTTTGAGGATTATCAGGATTTCAAAATTTAGTAATTTTTTTAATTTTTTTTAAAAACTTTTTTTTCAAATTATTTTCAGTTATCAAATTTTATCGAATCTTTATTCTTATTTTCGAGAAACTTTTTCGTCCAAAACATCGGCGATATCATAGACGCAGATCTGAACGAATAGCGAGATTATGAAGTGAGAAACGTTATAGGTATATAATTGAAGTGAAAAGAGTAATGAATGACAAAAATAATGATAAAAATGAATAATCGATAACCTATAGCTGAGGGGATGTTTAATTCATGTGTTAAATGTAAACACTATTCTATTTTCGAACGTCAACAAGCCAGGAATATAAGCTCAGCCGATGAATGAAAAGCTGATTCTGCAGGTTGAATAGAGAGAAACTTTGCCTTCTAATTATTCATTTTATACCTACCTACGGTATAGATGTACATTAAAGTCTATGGGCACTGTAAGAATGAAACTGAAAGAAACAGAACAAAATAATAAAAAAATGATTCACCTTCATACACGTTTCTCTGTAATTAATCCGTCGAATTGAAAGATCTATGTGTCAACTGAAGATTTAAGACCAGACTTAATTGAACAGAAGCGTCGCGGGGATGGGAATACGCGGAATACTCGAGTGCAAAAGTTAAAAGTAGTCTGCTGCAGGAAGGAAGCGAGATTAGATGCTTCCGTACGTCGTGTATTTTATATTATAGTAATGTTGTAGACGCGTTTGTAAACTAATACGAAACGCGAAGAGTTGAACGAGTAGGAGACGTAGAACTTACTGACATAACGGTTCAAGGATCGTATTTATTTCGCACGATTTAAGGCTCGTTGAACCGTTTAAGCCGTCAATAATCATCGGAATTCATTAATAATTCAATTGGATACGTTGCTCGATAATTTCTTGCATTCAATTTCTCTTCTTCGTCGGTCTACGACCTCGAAACAAAAATTCTTACGCGATTTTTGAACAGTTTTCATCTTTACCTATCTTCTTCTTGTGGTCCTTGTTCTTTCATGAGATATCCGTATCCGTCCTTTTTCGTAGATACTTTCTGTATAAAAATCTGAAATCTAAAAAGGGTGCGAAAAGAGAAAAGGAAAAGATGTAAAGTCTCAGTATTTTTAGCCTTCGTAAATCTCCCGCTAGTTCGTTCAGCTGCTGGTACTTCCTCTCCAAGTTCATCTCCTTCTCGTATTCTTCTAACCGATTTCCGACAGGAAACGGCCAGAGGCTGTACCACCGCGCTGAGCTACGCGTCAGAACCCCAACATGCATACATTTGTTCGTAGATAGGTATGCGGACGCCGCAAAGCCAAAGCTAAAGCTAATGTAAGCTAAGCTTCGTAGTTCGTAGTTCGTACTTCTATACCTACCGATTCCACGGTAATATTGCTCTCTATATTTAGAAGAAGCGGGCGCGCGCGCGGGACAGAATGTATGTCGACAGCTAGGCGCCCCAGCGCGACAAGACTGCTATGTTATACGCCCCCGACAAGAATTCCTATACGGGAGTCGTTTATTCCATAAAATTGAAAATATATTCATTTATCTTATTTTCCTTTCTTCTTTTTTTACTTCTCTTTTGTTCCACGATTTCTTTTTTTCCTTTTTTTCTTTCATGAAGTATATAAAATTTCAAAAATATTCACTTTTTATATAGTATATGGGTGTAGGTTCTACGCAAAAGAGCAGCACTATGTATTTTGCCCGAAAACATTGCGCGTACATAAATCAGCGAGATAAGAAACGACGTTAGTTATACTTGGGGATGCGTTTGTATGTACATAGTATATTGTCCTTTTAGTATCCTGAGTCACCCCGAAACTGTCTGCAAGGGGAAAGAACCACCCCTCGTTTTACATCTCCCCCCTTGTTTTAATTATCACCCGTCGACCTCTTATACAGCTTGTGGAGTAACAAGCTTTTCTCTATCAAGGGTTACAGTTTAAACTCGAGATCCACCCTCGACCGAGCTGATCTATTTTTATTCTTATTTCGTATTATAGAATAGGAATGAATTGTTATAAAATAGAAAGCTGCACTTCTATAGGTATATATTATATCTGGCGAATTTTGGATATCATATAAACTAAAAAAAAATGAAAATTCTTTCTTCTTTTTCTTTCTTTTCGTCTTCGCTCGAAAACTAGACACAAAGGGTTGATTTTTTCCATCATCTTTCTCTCGCATATCTAGGAGATCATCGTGGCGGTGCGGGGACCGGAAGTGCGCGTGGTAACAGCGAAAGAGGACGTACTTCCGGTTACGGTACGGGGGCGGAACACAACGAGAGTATGGACGATCCTTCCTCGAGGGAAGATATCGCGGAGATGTATGAATACATAATATTATTAAATATATGTATATATATACACCTATATACATCCATATCATTTTTAGATACATATTTTTATTACGCATTATCCTCGATTCGTAATTAATTATCAAAAAGAAAAAACAAGGGATGTACGATATTTTCTTTTCATATTATTCTTCTCTGCTCTTTTCTCTCGTTATTATTTTATGTTCTTTTCTTTCTTTCCTTTTTTTTTCTTCTTCTTGTTGAACTTGCATAGCGTGTTATATTAATTTACGCTTTTTGGTATTGCGATTACTTAGGGTGCAGCAAAATATTTCCAGTAAGCCAAAGACATCAAACATAAACAGGTCTGAAAGTTACAAGGAGCGGTTACACCACAAGGTAAGAATAATTAGTATAATAATTATTCATACGTTCTATATAATCATTCCGATAATTGAAGGGAAAAATAAAAAAACGTATTTATATCTTACCCAAATTTCATATCGAATATCATATACATATGTACATATGTATGGATTTTTGAATAATAAATTAGGAAAACGTACCTATATGAATATTCTAAATCGAGATCAATTCAAAGACTTATCATTACCCAATATCATATCCGACCACTTGCACGTATCGAGGGGCTCATTTCTGGGCTCAGATCGTATTTTCATAAACGTTTCAGCAACAGGTGGTTGATTGGTTCCTTTCCCTGCGGTCTTTATAGTTATCTAATTAACGATCAGGGGAGACGAGATCCCGCCGATCACCTGTCGAACCTTTATATCACACGTTGTATATAATGTTTGTTCGATTTTTATGATATATTAGAAAAACAAAAAAAAAAAAAAGTGAGAATTGGGAGAAAATTAGAAGTAAAAATACTGTGTCAATTTTTCGGTATCCATGATAAAATCTGTGTTTCTTTTTTGTTTTCTTCCAGCGACAGTTGCGTGAAAAGCGAAAAACCAGCGACCCGAATCTCTCGAAGACCAAGTGAGTTTTCTTCTTTTACTTGAAATTTATTCGATCACTATCTATAATCTATGCAATATCGTCAATATGTTTGAATACAATTAATATTGGCGAATTATAAATCCGACTGCGTTGAATACACCTAATCGTGAATATATCCATTGTGTTATAATGGCTCTGTGGCGGTAGAATTATACCCGTAAATACTATATAATTGAATTATTATTGTTTTTCTTTTTCTCATTTGCCCGCGAGTATATAGGTATTTATCAGGCTTCTGAAATAACTTCTATATAATATAACGTATATAGGGTTGAAGGAAAAAGAAAATATATGTCTAAAGTCATTATTTCTGACGTATACATAATTACATTATACGGTATATACGGACAGACAGATAGATATACAGAGAGACGGAACTCGCATTATATACATACGTATATCTACACCATATGTGCGTATAATTAGATGCAATTAACGTCAATTGATGCAGTTCAGTATATGAAAACTGCATGCAAGAATTTGTGCTACTCTAGGTTTCATATTTCTAGTTCGTTGCTCCCGAAAGTCTCTCTCCCTCTCTCTCTTTCTCTCTAAAAAAAGAAAAAAAAAATGACAAGACGTACTAAATATTTTGTACAATATTTTGTTTTTTTCTTACTCTTTGACAAAGTCACAAAATTCATCTAACATAATACATCGTCGATGGTATTCACTAATCGGAAAACTTTTGGCGCGTTGCATTATATAGATTTCATAAATATACGTGCCAAGAAATTTCTGTACAACACTCACGTGTTACGTACATATCTTTGGTATGGAGTAGATTTTTAATTTTCAATGCCAAATAATACAGAATGAAATTTTCCGCATAGTAGGATCACCTCTAGTATGTAGGTGGTGTAATATAGAGTATGTGGGATAGGTAGGTATAGATTTTTCGACAACCTCTCGCTCACCTATATTAGTATATACCTATATATACATGTGGATAGAGTATAGAGGGCATATAGTAGAGTATATATATACATAGATAGCGAGGAGAGAAGCGAGAATTGCCGTAGCGCCGCAAGCCGCCGCAGGCTTGCAGTATCATCTAACCGCGCAGAATCGCGTGGGCGTTATATGTATTGAGTGGAAAGGGGTATAAACTGGGGGGGAAAAAAAAACTGTTGGATAGGTGAGCTGTTTTTACCCTCAGTACGACGTTGCGTCTCTTATACGCGAGATCGGGGGTTGTCTCTTTGTATATACTATAGATATACGCAACGCTTATTCCTACTGCCGTTACCTCGACCGCAATAGATCGCGACACGACACGATCCGCTTGTCAAACTCTAACCCAACGAGACTACCCTTATATCTATCGCGCGCGTCGACGCCACGTTACTCGTGGTTTTGTTTTCTTTACTTCTTCATCGTTTTCTTCCTTCCTTTTTCTGTACCATTTCTTTTTTTTTTTCTTTTTCTTTTTTCTTAATCAAATATATATATACGTGTATCGTTGAGTTTTGAACTGATGGAAATTTTATTATTGAAATAAAAAAGAAAAATGTCATCGATAGAATGATGGAAAATTAATAATTAAATTTTTCATCGATATTATTGATTAATAACGCGTGGATGTAAATATATATACCTGTACACCTTTTTGATAGACATTTTCTTATATTATACATATAGAAGAAATTGATTCTTGTGACTTTTTTTGTATTTCTTTATTTTTATTTTTTTTTGGTTTTTTTCTTTCTTTTCTTAGCTTTATCCATGTTTCGATCAACGTGACACATTTTTTGTATTTATTTATTTATTTATTTTCCCCCTATATACGTTTAATCGTTAAATGATTCGCAACAAATATTATTGCCAATACAAGGAAAGGTATAAATAAAACCGCATGATATTCGGAGCATTGCTGCATTGTAGGGTAACAAAGTTTTGGTGTGCGGTGCCAACGCGCGCGCTTCTTCACTTATCACTCGTTCGTATAAAATAATACATACTCTGCAACCCTGTATTCCGGCCTTCTTTTCAAATCAATTATCAAACTCAAATTCCTTCTCTCAAAACTTGAAAAAAAAAAAAAATTTCGGATATCATCTTACGGTCGTAGAAATATCCTTTCGAAGTATACGCAAGGTCCTGTCTCTTATACCTTTGCTATATCGTTGTATAGTTATATCTTGGATAGTTTAGGCTTAGGGTATATACTTATATATAGTCGAATGCAGAGATGATCCGTGAGACTTGGAAATGTCTTTGCGTTTCGCCTTTATTTTTGAACCAATCGATCCATTGAAATCGATAGTCGGATATAGGCCCAGCCTCCGCTTCTCCTCGCACATTTATACACACACACATATACACATATGCACACACATATTTATCTACAACACATACTCGGCTCTTTATGTATGTCGAGGAGAGAAGAGAACCCTTCGATGTATGGTATAAGGGTTGATTAAAGTGGCAAAACTTATAGGAGCGGCCTTCTCGGGGATAAAACCTCGGGAGTCGGAGTCGGAGTCAGAGTCAGAGTCAGATAATAAAAGTTTCTGAAACGAAATGAGATCAATTTGAGATTTTATTTAATTTTTTTTTTTCTTCAAATTTTTATAACTTTTTACATTTTCTTCATTTTACTATAATTAATATGACCCAAAGTTGTTGCCTATACTTGCGCGAAAAATATGTTCTAGTCTCCTTTCGTCTATTTATACGTATCTATATTCTATTTAAAGCTATTGACGTACAGTTCAAAAGCTCGGAAGGCAATCCATCCAAATGTTTTCTTATTATTATTGTTATTCTCATTATCTTATCGCTTCCCCCTTATTTTTTTTTTTTTTTATATTTTGTTTCCCGTCTATTAAATGAAATAGTTAACTCTCACATGGCTGTGTATTAAAGACCAAAATAGAAGGAAAATAGCGCGAGATCTTACGCCACGTAAATTTTCAATGAGAAAAATAGTAAAAGGGTTCTTTTTTTTTTTTTGTCCCAGAAATCGAGGATTCGCGATATTTAGAAACTTTATGCTGTCGTGTTATTCTTGTGTTTTACGAGTACATATATTATACAGGATACAGTCATAGTGTAGTTGGTTTTAAAGGTTGGCCGGAATCTAGGAATGAGAAAAAGAAACTTTATTATGCTCTTATTTTTTTGTTTCGTTTTTTTTTTTTTTTATATTCTAAATTTTACTAACTTATATACGTATATCGATCCTGAAGGTAAGGAATGAGACAACGTGGCTCTAAACGCGTCCGTTCGCAACGTCAGTCACAAAATCAGAGCCAAATACCGCCTCAGCCGGAAACTGATGAAAGTAATAAATTGTCAACGTCACCCTGCAGCGGCGAAGGGGCAACTGATTTGTCGAAAAAGTTTAAAAATCTTAAAGAAATAGATCGTACAACATCCCACACTCTACCTCCGATTACTCAATCCCTCAATGTCGTCGAGCGTCGGAGCAGATCGGAAAGGTAGTTAAAATTGACGAAAAAACAAAAAACAAAAAAAGGAAAGAGCTAAAAACGAAATAATTAAAACTTAAAAATTCAACTTTCTATTTTTACTACGACCGCATAAAAATCGTTCGTCTAAAATTAGACCGATGATTGTTTTTTTTTTTCTTTTTTTTTTCTCTTCGTTTTTTTACATACATTTTTTTTCCCCTACTACCTATACCCTCCGGCGATTATATAGACGCAGGAAAAGTGGTAGAAAAAAAATTTCAATCTCTTCTTAGTGGGTAGTAAAACTCTTACCCACAGAGAGAATCGCTGTATAAGGAATTGATAAAGGTGATGCTTTACGTCAGAACAGGGTAAAAGGGGGTGGAAACGTTGGGGATGGTATCTAAATGTCGACCTAGACTGTCCTTTTCTCTCTCTTTACCTCGCTGTCTCTATACGAGCAATTTATCAGCCCCTGCTATGACATAGACCTATAAGCTCATACACATGCATATATATAGGTATATATAAAAAGATACATATATACGAATACGTATATGTACCTATGTAATTTACTGCCAGACCTAGGTACTATAACACAAATTCTACGATCGTTCTATTCCTTCATTATATGGGGGGGAAGATTTCGACGACTAAATTTTTACGAATTTTATACGACTTAGTGAGAATGAAATTGTTCTTGGTCTAAAATAAAATAAATATATATTATTCACTCTAGGAGACAGTTAGGTCGAAGTTTGGCCTCTGTATATAGGATAGCTGAAAGAATGACATCGACCTATAAAATTGACCCAATTTTTGAGCTTAATTTTAGTCGCGACGATATCGGACGTTGCTAAGGTGTTCCTTAATTATATCGATGTATGTCGTTATAGAAATATCATTTTTTCTTCTTACTTTTATCAATTTGTTTTTCTCCTATGAAACTAGTCTAATCGGAATTTCGAAGAATTACTATCCTCGTTGAAAGACATGATTAGATATTCCGGGACGTGTTATCGAATTTGGACTAGAAACGTATTTTTAGAAAGCTATTTCACGATATTATTTAATATCTTATCAATTCCTTGAGGACTGGATAATTTCGACAATCTTGCACGTGTACAAATCTAATATTTCGGAAACTAGCTTTACGTATATACATACGATTACATCTAATTTTTTAATCCAGGGGTGGGTTGAAGTACGAAAAGTTATTCGAGGGTCGTTTGACAATTATACGAAACTCTGCTCTGTAAGGGACTGGGATAAATAAGAGGAAAAAAAATCAAGTTCTCTTTCGAATAATTAATTTAATCACGTCTTCGAAATTGACTACATAATATGCAAAAACGAAGAAAAACTAAGAAATAATATTATAGTTTTCTTTATTTGTCGGAAGAAAATGTATTGGGAAACTGGGGTTGTAGCTCAACGTGCGAGACAAGATCTGCTAACATTTGACCGTAGGGCTGGTTTCAGTGACTGCGACGCCTCGGGAACTTTCCCTGGAAATTCGGCGGGCAGCTCATCCAACAGCAGCTTGTCTACCAGGAGTTTGGACAGCCCGAGTACAAGCTTGGAACATGTCCACCCCGTTACTACGTCCGCCAACACGACCACCTCCTGGGATAGCGACGTCGATGTCGAAGCAGATCCTCCTGACTGGAGCCAGGGTGTAGCGGAAGAAGTTCTCGCGCGGCTTACAAACTCTGAAAAAAAGAGGCAAGAAGTTATCAACGGTTCGTTTCCCCTTTTCATCTATCCAGAGAGAAAGCTCAGAGATTTTCTTCCGCCGTTAGACAAATTGATAAATCGAGTACGTTCCTTTTTTCAGAACTATTTCACACAGAGCGGTCGCACGTAAGAGCTCTGAGGGTTCTTTCGCAATTTTTCCACAAGCCGATGGTCGAGTCTCAGGTCTTACCTCCGGATCAGATTCAGCTGTTGTTTTCAAACCTGGACGAGATGCTGGAGATTCATTCCGGGTTTAACTCTCTGATGAAAAGTAAGAAGAAGGAAAACCCGTGCGTCGGTGACGTGGGGGAGCTCCTTCTCGGTATGTTCGACGGTCCGGCTGGAGAGACTTTTGAACAGGCCGCATCTACCTATTGTGCAAAACAACAGGTCGCGCTAGACGCGCTTAGAGACAGGCGCAAAAAGGATCCTAAGCTCCATGCATTTCTGAACGAGGTAGAGGCCAATCCGCTCTGTCGCAGACTTCAACTCAAGGATCACATCCTCACCGGGATGTTGAGGCTCACTAAATATCCTCTCCTATTCGAAAACCTCGCCAAATATACACCGGCAAGTAACGAAAAGGAGAAGGCCGGCGTTCTGAGGAGCTTGGAGCGGAGCAAGGAGGTTTTAAACAGAGTTAATCAGGCTGTGAAAGAGGCGGAAGACCACCATCGTCTTGCCGAGATTCAGAGGACCATGGATAGATCGGCTTTTGAGAAATTTGATCACTCTACCGTTAACGAGTTCAAAAATCTCGACATAACTAAGAGAAAATTGATATTCGAGGGGCCTCTTCAATGGCGGATTGTTAATCGCGCTAAACCCGTCGACCTACACGTCGTACTCCTGGATGACCTGATACTCCTGCTTCATAGACAGGACGAAAAGTATTTGCTTAAATTTATAAGCACTAATCAGGTGAACGCCGTACTTAGTCCGGTGGTCAAAGTTTCTACTGTACTTGTCAGGCACAATGCCGTTGACAAGAATTCTCTGTATTTGGTAAACACCTCGCAGAGCGGAGCCCAGATATATGATCTTGTGGCCAATTCACCTGCGGAAAGAAAAATCTGGTTTAAACATATCACCGAAGCTGCGGAGGCCTACAAAGTACGGGACAGGGAGGGCAGGAGGCCTCCACATCCCGTTCCTCCTGTCGAAGAACCTACCCCTCTTGTCGAAGAGACTCCAACAGCCGTACCTGAGAGTGAATCTAACAACGATAAATCTATTCAAGAAGAAACTGGAAACGAGGAAAATCCAATTTACAATGCGGAGGAAACGGCTAGCTCTAACGTCCAGCATAGGGACGGAGAGGAAAATTCTAATCCGTCTGATACTGTGCCAACGGAAATCGAACGACCTCAGGCTAGCGAGGAAACTTCTGAACAACCTCAGCAACCTGAACAACCTCAACAACCTCAGCAAGTCGAACCACAGAGCGTGATAACTGGCGGTAGGGCTTGAAGTCTCTGTTTATTTGTTCAAACTGGTTTTGTCATCGGAATTAATGTTTGTCGTTATTCTTTTCAGCTTGTGGAGATCCCTTGCGATTAGTTACCTGCACTCAGTCATCTCTCATAGAACCTGATGAAGTGCGAGTCGAAGTGCGTCCCATACATTTGGCGGAACCTGTTCTCACACCTATTGGTAATGAAAATGATGTTGTTTTGATCTTGAGAAAAATTGGGATCAGAATTAGTCTCTGGATTTTATTCCGCGTATAGAAGAGGAAGATCTGTTTTGATATGATTTCTTTATACTCTATCTCACGTAGTTCAGAAACTGTGGAAGTTCTTCATTCTTTGTTACTAACATCGGATTTATTCTTACAGAACGTCTCCGGCGTAAGGATGCTCTGATCAAACAAGCCTTGACAGAAAAACAGGCCTTGGTAGCGGACATTTTAAACGTTCCAAGAGAAGACTTTGAACACCTCGCAGACATGGCTTCCGAACCGTCAGGAATTGAGAAGGAACCTGCTGAATTAATGCTCGCTGCAGTTAGCAAGGGTATTATTTTATATCGCAGCTATCTATCGTGAAAGAAAACAGAAATCTCGTTTCTCCCTGTATCGTGATGCTATTCTAAATTAGCTTGACTTATACCCTTCTATTTCTTTAATTTAACATTATTTCCTGTTTTACAGCCAATCAATTAATGGAAATGCTGAATGCTTCGTTAAACGTTAGCGAGACTGAGACCGTGCTTGCATCCCGCGGAGCTTCTGTATCAGCTGTGGGAAGTTGCGAAGCTCCAGGCTGCCCAGCTCCGCGTCCTCATCCGCTATCTCATCATCCGTCTATACCAGCGGCTAGTTTGCTCCCAGTTTGTCACTCATTGGCTTCTCAGCTCTCGCAGCTATTGGTAAGCGAAATTTATACGATGATTAATTCGTTGACATACTCGAGAGTAAAGAGTCAATGTTATTTCGTCATTTCATGTTCAATTATCATTACAGGAAATAGTTAAAGACAGGGAGGAAGAGCGCGAGAGAATGCGACGCGAATTAAGAAGGAGCAGAGAACGTCTCCACGCCGTAGATGCGGACGTTCAAAGACGCGGCGTTATGCAAAATACAATCACCTCTACCCAGACGCAAACAGATCCCAGTTAGTATTATCAGTATTTTTCTCTTTTCATTTTATAAAATATTTGGAAATGTTCTTTAGTCAATTTCTCATCTAATTTCACGCTATTTTGTCATCAGGTGAATCTTTGAATGGCGAGGGGTTCGTGGAACTTAATTTAGACGTGAGTAAACTGTGAATGTACACGTTGATTCCTAATTTATTTGATCTATTTAATTATTTTTCTGAATATCTGATTAATTTTCGATTCCTTTTGGACGAGGTTGCGTTATTTCGTTTTGTAAAATCGGTTGATACTTTTACAGGAATTTGTTGATGCCTTTGGTGACCCAGAGCCCGAAGTAGAGCCAGTACGAACAGCGATACTAGGACTAGAAGAGGTTGACGTTGAAGAAAGTCCAAACGAAGTTGGAGATAGCGTGGGTTGAAAGGACTGAATAAAATCTCTAAGAGTCAAAGTTTAATCTGGTGCGCTTTGAGAGCAACTCGAAAGAATCTTTGGGTGGCTCGGTACAGAAGGAAATCAAAATTATGTAAAAAAAAAAAAAGGAACAAACATACAACAAAATATGACAAATGGCTTATGCGGCTGTTTATCAAATGCAAAACAATCTTAGATTAAATATTGTCATTTTCACCGAGAAACACGGGTCTAAGTAACTTCAGTAACGCCTCTTACCAAAGATTTTATGCAAATAGATTACTAGACATTCAAAAAGAGAGAAAATGAAAGAAAAACCAATCATGTGAATCGCAGAAAAAAAGCTATTTTTTTATTTTTTTTTTTCAAGTACTTCATTCTGTTAGTCGATGTTAATGGACAGTGAGGTATTTATATAATGAAGCAATCATTGATTTCGCGTGCGCCCGTTAAAACTGCAATCGGTCTTTCGTACATACATACATACATAAATAAATAAATAGATACAATAAAATAGAAATATATATTTAACAGCACCGCGAATTTGCCTGACCGACTTATATATTATAATTAAGTGCTGTTAATCGCTGTATAGAGACAAGAAGAAGAGGAAAGATGAAAGGAGAAGAAATAAAATAAAAAACCTAGGATTGTCTACTTACATAAAGTCTTTGCTCCGATAAAAAAAAAAAAAAACCGAATACTAATAATAAAATACCTAATAACGAACTACAAACCATTATTATAAATACAATATTATATACATGTATAAAAATATTTAATAACATTATTAGTTATTATAATAATAATAATAATTATTATTATATTAAAATGCTTATAAAAATGATATCTTATTGTTTATTCCTATACTGAAAATTATAATTGAAAACTATTTTTAATACAACATCATTTAGGTATAACAAAAACTTCAATGCGCGTTTGATATTATTTTTCCTTGAAAAAAAAAAAAAACTGGAAGTCAATTATTGTTGCTGAACAGTAACCCTGTATAAAAATTAAGGTGTATTAATTCCAACTGACGAGAATCACAACAGCATTGAAATTTTTATTGTTTTTTTTTCTTTTTTTTTTCAACTGCAATTATTTATTCTATTTGCCATTTATGTTGATAACACAACGGTCAAAGTTCGTCAAATAATTTATCGAGTTATTCTGAGAAGGAAATAAACCGAATTCCAAATAGCTGAGGGAAATCTTAATTTATAATGGCTTGCAATCCGTTTGCCTTTTTATTCTGGGGTCTTGTATTAATTTTCATATCCTTTTTTGTCGCTACTTTTTGCTCGATATGGTATATACTGATTTACTGCTGTAGCGCATGGATCTCTCCTTGCAGCGTAAGTATACGTACAATCTATTCTATGTTGCCGTTTATAAATCTATTTCTAACAATGTTGAGCAATTGCAGAAGGGTGAATATCAAATTACATATATACTAGTAGAAATAACAAAACGAATGAGTGAAAATTAATACTTTTATTGGAATAGAAATCTAATAAAACTCTTCCGCTTCTGTAAACAAAGAATTCCTGAGTTTATATACTAGTTGGAGCGCTATATGATAGAGAATCATAGGTGGAATATTTTTACAAATCTTTTACAGGAATTCGCGGGGCTTTTACTACAGGGTATACAGTTTCCTCACTACTGTGCTAGCAGAATGTGTTAACTAATTGCGTTCGTCGACATCATTATGTGTATGTAGTATGTATTAAATACCAAAAAATGTACTCCATTATAATTCTGTGTCAATATCATATAAAATATTATTGTGTGTATACCGAAGGCGCGCTTTTGTGTTTAAATGGCACACCCGGCGCTTGCTATATAGCCAACGGGGTGCCAAATGGTATTGCCATCTCGCGATGAAGTTGACGAACTAGTTTTGCCGCGAGCATCGGAGCGCCTTATTATATGCAAGTTGTACACCAACTATGAAATGCGGGTTATAGATGAATAGGCGCATACATATCGGCGGCGAAAGTAGTTCAACAGTTTGACCGCGAGATGGCGATACCATTTGGGACCCCGTTGGCGGACCACTGACCTAGGGTAATAGCACCTGTCGTGGGATCAGTGGCCCTCGTGGCGTCAAATATTACGTATAGGCTAGTGTAAACGTATACAACGAATTTTTAAAGAGAACACAGAGATGTGTTCATATAATTGACAATGTACTCATTGGCAAAATTAGATTTCTATCTAGTTTTTTAGTGATGTATTGATTGATAGTGATGTACTAACACTCGTCTTTCCGTTACAGTTGGATAAACTTTCATCACAGCCCATATAGCGCCCCCGAACAGGATTCTGTTACGATTGGCAATTGAGACGAATGGGTGTACATATTCAACTCGCACGAAGAATTTTGTTAACTTAGATTGTATGCATTTTATTGTAATACTTGCATTAGCGCTATTTTTAAGAAACAATTACAAATTGTACTCAATTTTCCCAATAAGTAACATTGTATCGATTTTGCATCAATAAATTTACAGCAAACCAATAATTAATTGCCTCATTATTATTCGCACTCCTCTACCGAAAATCGCTAGTATTAATAAATGCATAGACGTACATGAAGACATCTATGCAAGCCTATAGATATACACATATTCTTTTACCCGCAAAATTTTCAGCACGCCTCCTCGGGTCAGATGTTCTCCTGATACCAGGATCAGAAATTTTGCGAGTTAAAATGCTTCTAACTCCGCAAATCGCTAGTATAAGTTAACTATAGATATAGAGAAGTATAGAGAGACGTATGCATGAATGAATCAAGAGGCATATCCTTTTTCGGCACACCTCCTCGGCTGAGATGTTCTCCTGATACCAGGAGCAGAAATTTTGCGAGTTAAAATGCTTCTAACTCCGCAAATCGCTAGTATAAGTTAATTATAAGTATAGAGAGGTATAGAGAGACGTATGAATGAATGAATCAATAGGCATATCCTTTTTCGGCACACCTCCTCGGGTCAGATGTTCTCCTGATACCAGGAGCAGAAATTTTGCGAGTTAAAATGCTTCTAACTCCGCAAATCGCTAGTATAAGTTAACTATAGATATAGAGAAGTATAGAGAGACGTATGCATGAATGAATCAAGAGGCATATCCTTTTTCGCACACCTCCTCGGCTGAGATGTTCTCCTGATACCAGGAGCAGAAATTTTGCGAGTTAAAATGCTTCTAACTCCGCAAATCGCTAGTATAAGTTAACTATAGATATAGAGAAGTATAGAGAGACGTATGCATGAATGAATCAAGAGGCATATCCTTTTTCGGCACACCTCCTCGGCTGAGATGTTCTCCTGATACCAGGAGCAGAAATTTTGCGAGTTAAAATGCTTCTAACTCCGCAAAGCGCTAGTATAAGTTAACTATAGATATAGAGAAGTATAGAGAGACGTATGCATGAATGAATCAAGAGGCATATCCTTTTTCGGCACACCTCCTCGGCTGAGATGTTCTCCTGATACCAGGAGCAGAAATTTTGCGAGTTAAAATGCTTCTAACTCCGCAAATCGCTAGTATAAGTTAATTATAAGTATAGAGAGGTATAGAGAGACGTATGAATGAATGAATCAATAGGCATATCCTTTTTCGGCACACCTCCTCGGGTCAGATGTTCTCCTGATACCAGGAGCAGAAATTTTGCGAGTTAAAATGCTTCTAACTCCGCAAATCGCTAGTATAAGTTAACTATAGGTATAGAGAGGTATAGAGAGACGTATGAATGAATGAATCAATAGGCATATCCTTTTTCGGCACACCTCCTCGGGTCAGATGTTCTCCTGATACCAGGAGCAGAAATTTTGCGAGTTAAAATGCTTCTAACTCCGCAAATCGCTAGTATAAATTAACTATAGGTATAGAGACATATAGAGAGACGTATGCATGAATGAATCAATACATATAGCCTTTTTTGGCAGTTGAGACAAACACGTCGGTAAATGAATAGCATATATTATGCATACTTGTCTTCATGCAAGTCTATATGTATATTTATTTATACTAGTGTCACTCGGAGTTGAAAAGTCGAGCGATTTAAAAATTGAGCGAGTTGACAGATGCTCCAGCTGGTATCAGGAGAATATCTAACATGAGGAGGTTTTCTGAAATTTGTCGAAATAAAAATCACAGGGTCGGAAAGGTAAAAATGCAAGAAGCAATTTATCATTGATATATCTGTGAATTTATTGTTAGCATGTATACAAGTTTATTTATTGGCAAAGATATGTATAATTCATAATTGTTTCTTAAAAATAAATATATAGTAGATTTCCAGTCTTGAAAACAGGATCCTTGTCGTATGTACGGAGATACTTGTATTCTGATAGAAGTTCATCCAACTGTAACAGAAAGACGAGTGTTAAAATACTGCTATCATTCCGTGATTTACTGAAAAAATTAGACAACAAACATCTTTTTCTGTCATTAAGTACGTCTGTAAGATTAGTTTTATTAAATAATATATGAATTTTAATACAAATCCCATTTATATTATGATAACTTTAATACTAAAAAGTGAATAAAAGGACTCGATCAATTGTGACGAATACATGATATGCATAATATGCACAAATATTATTTATGTTCGAGAGATGATTATAAATTGCACATTGCTACACCAATGACTATTGTATCCTCGCTATAGCAATAAATTCTCACATATGTATACCTAATAATCGATTATTTTATCATTTTACACTTTCCCTTCCCTACGACTCCTTATTTTAAATAAGCTATTAGGTAAGACGTAGGTAACGTATGATACACGACTGGAGTAGGTAATTATACTTCATGCGTTTTCAGCTACTAAAATAATTGCGATCACCTCTTCGGGTTAAATGCTCTCTTGATAGCAGGGACAATTTTTGATCGAGATTTCTGTAATTAGAGTAAGACAGGCCCAGGTCATTATTTCGACTTGCCCAATTAGTCATACTTGTTTTAAAATGAATATGTTTTCGTCGCAATTGATAGGGTTTCTTTATTTGCTTCCTAGCATCAAATTTCTCAAATAATATAAATTACATTCGTATTATAATAATATTCTAACCAACATAACTATTCATTTTACAAAGACTGAGTTCCATATGAATTCCCTCACACTCGTCTCTTGCCAATTGCCAATTCAAATAGCATCCCTGCTGGGTAACAGAAGGACGAGTGTTATATGTTATAATATGACTATCATTCAGTACAATACTTAAAAACCAGACAAGGAGAATATTTCATAGTCAATACGTAAGTAGTTTATTTTACATTTCTCTGTGTTCGTAATATTTCTATCGATATGCTGTCGTACTCGGATCTCGTTAACGCAACCTCCACCTACATCCTTTGACGCCAGACAGGCCACTGACCCCACAGGGCACAGCAGGTGCTATTGTCCTAGGTCAGGGGTGATTTTCGCACGGTTCGTTCCGCCAATGGGCTGGAATCTGATATCGCCATCTATTAGACAAGACGGGAACTACAAAAGTATGGCATGCTTGCGCTGTAACTTGCGCAAGAGCGAAAAGATGGGGAAGACGGCATAACCTCTAAATCTTTTTTTCACACAAACTAATATACTGTAAAAAAATTAAAAAATAAATAAATAAAAAGTATTTCGTATTTATATGAACTGCATTTTGGCTTATTCATCAAGAAAAATATCATGGCACTGAAAACGCGTAAGAATAGAATTTTTTCTACTAACTTACATCAAACGTTACGCTTGAAAAGTCGCAATCATTCGACGATCTACTTGTTACAAACAGTTTTAAGTAGTATTGAAAATAACAATACACAGCAATTATCTTCGGGTGCATATTTCACCGTTCACAAACAAAATCCTCGTACTATTCTACCCTAGATTAATAACCCACCATAGTTCTAGCGCAGTGAAAATTTTACCGGGGAAATTTGACCCGATAATTTCACTTGAAATAAACTTGAAATGAATTTTTAAAATGAAAAATTATCCAATATTTCAGTAAAAGCGGAATCCCTCTTGAGACGAGTGTCTGCATTGAGTATAAAGAAGTATTCGACAGTGAGCGAGGCTCTAGAAATGCCAGAAGAACCTCCCGTACATTTCAGAACGATTGAAAGCAACCCGATAAATCATACGGCTCAACACAAAGGCAGATTTTACACAATACCGAGTGATATTTATGAAAAATTATTTACACATGGTGGTTTGGCAAAAGACTATGTAAAGCAAGTCAAAACTTTCAACGAGTGTTCGATTTTAATCAGAGAACCAGCCCTAGAGATTATGTCCTATTTGCGGAATGCAGACTACAGCAAACCTGTTAATAGATTCGTGTTGTGTATCCTTTTACAAGAAATGTCGAGATTCCTTAGATTTTCATTATTTTCAAAGCCCGAAAAATGTTATTTGGCTATTATTCTTGACTCAAAATAATTAGACGGCCCGCTTGGATGTGGAAAGACTCTAACATTGGCACATATTTTACACTATGGCCTCATGGCGCAGAGAATAATCATTCACGCCCCTTGGAGTATGTTTAGAAATGTTATTAATACTGTGATTAATAATCCACAATTTTCCTGGTTTAAAATCTTATCATCATACAATTTCCAGTCCCAAATTGGTACAGACGCCCTAAAGAAGTTGCCAATTCAACAACGAGAGAGGGATTTGTGGACTTACCTATAGATGCGGCTGCCTGGCTAGTACACTTCAAAACCCAGAACTCTCAGCTCCTGGCACACCTGGATGTAAGGAATACATTAAATAACATAATATGTCCGGGGATCGAATCTGCACAACTTACTGATATTTCAGCTCAAAGTTGGCAAGGACTACGTCTGGAGTAAGCGAGAAACTTCAAAGAGTGGCTCTCCGATAACAGAAATGATCGAACTGGGGATAAACAGATTAAAATACGCCTCTGAGGTGATAATCGCCCTGATGTCTGAGCTGAAGGAAGCTAGTATAGCTGGGAAATGTAATACGCTGGTGGTCATCGACGGCTATAATTCATTCTTCACAGACACCACCAGAGTATATAATGACAACAAAGTTATGATGCTTCCTGACAAAGTATCGCTCACCACAGCCTTCTTGAATATAACTAATTACGATTGGTGCAATGGTTCCGTAGTCGTTTCTGTCGACGAAATGGCTGTTAAGGTAAAATGATTCTTCTGTTATTGTCCGTCCCCCTTTCTCGCCTAATTTGTTTACTTTCTTTCACCCAGGATAAGAGGGAGTCCACTCTTCCAAGATATCTACTGGGAAAGGAAGGTTTCGAGCATCTGGATCCCTTTGTACCCGTATCTGTGGGTCCGTACACTGACGCAGAGTTCTACAATGTCATGGACTACTACAAAGACCGAAGATGGGTCAGAAATATCGAAGAAGAGGGTTTGCAAGAGCTGAAACTACTGTCCGACTGCAATGCCTATAAGCTAATGAACCTCTGTGCACCTTTGTAAGATATACCCCAGTCAATGAAATAAAAAGTTGTTTAGTTCATACCGTATTTATTGATCTCAATCAGCCTATTCTCCATGCTGGGAAGGGGGTTTAGGATATGTGGAATGAGAAAGTCAACGAAGTAGATATGCATATCAATTTATTTGAATATATCGAAGAAAAGAAAGACATATTATTGATACAGCCACCGATTAGGAAGGACTATTATCTACCAGTCGTAAAACATTTTAATAGTAACGGAATGTTAATTACCGTACTCGTTAATGATAATCATAATATAATAACATAGTAAAACGCTCCGGAACGTATGAAATTGGAATAAATGTATATAATATAATAGTAAACTGGGTCATCATCTAGGAAATGCGAGTTCTTCATTATTTCTACAGTTTGCGTGCCTCGGGGCGAACTGGCTGAAGAATATCCAAAGCCTTGCTGATATCGCCGTCCTTAGAGGCCAATAGATGAGTTAGCCATCCACCTTCGTTCGAAAATCCCATTTGCATCATAGCCATAACAGCGCGGTTTATCTTTGGATCCGGGTGATGAATCGTAGGCGAATCAGTCTGCTGAGGTAATAGTGGATAAATTGGTTGCGTAGCTGGAGTAGAGGCTATCACCGAGGTCGACGGAGTGGCTGCAGGAACATTGGGTAGCTGCTGAAACCGTAAAATTTATTATGAATATTTAGTCCAGTTGAATCACCTCCGGGGCTTCAACTTCCATAAAATCGACCCTGCGTACCTGCTTAGGTATCGCTCCACTAACAGGGTTCCCAGTAGGAACTGGAGCAACCGGAGCAGTATCCTGTTGATTGAGTATCGTCCATCCCTCGTTTTCGGTTCCAGTTTTTTCAGCGGGTGCGGAGGGAGCGGTTACAGTAGCCGTTGCATCATTGCTAACGGGGGCAGGTTTTTCTACCAGCTTCTTTCCCTCGCCAGGAAATTTGCTAGGTGTAGCATTTTGCGGCGGAGTCTTAGGATTGCTGCTCCCATTACTGGACTGTCTGTCCTCGGGCCTAGCTTCAACATCTATACCCAGCGGGTCTAAAAGACTGGCAAGATTATCTCCGATATTCTTGAACAGTTCAGCGTGAGGATTGGTTCTCCCCTTCTCCTGACCACTCCCGCTGTTTTCTTTATCGGTATTAGAGTCTTCCCCGGAGCTATCCTTCATCGGGCAATCTCCTTCCCCAGGCAGGTAAGCCCAGTCATTTAAATACGTCGCTAAGGTATCGAGCCATGAAGGTCTCTCGTCTGGTCTTCCATGGTGTCCGCGATGGCCACCTCCATGATGTCCACCCCCGTGATGTCCGCCTCCGTGATGTCCGCCCCCATGAGGTCCTCCACCGTGATGGAACTTTCCTTTCTTATACGGGCATTCAGGTCCGTCCTTGTCCTTTCCAGCGCAGTGTCCGCTCTTTCTAGCAAACTTGTTCATGTGGTGAGCTAAACGGCGTCCAAAATGTGGCCTCCATTGGAGCGGGACGGCACTACGGATCATGCAATGCTCGGGATGAAGTCCTTTGGCTTCGCAATCCGCACATAAGTCGTAGTCGGGGCATTGGATGCACTTGTAACGGAATCCTTGGACATCTTTGTCGCATCCGTCGCAAGTTACACCGACATGGAGAGTCCGCGGCAGGTCTTTTTCCGCCTGATAGTTTTCTGGGTACTCGGAATGCAGGGTTACGTAGAGCTTGCGGATATCTTGATCGCTGGTTTCGGCCAAAGCTATTTTCAATTCCTCGTCACTTGATATTATGATCTTGTCACCGTCGTCGTCTGGAATGGAAATAAATTACATTTTGTCAGTAAGATTGCATCACTTTTTTCATTTCAGGGTCAAATTTGACGTTGAAAAAACCGGTTGTATTCTTCGTACATTTCGAAGGTTACGAATTGTGGAAAAAGCGTTTTTCAGATGAGATTTTGGGCGGTTTTCTTAGGTCAAATTCGCGGGGGATGAGAACTGACTTTTCGTTTACTAATCGTATAATATTTGACAATTATTGTCCGATATATGGGAATCTGACGAACAAAGATTGAAATTAAAATCCGAATTTGAATTTGAATCGAACTTACCTTTCCACGAGATGGTGAAATGCCTTGATCGAAGTGCGGAGAATACGGTTTGCAGTTTTTCGTTCAAATATAGAAAGTTGGAAACGACGTCTTTGTCGATGCCGAATCTCCTGACTTCGGGTCTGCCGTCATCGGAATCCTCTTCCTTGTCGAGGAATACTTTGAAACTGACTGTGTCAGCCATTATGATCGCGTTTGAGATTTACTCGGAATGTTATAAGCCTCGGTTTATGTTTTTCGGAAAACTGTTCACTTGGTTTTATTATCAAGTTACGTTGATAATTCAATTATATTTATTATCGAAGAACCGCCCGTACGAACACAGATGCTGTCAGCCTCGAAGACACTCGTCGAATAATATGCGCAGTTGCGCGCGGGTATTTATATACACTCTGAATCGATTAGTTGCGATTAGTCACTGAGTGATGTGCGAGATGGGCGCGAATGGCGCTGTGCCACGCACTCGATATTTGAATTTAAAAAACACCGTGACTCGACGTTTAGAAGTTTTCGGGCCTAGCGAGCCGCTGGAAATACAGTTTAAATCATAGTTCTGAAATTCAATGAGTTAGATTTTATCTGACGATTTGAAATTCATGAATAACACAAATTTGGAGTCTGTATATTTGAATACAGAGAAAGAAAATCGCGACTCCATATTGCATGACTTGCAGCTCTTCATACGAAGCACGTGACTTTATTATTATAATCATTATTGTCGGTATGAGTCATTCTATTACGATAAACACTCGGGTTATCGCACGAGGAGAGTAAAATAAAAATAAAAAGAGAGAAAATAAAAAAAAATAAAAAATCCCGGATGAATAATCCGACGAAAATATCTATGCAGTCATATCAGCTGAAAATTATTATCATTATCTCCACGGTGTATTGAATTAAGTCATTATTATTGTTCAAATAGATACCACGAAATGGGTATTTCGTAGAAAGGCTTTAGAATGTTAACATGAAGCATCTCGTAGCTTTGCACTCGCTTGTCTTGGTTCGCGGTCGTACTTCATAAAGATCATTGACATTTGTTTCTATGCCATTCTATACATGTTTCGACATGTCGGTACACGTTGCGTCATGTCGATGCGAAACCAACGCATGTTAGCGCCTGCTCGCATTACGGAGCAAATTTCATGTTCAAAATTGAACAGTTCATCATTCTTCGTTAGTCATATAGTTCTGGAACATTACCTTTCATCATCGTTACGATTTAATACGTGGATGCCCATTATTTCAGACAGTTGCGTAACGCAATTATTATTGTATTTATTTTTAGTTTTTTAATTATTTTATAAGCATAGGATGTAAAGAAAAATATCCAACAATACAAATAGCATTAGAATACGATAGAATAAATTTTTTTGACTGAACAAGAAACTCATGTTACAGCGATATCACAGTATTAAAAATCTTCGAGAAATGAATCTAATACGTTTATCCCTTTCCATAGTTCCCAACTATTTTCCTCTTTCCAAGAGTCTGCAGCAATAGAAAATTATTAGTTTTATTATTCGAGAAAGTTTGAAAACTTAATTTTAATTTAATTTAATAAGCGTATAGGTGAAGATAGAATTTTTCCTTGAATTTCGCAGCTTGTATACGTGGGAATTATTAATTTTACAACCTCGGCGATTGCCGGTGTCTTATT
Organism: Rhogogaster chlorosoma; assembly: GCA_944452935.1. Lineage (NCBI taxonomy): Eukaryota > Metazoa > Arthropoda > Insecta > Hymenoptera > Tenthredinidae > Rhogogaster > Rhogogaster chlorosoma. The sequence goes on along the minus strand of OX101803.1, from coordinate 22,036,313 downwards.
TTCGAAGGTCTTATTTTTAAGGCGAGACAAGAATACGGACTTATGTACACAGTTTTTTCTTTCTTTCTTTTTTCAGCAAATAATGAATGCAAATATCTATGTTATGTATGTATATGTATTACGAATAACAGTTACTTGGTAAAAGCAGAGAAAATTATATCTTTCGCCTAATTGCCATATTCGCAGTACAAAAGTTTACATCAACATATTGAACATCATATTCTATCATAAATTTTTTTCACCAAAAATATATCCAAATGTAAAAAGGAGCATAATCTATAAGCGCAAGAGTCAGCTGCGCATTCTTCTGAATCTGAAAATCTCGGATATATTTATTCGTCTACTCATTGGTATAAATTTGTTTCGTAGTAGAACGCCAGTGAAGAATGAATTTTCGGGAAGCAGAGAAGAGAAGAAATAAAGGGAATAAAAAATCGGCCACTTAGTTGTACAGCGAATCAAAGCATAACGTTGTTACTTTCATTAGACAATCCTACATTGGTATCATATCTATGTATAATTTCATCGATCTTACGTCTCATCGCAGGGTATTCATTATATGCATTGTATATCGATGTATACAAAGCTGGTTGAACGTGCTTTAATGGTGATAAATAATTGATACAAACACGTGATGGCGAATGACATTGGCGTAATAATAGTAATGAGGAGTAAAAAAGAAAAAGGGAAATAAAAATGTGAAAACTATCGCGATGGATTAATCTGAAAGATTATTTATTCACAGCTGATATATAATGCTTCCATTTTTTCTTTCACTTTTACTGCGGTTGTAGTATTGATGGAATTATTCATGCCCTAGATCGTCAGTCGCTTATGAAACTTTGAAAAGAAATGTGGATGGCTACTGTGATCGTTAACATTTTTTTTCTTTCATTTCTATCGACAAATTCTGCGGCTAGTTTTACCAACTTTGGTTTGATCTTCGACGTGCATAAATATTACCGTACTTCATGCGTTTTCGTGGTTCACAACAGGCAAGAGAGTAAGTCCAGATACATACGTGAGTTTAGAAAAACGCGAGGAGCATAAAGCGCTGCCTTAAATTTTAACGCGCTCTTCTTTCTCCTTTCATCCAGACCTGGACGAATTTTATAGGATCGAAAAATTGATGCGTCAATTTTCCGCAAAAAGTATCCTCGCAGTTGCGATAGAATTTCGTCGGCTCAAAGAAGCGATGGCGTATTATTCGAAACGTATTGTCCGATCGTTGATAGTCGTGAATTTGCGTAATCGCGAAATAGTAGATAAATTTTCGAATCTGACGAGCTATTTCAACATGCAATCAGCCTGCTGGCTGTTGATATTTGACGAGAAAGTTTACCTTGAAACAAACCCGACGAAATCAGGAAAAAATATCTTCAACATCGCCTTTGATAGCGAGATGCTTGTTGCGCGGAATAATCACTCAACGATTCAAGACTGGTACTGGCTAAATAATAGAGTCAAAACGGACGACCTCGCGTCGTGGGACATTGAAACTGGATTCAAACTTATAACCGTCGACAGTCTCTACGAGAGAAGATATACCTTGGAAGATTCTCCGATCGTAGTCACGGCTATGAACGTAAGATAATTATAACCGGCAAATACGGACATGGAAAAGTTTAATGAATAAAATAATAAAAATAAGTGAAACCCCCAGTATAATTTTTCTCGGCTATCTTTCTAGCGTTGAAATAATTTCAGAATCCCCCGATGATTAGTTTCGCTAATGGTACGGTCGGCGGATTGTTCGGTAATATATTTGGGGAGTTAAGCCGAGTGATCAATTTTACCGTTGAGTTTGCTTTACCCGATGAACCGACATACGGAAGCTGGGATTCCGACAAACAGAAGTGGACAGGTATGATTGAGATGCTGGTGAATAAAAAGGCGAGTGTCGCTGTAGGGGATTTCACGATCACAACTTCTCGGCTGGAATTCGTCGACTTTTCTCTTCCCTTAATTTCAAGCTACGATAAATTGTACATCAAAAAACCAGACAATGGGATACGCTGGTCTGCATACTGGGAGGTTTTGTATCTTCGATCTATGATACAATTTTATTTATCCCATACGATTTTTAACTACAAATTTAAACAATCCCTTTTCCTAGACGTTGAGTGTGGAAATTTGGATCGGTGTACAAGCCCTAATTTTATTCACAACCATGATTCTAACGATGATAACCGCTGTCAGACGATATAAAATCACTCTCCACATGATTTCCGGGTATTTATTATTGGTATTCGGTATATACTGTCAGCAAGGATTACCTGGTGAGTTTCGAAGCCTCGGGTTGAATATTTAGAGTATTTATATCAGTTTGAAAGAAAAAAAAGGCAGGAATTTTATTACGATCAATAAATATGAATTTTCAGATTTCCCGACAGATTCACCATCCCGAATTGCCTACTTTTCAATATTCCTATCAGCTCTGATAGTCTCAGCGGCTTACGCAGCCGCCCTAATCAGTTTCCTGACAGTAACTAGTACAATATTGCCGTTTACGACCCTGGAAGAATTCGTCGACGATGGAACTTACAAATTGATTGTATTTCGCAGTGGCGCAGAGTACGATATGTTCACGGTGGGTATTATTCGCGGATAGCTAAAACCAGACTGATTATAATATACCCGAAAAAAACACTATTATTACTCTTCACTCGCGCAGACCTCGAACGATGCGATCCTCAAACAAATGGCGAAAATGATTGAGGACCCAGAATCATTACCATTGACATTGGAAGAAGGATTCCTTCAGGTATGCCTATAAACGTGTAAACTAACATTACAGTCTCCTTTTATTCATTGAATACGCCTTTGACTTCTGCACGCCAGATTACAGGCGTGAATCTCGGGCTGCCAGACGACAGGCGTGAATTATACGAGTCTATAATTCTTTTTTTCATTCTGTTTTCCACAAGGTATGCAATGGAAAGGTGGCTTTCTACGTAGCAGCAGCCTTAGAGCAGGCGATCAGAGTTTCAGTGCCATGTAAAGTAGTCGGTGTAGGAACGAAGCGAACTATGAGTTTAGCCATGGCTTTATCGAAGGGCAATTCTTACAATGGATTGATAAATTACCAGTGAGTTGGGGATTGACGGATTAAGAACCTGTGGATATAATTCTGTAACTATTTTCCTCTGCCTCTTATTTTCATAGTGTACAGAAATTCCGGGACCATGGATTACTATATCGTTTAAAACACGAGTTTATGATGGGACGGAATCCGTCAGCATCAAGTCACACCGAAGTTACGTTGTGGGGAGTACTGCCGATTCTAGCCGTCTTAGGAGGGGGCGTTATATTGGCTATTTTTATTCTATACTTGGAGAAAGTTTGCTTTACAAAACAGTCGCAGGAATTTATTAGGGACAAAAAGCGATGGAAACTAGGGCCGAACAGGAGGGAAGAGATTTTGAAAATCCGACTTCGCAATCGGAGCAAGCATTCGACACCCTCGCCAAAGTTTTATCTTTGAAGGAAGAAACGAAATGAATTTAAAAAGAATTTGAAAACAGGGAAGGTTCGCAAAATTATCGAGATAAATCTTTAAATCGGAAGCTTGAGGAATTTTCCGATTCATCTTGAATGTACCCTGAGATAGCTCAATCAGCTGAACGGACATCGTTCAATTAATCATCGGAAAACACTTGAGATTTAATCAAAATTACTCGCACTCTCCGTGGCAAAGATCGACGTCGATGGCGGGGGTTTGAAGTATAGTTTGTAATTATATCAGCGAGTGAGTACTCAGCGTTTATACCTGTCTATGGTAGCACGCAACTGATCTTTGATAGACTGCAGTTGACCTAGATTTCGATAATTGATTATTACTTGTATTTGCGTACGAGAAGAGAATGAAATATGTGATTAAAGCTGGAAAAAAATCATCCTTCTTTTTCTTAATATACCATACCTAGGTACGAAACCTTGCAGAATGATTTCACGCCGATCTATAAATCCGATCTTAACGAGAGATTGCAGCAACTTTATATTCTTGTTCTATTTTAAATACGATGCACTTTATATCTCAATAAATATCTGGCGTAATGCCCTACGGTCAATATTTTTTATTACAGTGATATGACACGATGTATGTAAAACCTAATGCATTTTTCAGCCGCCATATTTACCTACATCGAATTTTAATTCACAGTTTTGATCATTAGGCGTCGTGCGGTTGAAAAAATACGGATGTTACTAAAATTGGAACGATATAATTCGTTCGTTATTGTAAAATGAAACGAATTTCAAGGTGTATTTCAAGCCCTCGGGGCTACTGGATATTTCGAATGATTATTCCCGGTACCATAGGTGAAAAATAAAATTGAAAATATGAGAGAAAAAAGGAAAATCAAATGAAAGAAATGACATTTTGTGTTAGTCGACGAAACAACGTCTCTAATCATTTTCATTAGACGTATTGAAGTATCTGATAATGACGCAGCCATAGACGTATCAATATAAACAAGTTTACGAAATACGTAATTAACTCGATCGTCGACTATCAGTTCGGTGGGCGGATTATCCGAATCCCTAAAGATCATCGACTCCGTATATTGTGGCTATCGTTGTTATTGCCAAGCTCGTGATATAAATGATGTAGCATTTTAATTGGTCTATCTTTATGATTTATATCTTAGATCGCGATCTACCAAAGTGTTGGCTTGTATACAACATATATTTAAATATATTCCGGGTATAGCCTCCGGGCATTACACACCCACATGTAATATATTAAACATCTCGTCGCCTACGGTACGAGTCAGAAAACGCTATCCGCGTTTCTGCCATATATATTTCTATAAATTTCTGTATGAAAAAATCCTAACATGATCTCCTTCCGTTTTTCAACTCATCCGAGTCATCGAGGACTCCTGAAAAGGTGCTCCTCTCTTCTCAGGATGCTTCTGATTCTTTATATTCTCGAGAAAACGAGACGATGTAACGCCTCTGCAGCGGTAAGCAGCGGTCGCGTCCTTTTGACCTTTTTTGCACGGTTCTTTCACTTCGCTGTTATGCCTTCTTTCGCCTGTAATCGCGTAAGCATCCGCGCTTAAACATGGCTAACTAAAAAAATCGAATGATTCTTCTCGCCGGAGATATTAAATAACGATTTTCTCCGCGCCAAAGCACACGGTACGTTCCCACGTATCTATGCGGATTTGCATGTATGAAAATATCTCCGCATGTACGTATATCGGCGGGTTAATCCAGCGCCCGGATAGTTTACAGCGTGTAGCTATGTGCAGCTGTATTATTATTAAAAATCTAAAATCGTGTCGAAAGTTTCTCGCCTATCTCGATCGAGAATTCCGCACACCGCATATAGCACGTTAGTTAACGCATACGCCGTAAACTTTTCGTCGGATATACATGCCTGTATTCTTTGCGACGTTAACCTTTCGCTTCCTTTAGACATTTCTAGCCAGCTGACATCCCACGCTAAGTTCAACATTAGCTATAATTGTCCACGGTCCAGTAACAATACCGTCCACAGACTCCGGAGATAGTATAACAATAAGTGAATCATTCACTTTACGATATGCTCGTACGATGTTACATACGTATGTACATACTATACCTACACGGGTTGCCGTTCAATTTATGCAATTCGAAATTATGCAGAATGAAATTTCTTCCTTTTTTCACATTATGTTATATGCGCATCACGCTGGACGTGGGAAGAGCTGCTTATTCCGTTGTCAGAATTTTTCAACATTTCGCGTTAAGATGATGAATCATTTGATCATTTATTTATTGTATTTGTAGAATGGCTGAACGATTGATTTTTCGAAGTATTGAAAGGTTTTTGACTCTGTATAAAGTTGCGAGTATTATTTGCATCGAGTGTAATATATAAGTGCATAATTTTACAATCTGAGATTAATTCAGCTTGTTTGTTATAATTCTGCTGTAATATAAACCCTACGGTATAATATAGTATGCGATATACATAATGGGTAAGGTAGCATAACAGTAATTCTTTGCACCACCGCCGGATATGGATGGGCACGCGTTGAATTTCCGGTCTTATTTGACCGGAAGTAACCTTTGTGTGATTAGAAAAACTTACACGTTTGAGGGGCGACGATCTTGCAGCAGCTATAATATGCCGCGAGTTCACGACCCGAGAGAAGTTAAGAAAAAGTAATGAAAAAAGCATAGAATAAAAAATGAACATAAGGGAAAAAGAAGAAGAAGAGTTAAAAAGCGAGTACATCGAAGGAAAAGAATCGTATACAGGCAGTTTGGTAAGATCGTAAAAAATAATGACTTAATAATGGTAAATCGTGGGATAAACAAATCTACTATCTACGCGAGCTTAGATCTCGACTATGAGATATAGCGAATCGTGTTTAAAGAGGACCGAAAATCCATGCCGTAACAAAACCATATACCGGGCTATGATAGTATAAGTGAATCGTAGCGATAGGTACGAGCAGGCTGGTTGGATCCTTTATGATATCCTGGGAAAATGATCTTTTTCAAAGAAAACAATTGAACCTGGAGCAGGATAATAGGCATATACCTACATAGTTAAATTAGTAGGAGTTATCGCACCTTTCACAATACAACATTTTATCTCTGGTTCAAATCTTGGGAAATATATACATGCCTATATACCCATAGAGACAGCATGTAGGTATATAAGTTAATTCGACCGGTATGGAGTATATAACACTTTATAATTGCGCTCAGATCGCTATGCGCAAAATTCCTAACACATTTTTGGAACGCTATATCTACCTGCTCTCAAACCGCGTTAATTATTAAGTCTCTCTTCCGCGTGAGTTCCACGTATTATACCTGTCCGCATTCTCACATACGTGCGTTACGTGTCTAGACGTAAGACGAGGTTGTGCAAGGGATAAAAAGGAGAAGAATAAATTCAAATTCGTACGATTCCACGAAAATTTATAACTCACAAAAAATGAACGGCGAAAGCAAATTATGATACGAATTTTAAATTTCATTCATCATTTTGGTGTTTTACATTATATTTTACATACACACGCCGGCTGTACCTATGTATGACATAACGTTTTGCAACGGAAATATATCTCGCGACAAGTTGACGGCCTCGCTCTGCTCCGCGCATTTCGCTCCGGAATGACAGTTCGCGATTTTTCAAATCGGTCAATCGGTCATTATTTTCAACAGTATTGACAGATTCGTTTCATTCGATTTCATTGTGTCGCGTGATAGTATGAGTGAGGATATTTTCGTTCTTATTGTCGATCGTACCAAGGCGAGACTCTCGGGTTGCCTAGGAATCGTCATTGTTCGAAGATATTGTGTCATTCGTGGGCTCGCCCATAGTATGGGTTGCATGCTGCATAAATATTTGGCCTTTGTTGTAGCGGATATTTTTTATACCGTGTATGAATCAAGAGGACGAAACTTTACCGTGAAAGTAATAATAAGTTATAAACAATAATAACAATTACGACTAGAATCAATTTCATACACCTGAGTTCATATCTGAATTAAACTACGTTTTTTTTAACAGCCTAGAAACCTGGATATACAATTTATTCAAGCACACATATATTATGTATGTACGTTTTTCCTCCACGCAGATGGGCAAACATTGGCCAGAAAATAAAATAAAAATCAACTAACAAACGCAACCAGCCCAATTTTTATTATAACACCTATTTTTCCATACTTCCATCTTTCACACGTTATTGCGTTCTTCGATTGATTATTATTTCATATCTCGTCATCCCACGTTGACGATGGACGACTTATATAGTATCAGGGCGAAGGGCCATTCTACAGCTTTCTATTTTTTTAGAAAAAAAAAAACTATTATGTTGGGGATTTTTTAAAGGGTTAAATATATTCAAAAAAGAAATGATGGAAAATTTCTATATTGTGGTAATTAAATGTGACGTAACAATCTGTACATGATATATTATCACTTATGAGTTGGTGTATCAGATAGTTTTGTGTGGGAGAATATATTCGGTGGACGCAATGCGTGCGGTTCCGTATACAAAAACGATATTATATACTCACACTACGTATAATCTGTAATACGTACAGTGTAGAAAGGAACAGAGCTAATGGCGAAGAGAGGGAGAGACAGAGATAGAGAGAGGGAGCTGAGAGAAGAGGTGTAGGTACGTGAATGTGATTACGCGTTTCTGTCATTCAGTCTCTATCGCGTCGCGAAGCCCCGAGCACCTTGGGGAAAACGGAAGTTATAGTTTCATTCGACTCGAATTTATTTTCTGCGTAAATATAAATATAAATACCTGCACATATACTATATAGAATATAAAACAGCGGCGACGACGTAGAAAAATTATTTACAAATTCCCACCTGTACGATATTCCACGTAGAAGTTTTTACCCGTATTACCTACCGCACTAGCTTTTCCGGTGAAAAATAAACTTTTTCGGAAATTTTAAACACACTCTATACACTCATAATTGCTCGATAATTTCTAACCGTAAAAATTGGGGTTTTTGAAAATTCGTAAAAAAATGAGATAAAAATTTATAGCCCGCGTTTACTGAGTTTCACTTTTCTTTATATGGTTATAATTGTAGGTATTGAATAGATATACTTAGGTAGACGCACGAGCGTGCAGGTGCCTCGTGTTTAATGGCAATCGTAATTCTGAGCGTTAAAAAATTATTGCTATTATTATATAGGCTGTATGGTATATGAAGAAATTCTTTATCGATGGAATATATAGGTATATGAGTTACGTGCGCTGAATCGGATTGCTCAATTTTCTTATTATGTTTCACTTTTTTGATGAAATTATTTTAGAAACAAAAAAACGGAATACGACTACCGTAACGGTAACAGTAAACAGATCGGCATTAGTTCTGCATCAACGATCGATCGAATATAGTTCAGTGTTGCGCAAGAATATTGAACCTCTATGGACAAGGATAAACCGATTTTGAAACAGTGCTAAAAACGCGTCTTTCGCAAATTTAATTGACGGTAGGTCTGCAGAAAGAAAAAGAATTTCAATTTACAGCTTACAACAAAATTCATTCAATTAAAAACAGTTTCTTTTTTTCCTATCATATTTTACTCTCTCTCTCTCTCTCTCTCCCTTTCTGCGCTTGATATAGACAATATTAAAAGTATAGCTAATTGGTAATTGAATGAATTAATTCAGCTGCTCGGAATAGCACATATTTACTGTTAAATGTTTAAATTACCATATCGTTAGGTTTGCTCGATTGCAACACGAAAGGACAGACACCCGGACGGACAGACACGCGGGCGTTATAACTTATAAGGCATACGAGGTGGGGGACTCTGCCTACATATAATCCACCCACATAAGTGGCCTTCGGAAATGCAGTTAAAAATCCTCGGAAGTGTTGAATAATATATCTAGCCACGCTATTACTTACGAAATCACATTTCATTCGATCGAAAGTTGTTTTTGACTAAGACTCTCGCTGTATGGACGAAGTGTCTCATAAGCCTGTGAAAAATAATGATAATTATACGATACGAAATCGAGATATCTACTTTCTAGAAAAATTTTGAACAATTTTCAACTCTCAATTCCTTCCTAAATTTTTTTATTTCTTATTTTTATGCCAAGTAATTCCGATCGCGTTTCACCCGACCTTTGTGGTGTTTCGTTTTTTCAGCCCATTCGGCAGTTTTCTTCAATCACGTTTCACTCGGAGTTTAAACAAACGTCAGCTGCACGCGTGTAAATAAGAATTTCCACCGAGTCAACATGAATAAAACTTCCCCAGGTAGTCGGATGACAGGAATAATTTCCATTCTTTTAAAAATCACTCAGAGAAATAGAATAGGTTGAAATATCTCGTATAGTTTATAATAAACACGACATATAAAATCGATAATTCTTCCAATATTTCCACAGATTGCGTTCGAATAATGGAAAAGAAGTAACGAGGTCCTGGAGGCGCGGCTGAAGAATATATTCCTGCGTATAAAGAAACCGGCAGGAAGTTCATCTCAGAAGCCTAACAGAATTAAAAATCCGACCAAAAATGGTTTACAGAGGAAGTCTGCAGACCGATGATCCAAGAGATGCTCCAAAGCTTGTTCGAATGGCACCCCTTCGCTCGAGCGGCCCTAGAATACCTTCACGGGCTGGAGCTGCGCGAAACGTAGGATCATTTCATCCCCCAGGACCCCTTGGAGTCCAGGAAGCGAGAAGAATGGAGGAAAAAGTATCTCCGCCGAGGAGTAGCGGCGTGAAAATTGGAGTCCCAAAGCTTAGGAATATAAACGAAATACGTGAGACAGTTTTTGTCGATCGTTCGCTGACCCCGATTGAATTAATTGGCAGAAACGATCAGCCTGCAACTATGGCCAAGTATAATCGGCCGTATTCGATAGCTGTACCGTCCGAAATCGACGTGGCAAATAACGCGAGAAATTCACGACCCCAAAGTACGATGTTGGCGAATCTCCGAGACCTCGAAAGACTCAGGAACACCCCGCCGTCTGAGAGGAACGATAAAATATCTCGAGGGGCGAGCCAGCTTGCGGATATAAAATTGCTGTCGAAAATGGCAGCGGTCGATTTGAAAAACGCGAATCTCAACGCCAGGCGAGATCCGTTCAAGATACAATCAGACATTTCGAGGATTCAGCAGATGTTTGAGAACGCTAATAGCCCGAATAATCGCGCGTTGAAAAGTAACAGCGAGATTCATTCGGCGAAGCGGAATTTCGGCGGGTTAAAATCGAGACAGGAATTAAACAGGGGTGAAAATTTAGCGCAGAAAATATCAGAGGCGGTTAATTACCAGGAAAGATCGACGAAGGAGAGACAGTGCTCGCTGAATGATTTGCGAAATACGAACGTGACGAGTTCTAAGCCCCCAAAACAAGCTCCGAGGTCCCAGCAGAGTTTGGAATCGATTTCTCGAAAGACGTCGGTTATTAAGCCGGTAAATAAAGCGGAAATTCCTTCGATTCCACTACGGAAACGAAAGGATATTAAGCCCGAGGATTTACAGGGTAGAAACGACCGCGATGAGGCGAGTACGATCAACGACAGACTCCGGAATAAAAAACTAACCGAAAGCTCGAAAGAAAGGGAGATCGAAACTCCCGCATTAACGAAACGTCACGTCACCCTACAACGACCCGATATTCTAGAAGGTCTCGTCAAAGAATCTGATAAACAAATTGCAGATTTAGAACAAGACATGACCACCAGAAGAAGCAGACCTAGAAGCGTTTGGCGCGGCATGGTGCAGTCCATGAGGCTTCACGACGTCGAACTTCACTCGGATAACGAAGAACAGCACAAAGGTAATAATTATCTCAATGAAATTCAGTCCAAATTCAACTTAGCGAAAGATTTCATACGAATGGCGTAGCGTAGCGAGGTATGGATTTTGGGATCCCGAAACCCCCCTATTTTTAGTCAAACTACCCCTAAAGCGGTCTTCCTGCACCCTGTGTCACTTAGTTATGCCATAGTCCAGGTCAGGGTGTCAGACCCTAACATATGTGGCTGCATATGGGTTTACTTAGTGTCGGGAGTGTATGGCTATATTTTTTGCCCCGGCTTTAGCCCCAGGCTGTGATAGGTATGGGGATGGGATGAGAGTTGGCAAGGGTCTAATTTCGGATTTTTGAACCGTACAAAACGTAGGATAACGATTCGGATGAACGAGTTTAGTGCACAATATATGATTAGCCGTCGTCCCGCAGGTACAGTTCTTTAGATAATGCAAGTTTGTAGCTGCGCTAATAGCCGCATAGCGTGCCGGCGTTCCGTCATTAGGCATAATTAGTTCAAGTTTACCCGTTACCTAGGAATTTTATGAGATAGAAGAAAAAAATCGCTACGAATATATTATCGCGAAGAGGAGACGAGACGCGTCAGTTTGAATATAAATAAATTCGAAAGAAATAGAATGGACGAAGAATTTCGACGTGACCGTGAGGATTTCCGGAAATTTTCATAGGCCCCGGGTATCAAGGTGAGGTAATTATAATGCGACTGTTAATTAGCGTTGCAAAATAGCGATTAATAGTCTCGCCCGTTAATTAAATAAGAATTCATCAATTAATATTCCGGTATATATCGTTGTGGTACAGCGATCTCCAGAACGATCTATGAACAATTATTTCATCCTGCGGAAGAATTCCTCGAAATTTTAACCCTGCGGTGTTCGGGGAGCGAGAGGCTGCAGCGGTGAGTTTAATCGCGGTTTATTCAGACAGGCAAACGTGTGTTATCGCTGATGAGGAGAGCCCTGCTCCACCAGATAGAACCAGACTAAATACAGATAAGCAAAGAATCTCGAACTTGAGTTCCGGAGAGATAAGCTCAAGTCTGATGATAATCCAGGCGGCAATCCTTGCGTTGAGATTATTCATAACGTATTGAAATATCATTCTTCCATTTCTCATTAAATTCCTCGTCCTAAAATCGTAGAATCTATCTAATTTCCTGCTCTTCGCTGATTCGCGATTGAAATTATGCGGTAATAAATTATTCCGAATGAATTTTTATTCGTGCGGAATGAACTATTCGGTAGAATTTCTATTCCCCCAAAATCAGACTTTGGAAACTTCCGGTTTCCTTTGTTGCGACACTTCAGTCGAGCTCCTTTCCTTGCCCTGGCATCGGCTCGCTCTGCTATACGACGCGACGCTCGACGGTGTTCTGCGCTTCAACGACCCAGCATCCCTTCAGTCTACGCCCTAATATTGATCTGGGTTTTGCCTCATCCCCATCCCGTAGTTCTACTATATTCAACGTTACAATGAAATGCCTCCCCACCATACTCCATATGTCTGATGTTCTCGACAGTACAAACGTAGCTGTCAAACCGTTAACACAGCGCGGACAAACCGGGTGACACATCAACACGTTCAGTAATACGACCGCGTATTGTATCGCGGTAATCATTCCGACTAGTTGCAGAAAAATTTCCCGCGATTTTATCCGCTGCAGTTGGATTCGGTCATTTGTTAAGAAAAATATAAAAAATACATTCCTACGACCTACCTCAGTTCAAATTACCTTTTTTTTTTTTTATATAATGACAGTTTGTTCGAGTTAGAAAAAAAGAACACGCCTTACGTAAACCTGGAGATGGTCTTGTGTGATGTCTGTGATTCTAAGGGTGAGATAATCCAATTTATCAAGAAATTTTCTTGTTTTTTTAAAACATTGTTTTACAACCATAAAAGACAATCTCTAGGCAATGATCTTTCACACAGATCTTGCGCACAGCGAAACAGTCAAGTTTATACTATATTATACACTAAGTCCTCGTAAGCTTAAAAGCTGCTTTACTACTCCTGGCGTATCTAATAATACGAGCCGTATACCTGTACACACGTGAGATAGTATTTTCGCGGTATTGTCTTACGCCGCATTTGTCGGATCAGCTCAAGTCCATCAGATAGCTACGAAGGATGATTTTTTCTCGTTAAATTCGTCTTCTTTTTCTTTGAATTCGAGTTCATGATTTGGGTAGTAATAAGTATACGAAATATTGAGATTAAATTAAACGGAGCCTAGTATCGCCTTTTTTGTTTCCTGTAGTTTTTTTACTCTTACATATCGCTGCATCGGGCTATGATTGGTCAGATCTATGACTAGAAATGTGAAGATGGATGAGAAGAGTTATGAATGTCATCCTCGCGCTATCTCTCGCGCGAGAAACAGAGGACGTCTGTGAATAGGCATGCTGTATAGTATAATCACATAATGAACTCTACGGAGCAACAGACGCCTCCTTATCGCCCCACGAGTTCCACGAGATAAAAAAAGGAGAAAAGAGTAAATAGAAGAGGAAGAAAAAAACACTTTGTTATCAAAGAAAACGCAGCATCCCTAGCCGGTCCATCTCTGCATGAGATGTATCTAAAATACGTATATTTATGAACAAGCAATTCTCTAATTATCTTAAGCTTTCGAATACCTTGGGATCAGCGATTATAATAGGTAATGAAAAATCAACGAAGATTTTCACACATTCAACGTCGGTGAAAAAAGTCGCGAGGGATCCTTAGAGCGGGTCGTTTTATCTAATTGGTCTTATTTACCTTGTAATTGTAAAATTCCGAGTAAAAATTAAGCCTCAATCGGCACAGGACAATGGTATAAAGTTTAATTTCTCGCCGTGGTATATGTATAATCTTAAGACTGATAAAGGGCCCCTCTTGTAAAATTTTATGGGGGTCACTTGGCCTAATGACGTCATACAGAATTAATACCATTCTAGCGTAGTAGACTAATAAATTATAACGTTAATACCGCGGGGTCACTGCATAATTCAATTTTAATTCACTGAACTTAGATAACCAGTTCCGTTCCGGATTAAAAACAGAAAACGATAATTATCATTCCCTTCCCCTCCGCCGATCAATCGTCAAATTATTTCCAAAGATATGTTTTAGAATCTTTTTTTTTTGCTTACCACTTCTCATACGCTATTGCAGTATAATTCCATGATATACAGGCACACGCGACCTGCAGCAGGGGAACATAATTGGGAAACAGAAGTGGGGAATGTCCAGGTGCATGCGGGCCACCGGGTCTATAGAATATTCATTAAATTAAACTACACCCCTTTCCATATCATGTAGGAACATTGTTTGGTATGGGTATGGGTATAAAAGAATCGAAATAATTCGTCTCGAGACTCTTATCGATCTTTTGATAAACTCCTGATTTTTTTTCTTCTTCTCGTTTCTTTAGGTTGTGTATAAAATTTGCGTTCAAATCTTTCGAGTAGGTATACATACGTACGTTTGACAGGAAGTAGCAGTAGCGGTTGCATTTAAGACGATAATGAAAGATCCAGAGACGAGTGGTTGATCCTAAGACGTCCGACCATAAACTGTAAAGTCTTTCGTGTCAGCGACCTCTGACACTTGTTATTATGCACGTAGTGAGCAGTAGCTCAGTGTAATGTACGGATAACTGGGTAATCTGTGTAAACTGTATTTCTGTATACACGTATGTAGGGTAAACAGAATTCGCGTGTGTATCTGCAATCGTTAGAACTGCACGTTGCGCATAGACGTAGATAGGCACACGCGCCTGTATACACATGCGACAATATTATTAATTGCACAAAAATTTTCAATTACGTGTTTGTTCGTTTATTTAAACGAACTTTGTCACTCACCAAGCAGAAGTTTTCGTCATTTATATACATCCACGATCGTTCACATACGATCACGTATGGGTTATAGCTAATGATTATTCGACGGGTTGCATGCTAGCTGCTATATGTATACGTTGAAGGAAGACATACGTCGTGGACGAGACGAGCCTGATTAAACACCCGCACGTCAATACTATTGACGTATATACACATGTATACGTACTCATTTCTATGTATACAGTATCTTAACGTTATTATAGCTTCACAGTTATATAACTGGTTAGATACAGATATCTAGTATACGTCGCGACAGATATTTGGTGTGTGGTATTTAAATTATTGACATTTTTTCATTTTTATTTCTTTCAATTCTTGACACGATTTATAAATGATAGATGAGAGATAGAGAGAGGGAGCAAGAAATGCGATAGAAAGTTTGATTATAATTATAATCATTATCATTTCCTTTTTTTTCTTCAATTAATTACGCCGCGTATAGACTTTGGAGTTCTGTCATTATCGCTTGGTCAAAAATCATGTTTGTCGGTGACATTTAAATGGGATTCTTCTGTACTATGGGTGATAATATAATCGGCTAACTGTACGCAGACAATGGCTGGGAGGCTTCGACTACGTATGTGTGCATGTACGCATCGTTGCCTCTAATTGCAATAGGGATTCTCAACTCGAGGATAGCTTTTACGTCATTGTATAGATAATGGAACACGTATCACTTACTTAGAGCCAACATGACTCGAACCACGCCCGCGTACTTCCATAACTTACACATAATTTCGATTGATTATACCTGCCTAAAACTTGTCCCGGAATATTGAACGAGGGACACTGCTCGCGGTAAAGGATCGACAGTTTCCCCGGGAAATCGTGAATCCTTTGAGACAACCTACGGCGATATAAGTACAGGTATAGAGAAAACGCCTTGAACAAAGAATTGAAACAATGGATACCTGTATACCTGTGCCTCAGGAAACGGTGTAACGCATATTCATACCGTCATTTACGCTATTAGCATTTCTATTCGACGGTACCGAGAACTGCTGAGGCGAGTTAGAAGTTTTCATTGCCGATTATCGCGAGGTAATCCTGCGAGATTTTCGAAGGTTTTCTCAGGCTGAATATGAAAATGAATTTTCTCATCGTCAAATGCCTCGGTATTATCTAAACAGAAGGATCTGGCCGAGGCTCCTTATCTCGAGTGTTGTTTGGGTCCTTTTTCGAGTTCCTGAGTCCCACACAGCGCGTGCATGTTCACCCATGCACTAATGACGCATGCACTTTACTTCCAGAGTCTATAGAGTACGAAGTCTAGACTATACACGATAGTTTGTAGTTTGTAAGATCCTATATATACGCTAGGCCATGTGCAATAACTTGTTGTATAATTTATGACCCTGAAGGCATATAGATTCCAATATATAGCGAAGAAGTTCTATACTGAACAGATCACAATCCTATAAAATTTCTCAACTAACTTATTCTTTTCTTTTTTACTTTACCCCGAAGTTCGAACAACCGAATGCACTGTAGTTTTTACGCCGTGATCTTAATCGCATTTGTTGCATCTCCATTCATTCTGTTCCTTGCGTCGTTCTTTTTCTCATTTTCTCTTGCGATATGGAATAAAAGTATGAGCTTTTTCTCCACGGTTAGGATAATTGGGGCGTTTTCTATTCGTCTGTATTAGTGCTGTTCCGAATCGTATGCAAAAAACAATTTTCTCCAAATTTTTAACGATTTTGAATTTTCATATTCATGTAGGACGTGAAAGTTACGGTCAGTATAACGATATCGTTTAACGAAGGAGTTATTTCGAAGAGGGCATATAGCTACGGCCCTGTAGGCCTTACAATGGGCTATGAAACAAACATTCTCTCGGGTTGAGCTCATGCAGTGCGGACTGGGCACCGGGTACGGGCACGTGTGTCATTTAATATAACACACACAAAGCTGAATTACCGATTGTATTAGTACCTACGTTTTGTAGTACTTCTCATGCACGCTCCTTTTCACACTCAGCAGCATCGACGGATTCACGATTCGGCTGAATAAAAACCGTGAATAGATTATACGATCCGAAAATAAAAATTCAGGAATTAAAACCGGAACTGCGATTCCCAAATATCAAATTCTTGACCCGATCTTATCGCTCCTCGAGACTAACGACGTCTTGAAAATAACAGGCGAGATAAAACGCACGAAGCAGAAGATCGAGGAGCCAAAAATGACGAGAATTGCCGCACGGAAATCGCTGGCGATTTTTTATTTCATACTCAGCGCTTCTTGGATTCGAAGCAAATCGGATTTCGGGATCTCTCGATCTCCATTTCTACTTTCCTGCGAAATCTGTGAAACAGTCTCGAGCCTAGACCCCCCAGTATCTATTGAATATAGAATTGAAAGGGTGAATAATAGGGTAGGTTTTCAGTTCCCACAGATTCTAAGCGCGTGCCTAAATTGGCACTGGCAATTTCCACCCAGGGGTTTGCGTGTTTGTTAATACACGCGTTGCGGCCCACGTTGTTTCGCGCTTGTCGTACTTTACTGTTCAATGCATGCGTGTATTTGTGCGCATTCGAACATATCACTGACACAGACACGCCGGGTTTACACACGAGGGCAGTACCATGCCTCAGTGCGTACCCAGACCGCGTGCAGTGCGTACCCTGCGTGTATAGCCTCCTCGCTTTTATAAGTCCAGGCTTTTTTCGATCTTTCTATACTTCGGTCGGCGCTCTTCCCCAGTATTCAGTTTTTTATCACAAAATCTGTTCCGTTTTATTGAATCAGAAAAACTGCGAGTTTTGAGCCGAAAATTGTAGCCAAGTAAAAAAGTGAAGTGTTTGAATTCGGAGCTAGTTTTCGAAATCACAAGTTAAGGAATAAAAAATAAAATAAAAAAATGCTCGCCATTATAATCGGGTTTGCTTATTTTTACTTGGAAATGTTTCGCCTGGAATTGCAAATGGCATTAGCGCCAGAAGACTATAAATTGTCAAAATTCGTAGTCTAGTAAACCGGTCGACGCAATTCCTTTCGTCGCTTGATTATGGAATAAGAAATTTGGCGACGTGTTGAAACGGGGGGAGTCGTAAACCGGTAATAAATTATAGCGATTATCAAACTATGGAGTAAACGAGTACAGTGACGTGGGGAAAAAGTGCGGGAAACTCACTTATACATGCGAACTGTATCCGGTCAGGTGATAAAATGGTTTAGAACAAAAAGTGAAAGTCCATTTTGCAACAATGACCTAAAACCGATACCTCCGTAATTTCACGAGGAATGAACTCTATTCTATAATTAAAAAAAAGCTATGGGAAACGCGAGTGATAACGAATAAAATGATCGATATCGTGATTCAGAATTAAAACGAACGCATTACGCACGAGTGACGCGTTCGATTTTGCAAATATGATATAATTAACAATTGAAATCAGTGCCCCCGGAAATAAAGAGCAAACGAGTAATATAGAGGAGCTCTTGACTATAAGTTGTACGACAGCTTATTATCCATAAATATTTATGGACGAATAGAATAAGAGTAAGATACTTTTGTGGGAAAATTTTGGACGAGTAAAACCAGGAGAGTTGAGTACTAGCGGGGAATTTTTCCTACGGGATCGTAAACCAGGGATAGAAGGGCACCCCTTCGGTACTACCGTTCCGAAAAACATGTTCTAAAAACTACCCTGACGGGTATGGAACTCGGACTCGAAAATGGACACGATACTAAACTGTAATTAAACACAAGCTAATTTACTACACACTCATTAAGTCCTAACTTTCTCATTTCAAATCACCGGCTCATAGTCAGTAATATTTTCCGAAATATTTTCGCCAGGGATTTAGCGAGAAAAATTTCTTATCTGACTGACGTATGCAGGCTGTTAGTTTATCGCACTAAGTACATCGCTGTCAATGTTCCAAATCGATAAGTTGAAAGAGCCTACGTTCGAAATTGTTTCCGTTAGATAACAGCTCGTGCAATTTTATACGCCGTTTGTTATAGACTCGTCGTCAATTTCGAGTCAGATGGTGGAATTGCCCGCAATTTAGCCGTTTTATATACGATTTTGTAACACGTTTTGTTATCGGTTTAAATACACCATCCTATAGCCTCCAGGTAGACAGAGACTCGCCACTTCGCAGCGTGAATACGTACGACTCTATTTCTGGTATTGTGCTAATGCATTTGCATATGTATCTATACACAGGATTCTACATACACGAATTCCACGCCTTAAAGATTTTCGCGTGGGAGTCGCGCCCATATACCTACATAGATACGCGCTAATGTTTCGATCTCCGTCCCGATTCTAGCTAATCGCATAAAGCCTTCCGCAAGCCTTGGCGAATTCTCCGCACGTTAAAAATTCGTGGGTGTATGTCCGTGCGTGGGACAGCCTCTCGTTTGATGTCGGTTTTTTGTCTGACCAAAGGTGTTGACAGTCCGGCTAGGCACTATGATCGGCTCGATGAAACCGACGATTAAATTCAAGCCGTAAATAATTACAGATATTAACTTGTGGAACAAGAGCATAAGTCAGCGCTGGCGTAAGCTGAGACGAAGATGTTCAGTCCAGGAGATACCGGAGCCGCAAGAATCTCTGATACAAGGCGGAGCGACGCGCGGTATAATCCATGCCGTAAGATCGACGCCGACAAGCCGGGAGGTTTCACCAGCGGCAAAGTCACTCCAGGAAGGATCATCGCCTAAGAAACTATTGCAAACTAGTTCTCTAAGGCTACCAGGTTAATGTTTATGAATTATATTATATCGAGTCGTTATATGCAGCTGTAGTTCGATGCAAGGCAAGGTTTTTCTCACGCGATAGTCACGTTTCTTATATTCCGATCATTCGATATTGAAAAAGGGAAGAAAACGTTTCTAAAATTTCTTATCAAATTCACTGAAAGTGCGGCGAACCCTTCAATGACTAATTTCAGTATCGTTCAGAGACACGACTCGTTGATTAGATTGCCTTGTGTCGGTCTGTCGGTACTGCAAAGTACAGATTCGCGAGAACGTATGAGTCATCGAGGTTGACCTGGACTCGCGTTTATTGTTATTTAGCTAGTGATATATTCCGCGTGTGAATGAATAAAGTAATGAATTTTTTCGCGTCATTCTCGCCCAGGTACGTCGAAAGGTTTGTCGGATATCCAGCAAGTGCTGAGGAGCAAATTCAGCAAAATAAATGCCGGGATACGAAAGCGAAAGGCGCTGAGCGTGACGGAGGTGTTTCCGGAAAAAGACAATGGTCCAAATTTTTACGTACCCAGTCCGTTGAGCACCTCGGCTAGCCAAGGCTTTTCAACTGAGAATAATTGCGCGGAGGGTAATTCGGACGGGCCCATGTCACTGCCTCCGTATCCGTTCCACGACAATCTTGAGACCTTGGCTGAGATCAGCGCCCCTAATTCGCCGCAGTGCAAGAGCCCCTCTGCGTCAGGTAGCTTCATTTACGGTTCCCAGAACACCGTGGATGTCGAAGGGCATAAAGACGGATACGAGAATGTAGCTTTTGGCAGAAATTCGCGGGGTGTTCTTCACCGGAGTAATTCAGAGAATCGGGAGGGACCGAGAGGGGATCCGTGCTACGAGAATTACCACTTTGAAAAGTCCCAAAAATCTAGGGGAACTCCTGACGGGGAAAGCGGCGATAGGGTCTTTGCCGAAAGGTCGGGGGTCACGCTGGCGAGAAGCCATTCCGAATCGAGGGATCATCACTCGTACGAGAATGTACATTTCCAGAAGAATGGCAGCGGCGTTAAGGCCAGGAACCACTCGGACTCTAGCTACGAGGGTGTTCACATCCCGAGAGTCGCGTCCAGGAAGAGAACCACGGAATTTAAAATCGGGGGACAAGTTTCTAACTCGAATTACACCGGCCCACCGACTGCCTCGGGCTCTGCGGGGGTTCTTACCTCCCTAGATGAAGGGCCGACTAGTCTAGGGGCCGGCCGGAGTCCTGGGAAGAAGAATAATCGAAGATTGAACAGTCGCAGTGTTGCTAACATCCCCAACTCTTCGGGGACTAGTCTTAAGGTTTGGCAAGTAAGTTTAAACGGGGAGATTCAGTTTAGTTTAAATATCAAAGTAGACACGATTACTTTTCGCAAAATTTGACTTTTCCTTTCACGAGATGGAAAAGATATCTATAATATACTTACAGAAAAAGTATAAAGAAACATTTCGAATCTCTTATTTCCCGATGAAAATATTTCCTCCGCAATGAACGTAACAGGAAAGTTTTGAATTTCACAGGGAGCTCAGGACACAGACGAAGGTTTGAACACCGATTCGGAGCTGGAAGACATTGACGAAAATTTAGAAGGCGAGGAGTCCAGGTTTTGCACTCTTCCAAGGCCGGGTAAAGGCGGGGTTTCCTTCACCATTATGACTGCAAGGTTCTTGAAAGGTCCCGGGCACAAGGGACTCGGTTTCAGTATTGTTGGAGGCACAGACAGCCCTCGAGGCAACATGGGAATTTACGTGAAAACAATCTTCCTTAATGGGCAGGCGTCTGATCTAGGGACGGTAAAAGAAGGTAGGTTCTATCATAAAATTTTACGATTCAAGGTTCCTCCGATTTTTCGGGGTGAATAACGATCCCGGTATATATTTCGCGTTGAATTGATCACTTCCTCCGAATTGTTGTAAAAAGATGTTCTTCTCATTTTCTGTTTTTTCATTTTTTTATTTTTCTTTTTTCAGGCGATGAAATATTGTCAATTAATTCGAAGCCTTTACACGGTATGACACATGCCGAAGCTATTGCTGAATTTAAATCAGTTAAGGCCGGAGACGTGGTTTTGCACATCGGACGTCGCGTCTCAAGACGCAAAAGAGAGCCTCTAAGTTTGGCTCCAGCGGTAGCAGCTACGCCTCTGCAGACTGTTAACTAAGCGAAAGGCTGAAGAAGAACGAAAATCTTCGAGTAACCGATGAAATAAAAGAAAGAGAAAAAAAGAAAAAAATTCAAACCAGCTGACAAGCTATCGTATATAAGCAACCATATCAAAAAAAAACAAATTCAACATTTGTGGGAGACGGAGTATATACCTTCGTAAAAAATTCATGACTATTATTATCTCGACATACTGCTATACCTATATTATTGATTAATAATGTTATAAATATATCTTCAAATATTATCCCTATATAGATATTAGGATCTTAAGAAAGAAATTTCCAGCACAGCTTCCCGATTCTGGTCCATCGTAGGTATAGTGTAACTTATATGGAATTATATTCATCGGCAGATTTTCGTAAATTAATTGTTATTGTTGTTATTATTGTTGTTGACATTATTATTATTATTATTATTATTACCATTATTATTATTATTATTATTATTATTATTAGGCTGGACTGTCTGTTAAATTGGCTGTCATTTTTTAACTAAGAAAATATTAAAGCAACGAAAAAACGTACAATTATATATTTTGGATATGGGAAGCTGATATCAGCGATATTCATATTATATTATACATATATAAGCGACAGTGCGTAACTATATACCTATATACCATATATGCAAATTTTTTCGTAACGAATGATTCTATAAAATCGAAATTCTTCCTTCGGATGATCAAGAAAGAAAAAGAAATAACCCTCTTATATACGGTTTAGTATGTAGAATTAAAGGTATATTGATTTCATACTATATATATATATACTATGTATTGTACCTATATATAATATTCGTAGCGAGTTACGAATTCAAAAAAAAAAAAAGAAACAAAACAAAAGGAAAAAGTGGGATCGTAAAATTGAACGTGAATCTCGCGAAGAAATGAAAATTAAGCAATGATCAAATTTGCAACCTGTATTTGGGGCAACAATATATGGTTGATATAGCTGCGTCATTGGTGAATATATAATACCTATGATTATAATTATATTACTAAAATGTAATAATGATAGATGAGCGAACCTCGAATGAATATATATGGTCGTATTTGTGTCAAATAATTAATGAATAGATGTTACGGATTTTATATAGGGAATCGCAGTTACTAAAGATCGAAGATAGTATACACGTACGTGTATCCTATAGATGAAGGCCTAACGATATAATAAGTTTTAAGATATTATAATAATATAATATAATGATATAACGTTAGTTGTAATAGTCGCGGTGTATGAATCAGGAAACCCAAAGTCCAAACTACAGATGTTAAGAATCGAATTATTTTTTAACCGTAGTTTATAAAGACAGTGCTCGCCCAAAGATGAAGCCCAAAAAATAGAAGAAAGAAAGAAAGGAAGAAAAAAGAAAAATATTTTTACAAAGTTAAAAATCGAGAGGATAATAGTAAAGGAAGAAGAGAAAAAAAAGAATAGAAAAACTAATTATATTTTATAATAATAATAAGAAATAAAAAAGCAAAAAAAATAAAAAATAAAAAAGAAGAAACGATCAAACGAAACGTCGAAATAATAATTATTAGTGTTTATTTTATAAGACATTTAAATCACTTTAGCATCTAGTCCTGCAGTCTTTTTTTTCCATTATTTTTCTTTCATCTTGAAACTTTTTTTAATTTTTTTAATTTTTTTTCTTTTTTTTATGGTAGTTTATTCCGAAAATTTTATACGCCCAGAATTATAGTATATATATATATAATGAACTCCCCAAGGTGTAACGAATGAATTAGATATATATATCATATACATACATTTATATATACATAAATGTATATACATATATATATATACATTATACATAGAATTAAGAGATTTTCGCTCAAACGAAGTAATTTTTTGATAATAAATGATAATAATTAGTCAACGTATTGACGATAAATTAATAATTGGTGGTCGTCGGATATATATATATATATGTTGGTATATATTATACATATATATACTGCATTGAAAATCTTTTTCAACGTTATGTAATTTTTGAAATTCTTTTTCCTCATATATATTATAATATGTAGCTTATGTACCTTTATAATATATGTATATTATATATTATAAATTCGAGAAAAAAATAAAAAATAAAAACAATATCAATCGACAAGCATAAAGATTATTTAAAAAACGAGAAAAAACATAAAACAAAAATGAAACTGAAAATAAAAATAAAAATAAAAACACGTCCACGTATGTATAATAATCACTGATCTTCGCGTAACGATATACTTATATACGTAGCGATATACATATATATAATTATACAATCTTTATACAATAATTATCGTTTTACATTATTATACATAATACATTATATAACAGATGCGATCGAACATAATAAATACATACATATATATATATATATATATATACTAGGTATATGTATATTTTAGAATTTTTTTTTATTATTTGTTTAAAGAACGTATACAATATATAAATATATATCTTTTATACAATTATCTTAAATTATATAATATAATATATAATGTATATATATGTATTACGCGTAGTGACGTAAGTGCAGCACATTTTGAAATGCAATCGTGTAACTTAATTATACAAATAAACAGTAATAAATAAATTAAATATAGAAACTTGACCATATTAAATCCTGACTTTCAAAAAAAAAAAAATTTATATCCCAAATGATACACAGTGGTTTTATTTTTTCAGAACAACGAATCCAACATCTTTCCTCATCTCGTCTTAAAACGTTGGAAATATGATTTTTTCCAAAAAAATTTTACAAAAAAGGATAAATTTTCGGGTTAAAATCCAGGACTCTTTTCCTTAAAATTCGCGATTTTTTAATTCAGAGCTGCTGAAAGTGCAAAAAATGAATAAAAAAATTTAATTTGGAGTAAAAAAATGTGGTTTCCCACTACATCGTATAAAAAGGCAATAAATTTCATCCCCCCGAATCCCCCCTAGACCTCGTTAACATGTTGATGGATATTATAAGCTCTTCCACCCCTCCTAGACTCGCGAGGAACAACAGCAAGATTTCCCTGCGGTACTTCCGGTTCTTTAACCGCCTCTGGTTGCACAACCGTAACCAATTGTCCGGGACGGGGTGGTTCCGTGTAAACATAAGTCGTCTCGACGTCGACGGATTGACCAATCCTCGGAGATTCCTTCTGTATATTATCCTGAGCGCTCAAAATCTGTTTGAATCTCTCGTCGCTTTTGTCCTCCTGAAATCCCCCTAATTTTCTAGAAGACCTCGCGGACGCCGGGGCTTCATCGGATTCCTCAACATCGGGCTCAGCTGCTTCGCTCGTCTCATTTAATTTCGGGTTCAAATTCAGCCCGAGCCATTGAGAAAACAGGGCAATTCCTTGCTCAGCACTCGCGGATACAGCGGCTATTATTTCGTCGGTATTTAAGTTGTAGTCTTGATCCTCTTCGCTCGTTTCCGTCGACTCGGGAGTTTCGGGTGTTTCAGGTGCTTCCGGCCTGTCAAAATTAGTCTCTAATTCAACAAGGACCTCCAGGATTATTTTCCTTGGATATTTTCTCAACGCTTATATTATCTACTTATCTCGCGTTGATTTCTTTGTGATTGTTATAGAATGAAAGGAGGCGTTAATTAATTGTGCGGAAAATTTTTCAGACATATATACGACGTGCAAAGTACATGTAGAAATTTTACGATCACCCACGTGTCACGGGTGAAAGCTGCGTTTCGCCCGCACGATCGTGGAAACTGTCTGTCGCG
Organism: Rhogogaster chlorosoma; assembly: GCA_944452935.1. Taxonomy (NCBI): domain Eukaryota; kingdom Metazoa; phylum Arthropoda; class Insecta; order Hymenoptera; family Tenthredinidae; genus Rhogogaster; species Rhogogaster chlorosoma. The sequence goes on along the minus strand of OX101803.1, from coordinate 22,010,535 downwards.
GTTTACTTACACCGTATTATCCAGTTGTCGAATGTTGCCCTGATTGAAGTTGAAGCAACCTATGGGATAGACGGCCTGGGTAGTACCAAGGAGGGCTGGTTCGATGGCTAAACAACCCTCGTGACCGGATTCAGCTTCCTTAACAGACGTAAAAGTCGCACAGATTTGGGCCAGGTCTGACAAAAGATCCATGCAGGTTCTCTTGTGCGCTGCTTCGGCTACCAAAAGAGAGAGAAATAAAGAAAATAAAAATGATACTAACGTTGTTTAATCAGTCGATTGAAAATATATGCAGATAATAATCTGCACTTTGGATAAATTTACCTAAACGTATGGTCGCGTTGTGCATCGGATTGTCACCGAAGCTCATATTCAACGTGACGTTTTCATCCTTTTGTTTAATATTCAGACAGGCAGGACCTCCCAGGTCAATGGCTGCCGTTAAATTAAGGTCGACACAGCACAGGCAGCCGGAAGTTTGACAAAGACACTTGGACGGCGGTGTCGTAGATCGAGCTTCGGTTTCAGCGAGTCCCCAAGAAAATAGGGTATCTATTGCGTGTGGTTTATATGTTAGGTGAGTTTGTTTTACTCCTTTTCAGAATAACTATCTTTCGATTTACTGTTACCAGAAATTTTACACTGGATTCAAAATTCGAACTGTATTATAAACTTCGTATCTTTTTTTCTTTTTTTTCTTCTTCTTTCATCGTTATTGAATGGAATGTTGGTTCTTTCGGCTAATCGAATTTAAACTTGAATTCAAATTTGAACTTAAATTTGAATTTGTTGATTTTTTTCGTCTTGTTTTAGAAAAATAAAAAAATAAGGCTGACATATACCGTTGCAGAGTGTGCCAGATTATGGAGGATTTCTAGCGAGTTACTTTCCTACGTTTAATGGGACAAGACGTGAACGACATCTTCATTAGTACGACGGAAACCACTTAGCTGTGTCGAGTTGATTAGTACACATATACATTACGTTACAATACCCTAATTGAGCTTGATTAAATCTCCGATATCAAACGATTCAACAATTTTATAGGTACTATAGGTTGATGTGATAAGGTTTTCAAAAAATTTCAAATATCTGTTTGAATACATGTATTTTTTTTTCTTTTTTTTTCATTCAATTTCGTTCCTCTCATCAATTCTTATAACTGAATGTTAAATATTTTTATCAATATCCCATTCTACAAAAAAAATTCAAAAAATTCACATATACAGCTACAGCAAGGAGTAATCGATTAGATTATACCTTTACGAAAATAATTGCTGAAAGATTTTTTCTTTTTCTTTTCTTTTACTAGATGCTATGTATATACCTGTATGTTTGATAAATTTATATCTCTTTGTGTTTATGAAAAATCTCACCAAGAATTCCTGCCGAGGACACGGTTACCATCACTGAGCAAAGGACGAAAAACTTCACCGTGATATTCATGTTATTATTTTATTTCTTGTATCGTTGTTTTGTTTTTTTTTTTTTTTATATAAAATTTTGATTTTTCTTCTTCTAATTTAATAGATAACGTTTTTTTTTGTTTGTTCTTCTTTTTATTCCGAAACGTGACGTGGAATGATAATTGAAACGACTCTGACTGATTGACCGATTGACTGACTAACTGCAACCGCGCGTATTGGCGCAGGTATGTACACTTATGAGAATATTATGCCTACGTAATGAAAAGAGAAAAGAAAACTGTTAAACTGTAAGTGAAGAAAAAAAAGGAAAAAAAAAAAAATTCAAAACTTTCGCGACGTGGTATTAACAATCGTATGTGAAAAAGCGGCGAGAAACGGTACGGAAATTTGTAAAAGGCAGACGTCTCGGAGATCCTGCCCGCCAAGGAACAGGCTTAAATCTGCCGAGACACCGAGCACGCGACTCTCATACGCGCCGAGCAAATCGTGGGTTGAAAAGACGCGATGTTATTGGTCAGAGATCGGCGGGGAGACCTTGTCATTGGACGAGGTAAGGCGGCAAGGAACCTCATCTGGGTTACCGGGTGACCTGAATACGGTACCTTGGCTACGCAACGTCTTATGTCCATTTTATTCCCATATGTCCACCAGCTCTCCTAACTTATCCCGAAGCCAGCTAGCTCGATCGAGGAAGATCACGAGATCCAGGATTGTCTTTTTTCAGGCAAACCCAAAAAGTGAATTCAAATACCATAAGAAAAAAATAAATTGTTCATAATTTTAGAAACAAAAAAAAAACATTTTTGTGCTCGATTTTCGACGGTTTTAGATCTTTTCAGATCAGTTTGCGCATTTTGGAAGTTCTTTTCTTCTTTTTTTCAAGGATAAACTTCAGAACGAAACGAACTAAGAAACGAAAGCTCTTTTATTTAGAAACCGACTTGCGCCTTTGCGGCTCTGAGGTTCTTCCGGTACCGTAGGCGAGGCCGATTTTTGTCAACCGATACGAGCGTGGGTGTCTATAAAATATCGTCGCGAATTTCTAAACGGTCCATTGTGCCCGGTCATTGATCTCCCGACCTTTAAAATTGAAATGAACATCGGTACGCGTTATTGTACCTAGGGGATATCCGAGGCGTATCCCCGTCGTGATTTGTCACTCACCTAGCTCCGCACTGGGTCATATCATTCACTGTTATATTCCGTCACTTTCGTAAGCACGATCAACAAATCAAGAATTTCCTGCGTAATCCGCGGGATTACAGGCGTTCAAAATTTTTTGCTCCCGTAGAAAATGATCGTATATTATACTCTCGCCGAGCGAACGAGATTCGACGTATTCTCAAGGGATTTGTTTCCGCAAAACGGTGATTATACCGATGATAAAAAAAGAAAAACCGATCAACTCCAAAACGTAATTAGATAACGGAGATAAATAATATTTAACGACTAAGATCCCGCTTCGAATAACCGCAAGATTATATAAAAACCTGTTACCAGCTTGGCCTACATATCTCACTGTCCAATACGGGAGATGATCGGTCCAAAGATCCTGTAGAGACAAAAGTACTAACGCTGCAAGGATCTCCGCGCTGTGATTTGGACAATTTATTCACCTCCTGGTCATCCGTGGAGTCCCGAATAGGCGGGATTCTTATTATGGTTTACACGGACCACGGGGTGATACATGAACGAAAAATTATTAACCAAGGCAAACCACTATGCCGAGCACAACTTTCTTTGACCCACTAACCGGAGAAAGGTCTTTTTATCCACGAAAATATCCCCCCGTACTTATACTGTTTTGACAGATTTATTTATATTTCCTTTCTCGGTTAACCGATGACGTCACTTATGTCCAGGAGAAATTCAACCTTAATATTTTTCCGTTGGAGAAAATTTACTCGGACATATACGCAAATCCATATCCTTAGAGGCTTCGTCCCTATATTTACAAAACGTTCAGCGTTGGGATAATAATTCTGAGAAAGAAACGATTCTAATATCGCTTTCGTATTTCGCACAGTTGAAGAAAATCCTCTTCAAACGACACACGGAATTAATGACCGATGCATATTTATGAGACTGTTCAATTATACCGAGACACGTATGCAGCGATATGTCGTAGTTTTTCAAAGCCGATAACTACCTGCGTCAAGGTCCTGATTTTAGACACACAAAATGCATCCTCACGTATTCACGACGCGGTTTTACAAGACTGGGAAATATAACGTCTAGGATAATTGCTTTTCAATTTTTCATATTCTTTATTTTTATTTAAAACGAATATTCATATTTGTCGCGAGGCATATGAGTATAGGAGGTGATAAAGGTAAAGGAATAATAGGCTATACCTACCTTAAGTTTGTAACGAGGTGTTGGACGGAAGTGGGGGCCCGTGGATGACCGACTTAAAGAAACTCTTGGGGGGAGTTAAGCGGAATCTTCAGTTGGACATTGGCCTCCGTAAGATTAAGAGTCGAAAAATCAACTGTAGAGATACGCGGTGAAGGAGTAGGGTCAATTTCGTCTCTGGTAAACAACCGAAAGGAATTTTATATTTGGCACATTTATTTTTGAGGTAAGTGAAATTCGTTCAACTTTATAAGTTACGTCCTTTTTTTTTTTTTCATTTCTTTTCTTTTTTTCTTTGTCCCATTTTCTTTTTTTTTTCTACAACCACATCCCAACGTGGTGGGGATCATCCTCGACATCGGAACCCAACGTACAACCATTAACTGCAATCTTATGCATATCAAAATCACGTTCCCAAAATCACATCAAGACGATTGATTTCTTGAGGGATGAAAGTAGACATAAAAAATATCCTGAAATTTTGTAAACCCTCATAGACTGAATTTTCACGCATCTATGGTACAAGTCGGGTCGAAGTAACATTCGAAAATTATTTCTTGCGGAAATTGTCGTCGAAAAAGATCCTTTTTCTTTTCTTCCAGTAAATTTTTGAGTGAAATAAAATCATTAAAAGTAACAGTAGTTCAGTCCTCTGTATACCGTCACGTATGTGCAGCGGCATATCGTGCATCCCAGACTGTGGAGTCAGTTCGTGACATTAATGCCGAAGCGTTCAGCCCAGTTAGCCATGTTGAGGACCCAAGTTCTTCCATTTGTTGACCATATAAAAATACTTCCTCGACTTGTACGGCGATCGCCGATGTTACTTGGCGTATGTATACAGTTCTAGATATTTCGTGACGGTTCAAAGTGGTCTTTGACCGTGACCGTCGAGGATGTAGGCCATTCGGTCACGCCCGAAGGACCGCGCAGGATTTTACGATGTTTTACACGGGAAACTACCGTATTATACATGCATACGTAGTATACTACATGAATTAGACTGTACACTCTTGTTACACCGAGTAATTGAGTTGAATTTTTCATTTAATTGCATAAAGTCCCGCGGTTGAAACAAAGCCTGATTATAAATTCACTATAGCTTGAAATATATCGTTGCTGTGATATTCCGCGACTGGTTAATTACCTCGTAATTAAAGTTCAAAACTGAAGTAATAAAAGAAATATATATATTTTTTTTACTATTACAGAAAGCAAAGAAACGTTCGATTCGTAATCATGCGATTATCGATGGTGTTTGAGCTTCTGCTCATATTCTTACTCGTCGCTTTCGCAGCTTATGCCAGAGTAATTGGTGCGTATATATTATAAACCATGATGTCCAGTCCAGCTGGCTCTGTGTCATGAACTGATAATCTCAGATGTCGTGGGTTCGTTTTTTCACGCTTTAAATCCTTCGATTAGATCGCAACGACGTCATTACTCTGGACAGAGTCCTTAGAGCGGCTAATGACGTGATGAAACAAAGCCACATTGGAGTATCGACCATATCCCTGAAACAGGCGACCGACAATGTGAACAAATACTGTACCTGCAATTATGACATTTGCAACTGTTGCAGAGACTTCAATATACCAGTCGTGCAGTTGAAGGGACCAGGTATAACGCACAATGCACTCATTAATCACAACCTACTGTCCACGACGTGGGAATTAGTCGGAACAGATTTATATCTATGACATTACACATCGGTTTTTTTTTTTCTCTTTTTCTTTTTTAATTCTCTTTTTTTCCTTTCAGGATGTGCTTCCGTTCAATATCTGAAGGGTGACAATATGGCATTGCAGTTAAGTTTCGGAGATAACATCTTGACCAGCACCGTAGTGAATGGTCAGTAAACATTATAATTATATCTAGGAATATCTCATATGGGCATTCATACTGATGTATAAATTTGAGAGAATATGACATGTGACGTATGCGAGTGTGCGTATGTTGGCCGATTTCCGTTAGTTTCTCGCGCCAAGCTTTGTTTGCGGATCAGGAAGTAGTCGACTACTTTCTCCCGTATATGACTCACTGATGGTTGTTTTTTCTTTTTCCTTTCTTTCGCTCTGACGCAAAACACTTCCAGGAATATCAATTTCTTCTCCACGCCAGATTTATGCCGTCAACGTTTCACCGGATATTCATTCTCCAATATTTAACCTCTCCCTAATTTCAGGCAAAGCTCCGAAGCCTGTATGTCTTCCGTTGCCGGGAGGCTTCTCGAAATTTTGTGGAAGGATCTACTCGATTCAGAGGGAAGCCGAAGACCATTTCAAAGCCTGTCTTGGACTCGAATTGGAATCTTCTAACCGGGTAGAAGCCAGTCTACGAGTCAGTTGCTTCAGGTACGAGTAAAATGATGCGAGAATACTTATACTAACAAAAAAATTTCAGGGAAAGATATGATCTTATTATTCATCGATCGATTCTTCGGGTTTCAGATTTGGACCCGATGGACTGAAGCTACGTCCCGCAGAGCCTCTGCCAGTCGTTGAATCCGACTCAAGTTCTGACGACGACGAGGACGACGATGACATTTTTGGACTTGGATCCGACGACGATGACGAAGACGAGGACGACGACGAGGACGAGGACAGCGATGCTGTTCCATCTGGTAATGCGGTTCCTTCATCTTCCGCCAATGACGACGAGGAGGATGACGAGGACGATGAGGACGACGACGTTTTGGGATTCGGATCTCTCTTAGATTTTTTCGGGGACGATGACTCACCGCCAAAGAAGTCGAAAGTTACAACTCCGTCACCCATACCGATCTCTATTCCTCTTTTGACAAGACCGTTAAGCGAGACTCCGACTATAGGCGAATCAATCCCCTCCGAAAACGAAGTCCCGATAAAAACGGAAGTTGTTGAACCCCCGAAACCCGCAGAGGATGAAATACCAGCTACGAATCTTCCCCAGGATGCTAACGTCGAGGATCATCACACCGACTCTGTGGCAGATGAACCAACGACTTTAGCCACTTCGGAGAATCCTGTACCCCTGGGGTCGGGCATAGAGGAAAATGCCGTTCTTCAGACTGCGGAGTCTTCGGTTCAAGAAGAAGTCGTCATAAAGCCGGAAGAGGCGGTTGTCAAGCCGTCGATTATTGTCAATAAAATTAACAAACTCCCAGCTAAAAAGCCCGCAGCTACATCCAGCACTGTTAACGCGATACAGACCGACGTCAAAAGGCCAGCCAGTAAACCCGATCCGGTTAAAAACGAGGTAGAACAATCCGAAGATGAGGAAGAGGAGGACGACGATGACGATATTTTGGGAGTTGGTAGTCTGGACGAGGACGAGGACGAGAAAGAAGAAACTGCCGATGAGGATGGAGAGGAGGCAGAGGAAGGAACAGAAGTCGATGAGATCGAAGATGAGGACGAAGATGAGGACGAGGATGCGGACGATGGGAATGAACAGGAAGATAGCAGCTCGGCAAAGCCTGCGAGCGATCAGCTCGAGGCACTTGAAAGCGAGGAGGAAAGCATTGTGGATGATGACGACGACGAGGAAGAAGATGCTCTGATAACAGAATTGACGAGCGACGACAAGGACAAGAGAAAGGTTGATAAGATTTCCAACAACGAGGCCGAAGACCCGGAAGAAGACGACGGCGACTATGGCTTTGGACTGGCCGAGATGTTGGCGAGGAAACGACAACAGAGACACATGCGAGGCGGTCGTCAAAGCAAAGTTATGAGACTTTAGATCTTAGTTTAGTGGATAAGTTGGAATTGCCACTCGACTTTTAGTTAGTAAAGCGACTATGTGGAGTAGGAGAATAAATTGGAACCGTTCCACGAGCTCAGCCATAAAAATGTTGATAGTAATAACTTATTTCGTACTAACATTATGTTTATGTATTTAATGCCTGTATTTATGTAATTTATTATCCGCCTAATTGTAAGTTAAAATAAACGAGTACATGTATCGATAAACCTTCAATTTTTTCCTACTCTCGTAGATCATTCGCCGAATCTCATCAGCGATTATTCCACCCTGTATGCGATCGACGTAAAAGAACGGTTCGATACTCTAGCGGAATAAATCATCGCAGAATTATGCAAAATAAAATGATTTGTGACTTTCTATCGAAAGCTGGTAATGCATATTGATGATTACTTGAGTACATATTCCTCTATACTAGTAGGTGTCTACAAGCGCACCTCTTCCACTCATTTCAAACCCGTCCCTGCTTGGCGAAGGTTGTGTTTCAAACCCTCGGTTCAAGTGCGCGAACAAAGAAATGGCGAACGTAATCGTCGTTTGCTTCGTGGCCTTTTTTGCTCTCGCCAAATCCTACGAGACAAATTTAACCGCGAATCAGAGAAAAGGTAGGATAGTCATATTCAGACTAATTTTGCCAGGGATTTATCACTGTATCCCGTTGTATGTGAATGTGTCTGTGTATACATATATACCGTGGAAAAAGGAAAGGACAGGAATCGCTTGACCGTGACCTTGAGGGCCATGTGAGTTCACTGGCTTCTCGAAGGCGATTGCTGATCTGGGATGCTGGATACGTTGCTATGGCAACAAATCCGCGACTTGGATGCAGTGCGACGAGAATTTGGGGGCATTTTTGTCTGCGAACTTTTCGCGAAATGCAGGAAAAGGAGATTATAAAAATTCCATGGTTCATGGGATTACGCTGTAACCGATCAATTTTCATTTCCTTTCAGTTTTTGATATCTACAAAACCGCCTATTACGATCCTGTCACTAATTTGACGTTGAAAACCGAGATCGAAGACTCCGCAAGGCTTCCTTACACCAGAATTGGATTTCGGAGCTTACCTTGTGCCTGTCAGGATTTATCCTGCGGATGCTGCGCTGGGATAAATATCACAAGGATTAAATTTGACCAAAAGGCTTGCACCAACTTCACATATGATCCTTACGATTTTTCTATCAAGATACAGCTGGCTATGAACGACAGGAACATTTTAGAGAGCAAAGTATCCGGTGAGCAGATAAACCCACAAATTTCTTTGACAATAATCCGGGACAGAGATTTTTTGAAAACGTATATTTTTCTCCACTTCGTTTCTTTCCAGGAAAAAATCCACCCCCAATTTGCATACCGTTTCCGTACATCCCTGCGGTCGACTTTTGCATTAGATTCTACAACATATTTATGCCGGGCAACAATCTCCACGCATGTATAGATTTCGAGACCAGAGTTGTCCAGTCTCCGATTCTGGTACTTCATTTCGATTGCGTTAGGATCGGAGCTGACGGTATCGCATGGGTTAAACCGGAGGATAATGGGGGCCTTAATCAACCGGATGTTAATTATATTTCTCCGATGATCTCAGAGCCCGAAATTTACGACGTGGTCGATTTCGAACCTAGCGACTCCGAGGCTGAGGTAAACAGCACTACTTCTTCTCTCAGTCTGGAGGAAGAGGACAACATTGGACAACTCAAATTTTAAACTCTCATATATATTATTATACATACAGGATGTTTCAGAATCACCGTGTATATATGTGCCACGAGGTGTGAATCATTAGCTTGTCATTTACTGTAAGGATATATTTATTTATTAAACTCCGTTACTTTCTAAATACGTTTTTACATGGAATTAATAATTTGTGTCTACCTTAATAACTCAGTGAGGTTGCAGTGAGAAATGAAGTTCTTGAAACGGATCATTTCCGCGTGCTAGAAATGGTGCAAGAATGAATGAATTTTTTTTTATCACATTTAATTTGAAGATATATTTAACAAATTGGTGGCTGTCTAAGATTCTGAATCGAGCCTCAAACGATAAGTGAGAAAACCAAAAAGAAAAAGAAAAAAGAAAACAGCGATAACATTATAGGAAAGCGTTTGAAACTGGACCTAAATTTCTCCTCATATTGGGGTCATCCCCGTATTCGTTACGTTCGAACAGTCGCGATCAGAGCCTCTTCGAAGTCGGAAAGTCCGGAGGTTTATTTCAGTTATAGTCTCGCCATGACATAAGTCGTATTAACTCAACGTCCTCAAAGAAATTTCGAGAGTTTAAACGTCTATGAAAGAAAAAAAACTGAAATGAAGACTGCACTCGGCGTCGGTTTTATCCTACTAATCGCGCTCTGTCGAAGTGGAGAATCCCAGACGAAGGATTTCGAAGCCGTACCGGCAGAAAACGAAGTGTCTAGATCTACAGCTGAGCAGGATCAGCTCGAGATTGATCCTGCCGAGATCTCTAAGCTCGCTCCGAAGCAGGCCGCAGGAAACTCGACCACTGGTCAAACGCAAGTGACTGCAACCAGACAAGGGCCATGCCAGTGTTCAGACGGACTTTGCGGATGTTGCTCGAGAATTTTGCTCAGTACTTTTCGCCAGAAAGCTTGTGTCAACATCACATACGACCCGGACGACTTTAGGTTCACAGCTAACGTTCTAATGAACGATAGAGTTCTCTACACGAGGAGCATTTCGGGTATGCTTTGATTTTTTGACTGGTCCTTATTCTCTTTCATCACCATTTTATCAACATCATTTTACTTTGCAAGGTAAAAATCCGAGTCCCTTCTGTGTCCCGGTTCCACGTATCCCGGTTGTGAGGGCCTGCGTTAGATTCTACAACATTTACTTTCAGGGTAGAAATGTACACGCGTGTTTAAACATGGAGGGAAAGTTCCAGGACACTACGCTTTTCAAGGTTTGTTGCACCATTTTATATCACTTGCTATATATCCTATGAGCGAGGATGTGCGAGACGAATTGGGTCAGGTAATTACACTTCCATTACATCCATCGGCATCTGCTTCCCGTTTATTTCACTCAAACTAATCGCATCGCTGTCGCAACAATTTTAGATTAAAATTACGAAAGTGTTAGGTAATATCGCGGTGATGTACCTATTGATTGATATCGATAAGACAAAGATAAGAGACCGTGTATGACGATAAGAAAAAGTGATATAAAAATAAAACAAGAGCTGATTGAGATAAGCCTGCCCATAAACACGTGTCGCTTTGATTAGTTTGTTGCTATTTTCCCTCTCGTCCATATAGTACCAATAAAAACATAAATTACACTGTCATTAAACTGCCACGCACATATAGCTGTCAACTCATCGTGCCGATTTCTCTGCACGATGTTTTTAATTCTGAAACTAGATCGCAGCCATAATGGAATAGGAAAGCTATGAAGGATGGTATAGGCACGACCTAGAGTGTGACCTGCTTAAATTGTAAGGTGCACGCAATCCGGTGCGATCATAGACTCGATAATTATGACTCATTGAATGATAGCCATTCGCTCAATCAAGTCTGATTTTATCTGGATGTTCATTTTCGAGATTGATCACAGATTGTTCGAATTCATTTTGGTGATCAGTTATTAGCTAATCGATGCATCAAGTGAGCGAGATTTTTTCAATCACAGGTCGGATTAGACTGCCTTAGACTTGGGGCTAACGGTGTGGCTGTTGTCAAACCGGAGGATGGAGGAGGCTTAGGAGTCCAATTTTTGCCAGGGGACGAAGACGAGGGCGATGACGATGACGCGGATAATGACGAGTACGAAGGGGAAGACGACGACGACGACGAAGACGAGGGTTTATTCGATTATAAAAAATGACCAATCGCACTCTACCAATAATTGTATAATATTTAATAAATTATATTTACAACATATGAGATATATATGTGAATAAAATCAAACCGTGTACATTATGCATATAGATTGTCAGAAAATCGTAATGGAAGAGATTTGTTCATAATTATTCGGATAATGCTTACGTTACTAATCTACTGATTTGGATTTACATATGTGGCGAAATATACGGTAAGATTTATGGCACTACATGAGCGAATTCGCGATTCGCCGTTCGCTGATAATCGCATCTCGTCACGTTGTGTTACGTAACAGTGCATCACAGATAGTCAATCTCAAAGGCAAATTGTGGTATAAATTCTCTCATTATCAGCAACTGCCAAGCCTCTCGAATGAACTTTTTTATTTCTTTCCAAACGGGCTCCGGACGGGTAAGAAAGGCGTGTTGATCCAGGTTTTTCAGTTGGTGGAAGATCATGATCGAATATCGCGATATTGCAGAATTTTCACTCGGCAATAATTATACCCGCACTCAATATACACCAATCGGTTTATAACTGGATTCTGTGTATCACAATCTTGACCTATGCTCGATTCTCAGTTCTATGAATATATTGTATCGATGAGTTGCTTATCTTCGCACGTATATATGTATGAACTTAAAACACATAGAAACAAATTTAACTGAGTGAAATTCTTCGCAAGTATTATCATTTAGTTTATAGGTACGCGTTTTTATCTTCTTTTAATTTTTTCAATTTTTCTATGATACGTGTATAATCGACTTCTTTCGGAGTCATATACCAAAGCGTGCGATGGTACGAGCTTTGCGCTTCACAGCGCACTAACCCACACATAATATAAACGCTAAGTTTATCGCATCGGCACTTGGCTTATTTAGATAAACTATCAATCTCGGTGACTTTATCTTTCGGTCGATCTTTCACGAAACTATCAATTGTCCGTACTCAATTTTCCCCTTTTTTTTCTTTCAATCTGATTGTTTGATTCCTAATATTGCATTTAAATGCATCCTAAAGAAATTGAGTTTGCGATGCTGCAGTTATGCAAATTTCTTCCCTCTCGTTTCGGATCATTTATGGGAGAATATGATAAGACCTTGTGCTACTATAAATGAGAAATTTTTTTATACAACTATTGCACGTATATATGCACAATTTCTATTCGCGTGAAAAGAATGTTTAATTGTAATGAAAGAGAGAGAGAGAGAGAAAACAATATTGTATCTACCTTGACACGTGGGATAAGTAGGTTGACATGAGTTTAAATCGTATTATGTATACAGATCACACATACGAAAATATACAAAGGTGTTGGGCAGTAATTGCGATAGTAAAAATGCACCGAATGCGACACTGCGATTAACAATTCTTACGGATGTGGTATTAACTAGCATGGAGAGACCATCAACGCACTGAAAATAATTTCAAACGCGCTTTTTCACGAGATAATTGCATCCTGTTCGAGTTGTCCCCGCAGTTCAGCTACCACTGTTCAAACACAACTTTTTCTACCCATTATTCGTCAGTGTGTCTTTATTCGCGATGGAATATTCGCCGTGATCCTGTACCGTTCCATCGGAGTATCGTCAATTATTCATAAAGCATTGAATCTTGGCTTATAGTTCCAAAGCTGTGAAACGCACATTTTTTATCAATAATTGAAATATCATTTATCAAGGATCATAAAACGTCGACAATGAGAAATTGGCTGTTGCTCAGTTGCTGCTTGGCGATGTTTTTAATCTCTGGGAGCTTTTCGGCCATCAAACCACTCGGAGCTGTGATGGGAAGTACGTATAGGAACCGCGGTCATTTTTTACAGATTTATTTTTTCTAATTAAAAATCAGAGATTCACACGTTATTTTTCACAGGGACACATTTGTCGAGTGGATTTTTGTTTCAAAGAACCGTTTCGATAACTCAAAGAACATGCTCGTGTCCAACAACGTCTACTTGCGCCTGCTGTCAAAGCGTTACGCTTCTACTTCGAGGAATTTCAAGAAATCGTAAGTCTCTTGAATGATTGTTAAAACTGGAGATCCTATGGTAGCAATCAACAGCAATAATTACAAAAATCAAATTCTTTTCCCAACCGATTCTTTAGTTTGCGTCAACTTTACTTATGCGCAAACTGGGCTGAGTATGACCATCACGTTGGGTTCGAGCACCATTCGATACGTCTCAATCATAGGTAACAGTTATAAATTAGAGAAGTTGAATATCTTGTATAAATTTTCGCATTTTTATTATCTAATGAATGAATTATTTTTTGAAATAGATTACAGAGCGTTTAAAGTCTGCACCTCGATTCCAGACTGCTTTTATTCCTTCGTTTGCGTTGATGTTATGGAAGTTTCTCAATTTCCAAGGTAAGTCGGAATATATTTTTAGGGATTATACATTTTAGCCAGTCGGTGATAGTTTTTTGCAAAGAAAATAATTTGATATTTATATATATTGATCACTGTTTTAGATCGATAACAATTTGCATGCAACTGGACGTCATGTCCAAGACTGAGAACTGGCTGATAAATTATAACTGCATCAGTATTGCAACCCTTAATTCTACTGCAACTATGCCTGCGATACCCGGAAGTACCGGCCAAACAGGGCAAATGCCTACAGGTCAGATGCCAGGTCAGATGCCAGGTCAGATGCCTGCAGGACAAATCCCTGCAGGACAAATGCCAGGTCAGATGCCAGCAGGCCAAATGCCTGCAGGCCAAATGCCTGCAGGCCAAATGCCAGCAGGCCAAATGCCAGCAGGCCAAATGCCAGGTCAGATGCCAGCAGGCCAAATGCCAGGTCAGATGCCAGCAGGCCAAATGCCAGGTCAGATGCCAGCAGGCCAAATGCCTGCAGGCCAAATGCCAGGTCAGATGCCAGCAGGCCAAATGCCTGCAGGCCAAATGCCAGCAGGCCAAATGCCAGGTCAGATGCCAGCAGGCCAAATGCCAGGTCAGATGCCAGCAGGCCAAATGCCAGGTCAGATGCCAGCAGGCCAAATGCCTGCAGGCCAAATGCCAGGTCAGATGCCAGCAGGCCAAATGCCTGCAGGCCAAATGCCAGCAGGCCAAATGCCAGGTCAGATGCCAGCAGGCCAAATGCCAGGTCAGATGCCAGCAGGCCAAATGCCAGGTCAGATGCCAGCAGGCCAAATGCCTGCAGGCCAAATGCCAGGTCAGATGCCAGCAGGCCAAATGCCAGGTCAGATGCCAGCAGGCCAAATGCCAGGCCAAATGCCAGCAGGCCAAATGCCTGCAGGACAAATGCCAACAGGACAAATGCCAGGAGGGCAGATGCTAACAGGACAAATGCCAACGGGACAATTTCCTGCGGGTCAAATTCCAATAGGACAATTTCCTGCAGGTCAAATGCCAACGGGACAATTTCCTGCAGGTCAAATGCCACAAGGACCAATGCCAACAGGACAATTTCCCGCTGGACAAATGCCACCTGGTCAATTGATAAGTGGAGGAGGTCGAATGGCTACTTCAAGAAGTATCAGGAGAGTTCCTGGATTTTTGAATTGGATATCGTCTAAAAAATCAAGAGAAATGCGACATACAGATCGAATAATTAAGAGGAGACTAAATATCCGCGAATCAAGACCAGTTCGAAATAGTCGGGCGATAAATATCTTACCTAATAACGAAATATCTAAGGATATTATGGAAGAAGAAGGCCAGTTACCGGAGAACCAGAAAGTTCAGAACAGCCATTATACTTCAGCAATGAAATTTCAATTTCGGGAAGATTTCGATAGGAGAGTAGTCTCAGAGGATAATGATCTCTCCATTAGAGTCAACCATCGTGCAAGAAGAGATATTAATAAGCAAACTAATTCTGCGATGAAAATGCAAGTGATTTTGAGAAGCAGAAAGAACCGCCTACCAAAACTAGTTGGCAACGATCTAAAGAAAAGTTTCAAAGCTTCGATTAATCATCCTGCATTAATTAGAAGTTCTAGAATCGTCAATCAGGACACCATCTCGATCCCAATGTCTGATCCAGGATTACGAAATCCTATAATAATGGAATCTTCATCGTCGAATAACGCGTTGATACCTACACGCAGTGGCAATAAGACGGAACTTGCAACCTTACGACCGATTTCGGCCTCACCGACTTATGGATTTCCCGCACCACCCCCGATTCTTGTCTTAGAAAATGGGCCTTCGATAGACGTCCCGATCCTCCCTAGTTTTTCAATAAATTACGATAACAGGACGAGCAGTTTCCCTGACAGAATGCCACCCAGTTTTGGAATAGCTTCAAGAATTGGACCGGTCGATCAGAATAAATGGCTAATGTCTTTCGATAGAAGCGTCGAGGAACTGGAAACAGTGGGACCGATAATTCAACTACAGCCTAATAGCAAAATCAGCGAGATGACGACGACAGATTTTTCGGATGGAACCATTATATTTCCGGAATAAATTTATCCACTTTATTTAAGTCTCCTTTTTTTTTAATATATTCGTATCAATTTTCACTGATTTCGTCGTAGCTATTTCCTGATCGTCGGTTTTACCCCAAAACTATATTTTAAAAATAATCTAAAACTAGATTTTCCCAGACTTAGCAACGGGAGGAATTGTTACTGATCATTTCTTTCGTACCTTCTGTCATTTTATTATTAAAAAAAATGAAAATCCCAACTTTCAACGTTATAAATAATCATTCAATATTATTTCCAAGATCTCAAAGGCTGTCTATGCTTTTTAAATATCTCTATATAAAAAAAAAAGTCTTGTCAACAAAATCAGGTAATTATAGAAAAGAGATTAAGTTTACGTTTTAAATTTATACTCTGAATTACTTAACCAATTATTTTCTAATTAATGGATAAATCGAATATCTCAATAATCGTGAAATGGATATGAAAATAATATTTATTCAACGATCGCCTTATTCAAAAATTAATATATAATCCGAAAAACAAGAAGAAGCACAGGAATTTTATATCAAATTGTGAATCATATTTATTTCGGTAAATGTTATAAAAATTTCATCGTTTTCTTTGAAACTTCCATTGATAAACCGGCGGTGCATCAGCGGTGCTAGATTTGATTTTCTTCGGTTTGGATACAGTTTTATCTTGCAAGGCGCGTTTGACTTCAATTTTCTGTTGAATTATGGTCAGTTCCCTTTCTCGGTCTATTCTTTTGTGCAATTCCCTGTAAGCCATGTGTTTCTGCTGCTCCATTTTGGCCATCATTTTCTCATCTATATCAGGCAATTTCATTTCCCCAAGTTTAGATAATTTTGGACGGTTAGTCCGCCTCCCCAACAGACTAGAATGAGTATCGAGTCTCCTAGCCACGTCGAAGTCTTTAATTTCTTCTCTATCATCGGCAAAAAAGACGTGTTTATTTTTAGTCTCATTAGCGGCGTCTATCATATGCAGCTGGCTCTGTAATTTGTCGATTTTTTTAGCCTCGATATTTCTCTTATAAGAAACGTATTTTATGTCCTGAGTTTCCATCAGTTTTATTTGATCGGGTGTGTGCTCTTCGTCCTTTTCCTTCTCTCTGTGAATTCCATTATCCAATTTCGCGTTTATCATATGGAAGTAAAATTCGTCAGGATTTTTATTCAGAGCGCGTTTTCGCAGCAATTTTATCGTCGATTGTTTCTCCTGATAATCTTTAGCTCTCGCCACATAGTCCTTCTTCTTTTCCAATAAACCCAAATGCGAACGTGATTCTGGCTGGTGACGCTCGCGGTGAGTTTTTTGATTCGATTTCGCCGCTCTCCTCCACGAGGACATTTTTATCTGAAATTCATTCATTCGTTTGTTTATTCATCCAGCCGCAATCAAGATCCTAGATTTATTTTTTGAGGTTAGAATCGTACGATACTCTATAAACAAGATACTTTGCGTAGATCGTTGCAAACTGACCAATGTTCTGTTATTGAAATTTACTTTTTTCATAATCCGCATTTCTCTCTATTTCTTTTCGATTAATAAATAATTAAACCAAATAAGTTTCTAGCGACATAACCTTACTTACGGTCGAGAATATTGTTTAAACTTACTTACTTCAAGTTACGCTTGGTGTTTTATTCTTTCGATCAATTCTGGCACGATATTCGCTCACAAGCGTTTATTTATATCAGATAATTCTGTTATTGAATTTACGCGATATATCATTCAGGTCAACGAGTAAATTTCACGAGGCGACGATCATTCAACTTCGGTTTGAATTCGTTTGGCAACGCGATGAGGCGCTGCGGTTGTTCTCTGATGTCGCGAGGTCATTCATTGGCTTATCGTTAAAGAACTTAAAGAGAAGGGTTTGGTATGCATGCGTACTATGCTATAAATGATTACCACCTGTCGCGGCGTTTGAACTGACCTTGCGAAGTCCGTGGGGAACCAGCGATATAGTCTGATATGAATTAGAATACTATCGTTTAATTATGAATGAATAGGATCTGATTTTCGTAGTCGATACCTCCCTCTTCCGTTCTTGACCTCAACCTCGGGCCAAATTTAGCTCTCCAGGTTTATAGAATGAGCGACAGGTGAAATTGTACGACACACAGGCACAGTAAAGAATTAAAATTAATGCATTTTCAAAAACTTGAAAAATCTCTGACCACTTCTTTAAGTCAGAATTAATCAATTCTGACTAAGTTATGTAATCATTTCTTGTTATATAAAACGCAGTTCTCCTTATTTTCATTACTTCCCGATCGGAAAATATCACCATATCTGTTTGTATATTAACTTACACTTGAACGTTTCAAATCATTCCCCTTGCGCTCTTGATAGTTTCCTCCATCGCCGCGTGACAGCGCGACTGGACTTGTGTTGTCAGTGGGGTCTGGCCGTCTGCTAATACGTTTTTTCGTAATCTCAGTATCCTAAATGATAATCTTCTGTCCGCCCGCTACTTCATCGCGTCCGAGTTATACATAAAAGGTTTATCAAAAAGTGCGAATAAAGCATCGAACGTAGGAACTTACTCTTTGCTCGCAAGCAGTGCAGCGGTAGGCAGTAGCAGTCGTCACAATTAGTAGCTAGTCAGCAGTTGATGTCGCGTCGCGCGTGCATTGAGGTTGAGTCTACAAATAAAAGTTTGTGTAGATTAATTGAGTGTTAATTTATAATTTACACATACGAAGTGAAGCCGAGAGATAAGAAAGACTGTGCGGGTAAGTCCTGCGCATATAATATATTCTAGATTTATATAACGCAATACGAAGTATAG
The DNA here is from genome assembly GCA_944452935.1 of Rhogogaster chlorosoma. Classification (NCBI taxonomy): domain Eukaryota; kingdom Metazoa; phylum Arthropoda; class Insecta; order Hymenoptera; family Tenthredinidae; genus Rhogogaster; species Rhogogaster chlorosoma. Next base: position 21,991,941 of record OX101803.1, on the reverse strand, counting down.
CAAGACGTTGATAATCTATATTTAGTAAACCGATACATTTTTAACCTCAACTTACGAGCCTGTAGTATAACTTATTCGAGTTATTTTTCATATTTTCATCTCGTTCGAATCTTCGAATGTACCTACACACGCGCATGTATTTCGTACATCAGTTCTCATCTGTGTCTGCGTGTCTGCGTGTATTAATTTTATACTCCGAGCTAGACCGCAGTATTTTTCCTCGCATTCTATTTGCGCGTGTTTCTAAAGTAAATACTATTTTAAAGATAGGTGTACACGTCCAAACAGTTCATTCCTCGCACAGAAAAACTACGAGATATAAAAATGATTGCAGACAAAAAATGCAGAAAACTTTACATGTACTCAGATTTCATTCCAGACGCGATATCAACTTTATTCCATCTAAAATTTCATTACAAATGATAATAATTCGTTTCAAGTATATTCTAAAAAAAAAACAGCCGCAATAATTTCCTAGCATATATTATTCACAACAACAGACTATTATAGAAAATATTTTTCTCATGTATTTCCTTGATTCTCGTTATAAATATAGATCTGGATTATACAGACGATCATCAATGCTTCAAGGTCTATCCTCACATTTTCACAGATTCAACTAAAGTTCAATATGGTATTTGAATTGAAACACCGCAAATTCACGGCAAGATATTTGCTACAAGGTACAGAGATTTATTTTATATGTACAAAATCCATAAAAAAAAAAAAAAATCCACCTCTAGTTTCTACCTTGATTTTTAAATCTTCAGACAAATTTTCCTCATTTTCAATTGAGTTCCGGAAATACCCGAAAACTCTTCTTTTTTTTTTCTTACTTATGCAGAAAAGGCAAAAAAAAAATGTACAATTTTTTCTCTTTTTTGTAAGTCGACGTGTAATTTTGCGTTTAATTTCAGGCATTGATTTCCTAGTTTCCCTACAACCTTGCTCTTTCGTCAACAGTAACAGAGATTTGTATTGCACACTGAGAATTGCAGCTCCGTGAAAAGGCTGAATCTCTAGTTGCAATTAATGTGACTATGTAAAGCGAGGAGGACAAGGAACATATCGACACAGTTCCACATCAGTTTTCGACACAGAGTTTGAGCTTTTCCAGTCTCACAATTCATTTCCCAGGGATGGTCGACAAGAACAAGCCAATCCGAGTAGTGAGTAACTTGGAATAGCGAGAGAAAGCCAAATTCTCACTCACATTCTGTTATAAAACACAAAAGAACTTTTAATCATCAGTATTAATTTCTTAGCTGGTTTTCTCTTCATCGTTCGGCACCACACATACAACTAAATGCATTTTTGTATCAGCTTGATGTTTCAATTGTTGTGATAACTTAGCAGAGAATTAATAACAAAGCATAGCCTAATATGATTTATTTGCACTCAGCATTTTATTTCATTTTCAAGTCAAATAGAATTGCTTTTTATATAGAATTATTAGTCTAAATGTGAAGTTATGAGGCTTGAAAAAAAAGGAACAATCTGAAAAGCAGAAATCTTCATCAAATGAATCGCAAGAACCATGAAATAAATTTCAAAATCCTTATTTTTCATGTATATATTTTTTAAATCATATTTAGTCTAAATCCTGGCGTTAAAAGTTTAGAAATATCCTAATCGTTGTTAAAAAGCTTCAGCAAGTATCTGATATTGCCGCAGTGGATCAGAATCATAGGATTAGATACTTGAATAATAATCTATTCCCCTTTGCCCATTAGTTTTGAAACTGAACAGTCCACATTTTTTTTACCCAATGTTCGTTTTTCTTATCTCTTATCTCTATGAGTAATTTCGTTTCAGTGGTTTCCTTGTTATTAGCTGACTAGACACTAGCCGGTACGCTCCTATCAGTTTTGTTGTAAATAATTTAGCACTGGTGCCTCGTGTTATAACTTGGAAGTGAATTTTGTTTAATTTGAAGCTTATCACTCGTGATACTAAAATAGGCGATCGGACGACGTGAAGAACGTACATTTTCTACAAACTCAGAATTTTTCACCAGCTTTTTTTCGCTTTAATTTACCCATAGACGCCGACTGTTTAATTATGGACGATAAATATTAGTCTTTTCTGTTTTTAAAACTTATTTTTTAGTTTACGGAACGCTTAGGCTTTTTCTGAATGAAAATACCGCCTCATCTTGCATCAAGATGGCCATCGGCAATGTGATTTGCGGAGCAAATACTCCAAAAGTGAAACGCAAGAAGGTCAAGGTAGAGTTATTCAAGTCAATTTTAGTCTTTACTATTGAATTGGTTATATTATCCGCAGGCAGAAATGGAGGATGGTAGAGTTAAGCCCGTTCTACAAACTGTAAATAATATTCATTTTTCTCCCCGGCTTTATTCCCTCAAATTGTTTTTTTTCTTCTTCTACGAACACTGCCTTTTTCACAGACACTAATCAGTAGTTAGTATTAATCGATGATCTACATTTCGAAAGATCTGTTGCGTATCAGTATTCAAAAAACGCTTCGCTAAACAATGACTAACTGCAGTAAATAGCCTGTTATCAGAAATGTTTGCACAGAGTATTAAATTTTCCTTTTTTTATAAAACAGGCCAAGATTATATCAATTTTGTTCACTTTACAGTCACATATTCTGTGCATCTAAACGGTAAGAAGATGAATATTTATCTCGTGAATATTAATTAGAAAAATTCTTCATTACAGACAACAGCGCGGAGTTGGATAGAAGCTACTTTTCAAAAGAGAGAATGCGCTAAATTTATTCCTAGTCCACGAGACGAGCATAGGTGAGTAGATATACTTTTGGTAAAGGGATTAATCAAGGATAATCATATGGGAAAAGTATATTAGTATAAATAACAGTAAACAACGCTTGTCTATTGTATATATAAGACATAAGGTACCTTTGGAAACTATCAATCGCAACAATAATCTCCTATGATATGTGTACATGAATTTTCTTCATACGTAAGTAAGCAAGATAGTTAATGAATATGTTTCAATAATCAATGTAATCTTTGATGTATCGTCGGACTATGCAGGCAATTATCTTAATCGCATGTTATAACTATTATGGAATAATAATCCTGAATAAGGTATCGGTGGTAATGTAAGAAGTAATTGTAACGTGGAGAAATACCTTTTGGATCATCAATGAGCCGTTCAGGTATATAACGACTGATAGAATGGGGATGGAGTAGTTTAGTTTGGGCCTAATTCTTTCTTTTGCTTTATATCTACATCTTATTACATTTCCTCCAAGTCAATAACAAATTGGATGACAAAATGCACACAGAAACTTATCATCTGGTCAAAAATCACGCACAAACTTTCGACCCTAGATACTCTGAACTGTTTGTCGAGCACAGTTGTATCTTTCCATCTTACTAAAAATCGAAAAACTCTTGAAAATATATCATTTCCTTTTCATCTATGTAGTCGCTATGTGTGTCTCTTTAAATTGTAGGTAAAGAATCAGAAATTCATTCGATCATGCTTGCACATTAATTTTCGTTCGATTAACTCGATTATGATTATTGTTTTTGTTCTTTTTCTGCTATAAGGTGAACTAAAGTGGAGCAAAATTATAAAATCTAGTCGAAATATCATATCGATGCGCAATTCAAGTACCGAAAAATATCCTCCGTATTTTCATACACAACGATTCCTTTTTTATAATACGATTCAGCAAAGGTTCAGTTCCGCTGCTTCCACTTTTCACCTTCGCTCATTCATTCTCAGTTTAATTTACTTTTCCTTGTTTCGTTGCGTGTTTAGGTTGAAAGAGGTAGAGGGAGATAAGGATGCTGAGTACGACGTGATCACAACATCGAGGTGAGACTTATTGTTAGAATGCTCCATCCCGGCTTATGGAAATCATAAAAATTGACTTATTAATGGGAAAGACAACTGCAGAACCTTTTCTCACAGTTTACACCAAGAATTATGACCATTATCATATCCCACTAAAACTCTTTACCTATTCGAACATCGATGTTAAATTAATACATTGTTTTTCTGGTCATGCAGAGCAGATGAAATGGACATCGTTTACAATAATCATCTTACGTTGAGTGAATATACTTCAACGGATATCCAATTATTCATTGCTTTTATTATACATGGTTTTTATCGCTGGTGTGTTTATATTGCTAAAGGTTTTTTCCCCAACACTCGTACAGTTTTCATTTTACATTTGGGTTTTTACGCATGAATATTAAAATAATGCGTTTTAGTAATGCTATTGTTTCTTTTTTTTGTTATTGTTGACAAAAGAATTGCACACCCTTTTCTCATTATAGTTACCTCAGAGGATGTAGAAATATGATTATTATTTTATCCCGATCACACCGCTAAGACTTTCTAAATGTCCGATGCTTGATAATCTTCCAGATGTTGCTGCGGCCATTCTTTCACATTTCATTGCGGAACTGGCGCAGATATACAAACCTATTCAAATTCCGGGACCAACGCTGGATCTGCAGAGCAAAAAGTCGAGCCAGAGAGGGAGATATGGACTCCAGGAAAAAACACAAGAGTTGGTCCAACCGACGCCTATGGCACCATAGAATTTCAGGGCGGACCCCATCCCACCAAAGCACAGGTAAATGTCGAACCATTTTACCGCTAAATAATAACAACTTGCAAACGATCTCTAATGTAATAATGTTTAGTACGTGAGGCTGGCTTACGATACCCGACCGGAGCCGATCGTTCAATTATTGAGGCACGAATGGAGCCTCGATTTACCCAAACTTTTGATCACTGTTCACGGCGGACGGTCGAATTTCGAATTGCAACCAAGCTTGAAGAAAGTTCTTAGGAAGGGTCTTCTCAAGGCTGCGAAGACAACGGGTGCTTGGATCTTTACGGGTGGAACCAACACTGGTAATTAACAAAGAAGCCTCAATTCGCGTCAATAATTTACATTCGAATTTGAAACGGGTGTAATCGATCTGGAAATTTGTCGATTTTCAGGTGTAACAAGGCAGGTCGGAGATGCTTTACTTCTAGAACGTTCTCAGCGGCAAGGAAGAGTTGTGAGCATTGGTATAGCGCCTTGGGGGATCCTCGAGAACGGGCATGAGCTGGTGGGCCGAGGTCGCGATGTTCCCTACCATTCCATTGCTTCTCCAAGGTAATAGAAGCGCAATGTTTGATATGTGAACTAAGAAAACTACACAGTTTTAAATAATCTTCTATTTTCATCACAGATCAAAGTACGCCGTCTTGAATAACAGACACGCCTATTTTCTTCTCGTTGATAATGGAACCGGGGGAAGATACGGAGCGGAAATTATGCTCAGAAGAAAACTGGAGAAGTATATTTCCAACCAAAAGCTTCACCCTTGTAAGAACGAACTCGAATTCTCTCATATAAACTAGGGTTTTTCAAAAAAAAAAATTCTTTTTCTTCCATTTCGCTATAAGAATAATTTTGTTTTTTTTCTAAACACCCTAATGTTAATAAGACAATGCCTTTATTTTACTGATTACCTGCAACCATTTTACAGACACGCACAGTAGTATCCCTGTTGTTGCACTGGTCATTGAAGGAGGAACAAACACCATACGAGCAGTTCTTGAATATGTTACCGACGATCCTCCGGTTCCCGTTGTTGTATGCGACGGTTCTGGTCGGGCAGCTGACCTCATCGCTTTCATGCACAAGTAATTCATCAATCAATCTTTGCTCATTATGTCTTCACAAGTCTGTATGTCTCCGTTTTATTTTTGTAGAAAGATCCGTGCATTAAAAGTTGATTGTCCCAAAGGTATGCGACGGAGAGTGTGGCCGGGGAAAAAGAAGGCGATGGCTTGCTGGACAGCATGCGGGAGCACCTCTTGGGAACTATTCGTCGAACCTTTGAAGTTTCTATAGAACAAGCGGAGCAGCTCTACTCGGAACTACTGCAGTGTACCCGGAACAAGAATCTCGTGAGTTCTCATCATTTCTGATTCCTATTTATGTTTTCTATGCATTTACCGAACTCTGCATTTTACCTTACAGATAACAGTCTTCAGAATAACTCAAGACCGGCCTCAGGAACTCGATCAGACAATCCTCACCGCCTTGTTCAAATCCCAGCAACTTACACCAGCTGAACAATTGTCCCTGGCTCTGACCTGGAACAGAGTAGACATTGCCAGAAGTGAAATCTTCGTTTATGGTCAAGAATGGCCTCCGGGAGCCCTGGAGCAAGCCATGATGCAGGCTCTGCAGCATGACAGGATAGACTTTGTCAAGCTTTTGCTCGAGAACGGGGTTTCAATGCGGAAATTTCTCTCCATTCCCAGGCTCGAAGATCTGTACAATACCGTAGGTCGATTTAACTCTCTTTCAAAAATCGTACAACCAACGAAATTCCAGCTCATTTCATCCCTTTATCAAATTCCACAGAAAGAGGGGCCGTCCAACACACTCACCTACATTCTGAGGGACGTCAGGCCCCACATACCTCGAGGCTACGTTTACACCTTGCACGACATTGGTCTTGTGATAAACAAGCTGATGGGAGGTGCTTACCGCGCCCAATACACCCGGCGAAAATTTCGAGCCGTGTATTCGCGGGTGATGAAGAAATCCGGAGGTCACGCTCATCACGCTCACAGAAATAACAGCGCTGCAAGTTTCGCCGGCAGATGTTATTCCGTTAGCGGTGCTGCGGGGAAAACTGATAGTTTGACAATGAGTCTGCTGGCCGAAACTCTACCTGGGGACAGGGATACACCCCTTTTTGATTACCCTTTCAACGAACTACTCATCTGGGCTGTGCTCACTAAGAGGCAACAAATGGCTCTTCTCATGTGGCAACACGGGGAAGAAGCTCTGGCTAAGGCACTCGTTGCTCTGAAACTTTACAAAGCCATGGCCCACGAAGCTGCCGAAGATGATCTTGAGACGGAGGTTTACGACGAGTTGCGAGGGTATGGAAAGGAGTTTGAGAATATCGGTGAGTTTGGGAGGTGGGAATTCGATTATTGCATCTCGTTTTAGTTTACTTTTCTTACTAATTGTATATCTTTAGCTTTAGAGCTTCTGGATTTTTGCTATCGACAAGACGACGATCAAACTCAACAGCTGCTTACTTCCGAACTTCAGAATTGGTCCGGTCAAACCTGTTTGTCACTCGCTGTTACTGCCAATCATCGTCCTCTCCTCGCGCATCCTTGCAGTCAGATTATTCTCGCAGATCTGTGGATGGGCGGGCTACGAACACGCAAAAACACGAATCTCAAGGTCTAACAACCAGGCGTTTTATTATTACTTTTTACATCTGAACTTCTAGACTTCGCCGACTGACTTAGCCAACGATTTCTATAAACTTTAGGTAATACTCGGCCTACTATGTCCTCCTTATATAACTCGGCTGGAATTTAAAAGCCGAGAAGAGCTGCAGCTGATGCCGCAGACTCAGGAAGAGCATTTAATCGCTCTTGAAGACGAGGACGAAGATAGCGATTATGAGCAAGGAGTTACGCCGACTTTACCTCAAACTCAAGCTCAAGTACATCCGGAAGTTGAGGTAATATTTTCAGAGTTTCAGAGCTTCGGAGTTTCGAAGTTTCTCCACGTTTTCGTAACTAATACAATATCTAATAGTGTTATTAGCGTGGCAATTATTTTACTTGCTTAGTTTTCTCACAAGGCTCTATATTATGGACTTTGAGAGGAAATACGATGATTAATATCAATGTGGTTAACATTTCCCAAAATAATTAAGTAGAGCGCTGACAAGCTAATATTTTCATTAATATTATACATAGGCGCCGATTATTCTTTTTGCATATGATTGTTACGCTCGGATGTATTAAATGTTTTCTAGAAACGTCCGCGTAGCAGTTTGAGCATTCGCAGCAAATCCTCTTGCAGTCAGCAAGGCATCAAGGTACAACCAGCACTGAGGGAAAATCGAGAGATTAATATATAAAATTAATTTTTCTTTATGCTTGCCTTGCTTGCCTTGTTACGTTAGTTGCTGCTGCTACTATTACCCCGTTATCGATTTCCCACAATGCATATAAACCCCAATCTGATTCAATCCCATCTTATTTTATCACTCAATGTTATCTTCTATCAGTCCCAGCTTATGGTATAATAGTCTTGCACAATTATCTCGTCAAAGATTTATATTGTGTATCTGTCCAAACGATTAGAGGTATGTTTACAGATTCAAATATTCCAGGTAAAACTGTCTCGTTGCCCTTGTATTGCTTTCACATATTTCTGGACCCGATTTTTCGTGCATATTCTAACCGAACGATGATAATCCATGTATGTGTTTCTACTTTCACACCCACATCTGATACCCGTCTCTGTTGCTAGTCGCGTAAATCTTTACTAGAATTATTCGAACGTTTGGACCTTGGTTTTTCCCAGGCATTGTTAACGAACGAGAATGGAAATGTGACAGCTAAAGAGACCATAGTTCAAGAGAATGGCAAAGTTATGACTGACCACGAGGACTACGTTCACAGATTCGTTCACTCCCCGCCTGAGTACTACGACAATAAAACAAACCGACAATTACGGCTGAAGAAGAAACTCTACGAATTTTATACGGCTCCGATAACGAAATTTTGGGCAAGCTCAGTGAGTTGAAAAATTGATGAAATTTTTGAGAACAAAAAAAATTGAAGAAATTAATAATGCAATACTCTTGTCAAATTCCAGATCGCATATATGATATTCTTGGTGCTCTTCTCATACTGCATTCTCGTGCGAATGCTCTACATGCCTTCCTGGGCTGAGTTATATTCAATAGCTTACGTCTGCACCCTTGGTTGCGAAAAAGCAAGGGAGATAGTGTCCTCAGAGCCAGCAACTTTGTCCCATAAATTCAGCGTATGGGCTTGGAACATGTGGAATCCGTGCGACGCCGCAGCCATTCTATTCTTTCAAATAGGACTTGTTCTTCGGCTGAGAAATTCCACGATGGAAATAGGCCGGGTTATTTACTGCGTTGATTGCATATACTGGTATCTACGGATACTCAACATTCTTGGCGTGAACAAATACTTGGGTATGCAGCCAATCGCTGTACATCTTTAGCTACTTTTTAGCAGCCAACCGAATAACTGAATGAATAAACGAATAAATTTCAGGTCCTTTGGTTACGATGATGGGAAAGATGGTGAAGAACATGATATACTTTGTCGTATTGTTACTCGTTGTACTCATGAGCTTTGGCGTAGCTAGACAAGCCATTCTCTACCCACACAGTGAACCGAAGTGGCGAATTTTGCGAGATGTGAGTCTGGAAGCTCTATATTTTCATCTAAAATTTAGAAATCTCTTCTTTTCGATCCCCAAGAAAATTTATCGACCCTTTTATCACCTTGCAGATATTCATCGAGCCCTATTTCATGCTTTACGGAGAGGTGTACGCCGATAATATAGATCCAGACTGCGGGGATGAGCCAGGAATGATAGCCTGTCATCCAGGGCGGTGGATAACGCCAGCTGTAATGTCAGTTTACCTCCTAGTCGCTAATATCCTTTTAATAAACCTCCTCATTGCTGTATTCAACAATATTTTCAACGAAGTAAATGCCGTTGCCCATCAAGTCTGGATGTTCCAACGTTTCACCGTCGTTATGGAGTACGAGCAGAAGCCGGTCCTACCTCCGCCGCTGATCATTGTATCCCACATCTATCTACTGATCAAGTATATAATCAGATATGTCCGGCAAGACGGGGAGATGAGATCTACCGAGGCTTACGATAACGGGCTTAAACTCTTCCTCGAGGCAGACGATATGGAAAGATTATACGACTTTGAGGAGGAATGTGTCGAAGGATATTTCAGGGAGCAGGAACTAAAGCTTCAAATGTCTACCGACGAGCGGGTGAAAGTAACGACGGAACGCGTCGAATGGATGCATCAGAAGATCGAGGACATAAACAAGAAGGAAAATAACCAGAATGCTTCTCTGCAGGTAATTATCAGATCCGTAAAGATCTCGGGGTAGATATTAAGCCTTTGCTTTATTACAGGCGGTAGAATTCCGCATCAGGAAGATGGAGGAACTGAACGAGCAGACCTTAGCTCATTTGGGAGTGATTCATCGCTTCATGGCGACTCACACTTCGAATTTAGACCTCCTAAGGATGGATGGAAACTCTGAACTTCGTACCAGAAGAGCTTCCGAGAGGTCCGAAGCTGCCTCGGAAACCGACGTCCCGGTCCAGTCTCCTCTGCTTCCAGTCCGACGCAGAAAGCTCCTAAGATCTTTGACGGATGCTGCTTTCTTCCCGACAACTACGCCTATAGAGGACGAAGTCCCTTTGCGAGCCACGGTGCTCAGCTCTTTGGACAATCTCAGCAAAAATGACTCCTCAACGAGCGGAGAAGCCCCGATTTGTCAGGCCAATTCAAAGGCTTCGGAAAGCATCGCTAGCGCGGATGATAAGGCTGGGAAAGAAACGACGGAGCAAGAAGCGAGGGATGGAAGCATCGATGTAACCTCCAGCTCGGTCTTTGAAGCAAGGCGCAATTCCTCCGGGCATCCACCTTCCGTGAAACAAACAAGCCGCACACTCTCAGAGCCCGAAAATTTCCTCGCACCTCCAGCCAGAGGTGTCACTTGGGCCGAACCTCGGGTCGCAGTGATTCCTAGTAATACTGCGAACAATAATGCCTCGTCTAATCCAAGATCTGTTCTTCTCGCTATGCGGTCTGAGTATACTAGTATTACAGACGAGCTTGAGAGCTACTGTGGCTTGTTGAGTCCGCCCAGAACCCCGCCGGTTTCTCCTCCGCCTCGTCGCGGAAGATATGCTTCCGAGATGTCGAATCCCGAGATGGCTCTGCACATCGAAAAGGAGCATCTCAGGGACGCCGAGGAATGCGATTATCAACTCATGGAGGGGCTGATACACAGGCGATATCTTCACGAGGCTGATATTTTAGAAGATGTCGAGGGCAACGGGCTCGACGACGGCGCGTTTTTCTTAACTGTTCATAACGAGAGGCGGCAGCTCAGGAGGACCTCCGCTGTCGAAGATGAGACCTTCAGGTCAAGGCCTACTATCAGCGTTACTAAGGAAATTGAACAGACTCTCGCCAGACCAACTATAAGAGATAATGACGCTGATCAAACGGACGAAAATGGGCTTAGCACTGGTCCCGCACCAGCGTCTGAGACTATGTGCTGAGTGAGTCTTTTACGGGGATTTTTAATGGTTCTAGGAAATTTTTTTAGGATCCTGAGGGATATGTGGGAATTATGATACTTACAAATTCGTTCTCTGGGACTCGGAGAACCTCTTTTTCTACATGGTTTTCTGACCATTCTACTCGCTGGATAGAATGGATTATTTTATCAATGACTGTGTCTTCATATCAATTCAGGTGCATGAAACTTTTAATAACAACATTTAATATATCTATTGAATTTTTTTTTTTTTGTATCTTCTTTCTTTCTCATCGACGAGTTATTTTCGTCCGGTGTTTTATTGTTCTCGGTACGTTTCTGAATTGCGGTATGTACAAATAGCAGCTTAATTAACACAAGTTATTCACTATTTCTTCTGGATAAATTTGTGGAAAATAACTTTTATATGAATTTTTTTTTTTTTTTTAGCCATGTGGTTTGTTTTATTTGCCATAGTGACGATCATTCGAAGTTAGAATAAATTTCAAGTTACTATATTTGATACACTTCGTTCATAGGATATAGAGAGAATAAAAAAATATCAAAGGACTAATGAATAATCAATATCTTGAATGAAAATTTCAAAAATAAGAATTTTATCAGATTTGTGATAATTTACACAGAATTTGATATCCGAAAGTATGTATTGTCATTTGATATATACATTTTAATATTATAGATCTCAACTGAGGATAATATTTCGCCTTTTTGAGCGTATTTTCGTAAAATTAATTATTGACACTACTCATTTTAAACAATAGTCGTACATATTCCAATAAAATATGTTCCCTCACATAGTTATACAAATGTTATACATATTATGGCAGCTTTTACAAAAAGCTAGTGATCGAATTTGAATTATTAACATTTCTAAATGTTCATATAGGCAATACAATTAAAAAAAAAAAAAAACTGATCCGTAAATATTCTATATCATAGATATTTGCGTATTGATCATACATATACATATATACATACATAGATAAATCCGTAAAGTTTCTATTCAATTCTACTTGATATTAGAGCTTATTAGTAAATATATAGCGTAATTTTTGCCGAAGATTTGATTCTAGGATTTTTAATCAATTTTTAAATAATAATAAAACTCTTAATTTGTATATTATAGGAATGATTATAACTTTAGTAATATTAAAACGGTAGGTAATCGACAAATATCATGTGTGTTAAACTACCTATAACCGTTTTGTGATTACGTGTGTTTTTTTTTTCGTTGTTTTTTGTTTTTGAGAAAACGGCATGAAAAATGCTGATCAAAGGGCTAAAATAAAGACGTGATCGTTATAGTACACACTGTAATATTGCTCAAAAAAAAAAAAAAAAAAAAAAAAAAAATTATTTAAATTAATATGAAAATATATCGAATCGAAAGTTTTTAGTAATCAAATTAGTAGAAATAACGACACGGTTGTAAAATATATTTATATATTTTACCCTGAACGCTGAATTTTAATCTCTTATAATAATAATTAGATATGTATATTTCAGTCGTGAAAATATATTCAATATGACGTAAGATCGTTACATAAAACTAGTCACCCAAGGCAATTAATTATTATATTATTCATTGCCGATAAAGAAAAGTAAAAATCACCAATATTATAGACAATTGCATAAATTGTACAGATGTATAACTGTAGTGAAACTATATATTTCACCAAAACGTGTAGAGTGACTTGAAATTAATTAGTTACCAAATCACAGTTGTTACCTCTATACCTAATCGCAATAATTCCACTACGTAATTAAAACGATTAATTATAATAATAGTAATAATAGTTATAATATTAATCATAGACAATGTGATAGACTTTTTTTTTCCCCCCTTATTCTTTCCTCCGCGAGAGTTCTTCATTATGCTATACATATAATACAAAAATCTCTTCCACGAGTAGCTGGTATATTTGATTAACAGAAAAAAAAAAGAAATGATTCTTTGAAAAAAAAAAAATAACGATTCTTTGAAAATATTGGTATATTATGTTTTATCATACGATATTATGATGGATCGTTTATCAGCTAACTTTGACGGCAATAGATAGATTTTAATTCATATTATGCCTGTATGCTATATTGGATATACGAGTGATTTAAAGCGAGACAATAATACATGATTATAATTATATTAATTGATATTTGAATATATTTTTTTATTTGTCGATTAAATACATAGTTTTATTATTTATAATATAATTATCATCGATACTTATACATATATAGATATCTTATCTATGGTAGCTATCATATTTACATATATGTGACTGCATCTGAAATACACGTGGCTATAATATGTAATTATAATACGTTATAATTAAACATATAGTATTGAAGAATGTTTCCTCGTGATAGCAAAAACAAAAACAATATAATAATAATGATAGTAATCAAATTCGATTCTATGATTAGGACGGTACAAATATATACTCGATGTATCATCATCCTACTCCTCCTAGTGTTCACAAATATTAAATGAAAATAACGTAATAATAATTAGATAATTACTCATCATATGCTTATCAATTTGATTATAAAATATAGGTACATAATAATTGGGTGGATTAAAATTTCTATCCGATTCTCCTTTTGCTGGTAGCAATATAATAATCATATTATCAGTGAGTATATATAATATATATATATGTAAAATTTCTAAAATTCTTCGGAACTGATCAATTTAACGCCCTCATATACATATATACATGTATGTATTAAGCGTTTCTCTTTACCAGCTAGCGAATGTAAATTCTACTGCCTATACATATATTTGTCACGGAATATTGTATATGTAACTCGTATTATAATCACGGTTTGTATTTCTATGTGTGTAGCGATTATTGTGTATCTACATCAATCGTGTGATTATTATTGAACGTCAGAAATCAACGATATATGGATATCAATTCGATTTTCAAGTGAATTTAAGGAATATACCGTGTATTATGATCATTCGAATTTAATAACTGATCTATAGATTGATTATTAACATATCATGATTCATACGAAAAGGAAAAGAATTAAAAAAAAAAAAATACGGTATCCAAGCTTCATTTTTGTCCGGTATATTATTACATCCGTATCAAATCGTGATTATTTTTGTAACATATTCAATTTTTTTTCAAATTATACTATAAAAAATAACAGCAGATCATTTTTACCGAACTGAATTAAAAACATATCAATTTTTCAATGAACATTTTTAATACAGTGCTTTGACTAAAACCGTTTCTAAGACAATTTATATTATCGATAACTAATAAATAATGGCAATCTACATCAATTCTATATTTATTTTTTTTTTTCTTGATGTGATACTTGTGGAGTGAGAGTATATTTCCTATAGAAGTATATTAAACGCCGATAAATTTCAATAAATTGTTTGTACGAAGTTTGTATAATTATATACGAAAACTTATACCTCGTATACCAATAAACACGATGCGATCTCTCGTATTTAGTGAAATTTCGATCATTCTGTATGAATGAATTTTGAAATCATAACATTATAATATGTTTGCACAAACTTGTAACGAAAATTTCTAAACTTAACTAAATGAAAACAAAAAAAAAAAAAATAATTAAAATTAAATATAGTATTAATCAATTTGAATTCAAAAATCTGGTTTATCAATCTAAACATACATATCTTATACCAAGTCATCTAACTCCGTTCTTTTTCCGATTCCGCAATCTCTTCCCAGCTCCCTAGTAAAGAAAAACAGAAAGAAAGAAAGAAAGGAAAAATAAAAAGCATGTATAAGAAACGTAGAGACGAAAAATTAGATTATATACTCTTATATTATTTCAGTCGGTTTAATATAATGCTTGAAGTTATAAATTGCGTGCCGTATTGTAATATCACGTAACGTAAAAGTTGCAAATTTGTTGTTCAATTTTCCAATGAATTATTCAAGTGCTTTTCTTGTATATACACCAAGAGCCATGAATTTTATCTGGATTTGATTGCAGGCCACCTTTATTCCGGGCGTAATATTATTATTGCGTGAAGAAAAGAGAAATGTCAAATGTTATTTAAACTGTATCAAAGATTATACATAGTTCCATTATAACACCGTGTGTCAAATTCTGCAAATTGCAACTGACGCTTGGAACCAATTAGTTTCCACCTAGTTAAATTTCGCTCTATAGTAGCTCTGAGTGACTTGATGCAATTTCTAGCCGGTGCTTAACACCCTGCAGATTGAATCAATGCCGGGAAATCGATGCATGCAGAAAAATGTTCATATTGCTGATTATTTTTCAAACGAATCTTTGAAACGAATCAGTTGCAATTTATATTATTCATACATACCCTCGTAGGCTTGTGATAATGACGAAAAATAAAAATAAAATTGCAGCAGGAAGCTGCGCCTCTGTCTGCAGTTTTAGCTGCCCTCTAGGCCATGAGCTATTCGTGCCATAGTTTGATTAACAGATTATTAAAATACAAACTGTTTACAAAGCTCTGCATAATTAAGCGAGCTACTGGCACGCTTTTACCTCAGACCTAGTTTTATAATAATCTCGTTCAGCACGCGTAGTGCTAAAATGCGTGTCAATCTGTTCTCCGCTCTGCAGGTTCTCGGTTCTCAATTATCCGGAGCTTATTGCAAGCCCATGTGCTTCGTATCAGTTTCTATAATACAGCCAACGCGGACACGGAGTGTAAAGTGAAATCTGAAGCATGAAAATACTCAAAAATTTCGCCCCCAGAAGATCCGAACGTTTTAATGTGTGGCTTAAGGATTATTTGAAAAACAGTTCGGTCGCAGGATGCGCTTACTACGTTTTACCCGAAACGCGACCCAAGGAGCGGTAATTGACACCGAGATTCAATCTACTAGCATAAAATCATCGAAGCCTTTGAACGCAAACTAAACTCGTTTCAAATCGTATTCCAGAATTTTTTGGCTCGCGGTGCACATCTCATCCGTAATATTCGTCATCATAATGACTCTGCAAGCCACTTTGGATTACACGAGTACTCTGACAGTGACTACCGAAGAGACGAGAAGTTTTCCAGTTCAGAACGTCGATTTTCCAGGCATAGCGATTTGTGACGTGAACAAGATCAGCTATGCAAGGGCTGTGGAAGTTGCGGCTGAAATGTGGGTCTAGCGACAGGAATAATTATGATACATAATTTCATTCTTTTCTTTTCATTCATCAATTTCCCCGCTATAATCGTAGCATGGAATATAATCACGGTGGAAATATCACCCACCGTGAGGTTGCTGACATGTTGAAATACCTGGGGCACCTTTACCTCTTCGAATTAAACCGGGGCGAAGAAGGCGCCGTGAATCTACTCCACAAACTTTTGACAAGACGTTATAAAAGCTACGTCCCCGACGTGGTGAAAAAGGTTCATTACCCCGACCGAAAATTAAAGCATATAATTATTCACACGTATTTTATATTTTTCGAAAAATTAAATTCGATCAATAATTTCAATAAAGCTCAGAACTTCCTGTCGACATATGCTGCAATGGTGCAGCTGGGACGGAAAGGAACAAGCCTGCGAAGATATATTCTTCCCTCGTAAAACAGGGGATGGTTTTTGCTGCACGTTCAATTACGCTCGACAAAGTGACGACTTCGGAAGGTGGGTATCGCTCGAAATTTTTCTAGCCAATACACGATCTGCAATGATTTCTTCCAGGCCATGAGATTAGTTTTAAAATGCGGGATTTTATTCCAGTCTTCAAGGTATCGAAGACGAAACTTTGTCAACTGGTGGAGTGGAGCGATCGCGAGCTGTTGGCTTGCAGTTTGGCTTGACGGTATTATTGCGATCAGAATTCGCGGATCATCATTACAAAATACTTCCAGTACAAGGCTACAAGGTTTTCCGGACAGTTTATACCAGTTTGCGTCTTCTAGCTCCTACAAACGCTAAAAGTGTTTCTATTCCCCTTTCAGATCCTGATATTCTCCCCTTTGGATTACCCGGATGCATCGAGTGGGAGTCTTCGCGAAATTCTTGTCTCACCGCAGACAGAATCTTCGCTCACTCTTCAGGCAACAACTTTTTACTCTGTTCAGGTTCGCGGTGGTTACTAGCTTTCTTTTCGCGTCTCATACTCGTTCGGATTGCGAACTGCAGTGCCCGACCGAATATTGACTCTCACTACTCGAGTCTGTCTTTCAGGAAGTTTCCAGGTACGACGTCGACCAGCGAGACTGTCTCTTCAGTAATGAACAATCTCACAAATTCGGTGGATACTATTCCTACAGCGACTGCATAATGTACTGTAGGATATCGGATATCATCAAGTTCTGCAAATGCGTTCCGTTCTTTTATCCTACTCCGTCGGACGGAGGTGTGTACCGTTTTTCCCCGTTTCAACGACGTTCGGAAATCTCTGAAATATATATTTTCTTTTCAGAAAGAGTCAGAACTTGCGATCTCATGGATCTTCATTGCTTGAAAGAATACAGGAGTAAATATTTCCGAAAAAACTGACACTGCTGATGATTTTTTTAACGAAATACATTTTCCGTTTCACGTATAGACAGATGGTGGAGGGTCAGGCCAAGGTTTGAAAAACTGATGGAACCGTACGAAGATTGTTTTCCAGAAGGACCAAAGGGTGTTTTAAACTGCACCGAATGCCTCCCGGCTTGTACAGACGTTGGTTATCAAGTTTCGGTTAGTTCTGCACCGTTAAGACCCGGAGAAGTGATTACTGGCAAGTAAGTGTAGATTCATTTGAATAGTCGAAATATTCTGCAAGCTTTATTGTTATTACGTCGTGATTGATACAGACTGTATAACTTCCTCGCAGGGAGACTTCGAATATTAACAACCACAGTATCGTTAATATATTTTATAGACGTACTGGAACGATCAGACTTAGACAGGACGTAATGTTTTACTGGTACGAGCTGATGAGTACGTATAAAAATTCTTCAAACTTCAATCTATCTGTCGAAGTTGAGATTCTTTAGATCCAACGGTTCATTGAATATTCGCTTAAGCAATTTTCCGAAACTCTATTCTCTTCGCAAATTTATTGAACCATGATTATACAACGTTTAGGCAACTATGGTGGGATTTGCGGATTCTTCTTGGGCATAAGCTTAATTAGCGTCATTGAGTTCATTTACTTCTTCACTTTACGGCTGTACAAACGGAAGGATGATAAAGAAAAGGACGGAAGCACTCGATTGACCTTTGTCAAAGCTGCAAGGCCCAGCCTACGGCCATTGTACTGGCATGAGATGATACAGCCGAATGTCAAATATTGATTGGCAAAAATACCTTGCTTATAAGGATCCTGGAAGTTTCAGCCTTTCCTAAATATTTATTCAACTATCGAGCTCAACGACACAATAACAAAATTAATTCTGTACAAAGATGTTTTTTTTTCCCATAATGCCCTGGAAATCTTCGAAAATTTTCGTTTCAATTTGAACTAGTAGAAGCGCCATTGCCGGCTGCTCATGCGAGACTATTTACAATATTCCAAAGCTTCTGTTATTCAAAGTGAAAAGTAAAGATCACCCTGTGTGCTGTTAATAATAAACGAGGGATGAAATACTGAACATATTGTCGAAAATGATAACAGTATCAGATCCACAGAGCCCCTCTACTGTTGCCTCTCGAATTTAGTGCTTCGTTATTTGAAAAAATTATGACCTACTGCAAAAACTCTGATGTTTTAACATTTGAATGATTAATCAGCTAGCATTTGGCGGATTATTGCCATCGTTTAGCACATGTCGTATTAATATTTTAGTGAATTAGCTTTTATAAATCGAGTCCAAGTCCCCGTTCTCGCAGTTAGTCTCGAAGAACTGACAAAACCGCAGTGCCCGAATTGGGAAATCTGAAGCATGGCTATTCCAGCGATTAAACTAGCCCCTAAAAATTCTAGCGGCTTGAAAAACTGGGCGGAAGATTACTGCAAGAATAGCACAGTCGCAGGGTGTGCGATTTACGTCTCGTCTGTGACTGGACCAAAGCAAGGGTAATTAGCTTCGGAATAGAATTGAGTTTGAAAAAAGCAGAGGAATAAGTTTTCATACTTTATTTTCTATTTTACAGAGTCATTTGGTTCGCTGGACACATTATCTGCGTAATATGTGTGATATTCATGATAGTAACTGCGACTTTGAATTTTGCGAAAATTCCCACGGTCACTACGCCGGAGACGAGCAAATACCCTATTTATAACGTTGATTTTCCAGCCGTAGCAATTTGCGGTGTTAACAAGATAAACTATTCAGCAGCTGTGGACGTCGCCAAGGATATGTGGGTGCTCGAGTGTCCTGCAGTTGCGTTTCAAAAGGTTTTCTCACTTCATTTTGCCTCCCCAATTTCAGCATGGAGTACAGTCACCTCGGAAATTTCACCCTTAGAGAACTCACAGACATGTTGAAGTACCTGGGTCACCTTTACCTCTTCGAATTAAACGACGGAGAAGAAGGTGTAGTGGATTTACTTCACAAACTGTTAATGAGAAGGTATAAACATTACGTGCCTCGCATATTGGAGAAGGTAGGTATACCTACACCCTCCGTTCTCATTTCGCGAATAATTATTGTTCATTATTCATTTTATAATTAGTTGTATAATCACAGCTCGCACCCTCTTGTCGATGGTTATTACAATACTGTAGCTGGGGCGGGAGAGAAGAAGCCTGCGAAGATATATTCTTCGCTCGTAAAACAGGGGACGGTTATTGTTGCACATTTAATTACGCTCGAAAAAGCGATGATTTTTCAGGGTGAGTTATACTCAGCTTGAAATTACACGTCCAGAGAGCGCCGAGAGAGAAGCTCGATCTTTTTCTCGGATATATTTTCCAGCACAAATACCGATCCGCAGACTTTGGCATTCGTTGATATCGAGCGCTCGCAAACTACCGGACCACGATTTGGTCTCACGGTATTAATGCGGTCGGATTTCCGGGATCATCATTACAAGATACTTCCAGCCCTGGGTTTCAAGGTTCGCCAAACTCCCCTCCCCTCGCCAGTCAATTCAATAAACCAATTTTCTTACAGATTATGATATACCCCTCGCTCGATTACCCCGATGCACCCAGCGGAGGCGTTCGCCAAGTTGTGGTTTTGCCGCGGAGCGAAGCCTCGCTGACTCTTGAAGCCACCCCCTTTTACTCAGTTCCGGTAAGTCTTTTTATAATTTCTCTTGAAAATCGCGGATTAGATATTCTGAAAATATTTCAGGAGGTTTTGCGGTACAACGTTGCGACGCGAGGCTGTCTCTTCCCCGACGAGCAGGCTTTCATTTTCGGAAAGTTCTATTCTTATAGCAACTGTTTAATGTATTGCAGAATAACTGATATCCTGAAATTGTGCGATTGCGTACCCTTTATTTATCCGACTCCTAAGAGCGGCGGTAAGTCGCAAGTTTTTTCTACAAATTTTATACCACTGGCATGAATACTGATTATTATATTTCAGCCAACGTGAGAGCCTGTGATCTGAGGGACTTACCTTGCCTAAGAAAGGACAGAGGTAGGTAAATGTTCGACGAAATGTCAATGTCGAACCCGTGTTTCATATTTTGGGGTATTCGTCCAACTTTTAAAACCCGAAAGTCATTAAATTATGAAAAACAATAATTGATTTTCTGTGTATCTATTCAGACAGATGGATGAGGGTCAGCCCGATACCCGGACAGCTGAGAGTTCCATGGAAGGATATTTCTCCTGATATTCCAAACGACGACTTGAATTGTACCGAGTGTTTCCCAGCATGTAAGGATGTCGTGTATGAAATTTCGCTCAGTTCTGCACCGCTTGCATCTTCCACAGTACGCATGGGCAAGTAAGTATAAATAATTTCGCGTGTCATAGTAATTTTCTATGATAGATTAAAAGGTAATATTTCCTCCAGAAATACCTATCATCTTCAGGATAGTCACAGCATCGTTAATATATTTTTTAAACATTCTACTACAACCAGACTTAAACAAGATGTTCTCTTCTACTGGTACGACCTGTTGAGTAAGTAAAATTATGCCTGATTGAAAGTTCATTATTTCTTTTCTTCCAATCTTTTTCTACATACTAGTTTGAATCGTTTCGTATAAAAATTGATAGTTTGTTAATTTGGCGCAAACACTGCTAATACAAATCTATACTTAAAAATTTTCTTCGTTCAGGCAACTATGGAGGACTATGTGGTCTGTTTCTTGGCGTCAGCGTCATTAGCGTAGCTGAGCTTCTTTACTTCTTTACTTTGCGATTATATAACCGAAAAGATGGGATACAAAAAGGAGGAAATTCGCGGATCACCTTTGTCGAAGCTGCAAAGCCGAGCCTACGGCCATTGTACTGGAACGAGATGATACAGCCAAATGCCAAATATTGATTGCAGTCGCGAAATCCTTCTTTTATAATGCTTCGTAAGAAAGGATTTCACCGTTATTCAAGAGGCTAGATCTGTAACACTAAAAAAAAAGTTTCGATTCCACAAATCAATGAAAGTCTTTTTTTCTAATTACACGTCCGCTTCTTACGTTTCAAAAGCTGAAACGACAGACGACACCGAATCTTATAAATTAGGAAAGTTTGCACATTAATTATAATCTTTATCTATACAAAAAAAAAAAAAAAACTTTCATATTTTACTGCTTTCAGGGATGTGAAAAATAAATCCAATGTACTGTAATAATGATTGACATCGAATGTATTTTCGGGAGTGATTACAGTATCAGATCAGGAGAGACCCTGCGTGTATTGTCTGCGATATAATTTCTTGATCTACGGATTAGAAAAATAACAACTTTCTGTGAATGTTAATATTCGCAGGTAATGATGTCAAAGATTATTATCTGTGCTTTGAAAAAGTCTCACTTGCTGCTTTGCGTCATTAAAATATAAAATAAACTCACTGAAATTAAATCCTCGACGATTTTACCCCGCTCTTTGGCACTAGCTCCAATTAGTTCCCAAACCGTCTCTGTAGTTAATTCAGCACTTTTCATCGCACTCGGTGATCAAAGGTGGCGCACAGTCGCTGTGCCTTATACCGAATGTAAAGTTTGGCGCACACTTGTGGCACTTGTAACAGTACATGTATTTCGGACCAGGACCGCAAGTGTTGGTGTACCCAGTTTGTCTCGGGGAAAGACTGAACCTAGGAGCTTTTGGCTTCACGACGTCAATGTTCATGGGTCCAAACTTGGGCCCAGGACTTGCGTCGCATCTGGTACCACAAGGCCGAGCTGCACTGTGGACGAACAATTTCAAACTCCTCTATTCAACGTCTCAAGCAATTGGGATCTACGCCTAACAGTCGATCATCTTAAACCAAAACTTTCCGGTTGGTTTCAAGTCTCAGAAAATTAGTTCCGAACTTTGAACTTCGATCGGAGTCTGAGAGAAGCAGAATCTCTTTTGCCCAGCGAAATTTTACTCACAGAGTGAAACAAGGCGAGGCAGTTTTGTCAGGAATACGACATCCCATTACCGGCGGGAGTTTATACGGTCCTGGAGTACCGCCAGAAGTTCTAGGATTCGTCCTGCCGCAGATTGTGAATATCGGCGATCGTGGGCTGTCCGGAAGTTTGTACGGACCAGGAGTGCAAGTTGTTCCTTAAATATCGCGATATGAATAACGTGACGAATATTTCATTTTTTTACAAAATCAGAGTTTCAGCTCACCCATCGACGTTGCACGATATCCGATCGTGAATGCTGGCGAATTCGGAGGCTTTAAGACGTTGTACTTTGGGCCTGGACTACCGCAGGGCATTTGGGAGGTCTGCCTTCTCCTGAAGGAGTAGGCTGGATTTCTGTACTTGGTAGTGTCATGATTTGGGTATCCGGTTAGCGTCGGAAGTAAGTATCGCGCTGGGCCCGGACCTTGTAATAAATGATGCAATACGTTGATTTCCAGCTCTATTTCTTATCAGACAATCCGCGCTAAGATTGCCACGAAGCATCGCGTAGCTGACGTCGAATTTTTAGTACAGAATGCGTGTCAGAGATAAGAGGTACTATTTTTGGAAGCTGATATCAAGTTTGTAAATATCATTTGGCCCCGGATGAACGTAAACCAAATGAGCTTCCGGAACCGCGAGAGAAATCTCTGACCTTTTTCATATAACATTCTACATACATGCGGTATATCAAACGTCGCGTGCCATGATTGCCACATCGCAACGTAAGACGGGGTCGTAAATTTTCCAAGTGCTTGCTACAACCTTGACTCCGAGTAAATACCTGCCATACGAGATATCACGTGCTTCAGATTACAATACCTGACTCCCGTTTTATCACAGTTTTTACATAAGTGACAAAATATTAGCGAATTATGATTTTACTATTCATTACACGCCTTGTAGTATAATTTTTTTTTATCTTAAATTTGAACCAATTTTTACGCGAAGTTTGTTATATTGAATGTCGAGGGTGAGATTGTGAGTGAAAAAATAATTATATAGCATGAAGTTTTACTCTTGTTCCCGACGCAGCCGGATAGCTTTTTCGGTTCCTTGGGTTTGCCTGATTTTGAGTCATCGTTTTTGGCTTTTTTATCTTTCTTCGGCATATTTGGGGAAAATTGTTGTTTTTATTAACACTTGAGATTTGAATTTATGGAATTTATTTAATAGAACTGATTCTCCCTCACTCCCATTTCTCATACGAATTTATTTTTAACCTAAAGATAAACGAAAGTTATTGATATACAAACACGATTAAACTCTCACGCTCGAAAGCACAGTCAGTTCATTTTTTCTTTCTTGCTTTTTTTCTCCCTTTCATACGAGCTCAAACCATAGTCGCGTAGTTATCGCTATTGGCCACTGAACAAAATTGAAAAGAAAAAAAAAAAATGCTCTTAGAATAAATAGGAATAAAATAAAATCGGGATTAATTAATTTGGACAGCATATATTTATTTATTGAACAATCACATTGGACGGACATGAGATAGAACCCAGAATCTAGTCTCCACTACAAGCTATTCGTCATCAAATTCTGTCACAGCTGGGGGCGCACATTCGCTGTGTTTTACACCGAAAGAAAATTTGGGTGGATTTTTTCCCCCGAAAAATTGCGGGTAATATCGAGGACCAGGGCCACATTGAACCCCGGATCTACCCAGTCTCGAGGCTAAAGTATAAGCCGGAAGTCTCCGCTTAACCAAGTCGTAATTTTGATTACCATACGCCGCAGGTCCTGGACTTGAATCGGAAAAATCTTTTCCATGACGACTGGCACTGTGGATGTAAGAAAAACGCAGAAACAAGTATGAAAAGTTGGGTTGAACGTTTTCAGCGATTTTTCAACCCCTTGACGAAAGCCTGAGATTACAACAATTCTGTGCGAAAAACGTACATCGAAAACGCCCCCATGGCTGTTTTATCGGGGACTTTAGGCCCTAGGCACGATGGAATAAGATAAATTGGCCCTGGTCCATCTCCCGACATGTGATCATTTGTTCGTTTCTTTATGCTGAAGGCCGCCGGTCTGAGGCTATGATTCATAGGTGGACATTTTTCCGGACTGTAAGCTCCTGGCCCAGGGCCACTGCAATCAGCCACTGCAAGAAAACAGGGTATTAATATAATATCTTATACGTATACGCGTATGAGTCGAGTTGCCATTAGCTAATCTTGTCGCTCCGAATAACGTGTATGATTGATTATCGTATTGCAAGCCTACTTTTCGTGCCATCTCGAAAGCCCAGGGTATAGGCGGGGGACTTTTGTACCCCGTAGTTTGTCTGTCCCTCGATTTTATAGCAGGGACCTGGTCCAAACCCTAAAATATTCGTGCCAATTCGTGTCCTCATAGTAAAAGCAGGGTTGCGATATCTTGATGGATCGTGGCCGTTGTATCCGACAAGACTGGGCAATAGATAAGCCGGCCCTGGACTGGCTGTGAATTACAACCCCCAGATGACATGGGGGTGAGAATTAATAAAACCTACACCCGATAGGTACGCGGCGTAAAACTCACCTTTGGCCGTGCAGCTAAGCTTTGGTTTTTCTTTATCGTCCATTATCGTAAAACGTGAAACTAAAATGGTTTTTAAAAAGTATGTAAAGTTTTAAGAAAGGTAAATACAGTGGTAGAAAATTACTGTTAAAATTCTTGGTAAAAATGACAGAACCGATCGATATGGATCGTGTGAAAAAATTGAAGGGGTTTCACACAAACACGTGTGACAAAAATCTGAAGGGGTTGATTCCTCCATCTTTTTTGTCTTTCGTTGAAAATAAATGCATACATATTCAAGAATCGGTGTTAAACTTCGCCGCAATGTCGATCAATGAATTCAGAATGAATTGAATATTCAGTTTGTACTCGGTGAGTTTTATCCCTTAAATTTGACCAATTTAATTACAATTCTGGACTCGATAGAGACGTCGAAAGTATTTCGTAATGGGCTCATAAGATTCATATATTCAAGTTTCGAGAGAGCGGGAGGATTCCCTCCGACAAAATTAAATATAGCTTTTTTAATATAACAAATTATTTCTATGAAAGCATAATATATAGGTACGGCTATTTCTAAGCATTGAATCTCGCCATTTCGATCAGAAAATTTGGTCCAGTTTTTTCCCTTTATTCAATTTGTTCTCACAGGAGAATTTTCAATCTCGAGAAATTTATTTCGCTACAGAAATATAAGTAGATATGTTTTAATCTCTCGTCGAGCAATCTTCTGTTGATATCTACCAACACGGTGATCTTTAAGACGATAAACATTGCTAGGAATGATTTATGCATCTGCATACGTAGCTTTCTGGGGGCTAATTACAGATTGCTAATTGAGAAAGGCGATTATACAACCTCAAACACTCCGTTGTCTAAAGTTGATACTACATTATTTACGCTTTGCAAATGTCGAAGATAAGAAACTCCGACTCTAGCCAAGTGCTGACGATTATGATTCGAAAACCATGCACATATTCTCCAACAGCGAAGTATGACAGACCATCATGGCGAACGGTAAACAGAATCGGCAACTATTCCACACAGTTTTACACTTCTATACTTACCTACATATTTTTTAATCAACTTTTTTTTTCCAGACAATAATCAAGCGTCTGGATCAAGAAACGAAGAAATTGACTTGGAGAAGGAAGTCAGTTTGTCAGGTAAGCTTATCAAACACTCCTATCCCCTGTTCTTAAGTTTTCATCATCCGAATAACAAAAGGCAACATTTTTTACAGTCAATAAGCCCACCACGAAAACGAGAGACGAAGAGGTGGACTTGGAGAGGGCCATAGAATTGACAGGTACATTCAATCGTTTTCATTCCTATTCCTGGCGAAGAGTTTAACCACAAAGTCGCAATTTTTTTCAGGATTCGGGCGCTTCAATGCTGGCCATATCACGATATGCGGATTAGCCCTTGTCTCAATGGTCCAAGAAACTTTGGGCATCGGTTTTATACTTCCAGCAGCCCAGTGTGACTTGGCCCTCACCACAACGCAGAAGGGTTATTTGTCCGGGGTGACATTTTTGGGTGAATAATAAAATCAGAAATTTTTCTTATTTCTGAGTTAGTTTCAAACACACGTTTCACCATTTTTTTTAGGGATGGTGATGAGCGCTCACGCGTGGGGTTTTTGCGCTGATACTTTCGGGAGAAAAAAAGTTCTTCTGATTTCCGTGTTCGGAGCTTGGGCATTCAGCTTTGCCTCAAGCCTCATACCTACCGCGGGGCTTTTCATAGGTTTTAGATTTTTAACGGGATTATTGTAAGTACGATTACCACATATGATAATAACGAACTATCGAGTCGTATTTGGGTACGAGGATTCGAATATCCTTTCCCATTATTCAACCGCATTGCTTGTTTTAATCCCTTTATTTTTTAAATCCCCCCGAAATTATTGTCACGGGGGTTTTATAGCCTGCAGGGTCAAATGGAATTTACGTATTCGCGTATTCATTTATTCATTTATTTGCTCACTCGTGGTATAACATTTTTATAACCACCGCGCCCACGCGTGACTATCATTTTTGTTTTTGCCACAGAGAAAATGTTGGGTGTGCGGTTTACACAAATCCCCAGTTTGATAAGTCACTTTTTCTCATTTTCCAGCCTATGCGGGACTACATCCACAGTATACGCTTATCTCAGTGAATTTCTTCCTCCTGCTAATCGATCAAAGATCATGACTTGGACCTGCGGCTTCGTTGCCGGCGCGTATCTCCTGATCCCGGGTATAAGAGACTGAATTTTTTTAATGAAAAAAACAAAAAATAAACAAATTAAAAAAGGAAATTTAAAGCCGTGGATTCTCGCCGTAGGTATCGCCTGGCTGCTTCTTCCTGTGGAGATAAACTGGAATCTTGGTTTCGTCGTTTTCACATCCTGGCGTCTCTATATCGTCATTATGGGCGCCCTATCTTTCGTCGAGTTTGTGGTGTTTCTGTATTTTCCAGAAAGCCCCAAGTTCCTTATGTCCGTTGGTAAGAAACAGGAGGCCCTCAAAATCCTGCGATATATTTACGCCCTTAATTCGGGAAACAGCGGCGACGATTATCCGGTAAGAAATTCCTAAGCCTTGACAAAATTTCCCAGAAATAAAAAAAAATATCATTTTCATTTATTTCATTCCAGGTGAAGGACTTAAAGTTCGAAATAACAGGATCTGATGACGGGAGTAGAGAACGGTTAGACATATCTTCGAAAATTTCTATGACACCCAAAGGTCTCGCTAAAGTAATGTGGCGTCAAACTGCTCCGTTATTTCAAAAACCGTACGGCTGGAAGTCTCTGCTTTTTTGCATAGTACAATTTGGAATGTACGTGAGGTATGTACGATGCAATCTTTAATTTAATAGTCGAATTAGTTTGTAACTTTGAACTTCATAGGGTAATAATTTCAGCCAGATATATACTGTGCTTTCCAATCGGACATCGGACAGATACACATTTCATTTTATATCTTTGTTTCTTTTTTTTACATTTTATTTTTCCTTTATATCGCGAATTTGAACTGAGCCGGGGAAGTTATTTTGTTTTCTTTTATTTTACACAAATGTCAGATTATCCCCACGTGCGTTGAGGGCGAGGGCTGTTTCATTAACTTCTCTTTGAAATCGTTGCTGGAAACTTTATTACTTGAAAAATGACAAGAATAAAAAAACCAAATACAACTCGTATTTTACAATTCTAAGAAGAAACGACCGAAAAAATTATTCAAGGCGATAGTAAAATCGTATATTTTCAACATTGTATTTGATATAAATAAATATCTTTCACATTTCGTCGCTAAAGTTCAGGTGGCATGTATCTTTGGATGCCAAATTTACTGAACATGATGTCGTCCGGTGATAATCTTAACGTATCCGAAGCCCCGTCTACTGTTTGCGAATTCGTCGCCTACAGGGAAAATCTCACTTCGTATTCTCACCCGGATTCAACTCTGGAGTGCAGCAATTTAATCAGAGAAGAAGTTTACATGAGCACTCTAGTTGTCGGTGCTTTCTACGTTGTAACTTATCCACTGTACGGGGGATTCGTGAGTATCTTTGGAAAACGAAATGTTTTAGGTAAGTATAAATATATATACGTTAGTCGTATATGTAAATACTTAATGAATTTCAAGAATATTTATCGCATTGTTAAATCAGACTAAAACTGTCATAAATATTTGACTATAAATCTTCCCCATTTTAACAAGTCTCGTATAATTGTTTGATGAAGAAAATCACTTCCTTGTAGATAACCCACTATCAGATAATATCACATACTGGGCTGATACACAGCTAGAATCAGATACGAATACAATATCCAATAATACGCTTCTGGAAACGTTCATGAATCTAATTACTTCCTTGATTAGTTTCGGCCCTGTTCTTGAGTGGGATTGCGGGTATAGGATCGTACTTTGCCCGGGATGAGATCACGTTTACTTTACTCCTGTCGGGATACGTCGTATTGGCAGGGACTTGTATCAGTGTTATGAGCGCTGCGATCGTCGACGTATATCCAACATATCTAAGGCAAGTCGTATTGCATTCTATAAATTTGAATATCGATTAAATTGCAGACGGTTTTCTAGATATTGACTATTTTTCGCCAATTTTTAAACGAAATTTTATCCAGGGACATCGACCTTACGACGATAAATTCGTAAACAATATTACAAGCGTTTAGTCTCTAATCGACGCCTTTTAACTTCCTCATTAGAAACTTCTTTCTTTTTTTTTACTTCAAGCTGCAATTATATGAATCGCGAGTCGGGGAGATTAATGAATTATATTTGTCGGTGAATTCTTGCGAGACGCGAGATAGCCGGAGCTTTCTATAACTTCTTAAGCTCCAGAGTTCAGAAGAGTTTCGTATCCGGCTTTCCTTTCAATATTTTACACCAATTTTTCCCCCGACTGTTATTTTCGTAACTGCGGTTACTTTTTACTTTATTTTAACCACGAGTTGCTTCCTTGTGCTTCTCTACCTCTGGTGCAAACTCTGCTTATGTTATTCTCGGAAAAGTTGGACTAGGCAGTTCCTAGAAACTTCCTAAAACGGAGAGTAAAAGAAACCCTTACGGTTTTCTTGCTTTTTTCACAAATCCAGAAATCTCTCCTTTCCATTGGACTTGATATCACGACATATTCTCACAAGAATTGAACGGGTGACCGACGGTAAGAGCGATATTGAATCCAAATTGTGTACCGATTTCTTTGATGTTACTTGAAAGATAAAAGCGAGACGGAAAAAGAAAATTCCGAGTAATTATACCGTCAAACCTTTCAATTAGCCGGAGGATCCTTCCGGAAGGAAACGAAAAGACGAAATTTGTCTTTTCTTGGTTCTAATCAGTTCCTTTTGTCAATTATTTCTCAGAGCTATGGCAGTTTCCATGGCATTGACTTTCGGACGGCTCGGTTCTGGCGTTGCCGGAAATGTGGTAGGCGTTCTTATCGAATCTAATTGCGACCTCACAATCATAGGAATGGGCTGCATTACTCTAAGTAAGCTGATCAACCCTTTCTTGAAAATAAAAACCGAAAAAAAAAGAAAAAAATTATCACATTGACCAAAAATTTCAACTTTTTTATTCCAGCCTGCGGTCTGCTTTGCATTCTTCTTCCAAAGTAGTGAGTCATTATCATCTAATTCAACATTCTGACTATTCTGTAAATAAATTTAAGAAAAAAAAATCGTCCGATTTCTAGTCTAGCATTTCCATAAATTTTTTCAATTCGCGTTTATACGTCTGTGACGATTGAACGAGATAACCTCGTATGTATGTACAAAGATATATATATGTGATGGGATTAAACGTGCCTGAAAGCTGAAAAATGATCCGAAAAATCACACAGTAATCGACTTAACATCGACTCTACAAACTTTAATCCCCACTATATGACGTATCGCGTAGCTGCAGCAGGAGCCAACGAAATCTCCTATTCGACAAAGCTCAAGCTTGACTATTGTTCTACGCGAATTTTGGTAAGCCGATTAACTCCCGGCTCACCGACAGAATTCAAAATCCTCTTGCCCTAACGGTTACACATCATATCGTAAATGATGAATTTTTCTTCATTTCAGTAAGACGCGCGAGAGCCTCTTGTCTAATGAGAACAGCGGAGTAATTAAGGCTTTTAATTATCGCATTTGTTTCCCATAATATCGCGGTTATATTGCTGATCACATAGTGCGGTAAATCGTTAGCTAAAAACTTTGAAATTGATATGAAACTGTGTTGGAATAACGATTAGTATAGAATCCGTCGATTCGTAAATCAGAATTCAATAATTCGATAATTTGTTAGTTTGGTGAAACGGGATTAGCTGTACGGTTCGAAAATCCGGGATTAATTTCGTAAATGGTTTACAAGCTGTTCGTTAGGATATTATCGGTGGGAAGTATCGAGCGAGGATCAGGTTGTTTCGAAAATTCTTGCGGCGTTTAGTTTCCCTGGAATTTAAACGATCAGAAGTAAAGTAGCGGAGGTTGA
The DNA here is from genome assembly GCA_944452935.1 of Rhogogaster chlorosoma. Taxonomy (NCBI): domain Eukaryota; kingdom Metazoa; phylum Arthropoda; class Insecta; order Hymenoptera; family Tenthredinidae; genus Rhogogaster; species Rhogogaster chlorosoma. The sequence goes on along the minus strand of OX101803.1, from coordinate 21,960,868 downwards.
AGAAGGGTGGGATTCTCGCTCTCCTATTCGGTATAATATGCGTATGTAGATACGTGGCTAGTAGTAAGCGACAGCCATTGACCGCATTCATCCGGCAATCTCGATTCAATTTGGAACAATACGAGCATCCCGAGGGATTGGTGATCACCCACGTTCCCCGACGTCTGCGCGTAGCTTGTATTTGGCTTTAATTTCCATATATTCAAGGGACCCTGGTTTCGGGTAGATTCGTTCTACTGCAGAAAGGTAGAGCAGGTAATGTTATTTTACGAGGGCTTCGTGTTATTAAACTGACTGTCCAAAGGAAATTTAATCATTCTCGATAATAGCCCTCTCCGGTCCCATCTTCTCCCGACTACTGTCTCTAGCTCCTTTCTCATCCAGACATTTCTCTTCCTCTTCCTCCTCTCCTTCGATCTATCCATTTACCCTCCTCTTCACCTTATCCCGTTGCCCACTTCCCACCCTCGATCTCTTTCCTCGCTCCTGCAGGTCATTCGGTTAAATGATTCGACCCATAACACTTTCAATAAACCTAAAATCCCGATTTCATCGGTTCCCCTATATGGCGAGACTCTTCGCCTCTCAACGCCTCCGTGTTTCAGTTAGGGAAATAATTCCGCTTGTTCGAGGAACGTACATTGCGGAGAGTAATCAACGCGTGTTAATCGAGGACCTGTATCGCGAACAAATCGAATATGATCTCCTTTCTCCTAACCCTCCACCCTTTTTATAACGCGCTTACTGTTCGTTCATCACACGTATAGGGGTTCGGATTTCTCTTTCCCTTTTCTCTTTTTGTTTTTTCCTTTTTTTTTTTTTCTTCTTTTTAACCAACTGTGATAACAAAAACTAATTTCAACTCCTGTTTTTGTTTCTGGAGGATCAGAGAGGGATAAAATATAGAGAACGGGGATACTGAAGCCGATGTTCTGTTAAGCTTCAACCGCTTTACTAAACCATGGCCGATTAATGCTAGTCAAAAACCTGTGGAATACCTATGGATAGTCGAAGAGCTATTATTTCGAATGAAATTTCGAAAATTGTCCAAATTACTTATTTTTTCATCTTAGCTGCGAATGAGCCGGATAAGTTTTTCACTTTTTTTTTATGTCTAGGAGGGTTTATAAAAGAGATGAAAAAAGAAGAAGAAAGAAAAAGGTAAGAAAGAGGTAAAACCGGGTTATATATACTCTGCGTAACCTTGTTTCGTATCGATGAAGATTCTAGCCGATCTTATCGCGTATCGAGAATCGAAACTTTTCAATCTGTACGTAGGTGGGCTTAGTTGTGTATAGCAGGTATACGGTAAGTGTGTACATAGAAGTCTAAGCGGAAAGTGTGGCGCGGGAATTGAATTCGCCTATATAACCCTCGTCTCTACGTTCTCCTTTCTCCTTACTCTTTACTCCTTTCTCATTTATCCTTTCCTCCGCCTCGCCCCCCCTCCCCCCCTCCTCCTCTTCTTCTCTTCTTCTCTTCTACACATACCTGCGGGTCGACATTTTCACAGCATTTCGCGTTGGGTTATTTCGCTTTATCGCGTAGGTACCGGGTTTAGAGCACCACCTTTTAACGTCAGGCACACGAGGGACTTACCCTGGTTTAATTGAGTATAAGATGAGATTGAACGCGTTTCCACACCCTCTTGAGTATCCAGTCTTATTCGACGATCGTAACCGATCGAATTTTCCTCCCCTCTTTTATCATCATATTGTTCCAAATATATATATACTATACACACCAGATATATACGTCTGTACACACAAATACTCTGCAGCTAGCCACCTTTTTCATTCTTGTAACAACGGGCCAGCCATCTCCCCAATCAATGGTCTTCTTGATTGGTAAAGAACGAGCAAACAACGCGGTGAATTCTTCGATGAGAACCGAATAAAAGGAGGCAAGGTTTAGCTATTGATTGACCACAGCATCATTGCCAACTCATCACATGTTGATGTCGGGGATGTGCTCTTATATTTCCCTGGAATCGTTCCCTGGGATTAAATTTCGATGATCAAAATCTCTGGTTTCATATTATTCAGATGAATTATTGTGCTGGGTATTTCGAGTCGTGAAACTAACCGCATCGTTGGCTTGAATAGAGATTGGATTTTACCACGTGCTTAGATCGATCGATGTATGTACCTGGACGTGTGTGTAACCGGCTATTTCGTAAATACCCATTTTCCTGTACCATAAAAGTAACAAACAACCCTGTAAGAGCTCGCAGACGTCTGAGTAATTACTTCACGTCACGTTATTTGCTTGTTTGGTAAAGTTTTCTTGGTTAAACTGCTATACGTATTACGAGGCGTCTTCCGAGTTCTTATTTTTCCAACAATAATTACGTCGCGATCGTCTGGTCGTCTTACATCAGGTTATATAATTTTATATTTACTTATTTTTTTTTCTTCCAATCTGCGTAATTTCTCCAATTTAAATTTCACCCTTGAATTTCAATGCTCGAATTCGGACTGCATTCAACGATTCATGTTAACGGGATAATCGATTACGTAATTTCGTGTCTTTGAATAGCTTGTGAAAAGCTTTTGTCGTTCGTTCAATTCTTTATGTTTATTTTATTCCTCGATAAAGTGGGCCGAAAAGTGAAAAGGGAGGAAGAAGGGGGGGAAAAAAGGGGGAGACTGTCAAAGAGCCGATATGAGGAAGAATGTATGTAGCTATATTGGTGGTGGGTACCAACTGACCGTGAAATGAGCCTCTCTACGTTGGCCTACTATACCTATCTCCAGGTCGAACGAACGTCTGGCCAGGATGTATTTTCTGCTTGACCGCCGTTGCAATATCTGGCATCAGCCTCCTCTCATCCTCTCGTCCTCTCGTCCGACATTCGAAAATCGGATTACGAGAGACTTGGCAGGCAAGCTGTCAGCGAGATGACGGGGAAGCTTTTCGAAACTAAAATTCGTGTCTAACTATCAGTTAGACTTCGTCAGAAAATTTCAGATTAAAGTATGTGCATAAGTGATGTGAAAATCTCATCGTTATTTCCTACGAACTTTTCTCCAAAATTTTTCCCAACTTTCATAACTTTTACCGTTGTTCCCAGGTGTAATTGGACTTATTAGGTTTCGAGTTTGATTTCCACTCTTCAAAGATCAGCGAACTGGGTCAATTAGCGTGGAATGACTACTGATTGAAGTATCAAATTGTACGATACTCTCTGCAGCGCACAATCAGAATTACAGAATCAGATGTGTTCCTAGTTGGTATATAGTGCCAAATTAGCGTTTCAGTTTCCGGGACGCTTTCGCGGACAATATGGGTCTAATTAGGCCGGGACAAAGTACTAATTGATTAATCAATTCAAGAATTTCTTGATAATAATTCAGAGCTTATTTCTGCCTGAAACTAATTCCCTGTTCTTTGAATTCGTAAAAATTTTAGCGACGAGAATTTCGAGAGATGAATTATCCTTTGAATAGATTGAAAGATTGGAGAAGGCCTGTTTTTATACAGGACTCGAAGTTTTCATCCCTTCGTTTTACAAGGGGATAAAAATTTGGCAGATTCTTTTTTCCGTCTCGACAAGTACTAAATGTTCTGTGCCGTGTCGAGTGTGGAAAACGTTTGTGCCGAGTCAGTCCTTTTCGGTCTCATGGGATTATTGCTCCAGGTGCGTCTGGCGAAAAAGAATTGAGTCCTTTGACCCTCGGTTGACTTTTCACTTCCCCGTAAACGATTGAAAGTTTTTTAATTCCCTCAACTTTTACCGCTCCCCGTCATTCCAAGACTCGGCGTCAATTTTATCGAGATCTGAAATAATACGAGACGAATGAAGAAGTAGGAGGCGAATACATATTCCATCTTCTATAAAAGTTGCAAATTTGAATCTGTGATGAAAATTGTTTTCCCCCAAATCGAGTCAAAGCGGATATTCCTTACTTCATTCCATCTCAGTTTTTCTGTTTTTTCTTTTCATATATTTTCTTCGTCTCTTTCCTCTTCGCTTGCTCCTCGCTGTTCGAGGAATAGATTTCTTTTTGTAGTGGGTAGATATAAGCTTTTAATTCCTTCAACTTTGAGCTTTGAATTTTCTCCGCATCGAATATATACGAAGACAGATTTTCTCCCCCTTGTAAATCACACACAAACCCGAGAATATACAGGGCTTTCGCGAGGAGGATGATAATAAAAAAAGAGAAAAGAAGCTCAAACTCGTATCTGATTCGTCGAGAAATTGACTCAAAGCAGCTGCAGGTCTATACTTTTTATTAAATTTCACGAATCCGCTTATAAAAGGGATATAGAATCCTTCCGTCTCTGATTTCTACCCAAGAAACGCTTTTCGTCCATACCTACCTATCCCGTATCAGGTCCAAGCTATACCACAAGACTTACATACATATACTGGACTAGAATTTGTTCGACGAAACGATGAACGGGATTCGAAGTGTTGTTTGTTCTGCGCTGACGCGGGTACGCGCGACGATGCATACCAAGTGATCAGTAAAGCTCTCCTCCAGTTCTCTCGATTCCATGTATCCCAGGGTATCACCCAATCTAGAGCTATACCCCTATATTCCCGCTCTAACCAAACCTGACTCTGGCTCACGCAACGTATCCTAATTTAACGAAGCTCAGTTTGGAAAGGCTGATTGGCAGTTCATACTGGCTTCCTCGTCTTCTCGTTCCTGTACGTTCCCGTAGAGCAGCAGATACCATGAGGCAAACTTACGACGAGCAGCACTCCAGGGACTTTGGACGCGGGCAAAGGAGCAAAGGTTCGGCAGCGCGGGGTCTGAACGCGATAATTAACCTGGTGCGGAAACTCTAACGCTTGTTTCGCAGCTTTAACTTGAAAATACTCTTCGAAATAAATCTATCGTGTCCTCGGTGAAGCTTGATAACAAGTGGTTCCATTTGCCGATGCAGACGAGCCGCAATAGCGAGGAAAAAAGAAAATTTCAGTAGGAAAATTGCATTTTCGTGTCATTAAAATTTCTTTCATTATACCGTCTCAAGTATTTTGCCCCCTTTAATTTTCGCACCGTTAATTTCCCCCGGAATCCCTTTTGGTATATTGTTTCGGTACTCGTTTCTATATATATTTCGTCAAGAATTTACCCTTCGAGTTTTTATTCAGGTGTAGGCTTTCCGCTCAACGCCCTTTGACGTTCCTGCGTCGAATTGGCCCTTGTAGAAGAGGCGTCATGTTCTCCCGTCTTTATTAGCCCCGAGCTTGAGGATATCACTAAATCTAATCGAGAGTAAGTCGCTTGGGATTTCCTTCTCGTCAGCTGCTACTGCTATAGGGATAACCATCTTACCTCCTTCCATTTCCACTTCCATACTCCTCCCCTTTCCTCATCCCTCTACATACAAGGATTTCTCGCGCAGTTGGTTGCAACGTGTCTTATTTTAACCTCTCGCGGATTTATTCACACAGGGAATTCCACCCGGAGCTTAGATCACGTATGCGTGTTTTTCCTTCCCCAAATGTTTATGGAAGCTGAGGAAGATCACGGCAGAGCCTATACCAGGGCATACTGCACGGTCCAGATTCTAGAACCGCTTGCAGCTTAACGTGCCGTTTGGCTAACGGAAGTCGCGAAATCCTCTATGGACATTTTCACCGCTTTCTCGGCTTACGTAAAGCACTGTTACGCCAGGCTATAGTTTTGTGAAATGTGGGTACTTTTTGAAAGGGAAAAAACAGAGCTTCAAATTTTTCTTGTAAATGTAATGTTAATATCTACATGGGAGGATGTTCACTAGCGAGGTAATTCGCAGTGATCTGTAGAGGAAATGAGGTAATTTGAAAATTTTGTGTGTTTTTATGAATAATTGTACGCGACGTGGTAGCTATAGAATTCGAAAATTATATACCCACTCCCGTTAAATATACATCATATTTCGAGTAGAATTTTAAAGAGAAACTTTCGACCGTGCGAAAAGCTCGGGGCATAAACGCTGAGTTTACAAACTATATAAATATTCATGTATCTGGTCCATGAATATTTTTCGAGAAATCTTCAACAATAAAGTCGCGAGAAATAAAAAGAAAGGAATAATTCTACTTTATAGACTTGGCCTGCAGGGGGGCTGAAATTGTGAATTATTGTTCCTACTGCGGATCAGATGAGATTTTTCATCTCATCGTACGTATACAGGTATCTAAGTTTAGTTTTTTTTCTACTTTTTTCTCTTATAAAACTTGACGAAAGTTACGGGTTTGACAATTTTATTAACGTTTCATTAACTTCAGCAGTTTTATTGCTCGAGGTGTAAGATTACCCGCGACTTATATACCCGTCTATGCCGTATACCTAGCTCAAGGCATAAAACGTAGTCGGTAGCGTATAATGCCAGTAAAGTTGGCAAATATTTGGCCACGTGAAAATGGAAAGGCTCTTTACACGAGGAAGTTACAATGGCTAGCGTGAAGTGGGACAGAAACGTTTGAAATATTTTTCACCTTTAAAGGGAACGGGACCTTAAGCCTAACGTAAAACCGCAGGTGGAAGGACCCACGAATACGAATACGAGGACGAGGACGAATGCGAGGACAAGGAAGAAGACGAAGTATAAGTCTGTTGGCAGGCAAGTCACGCGAGTAGGTAACCAAAGATTTTTCATCGCACCTGTCCTGTCGCAGAGTTTCTCGCACGTTCTGGAATATGTTTTTTATTTCTTCATATTTTCACCTCTCTCTGCCATTGTTGCTCATCTTTTTTCTTTCGGATATTCTTTTACGATGATAGAATAGAAACTTGAATCGTATAAAGACCTAGATTCGATATATTCACCCCTTTCGTCAGGAAGGAAACAACTTGTGAAAACTTCTCTTTATTCACCCCAAAGAATTCGACGGAAGAAACAAAAGGAATTCTTTTTTTCTCCATCCTCTCTCGCGTCTCCAAAACGGTTCTCGAACCAGAGCCGGATAATCTGCCTCGAATTTTTCACCAATTAACCATAGGCCTAGAGTAAAGTTAATTAACTAAACTCTCTGTACTACTAACGAGTCAAGACTTTAGTCCGAAGCAATGAGCACGATTACCCTACTCCCTGACTCGTGATGTGTTTTGATCCGAGGGGGTGCTAATTAACAAGCAACCTTTGACCTCCATCAACACGTTTCTCGGAGTAATCAACTAACGCAGGACTCGGTCCTTTTCGTAGAACCTTTCACACGACAGGATTCCGGGAAAAGAAATACCCTGCTTTTGCCAAATCGTCTTTAACCGTTTGCAGATCTGTATATTGAGCAGAAGTTGCAGATTTATTTCCCACACTGGGAAATATACCTACAGCCAGTGGCTAGGGCGTATAAATATGTATATCACAGCGGGATCAGAGTATGTCGACAACGTGCAAACAGAGTACTTCACTGGCATTGTTTGCCAGTGTGAAGCCTTGCATAAACTAACCGCGCGCATAATAGAACTTGCGTTGGCTCAACAACAGGAGCTTGGGAAGCTAAATTTGAGGACAAGTGTTTGGCCGTATAGAGGTAGGTGTAATTACTGTCGCCATTCATAAATGGACGTTTCGTGTTCCCAGGAGAGACGTAGATAGCCAAAGACCTAAGGAGTGTTTACTCTGTAACCGAGGTGGTTGTAAGCCGCGAGAGTAACGTTGCAGGATCGATGGAGGTCAGTTTTAACAATTTTTTATTCTTAAATAGAAGACCACGGTAAATTCGTAAATTCGCTCGTTCATTTCACCCAACGAAAATATTCCGCCTCATGTATCAATCATCGATTTTCATAATCGCACGATTTTACGTACAGTCCTGCAGCCTCGGCGTAGAGCGGAAATTAATTAAATACAAAATTCGGTGGCAGTTCTATTCCCGAGACACCTTCATTCATTATTAACCGTTTACAGAGGGTACAACTCAAGCGAGACAATTTCTCAGACTGTTATTAGTTATTCTAGTTTAACTAGTAGAAATATTGAATGCTCGCAGAGAACTAGCTCGCGAGGAAACATAGGGCTTATTTGTTGAATAGGTATACCATCAGATACGGTAGAAATAATGGCTTTATTTCTGGGGACTTTGGGGAAGACATTTATCGCTTTGAGAAGCACCTGTCAGGTGTGGCAATATTTATTTATACATAAGAGATCAAATTCGACGTATAAAAGCTAGCGGGCAATGATTTTAATAACAATTGCAGGACTTCGGAAGGAAAGCGTTTCTCTGATGAAGAGATATTTTGTGGTTTCCATAGGGTAAGAATTCGCCGTTTCAATTACCCGCGTGGGTAACGTTGTTCAATATTCTCAGTATCCAATTTCGGTATCGGGGTTCTGCTTGCGTACTTGTTAACTCCGGTTGAATGGCTGGAGCGAATCTATTCGTCAGTATCGAGACTGATTAATGTTTTTCTCGTAACATTTGGCGTAAATTTCCGAGACTCAAAGGTCAGGAGTCAGGTAAAGCCGGTTAGCTTTATGTGTGCTATATAGTCCAGAGCCGAAAGTGCAGAGTATAACGAAAATACGACGGAAACTAGGGTTAAAAGGCGATCCTTAGGAATGAGAAGTGAAAGGAAATGGAAAAGGAAAAGGAAAAGTAACGTAAAAAGGAAAGAGAAAAAACGAGAAAAAAAAGAATAAGAAGTCGAAAATGGAGAAGGAAAAGTCGATGGCGGAGAGCGAGTGGACGTAGGAAACCAAACGTGACTGAGAAAGAGGGAAGAAGATAGATAGAGGGTGAAAAAGGGGCGAGAAAGAAGTCCTAGCCAACGTGACTAGGGGCGGCTTCTGTCCTAATGAGACGGCGCTCCCATTACCCGAAGTATGTCGCTATACTATCAAACACGTACATGTTTACCGACTTCCTATTTTTTTCTTCGTATCTCGTCGAGTCACTCGCGTTTGTCTCGGGATATCATTTTCTCCGATGACACGGCAGTATAGGAATGCTTTTCCATTTCTCATGCATCTTAGGGGTAGAATAGAATCGTGATAATTGCAAGAGAAGAAAATCTTGTCGTTTAATTTGCCTTTAAACTGTCTCCACGCCCTGGGATAGAGTTTCTTTTTCACTGGTCATTTTGGGGGTGGAAATTCTCATTGTGTAAGCGATATCAGAACGAAACTGGCGTTCTGTAGGTGACGTAAAGCCGGATCTATTAAGGGCGGAAAGGTGTCTGTCGCCGAGTTTGTGCCAGGTTTGGAATGGCTTTGTATTATTCTCTTGACAGCTCGGTGAACGCGGGAGGGCGAATAGCTGTTGTTCGGGATGAAATTGTAGCTACTTTTATAAATACGAGAGAAAATAAAACTCTAGACATTATTTTACGGCATTGTTCACAATCAGAATTCTATTCTTTTTTCCCCGAATGTTTCATCTCCTTGAATAATAATGAAAAACCAAAAAGGCCAGAGGCACAAATCTCTGATCAAAATCTCGACATGCAATATCTCGTAATTCGTTTAACAGAACAATAAATTCTCGAGTATCGTTTTATGAAACACAAATCCCTGCTACATCAAGCCGTCAATTTTTATTCGAAAAACAAAAAACAAAAAGAACGGAACAAAAAAATATCCACACACTCGACTCAGCCCGTAGAATGAGGGAGATTAATTTTCAAATCCATCCCCCTCTCTTTCTGTTTATAAGTCCTGGATATTTTCCACAGCTATTCTTTGCATGAAGCCACTTAACTTATACCTCCGAAACGAATGCCGACCATTTTTATTATAAAGGCTGATTCCATATCGTTGACATATTTCCCGGTTTCAATATTCTGACATTTTTTTCATTCAATCCCTCGTGTCGTCCACTCAAGATCAGAAACTAAATGGGAAAATGCGTACACATATGAAACGTTTCGCTTTTCATAAGAAAAAAAAAATAGAAAAAAAGAAACCACCTACATCTCCGCCGATTCATGGCTTCTCGCGTTTTACCTTTTTACGTTATCCCACGGAGTAGGTATGTACACAGGGGAATTTTCTGCCCCGTATATATATCTGAGTTGAAAATTCATGGTGAGCTACGGTATAATGCATGTGTTCTTTTACGTGGTAGACAATTTCCCTTGAAACTTGCTCCGTGATACTAAATTCCTTTTTTTTTTAAATACCTACCCACGCTGCGGACTCTAAGGACAAAGCGAGGCATTCCCCTTTTCCCTTTTTTCCTCTCATTTTCTTTCAAAGAGAGGCAATTCCGAACTGGGGTGAAAAGTGAGGTCAGTTCGGTCGCGTTAATTACGAATCCCGTTTGATTCGGGTCGCTTAAAAATCGCTTGCATAAATTTGCATTCGCAATTTGGTGGTCAATAGAGTTTGGCGTATGTTCGGCTCGCCGGTGTGAGGGCTGTGTTGATTACTGCACCCGAAACGGTTAAAGCAAGTGCCGCAGCTGAATCGCTGAATGTTTTACAAACCCAGCTGTGTATAAAACCGCGAAATTTTCACAAAAGATTTCATACCTACTGCAGTCGCAATTATTCTCCATACTTCAACCCAGTTTCATAATTTCATTAGGTGATTATATGGGCTGGAAAAAAAGACTCTCTGGGGTGAGTGATCGCGTGTAACAGTTTTAATTATAGCATGAGAGCCGGCAGTGTTTTAGTGTCAAAGTTCACGCCATTCGAGTGGCTGCAGAGTCCTGGTTCAGATCGAATGAATGATTTCATTATTTGTAATTAGAGTGCGGGATGTGATTTGTGGTTGGTTTGATTCGAGCGGACGCGGACGCTGCGGGAATGGTTTTGGTAAGTAGCTTGATGGATTCTCGTTCCGCGAACTCTTAAGTACGTTAGAATATGATTAGCGAACGATAGAGAGTTGATTAATATATTCAAAGTCGAGGGGTATATTCCAACGAGATACGAATTTCAATTAAACGACCAATTTTCGTTACGTTTCGCTCACCCGATGCGCTACTTCATCTTCGTCGAGGCTAGGGGTAGGTACAGGGGGCTATCTTCCTCCTCCCATAATCATTTCTGTACCTCGATTAATTCTAACATTGTTAAGAAAGATTTTCAACTGAATTTAATGCCTAAAGAAAATCGGGGAGTTTTACACCGCGTATTTTTCTCAACTTCGAAAAGTGTGTTACGTAAAGAAATTTTTCACACCTCCAAACTCCCGGGAAGAAAATTGAAAAGTTTTTTTTTTCTTCAGAATTTAAAAATTCATCAAATTCATTTCTGAAGGCTGAAGCCTTGATCATTCGTCATTCTTTGGTTACTTTTTAATATTCTTATCCCGTCGACGTTTCAGTTTCAATAAACTGACTCCAACTCTAGCGATTACGAACGGGTCGTTTGAATATATTTTTTCTTCAAATCGTTAACCTGCATTACTTGGGTTAATTGTAGGGTACTGCCCTTGTAGTAAAGTAGTCGAGGTTTTATCCGCCAATTAAACTGTGTAATTGAAATTGAAATTGAAAAAAAAAAAGAGGAAGAAACCAGAAAAAAAGTAAAAACGACACAAAGTGAGCGTTAATGATGTAAATTATACCATAAAATTCGATCATTTCGATTCTACGATGCCAATAACGATTGTATTTCTTTCTTATACCCCAGTTCACATCCCTTAACGAAACGACGAGGGAGGGTAAAAAATAATAATTTACGGTAGAGAAAATTGCTCCAATAATATTGTACGTCGTATTATTTCACATCTAGTTGAACCGAAAAGAAATTTCGAAATAATAAGAAAATAAAAGTGAAACCTGCGATGGAAATGGACGTTTTATCATTAATTGGTGAAACTTGAGCTTTGAGGTAATTTCTAGGTGTTGCAAGTGTTGTAATATTTAAAATAGATTTCCCACACGGTTTTACGAAGGGATTCAAGGGTCTGAATGGATAAAGGCAAGGGAACGAAGTTTGATTAAACATTTTCCAACGTTAGTTTCATATCTCGTTATCTAGGTCTAAACAAAAGCTCATATAATTGTTGAGTAGACGTTGAACGCGAGACGTCGCGTCGGAATGTATCCATGTCCGACAGACAGCGAGGAAGCGAGAAGTATAAAGGAGGGAGAGAATGAGCTGTTGAATACGAGCAGAGCCAAGGGTGAATCCTATCGGGGTAGTTAACACGACTACGGCAAGGGATGCGAGACGAGAAACGTCAACACTGGCTACAAGCGTATCTCTCACTTCAAGTTTGCACAACGGACTGAAAAAGCTTGGCGAAACTAACGTTTGCACACACATTTACACATATACAAGGATTCTAACGTACATTATACACAAGGGCGAAAATCTCACGTTTTACAATGCACACCAGGCGTCGAGGAGATAAGAGTTCACAGTCTCGCCAATTCAAAGATAACAAGTTAATTTCATAGAACAATCCAGAGCAATGATTCCACGACTTTGACGACCATTTCAATGACGTGAAAAATCGGAGGGTATATTAACCGTAATTAAATTCTACTACGACCCGAGAAAGATGAGGATGAAAAGAAAAGGGAATAAGAAAAAAGGAGGAATAGCTAAGGGGAGAACTTTTGTGTCTGGAATTATTTTAGTCCTCGAGAAAACTACACGAAGATTCAACGAGTGACTTGCACCCCCGTTGGCACTTCTGGTTCAACGGACCGTGTCGTATCGCGTGAAGAACCCTTAGGAATCAGGTCAAAGGTGAAAGGTTGAATGCAGCTCGAGATCATGCACCTTGTACTGTGCCATAGTCAAAGGATGTTCTCGCCTTTCTTTCCTGGCGAACATTAGTTATGCACTAGTACGTATTTAAGGATCCTGTTCAATAAGGCTCAGGGCTTAATGGAACAAAGTTGGGGGCAGTGGCGGCGGGCAGGGGTGGTACACTCGGCTTAAATCTGGTCTGTAGTTGATTCAATTTAGACGAGATCCTTAGCGTCTTTGGCGCACGTAACAGCATCGACCTTGCGGTTTGATATTACCAAGTTTGTAGATTCGGGTACTTCATTATTTACGGCCGAGTGAGTAGCGAAGTTTCTCTACAGGGGTAAAACTTTTGGAATGCGTTAACCATCCGACTGCCGAGAGAGAGAGATCTTCACTTCGTATAATTGGCAGAAATTTCTCAGCCTCTCCAGAATCGAAATCACCTTATGTCAATTTCATTCACGAACCTTTACCGAATCTTCGACTATTTACGTTATTTTTCTTACTCTCCTTTTTTTGGTTCTTTCTTTCTTCATTTCTTACAGTTCTGAGGAATTCTCTTATATCTATATACAAAGGCGACAGCGACGCGGCGCATCATTCATTTCAGGATAAGTATACTCCCGTCCAACTATCCCAAGACTCACGATTCTGAATGATTAATATTAAAGCAATTAGCCGCACCAGCGAACCGATTGTTTGCTTTCCTTATCCCACGCGAGAACGAGCTTAGCCAACAATGCGTTATAAATGGGCAAACTTCTCCGCTGTGCTATACTACCTTTGTTTAATTTACATCAGCCCTGTTCCCTCCGCTCTTTATGGTATTGGGACTTCGAAAAATCACTCGACAAACATTGCTGATCAAATTTCATGAGATTTATTGTTAAATCATTATCTGCTCGCCGAACACGCACCCTGTGAAATGTTACCTTGAAATAATTTGAAGAAGCCACAAATCTTCCCTCGTAGTGACGGTGTCGAATGTCATTTATGACATGACGTTCCAAAGGGGATGTTGAAGAGCCGATGTAAACTCATCAGAAACCAACTCAGAAATGCTTAGCACCACCGTCCTCTAAATCCTTTGGGAATTCCGACGGTCTAGGCAGACAGATTTCCTCCGCGTTATAGCGAGGGAAGTTCTATTCAAGTCTGTCGCCACCAACAGCCCTTACATTACAGAAGTAGTAGAGGCAGAGGTTGAGGCAGAGGTAGAGGTAGAGGCGTCATTAGAGATGGTAGATCTTAGCGAATGTCTCATCCCGATGTTCCTCTGACCCGATATGACATATTGAAGCATATATAGATATATGATATACATACGAGATTGAATCATCGACAGAATCTGAGGGGAGAAAAGTTTCCCATGAAAAAGAAGGAACAAGGTATTTGAATATGATTAATTTGATGTTATATTATGGAGTGGTAATTCGTCTGATTATATAGGTTAATAATAATTCGTTCAGTTCAGTGCAGGTTGAGTTTGATCATTAATATCTTTTCTCGTCGTCTTATTTCCTCTCTTCGTTGAAACGTTATTCATTGTCGATGTCATTTTTTATACTGATCGTCATACTATAACGTGAAATTTGTATCTCCAAGTGGACCATCTTCGATCCCACCATCTTTCTCCGTTTATTTTTATATCTTATACAGGTATACCTTGGTCGAACAATTCTTTATTTCATCCCCTTCCGTAAGGAGCGAAAACGTTCAACGAATTGGAGGACGTCTGCAGGGCGTCAGACTCACGGTTTATCGTTTAACCCTTTTTGTTATCGTGATAATTTATCTCACAGTCCCCGAATCCCGGTCCCGTCTGAAACTCTAGTGGATTATAATTTACGAGTAATCCAACTGTGATTAGATTTTATTTGAAAAAAGTTAATTGAAATAAAAAGAAAAGAAAAATAACCGAACGATGTACGTGTATATAGCTGCAACGCGGTTGATTAGAATCTAGAGTTACTCGATCCCGATTCACGGTACGTCGAACTTATATTTGTTTCCTTCCATTGTGGGCGGTTTTTGAATCCTCTTTTTCCTTTTGTCGGTTAGGGTTCTTCCCCAAAGAGTCTTTTGTAAGATTGTTAAGTAGCAGACAATAGAAGAAATCTCATCGTACGCCATAAATCAATATCATCGATCCTGCGTGTATTCAAGGTTCATTGTCAGTTCAGAAGACGGGAGAGATTCTAAAACCAAATCCCTGCGCGTATAGGAAAAAAAGAAGAAAAAGAAAGAAAAAAGAAAAAATGTACGAAGATCTGCATCGCGTCTAAAAAGGCGGAAGAAGTGAATTGATTGTAATGAAAAACTTTGAATCAGTTTTCAATGTAATATTATGAAAAGTAAACAGTAACTGTATAATATATACTATCTGCCAATTAAAATTAATCACTATTATCAATTCGATAAATCAGCTAATAATATTGGCGATAAACGTTATTTGGATTTGAATCTGAAACTGATCGGTGCATCTATACGTATATTATACTATATCTTTTGAAAATTTATCGAACAATTTAAACAGCACGAATTCGCTGATGTATATCGTACCTAGATATATGTACGTATGTTATATACGCGTGTCTATGTACAGTGTATATAGATAGCCACGTACATAAATGCCTCGATATTTCAGTCGTCGGCACATTGACGTCAAGTGAGGTCGGATAGTTCTGGTAATACGTCGACCCAGGCTCGTAAATTTAGCGTTCAAAAATTCGTTGGAATTCGTATATATGATGTGATATATAATACGAGAAGATATCCAGAGAGAGAGTGTGACGGAGAAGGAGAGAATAAGGATAGAGAAAAGTATAAGCCAGAGATTCTCCAGACGCACTAACACTCGATTTCCTGATCGAACAGATCGCCTTTTATGTCGACCACTCGAAATGATACAGGGCAGCCGGTGGAATGAATCGAGTTATTAATGGCTACAGTTCTAAGCTTATCACCCGATGCTATGTCGAGGGTTGCCGAAAAAAAAAGATAAAAACAAAAAAAGAAAAACGAAAAAAAAAAAAACAGAAAGAGAAGTGAGTGAGTGTGTGTGTTAAATCGCGAGAGTGGGTTGCGTCCACGATTCGATTTAAGTGGCACGCTGGATCGCACGAGTTTCTGCCTGGCCTTTTTCCCTTCTACGCATAAAAAGAAACAGAAGAAACGAATTTTAAAGTGCTTTATATATCATTTCATTATCTACTTCCAAGCGTTGAATGTCGTCGAAAAAAAAGAAGAAGAAAAAGAAAAAAGGAAATGAAAGAAAAAACTTTGTAGTAATTATAACGCGAAAAAAGCAGGAACAAAATGGAACTAGCTATACATGTCGAAGGAAAAATCCTAGATGCTTTTGAGACCGACTAATTTTTGCCTGGCTTTAAAAATAGTATTTAGACTAAGAAATGTACGACTAGCTTGACTACCTTGCATTTAAGCCAATTGCCTGGAGTCTAGACTCTCACAATGAGCTTTAAACATCTTTTTTATTTTCATAGTGCGTTGAGCAGGAGTGAGCATTCATACATGACTCTTTTTGAGGGGAAAAGAATTTGAAACTATGAGACTCGACTCTTTCCGGTTTGTCGCGAGAACCAGCGAATTATGCATAATTCCAAAAGGCAAAATGAACAAGACCCTAAAATAAAATAAAATTTCAGTCGCGCAGGCGTAGAATCTTGATATCCGTGTAGAATCGCCGCCGCGCGCGGTTTACTCGCGGGCACCGTACCCAAGCAATTGTCAGTTCTCTCGCAGACGCGATCGTGCGCGAACTTCTCCTCGGTAGGTACATAGACAAGCGCGATAATATCTCGGAGTTTAAAACGCGGGAAGTATAATTACACCGGTATGATATTAAGCCGTGAAATTAATTTTGTTTCAACGAAAGGTCAAATTTTCAACGAAATTACGTAGAATTATCGGCATTCTTTGAAAAGGTACTATTTTTCGTTTTCTATTCGACCCCCTTAGTGGCTATAGTTGATCAGGATCAGGATCAGGATCAGGTTCCGCAAGCTCTCGTTTCAAGGATTAAGAACCTTTTCGAGTAGGTTATCCATCCTTACCTTTTTGCCGAGGCTTAACATGACCGCTAAGCCGATTTAAGGACACCGTTAAATCTGGAGGCTGGAGTGTTTTCGGCCCAGAAATGGGTGACGCCGATACAAAGGGATCCTCCTGTTTACGCTCAAGGTTGTTGACCTGGTTTATAGTAGCTCAGGTCCTCGTGCAGATCGGAGCTTTCGCTTTCCTCTATTCCTACATCGCTAAGGTAGAATTTGACCTGCGAAATTATCGTCCTAATGAAGATATCGAAGAGCCAATTTCAGTGGTTGGTCACGGAGACGAGCTTTCGAGGCAAAAAAGAAGCAGCGTTCTTCTCGAGGACAACGCTGTGCCTGAGATCTATAAGGTGATTGAACAAATTTTTGATACAAAAAAGTAAAAGAAAAAAAAGAAATATAAGGATAGAAACGAAAAGGAGTCAAGGAGATCAATTCTGCTAGCATTTAACTCATTTCAAATACTTGAGGCGAGAATCAATTCAACGAACCCTCATTTCAGGGTAGTTTGTGTCTTTCGGTTGGGTCTTCGGGGTCGGATATCCGGCCTCAAAATTCCATTTATACTCTTTGGTTCGGTAGCTTTTGAGCTTAGTTCAAAGGGGAATTTCCAAGGCTAGAACAAGATTGTTAGACCTAATGGCGAGTAACTTCCTTCTAACTTCCTACCGACACTTTTATTCTCTTTGAAGAAGAGCGAGAATAAGGATGAGGGAAATAATGTCTAGAACAAGGGTGGGAAGGAAAGTAACCCGACTCAGCCATACAATCTTATCAAATTTACAATTCCACACGTATTTCAGATCCGCGATGACAAGGAAGTGCAACAGCATCAACAACAGCAACAAAGAGACATCAAAAAACCCACAGCCTCTCCCATGGGACCTCCGGTCAACGGAGAATCTCCGCCTACTGTTTCCGGTCCCCAAGACTGGGTTTGGTTAACAGCTGACACGCGGATTCCGGTGAGTGAAATCAATCTGATTAATAAAATAAAATTTGATCCGATCTGGCTCGGATAATCAATTGCTTTCCTTCATTCGGTGATAGTAGTTTGATACGTATTTTCGTCTGTACATAATGCACGGAATTAAAAGACCGGGAAATCACGACTTAGCGAGAATCTTTGTCCCAAGTCGGTATTATGGGCTGGGAGAAAAAAAATCTTTGACCCTATATCCTCGAGATTCACCCTCCGTCCCGCCCAATTTCCCGAATGAAACTTTTCCGCCAGTGGATATAACAGGTTCTTCGAAGAGTTCGCGCGTTACATTCAATTAACTTATTCTCCTCCGTTTGTGCGTGAAGTGACGCGTGAAACTAAAGTATATACCTATACCTTATATAAGATGTATAAATATATACCCACTTCCTTGATTCCTTAGTTTCTTATTACTCGGTGGATTTTTTCACCCCTAATTTCCAAAATTTCCTTGGTTAAGATCGGGATTCTTGGCTCCTATATATTTTTTTTTAACGTCACAAATGAACAGACAAACAATTTGCCGGACCTAAACGCCCCTCTAAATCTGATTATGAAAATCATCCGGTAAGATCTTGCGGTCAGACAGGTGGCAGTCAGGATTTCGTAGCGTTGTAAACCGCCTAGTTTCTCGAGAATAATAATAATTTGTCCTACCTAATACGTAGGCTTAACCTTTTGGCTTTACGGTGTTTATACCGTATATTTTAACCGCAATTAACACGTGGCATAACCAGACGTTTAATTATTTTCAACCAGGTAAATCGACCCCGTTTTCGCGACGAAATAATCATCAAATATTTATACCTCACATGAGAATAATTATTCGCATTAGTAGAACGCGGGAAAAAAAGAAAACTAGAACTAGTTTCATTGTTCGAAATCCGAAATTGTAAAAATTTTACAATTTTGGATTTGGACCGACACCGTTATCAACAGAAGTGTTATATTTTTAGCTTACTTTGTTTTTTCATGAAGAAGTCAAGTTTCGTATGATATTTCTGTAATCTTATTACGGGGTGCGATTGCAGGGGAGGAAAAATCTTCCTTTCTCGCATCTTTCACCCGGTATTTCTCCTACCAGTGAGATAACTCGTTAATGACCTTGGTTATCGTACGAATCGTTAACGCCAAAGCGTTTCTACACGAGGTTTAGTAATTACCAACTTACAGACGCGTATCTCAATGGTATAACCTGGCCTAGGTTCACGGGCGTATTTACCATTCGCCATTTACCATTTACCATTTACCATTTACCATATAACCATTTAACGTTTGCCGTTCACCCCTTCGTTCGTAGTCACCACCCTTAGCCTCAACGTCACTTAGCATGGCTAAGTTAATGCGAGGGACGATTTAGGTCGCTGACGACGTTGCGCGCCTTCACTAGCTCTACTATACGTTAATTCGCTCCGCAGTAGGCTCGGTTGCCTATACACACGAGGAGGACGGAAACTGGTGGCTTTATCGGCAACCAGACTCGGGAGAGTGTCGTTTTTCTTTCTTTTTTTTCCCCCCACCAAAAAAATGATCGTTGTAGATAATAATTCCCCCGCGTGAAATAGTTATAGCTATTATTGGTGAAAGCTATCGAAAAGAATAATTTTTATCTTCTTTTTTTTTTATTTCGTCGACTCTCATCAAATTCCACGATATATTGTCTATGTACACGATATCATCGATCTCACTGGGTAGATAAACGTGCGGAAAGCCTTATCTTGATCGTATGCATATCACGTAGTATAGAATTTCGCTGAGGGACAACAATCTGCAACGTGGTGGTTAGAATGCTCGGGTTGCGTGCGACAAGGGTAGGTGGTTGGGTATAAGGCATATACACCGTATATACGCATAAATATATATACATATATACTACACACATTATGTGTATGAATTTCTCTGCCCACTCGCTCATTGCTTATCCAGAAAATCGTTTACGTGTTATTTTTATTAACATGCAACGGGTTCGCGGATAAGATCTTTTTCTATGGGGTAGTTTTACGCGTATGTGATATCCCGATACGCCTATCTTATACATTTGGCTCACAATAAACGAGAAAATGATATATCAATGTAAAGAGTTATACGTGAGAATTACTCAAACGTCAACGTAGGGATGAATCACCCTTGGTAGGGTAATTTTTTCCACTTAAATTACTTCTCGGCTATTATTTTTCTCATATATACCTTTTCCCTCTACCATAGCTGGTATATAGGAAAGTAGTAGTATCAATTATTCAACGAATGATCGTGGCGTTTAAATAAACTGACGTAAGGGTAGAGGGTAGAGGGTAGAGGGTAGAGGTAGGTGTATGTACTTACGACGGGGTTAAACATCGCGGTATATCCGTTAACTTCGAACCACTACCGACCATATAATATATAGTAAAGGAAATAAATTGACGCGAACCACTCCCAACGGCCCACTCATTTTTACTCGAGTGTTTTTGGTTACCGGTTTTTTCTTTTTTTTGTTCTTCCATTATTTTTCTTTCTTATTAACAAACCCTGGAATTAATATTTATTTATTTCTTATCCCCTTCGTTTCTATTGCAATAAAATTTTAAGGGTGACGTTCAACCCATATGGTTAACAATAATTCAATTAAATTAAGAAAATATGATCTTAATTTCTTTTTTCTTTTTTTTTTCAAGATCAAAGTAATAAGCTTGATGTCAGTTTTATATCTATCTATGTATATGTTTATATAATATGCTCGTCGAAATTTTACCCGGACCGGGTATATATCTTTGAGCGATAAATCCATCCCATAAGAATTTCGCCTGTGCGTGTTAACCCGGAGTACAGATCCCACGCAGTTTATTCATAGTTCATTCTTTTCTTTTCTTTTTCAATTTCTTTTTTTGTTTTATCATAAAAATTCGGCAATATATCTTACGATTTAGTGCGGAATCTTCGGAGAACATATTTTCACCGCTAAATACACAGCGATTATTCTTTCGCTTTGGCGAATACTTATTACGGGGGTGAAAAAAAGCTTCCGACGAGTCAAGAAAACGATAAAATTCTTCGATTCTTCTTACTTTTTTGTCATTAGGTACGTTTAATTTCCCGCCACGCGAAATAAAATTATGATACATGAAAAACAAAAAAAAGGAAAAAAGGGAAAGCAAAACCCCGTCATCTTTTTTCTTCTCTTTTCTTTATAAAATCGATTAAATTTCCAACTAATCGCTATCCTATATTTCACGGGTTTAGCCAACGGCAACAAGGGTGTCTGAGGCGAAGAGGTAAGCGAAATCCTCCAACTCCTCCAAGTATTTTTTTTTTCCCCCGTCTATATTCCGGGAATCCATGCCGAGGATTTCGCTCTTCTCATCTCTCTGCGAGGTAGTAGTAGTACTACCACCAGTAGTTACGTTACCCACCACAAAACCGCTTCTTCTAAGAGCTGTTGGGATATTTTTCCGTACATTACTGTCAAGAGTGACGCATTGTGGTTGCTAGAGGTCTGAGCGGTTTGCGGTTAAGCTTACGTTAGAACAACGTGAATGGGGTAAACTATAGGTATATAGGTATAGATGTACCTATACCTGATATGGCCAAATATACAGTTGGGTATTGTAACATGGGCCAAGTTTTCTCTGATATTTAATCAAGCAACAAAAAAGAAACGAAAAATGAAATGAAATTCATTCATGATCAGCAAATATCGAGAGAGAGAAATAAAAAATGAGGAAAAAACGGGAAGTCTACATGTGGTGTTGATTCCACCCTCTCTTCACCTCTGTACTATCAATTACTCTTGCCGGATATTACGTGTCATTCACCGCTGTCGTATCCATATACGATTCGGAGAGGAATAGATCCTCGCTTTTATCTACTCGTTAGCTCTTTGGAGAAGAAAGAGGAAACGTGTGAGGAAGAAATATAATATATCGTTTAATTAACTTCTTCGGTTTTCTCTTCCTGGTAGGAGAAAAAAATGAAATAAAATGAAACGGAAAAGAAAAAGAAAAGTTTAGAAAAGCTAATGAAACAATTGGAAACAAATGCGTCCGGTTGATTATAAAACCTAGACACTATGCACGTATATATCTTGTACGTTCGACCCAATTAAGTTTATGCTGATGAACCCCTCGTTTGTTTCGGGGTAACAGGGCGACGTCCCGGGGAAACTGGACCTTCCCGGACCCAGCCACCATATTGCAATTATCGTTTTATTCGACCGGTCCATCCTGCAGGTTTCCTATCGACATTGAGATGGTGTTTGTGCAAAGCCGGTTATGCGAAACCCTCGTCATCGTGTGTATGGATGTATAGTATAAGTCGATCGAATGCCTATATACCGCAGAGAATATCTTTCCAGCCGACAGAATATTTTGCGGGATTTTCCTCTCTTCCCATTTTCTTCTTTTTTTTTTTTCTTTCGTTTTTTTCTTCTTTATCTCTCTCTTTTATCACAGCTTACCTCTAAAAATATCAGCTTATACTTCGTTTTGCATGAATCTTGAAGAATCTTTTTTTTCGGATACGAATGTCAATCGTTTTCTTGAAACATCGGAATCTTGACTGAAAATAAATTCCCGCAAAATACATTTGACGTAAAAATGAAATTAGTTCTGAGGAATTTTTCGGGAAGTATAAATACGAATTTGAGAAGCGCAATCACTGTTTGCCGAAATGAAACAAAAAAGAAGAAGAAAATAGAAGAGATTCGTAATCGCTGCCAAAGATTGAGGAAGAAAAGTTTTGATATTCAAGAAATGAGGGTAAATAAATGAATCTTTAGTCCAGAGAAAAGTGCGTTGTTTCTGCCACTCCAAAATGCTAAACTTGTTACGTTTTATACTCCGTTACGACTCGCGGCGAAATTAAATTACGCCCAGAAATGTTTCATATCTCTCAAATGACTTCTGACTGTCTAATAATTCATACCACGAAGGCTGATTCTTTCTCCGTTTATTTTATACAATAATTTCAACATTTCAATACACCAGAATCGCTTCAGCCAACATTAAGCTTCATTGAAACTACGTATGCATTCTGATTCTCTATTATTAACTTGGAAACAAATTTCAAGAAGTTGCCAAAGTCGGAAAAATCCAAGAATATCACACAATTTTAATAATTTTGAATATCAGCTTGAGCCTAGGGTAAAAAAGAATTCACCCCGTATGATATACGACGATTTTGCTGAATTTATTATCGTCCTACGTGCGAAGTGGTAAAAGACCCAGACGGTCGGCCAGGATCACCGCGTGATTTCAGTCCCAACGTTGAGTCTTGTACAAGGGCGAGAGCGAAGGCAAAGTGAACGGAAGGGTGGTTTGGGCAGAATCCTTAAGCTTCCTGTAGAAGCAGGTCATCAAGCTTTCAGCTCCGAACAACATTACGCCTAATGACGCCCTATCTCTGTCTGCTGGGTGTCATTGAAGGACGAGGCTGGTAGCCCGAGCCAGGGCACTTTACTTGCAAAGAGATTTAGTTGTCCACGAGTTGGGTTCGGCCCTTGGGGTTATACGTTGGGCAAAGTCCATCGTGGTGTATAATTGAGCCACTAATTATAATCGTTTTCTTTTTTCACAAACTCCTCACAACTTTATGTACTAATTATTCAAACAAATTTGGCGACAAATCACTCTCAGTGTCTCTTAATACGATCATCTGTTAAATCTCCTGGTTTAACACATTTTTACTCATTTCACAGACAATTTGTTATCTTTTTACGTCTATGAACGAAAATCGTTTGCGAGCTGAATTCAAAAATTCAGGCAGAAGAAAATGAACGTAAGATCCTGTTGACTTTTACTCGAGTCTTGGACGGAGCCAATGATCTTTTTGTTCAAGTGACGATAAAAGTGAGTAAAAAAATTTGATTTTTTCGGATTCTTAAAGGGAATGTGCAGCTGGTGTTCGCACGCGAGGTAAAACTCGTACGATACATGAACGTAACATATCAAGCCTATTTTTAATATGTATTAAACACGCGACAAGATATCTTGGCAGAGATAGAAATATCAAAGGTTAAAGGAACGGCCGTAAGGCTGAGGGCATATAATATCCGCTTTGTCGTTCATAATTCAACCTCAGACCATAAAACTTGTAAACCTACCCACCGCGAGCGGCATCTAAAACGTGAGGCAAACAGTCGCGTCGCCGAGGTGGAGTTTAATCTTGTTTTAATTAATAATTCATTACCGAGTTTTGTCTTTTAATAAATTCTCCGTTAACCAACCTAAATCAAAAATTAGAATGAGAAAAATAATATCTCCGCAGGGTCAGGAGGAAACCGTAGATTAAAATCTTCCGCCGAATATACCTTCTCAGTCTCGATCCTCCCTGCTTCGGACGAATCAGAACCCCGCCGTTTATTTCAACATCAATCAAAAGCTGGGGCCATTCTCAACCCACTCTTCTAATTAATCCATTAATTAATCGGAAATTTTCATTTTCGGTTACAGTACGATGCCATTGAAGGATTCTGCCGATCTTCCAGAGATTACTGTCCGCCAGGCCTCCCAGGTGTTCCTGGAGTACCAGGCACTCCGGGAGACAGAGGCCTTCCGGGTCTTCCTGGAGTTCCTGGTCCAGTAGGCCCTGCAGGATTAACCGGTTTCCCAGGACTACGTGGTCCCAAGGGTGAAGTTGGAGCACGTGGACTTGATGGGAGAGACGGAATCCCAGGGGAACCTGGACTCGACGGTATTCCAGGACGCAGTGGAATCGACGGCGTTGCTGGGATCCATGGGACCCCAGGTTTGAACGGGATACCCGGACGACCCGGGAGAAATGGTACAGACGGTGAGTTTTATACTTTATAATTTGGCCTCGTCGCGGAATTCGACTTGATTCTTATCGCCGATTATACTTTACGTACATCTGTAGGGATACGCTATTGCCCATTGGATTTTCCGCGGAATGACGAGCGCATAAAACCAGCTCTTATTATATCGTTTTCGATTTCGTGACTGCGTATACCGGTCGATTTATTTTATTGCTTGTCGGCATCAGCTGGCAACGAAATCAAACTTCTCGAACATTATACGATCTTAATTACCATTTCGTATACCGAACGCGGGTCGTAAAGTGGAAACACACGATTTGAGTTGGCGGAAGGATATGAACTCCTCTTCGTCCTCAGTTTTTTTATTACTCATCTACTTTATTCCTTCTTTATTGAAATCGGTGATTCTCAGCTTTTGCGACTCAGGAATTCCGCTCAAATCGATTAGTAAAGTTATGCAACTGTTCAATTCACGACCTAAATGCTGCGATCTTTTTTTTACAAAGGTTGCAGCAAGATCTTTCGACTTTTCAACGAAGCTTCTTCGATTCTGTAAGAAAGTATGAGATGCTATGTTCCTCCGCGTCAGCAAATGTGACAAATTTTCCGGATATCACGTGCTCCGAAATGTGCTGATGCGTTATTTGAATACCCGTATAGTTTTAGTTCTGAACCATATATAAGAATGCAAATAGGAAGAAAAAGAGAAAAAAAAAAAAAAAATGGAGCAGAGCGTTGAGAAGTGTCAGAAGAAAAAAGAAAAAGGAATAAGAAAATCAAATTGATTATAGTAAAGAGAGTGAAAGTGAAAGATAAATTGCCTCGTTCTGGAATGACGGATTGTTGAGTATTGCCTGGCTCCGCTACAAGTTACAGGGACAAATCACCCGTCCGATATTTTCCACATTGAAAATACTCGTTTTTTAAAAAACAGAAAAAAGAATAAAATAGGAAGTAAAAAAGGGAATACCCCGTCTATGAAAGATTTTTCTAAATAAATTTCGTACCTGTACACGCAGTTTCGGGATTAAATTACATCATCAACCCTTTACTTTGATCTGCTATATTTCAACGCGGAATTATACCATCCCTCAAATCCTCAGTATCGGTTGACGTGAGTCACGAAATAACACAACAAACAAATCAACCCTCTCGTCCCCGATATCCGAATCGGAATATAACCCCGTGACAAAATCGTTGATTGATTATAACATTTAGGCAATAATTACCTCCGTACAGAAACTCCCTTAAATATCTATAGCGATTCAAGCCCCGAATTTGTGGGAATAAAATTTGTATTTTCTTCATAAATTTCAGCCTTCTTTTTTCCTTCAAACTTTTGCCGCGTATCGCGTATATCGATCGCGTTATTTTCCCTAATTCAGAAACTCTCCGTGTATATATAACGCAAAACGTTTTAGTTCGCTGCCTGTGCCATGTGAATTACGATTAAGGTTCTATACTTGTCACTGTGTGTACACCGGTATTCATAATACACAGACTGGTGGGTTTGGCTTATGTCGGTGCGATATCGCGGGTGGCCAGATGTTTCGCCGAAACTAATTTTGCCTGCACGCCCGTCAAGACTCATACCTAAATTGTACAGGGCTATAGGTAGGTAGGTACCGGGTTTGCAAAGTTCGCAGGAACATTGACTGTGTATGAACGTAAACTAATACATGCGCATTGCCGCCGAAGGCGTACCTTGTAATCATACGATTATGATGTAACAGGTGTCCGACAGAAGGGTTGAAGGAATTTTTATCCGAAGGTGATATAAACCGTCCTTCTCATTTCGTGGGAGTTAGATATCCGCCCTACCAAGGGGGAAGTATATTGCTTAAAAGTTGGTTAATAAAATGAGGATATAAAATTACAAACGTTGTACGCTTTAATCGTCGGGAATAAATTAAGAGAAATAAAGGGGGAAAAAGGAAAGGGTCGCTGGAGCGATTAGAAAACGTACGAGATAAGCGCAGTTTTTCCTTTTTTTTCTTTTACTTTATCATTCTTTTTTCCATTCGCACGTATTTTACCATTATCTTTCACTACTATAGAGAATTGGAAAATCAAGGGTAGCTCGAGAGCTTGATGAATAGAAAAATTGACATGGAGATCCTCCGCTTAACTAGGATATTCGTACTTTACGTCGTTTTCCATTATCAAGTTCCGGACCGAATAAGCGGTTTTAGGCAAGGTAATATAGCGTTTGTCATTTCGAAATGTCGAAGTTATATATACCTATTTAGATCCCAGTTCTGGGTGAATAAATTCTTCTTTCCTTTTTTTTTTTCTCCCTCTCGTTTTATTTCCACCAGTCAAAGAATCTGAAATTCATAACGCGGCTTGTGATATTCACTTATCTCTTCGTTCCATCTGCGTCAGCTCTCTTTTCTACATCCAATAATACGATTTATCGAATCACTTGCCATATTCTCAAAAAAATATAACTCTCTGTGTGATACCTGATTTATTTCTACCGAGCGATTCTTATACCCGTCATTCTTACTCTATGCGGTTAAAGACAATCGACTTATTTCACATGCGAGTAAAATTGATTGGGTTTCGCCTATTTTTTTTTTTTTTTCCCAACTTTTCGAGCATTGCGAATATCCGTTCTGCAAGGAATTACTGCAGAGTTTCAAATCCTCTGTAGTCCGAGACTGGGTGTAGGTAACCCGGTAAGGAATTTGCCCGAAAGAATTAAATTCCTTGTCAAAGAAAAAACTTAATTTATTATTATTGTCATTTTCCGTCCTTTCGGAAACGCGTTTCACCCTGAACTGGATAATCTTGTGCTGCAAGATATTTCATTCCGGGGGAAAAAAAAAGACTTTGGCAAAATTACCCGGGTCAGAATTCACCGTCTGCAGGGTGTATCCTGTCGTATTTCACCGAAACCCTATACAAGGATGAACGGATCTTCAAATTTCTAAGGACGAGTCAGACTCCTTTAACTCTAGAGTGGGCGGATTCCGAATCCTCCAAGGCATCTTGAGAAATTGAAAATACAAATACGAAATAAATTCTCGTAATTTTTATTACGCCAATTATTAAACCGCAGCGTCATAACTGAGTGCGAAAATTCATTTTCCAAGCACGCTTAATCACGGAAGACAATAGATATTCATTTTGCGGATCACACCAATGCATAGCAGCAAGGAAATTGTAGTTGTGTTCGACCGAGAGCAGAAGCATTGCGTTGTTGTTTAGTAATTACTTTCCCATACCCGCGCACTTAGTCTGCATGGGATGTACTGGCGATAATCCGCCGGTGTAATACCTGGTGCAATCAGGTCAGCACGCCTCACAAACTACAACCTCATGGTACAACGAATTTTGGTTTAAATAATTACTCAATTAAGGAAGACCTCCGACCTACCAGGCAGCATGAAGGGCTTTAAAAATTTCATCCACTTATTTAAGAGGGTGAGATGAATCGATCGTAAAATATTAATAAGTTGTTTTCTATTTTTCAGGAAGACCAGGACTTCAAGGACCT
This sequence comes from Rhogogaster chlorosoma, assembly GCA_944452935.1. Lineage (NCBI taxonomy): Eukaryota > Metazoa > Arthropoda > Insecta > Hymenoptera > Tenthredinidae > Rhogogaster > Rhogogaster chlorosoma. The sequence continues at coordinate 21,932,958 of OX101803.1, read as the reverse complement.
CCGGGACCTGTAGGACCGCCCGGACCGCGGGGTGAGAAATCAGTCAATCTTTTTTTTTGTCTCCTTTTTTTATCCCGTCCTTGATTTTTTTCTAACTTTTATAAAACACTTTGAGAAATATTTTACGAACTTTTTATGACGTATTGTAGGTTCAAGTCGGTGGAAAAATAGATCGATGAATTATTGTTATTATAGTATCGCTTACTGTAAATTACTTTTTATATTACATAAAAGTACGCGTATATAGGTTTCCTTTTCCCTTAAGCAATATTATTTCTTCCAACCACACCGCCGCGGTTTCGTATATATATAAAGCTAAAAGATCAGGGGGTTGAAATTCCGGTGAAATTTTTGTGACGCAAGGCGCTGCTTCGACGGTTTATTCCCCTGTTTTTTATATGTTATAAATCCTCCGACGATATCTACAGAAAAGTCTATATCTACAGGTTATATGATCTAATACACCTAGCCATGCCATTCTCAAAAACGAACGGCACTGCAGTAAGAGATATTTCATATACCTAGCTAGCTGGCGTACTGAAAACCGATGCAAGAGGGATTTTCGCCAGATATTTTCTCTCCTGCAAGTCGAACCGAACTGCATTTCTTCCAAACGAATGCCATTGCAGTTCTAGATTCGCGAACAGACTCTCCACTTTGTTTTTCCGATCTTTATTTTCTCTAGCTTCTCCGCTCCGCGATTGCCAGGAATCCACTATAACAGGGGTAAAATGATTCTGAGGTTAATCCGGTTAATCCTTGGGCGAAATTCTGTCGTGCCAAAGCTTTACTCTTCGATATCAATTTAGCTTCGATTACAAATCTCTAATAAGACTGAAATTCTCGGCTCTCAGTAACACAGGATTGCCTCTAAGATATCCTTGGCTCATTAAACGCGGGATAATTGGATGGTAACGACCTTTCAACCATGATATTACATGAGTTGAACCGATAGAACGACGCGATGTCTAAAACTCTATACCAGCTCCGATTTTCTATTACGAAATAATTCCTTCGTCAGGGGGATATAAATTGAACATGAATTCATGCATTATTCCAACGTGTGACAAAAGTCGAAATTTATTAACAGGACCCACCGGACTTCGAGGACCAAAAGGAAGGCCAGGTGTCAACGGGACGAATGGTTTGCCAGGGGTTAATGCCTACCAGGTAAAATTGGCCAACGGTTCGATCAGCAACCAGCTCCTTATACCGCCTTCAATTTTACGTGAGTATACAATTTGGAATCTATATATATATATCCAGAAATTTCGTTTCATTCATCTTTCAAAACACCTGGAGGTGTCTCAGTGCCAGACTTTTATCATTGAATAAGATTTCAATGGCTGACCCTCACAGAGATCGTCTCTTTGTAAAAGTTAGATGAGCTCGTCTGCAATGGGTACTCGAAGTTGCGTTTAACTCGACTCGAACAGTTTCGAAGGATTTTTAAGTTCTTTTTTCACTTCAAATCTGAGGATAGATATAAGTGGGTGAATTTATGGATCATGCAGATTGATAATGGTCAAGGGTTCCATGATTCGTTTAGACTTTTTAGAATGTATAATTACTCTGGTACGTGCTGCGGGGTATAAAGTGGCAGGTTTAAGGGCGGGTTTTTTATTTCTATTTTTTTTTTTATTTTTTATTTTGACGAGATACGCCCCGCAGGGATAATAAAAATACAATCTTAGGACACAGCTGACGACTCAGTCTCTGTAGGGCCTATTTCACGCCACTTAAGGATAAACGGTATCCTACAAGGCGAGGATTCACCCGGCTAAAGGTCTCTTTATCGAATCAGAATGGAAATTTGTTCTATTTGAAAATCGCCTCTACAGTTTCTACCCTATACCTATACGTGGATAGGTACTGTTTTTACGACAAACGTGGAATACCTACGAATAGAGCCACTCCTAAAAACCCACCCCGTTCCTGCCCCTTTTACAGAAATGCTTTTACTCTTCGCAAACGCGATGGGTAGGTACTTTTTCGCCGGTTTACTTTGCATTGGTAATTCCATTATTCAACTTGTACCTAATGCCTGATACTTTCCATAGACTTAATAGCATCCCACACGATCCCTGCTCTTATCTTTTTTTTTTATCATTTTTTAGTAATTAGTCATTCCTAGACGTTTGTTTAATTTTAAAAAATTCATTTTTATCAACGTCGGATTCTCAGTTCGCATATATTTTAAGCGATTGAAAAATCTTGAGTCTAGACGTATATTTATCCAAGTATGTCAATACGGGAGTCTTGGGTACCTACTACGTAGGGTAGACGTGAGATGGGGATAAATATTTCCCCATTTCTTTTTTTTTTTTCTTTCTTTCTTTTTTTCTCGAAAGAAATCAAAAGTTTATATCTCCGAGTACCAATTGATTTTGAATACAAAATCAGTCGGTATATTCAGGCCACTGAACATCGGGTGAAAAACTTTTCAAGAAATGGTAGAGTCGAGTGAAAGATATTCTACGTGGAAGTAAGAAAAAAATATATATATTCGGATACGAAGTTTACTCAGAAATGATAATAAAAACTTTAGACAAAAATCATCCGGATAATTGGTACTTGATATGAATTTTCATGGTTTGTAATGGATCGTAGAAATTTTCTACTCCTCAATGTCTAATTTAACCCTCGAATGTATATTTTTCCACGTGTACCATTATAACAGAAGAGAGAGAGGTTAGTATCGCCGAAATATTCCACTCCATGAAAATGGATTTGTAATGTGATTACACCAGTCTCGCTTCGAGGACCGATTACATAGAATTTTGCTACACCCATTCGTATCACGTCGCCATCCCTTTGGCTGCACTATGAAAAGGGATTCTTTAGTAGGCACAAGCTCGGAGTATATACGAGCGTGCGAAAGCTCGCCTTTGCGATACTTCAAGTCGAATTATGGCTACAAGAGCGTTACAATATACGGCAAAGCTCACGAGTCATTAGTGAGTTTACGTAGTTTAGCTATATTCTGAACAAGCCTCAGTGCGACTTGTGCGGCGAGTTAGTTTTCGCATATTTGAAGTATTTGGAAATTCGAAAATTACAATCACGCAGTTTTTTTTTCCGTTCTTTATTGAACGAAAAAGTGGATTGTTAATTTTTGAAAATTGTTCATGAATCGAACTGTATTTCGATTGTAACTTTACCGTTATATATCCCACGTGGCTGCGGGTATACCTATATAATACATCAGCTGTCGAAGAAGCTAATATATGGTATAGAAGGCCAGTCCTCGAGGGACTGGATTTCAAGAAACGGCGTTCACATCGATTAGTTCTAAATTCAGTCTGTCCAAATTGTCAAGGGTCTCTCGTGCTCGCCTTTATCCTTTTAGTCGGTGTTCGGTTGAAGATTGGAAATTCGCTGACTCGGAGAACTTGAAAAATTAATTCAATCATTTTTACGGAATATAATGACTCTCGTAGATTTCGACCGTCGATATTTCGGTCTCGTTTCACTCGAAGCTTTCCCGAAAATATTCGATCGAGTAACGTGTCAATTATTTACTTGTAATTCATTATTTTAATCGACTTTTTTCACCTTGTAAAAATATTGAGTAAGAAAAAATGGAGAAAACAAAAAATGACGAGAAAAACTAGAAAAGGGAAATTTTTATGAAGATTTATTCATCCCTGTGTGAAACGCGATTCGGATGGATTGACATTAATTGTAGCAGATTCTGCATTTCTCTTGCCAGCTAATGGCTTGATTTGATTTTCGAACGGGTAGATTAGCTTCGTAATACTTAAACCGGGTGAAAACCTCTGAAACGAATAATTTGAAGTCAACGCTAACTAACCAAGTCCCCAACTCTGTTTGCGAGACCGGATTACAACACGAAGTCACGTTCCATGAAGTTGTAACGATAATCAATATTACAAGTGCGAGACGTAGAGCTTTTTGGTGCGTGTCACGTGCCAGTACGATGGGGTGCGTTTCTGCTTCTACTTCTTCTTCTCCTTCTTCTTCTTATTTTCCTCCAAATGAAGGGTGAAATGATATCATCCCACAGAGACTCGATCAAATGTTTGAAAATTGAGTCATGCCTTCGCCTTATAAAATATATATATGTATATATTTTATTATTATGTAATTAAACAAATTTGCAAAAGTTTTCGGTACTTTATTTTTCCCCTGAATTGAGTAAATGAAGTTTGAAACAAAGGAGACTTCATACTGCAGTGCAATTCTGATATCTATTCGGTAAAGCCTATTCAATTTTCACTCTTCAGGTTCATTTTAATTGAATTCCATTCGTTCTCACCCTCCATACTCTTCCGCAGTCTTGAGGTGTCTGCCTTTTCTCACTTTCCGGTTCGTAATAATATTTGAAATTCATACGAAGTTCATTCCTCAAACTTGCCTCGTTTAACACCCCCCTTCGCCGTGAAATTTTCCGCACATATTTTACCACCCACGTATATTATGGATTCGGTAGGACCAATTTCAAAGCCAATAAATTATCAATTAATCGATTCACACATTCGGATATTAATTGAGAATGAAATTTCCTCGAGAAACTTAAATTCCTCTCGAAATTCTTACCCAGATATATACCCAGGTAATGTTCAAAGCTCAAGGTTTGACTGAAATACGAGGTTTAGTTACTAAGGCTTTGAATTTGTTGGCTGAGCAGAAGCACATCATTGTCGTTTGTCATATACTTCTGGATAATGACTAATTCTCCAAACTTTCACCTGCACCAGAAACATATACTTGCTATATGCGTAAACTCACGTATACATATATATCTATGAGTTAATTAAAAGTCTGCGATATACAGCGCGAGCTAATCGGCAAAATAATTGTCAATTTCCGGGAAAAGCTGTGAAAAAAAAGAAAAAAAAAACAGGAAGAAAAAGCTCCCATCATCTACCCATCTCTCTTTTTCTCATATGTTCCAGGGGCTGGTACTGTCGACCAGGTAATTCCAGTTTCAGAGGGTTCACATGTTCGAATGAGATGTGCAGCGAGCGGGACACCCCAACCCACCATATCCTGGTCCAGGGGAGACAGTTCTGCGATAGAGTTGGGCTCGTGGAATTGTAAGTTTTATCTATTTAATCCACACACCCATTCTATCTAGGTATACGTATCTGATCTCAGTCTTAGCCTTTTTGCTTCATCGACTAATATCTCGAAGGTGCGATGAAACGCGTGAATAAAAAGGGGACGAACGGGGGAAGGAGAGTAATAAACCGAATCGTCACTCTTTGTGTACTCCTTTAATCTATCTTCCCACGTACAAACGAATGACACATGCTCTTCATACTATAAAACGTTTAATGGCGCGTAGGAAGCGGACCAGTTCGGGGAAATCTGCTTCCTGAATTATGACTGATACTGTGTCGGGGTTAATGGTCTGTACACTAAATCCCACGGAGCTAACCAGACAAAACCAGGCTCAAATAGGCCTTGGTGATGACTTCTGAAGAAGGGAAGCTATGGGGGAAGATATACCTTGGAATAGTCGTAGTTTCGTTACCTTAGAGCCAAACCATACATAACGTGTAACGTTTCTCAGGAAGTTTTTGAACTATCGTTCAGTCTCGTGCTGGATTTGGAACGACCAACTGCAGAGAGCCACGGGAGTTTAGGAATTAAACGAACCATACGTACTACCCGATTCCGCGATATTCAACATTTATTTTCAACTCAAGTAAAACCCGGAGAAAATTTATTTGCTCTATAACTCTATGTCAAATTTTAGAAGAGATAATCAGCTGCTATTCGATCCACCGAAATTTTGTCTGCGAGGAAAACTTCCGGGGAGGATCTTGGAGGCTTATTAGAATAACGTTTTCAAGAATTTTATCTTCATTTTTATTTATTATTTTATAGTGAATCTGGTGAAAGATCACACGCTGAATATCACCCAAGTCAACCGAGTACACATGGGGGAATACGTCTGCACTGCTGATAACGGAATTCCACCAAAGGCCACGCAGTCATTCAAGCTCGAAGTTCATTGTAAGTTATACCATGCATGCATTATTCTGACGATTGTGACTCTTTCAGTTTTATTTCTTGCTTCAAAATTGAGACAGATAATCGAGTCGAAATCGACATTTAAAAGTCCCGACGAACTTTCATCCTCCGAGATATTCTCAGAGTATAATTTCCAACCTTAGAGACACTTGGCTTGGTGGTAGACCCTGACATTTCCGAGCGGAAATTCTGGAAACTTGTAAAATTAGCTTATTGATTTCATCCGAGCAGACGGCGGGGCTCTTTATACAGATAAAATATGTGACAAAGGATAAGACTTGCCAATGAGACTGGATCTTCATCAATTCTCAATTTCCTCATTCAGCTTATCAAACCTACGCAAAGTTTGGAGACTTTCATCCAAAACTTTTTTCACTTGAATTTTCATTCCGGAATAATATTCGCTTTAGTTTCCAAATTGATGAGAAAATTCGAAACGAATAATCGGCCACGAAATTCCTTCGCTTTTTAAACTCGGACGAAATAGTGTCAACCCTTTCATTCAAATATGAAAGCTTATTGTACGACGAACACAATGAGTATGAGCCAACGATTCGAGCTCGTCAACCGGAATAGTCTTTTGATATCGTATTGTAAAGCATATTTTGAACGATGCCACGTCCAATTCAGGTATGGCTGTGCAATGTAGTTTCAAAAGTACGATGTGGCCATTACCTCTTTATGCCAGAATCGTCGTATACCTATATGCGCGAATATTCTAATACCAAATCCGGAGCCGGTCTAGAACAAGATTATAGATAATCGTGTAAGCCGATTATTGGAATCTTCTATTACCTGGTATGAAATAAAGAGCGAGCCCAGCGTATCTTATGCAATTAGGACAGGGATCTTTCTTGATCCTCTTTGGTCAGTCTCGCCTGTTTAAACCTCGACTATATTAGAACGCCTATTTCCTTTATCGAAACGCGTTCATGAACGATTATACAACGATTGCAGTCCCGCCACTGATCCGAATACGAAGTCAAATGGTCGGCGTTAAGTTGGGAGGAACTGCAGTCCTAGAATGTGAGATCGAGGCTTTCCCCGAGGCAGTCACGTCTTGGGAACGTGACGACGGTCGTCTACTAGAGAATTCTGATAAGTACAGGATTGCATTCGTGGATGAAAAAGACGGGTACAAGGTACAATTATTAGTTATTCCATGCAACTCCGTATACCGGAACTGCAGGCACGTTTTATCCCCGTTTCTCCACTATCGATGACAAAGTAGACACGTAATTGACTTATGAAATTCCCAGGGAAAAATGCAGCTAAATTTGACCAGGATAACCAGCTCGGACTACACCCTGTATCAGTGCATATGCAAAAACGAGATCGGCATAACCCGAGGCGTTTTTACTGTCTACGGTACGTACGTCGGATTAGCTAATGCATTAACGAACGTCATGTACGATTCCGCGTAATTTGTTGTACGTCTGAAATCGCGCGATTCAATATCATCCGTCCCGTTTTGTACATGGTTAATTTAAATTGGAGCAGGAAGATGCCAGGCACCTAATATTCCCGTCTGAATGTTGACGGAACGAGCAAATGAACGAACTTACGAAACGAGCCCTAGTGCAGCGACAAGGAATATGAATCTGAACGATAATCATAATTCTCGCGTAATGATAGCTGGCAATTAATTAACGGGTCCGTTACTAACGGTTTGGTTTCTCTGAGAAACAGGGGAGCCGTTGGATCCGTTCCGAGTTCTCTTAAAGAGAAATCGATCCCAAGTTAAAGGAGACGGTCTTATTCACTCCGCAAACAATTTTCCATCCACTTTATACTCGTTTTTCAAACAATTACTACTGAACTTGTTTGATTTTTTTTTTCTCCTTTTTTTTTTGCTTGTCTTTTTTTTTTTCTACTTGTCTATCAGAGTTGAACAAGGGACCGCCGGCAGGACGTCGGGACCCACAGCAAATTGTTGTATACGGCGAGAGACCACCCGACAAAAAAGACATCAATGACCTATGCCCCGCTCCCCAGGAGTGTGATACTTGTGAAAAATGTTCATCCTCATTCTATGACACCGCTGGTAGACTGGATATACGACCTATGTCAACTGACATTAGGTACACTTACTTCCCGCCAAGAATACTCGGTGAGTAAAAGAAGTTGATATCGTTTTATGGAGTAGCTAGTAATTTGAATGGGGAAATTAAAATAGGGGTGACTATTATATGCTTGGTGTATTGTTTGAATTGTGTTTTACTTTGACGATGAGGAGGTGGAAATTCTCGTTAAAGGATTCTAAATGAAATGAAATGAAATGAAATGAAATGAAATGAAATAGAATGAAACGAAATGAAATGTAATGAAAGGAAAGGAAAGGAAAGGAAAGGAAAATGAACTGAACGAAGTTGTCGACTCTGGTTATAGCCATTGAAGAGAAGAAGTTTTGTCGTTCTTTGAAGCTGTTGTATACTTTCAGGAGAAAAAAGAAAACAAAAAAAAATTCAAAAAGAAGTAAAAAAACTCAAGTAAACTCTTGCAATTTCTTTGTTATTACAGACTGCCTACTTTACGCAGTTGGTAAACCAGTCTATAACAGATACACGGAAGACAGTTATGGCTGTTGGATGAGAGATTCATTACCGAAGTCTGATATTGCCGCTGAAAAACTTTGGGTAACTAAAAGCGAAGAAAGTGGAAAGCTCTACGAGTACGATAACAAGACTACATTCAGGAGGGACATACGCGGACGCGAGATCAAGCTGCCTTACAGATTTCAGGCAAGTTTTGACGCTTTGGAGTACTTACATATTTCTTTTAAAAATTAATTTGCTCTTTTTCAATGATCATAACTGATGCGTATTAGAAATAGAAAAATTCTATCGAACGATAAGCAGAAGCAGAATTTTCCTTTTTGTTCTTTTTTTTTTTTTTCTCTCTTCGTATTATCCGGCTCCCTTGAGCTTCTCGATTCTCGAGGCAAGAGAAAAGTATGTAAAGGTTGAAGGAGAATTCATTTCATGAATGTTTCAATGACGCGACCACACCGTTGGTAGAATTCTCCTTCTAGTCCCTCGCTAATCTACAGTCTTACGGTCTCCCTATACATCCCAGCCTTCCAGCCACGAACCATCATCGTAATCCGTAAAGTGGGAAGCACAATAGTTTAATCCGCATATTCTGGAATGGCAGTTTGAAAATTAACTTAACATATATTTAAATACACTTCCCGCACAGAGAATTCAACGACCTGCTTTTCTCTCCGTATATATATACGTACGTGAGATATTTCAGAAACTCAAACATATATTATTCTATTCATAATCAGAATTTTTTCACTCAATTTTATTTTTTATTTTTTTCTTCTTCTCTAACAAAATAAGAGAATACAGAAATTTTGGAAACTCACAGAATCATAATGTCAAATCTACTTTGAGACAAGACGAGGCCAAATATTTGACACACATGTGTCAAGGAACGATGAGGAGTGTTGTAAAGCAGCAGCTGAATTTAACGCACAAGTTGATCGGTTTGGTTGGTTGAGTTTAGAGAGTTACTTGGAAATGGTTAAAGTCCCGTCGTTTTGGCTTTGATATTAATTCAAACGAGAATTAATAAGCCCGCAGTAAATTACGTGCAAATCTATATATATGTATATACGATAGGTATACAGAAGTTTGTCAGGAGCTCGAGTCGTACTTGTGGAACTAATGAATCTCGGGGGTTTTCTTAATTTCTCTAAATTCAACCCTCAGGGGAACGGACACGTCGTTTACAACGGATCGTTTTTCTACAATCCGGAAGGACGTTCTTCCATTGTACGATATGATTTACTCGCTGCATTTCCGGGACGAAATAGTACCAAGGAATTGGAACTTCCCGGGCTAGACCATAACAGTACAAACTACCTTTACACCCCTAAACATAACTTCAACTTGGTCGATTTCAACGTAGACGATAACGGTGAGTATAATTCAACGGATGCAACTTAATCTTGTCTAATTTATCCTCCGTTTTGATTTACCTAAAGAAGAAAAAAAAAAAAGTACTAATTTACACGCATCTGACGATCTCTACAGACACAGACTCCGCGTCTATCTATGCTTTACTTGTCGCTTAAATACTAACGACGAAAATCACTTAATTAACAAACTTTTCATTGAAAAACTTCTCAAGACTTTATCAAGTGGATGGGGTGCAGGGGTAGATCATTCCGCGAGTTTCTAGCTGACGATAAATCCCAAATGAGAATAAATCTCGGTATACATTCGGCGCTAATTGCCCAATATCGAAATCCTCGGGGCTAACTGATTTATGTGTATACGCTTTCGAAAAAAGTCTACTTCCGCAGGTTTATGGGTAATTTATTCCTCCCATTCAACGAACAACACGTTGGTCATGAAGGTGGATGCGATGAGTATGACCCCGCAGCACGCCTGGAACATAAGTCTAAATCACCACAGATTTGGCGAGATGTTCATTGTCTGCGGAGTTCTTTACGCGGTTGACAGTGTCGCGGATAGAACAACGAAAATACGGTGAGTTTTGGGGAAAGTCCGCCTTTCATGTTGCCAAAAACTCTCACCTACCTAATCGATTTCTCGTTCATCTCAGCCTGGCTATTGACCTTTACAAAAATATAACCCAGGAAGTGAGTCTCTCCTTTTCAAATCCGTTCAGGAAGACAACGATGATTGGGTACAACCACAAAAATAAGGTAAAAATTGCACTACGTTTTTATCTTGGAGGTTAAAGCCTGCTTTTGAGGATTCTTTTTCGGGGGATGAATATTTGATTCGAGTTCACGTTTCCTCTTTTCACGTTTTCTCATCGTGTTATTTAACCTGCCCGACGAGCCTAACTCTCACTTCTTTTTTTCCATCATTTTAGGAATTGTTCACTTGGGACAAAGGGAACCAGCTTACATACCCTATAAGGTATAACGAAATAGGGGACAACCAGAATGAATCTAATAACAGAGAGGATGATATTAGCGCGTCTTTGCTGACTGGGTTTGAGGTATCAAATAATAAATCTCACCACGATTCTAGTTCCTAGGATAATCTCATTCCTCGCCGATAATTAAACTCGGATTTAGTATAATCCGTCGAAGTTCGAAGGAGGGGAAAAATTTTAAACAGATTTTTACGAACCACATAACACGCGTTATTGCCAATTTGTCAATTGTCATTTAATCGCATAATACATCGCTCGAGATATTTTTTACCAAAGATATAAAAAAAAAAAAATCTTATTTTATTAAACTTGTATATATATATACCGGATACGATACTAACATGTATAAAATAATATATAGCTATAGCGTATAACGTTAATTTTTTTAAGGCCGCAGGTACTACACCGTTTTATAATACCCAAAAAGGGGGTGAGCGTATCCGTAAATCTATAATTATAATCTAATGCTAATACTAAACTGTATATAAAATAAAACGAGAAGAAATTTAGATAATATATTTTCTACCCTTACTTCGATCTATTTATTTATGTCAAAGTTATGTTACGAGTAATTATCGCTATCTTAGAAATATCAAGGGGGAATACTTTTCCCTTAATTTCAGTAAAAGGAACGAGGCGAATTAGTCGACGTTAAAAATCATACGCCGTTTATGAAACTCATGTAAGTATAATCGAGTCATAATGCTGTAAGTGGTTTGGCGAAAGAAGCTTTTCTAGGTTGAAACTCGCGCGCGCGGTTGAGTGATAAATTTGATATTGACTCGATGAAGATCTCTGTGATTCAGAGATTTTCGGGATTGATTAGACACGGGTCGAGAAAATTAACCTCGTTTTTCGACTAGTAAAGCAAACCTATCTACCCTTCAGATCCAACTCTCTGCTCTTTCCAACCCTTCTTTGTTCTCTTTACCCCGGACGCAAGTCCTTCCAATTCGCCACGCTTTCTCATTCTCTTTATACTTCAACCCTCTCGTATATATATACCCTTCGCCAGTTCTTTTCAACAACCCCGAAAGCCGACCCTCTTGCCCCATCCTTCTGATAACATTTAAATGAACCGCGACTAAATTGCATAAAATTGTTCTTGGTGGCAAACGGCGTTGTTTCTGGTCCGCCATTCTCTCACCCTGCACCTGTTCGCCTCGGGGTAGAAAGATGGAAGAGATGGGTGATGGTTTCGAGGCAGAGGGACGAGAGGAGGACCTATCGCTACTTTGAGACCGGCTTTCGAAACTCTTTTAATAAATTACGTAGAAGGCACCGGGGGTATAGGATGAGGTACTTCGTTAACTCGAGAGACAACGGTAATAGCCAGACCGAGAGAAGTGGTCGCACCAATCTTCGACGCTAATGGGAATCCAGAAATAGAGACATGCATTATAATTAATTATAATAACCTTCGCTAATGACAACAAATTAACTTGTCAACTTCGTGCCGGACTTTATTAGACAGTCCGCTAATTACCTACCATCCCCAATATTTTTCTCACCCCATTTATGATATCTGAACTCTGCGCGATGGCTATGGAAATTGTTTTATTTCGTTTTAAAATTCACCGCGACAGAACGTCGTGTCAAAAAACTAATTTGGATTCAAAATTGTTCTAAATTATATACAAATTATTCGTGTCATTAAAAGAAAAAATTCGTATCATCGATTCTAGAAATTATTAGCTACAAATTTTTCATTCGAATTTTATTCCGGTCGTAGAAAATTGCGTTTGAAAGATTGATAACCTCGCGATCTGACGGAAGAGTATGTGCATGCCTAAGGAGAGCTTTTTCTGTGTATCACATCCGCAGAAGGTTAGTAGAAAAGATGAAATGTGCTTAATTATATTCAAACGCAGTGCTTTATGGGCCGGTAAAATGTTTGGATTTAATTAAATGCCATCACTCCTCGTCTATCGGAATCGAATAAACCGCGCTTTGAGCGTTTACCTGCAAACGTGTACTCCGCGTCCATTCTAGACCGTACTTTAAAGGTAACTATATTACACGAAGGGACAGGGACTTGGTACTGTAATTAAATGCTATTTGAAATTGGCTCTTTGCCTTTGATTCGTTCCGACGTTGATGACAGGTGCCCACTGAACTCGACAAGCAATTAGAAAATTTTCTCTCAAACTGTACCGAGTACCAAGTCGCTTGTTCTTGGCTATTAGGGGCCGCGAACGATCTTCAAAGAGCGAATGCATGCTGTATTCTCCAACAGCGTATCGCAGATTTTTCGTTATTAAAATAAATTGTATAAAATTTAGGTATTCCTGGGTGGTTTTGTCCTCGGCTATTTGATCGCCAGAGACTATGACGATTTTAAAAAGAACAGGCGAGATTCTACCCGGACAGATGATACCTTTGGTCTATTAGAAGCGCCTTTTACACCTGTTCCATACCGCTATCCGTACCATAAAAACCCCCGTGATTCTCAAGAGCTTATGTACAATCAAGCCAGACTTGCATACGATGATAAAAATCCGATGATTATTGAGCAGGAAGAAGAACAGCCTGCAAAACTTTCCGCTATCCATTACGATTACGAGTCTATGAGGAGAAAGTATCACCTGTAAGATATAAGTGAATAAAATCATGAACGCTCGCGATGGAGAGATGTATTATTCCCCGGGCGATGTATGGCGGATAAAATAATTATTCTGCATGTATACGAGGAATAGAAATAGTCAAATTTTCTCGCGCATATGAAAGGGAAAAATTACTGACTAGTTCGTGATAAAAAATTGTGTATTTAGTATTCCGGATGAATATAATAGCAGGAAAAAGTTCTGATGAAACGGTGAAAATTGAATTGGTGGAAAATTCGAACGTGTCGAAAAATTCTTTGAGTGTATTTTTCTTTTTGCTGCGATGCGAACCGCACCTGCCTGCTTCTATCTGAATTATCACCTTTTCTAAAGTATGATGTTACCGGAATAATTGATAGTCTTCACTTAAAAGTTTCTAGATTTGTTCACGTAGAGGCGAAGCTGTGTCATTTGTTTCATCCCTTAGAGTGAACGACGAAGACACGTGAGACGAGAGCCATTTGTTTAGTCCTTGGCAGACGGGGGTGGTTCGTTCATTCGTCGACTGTTTCACTCGTGGGTTTCACCGCTGAATCCCCAGAGACTTTAAGTTCTCGTAATAAAGTATCAAGATATCGCTTTTAAATTTAAAGCTTTTTTTTTATCCGAATTGGTTACGGAACGAAAAAGCGCTCGAATGATTTCTCAGCGACCCAACGACGATGCATTAGCCTCGGAGAATAGAACCTATAACGGAAGGAGCTTAGCTCATGCGAAACACCAATAAATAACAACTTCTATCCAAGCACAAGATGTTTTTCACACATCGATACAGCTCTCACAAAAGTCGATAGTTTCCAGAAAAACATTTTTATCACAGATTGAAAAAATAAAAAAATAAAAAAACTAAAACCTGGAATTCAAATTTCACTGTTTTAGATATGCTCGGCTTCCAATAAGGAATTTTTTACTCGCCAAGTATTATACTAACGTAAAACGGAAAGATTATTTTCTGTGCCAAAGCACGAGGAGAATAGGAGTTTATGTACCCCGTGGATGTGTATAGTTGGTCGCTTGTCTTTCTAGGTACATATGTATGTATATATGTGTGCGAAAATGTAGTTGTGTAACTTACACAAGCTCATATCTAAAGGCTGTTAAACTCTGGGTATATAGATAGTCTATATTATTTGTAGTCAGACCCAAGGGGCGGACCTGTTCCCGACAGCTAATACGATAGAAAAATATCGAGGGATTCCTCTACAAAATAGTCCTTGGCTCTTTGAAATCTGAAAAAGAAAAAGGTGAAGAAAATAAAAAGGAGAGAATGCCATCAGTTCGTTGAATGCTTTTCTGAAAACCGTAACAGAAGTTTGGGAATAGTCAGCTTATCGATATTGCATGTCTATTTTCTAGCGTATTGTGCCGTTCCCTAGGTTTTCGACTCGTAATTTGGTTCTTCGTAAAGCTGTGAGACAGTGACGACGTTCTGTCATATACAGAGTGATTCTGGGCAAAGTATTCCTTACCATTCAGCGTTTCACTTTGCCCAGAATCGCTGTGTATGATAAGCTTGGAGGTTCGTTTGGAGCGAGTTTACAGGTGAGAAATGTGAGCGATCGATTAGCTGAGGGGTTGCGTATTCGGAAACAGAAAAAAACAAAAAAATCTTTTCATTTTTATTTTCATTTCTTCTCAATTTTTATTTTTTTTCATGCGCTTTTTTTTCTTTATTTCACGTCACGAACGAGCTTGAGGAGAATGTAGATGGCGGATACATTATTCATCGTACTTTTCATAGGCACAAAAGAATAAAGAAGATGCCGCTTCCTTCACCCCACAATCTCTCATACCTACTCCCCAAAATATCCACCTTCTCTTGCTTCTTGCGTTCGGGCTACTGGGGGTCGAATAATTTTTAAAGGGTAGAAAGAGGCGCTCTGTCCCCATCAAGACAACTTCCATATACAGACCCTTCTGCGTACCTGTTTACGTCCCACATAAACGTCCCCATAAAAACCTATCGATAAATATCCCTATAGGGGTATAATACCTACTCAATATGCCCATCTACGTATCTCCGAAACCCCATGTGCAAGGGGGAAATTGATTCCGAAAAAAAGTCGTGCTTTATGACCAGCAGAGAATAATGTAACGCTGCCTACTACACGTACTGCTACCTATACCTACCCAGAGATTTTTTACCAACGATTTTCATCATTTCGTTTCACGTTTCTCTTCGGAGATGAAAAACTGTGGATTTTTATTTCAAGTAGAGCTTTTCAGCCCGGTTTTGACAGAATTGGTATAAATCGCAGCACTTATACTTACGGGGAAATTACATTCAACGTTACGTACGTATTTACGGTAATAGACATTCCTCAAGTATCCCTCTTATACACAGCGAGTATGATGTAGCGTACTAAAACCTGCGATAAAATCTAGTACATAATAGGGAAACTGCAGAGGAAGCGCACGAGATTATCTACAGTATATGCATAGGTGAGGTTCGGATGTATAATGCATAGGCTATGCCGTTCTTACTTCAACTTTTATGTATTCGATAGAATGTTATATTGCATTTCATCCACGGGGAAATCGCTCCTCGTCTATGAGGTAGAGTGAATGGAAAAATGAAGAAAATATTAAAAAAGAATAAAAATAAAAACAAAAAGATCAAAAAATCTAGGCAACGTAATATATATGAATACGAATCGTTGATCAAGGTGCCGAAAAATCACCACATCCATTATGATCAACTAAGTCTGCAGACATGGTGTACCAATGTTCGCAAGACAACCACAATGCTGTTTGCTGAATGAGGGCTGAAAGCAGGGAAGCGTCTCTACAACTACCATCGTTCGTTTCCAGAATGTACTTTCGGAGATTACATCGCGGACGATTCAGCTCCCGTCACCTTCTAGCCGGTGAATTTCAGCGTGCATCAGATTGCGAAAATCCAAGGTGCAGAAGAGATTCTTTTTCTAGGATTTTTTTTTTCTACTCGTTGAAAATTCGCCGTGTCTTTTCATTCGTTCAATCATAATTATCGCAGATCCTGTTATCCTAATCTACGTTCGTAAATATTTCATTTTTTTTCCTTCTTTTTCTTCTCCTCTAGAATAACATCGAGCATTTTCAATTGGCTGCGACTTATCCTAGGCTAGGTGATACTTGTAGCCAGTATACAACGAGCTTGATTCTCACAACAAACCCAGCGGTGAATCAGATGT
Source organism: Rhogogaster chlorosoma (assembly GCA_944452935.1). Lineage (NCBI taxonomy): Eukaryota > Metazoa > Arthropoda > Insecta > Hymenoptera > Tenthredinidae > Rhogogaster > Rhogogaster chlorosoma. The sequence continues at coordinate 21,916,262 of OX101803.1, read as the reverse complement.
TTACAAATTGTAGTATTACTTGATCCGTGATAACGATATTAATTAAGAGAGTCTAGAATGGCGAGATCCGCATGCTGTCCCTGGAGGATAAACACATAGAACTTTGTCCAGCCCCGAGAGAGAGAGAGTGAGTTCGGAGTTGTTACAATTGCGTTTCCAGTTCTAAACCCATACACAAATGCATTCATGTGCATTTATACGCGGCTGCGGTGTACTGCATGTATAGAGGGTCGTATAGATATACAACTTTCGGCAAACCGAGCGCAGTTTCCGGTCCAGAAACTACGCGAACGAGACCATTAGAAAAACTTGTTTTAGCACCGTGGTGGTATTAGCTATGTCAACATATCCGTATCACCGAGCCAACGTCGACGTTATCAAACACTTCCGACGCCCCGTAGATGCGCTATTATACTTTTTCTGAAAGGGATAAAGAGCGAGGAAGAGGAAAATGAAGAGACACGCGGTCTTCAAAGGAGCTGAAAAGTCGTAGAAAGAGTTTCCCTAATTCCTTAAGACGTCGGATGAAATGAAACAGCAGACGAAAGAACCGGCAATTCCTGAAAAACAAGCATGCAAGGCTGTAAATAATAGCGAAAATGTGTGATAAGCGGGTTTTAATTAAAAACTTTTCGAGGAATGGGGGTTTTAAACCGCTTCGTTGGTTAGCTTAATTGTTAAACGCATTATGTGGAATTAGTGGCGCACAATTCCATCTGTTTTTTTGGTTCAACTCGTGGTATAGACCTGGCGGAGAATCATAACTCATGAATTTCAATATTCCAGACCCTTTCGGGCGGTCCTCTTTCGGTCCCTATCTGTGTAGGTGTAGTGGTCCTATACGTACACAGGTATACTACCCGCGGGATAGGTTTCGAACGCTTCATTTGAATCCGGGGAATTTAGCTAACAGAGTGTGAGCAGGATATGAGATAGGGGTACGCTGGGCGGTTGGCCAACGATGATGGATGCACGCTGTCACATACAACAGGCACATCCTCCACATCCTGTCGCATATATATCCTCGCCTGTAGTGTCGCTAGTACTTAGCCAACGAGTCTTCGTATTTTGGGTAATTGGGTAATTTCTGATTACTATACGGCGAGAAATCTCACGTATGTGACTATAAATACATTCTCTAATAATGTTCATCCCCTGTGAATCAGTGTCAGGAAATTTGGGCTCGGGGTCCGGATGTTATTCAAAGTTCTTTAGCACCTCATTCGAGAGTAGCGAAAAGTAGATAAACGTCAAATACGATGGGACTGGTGAACCCCAATCATAACTTACCTTTAATTATTATCGGTACGTCTTCCTTCGAGGGGTTGATTCGATTTTTTTTAATCTTCGGGTAAAATCAGTTATCAATACTGTCGTATTGCTGATATCATAAAACATACGGAAACCTGATATACAGAGGCCGTAAATCAAGCGCTTTATTTATTCGCAACTTCCGCAGGGGATCTTGAGAGGGTGAGTAGAATGAAAAAGAAATAAAATGAAGAGTGAAGAGAGATAAAAAAAATAGATCCACAGAAAAAAAAAAAAAACGAAGAAATGACGTGCGTCGCAAAGTTAAATCGAAACACATCACCATTCAGCACCTGAGCTCCTACGGGTTGGGTCAGGCTGGATTCGGTCCTGAACCATGTGAGCTCCGAGATCTGGTCGCTTCCATACGGCATTCGCAGGGGATCGCCGAGGATCAGCGATAGAAATGCAAATCGCATCCAAGTTGGATCACGTTGGGTATACGGGATTGTGTTAGAACGTTGGTTAGATTTTGGTACGCGGGTGACATTTCGCTATGCACATATGTGCAGCTCGTATTTGCTTAGTATTTGGGTCACTGCAGACACCGCATGCGACAAATAAATGTTCATCCCTTATTTTAACAACGGCGAAAAGGACACGAAGCGGAAAAAAATGTATAGAAGAAAATGAGGAAAGACGGTGTCAGGGCTATCATTCTAATTCGAGCTTTTACTTTGATTAAAATATTCTCATTTTCCAGCTTCGGTTTCAAGATCCGTCTCGTTGAATGGAAGAAACTAACGGTAGGTAAGTATTCGAGCCTCTTTCTTTAACGTCTTTTCATTCCTATCAGCCATAGACATATACTCAGCGACAATCCTCTCAGGAATTGATTAATCAAACTCCGGTACACGAGTAGATGATTACGCAAATACCTGATGTCATATTATATTTAATTAATTTATTTCAATTCATTGTTAGTCGCCGCGATAGACTTATCTACTTATGCGATTCTATTGCCATTGTAAACGTCGGTGAAGGTAAATAATTATCAGAGAAGGATGGCGCATTGAGAGCTCCCTATGGAGTACAAGAAACTGAGGTTTAGTTGAGGCAACGGTGGCTGTGGGTACTCTACACGCCAGAGTAAACGTGGTCTGTAATCTAATGGATGAATTTGTGGGTAAGTCTAGGATTCGTGATTGCATATCTAAGTTGGTTTACTGCATCACTTATAGAATTATGTAAATACTATTTTCCTCTTTCTTTTTCTTTTTCTTTTTACATGTATGTAAAATGGATACAGATGTGGAGAGAGAACATTATTTTGACGAAAAAGAAGGCGATATTTTGTTGAAAAGCAGTCTGGTATAGAAGCTGAGACAAGTTTTAATCTCATGAAATTATAAGTTGGTGACTCCCGTCCGGAAAATTGTCTTACTTTTAATTTCCATTTCTCGACGGAGGACGCAGATAATAGCTTTACGGAAGCTGTGCCTTGGTATAAAGTAGTAAAAAGCGTTAATTGAATTCTCGAAAATTCACGAGTTTTAGAATATTAAATTCTTCTGCTATTAGCCGATATTCAACGCGTAACTTTTTAATGAGATGCCGAATCAAAGGTATACGTGCGTAACTCGAACAAGTATTCTCATCTCGATAATGGGCCATAATAAAAATTCTAACCACCATAGAAAAAAAAAAGAAACGTTAACTTTTCGATGGGAACATCAATCATCGATCAAACGTCGATTATAATTCCTCAATACTTTTACAATCCACCGTTAGTTTCATCCTGTGATTGAAATGACCGATTGAGTGTAAATTTTTTATTCACTATCGTACTGTGGATACGAATTTCACGAATTGGTGGCAGCTTGTAACTTGCATTTTGCAACTTTGCTCCAATGCATATACAATACGGTTTCCATGGAGTAGTGGGTTAATGGACAGAACCATTTGCGACGGTATATCTACTATCATGCCCACAGGGTTATTACTTAGCCGCATCTCTATTTTCTACTCCGATAGAAAGTTCGGACGAGGAGATCATTAGCGTTTAAATGTATATACCGCAATTCCAAACTCTGATTAAGTTCGTTCGCCACTCTCATTTTTCAACTCGCCTATTATAATTTAGCAATTACTTAGATAGCCTGATAAAATAGGAGCGTGTATTGATGATATGATTTTCTCATTTTCTGTCTCAAAGTTCAGGATTTTTGAATATCTCAGCTTCGGTTCACCGAATTGTTCGCGAGTCCACGAGTTTTTTTGGGAAACGAATGAAGACATTCTACCCATTAGAATTCATGTTGATTTTTAGGAAATTATTATTCCGTAATTTAGAACCACGCAAGTGATATTAATTGCATCAATTTTCCCGCAAGAAGTGCTATTGATAAAACAGATATACGTAAATAATTGACTACTTCATTATTCTCCCATTCCCTGTCTTTTCCTGGGAATAGAAATTATGAACGTTAGATGTATGTGTAATGAGACGTGCTGTTGATGAGCGAACAGCAATAAAATTAGCAAATAGATCAAATTTATTTATGAATTACTTTTGCAGAAAACATCGAAGCGCCTTACTGCATGCAACCCGTACGCCAGTCCTGTGATCTCGACGCTACCTTCTAGACGCCCCTGTAATGCCATCTCGTAGATGACATGGCGCACAGATGATTGTGGCCTAAGTAGTTTGTAAGCTCGGCTGCGAGATGGTGATACCATTTGGCACCTTGCTGGCGGCGGAATTATACTGATATAGGATCAGCGCACTTGACATGGGGTCTTTGCGGTGTCAAAGAGTACGGATGAGGCTGCGTCAACGAGATACCACTTTGACAGGCGACTCGATGAAAACATTTTTAACTTGTTGAGATGTTTGTCAGACAATGAATAAAGATATTATATCATCAGCGATGGGTTTATAATTAATTGTAAGGAGCAGTTACGAATTTAACTTTAGGAATAAGTGATATTGTATCGATGGTATAACAATAAATCTCATAACATGTACCAATAATCAATAATTTCTTTATTTTTTACCCTTTGTCCTCACTCCTACTATATTTCGAATAAGCGAGAGGGAAAGCGTATGATGCATGAAAATCGTACAAAATTAGAATTACCGCATCTTTATCTACTTTCGAAATTTGCGATCACCTCCATGGGTCGAATATTTTCTCAACTAAGTAAATGGCAAGACGTGGATGAATCCACGTATGCATGCTCATATCTATAGACACAGCCATTTTCCCGCCAAAAATTTCAGCACGCCTCCTCGGGTCAGATGTTCTCCTGATACCAGGAGCAGAAATTTTGCGAGTTAAAATGCTTCTAACTCTGAAAATCGCTAGTATAAACTAAGTATAGGTATAGAGAAGCATAGAGAGAGGTATGCATGAATGAATCAATACACATATCCTTTTTCGGCACACCTCCTTGGGTCAGATGTTCTCCTGATACCAGGAGCAGAAATTTTGCGAGTTAAAATCCTTCTAACTCTGAAAAATGCTAGTATAAACTAAGTATAGGTATAGAGAAGCATAGAGAGAGGTATGCATGAATGAATCAATACACATAGCCTATTTTGGAACACCTCCTTGGGTCAGATGTTCTCCTGATACCAGGAGCAGAAATTTTGCGAGTTAAAATACTTCTAACTTCCGAAAAGCCTAGTATTAATTAAGTATAGGTATAGAGACGTATAGAGAGACGTATGCATGAATGAAGAGATACACATAGCCTATTTTGGAACACCTCCTTGGGTCAGATGTTCTCCTGATACCAGGAGCAGAAATTTTGCGAGTTAAAATCCTTCTAACTCCGAAAAATGCTAGTATTAATAAATCATAGGTATAGAGACGTATAGAGAGAGGTATGCATGAATGAATCAAGACACATAGCCTATTTTGGAACACCTCCTTGGGTCAGATGTTCTCCTGATACCAGGAGCAGAAATTTTGCGAGTTAAAATACTTCCAACTCTGAAAATCGCTAGTATAAACTAAGTATAGGTATAGAGAAGCATAGAGAGAGGTATGCATGAATGAATCAATACACATATCCTTTTTCGGCACACCTCCTCGGGTCAGATGTTCTCCTGATACCAGGAGCAGAAATTTTGCGAGTTAAAATCCTTCTAACTTCCGAAACCGCTAATATAAATTGTTAAACATATAGAGAGACGTGTGTGAAGACACGTATGCATGCCTATATCTTTATTATGCCTTAAGTGGTCGTATACTTTCACTTTTCGCTTGATCCCTGAATAAAGAGTCGCATAGAGGGGAGAGTAAAAAACAACGAAGCATATTTAATTATTGACATATTTCGGAATTTATTGTTGCAGAATCGATACAATATAACTTATTCTTAAAATTATGTACAATCCATTAGTGTTTCTAAAAAACAAATATGTATGTATGGGTATCGCACTTTATCGACTCTCTTTATTTGCTTGTCAAGTATCTCTTCTGTTACATAATTTGGTAAAGCAACATCCATCTAACCGCCTTGACGCCCAGCAGGTGCTCTCGTGCCAGGTGAGTGCTCGTCTTGCCCGGTCTTCGTTGCCTACGGGGTGCAAAATGGTATTGCCATCTTGCGGATGCATTGAGGAACTATTTTTGCCGCAAATAGCTGTGCGCCTTATTGTCAGCAACCCGTTTGTCATCGTTGTAATATTTCACCCCTAGTTGCCTGTAATCAGGCGCAGCGATGCTTGCTCCAAAAGTATCAGGTTAATTCATCTGCAAAACGGACAGACATGAATATAATATTAATTACAATTCGATTCCTTGATATTTATTGTATAAATGAATTCAAATATTATAGAATACATTTTTATTTCCCATATCCTCGATAATATACCATAACTTTTAGTATACATAGGTAGTATACACCAATATTTTTATAATTGCAATATATCTTCTATTTAGTGATATATATTAGTTATGTACTACATAATCTGGATAAATAAAACTTTCCTATCATTATACAGTGGTCGGGAATTGATTCCCTATTCCCAACAAGTTATCTCCGCTTTTTTGTGGCTGAAGTTGTTAATTCGATAATTTCCTACCCTTGATTTGAATCGTAAACATCCGATCATGCCGACGTTCGGTACGTATGGCTGCTCCAGCTACCAGCAAGATCAAAGTCTGCGTTATCATTTATCAATATAATAAAACAATTCTTCATCGCCAGTAAATATGGAGTTGATAATTCACAATAGATTTCTACCCCTATGGTAAAATGAAAAATGATATCCTGGCGGGTTGCGAGGTGATTCGGCTGAATCAATTATTGCATGCAAATCGAAAGGCAGTTTGCAAAAATTCATTTTTTACCCCAACATTGATCGCTGGCTCATGTCAGTACAATGAGGCATGAACTGATTTGTCAAAACGGTAGAGGTCCAAAAAAATTCTGAATCGAGACGTGGTTGAATCAGAAAACGTTTTCTATACGAATGCATCTGCGAGAGAGTAACATGTATATTCTTCGTTTTGACTGGCAGCGTAATTAAGTGACCTTTCCTCTTATATTTCGTATGCTGTGTATACAGTTGACAAGTTAGACTCATGGAGGAAGTCTCTGGTTCTAATTAACATAATTTAACTTGTCGCAGGCGGACAGTGTTCCGTATACGACGCAACACTGTACCCGTTATCTAAACTAGTAGCGATTATTTGCACCGACTACAATGCGGCTGCGGGAACGTCCCAGTTACACGTAACAATGTGTACGAAAGTTCAAAGTTGCCCCACAGGGACGAGAAATAGCGCCGCCATGTCCTATGAGCCGGGAGCAGGCAATTGCGTTTACTAAGTCCTACAACGTTTTGCCTATTCTGATAGCAGTACGCGTTCTCACCTGTAAATTCATCCCTTATACTCCCAATTCCCACCTCTCACTGCAATATAACAATTAGACGAACGTATCAGCGTTGGCGTACTATTCGTTTATAAACGCTGATTCCCATACCGCTTTAATTAACAAAATATGGATTTCACCATCAAAGTCAGCTGTCCAAATAATTCCCATTGAATAAAAATCGATTTTTGATAAAAGGTACGGGAGTCAAGGGCTTATATTATGAATACGAACGTAAATGGACGTTCCGATCCACGATCCGTGGGTATAATATGATTTCAGGAAAGCTCAGTGATTGCTGACCGAAACGGTCAGTAATCCACGTACGAGAGTAACATGTTGAACAAATCATTCTACTGTCACGATGCCAGGCGTAGAATAACTAATGAATTTCCTGCATTTGATTTCGATTAATTTTCTCGCTCAATTTACTGCGGAGATGAACTGTACGATATACGATTGGCAAATCAAAATGTATCGAAATTCTGACGAGAATTGCTAGCAGTAAACTCATCGCAGTTGGAATGCTGATGTGATATTTGAACGAGAAACTACTTTCGGGGACTTTGCGTCTTCATACAAGATCACGCATTTGTTATCTAATCCATTTTGTTGGGGAGAAGAATAGCTGAAAAATTGTAACCTGTGAAAAGAGTATAGGAATGTGCGATAGGCGTAAGGGTACGGGGGCCACTAAATCCACGTGTGAAATATGCGTTACACCCTACGAAAATGCCAAGACTCGAGACAAAGTGGCGGGCGTTTGCCTAACTTATCACGTCCTCATGCAAAGTGCAACGATGTCAGCTTGCCAAGCCACGAAACAGTTTGTAGCCCACCTCCAGCGACGCTCTCTTCCCACCTTCTATTTTCTTCCGGGATGTTGTACGCCGAGGGGGATGCTTTTTCCAGTAGGCGATGGAATCGCTGCCCATTTTACATCTAGTCGATACCATCGCTTCGGCCGGCTAGAGAGTCGGATTTTCGTCCTCTTAAATCCATGACGAATCTATGTATTCATGAAAGGTTCGAAAATTCAGGTTAGCATGTAGGACCAGATCGATGCGATTCTTAGGGGTTCTTCATCCCCGAGATAATTCGCTCGCAGGAAGCCAGAGACCCTCTTTAATTATTATCACAGATTAATTACACGTGATTGAAGTCAGCCTTCGTCAAGATATCCAAACAGGCATTCTTCAGCCGAATCACCGACGCAGAGTAACCAGTGTTCTAATTGTTTCAAAGTTATGAATTAAACCGTTCCGCTAATTGACCAGACAACTGTTTGATCTCTACTGAAGGGAGGAATCCTCCTGGGGTCTGTATCAAAGGTTTGACTACTCTGCGAGGGATAACATAAGCACGTGGAATCTTTCGGTCTGCGTATACATATAATTCGGGAAAGTCCTTCGTTAATTAAAAAGAGGAGAGAGAAGAAAAAAGTAATAAAATGAAGACAGAGCGAAACGGAAGGCGTATTGCAACGAATCGCATTATTCTACGTAGACGGAATTCACGGTAAACAGAAACCCCTTTGCGAGGGGTTTTTTGGGGAAATATCTGGACTCCGCCACTCCGCGGAAGCCACCGGAAACAGAAAATAGATTTTCAGGAAAGGTTTATTGCCGCCCCTCCAGCGAAATCAAACATAAATAAAGATAAAATACGTGTAGCGTACAACCCCTTTTCCCTTTCTTACCCCTCGGCCAACCCTTTCCACGGGTCGCTTCTCCGCTCTGCTTGGTGGCTGCAGTAGCAGGGAGTTGCCAAGAGTTGCCAAGAGTTTCCCAATCTCGCGAAAATTTAGGGCGGTTCCTTCCGCGGTGATGTATGCACGAGTTTTCTCACTTGATCCTACAGGAAGCCTAGAACCCTGGAAACAGGACCAAGAACCATGAGTCCCGCAGACGTGGGTAGGTGCCTACCTACTGACGAAGAAAATCAAATTAAATTACCAGCCGTGATAAAGGGTCAGACCAACAAAAGAAACCTCTCAGAGATATCAATAGTCTCTATCTCTCCCTCATTCTCTCTCTTTGTGTGGAGAGAAATTTCGTTTTTTGCAACCAGGCGACTTGCGACGCCAATCTTCAGGTATCATGGAATTGTTATCTAAGGTTTGTCATTACGTTCAAGCTTAGTAATTAATCCGACCCGAAAGCTACTCGCATTTTCGCGGGAGGTCCTCGCGTGTATAATACGTACGAAATGATAGGGTCGCGTACGACCTTATGGTAATACCAGCAACCGGCTGGCGAATTCAGCTGCGCGGAAGCAGACCTACGTTCGCGCGCTGTGCACGGGTGAGGGTTAAGTTAAATGGGACAGAACGTAGAGACGTCCAACGGGTGGTGAGAATCCTATTTATTATCAACGTCATACTCCACTGTCTACAGACCAGGCTATACATATTACACAATACGCCGTATATCCTATCTCTCTGAACTTTGAAGTATTCAACTATTTCAACTATTCAAAGCTCCATCAATTAGTCAACAGGATTCATACTTTATTCGACAATAACACATCGTCTGGACACCCAGATCCATCAACTCGCCACTAATTGCACAAGAACAAGCTCGCATTCCCGGATAAATGATGAGCTTTCAAAAAGCTTTGGATTCGTAATGCAGCCTGAGCTTTTTTACAGACGAAGTCAACGTCTCCTTCAATTAGTCACACAGATTTTTGACTAATTTACGCGTTATTCATGCATTCGGATTCAACTATCCAAAGCTCCATCAATTAGTCCGCAGGGTTCATATTTTATTCGACGATAATACATCGTCTGGAGTAATACACCCGGATCTATCAATTCACCCTAATTCCGTGAACAGGAATTTTCCTACCCGGCAAAAGAATCAGTTTCTGAAAAACTTCGGGATTCCAATGCCTGAGCTTTTTTTCACACGAGATTAAAGTCCTTCGAATAGTTACAGATTCTTGACTGATTTATGTAATACGATTTTTACTGTCGCTGCCAGGCGGCGAGGAGCCATTGTATTTCGCAATGCCTGGTATGAAAATTCCAATGGAATATACCTGAGCATGGAATAGAGCGAAATAGGGGATCGATTGAGCGAAGAATAGGGCTTAATCCTGCTTGTTTCACCGAGTAATTCCGCGACTCCCTATTTCATTTCTCCTTTTATTCCGCTTTACTTTTCTGCAACGTTAGGTATGCCGTCGCGGATGACCCGTGGCTTTTGTTCCTACGGCTAACGAACTCGCGTATCAATTCAGCCCACGCGATATAGGTGTAGATATATGCTCCCCGATTTTGATGAATCGACTTTGTTCTCTTAGCCCGTATGTACACGCGTGCAATATATATCTCCGAATTCTCTGTCCCCTTCAAGCTATTTCCCTCCACCCCTTATACGTTAAAAACACGATGGCCTCTGCCTCCCACACCCGCGTACCATGCCACCTTTTCTACTTTACGACGCTTGCTTTATTATACGCGGGTCGTCATCTCCCATATAAATGTATATAGTACATACCTAGCAACGCACACATCTGTACGCGATATCCTGCCACGATTTTATCCGATACTTTGCTACGAAAGCTGAACGCAATCTCGCAGCCGTATAGGTAGGTGTATACCTAGATACAATGTGCAGAGGGAACTTGATAGCAGTACAAACAGCCTGATAGGTTCTGAAAGTCGGAAATTTTAGATGATCGTTGAAGAATAATAGGGGAATGATTTATCATTTTTTGGTCCCGCTTTTGAAATTATAGTTCAATTTTTATTAATCGCAGATTTTGCCATTTTCACGTGAATAGTTTTCACCCACCAAACGTCGAGAGGTACGTGGCGAGGGCGCGAGTTGACGCTTGTTCATTTTCAAGTCGCGGAACGATTTAAGAGCCTCGCGAAAGACTTTGGCAACTATTAAAGATAACGACTGACGGGGAACAAAGGGATTTTATGCTGGTTGGAAAAGGTGGGCAGCTATAGATATACATAACTATATACCGGGGCCGTTTTCGCTGCTAACTTTTACTGCCGAAGAGAGACTGGTGCAGTATAGTAGAGCGGAGGCAGCAGAGAAGTGAAAAAGAAGGAATAGAAAATAGGAAATGAAGAATAAAAAGAACCCACCTACAACGAACGATGAATCTACGTTGAAAAGTTTCAACGAGTATAACGAGCTCTGGGAAAATTATTATGTCGTCATTAGTCGATGGATTAAGAATTCGTAAGATATGCTCAGAGTGTAGGAGGATGGAAATGAGTCAGTTGGACGAAAAAGAGCCTTGATGCTGGGGGTGTTAATAATTTGAGGCAAAAATCGTTCTGAATCCAGATAGTCTGGAGTGAAATACGTCAGGAGGGGAAGCGAGCCTTTAATGTCAAACAAGGAAACATGTTTTCCAATATTTTTCAATTTCCCCCTGCACGCACGCGACGTTATTCCTACTCCGGATGACTAGCTTTTTTCCTTTGGCGTATTTAAAAGCCAATACCTACAAGCACACGTGTATATAGAAGTACGATGTAATTTTTAATTTACCGAAAGCTCGAGCGTGTCGGATTGAATAATACAAGTCTTTGTTCTCTAATTAAGCTCCAGCTGCGCTACTGTATTATACACGGTTTATAGTCAATGATCAAACAAGCTTAATTCATGAAAAATGGAAATTAACGGTAGTCCGGAATTCCCTCTGTCCATAACACATTTAAAAACGAATTTCGATCTCCATTCACGATTACATATCCAAACGATAAAATATCACGTAATTATTTAGTTCCAAAGGTCGCAAGATCCCATACGGATACAAAATCCACCTGTGGGTATAGGTACCTATATTTCGCAGTAAAACGGCGAAAATTTACCAATTCGAGTGAAAAATCATCACCAACTCCGACATACGATTGAAAATTAATTAATTAATTAATCCGCCTCTCACGCTGTTTACCAATCACCGAATCCTCGTCGGAAATACAAAAATCGTCTCTTACCTCACAGCGTTACCAAAATCCTCGGCAATATCTTGGCTGTACGAGGTGGGCTGATGCCTGCTAGCTGTACTAATCTGAAATTAAATCGGCAAAATAAGTTTCTCCCACTGCGGTGTTGGATGGGTTCCTCGGGTTAGCGAAAGCTCGCATAATGCAGCTCGATCTGTGACCCCGAGATGACGCGAGATGCTGCATCGAAATTCTGTACCTGCTGTAGATGCTCGTTTCCCGTGGATCTATATATAATACCTGTATGATATAATATACTGCGACCTCATATGCATCGTCGCTGCATTGAAAGACACTGATAATATATGCGCTTATAAATATGTATGAATGTGCAATGCGGCATTAATTCACTTGAAAGTCAAACGGGGAGAAATCCACTCGGGAATTTCAGTATTTTGATGTATTTAAACAGTTAGATAGGTATACAGAAGTTGCGACGTGTACGGGTATATATGTACGTACCCTGGTCATATAAGTTAGTTTGAACGATAATTAATCAACTTTTAATTGGTTTCAATGAATCGAGTCGAGTACAGAGCCCCTAGATTTTTCGAGTCTTATTAAAAAGCGTCGTCCTTCTTCCCTCCACCCCTTATAGATCCGGATTCTTGTATACATGCGTATACGTATATGGTATATACAGACTTGAACTTTTTTAATATAGAAAAAAATATGAGAGAATTTCTCGACATTAGATTAGATTTCTCAATTTTATACTTCGCTTATCAAACGCGAGACGTACCCTATAACCACCGCGGCTTTTTTTGCCGCGGTAACAGCTTTTCACGCAGTTACGATTCTGTTTACAACTTTCCGCACAGAATGCGACGTGTGCGGATGTATTCGTACGATATACTCGTACACGTAACCACGCGAGGTTTTAATATATCTACGGAAACGTAGCTACGTATTATATAAGAGAAATATAACTCTGCTCCAGAAGGAGATGATTCCGCAAGCGCGCTAATGGCGGTCGCCAGTTTAACCAAAACCCTATTACGCTCTATGAATATATTTGTTCTCGAAATGACTCCGGCGTGTAAAAATAATTAAATTCTACCCGCGAGTGGCCCAAGGATGTGACGCCACGTGTGGTGATTAAATTAAAATTTTCCCCACTCGCACGTTTTAATACGGATTTGCATCTAGTTACTCCCAGTATTTCCACCTGCACTTTATATCCACGCGAATCACTCTTCGTTCCTTTTCTACATCAGACGTTGTAGTACAAAGAATTAGGAAAATTCGAGCTGAAGAATCCAAGAGAAACGATCCCTCGTTTTCTGCATTGAGAAAAACAGTCAGGCGATAAAATCGCGACGTCTTTGTCCACTCGATTCCTTTTTTTCTTCTCTCTTCTTCTCGTCGCCAGTGTTCGTCTCTTATTCTATTCACGAGTTAAACAGTAATAGTTAGCGGAAGTGGAGGCCCTGCAACAAAAAAAAAAAAGAAGTGCAGCTGTCCGCCTCGCCTCGCCGGCCTGTCGTATTCTGCAATTAAATCCGCATTGTCGATGGAAATAAAGGCAAATCGCGTCCAATGTACAGCCAGTCTTAATTAGCAAGGAACCTTCTCTGAATTGCAATTTTCTGCAACAATGACCATAACTCTTGGTGACTTCATCCTCTGGCGGTAGATAGGTATAGCACTTTATTCAAAGTGTAATTACGAGTCGATCGAAGGCCGCATCTAAGCATTATTTTACATTATTATATATTTTGCGGCGAAGAAGAAGAAAAGAAAGAAAAAAATGGAAAGGCAATTTGCCAAATGAAGATTAAGCTCGTAATATATATAGCTTTTATTTCTAGACATAAATTGTTGGATATCCTGGCGTAAACACCTTGAGGTTTTTTTTAATGCGGTTAGCTGTTGAAGCCACGTTTACCGGTTGGCTTCGCTTAGTGCGATATCGTTGAGAATTAAGAGGCAAAGCCACGCGAGGAGTCTTAATAAAAGAGTGGAGTTCAGAACGAAGTGGTGGTTTGGTTCAAAGAGGTAAGAGCTGGTAGTGGATCTCGCTAAAGATGGTAATAAAGAGGGCAGGACGCTCCATTTGATATGCAAATGGCGTTGAGTCGAAGTCGACCAGAGGTACTCCCTCGTTTTGCAGGCTAAAGATCGGCGAAAATAATCTTTTTAAATTGTTTGAATCTCGACATTACGCTATTTCGATTTACAATGGAATTCGCATGAAATTTTTTCCCTCGATCTTCAGAATTAAGAGTCTGCTTCTCATTCTCATTCTCATTCTCCTTCACCTTCCTTAAAGGTAGGTATAGAAAAAAGAAACGGAAAAAAGGGCGAAATACATCTCGAATGAAAATAACTTGCGAAGAATTAAAGGCATAAGGAAATCGCGTTTAAAAGATGCAGCAAAAGGAGAGACCTCTTTTCCATTCAACCTTTTAAAGCTCATCTTTGGCTCTCCTTTCGGGGTGGAATTCGTTATTTCAAGGATCGGGAGAATGGGATGAAAATAAAATAAAGTACGATTTCTGGCGAACTTTGTAGGGTACATGTGTATGTGTACGAGAAAGCGATCTAATTTGTGAAGAAAGAAAGAAAGAAAAATGCTTTTCCAGAGTCCTGCAGTCTAATAAAATTCTACCTACGGTGTAAGATAAAAAGCAAGGGGTGCATGCGATATGTATAGTATATGGGGCGGTGTAAATGTTTACAAGGTCTTAAATCGCGCGTTTCGCTACGAGCAAAAGCTCTGGCAGTCAGGTGAGGTGGAAAATCTAGGAAATCTTAGCCCGTGTGAATCCTGACGTGCAAGAAGTGAAGAATGAAGGATGAAGAATGAAGAATGAGGAATATAGGGAATAAGGAATATGAAGAATAAAAAACGAGGAGGACCTGGGAAAAGTGGGTTATGTTTTATGCATGGAATCTTTGTGATCGTTTCGTGTCTTGGCAGGTCCCGTCAATATGTTTGAGGTGTTCCTAGCAAAACGAGGAGACTTCCGACAGCCAATAGAAGCCGTTTCAAAGGCTCTTACATCGACGGGCCGCTCTGGTTTACGGAAGATGCCAAACTTGGGACGAGAGTCGAATCGTTTTCTCGCAAATATGGCGCCCATTCTCTTCCCTGAACCCAAAAAGAATGATCGCTTCTGATCCGCGTTTATATCTAAGGTCCATCTTCACCGAAATGGCAACGGCTCTACGAATCGTTCGGAAATTGACGCAGATATACACGGCGATTTCACCACCTGGCACAAATCACAGCTTATCGTTACTCATGATTTTTTATCCCAGAATTACAGACATTTTTTTATACTCGAAAAGAAGAAAAGAGAGAAAACCAA
This sequence comes from Rhogogaster chlorosoma, assembly GCA_944452935.1. Lineage (NCBI taxonomy): Eukaryota > Metazoa > Arthropoda > Insecta > Hymenoptera > Tenthredinidae > Rhogogaster > Rhogogaster chlorosoma. The sequence continues at coordinate 21,900,830 of OX101803.1, read as the reverse complement.
AAAAATAAAAAAATAATAAAAAATAAAGACCACCCCGTCTCATAATTTCTTTCCCTTCTTTACTCTCCTCACTTGATAAGCTTCTCTTCACCTCAGTATATGCAGCTGAATCTACACCTGTGGTTAGGTGAAATCAGAATTCCCATTCCAGTGAATGGATTCCGGCCCAGGGTCGATTAGATTTTCTCTCGTCGGGTACCGTATAGGTATTTTATTTTTATTTCACCTTTTCTTTTCTATCTCAGAAATCCCTTCAAAGTAGGAGAGAAAGTACGGGTTGGCTTTGACCGTGCGTTTCTTGAATTGACGCTAAATCAGATCGCGCTATTGGTTCTAAAGTGAATTAAGAAAGAATCCTTAATCAATAAGCTCAACTATAAGTTTGTAAATTTACGAGCTTGATATCGCTGAAATGACCCACGAAGTTGGCTGAAAATATATCGAAGGATGATTACACCGATCGGTAGGTAGGGTATAGCCAGCTTTGTGAACGGTTTAACTTTTCCTAATCCTTTTCGCAAAGAGCAATGATTCCAGGCGAACCTTTATACGCGATAGCAGAGTTGTAAATCAATACGCAAATTTATTTTCCGTGTGTAGGAATTGAAGTAACAGAAAACAAAGGCCAATACTCGTAGTGATTAATTCACATGGGTATATTGATTCGCGGCTGATAATTGATTCCGACTATTCGTGAATAGCTAGTAGACAGTTTCTACCCGAAATGGGTTAATCTTTTCTAGTGTTTTGACGTCCGGACATCCCCCAGAATCCACCGATTCGTATATATATTTCTGGGTATATATTTTTTCTCGTTCTCCGCTAATAACCGAATGACATTAATCCGAAACCCGCGCTGATTGGTTCGATTCAATCAGACCAGCTATCACTTACACCACCCATTCATTGAAAAGGGAAAAAAACTGGTCGTTTGTCTCGCGTTCTACGACCGACATATCAATGTACAGGGTGTCTCGTTTTGGGGAGAGAAGAGATCGAGGAAACGAAGGAAAGTCCCGGGGATACGAGTATGCGAAAAAAGGGAATGAAAAATTGGCGAAAAAGGAGAAGAAGAAAAGTCGTAGAAATTAGAAAACAGACATTTTGAGGAATATTTGTATCGACCATCGGTTTCGGGATTGGTTAATATACTCACACCCCGTATATGGATGTACAACTTTAGCTGAAAGTGTGGAAGACCTCAGGGTTTCGGAGGGTGAGATGGCAGTGGTTACGGTTCTGAGGTTCTAAGCTGCGAACGAGATTAAACGATCGAGGAACTACCACCACTTGTCAACTGGCTCGTTGTCGGCAAACAAAGCTTGCGAAATTTCCAGAGATTCCCCAGGAAGTCAAAGGTCGTAGCGTCCTTTCCGCAATTAGGGTAAAAACGGAAGCTACAAGAGCTTTGAGAGAGAGAGAATGAGAGAGCGAGAGAGATACAGAAATAGCGAGAGGGATGACATAGTACAGAATACAACCCATGAAGCTTTTTGACTTTCACGTCTCGAGTACAAAAAAGAAAAAAAAAAAAAAATACTCTCTCAAATTATCAAGCTGTTTGATATTCGAATGAATATTTAATTAAATTATAAATAACGATAAGGATCATCGAGATATACATCCTATATATATATATATATGGTATACTTTCAAAATTTTATAATCTCTTGTACCTTTGTACTTGATTTTGCTTTCACTGAAAATTAATTACCGTATAGATGTACATATATATGGTATATAGGTATCCTAATCAGAAGATGAAATGTAAAAGGAGTATTATGTATGATTATATAATATATAAAATGAGATATGAATTTTAGCCATGGAATCCTGAGAGTAAAGTAAAAAGAAGCCCGTTAGCACCACGGTGTTTTATAATCCGTAATCTCCATAAGCTTCTTATTTCATCTTTGCTTACAAACGGCTTCCACGAATCTTAGCGGTTGTTTATCAAGAGACTCGTTAAGCGCACCAATATAATAACTAATTACCCCCGTAATTTGGCAGGGAACGAAGAGGTTCGTTAACGAGACAGGCCAGCGGAGAGCGACGGGTGTGAGAGGTTTATTAGAGGGTTAAGCTTTTCAGTGTTTGAAAAAAAAAAAAGAAAAAGAAAAAAAAAACCAGAGGAATGTGAAAGACAGAAAAAAAAAGAAAAATTAATGGACTAATTAAAAAAAAAAAAAAAATAGGGAAGAAAAAAAAAAAGAAATCAGCAAGGGTGGAAAATTAGACAAAGTGAAAATGATTAAGGTTTATTATATTTAAGCCTCGAAACTATATCGGGCGTTTGTAGTTATACTGCAGGTGAAATTATACGAGCGTTTTACTATACATAGGAAAGCTTTAAGCAAAGCGTTGCGGTTCTGACTGGTAGGTATAAGGCAAGAGCCTGGAATGAATCCTCTATCCGCAAAGGAAAATTAAGGGCTTTTAAGTGAACTGAAAGATCCGGTTTAATTGCTCGTTGAAATCTGCCGAGGATTTACGATAAAATGATTAAATTTGCTATTTTTTTTTTCTTCTTTTCTTTCTATCATTTTTTCATAATATTCAAATATCTGGGAGAGTATTTAAACCGTATAATTCATCATCCATCTAGATGTATAATTGTTAAGGGAGGTTTTGTCGAGAGATTGGCAAAAAGTTTTTGCAAAGAACGCTGCAGGGCAGGTTAAGAGTTTCTTAGGCGCACTTTGCACTGCATTTCTCACCGTACCTCCAAGCGGAATAAACAGGATCGGGCTGAAAGGGGTGAAAAGAAATGAAATAAAATCAGAATGAATTAGGTAGAGTGAATTTAAAAAAAAAAATTACTTCCTACGGTCTTGTTATAACAGCCACACTGCTGCAGGATTATAATTATTATCAAAGTTATACTATACACACGAAGAATAAATTTTCGGTAGACATATTGAATTTCAATTCATCATATATACCTTGGTATATAATATATAGTGGAATTTTTAATAAATTAGAAATATGCGATTGGATTTTCATTTTTTCATTTATACAGTATATATTTCTCATTTCTTCGTCCTCGAAATACCGGGTACCTGCTTTTCTTTTTTTTATCACTCTACTGTCGTTGATTTGAAAAATAATCTCACCGCGAGTAGAGGTATATGTTTCGTTTTACGAGTCACTGATAAAAAATTTTTCTTTTTTTTTCTCTCTTTTTTTCACTATAGAAAAATTTTTCCGCGTTACGAATAATAACAGCATCAAAACTCGCCGCGTTACCACTTTTGCATCGATTGTACTCGCTCAGATACCTCAATCGGTGTGCTCAGAGCAGACTTCAACTAACGTGAAAAAAATGTGTATAAAAACAGAAACGGTAGAAAAAAAAAAGACACAGATAACGTGAAATGAAAAACCACTGCGAATCATAAAACGAGACGAATAATTCGATGAAGAGATGGAGAGAGGGGAAAAACAAGAAAAGAAAATGTATATGTAGCGAGAAGATTTCTAAGGGTGGAGAAAAACAAAAACTACCCCTTACCGCGAACAAGGCGAGAGTGCGAAAGTAACAGACTATATATGCGGAGAGAACGGATGTCACAGCGTCTCGTTTTAGGCGTAAAGGAAGGAGGCAGCAATTAAGACTCTGCACCCCGTAAAGAAGGAGACGTTTGGTCGATGCCAAAACGAGGGTAGAATTCGCGACGTTTTCTCACCCCCACGGGTTAACCCAGCGCGTCGAGTGGAATCGAGGGCGCCGGGCCATGTGCAAGATTCCACGCGGCTCAACTGGAAACTGCTGCTGCTGCCATTGCCACTGCCGTTGCTAGCTGCTGGCTGCTGCTGTTAATGCTAGCATGGTACTACCATGGCTCGAAAGAGGGGCAGGGGGTTGCTACGCCGGGGTGGTTTTTGTCCCCTAAATACCGCCGTAACAACGGTGTAAACTTGAAATTCGTTCGATTCCATCGGAACCGTCATTCAAATCAACTGGAGGTTTTAAGGGTTGGAAATTTCCGTTCGCGCAGTAGCTAGCTAGGTATGTATGTACGTGTGTTTTTAGGAACGGCGGAGAAAATTGAAAAAGAAAAAATACCAGACAGGTTTTTCACGTGTTTGTATTGGGTATTCGATAATATTTTTTAGCTCAAAATTTATCCCTCTCACTTTATCCCTGTTTCTTGTTTCTTTTTTTTTTTTTTCAATCTTACTTTTCCACCCTACCTCGCTTTGATCAAGAGCAAATACTCCAATGTTGGCCAATTTGTCTTAGATCAAAGCACCTCAATTGAGGGGTATAACCAATAATCCAAAGCTACTAATTACGTGGAACGAAATTATCGAGCCCGACGTCGCGTCGCACCTTGAACTCTGACACGTTATAGGAATTCGAAGCGATCATCTAACGCTGGATTAGCATAAGGTACTACCTATTGCTCCCTTGCTTATACCTTATCGTCGGAAAAAATTTAAAAAAAAATATGTGTGTATAAAAACTCACGTGGAGTAGATTGTTTCCTACGTATTATAGGAAAGTATAAAATGATATCGTCCATTTGGTATGTAGAGAAATTGATTTAACGTCCTCGGGACTTGATCAGCAACACTTTAATTCCTCTCCCTTCATAAATTTTGTCAGAGTATTTTCCATATCTCTGCAGGGAACACCCGCGCCACTTTTGCAATTTGCATATTGGTAGTATTTCAATTGGTAGTGGCCATCCCGGCGCTCAGATCTCCCGCGGTTTGGTCATCAGTTAAAAGTTCACGTCCGTTTTCCACCCCTGAAAAATAAAAGAAAATAAAAAATGAAATAAAATAAAAAAAAAAACCTAAATGAATATGAAAATGAAAATGAAAATAAGAGTAAAAAATTTATACTAATAAAAAAAATGGTTGGGAGGGGAGTGGATTTCTATTATTATTTATTATATTTTTCAAACCCACGCACAATCTTTCTACAAAAGATTTCGGTGGGTGGAAATTTAATTCCATATACATACATATATATTTATATATAAGAAGATAATTCTTTGAACCGCGTGGCGCGGCGGGGTGTACAACAATCGGGCTTAATTAAGGGAAGATTTAAGGAATAAAATACAGACCATTTTCCACGCCCCCAAAAACTCCCGAGCGAATATAAGATTTGTGGTAGTTCTTCCGTCGGTAGTGATGGCGGTTCAAGAAGCACAGCTTTCCAGAACCAGGGGGGATGGCTTGTGCATAAACAAGCTACGAGCACGAAATATAAAGGTCAGAATCCAGCAGCCGTTTCCTGATCGTACCGCTGAACTTTTTCCCACCAGAGTTGAGGCCCCCTTCTGCCCCCCCCCGATCTCGACGTAGAACTTAGCTTTTTTCGAATTCTCCACGAGTCTGCCAATCTCGGATATTTAGGGCGGGGAATCGTCTACTTCTGCTGCTATGTGATGTATTTATTTATCCGATACGTTTCCCTTACCTACTTCCTGGCCTCTGGGATCGAACGGCTAAAGAAACTCGGAACTAAGTAGAATAAGGGAGGATTGAAGGCGTGAGTCTAACTGGGCGATGAAGGGGCGGAAAACACAGGAGGAAGCTTTGAGCGAGCTTGATTTATCGGGTTTCGAGGATTTGCGGTTTTTCATTCTTTCCAGCGGATCGATTCGACCGCAAAATGAGGGAAAAATAAAAGCATAAATGAATTTCACCAATTTTCGTGCTAAAGACCCAAACAGAAAATGTATTCCTACTTGTTACCGCGATATTTACACCCCTGTATTAATAATCGTCATACAAATTACTCGACCTTGTGATAATATTGTTGAATATTATTCAAATTCCCGTCGCTATTTATGTATAATTGTGAACTCTGAACTACGGCTGGCTTAAATTCAAAGACAAATAATCAAGACTGGTGATTAGCGAGTCGCGCATGTTACCCGTTCGCCTGAGTTGATAAACATTTGACGGGCAAATTAGCCATCCATGCAAATACATGGGTATTGCTGATTACAGTCCAGTAATCTACTCTGTTAATAATGACATCGATGAAGGTATATATGTATAGGAAGATGGCGTCAAATCGAAGCAAAATTTAGTGACGATTATTTAAGCGATTTCGAAAAAAAATCATCGAACGATTTTACTTCTCATTTAATTTTGGTACTCAGACGAATAATATCTGACACGGATGGCTCGGTTTAGCCCTCAGGTTTAAATGACTTACTCGCCGATAAGTCGGTAAAGTTTCGTTAGTGTTCCTGGTTGGTTCAGGAGCCGTTAGCGGAGGCATTAGTTCGTAGAATTACCGTTATCAGGTCCATATAACCTGGCCCCATCCACCAAAGTCCGAAGCCATGCGGCAGGAAGCCTAATGGTTGCATCATACAGCAATTACTACAACCCCATGGATATACGTGTACGTATATAGCTAGACGAGTTTCTATACGAAGAGGATCTCCGCTCTGAAGAATGGGAATTTTCGATTTTATGATAATCATGAAAAATGAATGAAACGTCAATTTTTATCGCCCGGGGTAGCCAGCTGCGATTAAATATTATACTACTGAAAAATTTCCATCCCCTCTCTCTATCTGGCCAGGGAATGAAAGAGTTAAAATTTAACCATCCGGTTGATTAACTGTTATTCAGAAGTAAATTTCCCCGGCGCAATACCTCTCTCGTAATCTTACCTTCCCCAGATGGCAAGAGCTGTTTTCAAGTAAAGTAATTTTTTTCCTCTCTCTCTCTCTCTCTCTCGCCTCTCCTCACCTCGCTTCGCGGCGAGATTCTGCGAAACGAATCACCACCCCTTATCTTATTTTTTACCCTAACCAAGACCACCCTGCCTACCCCATCCACCCCATTCACCCCATCTACCCACTTCTAAGAAAAGTAAACATTATCGCTCGAGTTTTATTCTTTTTCCCAGAGTGGCAATTATTCCACGGACCAAATTATGCTAACGAATAATTATTATTTTAACGTTCGCTTACAACGGTGTATTATACATATATTTCTTCTCTCTTTCTCCAACCCGTCCGACTTCGTTATGATATTTTATTTCATTCTATTTTACTTCATTTATTTATTTCACTCTATAGTCTTCTCCTTTTCCTCCCTTTATGATTCCTTTTCCCTCTTCAGTTCTATTAATTTTTTTTCCTTTTTTTTCCCCTTCTTTCTCTCTCTCTCTCTCTCTCTTTTTTTGCATAACCGCGTCTTTTCATTGTTTTCCACAGTTTGTTCAGGTAAAAATTTTTGCACTCCGCATATTTTTATTCAGCGATAATTCAACAAACCTTCCGGTCTACCCGGGTGTTTTAATCAGGTGGCTTGGTATCTTTTGACCCTATAATAACCGATTCTGTTATACCCAACGCCGTTCATGTACAGACCATTGTTTTACCACTAGGCAATGTTCCAGTCACCCGAATACGCGTTTTACCTCGTTCTGCAACACCGTCACAACGTGCAATCCTGCACATACACTATAAACACGTATACATAGAACGAAACTACCCAACTACTTTTCCATCCCTCTCTTTCTCTCCCTTCAGCTTCACCCATGAAACTGAAACCAGCTAGTTAACTGACTCTCCTACGCGTCAACCAATTACTATACCTACCACAAACGACTGTTATGGACACCTAGACCGACTATTGTGTCACCTCAATCCATTGTGGCCTTCGATTCAATATGACGAACCGTGAATTGTTGCCGAGAACTGGCGAGACTGTATTACGCTAGTTGACTTCAATCGCACAGAATAAATTTTGAAACGATTCAAAAATCTGTAGAAATTTGACATTTCTTTTTTTGTCTTATTGAAATTAGATGAGAGGGAAAATAGAGGATTGAACGAGTAGGAAGACGAAAAAAGAAGAAGAAGAGAGAAAGATAGAGAGAGAGAGAGGGTGGAGAAATTCGAGGAGCGCTTCCTAGCGGTAAATCGGGCTTATTTTTATATCGAAATATCCAGGATCCGGAAGATTTAGAATCTGGAAATCCCAAAGGCTTCGTGTAGGCAACGTGAGTGCTTTCCAATAGCGGTATTCGTCGCAAGTGCGTGGACGAGCAAAGGGGCAATTTTTAGAAAACAAGCCTCCGAAGTACGGTAGGTGAAACCTGTCACTTTGAGGCCAAGGAAGAAGAGGAAGCATAAGAAGAAGAAGAAGAAAAAAAAATGAAACAGTCGATCCTGATGTTTTCAAGTCCACAAATTTGGTGGAAAATTAGAATCCCAAAGATGCTCGAACCTCGGTCTCTAGGTCTTTGGTATTGAAAAAATTCTGTAAATTTAATGTTTTTCGAAACCTCCCAAGCCCGGCAAATTTATTAAAAAATACTTCGCCTTTTCTAGATTAATCAGTTTTTCCCTCATGCGACCATTATCTATTAAAACCCCTATCAGTGGCTTTAGCTCTTTAATTAGCACTGTTTGTCATTAAATATAATATGGCTGGTTGAGTCAAAGGCTCGAAGTGCCAACTGTACCTATAATTATAGGATAATTAATCTAGACGAGTTTTTTTCGTTTTTTTTCGTCTTTTTTTTCAAATTAAATACGAATGAGACCATACTGTGTAAAATTGCGAGAAAAGTCACTCCGTTTTTTGAACCGATAATTCGAGAGGGTAAAATAAAGAAGGACAGTGGGGGTTGAAAAAGCGTGTTTCAGTGCGTAAAACATTAGACATCGTAACGGTGATAGATTCAGACCAGAAATGCGGAGCAGCCGCTTTCGCTTTGTAAGCTGCTTTGGCCGGAAAAGGTACGGAAACGTACCACTCAGGGAAGATTTTCCGCAGGAAAAACAAAAGAGGTTTTAGGAAACCGCGAGCGGGCCTCTTCGAGACAGGAACTTCTAAAACGCAGTGGACCATATACAACGACTCGGTAGTGGATCTAGATCACTCTTTCATTTCATTTCTTTTTTAATCCACATTTTTCCACCTCGCATAGAATAAATTCTAGAATATTATCGAACCAGCAGTATTTTTTCCACCGATTCGCACATTTTTATCCATTCTTCGATTTCTGCTCTACACAGGGCCTTGACGTGTCTCGGTACAATCATCGGCTCCAAGTCGCGGAAAATCGCGCCCGACTTTTATTGTAAAAATTCCTAGTAATCCGTGGATAAATATTTGATGGTGTGACGAATTCTGGAACGGTCTAATAGTATAGGTACACAGTATGTGCAAGTTTTCTCTTCGACTACTTAATGCGTCCACAGCCGCGGTGGAAGTTTTTCGAGTAGAAAATTGACGTCGCCTTTATATACTTTGGCGGCGCAAAGTGATTCCGTTATCGATTTGTAATTAGGCGTATCTAATCGTCCTTTTATGACAACTGGAGTATACCTTTCAACGGATTACCACTTCGGCAAGGAAACGTCGTGGAACGATATAAACATTAACATTACGTGAACATATGCCGATTGTAAATGATGAAAGCCATTTTTTTTCTCTTCTTTCGATCCTCAGAAATTTTTGTTCCAGCTTTTATAGCAAACAACTTTAATAATCCAACGTTTCTATTCGATCCTGTCAGAAGTCACGGTGCGGAATGTGATGGATCGCAGGTTTATTTTATTCGATGTAGAAATATGTCCCACGGATTTTGACGAATGATCGTTTAACCGATGCAGGATTAATATGTACAGGTGGTATAACACGTTCTGAAAATGGTTCGATCTTATTATTGCTTAGCGAATTTCATTCGTTGGTTTAATCACTTCGTTCGATGTCAAACAGATTGAATTTATGTAAGTTTAATAGGACTGCGTTCGTGGGATTCAAGAAGTTATGAAATACGATAAAAGCAATCGAAAATTGCGACAATTTCATTTCTTGAACACGACCTTGTTACGTCCATTCGAAAAATATGATTCAGAAAAAGTATATAAATAATTACTTCATCATTTCTTGCGCCGCTAATTAAATCACGCTGAACGAAATAACTGTCAGTGATTGCACAAGATCGTTGTTAGAGAAGGGTTTGGGTTCTACTGCGAAGGGCTACTAAATAATTTAAGGTATTTTACAGAAATCGCAGGTTTTATACCGTGTAGGTTAAATCTGCTACTGAATAGCCTAACCTCTTGCTCAGGAAATAATTTTAGAAGTGAGGATCGCTGGCAGATAAGTCTATCTGTTGTTGTTGAGAAAGATAAAGACTCGCGTCAGAAGCGAGGGTTTCGAAAAGCGGGAAAACAAGATGTTTGCTGACCAAGGTCCGTTTGGATCATTCTGAAGTGATTTGGTAAATTGGGAATTAAGTTCACGAGTAACGTAACACGTTCCGATAATAATGTCATGACTTACGATATAAATTAAATCGAACATGCACAATCTTTGACCAAATGTGGAATCCTGGACTCAGCTCGACAAAATGATTTGTTTATATCTTTCTTAAAACTTTCCAAAAAACTGGTGTTTTATTCTTCAGCACGTCTTATACCTCTCATCGACTCGGAGCTTCCCTATCCTAAAATCTTGACCGATTTTGTCACTTGAACAAATCCCCCACTCGACTGACTCAACCAAATTTCTAGTCTTACTCAGAAATCTGTTTACATTCTTATCAAAGCTGACAACCAAAATTTTCTAGCATTGTGGATTTGCTAGCAGTAACGAAAAGGATCATCGCCATGGCTCATCTGCTCTTTACTCTACTGCTGCAGCTTATTTGTCTAGTAATCGTCTCGGAAGCTGAAGACGCGAATGGTACAGATTTCGGTAAGGAACCTTGGACAGTGTTTGACGGTAAAACGAAAACTTGGCAATTTTGAATCGACGTTAATAAACCTGGACTCCAATTGATTCAGATTCACAAGTCGAGTACGATTCTCTTCCGGACGGCTATGTCGCTTATCCCGACATCTACGTAGCCTACAAGATTCCAAATGAAATTGTGACATGGAGAGAAGCTAGGAGGCGATGCCTCATCGACGGGGCTCAATTGGCTGTAATTGACTCTAAGAAAAAGATCGAATACGTTTTAAACCAGAGAGAAACTAACAATCTCACGCATGTCGGAATTCATAAGTTGTTCGGAGACGAGGAATGGGTCAGTGTCGAGAACGGTGAGTTCGAACATGACAACGATATCCACGAATCCTAATTATGGGACGATTTTTTTCTTTCATAATCCAGGGGCATCCTTATCGTCCTTACCGTGGCTAGAAGGCGAGCCGATTCCTGGGCCCTATTCGTGCGCGGTAATATTCGAAGACTTACGTGGACTGGCTAATTATCCATGTGACTCCGAAGGCGACTACGTCTGTCAGCTTCGTATCAGTGATGGATACGTGGCGTACCCTGACATCGGCGTTGCTTACAAAATTCCCGACGAAAATGTCACCTGGACGGAAGCCAGGAGACGATGTTATAGCGACGGTGGTGAATTGGCGGTGATTGACTCCGCGAAAAAGTTGGAATACGTAAAAAACCAGAGAACAGTCAAGGGTCTTACCTTCGTGGGAATTCATAGCTTGTTCGACGACGGCGAGTGGGTCAGTGCGGGAAACGGTAAGTTGTACAAAATTTTTGGATAGTCGACAATCCTTTTTCTTTTACTTCTTTTTTCTCAGGAACAGCTGTACTCTCCATACCCTGGAAAGAGGGCGAACCAACCGGTGAGGAATTTCACTGTCTTGTCCTATTCTACGACGACGAGGGGCTGTCCAACTATCCATGCGATTATAAAGGGAACTACGTTTGCGAACGAACGATTTCTAATGACTATTAAAACCGGTGTCACAAGAATATATACAAAAAGTTGAAATTGATTTCGATAAAAGTGTCTCAAGAATCTAATTATTATAATGATTGAAAAAACTGAAGGGTGAAATTGCTCGCACGGCGTTATTGGACCCGGTTATTCTTCTCGTCACACGTCTACGGGGTAAATTCTATAAGAGAATATCAATTTTCCGATAATTGCAAGATGTACGTATCTTATGCTCACGTCAAAAGGGTTTCTTGACTGCTCTTAGTTCTATATACCATAGAAGCGCTATGGGTATCCGAATAATTAAGCATTAATCGAGTTTGTTCATTACGCCGAGAGGAGGTGCTTCTAAATCACGTTACGAACCTCTCATACTAGGCAAAGAACCGCTTTCAGATCTCCCCTACGTGTAAGTAGCAACAGAGTCGCCGTAGAGACAGCCAGAGTAAACTAAGGCGACGCGGTGGTGATTCCGGGTATACCTAGACCTAGACTAGCCGTATATATACGCACATATATACCCAACTGAAATCTCTATAGCTGTGTGCAGAACTGTGCACCATACCAGTTCTTCAAGTTAGTTGAAGCGTTCCGTGGTATTCCCGGCGAAATAAACCTTCTGCAGTTCCCACTGTCTATATCCTTCAGATGTACACCTCGTTGACCCTCCGCCGGAGATACAGACCATCAAAACTCCGTGGCGCAATGAACCGTGAAGAGAATCCTAACACTTTTCAGATATTTATCGACTGTAGTTGATGGAAAGTTGGCGAGGTGTAAATTCGATATTTGTTGCTCGTACATTTATATAGAGACGCTGCAGGCTGCTCCGAGTGACAAGTAGATGGGAATATATTATAGAGGAGAGGTTCGTACTTAATTGGCCTTTGTCGGTTGCGAAGACGGCTGATTGACGATGAGTAGACGAAGGAAGATGGAATCGAAAGTGAAGTGAGTAATTCTGGACAGCCGATGTTCGTGCTAGATGGGTACGTTTATTGAGGGGTAGGTGTAATGCGTCGGACGGAAAAGTGACGGGGCCTTTTATTCACCTTCTCCTTGGAATTGACGAGGATGAGAGGAGCCGTGAAGAAGCTGGCGAAATCACTTCGAGCAGGAAGCTTTTCTCGGTGACTTGTTAGGCGACTGATTCAACCGAACAAAAGACCAATCTGATGCTTGGACGGTGTCGCGTTTAAGACCTAGTATATTGCTGGATATAGAGAAACCGGCGAGATGAGCATCGGCTGACTCTGACTCATTGTACGACGTTTTACCTTCCTCCTCCGCATCTTCTTCTTCTTCGTTTGCTTCTTCTTTCTCACCATTTTTCACGCCGGGATAAAAACCTTACGACTTCATTCACGGAATTACTTATACTTCCACTTCAGATTCTCCCTCTGCCACAAGGCCCAGGTAACCAGCTAGCCCGAACCTCGTTAGAACTGAATGTTCGATCTGATCAGATTCACCGCAAAGGATTTGCGGACGTAGACGAACTCGGGATCAGCTCTTGATCTTCGAGTGTTTAAATCACGCGTACAGGTAGGTATAGCTTGCAAGCACCTTTTCTGATCTGTTCAACGGGAGTGGCTAATTCCATCGATATCTAAGATCTGATAATTGTTGAAGCGTCGACTGAATGGAATTATCTACATATAGAAATAATACGTACATGTATATACATATATCGATAAAAGGTGAGTTTGTCTGGTAGATTCGTCGCAGTGAATGAATCGGAGTCAATTAGTCAGGGGAGAAAGCAGAGGGACTATGAATACGGTAAATAGAATATAAAAATAAAAAGATCGCGGAATGAAATGATGGAAATCGATAGCAAGGCAGAAATTATACCAGTTCTATGTATTATAATACTGGTTATAAATCGTATGTACTTATTTTCGTATCGATTAACGAATATTAACGAATAAAATCGTATTGGTGAATTCGAACGAACCACCCTGCAGAATATATCAATATATGTAATCGTGAGGGAACTCGTTCGAGGCGAAGCGGGGGATGGTCGTTACAACTTACAGTCGTACATTTTTCCAATTTCTGTTCACCTACACACGTTTAGTTAGCTGAATGGAGTTTATTAAAATTTTGTATCGATAAAAGCCGTAACAGTTAACCGCCCGGCTCACATCTGAGTCAGCTGAAAACGAACACGTTTAAAATGATCTTGTCGAGTCTGAAGGCGTAGGAGTCTGCTAAGCTGTTATCTGCGATTTGAATTGGGGGAATGACGGTCTTTCATAACTCGAAGAACGTAATTTTTATACAGATAATAAAAACGCAGAAAAATAAGATAAACTGAACGTATCCTGATATAATTTAACACAGCATATGCTAAAATTTTATCAGAGGTCGTCTATTTTTGCCGATTTTAATTAAGTCTGCTGAAGCGACGTCCGAAATCTCTTCGATAACGTCGGCAGCGCGCTATTAAAAATACGTTTCCACACCCGAAATATCTCGCGTTTTGGTGTGATCCGAAAACATCACTTCGAAGTTTCTGGGCTAATGAAAAGAGACGAGATTATATATTAAGCGCGAATATTATCGATGAATTGATAAATATATTGCATAGAGTAACCTCGTCCATGAACGGAATCCTCGGATTATGGAGACTGTGTGGAACGTGCGCGATTTTGCTCGACAGTAATCAGAGAAGTATGTAAAGCGTGGTAATATCGACGGAATGAAATGCTGGGTTATAATTAAGCCCGCGAATTTCGCCTGGTTTGAAATAATTACTATAGAATTTGAGGAGAAGAAGAAGAAGAAGAAGAAAAAAAGTGGAGTAGATATTACGAGGCTTGATAAGTGTCTTGGTCGAAAATGAATATTGTAAGAAAGCGGGAAAAGCTGGTGGTCGGAATTTCAGGCTGAAAGCTATGAGGTCATTTCCCGATGACGGGAATCTTAACCGTCTTGTTCTAAGGCTTATTAAAGTTTTAACTGGAAATGATGATGTCAAAGTACACTTCGTTAGCCAAGGAGGCTGCGCCCCTCGTCTTAACTGCTATATGTCCAGAATATACAGGCAACAAAAAGAACAAGAAACGAGAATAAGGAAGAGGCGAAAGAAGAAGGGAAATTAATGAAAATTAGAAAAAGTAGTAGCAATAAAATAAAATAAAATAAAATACACCCAGTTTTCTTAAAATGAATATACCCACGACATATCATATCTGAATACCACGCGTAGGAAAATTATTATCAGTTTGATACAGAAACGACAGTAAACGAAAGTTTGAACGGCTATTCACGTCACTTTTACGATACCGGAAACATACCATAAAAACCTGCAACACGGGAAAGGACACCGTTCATTCTAAACTTTACAACTCCATTTGCAACAATAATCTTATTACAGTTACACGTACGGCTGCATATGTAGGCTGATACCTTTATACACACATGACTGATTCTTTACGAAATTCCAGCTATATGTAGCCTGAAATAAAATAATATAAATGAATAGAATCGAATGTCGTCAAGGTATGAAATACACACGTGTGATTCGCGTAACGTTATAGCCTATATGGGATATTTTATACGATATTACATGATCCGCGAAGGGTTGAATGACACAAGCGATGCGAGCGTGAGACTTGGCCTCGGACTTGCGGGCAAGAAATGCAACTCGAGGAACACCGGTGAGGAATTTTTACAACTGGTTAGTAGTTGGCTTCGACAAGCCTGAGAAATTTTCCCCAAGGGTTTATGCAATCTTTTACGTGTGCTATACCTACTCGGCTCTTTCTATCTGAACTATGCGATGTTCAAGAGGTTTCGCCGAGTACAGCTGTGGATCGGGAGGATCGGGAGGATGTAAAACCCTGGATGTGAAAAATGATACAATTTTTATTCTATTTTTATACCGAATATTATTTTACGCGATGCTCGTATATGTTAGCCGGACTCAGGTGCATAGCTGCACTAACTCCGAGGAGCCCTCGGAACTCGAGTATATTTTACGACTGTGGAGCGCACCACGTTTGATAATCGAAACGATGAAGAGGAGTTATCCTCGGGGAGTTTGGGAAAGTCCAAAGTCCAAAGTTATGGCACGTGCCCGATATCCAACATGGCAATGAAAAAGAAAATCGATTCAGGGGAATTCCTAGACTCTGACGTTGAGGAGTATTTGGAAATTGTTACGAAGATATACGGGGACGAAATCGAAGGGGATGTTGGAGCTCTCATTGTCCACCGCCGGAGAATGAATGGGCGAAAATTTCTCGAGGAAAAAAATTTTATCACTGGAATGAAAAAGCTGAGGAGTAAACCTCGGAGAAAATTTTATCGATGACTACCTAGGCGTAGCTGAGCGTGAAATGGTTCAATTAGATAATCTTAGGAGTGTTGTTTGAAAAGTGGGCAAGTTTGACGTCGGAACGGTTTTCCTTTCCTCTCACTGCATAAGCGAGGAAACTTATTCTGGTTGAATCTAGACGTCACTGCGGCGGTATTCTTCAGTCACGAAAAGATACTCGCGGTTCAGAAAGTAGCATGAAAGTTTCCAGCCCAGGTAATACCACTTTGAGGATGCATTGAAACGGAAACAATTGAACCGCTCCACGAGGCACCGAGTCTCAAATTAGGATCAGGTGATACGTACACCTTAAACCTTTCGACAGAACGAGATCGAAGATGAAATATTTGTGGAAAAAAATGATCAATTCTTCGGAAATTTTCCCTCCCAATCTTCCCAATTACTGATAACAGCTCGGTCCATGAAAGAGGCGTAAGAAAATGTAAAAAAATGTAAAAAAAAAAAGGAAAGATGAGGCAATAATGTCCCAATCGGTATAACGTCTTTCCGCAGATGCTGGAAGCGTCGTTCTAAGACGTCTTCGTCGTGGTAGCGTCAAGGACGTCTGATAGTGGGTCGGTGGACATGCGCAGGTCTGTTTATACGGCAGGTGCGCGTCGGAAGGCGCGCGAGAATTCGACCGATCGTTTGGGGGAAACGTCGAGGAGCCGGTGCCTCCGTCGACGGTTCTGATCTGAGCACGTTTAGTTGCTCGCGGGTGAAACCCTCGTACGGTCGCGCCATCCGCGTTTACCGGAATCCTTGTTAGTCCTTCCCTGAGGTGTTCAAAGGCGCCTGGAGCCACCAGTACTTCGACCCCTAGTCTAGTCTGCCTCGTCGTTTATACCGTCGACATTTGTCATCCCTTACCTGGGTCAACCGGACAATATAACAGAGTGAAAAACACCGTCTGCAGAACTCAAAAAAAAATTCATTACAAATTCGAAAAAAAAGAAGAAAATAAAAAAGGAAGAAAAAAAAAATAGAAAAACTAAATAAAACGTGTTCAGTGCCATTGTTATTATTTAATAGATATATACATACAATTTATGGAAGTGAGATAGCACTGGATTTTAATTCAACTAAATTCTGTGTTTCTCGTCATTATTTCGTTGATTTATTTATACTCGTCTTGTATGATTATTGATAAAATTGTATAAAATCTAAATATAATAAGGAGAAAGATTGTGGGAAGATATTGAACACCCTGGAGGACCGTGGTGTGTTTAATTTACTGGTACCAGTGTCGTTACAACAACTTATACCAATAGTAGGTAAGGGTCTTCGCGCGCGAGCCGTTTACAACTGCTTGATGGAATTCTCTGAAATACTAAATTCCTCGGGTAAATTCTTTCCCCAACTTTGGTAATTAAACCGAGTTTAAACTCCAGCGGGACCAAACCCCACCCCCGAACTCAACTAAAAGTGTTTCACCAGGTTAATCCTGCAGGCCGTTCTGCACCTCGTATACTTCGCAGTGATTCCTTTATACACCTATACATATTATTCGTTTTCTTCTACAATTCTCACACTTAGTTTTATTCATTCTGAACGTCGCATAGAATCCGTATTGTTTCCTCACCGATCATTCAACACGAGTATCATCTTATCATGCAGGAGATAATAATACATAAATTACAGTGAACAAAAATTTTCGATAATTAATAATCGAAATATTGAGATAAAGTAGGAAAATTGCTGGTAAAAATTAATTATAAATTTGTGCTGTAAAAAAAATAAATAAAGGGGGAGGTTTTCAAAAGATCGAATACCCACTGGGAAAATGGGGACATCCGTTGCTCTCCTCATCTTTACGGGACTCCTTGCTGTATGGAACGTTGAAGGTAAGACGAGGCGTTTTAAAAAATGTTTAAAAACCACTAGATTCTGACTATTTTTCTACTTTCAAAGCTTCCAGTCGCTCTGACATTTGTCACGGGATTACGCTTCGAATTTCACGCTGCAGCTGCCTCGAATCTACAATCATATTTCGAAAGGAGTTGAATTTCCGAGCGTGTCTTTTATCAACGAGGCTAATATTCCGGCTCCAAATTTCATAGAGAGAAACTTTACGATTCAGATTTAAAACACGAGGGGTGTTAAATCCGATTACGAAGCCAGGACCTAGCTATTCCCTAACGATTTTAGCAGCCTGAAATTATTCGCCAAAAAATTTCGAACCCCTGGGTTTACCTGGCTAGAAGTTTTCACCTCGTTATACTCGTTCCGAGTATCTGACGCTACTCTACCCTCTGTGCTTTATTAACTTGACTATTGTCATGCTAATGTGATTGCAAAAGGTTCGCTGCAACCTTAACGACGAATGGGGTTGCCCAGTCGCATAATAAATAATAAAAAAAAACGTCATCATTTTTTCATTTTTTGTTAGTATTTTACTTACTTCATTCACCCCTGTAACGTTGAGGATATATCCTTCTAAATATAACATTCTGGATCATCTCAGAGGGTCTTAGAATTTTCGTTTAGTTTTAAGACGCTGCAGATCTTTAGAATGCATTCGTATACCCGTAGGGGTAGCTAGCGGAACGGCAACGAGAGTCAAGACAATACCGCGCGACCTCCTTATTTCACGAATATATTTCTCGAAGTGCACCACAGCAGACGGAGAACAGGGAAAAGGCGGATTTGAAATACATCGGTGCAATGTGCTGCTGCACTGCGTTGTTTTCCAACCCGTTACCGATGCGGTGTTCCAGAATTTGAATACCATTCTCGCACTCGGAGTCGATCGAATACCTCAGCAGATCTTTTTAGCAGACGGCTATAAGCACTGGGAAAGTATGTCGGGGATTTATTTAGTATACCAAAATCAACGAGGCATGTTCCAAAAATTACTCACATTTTACAAATCTGGTATGAAACTCTAAATATGCGCGGGTTTAAATTTTCGAAAAATAACAACGGTATCCTTTTTCACACGATCTTATACATCGTCCTTCCAATTCCCTTGTTTTAATCAAATCTGCCCAAAGCGCGGAGTTAATTACGAGTCGAACCTGGAGTTTTTTTTAATTAAAAACTAAGAGCTGACCCAAGTTCGAGTTGAGTAGAAGAAAAAAAAAAAAAAAGAGGAGAATTCTTTAACCTGTATAGAGCAGCGTGTAAAAGTATGAAGGCAGTCAAAGCGGAAATGAATTTCGTTTCGGTGGGTAGCGCAGTCTTAAATATATAATGTTTCGTAATTAAGAAAAAAGAGAGAGAAAAAAAAAATATATATATACGCAACGAGGAAGTGGGAAAAAGAAAATCCGAAAATCGAGTCTGCAAAGTTTCCCTGAATTTCATAAACCCATAAGAAAAAATAAAAGGTGTAGAAATTTGGTTCAATCTTTGAACGTAGCGGGTGTATCTATTTGTCTGATCCATCAGCGATTTTGGATTCTACTTGGTAATCTCTCCGCGTAAGTCACGTCTGCATATACATAGTAATTTGAACTTTTGGGATAGTTTGATAAATGCTTAAATTAACAGACTAGTATTACCGTGCCGGAAGATTTACGTCACTTGAAATTGAATTACTAACTAATATTGAGCGACGATCTACCGCCGCGCCGTTCAGACGTAGGATGGATTCATGATTGACGGATTGTCTCGAGGCGAATGCACCCGGCTATAACGAGACCCTGGCTAAAATCAATTTTCAGAACTGATTAGACTTGACACAATTACTAGAGGTTGAAACGCGCCGGTATCATACCCCTAAAGGACTAATTAGGCACACGCGGAATTGGTAAGCGATCCAAGATAGGCAATTAATGAATTACGTTATTCCATAACTCTGTTACATCGTATTGTCGAACCTTTGATAAAATAGCGCTGTTCTTCTGCGTCTAATTCATATCGTTATTGCCGAATTCTGAATTATATATCTATCATTAAGATCCAGTTTTTCTATTATAATTCTTGCCTATGTACAGGCAGGAGCTGAAATGAACAGGAGTTAGTTTGCCGAAACCTTCAATATCCCAGGGTCTAATAATAGTTTGAAAATAAAATAAAGTAAACATTGCGTGTAGTATGAGATCTAGTCTATTGCGAAAGATGAGAGGAATGGTCAAGCCTGCATGGACCAACACATGCAATACATTTGTACACATATACGAAGAATAAGCGAGTCGGTGTGTTCTTCCGCTTCTCTTTTTTCCCCATTTTTCTACTTACGTATAGTAGCTATATGACTCCTCTATTACGTCCGTAGAACTCTACGTTTAACATAGAGAAAGAGAGAGAGAGAGAGAGAGAGTCGGAGTCAGAGTCGCAGATCCGGAGATGGTGAGGTAAGAATTTTGCGTGCCTGGAAATAGTCGCGGACTCTGAGCGGTTGCCCTAGATTTCTCGTAGCCCGAGACACGGAGATGTTTAACCCTGGATTATAATTAGTATATAGCCGCGGTATAAAAAATCGCGGAGTCAAAGCGGAGCGTTGGATTTATATCGAAGGAATTGAAAAGTAGATTAAAAATTCCCAAAATCTTGCCAGAAAAAAATGATCGAAACTTTTTTTGTTTTTTTGGTTTCTCTCTGATCCCCTCGAAAAATCTGAGTCCCTAAGTGGTTGTTTTTTTCTGAAAAAAATGCGAAGACAGTCTAAACCATCGTGGGTTTATCTCAGACTGATTTGTACCGAACTTTAATTAGTGTAAAATTAAATTTCCTCGCTCCTTTGCGCTTATCAATCTTACTTAGGAAGTTTAAATGAAATTAGGCATCGTACAGCGGCGGCAGTGGTATCTACTTCCATGCCGTACCATACCATAACCGTATAGCGTAGCGTTTGCGTAACTTTCGCATGATCATCCTGGCACAAGGCACAACTCACCAGGAAACCACGCCGCTACAAACGGAAATGATAATTGCGCGGAAGGTTCACACGGTAATAATAATCATTTACGAAAGAGGGAACTTTAAAATAAACTTTTATCCTCCCGCACATATATGGTAAAATAGCCTCTGTCGCGTTAGTAATGAAGTTACAGAAATATAAATGAAAAGAAATACTGTCACCAGTTAGAAAATAGTTGCTATAAAATTATGCTAAACAAAAAAAAAGAAACGAAAACGAAAATCCATACGCATGAAAGATAACAAATTTTCTTTATTTCCTTCTCGTTTATATTATAACGGTGTAGATTTCTATCCCCAAGATAATGTGCTCGAGTTTGAAAACTATTTATTAAGAGTTCTGGCAAAAGTTAGGTGGGAATGTTTGGTCGTTAGCTAAGTCCAACTCCTGGCAAAACTCTTAATACCGGATTATATCTCGCGCCCGATATACGTTAGATAAGGTTAAACGTGTGTTATACGTACTAATCACGTATTACTTCGAGCTTAAGACTTGCGTGACTTTAGGAAACGGTGTACTGCATGCATGGCTATAAAGCCCGGCTAAGCTCTTCGAAAACTTTCAAAACTTCGTTAAATTCTTTTTCATTTTGCGATTCCAAATGCCGCACTCGTTTCCGGACACTTTACCTCTACTCTCCCCGCCCCTTGATCATCCCTTATGATTATACCCTTCCGAACCCAATATTCTTCTCCTTCTTCTTCTTCTCTATGTATTTTCAGGGCATATGTACGGAGTAATAGGATCGTCGTCGACTATGTAACGAGGTAATGAGTTGTATACATGAGCCTAATCCAAACTAAGCTAAGCCGTTGGGATGCGTTCTATGGCTGGGTGGGTTTTAGGGGTGAGTTTGGTGTTGTTGCTAAGAGACTCAGGGGGTGCCCCGGAGCACCAAGGGAATTGAGTTCGTGCCCCGAGTTTCAACCAACAAGAAAATCCAGCCCGTGGCTAGGCAAACGTCTGCGACTTCTAACTTGAGCGTCTAAAACGCTAGGGGTTGTTTCTACGCTCCTTATTCGCCTCCCCCGTTCACCTTCCTCTTCCTCTTTCGCCCCTCGCTCTCTCTCTTCTATTCCTCCAAATTGCGGCATAGTTCACGTCGAAAGACAGCAGAAGACGGGTGCATCAGCAGCAACTATAGATTTCAGGGTAAAAATCTAAGCTCCTCTTCCCTACACGAAAAATAGATCTTTTTTCTTTCCTATACAAGGGAGATTGTCGATAACAAATCATTCTGAATTGCACCCCGTTATTTTCAATATCGAATATATACTTTACGATATCCCGATATTATTATTGTATTCTCCGTTTCGTTTCCAGGTTTTAGGGTGAATTTTTATGATATCACAATAAACGTATCGAGGTCCAGTAAATATGGTAAAGTCCGAAATGTTTATCGACAATAATTTATTCCAAGTATATATGTATGTATAAAGCGTACCGCGATCTTTGTCTCAACCGGGGTTCAAATTCCTCGTGAAAAGTGGAGCGTAAAAGGGTCAAGAAAAATATATAAATGGGATGAGAATATACCGTTAAGCTACTGATCATTCTTCCAGACTCGAATCTGTACTCGACAAGTATCGGAACTGGTGCATGGTCGGCACATAGTTCGTTTTAATTTGGTCCACGGACCCCAGAGGGAGAAATAGAGGGGCGGAAACCACGGGGCGGAAACTCTCCCTGAAATATAGGTGCAAGCTCGAGTTCCCTGAGCAAACACCCTGCAGGATCAAGAGCGAATGTCGTATAAACATATAAACAAACATTCCAAGTCTTACGCGCCCTCTTCTCTACTCGGATGCCACCCCTCCTTACCTTCACCCTGCGAGCGTATGGACTAACACACGTCTGGATTTATCCTCACGGATTCGCCCACTCACGGATATTATCACGAACCCGCACCCACCTATTTCGGCAGAAGTTGAAGCGAATTTTTTTCCGCATGAGAAAATTATTCGGCCGCATATACATACGGTCATCGAAAGTTCGACCAATCACTTAACGACTTTAATATTCTCTCTCTTCCTCCCGAGAGGGTTGACGAAGAAACTCTAGAAATTGCAATCTTTGAGGAAAAGTTTGCGGATATTTAGAACCTGATTATCTTTTGTTGATGTTCCATCGGGATGGAGGCTGGCGATTATAACAATGCTTTGGGGGTGGTAAAGTGTCGCAAAAGACCGACGACCTGAATTCATTAATTGCCGTCTATTATAGTATCAGACCGGGGAATGACCGGGGCATAAAGGGAAACGTGTCGAGTAGATAGTTGGCATAGCCGATAGTTTTGCAGGCTTGATCGCGAGTTTACATCGTCGGATATGGGTGGGTATAGATGTAAGGGTGGATGTGGTGGTAGCTGGTAATCGTTAAAGTTAGATTCGCGATAGCGTTAGGGTGCGAGAGGATGGGGGCGGACATGTCTGCTGATAATCGGAGTGAATGAAATTGGTGGTTTTTGCAAAAGACGGCGGCGTGCGCTCGGAGATAACGTTGGCCTCGGTTTCCTTTGCCGTTGTGTGATGCCTACTAATACACTTCCGCCCCCCATCTCTCTCTCTCTCTCCTTCTCTCTCGCTCTACCCTTTGCACCGATTCCCAAGCAAAAACCACATCAACTCCCCGCGAATGCAAATGACTTTCCCTATTTCCATCCCCCACACCCCCAACTTTAGGCCAGATTACGCTTTCGCACCGTTTATTGGCTGGGTCCAACTCCCACCACGATTTTTCCCTCTCTTTCTATCTCTCTCTCTCTCTCTCTCTCCTTACGTCGCTCAAAGCACATCCTCGCGAAATGCGATTACACGTATTTTGGGGCTTGTTCTTTTGATTGTCACCTCCGTCTCGCATACGGTATGTGAACGTTGCTCCATAGTAGGGAAGAAAAAAAAAAGAAAAATCTTTTCGAAAAATTCTCTCATTTTATACTTCAAGGATAGTTTTTTTTATTTTTTATTTTTTCTCCTAAACTTCGCTTGACTAATGCACATAATTGTTTATTACGAAACGTGTCCAACAACTGGCTTCCGCATCTGTCGACCTGCTATAACTCAGCCACGTGTCTAACCACGCGCTTCGACGAGAGACCGCAGGTACTACTATATATCCTAGAACCTAGAACTCCGGGTGCCCTAGCTTAATGGTTAATAGTTCGTCAACGTGGTCTAGTGGTCAGACTAGGGCATGGCACGGGCTGACATGTAACTCGAGCACCGAAACCATAGATGTACTAAATTTGGTGTATTCGAGATAGAAATTCTCCGCTTTTCTACTTGATAGTTTATTTGAAATTTATGAGGCAAAAGGAAAACGGAAAATTTAGAGAAAAAAAAAAACAGGACGAATTTGCTCCTCGACAGGACACGGTGACCGCATTCTGTAACTTTTCGAATTCCAGATGTCCATCCTGCACGGGCGTATAACCTGTAATATGCATGTGTGCCGGGAGCCGGATGATGATACGTATAGAATGTAGCGTAGGCCATTGAAATTTGGCAGTGGAGCGATGCCTTTATCGCTATGGCATTGAGGTCGATCTGCCGTCATGAATACGAAAGTTGAAAAGGACTGGGGTGCGCAGGTGACCTGGTAGGTGCGACCTCTCTGACCTGTTATTTAAAAGTAATACCATGGAACCGAAGACTTTTCGGAATCACCTCAATCCGGATTTTATCCCTGTATTAGTTTCTACCCTTTGTTCGTCTTTCCAAATTTATTTTTTCATTTCTTATTTCAATTATTCGAGTTCAGAGTCAAACAGATTCTGATCAAATATCTTTCCATTAAATTCCGCCACTGCAATGTATTGCGATTCTCGTCCTATACTATCATCTCTTCATATATTCATTTTCTATTTTTTCGTTATTTTAGAATTCCCGCACGATGTTTCGATAATAATTATTATCGTGGAAAACGAAAATGAACTGTACAATACAGTTATTATACTTTGCCGAGGAGAATTCGGCTCGGGTTTGTATAACCTCCCGGTGGTTTGAGCCTCCGATGAGAAATTTTGCTATCGGGTAGGTAATCGGCGTATGAGAGGGTGGAGAGGTGGCCTTTGGTTGTTTGACCTGAATATTTCTTTTCATTTTTGCTTTTTTGCTTTTTTTATCACACAGATGTTAAAAGCTGCCATTGTGCCCTTTCATATACGTACCTAAAAGGGAACTGAAAAGAACCCTGGGACGAATCATACCGCGTCGAGCAGCCAGACTTGAATAGATATCCCTGCACGAAATCGTTCTTCGCCGATTTATTCGCCTTATTTCTTAAGAAAAAATTAGCGAATTATACGAACGAATTTCTCGCACATAATACCAGTTATGAATATGTTCGGCAGAATTTTCCCACCGTCGAAGAAAAGCTCGCGATCAAATACGAAAGAAATTAATTAAAGGGACAAAGTTCTATACCTAGGCAAAATGATACCTTCCCGGATTCGTAGTCTCGAGTCGTGTTAAAGTCGAGACATTGAGTCACGTAGGCAAACTAATTCCAAAGTTTAACCCTCACTACTTGAGCTTCGGGAAACAATGCGTGCAGAGATATACCTAGTCAAAGGACTCCGAGCGTAGCTGGCAACGGGTAGTTTGAGTCCTGCAAGTTTTCGAGCACGAAACCAAACCCCTGTTTACGAGGTGTAAGTAGCCTGTAGACACGGGGATAAACGGTCGAGAATAGCTTGTCCAAGATTCGCTGCGTCTGGTCCGAAAGAATTTTCCATAATCCGACTAATACGCGTAAAAGTATTGAAATTGGAATTGATTTTTCCATTAATTTTTCGGAGACCGAAAAAGGGGGATTGGGAAGTTTTTAATTAATAAGAAACGTCACGTGTAGGCAGATATCGCGGTGCTGCAATTTTTAATTATAAAAATTGTTCCTTCTCCAGGGAGTGATGAATTTTTGTGAAATTAATTTCATCATCGGTAGACCGATATTAATAACGTCGAACGTAAAGGTTCTCGATTTTGCACTCTTCTTTTTTTTTTTCATTTTTTTTTTTCACTTTTCGCTTGAAGTTTTTTCGTTCGATGTTGAAAATTTTCATGCATATTTCCAATATCTACGTAACAACACGCGTGGGTATGATTTTCGATTGAAGTGAAGCTTGATATGAATATACACGTTGTTTAAAAAAGCATTCGTTTCCACCCGAATCACAGCCGATATTAAACGTCGACTCGTTGCAGGCCAGTAATCGGAATTCGGTGATCAAATTAAAGCGATTATTTCCCGCCTCATAGAAAGGATCGGAGTTGCAAAAGGGGGATCGGTCTCGCTCTATCTGCATACGCATATCTGCTCTACGCAATTTCTCCACACATACAGGCGCGCACATATGCGTCAGGGTTCGCATATAGTATAAAAGTACATTAACTATCCGTGAAATTTCATCTAGGTCAGACATTTATTGACCGCAAGTGGGGTTTTGCGTAGCTTATATACGTAACCTCGGACTCGGTACGGGTCAGGCTTTCGGAAATTTAACCGCGGTTTCACAATCCGCCGTATTCCTATACCTCTCACTTTTCGCCCAACCCTTCGGTACGGACTGTGGGTTCCGTCGGACACCCAATTGTAATTAATAAGATGGACAAAGGGAATTGGGCGAATCCCGTTAGCCCGCCTGTCGCTAATTAGTGGTAATATGAATATATGTATGATTGAAGGATTTTTCTGCCAATTTTTCCCGGCAGTAACACTTGACGTTAATAAAGTGTCGTTTCATTTTTTTTCCTTCGCATTTTCTTTCCCGTCTCCTATTTGACGTCGGAGCTCAAAGACGCTTCGATAAAAGCTCTATTCGCTTAACGCAGAGCCACCCTCATCCCCCAATTCCGAACTCCCGCTATGTGCGCTCTTCCACTTTGCGCGACCCCATTAATTAACACAGCGGCTACAACGAACGTGACTTTCAGGTTAAAACGGCCAACTTTGGCAGTCCTGCCTTGTTGACTTCAAAGGATCCACGAGTTCGATTGTACGAAGGCTCCGTACAATTATATATTGAAAATATCCAGGAAAGAAAGGAGCCGGGTGTAGGAGATCGTCCATAAAAGGCGTTATTTTTCGCCTCAATTCCGACTCTTGAATTTTTGTTCAAATTTCTAGTCTAGTTCTTTTTCAAAATCAATGTCGCGTGTAACCGACATTATTTCGATATGGGAAATCGATTCGATCGGGCTTTTATCCCGCGGAATAATCACTTTGAAGATTATTATTCAATCAATTTATTTACCTGTAGGAAGTAATGGAGTAATGGGGGTAAAAATCTACACGAAGGTGACACCGGCTGTAATATACGTGTGAGAAAAGATAAAAGTAGTAAAAGCATGCTATAGGCATAACAGGCTTGTAGCGTGTTGCACGCGATATTGCCTGCTGGTAGTAAAGAGGGTTGAAGAGAGCGAGAGATAGCTTGTAGAGGGAGAAAATAGCGCAGGCATTTGACCGGAATGCAATTTTACGTCCTTCGAATTCGCGGGTTTGATGTACGCGGTTAGTCTCGTGACGTACCTACCGTAGACCTGACGCTAGACAGAAGGACGAACTTATAATGTAAATGCATGCCTGCAACGAGGGTTTGTTCATTAGCTTCACTAATGAGGACGAAGCACTCCATTAAGTCGACTACGCGACGACGCAGATATTACAACGACGCCAGGCGTCGGAAATCTCAAAGAGAATACCTACTCGAGTTTGCAGCACGTGCTTCGTGACGTTTAATAAAAAAAAGAATCCTCGAAACGTTCCTTTTTTTTTCTTTTCTTCCTTTTTTTCGTTCTTCCTTATAATTTTTAACTCATTATACGATATGGAATATATCTGAATGATATAACGGCAATGAGCTTCATTCGCGTTATAGTCTTAATGAAAAGACGAAAAATGATCCTTTAAGAAAAGTGTAAAAAAAACTGGAAAAATTGTACAAAATTCAATATATTTCTATCGCGCAGCTTTACCTTTAATCCCTTATAGTACCTATATACCGTTGAACTCTGTCCGCTCCGTTTCTCTACGGCACCAGGTGTTTTCCAGGCTTTCAATCCATTACGGAAGTTCGGTCAGCTGTTCGACAGGCACGAGGCACGCAACTCTACCATGCCAAACGTCGCACCTGTCGTCTAACGAAGGTCGATCGTTCTCTTCAGCTGGAAGTTTGACCGCCCTGTCAGATATGAATTCGATAGAAATTTCCAACGAAATGATCGAGTAGAATTTCACCTTTTTTCTTCTTTTCTTTCGATTTTTCTTTCCACATACGTGCATAGATAAAATTTTCATACCCCCAGTTTTTTTTTTTTTTCTGTTTTTCATCTTTTTTCTATTCGTTAAACGTGTTCTTCGATCTTCCCTAATATTTATTTGTAGAATAATTCTCTCCGCGTCGAGTCGTGTGGGGATCACGAAGCTCGTCTGGGGCATAACGTCCGCGTCGGCGTCGCCATGACGGCGAAAGGCTTCGTGGCGAATCTCTTTGGCTTCAGCTCTTGGCCGAGCCACGATAAAAATGGATTTCTATTAAATTCTTGGTAGCTATCGCCGTCGCCACAGATCGGACGATACAAGATCGTCGGAGAGAGTATATGGAAAGAATCTGTGGAACGTGTGATGGTTCGATCTTTTTTTATCAGATACCTCCTCTTGTTGCTATTAGAAGTTGGCTTAGACGAAGTAATCGGCAATTGATAATCTGATAAAACTAGAAGAATCAATAAAAAAGAAAAAAAAGAAAGATGAAAGATTCAACTCAGAAGAGATTTAATCAAATATTCGTTGAATGGAAAAAACTTGCGTTATCCGTTAAACAAAGGGGAAAATGATCTTCAAACGTTTCTCAAATATAAACTAAGGCCTCTTTCTCCTCAAACAGAGGAGGAATCTTGATTGGATTACGTAGATTCATCAATCTAGTTGATCTTTAAGAAGTGAAGTTTATACGAGGGACGCGCCCAGCCCTGGCTCGCGTAGGGATGATATTTTCGTCAAATATTCTTGCTAATTATGTACTGCCAAGATACGGTACAACGGGTTTCAATCAGCAAACAGACACTGCCCAACCTCCCTTACTGAAATTAATCAAATTTATTTCCACAAAGTTTGAGCTGCACCGAGGATATACCTAGGCACCTACACCAACGATCCGAACTACTTTCCCGCGTCTCTTTCCACCCTCCGTATTTTACTCCCTGGTTTGTTTCCACGCTAATGAATTATACAATCATTGTCATTTTGAAGATGAAATTTTGACAAAAAAACATAAGGGTTCGACAGCGTAGCTCTACCTCGTTCTTATATTACCCCAATGTTAGCTACACACCTGTCTTTGCACAGGTGAAATTGTTCCTAGTTTCAAATCAATTCTCTGTACGTAATAGACATCGGATTCTGATTAATCCGTTAGGCAGACGTAGGGGTGTCTATTCGGTCCGATAACCTTAATTAATTTCATCAATCTAATCGTCTTTGATTGGATACGTGATCGGTTCAGGATCTGATACCGTTTCTGCAGAGCTAATTGCGTCCTCGCATAGAATAATTAACGACGGTTATAGATTTCATCAATTATCACGCATAAAACGAAAATATTTCTTCACGACTCTGATCGGTTCGTCAAGTTATACATAAATAATGCATCGGTCTATAATTATTCATTCTAATTATACAGTAAGCTTCCGATGCAGTCCTAGTTACTGATAACTTCATCCGTCGAAAGGCTAGCTCGCTATACCTCTAGCTGTTTCTGCACTGTACCGAACTAAATTGCTAGCTATTTACCACTTGAATTTACCTGATGAATACTACATGCTTTGAGAGTTAACGTTAATGTTGTAAAACCGTCTATTCAACTTTCAATTCAGTTACGGCCTTCCGTGTATGTTACATTTCCCAAATTATCGACAAACAATCGGAATCCGAAAAAATGTATCCGACAGTCTATGTTCGACCCCAAATATTCGAAGCATCAAGTTTCGGAAAAATATTTCACCAGTTATTAGAGGCGGTGGTAAATTGTTTACAAAAATACAATTTTTCATTCGAAACTCTGAACGTTCGTGGGGAAAAAAAAATCGAACTTTTCAATTTCAGTATAGAAATCCTTTTTTTTTAATTTTTTTTTCTCATCGAAAATTGTGTAATTTTTATAACGTTTTTCAGAGCACGGTATCGGTATCGGTATAAGGTATCGTCAATCGATCTGTAATTAAATATTATTAATACGTTGATTGATAAGAATAAACAGGCTATGATATAATGGGTAAATAATGACAGTCGTATAACTGAAACGTCGCCCTGAATCCTCGGGAATCGTTACTACAGTCTGGATCGATCCTTTAGACCTAGCGAGGCTTGTGGTAATAAAGGTAAAAGTTAGTGGTTAGGTACTATAATAACGATAAGTTATACGACGTTTGATCAAAAAAGATAAAAGCCCGAATCCACGCTTTCCAATTTAGTTTCCTACCGTAAATTAGGCCTGCGCACCTTCTTACACAGTAATTAACCTTAGCTCAGAGTGTATTAAGCCGGTTGTATAGCGGAGGAATTTTCCGTGTTTTCCTTTTTTCTCTAAAGCCCCGGAAGGCCACTCGATCAATTAAAGCTCCGCATTATATAAAAAATTGTACCTTTAAGAAACAAGAAAAAAAAAGAAGAAAAATGAAAAATTTATTGCCAAGTCCCTCTCGCTTTCTTCTCTTCCAGCATCCACCCTGTACCAGAAACTCGCCAATGAATTGAGCTTGGCGCGTCCATCCAACATCCCCTTTCATCCCCCTGTGCCTATATAGACCAGGGGGTCTCGTTTCCCCCTGGCAATTGTAAATTTAAAAGCAATCAGTTCCGTGCGAACGAATAATACGCCAACCACACCGCACCGATCGACCCGAACCAGATATCTCGTTGTTTGCACATATCCCATAATTTTGTGGCAGAGAAATTGATTGCCAAGCTAAATCCGGATTTATCTACATCGCGTTATGCGCAAGGGGGTCCAAGCTACACCTTGGAAATTTCTTTCTCATCTATTTTTCTTTTTTAATCACTAATAAATTTCGAAGAAATCTTACATTGACTCAGCCTTTTCATCATTTGTATTTTTAGAGATAATCAAAAATTATACGATATTTTATGGAAGATCGTAATTTTTGGAAATTTCGAGGTAATATTTTAAAACGATGTAATTTTGGAGTAAATTCTACCCTGGAGTAAATTCTACCCCTAGTGATTTGGAAAAAATTAGAGAAGCTAAAATAGATGAAAAAAAGAAAAAAGAAAAATCCAAATTTAGGAATGGAATTACGTCGTACCTGCAGCTATTTTTAGTGCAGTTCGTGCTGTTTCAAATTCTATGGATGTTGTGAAATCTATTCATCGTATAGAGAGGAGGTTATCGAGTGAGTTCGAGCCACGTTTTGTATATACACAATCGAGTTACGATTTGAGCCGTATATACGTGTATGTACATATGTATATGTGCGGATTTATACGCATTTCGATATGTATTGGTACATACATTCATTGGTATTGAAAACAAACCCAGAGCGAGAGAAAAAGAGAGAGAGAGACGAGGTTCGGATATTGCCAAGAATTTCGTTCACTAAAATTCAACTTTAACCATACAGCTATACGTTTCTTCAACCGAAAACAATTCGCACGATAGCTATACGACCAAATTCATCGAAATGTCAGATTAGTTTATAATTTCTCTAAGTATACGGATAAATTAAATTCTAGTATCGAGCGAATTCGATCCTCCCTTAGATTGATGCGAAAAATGATAAATGCTAATTCCTTTTTTTTCACCCTTTTTATACGTCAAAGCAAAGAGGAACGACAATGAACGAGTCGCACGCATAGATTGTCGATCATCGTAATTCCGTCATAAGAAAGACAAAGCTTCGTGACGGTAAAGGGTCAAAGTTTCACGAAGCTTTTAAGGAAATTTTCATTACCGTCAATTTTAAAACGTTCGTTAATATAGGCACGCTTTGACGTATCGATATCAAACGTATATCATAGCCCTAGCTGACATCAATTCCATCCATCTATCGAAAACGAGTAGATAGGTATTTTCCTGTATTCATTTTTCTTTATTTTTCTTCGTTGACAGAATGGTTTTCAAAAATCGCTTAGCTTTGATCACATTTGGCTATAAATGATAGTTTTTTTTTTTTTTTTTTTTTATGAAATAAAAAGAGGGGAAGTAGAGATGTTATTTTATACATGTCACAAATTCACGTACATATAGTCAAAATTACTGAGCCCATCTACATACGTATAAATATATGATTTGTCGTTGATTGTATAAATTTAGTGAATGATTCTCGTCCCGAATTTTCGAAATCTGTAAGAAAAAAAAGAAGAAAAAAAAAAAAAAAAAATAGAAAGAAAAGAAAAGAAAAAGTAGCAGAAGAAGAAGAATAAGAAAAAAGTTTCTTCGAGCCATTTGACCGTATCTACGGACCTCTTTGAACCCATTTAAAAGAAATATCGTTTCAAGAACTGAGGTTGAATGGCTCCATGATATAATAAAAGGAAATAGACGAGGAAATGTAAAAAATTGTCAAAGTTTCAACGAATATATCGTTCTTTGGTTGAAATGGTGCGTCAAACAAGAAGCTCGGGTTATACTATAGCATGGCTTTAAGTTGAGAATATCTTTTTACGAAAAGGCGAGAGACTTTCGGATATGATATTTCGCCTTGATCCAATCAGTTGAATGAACTTTGTGAAGATTTCGAATGATACACCTTCTTTATCTATATTCAGTGATACCAGCAGCATATATACACGTAAGGTAAACGCGTAAAATTTATGGGGCGTAACTAGAACATAGTACATACATGTGTGTCCGGGCGTAGTCTAGGTAGTAGCTACTCACCGTAAAGAACCGTGTTTTCCAGATAATATAAACTGGCATTGGGTATTGCAGAACTATTCCTTCATACGAGCGCAGTGCAGCAGCGGTACCAGCAACAAACGAAATGCTGGAAAACAGAGAAATAGCAAAAGGAATGATAAAATAAGACAGAGATTGATTTACGTAACAAATTCTAGAAGCAAACTTTTTGGTATAAAACTTTGAAAAGTTCTCTTCACCGCAAGAGCAGCGGATGCAGAGCAGAGCAGTGGGAGAGACCAGCTCGAAGAATCGAATCCTCACTTCAAAGATGGCAAAGGGAATTAAGTCCGGATATATTGTCGCTTTTTACGATCGAAAAGTTTTTGGGGAATTCTGCGAGTGTGTTAGAAATTGACCGCAAATTGAATCGTATGAGGCAAAGGGGTGATTGATAATTTGAATTTATTGAGAAACGTACCCGGCGTGTTGGGAGTCCGCGTATCGCCGGAACAGCGAATATAAAGTTCAGCCGTTAAATGAGAAAGGCTTTATGGCAAATTGCGCTCGAGGATCGTTAATTAAGTAAAACATATACTATGGCCAATTTACCAGAGGCAGATCCAAGCCTCCGTTGATTGCAAGCTTTTACCGTTAGAGAGCTGGCAACGAATCAAGCTTCAAGTGCCTCATAAACGGAATTTATCCACCGATTTGTGATCCCGGAAAACGTCCTACCAACAAACGGAATTGCTTTAGCTGCACTTTGCACCGTAATTTCGACCCTAGTTTCAACTATAACATTACTCAATTCCGCATGCATATATCTATACAAAATTCATAAGCCAGAATGCGCCAACTTTGTCACACCAGATAATCCGAAAATAAAAACGCTTCGAATCTCTCCTATAACTCATATCGTTATTATCCATCGTACGGAAACTTCACATGACATTCAATTCCTCCTTAAAAAAAAAAAGTCTATCCACACAGTGACAACGTTCGCATGCATACCTACGTCGTTGGTGGTTACAAAGGAAGCTGTCTCGGTATGGACTACATTATGGTGGTTGTAATTGAAAAAAGACTAAAGGAGGAAGAAAAACGGCGAAAGTTGAGGCAAGAAGGGGACAGAAATGGTGGGCAGGTAAGGTGCGGAACGGAACGTACATCGAGGGTTCCCACGTGCAGGTTGTACTGCATGTGGGCGCAGTCAACGAGTATATACTCATGGTCTCCGGTCTGTGTTCTTCGACGCGTGGTTCCGTTCCCACCCGTACCTTAACCGAGGAGAAGACGGCTCGGTAGCTTCCTCGATTATAGACTAGACGAGGTGGTATTAAATACGGATAGATGGGTCGAGGATACAAGGAGACGACGACGAATCGATGTCGTTTATTCCCTCCGACTTGAGCCTCTCATTTATTTATGGGTATGCACATTTTACCTGTATGAAAAAAATGCATAATTCACAGTTTAGTCAACCAGGGAAATTTGAACGTGCGAAAACCCGATGGCTCGGTATCCGGTGCTCTGGCCAATGGCCAATGTTTACCAAAAGTCAACGTTATGAAACGCGCCAAAACCGATTACAGCAAAGAGCTTTCGATTGCGGGTGAGTTAACGACGCCACGACCCATATTCGCCAAGATTTACCGCACGTATGACAAGACTCGGTTTTTACGGAGAAAAAGGTCAGGGAGTCTCGTGGGATTATTATAAATAATCCGAAAGGCAGAAAGGAAAGAAATTGTATGAAAATGAAGAATAAAATGAAAGTGTAGTACAATGAAATACGATACAGGGAGTGGAGAGGAGAGGTTGAGATAGATTGACGCGGTGCAGTAGGACGAAGTGTAGGAATTAGATTGCTCGCCGGTAAAAGGATAAATTAAGTGGAGTCCTGATAAATCGAGTGAGCTAGTAGGTAGGAAAGCATCAGAGAATTTCCGAGCGTAGCAAAAGGGGATAGGTACAGAAGAGAGTGAGTAAAAGAGACGAATAGAGAATCTCGCGTTGGCTGGTACTGGGTTGATTGGTAAGTTATAGGTGTGGCACTAGCAGCAGCAGCGGCAGCTATCGTATTTGGCGTAAAAAGTTTAGCAAGAAGAAAAATCGATATGGAAATAACCCGAGGATTTCTTACAGTGGAACTTCGGGACCAGGGACCTCTATCACCCCGTGTTTTTCGCCCTCGAAATGCCCGAGGCGATTAAATCTACCCCGTTGATATATAATACATCGTCAGAAATGTACATTACGCATCATACCTCCGGCTGACGAATTAATCACAGACAGTTAACGTTAATTATCTATAATAACCGTGGCGCGCGATGCTTTCACGTTAATTGAACGGGGCTCGATGTATACACCGAACTACTAGCCGGCCGACTCCAACTGTTGTCCCTTGTAAGCCCAGGCATTTCGTCAACTCCGAATATTACCTCAAATACGTAAACTTGACTGGCTTAAACACGGACGCGTATCATCGCTGGAAGGACCCGATTCAATTCAATGGCAAAAACTGTTTTCTTCATTTAATTTCAATCATCGGAAGCACAACTGAAGCGAAGGATTGATTAATGGCCGGGATATTAATTCATAAAACAGTTTATGTAGTTCCTATACAGGTATACCAGTCCTGTGATTAATAAAGACCGTGAAGCTCCGGAGTAGAAAGAAAATATATTCGCTCAGGTCACGTCAGCCAGTATAGCCAAGACTCCGAGAGAGGATGGCACTCCATAAAATCCGATACAGTAATAAATGAGGGCTCTTATCGAGGACGGGGCTACCAGCGAGCTGCACGAGCACCCTGTAAGGGATGGATGGTGCATATATTTTACGCTCGGGCCTTTTTTTGCTTCAGCTATTTTACGCAGACACCTTCAACACTGTCCTGTAACAGTTTCGATATCGAACGAATTCGGATCCACAGGAATCGCAGGGTGGCATGAAATAACGCTTTGTTCTTATCAAATTCACTGCGCGGATAAATTGCACATCCTCAGTGCTTCGATTTAGTTCGCGAAAGCCCAAAAGATGCCAAAAAGTTATTTCGGCCCTGACGACAAAATCTATAATGTAATGAGTGAATGGCGGTTTTCGCGAAAACTTTACCCCCGGGGGATAATAAATTTACATTCAACAATGCAGCTATGACGTTTGTAATCGATAATACCGCGGCGTTCAAAAGCGGTAATCGGGTTAATTTATTACCTCGGTGGTACTGTATCACTTTTGCTGTTATCCCATACCCCTGTGCCACGGCACACTCACGCGTCAGGGCTCGGGCTCTGCGGTCAGTCATCAATTATTAATACCTTGGTTCGTTCGTGCCTTGCCCTCTCTGCACGCGAATATACTGTACGATTATAAATACTTGAGCCCAGAGGATCATCGATAATTTCTAAGGAACGATTTGTAATTATGAGACGTCGACGGTGACGAAATGACGAACGACTATGCTTCCCTGTTTCGAATTTTAATCAAATAATAATGAATACTGAAATTATAACTCGAGGAAGAATACTTCCCGGTGTACATCTAGCCTCCGACTACTTTTCTCGAGTATTTCTGGAAAGCTTGCGATATGACGCAATATCGACGTAATCGTTTATAGATACGAACCATGCGGCTTTGTCGAGCGATGACAGAGGCGGACAGCGGGGCAGCACCGCCGTGGCCGTGGCATAGCGCCAAATCTCAACGCGATACAGAAATAGCCAGAGGTTTCAGCCAAGAGTAGACGAAAGTCTAGGAGTATCCAAATGGGTGGTGGGAAATCGGCCGCGTATCTAAGAAAACAGAAGTAACAAAAGATAAATGAAAAATACAACGAGAGGGGAATGAGCGTACGATAAAATTGTAAGATCGAACAATCCCACCGGAAATTCAACGTCCTGGTAAATCCATGATGGAATTTAGCGGTCGGTTTTCGATAATACGGTATGTGATGCTCGACTAGCCACAATGATTTGATATGGTTAGCCTTGTTTACCAGCTTGTCTCTCGTTCTCGAGTATAATATGCGAGCTTGAATATCGCTGTATCTATTCTACATAATGCGGTGATGAAATGACCGGCTTAAGGATCTCGCCGTTAGGGTTTATTGTTGTTTAACAATGGTCATGATCCGTGGACAAAATGGAATTCTCATTAGTCGAAGAGCGGCGTTACCGCAACGGCGTAGGTTTAAGAGAAGTGGAATCTGGTGTTTGGTGGCGTTGATTTCCCGTCTCATCGTCAGTTGGCACAGCTTAATTGGAAGGAAATAGGCGGCAGGCGTTGCCGATGTAATCTAAACCAAAAGTCCCTCGGGATGCGAGGAGGAGGCGAGCGGGCAAGGTCCCTTCGCCTTCGCCTTATTCCGGAGTCTAAAGTCATTCAAGAGTCACCCACGAGCGTTATATCTTTCGGAATCTTCTTTTGCTTCACGGTTTTATCCAGATTCAAGAACTCCGTTGAATTTCCGTTCCAAGTTACGGGACGAGTTTCCTGGATCAAGGGTTCGCCGGCGTAGATGTAAGTGTAGATCTATAAGGGAGGGGTGTGTTTCCGTCAGAGTCGTAAATCACCGCGAGGGAAATCCTCGACTAATCAATTACACCGAACTTGAATAATTACATTGACGAATTCCTAATGAAAATAGCAACAAGAATCCCTACCCTTATGGGTATAGACTTCGATGTAACATACGCACATGTACCTGGGCATGTATTTACACATGACACAACACCCACTCGTGTTATCAATTTAGTTAGGAAACTCGCGGACCGAGTTGAAGCAAACAAATAGAAGCCTGTTACAGTCAGACTTAGACGCCCTAAGTATACTTTGAACGTTATGCTGCTCTGAAAACTTTGAGCCATCTTACAAACTGGAGTTCGAAGACCCAACCCCTGTTACAGGGGCTCACGCGGTTCGAGAAGCCGTAACTTGAGAGTGTTAATAATTAATTGACAGTCCGTAGAAACTACAGCTTCTTCACCCTCTCTCGGAGTCTCGGAGAGTCGCTTCTCACGATTAGTTATCGACTGCACTGTGGAGTTTAGAGGGATGATTTTGTTTTAGGGAAGCCTCAAACTGTCCCACAAACTTGTACCTATTATGGATATTCATGAAACAACTCTACCGTGTCTGATTTCCACCGATCATTATCATCGTCGAATTTACGATTAATGTTAAGATATATATAAGAGAGAAATCAATTTCCCATTTTGTCAGAGGAGGTATAGGAAGGGCTTTGAAACGACGTCTACCATACCCCGGGGCACCAGTGGCTTCTTGTTTGCCGAGTCGTGCCTTTTATGTGTTATTTTCTGCCAATTCCCAAAGCCATATCCTCCGAGATATATCGGTTTGTATGGAAACTCTATGGAGAGGAAACCTTTTGAACGTTCAGCTATTCCTCTGTATATAACTTCAGGCAAATCCTACATCTCTCACAGGTAAATAAATAGATATTGTACAGAGATCCGAAGAACAGGTACGAGCTACATGTATACCTATATACAATATGTACGAAACAGATGAGTCGTATCTTGTTCAAAGGCAATCACAACTGCCTCTGCGGACTCGAATTAGCACATTATTCGCTGTACACATAGAAACAGATAGATAGATCAGAGAGAGAGAGAGAGATGAAGAGAGTTTTGAGCGGTGGATATCATCGGCCGATATCAAGGATTTCCAACTAATTTGACACATTCGTCGATGCCCAATAATGGCTGGAAAGTGCTTGTTTAGAGAATGAAATCAACGGGGTATTTCGACAGTGTAAAATATATAATGCAGAAACATGATAAAATAAATGCATGGGATGTATAGGTGGATTTGGATTTTTGTATGCATACGTATACGTGTACCTGCATGTGTTTTAATTATACGTAGGTATAATATAATTGCGTATGGATGTATGTATGTAGATGTCTACTCGACGTATGATTTTGCCAGCGAGGTAGTAATTCGAATTGTTAGTCAAACAGGGAATGTCTCTATGCCAATAACCAATTCGCTGTAACAAACGAACAGCTCTATCTCCCTCTTGACCTGATTTTCTAACAAATGCATCACGACGCCATTTCCATGTAATTATAACGTTCATTTCCTCTCGACGTATTCGCGAAGATTAGATTAGCGAGTTATCCCGCGTCCGAGTGTAGTAGGGTAGGTGGAAACCCGTATCCGTACAAACATATATGCATATTCCCAGCGGATTACAGGCACATCTTCTTCCGTAGTTTTTAGATTTAAAAATTCAAAATTAAAAACCATCCTATTACTTTGTGAATTTAATAAAAAATACTATAAAAAATAAAAAAACTTCAAGTATATTAATAACAAATTTTAATAAAAATATAATTTCGAATCGATCAATAGATGATATAATATTGCGGGACGAAACTGTGTGCAGGCATAATTTTTGCGAGGCTAGAGTTACTTCGTCGCGGCAGGAGGTGAAATAAAAAAAGTTTTTTGTTTTTTTTTCTTCTCTCTCTCTCTCTTTTTCTTAGAAACAAAAAAAAAAAAAAAATGAAAATAAAAATGTTTTATATTAAAAAAGTTTTTCACGGTAACGAATAATAATATTCGGCTTACTCAAAAGTCGAGTAGAAAGAGAGAGTAAGAGAGAGAAGGAGAGAGAACTCCTCGAGTAAAAGATTGAAGAACGACGTACAGCGTCGTCGTTGCGTGCGACGTATTTCATCCAGTATATATATATTTCAAATAATTTTTTCCTTCATCTTTTTTTTTTTTTAATTCAAAAGTAAGACGAATCAGTAGAAATACGATAAAAGAAAATGATATTTCAAGGGAAACCGAACTGCCCTATATACCCTATCCTACTCGAGATTATTTAGTACCGATTTCGCACCACCACCTGATCCTTTAAACTCCTCTCTCGCTGGGCAATACATTGTTTTTCATTTTAGCACCTGATATAGTAGCCCGCCGGACAGTTATCTCTCCCTCGCATACCCATACACATGTATATATGTATGTATATACTACCCATCTATCTACATTATATATATATATATATATAATAAAGCGAAATTCTCACCCGTATATATATTGGCTTTAAAATTCAATCGTCCGATGATTTATTTGCCAACCACCGAGTCTCGGTTTTGTGGCCTTCCTTGTTATTGCTCGATTGTTCAGGTAGTACCTCCGTCGAATCCTGAATAAAACAGGTAGAAATTCAATACGCCCTATTCTTCAGTCCCGATAAAAAAAGAGAAGAAAAAATAAATAGAAATAAAAAAAATTGAAGAAGAAGAAGAGGAGAAAAGGATGTAGGTGTAACCTTTCGTTTAACCCTATATACATAGAACGAGTATATTATCGAAAGGTGAAAAAATACCCCTCCGGAACAACGCCGGCTGGTAAGCGGCAGCGAGATATAACTATCTCCCGGTTTTAATGAAGTTTTGAATAAAAAAAAATAAAGAGGGAAGGAAAGGAAAACTAGAACCAGGCGATTCCTTTCCGACCATAAGGCGGGGCTGGTACGTTGCGGTATAAGGTACATGAACTCGGGGACAGCCCAGAAACTGGATTACAAAAAGTTATCAAATTAACCAGGTCCTCGAGCAACGTCGATGGTGTGAATAGAGAAAGAGAAAGAGAGAGAGGAAGAGAGAGGGGTTTTTGTTTCTACAAGAAATGCGACACTAGACACCCTGGCTGGGCAAGGTTTTATCTGGCCGCTCAGTGAGAGGTAATCAGACTGTCGTCGAGCGAGTTCGAGGTGAATTTCACCAAGTAGAGGCGAGAGAGTGAGGGAGAGAAAAAATTTATGTGGTAGAGAAGGACTTTTGGTCCTATGGTCCTCAGCGATGGCTAATGCTGATGACCTCCGACGAAGAACTGTCGGCTTGGCTTGGCTTTGCTTGGCTTGGCTTGGCTCCGTCGTGTCTTTGAGTAAAGATAGAGAGATGGGAAGGTGGGATTTAATTAGCTAATGAAGTCGCGTAAAAAGTTGAAAACTTTTCCACCAAAGCCATGATGATGTTACAACCGAGCCGAGTCGAGCCAGGACTCGGCCTGCTCTTCCTTTTCTTTCCAGGATCATGGGGGAACCTTTTCTCAAGGGGAAAACGAAGGAAAATCTTTGTTCTTAGTAACCTCGACAGCCCTTCATAAGCAACCTTACCTACCCACCTACCAACATTCAACAATGATCAACGAGAAACTTTTCGAAAACTGTTCTATCGAGTTATATATAGGTATATAGGACATGCATGGAATGGGAAGAAAATTTTTCAAGGATAAAGAAAAGGAAGGATAAGAATAAGAAGAAGAAGAAGAGAAAGAGAAATAAAAATAATCAAATTCTTTAGAGGCGATTCGTTGGATTGGAAAAGGAGATTCCTCGACTTCCTTCATCTGGATTATGTCAGAGTCCTTCAGCGTTTTGAGAGTTTGATAAAACGGAATTTCTCTTCACATTGTTTGCCTTTAAGCTTTGCGAGGTAATTAACGTGCCACGAATTTCTTGCTTTACGTTAGAGAGTCAAATGAATGAAGGTTCATCTCGTGTTTTGAGTGTCGGTTGTCTACTGTCTTGTCATTTTTGCACCTCACTTAATACACTGCGGAGTCACACGCGCGTTTCGTCGCGCTGCAGCCGATATTCGACCTTATTTCAATCAAGTGAAGGAAAAATTTCTCGTACAATCAATTTATTAGGTACATATTTTCTTCACTTATCATTTTTTCATTGGTAGATCAATTTATTTCCTATAAATTTAGTAAAATACACTTGCGAGGCGAAAGATCGATTATTCGATTCCAAATCCTTCATTCAACCCACGACTCTTGTTTTTAAAAATCAATTTTCACTACAGACGCGATCTTTAGATTCTCTTGAAAAATGTTTGAGATGCTCAGTTTACAGATCTAACAATTGATTTCCTGATAGCCTGTCAAATTTCAGAATCAAGGAATGAGGATCGATTATATTACGTTTGCCTTTAAATCTCGTATTTCACAGGCGGTTCTTGTTTCCAAAATTCATTTTCTACTATTGCGACCTTTAGATTCTTTTTAAACTATATTTGCAGAGGAGACAAGGGAGGCGTTTGGGATGAGGGTTGGTTAAACAGACTACAACACATCTCTTATTTGCTATTTTTTTTTTTTTTTTTTGACTGATTCGATCAGCTCCACAAGCGAATGATTCAATTTTTCCTTTATTTATTGGGTTATATAGAAAGGAAAGAAGACGTTTTACTCCACCCCTGAAGCAAGGCGAATTCATATTATGAGAAAGGAAATATACAAGTAAAAAATGAACGGTGAAAATGCCAAAATTTCGGAATAATTTCAAAATGTCTTTCACGTTTGTGAGAAAGGGTAATCGATTTTTTTTCTGAAAAACGCGATATACCACAATGGCAGTGAATCACACCGATGTATAATTAGCATAATTGCCTTTATAAGTGACGGAAGAAAGGGGAGAGAAAGAAACAGCAAAAAAAAAAATAATGAGCAAGGGAAGTTGTTGAACGCGCGAAAGCTGCGTAGAGACTCGCGAGTTTCTTCGATCGTTGCAAGGAAATTATTTTTAGAATCGGTTCAAATATTTGACCGCGAGGCGTTCGGTGCGTATTTTGAGTGGTTTAATTTAGGGTACATCGAGGAACGTTCGCACGAAGCTATGCCTGCAAATAAACGAGTAAACAAACAAAGGGATTTCGAAAAAAAAAACAAATGAAAAAAAAAAACAGAAAATGGATAAAACGAGGTCAAAAGGCGATATATATTCGTCTGTTGGTTATTTTAATCCGATTAGACTTTTTTTTTGTTTCATCCGGTTCATCGCTGAAAGTTATAATCCGTGAGCAAATTTTTCCTCGTATCGAATTACTTTATGACGGTAAACGTCGAATGTATGTAACAGATATAGATATTGCTGTTCCAAACATTAGAGAACTATTTTTCGCGCCAACGAATATAAACGGTGCTAAAAAATCTTCTGACGTCTTTCTGGTGGCACGTATTAACATCTAGTCCGAAGGGAACAGAAAAAGTAAAAGAAAAAAGAAAAAAAAAGGAATAGGAAACCAAAAATTGGCGTCGAAAAGAATCGAAACAGTCGCGGAAAGCGAAGTCTGTTTCTTCTCTGACATGTTTACAACGACGAGAAGCGAAAAATCTTTCATGTGAAAATTTGATTAGCCGGATAAAATCGATCGAATTTTAATCAACTTTTATATGTCGACTCAAAATTTTGTTCAAAATATGCTCATCCGTGATCTTCGAGTTGTTGAAAGAGAATTGAAAAAGTTCCATGGTTAAACTCGCGTCTTTCCAACTCTACAGATTTAATCTGGTGAAGTTGGGGACAGTTTTTTTTTCTCTATTTTATTTGTTCTTTATTTCTTTCATTTCAGAATTTTCAAAAACAACTATTCCCGCATCTCTAATTAGCGAGCAGATTATTTATAATTAGATATGGGAAGTAACGTTCACCCTCAACCAGACGCTTTTTTTCCCCTTTTACATTTTCAACCATATTTCTTGACTCGTATACAGCCGAATCTCCCGAGCTATCAAAAACGGCTGTTCATTGGTGTGAAGAAAAAAGGAAAACAAGAGCAAAGAAAATGTGGGGTGAAGCGTGTTTGAGGCAGGTGACGCGTGGTAAAGCAGGGAAAAACTCGGGGGTCACTTTGTAGACGCATATAATTGGATGACTCCAAAAATTTTTCCGTCGTTTTCGTATAGTCGTAGTACCTCCCTAGTTCATCGTCGTCGTGGTCGTTTTCGTCGTATTCGCAGATGGGTAAAAATTGAAGTGATCCTCGTCCGCGATTCTATACCGTTGCCTCGCTGCACCAGCAACATATAGAAGCAGAAACAGCAGTAG
Organism: Rhogogaster chlorosoma; assembly: GCA_944452935.1. Taxonomy (NCBI): domain Eukaryota; kingdom Metazoa; phylum Arthropoda; class Insecta; order Hymenoptera; family Tenthredinidae; genus Rhogogaster; species Rhogogaster chlorosoma. The sequence goes on along the minus strand of OX101803.1, from coordinate 21,857,214 downwards.
CAATAGATTGAAGGGAATTACGTTTTACCGTTGAATTTTCTTTCTCGTATTATTATTTCCGTCACGTTTTCCATCTTTCAATTATTATCTATACAGATACGTGTAGCCTATATCCCGTCTCACATAGCTGACCAAGCTCTTTTACCGATAAATAAATTCACCCATTCCTAGTCCACGATCTTAGCTATCCTTCTCTCTCTCTCTCTCTCTCTCTCTGCAGATCTAGGACGAACTAAGGGATGAGATTGAGATTGAAATATAGAAATGAAATATTTAAAAACGGAAACGACTCGTCAGCAACGATCAATGTGACAGAAAAATTTTCAACCTACATAATATAATCCATGGAAATGCACTTGCATGATGAAACTTTATGGAAATTGAAACCCTTCGATGATTATTCCCTACGAATGTTATACCTATACGGATATCTATACCGGAGCTATATAATCCACGAGAGTCGTCAAATTGAAGGATGTATATATACCTCTCAATAAAAAAGATTATTCTTCTCAAGGATTCCTTTTACTGTCTGGCGCTGATGAAACCAGACTCCTAGAAACGTGTACAATATATAGTTGCCTCTACCATATACCCAGATGTATACTGTATCTGTATTATATACCTATCTACCTATCTAGCTACCTCGCTCAGATCTGCAGGACTGTCTCGACGGATGAAAAAGCCAAAGTCACGTAATCCGCGGGTCTCGTATGTGCTGAGAATTTTTTATTATATATTTTTATCCAGCTGTGCACGAGCTTTTTAAATTATACCCACCTCACCCGCACAGGTATAGTTCCTGGCTAGATGACTATGTGCATCTCTGTATATCTCGCTTCATTTTTGTCCTGCATTTTTTTTGGGGACAGAAGACAAGAAGAAATGCCAAAGATTTACTACCGCAATTTTCACCCTCAAAATCTAATGGGATTTTTCACACTAGAGTCGAAAGACGAACTGACAATGAGCCAAGTAGGTGTACTGGAATGAAAACAAGGCTGAATAAGGCGATATGTATGCACCATTTGTTTTAAAGTTAATTGAATCAAGTACTAATGAACCCTAGTAGCGTCATGAATCGCCGGTCTATTCCAACACTTGGTAATACTCCGTGCAGCCAGAGTTTCTTCTTTGGTCTATTTAGGTACGTAGACTGTGAAAGCAGTACTACTAAATAGACGATTGAGTACTCAGGACTTGAGTGGCTGCAGCAAAGTGTCAGTTGTGGTCGGAACAGTGGAGCAGACCCTGGTACCACATCAAAAGTCCCGGTCTCCATATTAACCCTGTAACCTCTCTCGCTTCGTTTATTCAATTATCCAATCTCCGGCTTCCTCACAGGAAGCTCGAAAAACTCTCTCCTCCTATTTCTCTTTCTCTTTCTCTTTATCTTTGCCTCGCTTAATTGTATTCCCATTTTACCATCCCATTTGAATAACTGAATAAGAAAAGAAGGGGAAATGAAAAAATGAAATGGAATTTCGGATGAAAAAAGACCCGGACGCGGATTGCGCTTTTTGGTAAAGTCGATTGTCACTCGCGTCGATTACAGCTTGATAAGAGGTGAAAATACAGGCTCAATTTTAACGAGGAAATTTTCAAATTCCGAGTGAAAACATGTAGCAGATATATTCGCTTGCTTGTGTACCTTAATATGAAGCCTGGAGCTGCGGCAGACGTACGCGCGTCGACGGTTAATTTGCATGTTTCTGTTATACCGCGGGAAGTCGAGGCATGGTTTCCTGGCCGGACGTGACGTCAACCAACGGCGCCAGTACCAAAAAATATCACGCGAGAGAAGCGGAGAGAAAATCTAGCTGGATGCGAAATATGAGTAAAGTCCACCGAGTTTTGCAAACTCTGCATTGCACTTGGTACAGTACGACGTGACGTTCCCGGTCTCTACCTACTATCAAGTTTCTTCAACGTGGAAAGGGTCTTCACCTGTGCGGAAGTACATACACCGGACCAGGAAGCCTCGAGGCGACGATAAATTCCCCGCTTTCGTATAACTTCGGTCAAATTTCTCATTTCCAAGAAAAAAAAAAAGAAAAAGAAAAAGAAACAAAAATAAAGCGATCGATGCAGCAAAGCGTGAAGTACATAACGTCAGGACTGACTAATTGCCGAAAGGCTTTACCAAGCGAAATGATACCCCCTTATACGGGCTCACTTTCATTAGTGTCTAATAATGCTTCTGTTCGCGTAGTAAGCGAGAAGCACGCGGTAATTGGGTCGCATCTCGAAGGTACATACATCTTCGGATATACGTAATGATCTTGGCGAGCACAGATGCTGCTACACGTATACTAAGTTCTGTTTTGTATTTCACTCCTGGTATCGCAGAGTGTTGCGTGTAATATACCTGCGCCTGTATAGGTGTATTTGGGTATAGATATAGGACGGAGAGACCGAGGTAGGATATTCATTTGTTCAAGAAATTCAGTGGGCTTCCAGCTGCCTCTTCGGCTATACACACCCCCGGCTTTTGGTAAGACTAAAACTTGGCGCTACGGGGGTTAAGTGATTCGTGGAATTGGGATTAATTTGCTAATTACCGTATACCTGCTATTTATGTGTTCACGGGTTCGGTAGATTGATTGTTTTTACTGTATCAAGATCGGCTCTTTGATCCTGCGGCTATATACCCCGCCTAACTACCCTCTACGTTAATTACCGAGAGGAAACTAATTGTTTTCCAATTACCCGACACCAACTGCGGGACGCTATTCACACACTTTAGTTGCCGGACCATTCAGTTATACTACTACCACCGCCAGTCCCTTGAGGGATGATGGATCACGGGATGATAACTAGTGACTAGTGCAGGAATTGCTCAAGTAGAAAACAAAGAATAACGAGAATGAAGAGCGCGGCTGATGGCGATGATCATTCCAATTTTTCTGACGAACAGAGAACCTAGTTTTCCACAATTCCAATCAACGACAGCTATCTAGGTGAAGATGGCTTCTGGGTCAACGTGCGCGCGAAATATTTCACTGCTATTACTCGAAAAGGACAAAAACTCGAATTAGTCCTTCGGAGTAAATTCCCCGGGCTGTACAAGGCGAGGCAAGGGATGAGAAATGGATTAGGTAAAATGGAGTAAAAAGTGAGAGAGTATGGCGGAAGGAAAGTAAAAAAAAAAAAAAAAAAAATTACCCGGCCATATGGCTTCGCGATTTTTCTTTCAGTTTTATTTCAGCGATGATGACTGTCTCTAGTTTCGGGCTTTCAGTTCTTCACACTGACTACGTTACGGAGCGGTGCTATTTTCACAGCGGTGCGGGAAATGCAGATGTGCCTTCACGTGACCTGGCTCACGTCCAGTTTCGCGGTACTATATATTCCCTGCAATATGTATACCTGCGTGCCTGCAGCCGGCCTATCCGAGAAATCGCGAGGTCAATTCCCGGACCGCGTATAACCGAGCTTTTACCTACCTAACTTTGTGCGCTAATTCCGCAGCTTTTTACCTTTATTTCAATTGTCTTGGGGAAATGTTTCGGATTCGAAATCCTCTTTTTTTATTTTATTTTTATCAGAGTATAAAAATGAGGGTGATTAGTTTCATATCACATTCTGCGCGGTTTTAATATTCGCGGATTTAGTCCTGAAGTCTGGAGGACGGGGATGAGGATCTCTCGAGCACCGCGACGATTGCACGAATATACTCTAGCCTCGCTCGTATCCTGAGTGGAACTCGTGCGATTTGCCTTCATCTTGGCGATAAGCTGCACCACGGGGAAGAACAATAAGCTCTATTTACAGTCGGCGGTGCGATTAAATTAGACCCAGCGGCGAACCAGGAAAACCGGGGGGTTCCGAGTAAACCACACCGGCGCGACGTTACATTGGGTTGCTCTTGCGAGAACAAAAGCTTCGCCCTCTTCGAGCTCTATTTGCTATTTCCAAAGTTGACTCTGCGTCGTGCCTCGGTATATAACTATACGTATATATATACGTTTCAAGGAATCAGAATGAGAATAAGAATAAGATTTAATACGGAAGTAAAAGTTCAACGAGCTTTTCGATAAGGATCATACATTATCTAATAAAATCTAATAATTCTTCGTTTCCATGATATTCAAGAGCTTTTCTTCCTGTTTTATGTTACAGGTGAGTCTGGCCGAGATTAATACATGGGATCAGCCAGGTATATCCTCGTAAAAATTTATACACGAAGTAATTGCATTCAGCTTATAAATTCAGTGAGTATAACCCGAGGAAGGAGACAGAGTTCTAGAGGTTATTACTTTCATTTCAGACCCTAGATATTATGGGGCGGAGGTCGGGCCGCTCTCTGCTTTTCAAGTAAATTGAGATTTCTCAGCCTCGTTTGGCTAGACTGTCGCAGGATGAAGGCTATCGCCTGCAAGCGCGAACGAATATTAAACCTTTTCCATGTCAATTACTTCCGTCTAGTATATATCTACGTGTGTATGCAGCCTCGGGATTTCTCGCATCTTCATTTTTCACGTCTTTTGTTCTTTAAAGAATGAGAAAGCAAAAGGAAAAAAAAAATAACGTCGATCTCTAAAATTTTTCATTCCAAATATCTTCCGATCCGACGAGGGCTACATAAAAGCTGATTGAACCCTTCGAGTGAGAAACCAAACCATCCCCCGGTTGGCACATGTGTCTTAAAGCCGTTTTTTTTAAAGCTTGTATTCACCGGGAAATATCTTCCATAAAATTTTACCGATATTAGTTCGCGTAAATAGGCGTAACCATCCAATCCCGTGACTGACAGATGACGAGGAAAAAGTTTCGCGTTAAAGCTATAGTTGAAAAAGAAGTTTTTCGAAACGTTATACGTCTAGATTGATATAGAGAGGAGAAATTTGGTGGGAAAATGAGAGTGCTTTATACAGACGTAAAAATGTTGAGATTTTCCCGAGGTTAACTTGATATATACACAGACCTAGCGTCTGTAGGGGGTGGATAAAGACATACGTACATACGTACACCCATACGCGTAGCGTTTTTCGCTCGTGCTAAGGAACCGAATGCGAAATATAAAGCCGATATTTTGCTTTAGCTTTAAGGAAAAGGAAAAGTGGGAGCTGGGTCACCGCCCACACTGCAGAGAGCAGATCTGGCTTCGCGCCAGTATAAGAATTTATTTGCGAGGCAAGCGATACACGAGGAGTAGTCCACAGCTCGGTTCGAAAGACCGAGATTTCAGCTTCTTATTATCATCGACGGAAAAAGCTGCGCTGATACATATTAGCAACGATGTGAGGCTATCTGGTTACTGGAAATATTCAAACTAATTTAGCGATGATTTACGGACGCGGGAAATGAACGGTCTCCGAATAGCTGATCGTAGATGATAATTTATTAGTCGTTTGGGCTAGGGGTTGTTATTAGGTAATTTGAAAAAGCTCACCTTTCATTCTCATCATAATATAATTCGGGTTCTTGACATAATATGTAGTATAAACGCGGTTAGATGTGTATGTATGAACGTATGTATGTAGGCTCGTAAACCCTGCTTTCCCTTTTTCCTTATTATCCCTATTTCCGCGTGTTTCCTCAGGCACGCGGTAGATTTTTTTTCCCCTCGTTTTTTTTTTTTTTTTCTTCTTCTGTCTTTCTTTCTTCTTCTTTTAAAGTGTATTTTTTTAGGAAAATTGCCGGAAGTGTTAAAATATGGAGTTGTTTTCCTTACGCAGAGATTCGAGGACTTTAAATTGCATATTCTCACGCTCGAATCGTCTGTTGGGGAGTGAGCCAGGGAAAAAAAGCAAGTGATGAAGAGAAGAGAAGTAAAAGACGAGAGAGAAAAAATGTAAAAATTAAAAAGAAAAAGAAAAAAGTAAATCAAGCAAATAAAACGGAAGGAAAATAACGCCGGATATACAATTTTTCCAATCGTGTAGGTATACAGATAAACCGTTATTTACAATATACGAGATACGCACATATTTAATATATAGGTAAATACACATAAATATCCGTATATTGCAATATATATTTTTTTCTTTCTTTCGAAGAAAATAGAATGTGAAAAACGATCTAAAATTCACTACATCTGAGTAATAAGAAAGAAGAAAGAAGAAAGACTCTATATGCGATGAACCAAACTCAAAATTGAGTTTAACCCCACACATGTTTTAATAACATTGTTTGTCCCATTTACCTGTTTACACAATCCTGTTGAACCTTTGCTTAGGGCTATCATCCAATCGTTTGATATCACGGGCTGGATTAGTGCTCGTACCTAAAGAGCTTGTTAGATATGTGGGAGCTATAAAATCATGCGATAATCATAATTATACGGGGTGCGTCCCTCCGCGTTATGTGTATCTGCCCTGGCTAGGATAACCGAAACAACAACTTCTATCCACGATGGTATTATCAGATTTTAGTTAATTAGCTACTCACGCGACTGCAGCAGTGGCGTTGATTTTTCTATTCCTTTTATTTCTGACGACTGATGGAATATGAATAGTCAAATTTTTATCATTCTGAAGGGAATTCGTTTTACTTTTATACATATGTTGTATATAGTTTATATTTGAGCATAAGGTAAAACGATGTCTGAGCGAAAAGCGACTTGACAAGAAGGGGCTTCTTTTTTTTTTCGTTTTCTTTTTTTTTTAGGGGTAGCCAAAGCTGGCTGACCCATAACCCGCGAAATCTGTTGCGCTACTTTGAAAGTCAGATTCAGACGGTGGCTTTCCTCTTTTCATCTGCAATGTAGATCTCGCTTTTGAACCACACGGCAAGCTTTCTTTTCTACCTAGTGAAAAGTTACGTAGATATATATATATATTCTACGGACGTTATTCTTATTTTATTTTTTATCTTCGTTTTCCCTGTAGACACTGTAGCTACTGTATTTTCAACATTACTTTTGAAAAACTTGAATTTCCCGAGTTTTAACTGAGTAAAAAAATTTCTCTTTCCGATTGATGCATGATCCCGCACGTGTAATATAAATGTATATCGATACATTTCGAACATTCTGCCTCTCTGATTAGAGCGGAAAAAAAAATCAAAAAATTGTAAAACGAAAGAGAGAAAGAAAAAAAAAAAGGGAAACCAAAAGCGATGAGTTTTGAGAGCGGATTTGCGAGGTACTTCATAGAACGTTTATATCCGTATATATGTATACGAGCATGTGTATAGATATTTACATGAATCGGTTATAGACGCTGCACCTGAAAAGCTAAAATCGTTCGAACAAATGACTAAAAAAAAAAAAGAACCAACCAACATACGGTATGATTTTTATTTCTTTTATCTTTCAAGTGTAGAGAAACGGGACAATGTACCTTTTGTACGCATAGTTCTATCCGAGGATTTCGATTGCGCGTGTGGAGATGTAAAAATGAATTGCAATCGCTTCGGTTGTTATCGGTCATTCGCGAACCACTATTCGCATTTCCGTTACCTCGGTTTTTTTTTTGTTTTTTCCTATAATCGAAATATGTATATATGTATATATTATATCTACATATATATGTAATCACGCGGTATATGGATTTTTTTTCTCTTTCTTTTTTTTTTCTTCTTCTGTAATTCCAGCAAGACTGGAGTTTATCGCGGATTGAAGCTGTCCCGAAAATTCGTCAATTTTCCAATCGTTTCTGTTATTGACACGAGCAGCTTTTCCGACTGCCTCAACTTGTCAGCTTTCGATCCTCCGACGAAATATTCATCAAAGTTAAACGCAGCGATTTACGTTCTCGATTTTTAATCCCGGTCAAAATATTTCCCTTCATTTTTCTATTTTTCTATACAATACTTTCTTTTTGTCTTTTTTTTTGCGTTTTTGTTTCTGTTTTTTTTTTTTTGTATTTTTCAGGGAATCTGAATAAATTAAAAACCCATTAACCCGCGGTAGTCAAAACGAGAACATATCGCATAATGTCCGCATACAGAGTGTCAGCGAATATTAAAATATACTTGAAATATTTTATATCACTTTTTTTTTTGTAACGTGTGATTATTATTTTAGGACTGAAGAGAGAAAAAAAAAAAGATAATAATAATTTGAACCCTTCCGTTTTTAAGAAATAAAATCTAGAAGACAATTGATTTCTTACATCTATTTTTGTCTACAATCTTGTCTTTGTATTGCGAAATTTTTTCTTATCGAAAATCACTGAAAAAACTTCTATTTTTATTTTTTTTTATTTTTCAGTCACCCGGTGCGTATAATCTCCTTACGTGTTCTACACCTTCATATTATACATGCATACCTATACGCCCGTACTACTACATACCGAAGCTTTTGTTCGCATTGTTGTATACGTCTTTGTCTCATTGTATCTGGTTCTCTTCCCAGTATAAGTACTTGAAAACTGTATAAGAATCGTGTCAATTGTATCCGGAACTGGCAGTGTCCGCACTCCGCTCACCTGCGTTCTCACTCACTGAAATACAGAACTAAGGCTTTGAATTTTTAATCGCATTTGTTCGTGGCGTTACCGCGGTTTGCGTGCAAATCCTTTTTTTTGTTTTTTTTTTTCATTTTTTTTCTCATATCCATCCTGTCCGTCTGTATTATTCACGTTTTTAGTTTGTATAATATAAAAAGAGATATATATATGTAATAGCTTTACAGCCTTCGATCCAAAGAACGAATTCATGTACATTGAATGAGAGACAAAAGCCAGTTTTTTCTTTTTTCTTTTTTATAGTTAATCTTCCTAATCGACACGGACAAGTAACAGTCATCGGTTTATCTCATTGTCAGTCGTAAATTATTTCAAACTTATTTCATATACCGTACATATATAACAGACTGGATAAAGGAACGGATAAAAAAAAAAAAAAAAAGATGCTGGAAGAATATCAATCGGCATAAATAGGTACAGGGTATATATAATATATATGTACGTATATATATACCTATAAGAGAGATTTTCTCTACGGCTATTTTTGCCGGTGGGCGAAACTGTCGGGCGTGATAATGATCCCAGAGCGGATGTAAGATTGATGGTATATCGCGTGGTAGCGGACGAAGAGGTCCTCTTCTTGACCTCCTTTCACCATTTATTTCTGTATCTATTCGTCCGCAGGAGGTTCGTCCGTTTCTCTCTTTCTGATCTTTCGAGTGGGTATAGGTACGCACATACCTTTGCCGCACTAGTTAGAAATATATAATGCAATATAATATAATATAATATAATATAATATAATATAATATGATATGATATTCAGGTAGCGTTCGGTAGATAAATACAGGAAAAAGGAGGAGAAATGAAAATTAAAAAAACCGTATCACGTATAAGGCATAAAATTATCATTTTCTCGTTGGCTTTTTACGACTAGCGTGGTAGCGAATTGCAGAAATATTTTCAACAGTATCAAGGACTAACTATATTCGTCTATATATTTCCTGAGGAAATTCTCTTCCCCTTTTCCGTCGCGGGGTAGATGGATAATTTATCGTCGCCTGGAGCAAAGATCAGCCTTTGTTCCTGCACTCGTAGCCGATATCAGGAGTAAAGTATAAAGTAAGTTTGGTCCAGGGCGAGAGGATATAAGGGATAATATATTTTCGGGAATTCCCTTGAGGAGGCTGCTGACCAAATTTGACAAATGAAAGGCGTTATGGTTATATACTTATTTATGAAGTGGTCTTCGCCCGTCTCGGTTCGGAGACCGAGTTGTTTATCATAGTCGTTCCATCCCGCGATCCTGACTGCAGGACCTCCCGAGCTCGAAGCTTTACTTTGACGAAGAAAACGTCCCGACGCGACGAGTAGCTATTCTGACTAGTCAGGCCTTTAATATTATAACTTTGGTTCACTTACTCGATTGGATAGACTCTCGCCCTTCCCTTTGCCATTTTCCCTTTTCCCTTTTCCCGTTTCCTTTTTCGCATCGCCACCTTTCATCCCTCTTCCCGCAATGGCGATCGAATATTTAAGTAGATTGACGCAATCGATCAAAGTCCCTCGGCGACACAATATATCCCTGCCTCTTCCTCTCCATATATCATTTCGCGATCTCGATGGACCAGGCGAAAGTTATACACATATATATATAAATACTTTCGTCAAATTTAATTAGCGAGGGTGGGATAGAGAATGAAAAATTCACACCCCATCCCGGGGGATTTTTCTTCTCGGAAAGGAGCGTTTTAAACGCGAATAAAACTTCCCATCCGTGGAAACGAATCATGTGAAATCGAGCGTTCGACGTCGACGGGTACAAGCTATAAACAGCAATGTGTTTCGCGGACGTATTTACGGCTCGCGTGACGGATAATTAAACGCAACAATAGGACGAGTCGGTGACCGCTGCGTCGCGACGCCTCTTCTACTCCCACACGAATTTACCCCAATCTGTTTATCTCTTTCTGGCAAATTCGCATGTGTATCTCTCTCCACGGGCCTGCCAACGGGCCAGCGGGCCAGCGGGTCAACGTTCACTAATGAATGCCTTTATTTCCTGTTTTACATCCCACCCTTCTAGCCCCGACCCCTCGACGTACAGCAATAACAGGATCCACGTCGTGCAGCCTGGTCTACCTCCGCAATGGACCAACTGCAGGGCTGACCAACCCGCGGCTGTACTACTGCGGATTCCCGTATCGTCGACGACACAGAATACACGTGTTTCCTAGATTGCTGCAACCGCATATACCGCGCTGCAAAGCGGCCTATTCTCTCTCGCTCTCGAAGCCGCGCTTTGATAGCCGCATCAAACCCCCTTATCATTTTTTTTTCTTTGCTCCTGATTCACATCCCGATAGGAAAAATCGTGGAGATTTCTGCTGGGTAGAATTTCATTGAAGATCTTTCGGATTAATAATTTTCACGATGACGATGACGAGGACGGACATGTGCGTCCAGGACGTAAATAACCGCGAACCAGGGTCCTGCTCTTTCCCGGATAGGTATACTTGACTCGGCGCAAACTCAACTTGGAAACAAAATTAATCCCGGTTGAGTGGGCGAACGAGAAGGAAGGATGCGGTCCTCATTTGTCCCTTAAGGATGAGCCTACGGTTGGCTTGATGACTCACCGTTGCGCGTGCTAATCCACGGACATTTAAGACCGAGATTTCGAGGCCCTGGCTACGCCGGTATTCTCAGATTTTGGTCAAATCTCCTATTATACCGGAATGGGGAATATCATCCCCGGGGAGAATCAATTATACGTCAGACCTGAGCCGGATATTTTTCAATTATTTATACTATTCATTTGAGAGTATCATTTTTCAGAGTTTAATCCAGCTCCTGTCCGACTGACGACAGCTTTCTTACTCGATTAAACACCGAATCGCAAGCTTTCCTTGATAAATATATCCATATACATAATTTGATATTCTAAACTTGCCCTAAACTCGCCTGGCAATTTATATAGTTAGGTAAAACGCCGGAGGCGGGATGTTGCCGGAGGGCAGATTCTCCTGGCTTCCGGTAGTCGAGGGTCCGTACGTGGGAAAGCTCGAGGAGGTTGTGTGGGCTGCAGGTATACCGATTACCGATATCGACTTTTCTTATCTCGCTCAACGCTCGTTCCTAGGAAACTCATTCGGGCATGATACGCTTCGATATACTCGTACGGGGGGGTCGCGATATTTCTGCATACCCAGGTATAGTACATATAAAAACTAACTAAACAAACAAACATATCCGTTCGCTTGTACTGCATGATTTCTTTTTTTGACTTTTGTTTTTTTTTTCGTTTTTCGTTCCAACCGTTTCACCGCGTTGGTTGAATCTGTCATTTTATCTCTCTCAAGGTTTTTCAGTTTTATATTCTCCTACTATTTGACGAGCTCGCAGCTCTACGAAACGACGAAAAAACAAGTTGAAGATAAAAAATGTGATTGCTTCAGTAGTGGTGCCAGTAGAATCTGGGCGTAAAGGGGGGGCCTCGAGATAAAAGAATTAACGGTACGTAACCTGGCCACTTTTATTACCGCGAGATGAAAAGTTATTATGCGTTTTGGTATGAGGAGGGAAATTTCTTTTTTCTCTCTCTCTCTCTTTTCATTTTTTTTTTTTTTTTTCACCTAGCAACCCGCGCTATTCTGAACCCGGTGTACCCTATACATGCATACACATTTCTGCTGACCTAAATCTCTCCGCGAAACATTCGCCATGCGTTAAATCTACACTCGGAAACAATGCTGTTACCTCCGTATATAGCATGCTAAGCCAGAGTTGGAAAGTAAAATGAAATTACTCGTACGTTTACTCATCGAACTATACCTAGTAGACGGTCTAATTAAGTCTTGAATATTAATTAATAATTGCATAGTGTAGAAGATAGAAGTCTGTGCATTCGAGAATTTTAAAGGTGTTCGTTTAAATTATTTATCACTTCTTATGGAGGGTAGGTTAATATTGGCTGAACTAGGTACCTTCCAGGTATTTCATCCTGCGCATCAGCAAGCTCCTCGATAAACTTTCAAGCTTCTGCCAGGAGTGGAAGGACGGTTTTTACTACTCCGTGCAGTTAATTTGAACGTCTCATTCTCCGTTTATCCAGCTCTAGCTTTTCATCTTCATTCTCATCTTCTTATACCCCGCGCTGCAGACTATAATCAAAGAAACGGCAGATAGCCGATCTACGATTTTCCAACTCCGCTCGGGCGTTACCCGCGCTTTTCAACTCTCACAAAACCCTTTGGAGTAAGAAATCGACGGATAAATCTTCCTCCTTTAGTATTATCACGATCTTACTCTCCCGACCGAAGACGAAGACGTAATATAGGTCGGTACTCGTTCTGTCAAAGGTTCATCAGATTTCACAAATATTTCTCCATTTATTCAGACTCCTTTTTATTCCTAAATATATATATATAGGTATATATATACATCGCAGGGTGGACGTCAGAAATTGAAAAGTGAATCAGGATCAGATATCCTGCCACCCTATGCATAGAAATCAAGTTTAAGGTATTCAATTAATCTCGCGATATTGAGAACTTGGTCATAACCTAATGGACCGAGGGGTTTTCAAGTGAAATTCACCGAGGTTTAGAGGTAGGGTTGATTCGAAGCGAGGAGTTGGTCACCCAGTAACTAAGAACTTTCGAACTAGTTCCATGTCTCGAAGTTAGAGCGGACTGGCCAACTTCTCAGAGATTTGCAATTGGCCCGAAGAACTCTATGGACTTCTGGTCCACCCGCCAAGGTATAACATATGTATATACCTACCGAAATACTCTTCGATATCTCATACAGTATGCAGTTATACCAACAACGTTGAAAACCTCCGTTTTAATTCGACATAAATCAGCGAGGATTGTTCAAGTGGTGGTAGTGTGGCTTAGGCGGTTTCCTACAGATTGTGTAATCGCTGAAGCTGGTTAAAGCCGCAGGCATAAAGGCACAAAGGTTGTTAATTGGCTTTTAAAATTATGAGAAAGAAGAAAAAAAAGAAAACTGAAAAAAAAAATACGAGAAAAAAAGGTAAATTTGTGGACAAAGCAGCTGCGGCGACGGCCCAACGTTAGCTGTCAGGGGTAGCTGCTGCGGAGTTGTAGATTGAACAAAAGTGCAAAGGCTCCACTGTTCTTCCACCCCGCTTACCAGCTACACCAAAAAGCGTCGCAAACAGCTCTGGCACAGAAAACGTTTCGTTGGACCCTGGGCCTCGGACCTTCTTTCAACCCATTGACCCCTCAGCTGCCTACTCTTCCACCGAGGCTTTTGAGCTTTACGCGAAAACGATGCGACCGTAGGCAACGCCAACCCGCCAAACTCTTTTTCCTCCTCCTCTTCCTCTTCCTCTTCCTCTTCTTCTTTTTCCTCCTCTTCATCGTTCTCCACAACCACTCGGACCTTTATCGTCAGCTTACAGATGCTCTGGGCTTTAAGAATATTATTCTCCACTCCCAACAGCCTCGAGGGTCTCGCAGCCGTCTCTTTTATAGAACGAGAGTTGCCGACTAGCAGGGTTAAAGGGAGGAAAAGAAAAGGAGGAAGGGCAAGGGTAAGGGTGAGGGAAAGGGAAAGGGAAAGGGACACTTTGGGGCAGCACCTCCATCGAGAAACCCTCAAAGAGTTGAGTTGGCTAGTGGTTGGCGATGAAAGGGCCTTCAAGGAGCTCAAAGAAACGCCCTAATATCGAACAACTGATGGGCTGCGTAGATTCTTACTGCTGCTGACTTTACGACTCGGAAATTCGAGTATCACCTGCTAGCCCATTTCTTGAACGGTTGTTTGTCGCCCCAAAGGGATGGGTTAGGGGATGACCGAGTTTGAGAGGCTGCAAGCACTGCCAACGACGTCAGGATTAAGCCGCGTCATCTCTGATCCAGAAAATAAAAAAAAAAAAACATATAATAAAAAAAAAAAAACGAAATAAACTGATAAATTCTCTTCCTTTTTTTTCATCCATTTTCATTTCATCACGGTTGTACTATACGCGATGATTCGCGAACTGCAGAAACCCACGGCGTGTATATTTCGCTAATTAAAACTCGCTACGAAGTCTGATATAATAATAACGAAAAAATGAAACAAGAAAGAAAGTTTTTTGTACAAAATTCATACAACGCCGTAGGTTATACGGTAGAAATTTTTAATTCGAAATCAAATATCGCTGTAATATAAAGTGTATCCAGAATTGTATTATCCCCTATGAAATTTTTGTATGGAAAAAAAAATGTTGCTGCCGAATTCGTACGTATTCAAAAGTTGATGATAATAAAAAATATTTCAATTGTGTTACACGTAGAAATGTGTAATGGACAGAAAAGTTTAGTTTTATACTCGAAAGTTTGTTCATTATAGTCGAGAATAATTGCGTTATACATATGTATATACTTATACTATATACGTATGTAGGTATATGTATATTTCGAGCATACATCATATATGTATAACGTTGAGTTTACCAACACGTGTGGAAGTTCTGCTCTCGTCACGTCTAATTTCTCTCAGTTTCCCGAGGTTCGGGTTTGGATGCCGAAGGGTAGTGAGAAGAGAATGAGATATGGGAAGCGAGAAAAACGCGGTGACAAGGTAAACCGCACAAACATGAAACAGTAGTAGCTACAGAAGGGCTTCCTCGGCAGGAGACAGACCGGCTTTATACGGTGTTATCTTTGCCCCGTTTCATTTAGCCTATGTAATATTTAACCCTGCCTTATGCCTACGGCATCCCATCGCACGCACCCCTACAAATAATCATATCTACCTACCTACAGAGTAGAAGCTGACAAGCTTGATTCCAACCTCCTCCAAGCATACAGACATATATCGTGCCTGTAATTAAAGGTTTATAGAAAAAAACAAGTAGAAAAATGGAATCGATGACTTAAGAGTTTTTTTCTTCAATTCATCATCATTATTATTATTATTATTTTTTTTTAAGCTAACGCCCGGGACTTAATTATTTCCTTCATAATTGACCCCAGGGGATGGCTTAGGTAGTTTCTCTCGCCCTCTTGCCCTCTGGGATCGACTAGGCCCGCAGATTTTCAAGGCAACGAGAATTTCGTAAGTGATTGGTGTTTCCGGTTGTTCGAGGCCGAGCACGAACCTTCCGTTAAGCTCGGAAGCGTGCGTCGCGGCGACGGAACGATACTGAGGAGCCAGTGGGAAGCTGTGGGCCAGTTTCCCCGCATCTACCGTCGTAAATACGAAGGACGTAATCCTTTAATCCCTTAAGGCTACCGTCCTCTACCGCCTTTTCCTCATTTTCTTCATCCCCCGGGACCATCTCACCCTCTCGCTTTCTGCCGACGAAATTTTCGACAGATATAGAAATTCGAAATAGCATTAATATTCGGAAAAAAATGAACGGGGAGACCTGGACTCTATGGATTCTCTGGATTTTTCATATTCAGCTGATCACTTTTCTGAACAGTGACTCGAACCAGTTTCACAATCTTCGAAGCCTATAGCTCCGCCAGCTAGTGTGTCTCCCTTTTCTGCTCTTAATCCTTCGCTAGTTCGCGTAATTAATTGAATCCAAGTACGCCGGAAGGACCTCTCTCTGGAAAAGGTCCCGTAGAACGAGTCGTTCCCAGTACCATTAAACGGACCTACTGAGTAGAATCTGAGAGCGGCAACGGGTCCTTTTAAATCCTTTCAAGTCCCTTAAAATCCTTTTAAATCTTTCACCGCTTTCGCCATCTAACTGGTGGAAGCTAACCCCCGTTGATATTTGCTAACGTGGAACGATTATTTATGCGATTCATTTATTTAGCAAAATTTTTCCGAAGTTTTTAGGTATAACTTATCCGCAAGATTATTGTATTTCTTTTGAAGCGTCGATAGCCATTGGGATGAAAAATGAACGGAATAGAAATGAAATAAATCCGCCCCCGTTTCTCACGCCGTTCCCCAGGTGAAACACGTATCCAATTAATGAGGGGGCAATTATCATCACGCGTGATTCTCATACTCATAGATATATACGAGGTATACCGAGAGAGAGAGAGAGAGAGAGAGAGAGAGAGGAATAGCTATGAGGGAACAGAAGGCAGGCATTGCCCGTACCTAATAGCTGCAATATTTTACGTGAGCTTGGGGGGTCGTCCAAGTAAAGGAGTAGAGAGAAGAGAGAAGCGCGAAACGCGAAGCTCGAACCCCGAATCTCGAGACTTGCGTGCGGCCGCAGATGCGGTGGGGGTTCCGGTGACTGGTGACTGCCTGGGGTTACACCAACAACGAGATTCGCTGCCCGTTGTGTGGCACGTGCTGCGTATAATCGCAACGATACGTCATGACAAGACGGGCCTTCTTCAACCCCCGCAAATGCCTCGCAACGTTTTACGTCCGGCCGCAGGCAGGCAGGCAGGCAGGCAGGCCGCGTGGAGTGGCGCGTGCTCCGCGTTAAATTGATGGTCCCTGGATGTATCTCTCTTCTTTTCTCTTGATATTTTTCATTTTTCAAACATTATTTACAGCTCCTTGCCCTCCTTCTTCATTCTTGCGTTTCTCCCTTTAAATTCAACCGTCGAATAATGGCATCAAACAGACGGAAAAACACATTCTAAAAGAATATTATATATCCTTTAAGGAGCTACACTGCAGCTCCTTCACGAATAGAATATATTATCAAAGCTACCCAGCTACTTCTTCCGCAACAGTTACCCCGCGTCATATCATTCGGGTGAAATTCAATGCCGATAGGTATTATCCGTCTCGCGATTCTTAAACGATTTGAAAAATAAAAAAAGATTCAATTCCGAGGGGAATT
Source organism: Rhogogaster chlorosoma (assembly GCA_944452935.1). Taxonomy (NCBI): domain Eukaryota; kingdom Metazoa; phylum Arthropoda; class Insecta; order Hymenoptera; family Tenthredinidae; genus Rhogogaster; species Rhogogaster chlorosoma. The sequence goes on along the minus strand of OX101803.1, from coordinate 21,840,078 downwards.
TTATCCCGCTTTTAGATAACGCGACGAAGTTAGTAATCAGCGAGTGGGTAAATCCCTGAACCTTGTTGTTCCGCGGGAGTTACTATAATACGGAATTTCACCCCCTAACGACAAGGGTTGAACGCATACACTCGTTTTTCGAAGATAAATATCCTCCTTTACCGGATTACCTCCTTCTTTTTTTTTTACTCCCCTGTCCATTGTACGATCGTTAAACAAGAATCGTAGGGTTTGAGTATAATTCTGAGGTCAGAGGTCAGACAGGGGTAGGGAATTCGGTAAACGGGGGGCATGGGGCAATGGGCATCGTGTATGGGGCAGGGGGTGTGGGTACCAAGCAGCCTACCCGCGTGAAGAAGCTCTGCAGGTCCCATAAAGTTAAGTTAAGTTGGTGATCCTGCAGCGTGAGCCCCAATGTTGGGCTCCTGGCACACGTGGCGTCATTACGAAACTGTGCGCAATAAATAAGGAGAAGGTGGCTCAAGTTAGTTTGTTTGTTCGCGGTGCCGGAGGGTCTTGTGCCAGGAACGTGTTTCCCGAACAGAAACCCTTACTCCCTCCGCACAGGGATCCAGAGTTAAACCTGCGGGCTACCCGACACCCTAGGCTAGAAAAGCCGAGTGAGAAAGAGGCAGAATCTTGATATAGTTGCGGGAATTAATTTAACTTGTTTGCCTAAAGAACCGCTGCACCGCACCCCCTCGTTTCGTCAAACGTTACTTTTGCCTCGAAACTTTTCAGACACATTTCGCATTCGATACATATAACCCTATATGCGGAAAGTATACTCAAGTAGAAGCGAGCAGGTATCCATAGTCAGTCCAGTGTCATTTCAGGTGAAAAGGATAAGGGTAATAAGTTTGCGGATTTTCGCTTGAATTTCGATTCAGATTTGTTAGTTATAGACAGGTTATCAACGTCGTGTTTCGAGTTGGGTAAGTAGAACGGTATCGCGGTCTAGTTTTGTGGTTCTTGGTGTTTGCTGCGTCAAGTTATTAAAGTAAGTTACATAAAGTTTCGTGATCCAAACTTGTACCGTGTCGACGCCGAGCTTATCGAATGGGTTTACGGGTTGGACAGGAGGGCGCATTTGGTTATATATTACTCTTGGCCATACTTTTTTTTTTTTATTACCTTCCTTCCTTCCTTCCTTCCTTCCTTCCTTTTTACCTTTCTTCCTTCCTCTTCTACCTTTTTTCTTTACTTTTTCTTTCTTTTTCACCCCACACCCCTAATCCGAGCCCCTCTCGCTCTTTGCCGACTTTGAAAATGTAATTTTAGGCCGTCTCTTTGAGACCACGAGTTGTCCCCATAGGTATACACATACCTATATACCTTTTGGCATAAACATGAGAAAAAAAAGAAAAAGAAGAATATAAAAAACAAAAAAAGAAGGAGGAAAAAAAAGAAAAAAATAGATTATTCCATCCGATGTAAATTCCTTCTACTCACAATACACCGCATGAATTTTCAAGAGTACTTCCACGGAGTTTTCACAAAAAAAGTAAAAAAATAAGGAAAAATAAAAAAATATTTGAGGCAGAAGAAAGAACAAAAAAATAAAACATAAAGCGTAAATCACGCGACTCTTGATTACTGCAGTAATTCGACGGTGAATACTTAGCGTGTTTAATGCGTTGTATTTAAAGCCTATCGCATTTTGTGGTAATTAAACTCCATATAATGTAGGTGAAAACATGGGGTGGTATAACTTAACGCATGGTTTCGCACCCGGCACGGTTATGCGATTAATATTTTCCATCCATACTAGTCCACTTTGTATCGGTCCCGGCTCCTGTTTCCCAGAGAATATCATTATATTCCTGTTGGAAATTTAATTGCGCCAAACTCATATGCTCACCGGCATGCATGCTGCACGCCTGGATATATTCTATATAGAAGGTTATATAACCTGCAGTAACTATTATAGGTAATGAAGAGAATAAATTGAGCTGTATTTATCCCCACCAAAAAGTTATAGTTTAATAAGGTATTAAATTTCCACCCTTGAATATACCTGACGCAGAATTATTTTCATTATTAATTCTATAACATGAGATTCGAGACTTGACATACATACATGATCAGATACATCGGGCTTGACGATCATTGTAACATCTTTTGAATGATTAATTCCGTATTAATATTATATCACCTGTATATGTGTTATAAACGACAGAACCAGGGGATAATCCAGCTTTGATGGCCGGTGATTGCCGGTTAGACCTGCTTACGATTAGTAGCTGTACTAGGATACGAGCTAAAATGATGACGAGGAGGCGTAAGGATGGTGAGAATGGCACAATCCGAAACATACGTTATATGCAGCAGGATGGTGCAGCGCATGGGGATATCACTACAGTATATACCCACCGAAATCAGCATATAATCCAACCCATATCTGTATTATATTACATGAGATTGTCGTTACCTAAAGTGGTCGTAAATCCTGTTCGGTGCAATACCACCTCTGGTATTATACCACGGTTGAAGGATAACCGCTCGTATAACCTCCTATATACCTATCCTAGCTATATAACATTCATACATATATATATGTGAATAAGACGTGTATATATGTATTATATATAGTGTTTATAACAGACGGCAAAGAACGTTTATATATATATACATATATTGTTAATATAATACGTATTAACTTACTGAACAGTACTATGGAGCTGCTGTATAACCGAGAGAGAACTTCCATCTTCTAATTGTCTTTGACGAAGACCACGCGTCTAATTAAGACTGGATCGCGCTTCACGGTTCGTGAATTTCTCGCCAACTGTGCATTGTACAACACATCGTACTACGTGCCGAATATCCACTTGCTCGTTTTGCTCGTTAAAAAGTTCTAGGAATACCTACGAGGATGGGAAAATATCGGAGATAAGTTCATAGGGCAAAGGTGGAAAAAGCAAGAAGAATAAGAAAAAGAAAAAAATAAACAATTATCGGGATTCATTTCTGCTAGATTCATCGAGAAAACAATTTCGGCGGGGAGATATTTCTGATAATAATTCACCTGCCTCTCCGAGTCTCGGGGGCGAGATAGATGTAGAAAGTGGCTGAATTCGAGTATTTTTTACGACTTACGATTTGGGGAAAATTGCCTGACGTTGAGTAGTGAGACCATTTGAAAATAACCAGGTGAAATGTGACTTTTAGGAGTCTACTAAAGTTTTGTTTAAAGCCAGTCTAGCGGGGCTCGTACACACACGTACCTACGTACGTATATGCGTCTGGGGCTGTTATACGTACGGGGATCTTCTTCCTGCCATCTTTTTCTACATATCTTTACACCGAGTTTACCTCTTAAATCACATACACATTACCATATACTCACTCCTCTGTATAATACATACACATGTAGTTGCCCCGCACTTTTCTACTCGAACTTAACTCACGAGCGGTGGAATAGACTTGGTATGTATATATATATACACGAGTGTGTACATACAATGTACATACATATAGGTATACGTACTTGGCTGAATATCTCCGACGGTGGATATGCACGTCGTGGAATTGTCGACCTGTGAAATCCGGCCCAGCCTCAAGAGCGTGAAAAGCGTCCTTCGTTTACACCTACGTCTTAATTGCATGCATTTTCAAGACGCTAGCACCAGTCCGCTAGACAGAAGCACTTCAGACAGCTAGAGTCTCATTTTTTTTTTCACACATTTTTCACGAGTTATGTGAAAAAGGGGAAAACGAGATTTGAATGAAACGAATTTAGTTCGGATATTTTTTACTCTTTTTCGTTTTTTCTCGTCATTTTTTTTACAACTTCACGGAACGACTGTACTCTATTGAAATTTTCACGGAATTCATTCACCTCGCACTGTTCCTGCAGCAGTTCTATACTCGCAGATGTGGAATTAATACTTTCATGTGTGAGTACCTATGACACGCTTAATGCAGCCGCGACGGCTTCCGCTATAATTACTTAACCGTGTGATCGTGTGTCGTATTTAATTGCTTTATTTATGTTTATTATCTCGCATAACACACCGAGTAACTATAATAGCCTAAATGTGAGGGAAATTCGGAAAACCGAGGGGCAGAAGCTCGAGTGCGATATAATATATGCTTAATCGTAAAAAGGCATGAATTTATATCGCGAGATTCCCAGCTCTTGGACAAAGCTGTTTTAATTGAAAATTAACAAATTGAAATCGCACACAATCAGCGAAATAGAATAATTCCAATATTCCGTATCAATTTTCACGTCCGTCAATCATTTTTCATAAATAATTAATCCGACCCTTCAGCAAATGCCGGACAGAACAGAAATAAAATAAAACCGTACAGTATACCTACATGGAGATTAATTCATTCAAATACTCGCATTGTTCTATATACCTTGCACTAGGAATAATCACCAGCGAATTCGCGAATACACACAGATTATAATAATAATATTCGTAGCTAGGCGGACTGCAGCAGCCAGCTCGGCACATTTAATTAAACATAAGCCAAACTATGACGGGTAATAAAATTAGCTGAAAATTAAGTTAGAAAGCATGATGAATAAAGAACGGAAGTAGAAAGAATGGAAAGGTCTGAAGTTAATTATAATACCTACCCCTTAGGCTTCTGTGCATTTCGAAACTTCATGTAATTGCATTGGGTATATATTCCTTCGTTTTATTTTCAGCTCCTTTTTTTCCATTGTTGATATTATCATATAATTTTCAACGATTGATGATTACCCATCCCCCGATCTCGATCTCTTCTCGTAATGACGAGGAAAGTGATATTTTCAATGCATTATTCCTCTTATCCCTCTTTGATTTTATGCATCGTTGAGCTAATTTCTTACTCAGAATTCATCGAGTTTTATTTCATATATAGATATATATACTCTGTGAATTGAAAATACAGAATCAAGGGTGAAAATATTTGAATATAAGTATCAATCTTCGCATTATAATGGCGAGGGAATGTCAATTTGTGTAAATAATACCGTGCCAATTGATTTAGGGTATATATCTCCGATGAAAATTCGCATTACGTACCTAAAAGTAAAATGAAATCAAAGACCGTCAAGCCTCTCGAAAGTAAAGACAGGAGTATCGGTCCACTACGTGATTTCCCCTTTTCCCTTGAGAGGTTTGATGCGCCAAGGGAGAGATTGAGCGTGTACTGCGAGACAATAAAACCGCCTATCTCTGCAGCTGAAATTGCAGCTAGAAATGCTTTAACGGCTTGCAGCTCGAGCCATTTGATATGGTCCGCAGTTTTTGCATATTCTCATTTCCGCTGGTTCTTCTTTTCCTTATTCCCTCGCTTCGTCAAGCTCTCATCTCTTCATTTTATTTTTAGTTTTTGTTCTTTGGGTTAGAGTTGAATTAATAATAAAAGAATAAACCGAGTTACAGCCGAGCCCCGGCAACCCTTACTCTAGTATTCCAGCCCCCTAAATTCTAAACTAGAATTTTTTCGATCTATTTTAGGCTTTAAAAAATTGAATAGTACGAAGAGAGGTGAGAGACAGGGCGGTTAATTTGTCGAGTTAACCTACAGACGTAGACATCCTTTATCCTCGCGAACCAGAGAGCCAAAAGTGCTGGGAACCAGCAGACAGTTATACCCTTGAGACAGCCCGGAGACGCCCAGCCTCCACTTCGTATATCTTCATCGTGGACCCGCTCGTAAAGTAGCGTGACGCCATATATTGTTGGCATTGGATTTGTGGGAAAAAAGAGAGAGAGAGAGAGAGAGAAAAATAAATAAAAAATACTTGAGTCTAGAGCTCATGCGTTGACCTGGTTACTTAAACCGAAGGTAAAACGAGCGGTAGTAAAGCTGTTGCAAAAACGGTTTGGCGAAAAAAACGAGGAGAAAGAAGAAGAAAAAAAAAAAGGAAAGGAAGAACAAGGAAAAGCTCCGTAAAAATATAGATCTAAAAAGTTAGAAGTGCGAGTTGTGTTGATATGGTATAAATGAATTGGCGAGTGCTCGAGTAATAACTTTTGTTAATTTTTACTTTTGTATAATGAATTTGTACAATTGCGTTGTTTGCACTAATTTCTGTATTTTTTGTATTTTTCGCAAAGTTACCAACAATAAACGTAAAACAGAGCCCGCAGCCGAAAAGTTTTCTACCCTTCATAGAACGGGGAACAAAGGTAGAAATGAAAGCGGATGGACTGGGTAGAGAAATTGAATAGAAAAATCTGTCGGAGAAGAGTATTTGCGCGACAAAATTAGGACTGTCAAATTTTGTATTCTCTGTGTAGTGAGACTTGGTGAAGAATTGATGCCCCGGGTCTTTTAGATTCTCGATTGAATCGATGTGGTAGAAGCAGATGTTAAATAGCTTCACGTTTCTTTATGAATAATGAAAGGGGGAAGCCTTTGTGTACATATATACCTACGCCTACCTACGTACACCTATCCGCTCGGTGGATATAGATAAGTGAGTAAAAATGAGTATAGTAACGTTTCGAATCCATACATTTCAGGAATTCAATAAAATATTCCAACTATAGATACAGCTGTTACGAGAAAACGAATGAAGTCATTATACCTACATGTAACCTATACCTGACAGAAAATGATAACCAGTTGGCGAGAGGCTATAGTGGTATAAGAAAATTATTCGATGAAAATGTAAACGGAGATGTAAGAAGGAACGAGAGAACGAAAGAATAAAAAATGAAGAAATAAAAATAAGAAGTAGAAGTTAACGGTTTAGGGAATCTTGCAGATTAGATTAATAATGGAGATTAACCGGCTTATTGGATGCGAAGAGGATTTGAAGCGAGAATTTGTATAAAAATGAGCTTTTTTATTCTCTTCATTAACTGACAAGTTGCTGAATGAAATGAAACTTGAAATAGATAGATATAAGGATAAGATAAGCTGGATATCAACGAGTGATTACTTATATCGTATAAACGCACATATAATCGAGAGGAAAAAAAAGTAGCAATGAAAGGTTCCTATAGTTATGTGTGAATATGTATATATGTATACGTATAACTTGATAAGTTGGTGTATAAACGCGGTGAAGAGATATATAGGCACGTATTGATTCAGTTTTACGAGGGTAGGCCAGGGGGGAAAATAAATAAAAAAAGTATCAGGACAGAGAAACGAAGAGAGGGTATGATAGGAGAGGAGAGGAGAGGAGAAGGGTGAAGAGAAGTGGAGTGGAGTGGATCTGGAAGAAGGAATGAGAGAAAGAGTGATAAAAAAAGGCAACGCCCGTGCGAAGGGTCACCTGAAGGAATGAGGATTGAATAAATTGTATCTCTTTGCCAAGTATAGCCAAGAGGCAAGAGGCTTCCTTCCTTACTTCCTTACAGCCCCATGCCAGACTTCTTGTCCTATATCCTCGACCTTCTCTATACTTACCTACTCCGCTTGCAAGCAGGCAACCAACGAAGGATATCCGAATTTGCAAAGGACGTTTCTTCAGCGTCTTCTTCTCCGTCCACCTTTACATCCCCTATTCCCACAGTATCTCTCTATCTCTCTCTTTCTCTCTCTCTCTTTCATCTGCTCATCCCTTTAGCAGCGCTGAAAACTCGCGTAGAGGATTTGCTTACTGATACAACCCAAGCCCTTTAAAAGTGTTTTAAAATTTCACGTTTCGTTACCGTTCCCCGCGTAATCAGCTTTACTTTTGCGAACATTGATGCGTGAAGTGGTTTTTTCAGTAGCTCAATCCGATCCCATTGATCGTTATTTCTATATCAAAGAAATTCCTTCCATCATATATACATAAATAAAAAAAAATAGAAAAATAAGTGGAAACACGTCATTTCTAGGTCGATATAAAATCCGCTGCAAAAGCTCGGAAAATTCTTTCACGTTAATCCTTTTTCTATACCTTTTTTCTCATACCGGTCAATAATTGCACACGTGTTAATTAAAGTTCTAGTGTGAAAAGAAGAAACAAGGAGAAAAAACAACTGGAAAAAAAAAACAAAAAAAAAACAAGGGATGGCTATTCAATTATATAATGCAAATGCGCTACCGGCACGCGAGGCTGTACCAGTACCTACGTCCACCGCAAGCTTGGGGCTATCCACTCAACCCCTGCAACCCAGCGAAACGCCGTAAAATATTTATTCCAACATCTGACTGGTTCGTTCACTCATTTCCTCTTTTCTCTTTCGTTTTTTCGTTTCTCTTTTTTTTTTGCTTTTTTTGAGTAAAGAGCAGTAATGAAAGTTGTTGTAAGCTTGGAAGGGTGAACTCGGTCACTGACCTTCGCAATTTGGTGTCCTTTGTCCGTGATGAAGAGGAGGAGAGAAGCTAGAACGGAAATAGGGGTTGTTCGTACGTCGGAAGCGGGTGTTTTTCGTAATTTTGAAATGTCTTTTCGGTATTTGAATATCTTGGGTATTTCTTCGCCCCATCTACGGCGGTTTATAAGTTGGGTGCCTAACCGAGCCACAAATTTTCTCGACAACTGACTAAATTCGGTAGGGATTAGCAAACAAGTTCGCCTCGATTGGAAACGAGACGAGTTTTGCCCGCTCTCTTCCTCCCGCCTTATATTTTCCTATTTTTCTCTCCCTCTCGCCCATAAATCCAGTCAGTTTGCAATTTTACCGGCTCGCCCATTCGTCTCTGTACCACGTGTACCACGTGTACAACGTCACCCAGTTTCCCCGGGTCCCAGTCGCCCCGTTTTCCCGAGTCGATGCTAATCTCCCCGCAATTTGTATAATTTCGAATCCAGTTGGCGGTTTCAGTTCGGTCGGTTCGTCCACCTCCAGAACTGAGCCTGCGGTTCACGACCGCTTCACCTCCGATAAGTTTTTGCCAAAATCCCGCACGGGTGATGTCGCTCTGAATTCAACCCCCGGCGTTATCTCCCTTATCGATTATCATCGCGATGTTCAAATTTAGTTCTGAATTCGAACGACCCCGTATGGCTATAATATATAACGAGCTACGCGTTTCATATACGTATAGGAGTAATTTTTCAGGATCTAAAATCAACCAATTCAATTTCTGATTGAAAGAGATTATTCTTTATAATTATAACACCGTCCCTTCTCTCTCAGTCCCTACAGTGGATCGTTTCACCTAATTTTCTTATTTTTATTTTCATCACTTTCGCTCTATTTCTTTAATAAGAATTATTCTTCCATCGAGCGAAGCTTACGGTGGATTAGACACGATTTTCTATTCTTTTTTCTCTGTTATTTGTTATTTGTCACTTAAGTAACCCTGCAGTGACACGGAAACGATTTAATCGCGAGGATCGCCATCGTCGATCACCGATGCAATTGAGAAGCGATTTTTCATACGTGGCATAAGACATGTATTATGCGCGTACCCAATACCTCGTAGGTTATTTTATAAGAAAAAGTGAATTTTCATACACACAGAGAATTGTGAGGAAATGTATTATAATAAATGATCCGGGTAAAACGTGGGTCATTTCGAACCGGGGACTGTCCCTTCGAAAGTATAATAGGAATAACAAAAGCGTCCGCATTCTGTAGAGGAGGAAGAATTGAACCTGTTTTCGAGCTTTTCCTTCTTTTTAGATTTTTTTTTTCCTTTTTTTTTATTTCTTTTTGCGTTTTATTTTTTCAAATGCAAGGGGGGAGCCGGGGGATACGCCATGCCAAAGGATCACGTATCACACTGTTCCATATCCTGTGAGCCCATTAATTTGGCCGTCCCTCTGGGCGCCACCAGGTTTCGTGACATGCTGTTAGGGAGAGCGAGGGAGAAAGCGTCGCGCTTCACGTTCCACGTTCCACGTTCCACGTTCTACGTTCCACCCCACACCCTTTGGGCAAGCGCCTCGTATCCCACGTGGTTACAATGGTCATCCTATTTTGGTCACGCTTTCGAAACGGTGGACGAGGGAGGCTCCCGATTGACCGATGGACCATTCCCTGGGCTGAATACACCAAATTCGTCACCGAATCGAATACAAAGTATTTCCCTTTCTCTTTCGACGAACAGAAAGATTCGATTTTACCCTATAAATGGACCCGTGTATAGGTGCCCTACATAAAGAGTCTGCGAATAAAGCTTTATAGTGACAAACTTCAGGCCGATGAAAGCCTACAAGAATTTTAATCGAATTCCAATTTTACCTGTTCATATACTCAAACTTGTATATAAAAGAATTCCTCTTTTATTTTTACAATCTTCCTTTTTTTTCCCTTTTTTTTGGGGCATTCTATCAGAGTTCTAATGTCGTTTTCTTTTTTACATAATTTATTATTGAATGAATTTTCTCGCCTTTGATGGGATATTTGATCATTGTTTCAGTCAACTGAGGGCTATTGTTCCATATGTATACAAATTTCTGGATGATGTTGTTTCGGGGAACGTGTGTAGACAAATAGAAATTTGTTACATGAATTAGTTATAGGTAGAAATAGGGGGCGAGAACAGTTCGCGAGAGAGGGAATTGCTTGTGTTATTTCCGCGTAAAGAAGTTGCGAGCCGGAAACATGCGCTACTACGCGATTTCACAGGAAATCAAAATTACGCTCGAGGTATTTCAGACCCGAGAATTGTTCTCCTCTGGATGAAACATAATTCCCCTTATAATTCCAGTCCTCAGGAGAAGTGTAGCCTTATCGAAACGGTGATTAAATTCAGTCATTAATTAATACCACAAAAAAGATACACTTCAACCCTCGCTATACCTTTGGAAAACCTCGTGATACCTTTTTTTTTTTTACATCGTTTTAGAAAAATGAAAAATCTATTCTATTCATACTCCTCCGATTTTTAATCTGATATCCAAGACTCGAACAAGCCGTCCGATTCCAGAAGCTAGAAACTAAACTGGCAGTCGTATTACAAGGAGTAAAATCAGTGAATGGTCAGCCTTCTGTACCTGACAGCTGGACAACCCGAGAACTGGACAATTCCAGCGGCTATCCACTCGCGGGTTATTATCTCAAACGTAAATGTCGAGGTCCAGAATTTTCCCGCAGCCAATTTTCTCGGTTAAATATTTTGTAATATTTTATTTATTTACTTATAGTTAGTGATAAACTAAAAATTCCGAAAGTCCGGGAATCTGAAAGTTTCTTAGGATGTGAAGACGAAAAATATTTCATGCTATCTAGTTCAATTGATAACTAAGATGTCATAAATAATTGATAGGATTTTGAAAGTTTTTTTACCGAAAATTAATTTGACCATGTATTGGTTCCGATACGATCAATACAGGCCGAGTTAATCAACGCTGAATAATTACATCCGTGAATTTCAAGTTTCCAAGTTCTGGCCTTCGGGATGTTTAGCTTTTGGTTTGTTTTAACCTCCGGTGTTCTTCGTTTGACAGTTTTTGAAATTGGCTGTGTGGACCTCGGGGTAAATACCCTTTCTAAAAACGGTGAATCGGTGATATTGAAATTCGGAATTTTCACCGTTCGGTAGTTTTAAAATTCGGAACCTCAACTCGGTCCCATAAAAATACCTTAAACGACATTTATTGAGAATATTTCAGCGGATTAAACCCCAGTAGTAATATATTTGCTAATACTTGCGGGAATTAAGGTGCTGCAAATCGTGGAATGGTCTTTTAAGCTCGGAACTATCGAGAATCTATACTGTAAGTATATTATTATAGAGATTGTGTGATAGGGGATGGAGGACGGGGGACGGGGGATGGGGGATGGGATAAATTTTCTAATAAAGTTTAGTCAGAATCGCGTCTTCCAGCGTATATCCTTTCTTCGATTTCTGCCAATACATACGGTTGGTGTTGGGTGTTATCTACATCCGAGATACGCGTCGTATTCTTTGTGAACTGATTCCTGGCTTTTCGGGGTTGGCATGGTCGGGTATATTTCGTTTTATGTTTTATCGACGCTTCGAGTGGCCCTGGAGGGCTTTGAGAGCCAATTTAACGCGCCATCGGACCTCGAGTTTTGGCTGGTTTGCGTTTCGTGCGTTTTCAAAAGAAAATTGAAGCGTCGTTAAAACGGGAACGAAACATAATTATCAAGCTAAAGTCAAGAGAGAAAAGGGATCTGTTCCTTCATCCACACTATACGTATATACACTCGACTCCCTCCCTTCCACTCATGATCTCAAAAAGAAGAATAATAACTTCCGGGTAGGTTTATTCATAAATTTTCTTCCCTCCCCTTTTCTTATCATTATTATTATTTTATCACAACATGGGGGGTGGAGATTTAATCTCTTTTCTTTTTCTTATTCTCCATTTTTTCCCGATTCCATTTCATTTATTCTTATCATAAAACTTTCCTGTCCTTTCTGTATCTTTCCTCGTCGAAATTCGCAATGAAGTTTGAATGGCCTCGGTAACACCTTCGGCTAGTTATATTACATGTATTTGTTAATTGTATAGTATACATTACCATCACGTAGACAAGAGAGAACTTATAAATCTTTCGAGTTCTGAAGGCAGTATAACTATTACCAGTAAAAGACAAACTTCCTGAAATCCGTAAAACCCTCTCGAAACCTCATCGTGACCGGACTCGGAATTCCACTTAAGAGGATGAGGTGTAGAATGCCCAGCCAATAGCGATACCGGATTCCATAAGCCTTTACAAAGTTCAGATCCAGCTGTAGTAAAAGCTCATCTGCTCTTCGCCAAGATGGCAGCCTCTTTTTATCTCGATACAATAATCAAACTTGATTATTTATTTCACACACGTTAAACCCTGCAGGTTTCTATAATTTCAGCTAATACCTATAATCGTGTCATAAGAATAGACAATTTCCAATCAAAGGCTTGTTTGAACGATTCGATATCGAATCGAGTCATTAAAAATGTTTTTTTAATTAATTTCTTTTTTTCAAGACTTCGGAAATCTTCTTACGAATTAAATAAGGCGAGCTGAGATCAGCTTCCGAACTTTTCAGCCGTTTTTACGTTTGATTGGATAGATTTAACGATACGCGATAAACGACGAAGAGAAAAACAAGGTTTCCGAGAAATTCGAACCCGAGAGATGATATCGGTTTATATATTTTTTTTTCAAAATCGTATAAAATATACGTAAGAGAAAAGAAACAATAATTATCGAACATATAGTTAGTTTTTCTTTGTCTAAATTTCCTCTCAGCGACAGCAAAAGAGGTCGTTATAATTCTGGTCCGTGACGTGTAAATAACAAGCGTAAACGCTTTCGCGTACCTACCTACACTATATACGCAAACCTTGATAATAAAGTGCACTTATTCACGCGCGTGCAACGTGATACGCCAATTTACCCGGAACAACTAACAACACACCTAAGTGGCTTGATAGGTGTAGGTATGTGTATAATATGTATATATACCCCGTAGAGTTTTTGGCCACGTTTATATCATACGTACGAATAAATTATGCAGAGTACAGAAAGAGGCACTTAAAACGCAGCGTAAAAAAATAACGAAGTTAGTTTTCAGGTATATATATATATATATAGTAGCTTCATAGATGCGAATTATAAAATTATGTGCAGGTAGGTATATATATTTATAAATATATGTTTATTTTTTCGGGTTTTCATTTTCAATCCTCGCTGCTTCTTGATAATTACAGTCAAAAAATATAGAAGCTTTTATTTCCCTGTGAATGAGAAATAGATGAATAAATGTTGGAAAGTGACGAGAAAAAAAAAAAAAGAATCTGTAAAGGAATGAAAAAAAATGTGAAGAAGCTTGAGAAGCTGAAAATAATTGGCTAGGTTGTGTACCCACTTCTCTGGATCTGTAATAATCTGTAGATTATAAGTGGAGGTATATAAGATGAATGGAAAAATGATGATGTAGGGTATATATCTATATGTATGTATATAATAATATAGAAAATCGTGAGAAAAAAAGATTATCTACTGGCTATCGAAGAACTCTCAGGGAGTGTATAGGAGATAAAAGAGTTATAACGAAGTCGGGTCAAATAATCCGATTCTTGATCCGCAAACCTCGTAGCGAAAAACTATCACGTACTATATTCTAGCGGTAGGAAAGGGTGGTAAGAAAAAGGAAAGAGAAAGAGTCAAGATTTGTTAACACGAGTGTTAATCTTATTCATAGAATTCATTATCTTTCGTTTTATAATCTCACCCCGCGATATATACTATGCAGGACGAGGTATGGGTATTCAAATTTTTATCCCCATACATCGTAACTTTCAGGATAATAATAATAACAAAAAAAAAAATAATAATAATAAAAAAAGAAGAATATATATATGGTGAATAAATTTTATCCTCCCGTTAAAAGCGCATTGAATTTTCAACAGCTGCTACAAATTCAGTCTAGTGTGAATGGGGCGTTTCTGTTTATTTCATTTTTTTCATTTTTTCACCCATTTTTTTCTTCCTACTGCATGATACGTTAAATGGGGGAAAAAAGGGAATTCTATTTTTTTAGTTGATTTAATCGACGTCCAGACAAAATAAATCCGAGTTAGGTAAATTATTGTCGAAACGACTAAACGTACCTAGATCTACGGTGAAAACTGTATAGGTACGCTGGTATCAAATTACAGAACGTAACTCCGCTGTCCAAGGGATCAGCTAACCTTTCACGTTGATGGTTACTGGTGACTCGGCACGATTTCAACGAATTTCTCTCCGAATAACGTATCAAGGATATCACCCTGTCATGAAACGTTGGTTATACGTTCCTCTCTCCGTTCTCCCTGCTCCATCACGTAGTCAACATTATCGGCACGTTTTACTCCCATAAAATTTTTTATCATTTCATTATATTCGTCCTGCATATGATTACGTATTTACAAAAATCATTCGTGATCAAAAAATAAAAAAATAAAAATGAACAGAAACGGTTATCCAAGTTAAGGGAAATAAAATGAAGACGATTTGCTTGAAAAAATTGGCGATTTCGACTCTGGTCCCATTATGCAGTTTCTATCCGTAATAAGTTGCGTCTCGGTTCTCTGCAAGGTGTATAAAGGCATATACAAGGAAAGTATGACGTCGCGACGCCTCTGTCTGCGATCGGAATAAGTATAGATAGAGAGAGAGAGGTAGAGGGGAAAAGGTAACCCCCATGTATTCATGGTGCGGATTTCAATGCCCTCGACAGTTCGGTCACGTTTTACAGCGTATAGACAAAAGTTGATTTGAACCCGCGCTCACGGTTTGGCTTGGCACGACGGGGGTTGCGAAGACTGAGATGGTGGAACGAAGAAGGGCTGGAGGTTGGGGTTGGGGTTGGGGCTGGGTGGTCGTGGGTGCGAAACTTGGCTATATCTAGTATAGCAAAGCTCTGGCAAGTGGGGCAAAGAGGAGTATAAGGATTGGAACGGAATCGAACGGGTAGAGAGCGCAGCGCGAACCTAGAAAGAAGACTTTCGGGCATATTCGCATCTCCGGCTCCCTTGGGGATTCGCAAATTGCATTACGCCGGCGTTTTTCGATAAACAATACCAAGCCGAGGAAAATTGGTTGCCCTCTAAAGATTCTTCTCGCCCGTCACCGCCCCATACCCCCGGTGATTCTGTACTGCAAATCCGGGATCATAAAGGGATGAAAATTTACGAGGGAACAGAATTTCGATACCGTTATCAAATTTGGTAATTACTACGGACGAAAGCCGACTAGACAGAGAAAAAAAGGGGAATCATTTTGCACACAAAAACGAAGAATCGAATTGAAAGAAACAATTTGTTTCTTTAACGGAAATCAACCGAATAGTTAATGGCAAAAATCAAAGACAAGGAAAGAAAATTAGTTTTCTACTCGGGTAAGTTAGTTTGTGTTGGGCAGCTACTACTCGAGATTTGTAGAGGAAAGTTTTTTTCCTTTTCTTCTCCTTTTCGTTTCTCTGCCGAGGTACTATACAACCCAGCTTCACGTCCGCCGGCTATCTTCTCGAGGAGAGCGTGACATTTTTGTAATTCGTTAGCTTAATTCCACGACGCCATGCTCGGAGGGATACTTGTTTGCCATTTTCCTTACCAACGCGTGGCTGACAGGGATTTTGCGGAAGTAAATTGAAGAGGGTTCTGTTATATTACGTAAAATGTTCTCATTGATAAAACGGCGATGATTTGAAAATGCACGCATTTCCATACGCTTTTGTAATAATTATAAAATCGAAGAAAAATCCTATAACCGATAACCAAAATTCACTCTAATTACCTGTCGGCTATATAAATATTCGATGGTCAAACTTATCGGATAATCGCTGATCGCCAATTATTTTCTAGTTTGAATTTTAATTAAAAACCATTTCCGACGGATATTTATTAATTATTTTTGCTTCGCCTATAATCCACGGCCACGCCTGAATACCTTGAGCAATATTTGGATAAAATGACTAGATAAAAATAAAGGGAATATCAATGCTGATGCTGTCGCTGTCTCGTTTATACCAAAGCTTACGGGCATACCTCAGCCAATATTAGCCAGCCAGGGAGTTCGGATAATATAAAGTCAAAAGGAGAGTACAAGGGGAACTCTGAGACGTGTAATATTGCCGGGAATGAATAAAGTCAAAGGATTTTTCATTACGTTATAAAATTTCGCACGAACCTCTTCAAACGGTGAAATTATTTTCCGAGGGTATCACACACTCAGTTTCGGCCTATTTCCTGATATCAACTCCTCGGGCGAAGCGAGACACTCGAGCACCTAATTTCCACTGAATGTGCATAGGGCGAATCTCGCCCCTCCTGTCTTTAAGATAATATGATATCCGCGTTTGGTGGTGAAAATTTTCAATACAAAGGGTTGTAAATTTATGAAGAAATTCTTTTCGCTTGCAAGTGGGAATGAAATAACATATCGGCACTATACCTTCCCAGATACTTGCGTGAAATAATTGAATCGGTGCCCCCGGCTCTGCACCGAGCAGACACAAAACATTCACTCGTATTCATTGAGATTCGAGAGATTGTCAGATGCCTTGGTTTTGTCTCCGTTCAGCCTTATTCAGACATTTCCTTGACTGACTTGTTCGGATCCGAGACAATAGATGCTACAAACTTGTCGGAACCCAGGACCCAGAACTGAGAACTGAGAACTGAGAACTGAGAACTGGGAATTGAGAACTGGGAACTCGCTCCTAGAATCGAGTGAGCGAAGACCCTGGGAATTGACTTCGCCCAACACACACATACACGCATATAAGTGACACAGTCCCATCTATGTCTAGTCCTCCGTCCTTCTCGTTCCTTCGCCGATAGTACTAGCAATAGTAATAGTAATAGTAATAGTAATAGTAATAGTATGTACCTGTAGTAGCAGCAGTAGCTGTTTGGCTCGCATTGGCAGCCTCCGCATCCCTTCCCTTGGAGCGCAAGCTCTCTATGAGCGAATTGTTCGACAAGTTAATTAACTGCTTCGGATGCACGCTCTATTGGGAGCTCTACTCGCTAACGAACCATTGGACCTGCTAGATTGAACGTCGGTACGATACGATGGACGAGTCGGGGTCCAGTCCGCCGTTGGTTTTACCTCAGAGCATTAAAAAAGGGTGAAAGAGTCGAAAAGCAATTTTTGATAGCATTATTTTGGCTTTGGGAACGCCTGTCAATTGTAACAATGAATTTTGATTGGTATATTATGCGCGAATTGATAGGGTTTAGACGGGTGTTGGTGCGGCAAAAGGGGTTGTTAATGTTGAGATATGAAAAACGGTAGACGGGTGTGGGTGGCCGTCGGTTTGAATGAAATTGGCAAAAATTTAACTGCGGATTCAGCCATGGATATGCGTGGCTCGTAAATTTTACTGGCGAGTATCGTGAACGGCTTGGGAACATTTCTACAAGAATATTAGTGCGAGTAGTTAAATTTTCGGCAAGCTCGACGAACTGGCCGACAGCCAGACTTCTGAGCTACGGAAAGATCAGCGAAGATGCATCGGGGTCACCGCGAACTTAAGCCAATCTACACGGAGCAGATTTCGGTTATTTTACTGTTATGTGAAATTTAAAGTTGGGGAAACATTTCTAGAGACTTTTACACAGAATGAGAAGTAAAGAATTTTCTCAATTGGGGATGAAAGTGAACGTAGCTCTGCATCGATAGGACGACTTTCGACTTTCGATTTTCGCACTTTCTCGTCGAGTTGCCCTTTTCATTTTTTTCTTTTCTTCTCTGGAAATAAAACGACTAATGACGGATTGACAGGAGCAGCTGGCTGCTGGTGGTTGGTTTGCGAGCGCGAAACACCCCGGGGAATATATTCTTCCTTGAATTTTTAAGATTTATACCATTTTCACGCATTCCAACCGACGGAGCTTTGTCATTTTGTATTATTATTTTCAACATCGTTGGCTCGCTCGCGCGTGTCATGAAAAAAGGAACAAGATTTTCTCGAGAATGAAATTCAGGTGGGAAGGACTCGTATTTCTTCTCGTATTTCACTCTGTTCGTAAGTTTTTTTTTCTTCTCTTATTTCCTTCCATTTTACAAAAAATCTCAATCCACATTCGTATCACTATGTACTAATTCTTCGATCAATCAATAAATAAAATAATCATCAGTCAACTCGCCACCGTTATACACTTCCATACGATTCCATATATGTATAAGATTCAGAGAACAGATATTATATATATACATGTTTGAAAATTTTTTCCAAACGTCGGATAAAACAGCGAAGAAGGCTATACGCGTAGCGGGAGAGTGAAGTGATGTATTATTTCGCTATCGATATGATATGTGTTTTCCCATCGACATTTATGTCTCTCATAAAACGAGGGGAAAAATGTACGTTTTTATCGCTTCGAAGAATCTACAAGAAACAGACGTAGGTAGATAGGTATAGGTATAGATATTCAGGGGGTAGTGAGTTGATACCTCCACCTATACCCCATTGCGAGAAACAATTTCAATTCCAAATTCCCAACCACCGATACGTAAAATAATTATCAACAGGCGATTTAACACTGCTTTCAATTCAAGCGTTAAAAATCTACAGACTTACGATTCCATTGCGTAAACAGAGAATACCCGTCGAATCTTCACAAAGGTATTTTCGGCAATTCGCAATGTCATAATTTTGGAAAAGCCAGTGAATTTTTGTCCCCAATTGGCGGAGTAAAATCGTTCGGTTTCACTCTGAGGGATGAATCTAGCTTAGACGGAATATATGTTATGAGTTAAACCTGTCAGACAAGGGGTGGGTACTTTGGGGTGAGAATATCTCACATGATAGGGACATATAAAGTAATTTCCAACGATTTAACAGTTAAGGGTGAGCCCGAGAGTGTAGATTTTAGAGAGAAGGGAGCAGGGAGAAGCCCTCGCCTGACCTTCCCTCGAACGTAAAATGGTACCGGAAGTAGTCACTTTGAGAGTGTCGAATATAAATGTATGCTAATAAAAACGTTGGGAGGTGGTGTCGAGAGCTTTTCGCAAGCCCCTGTTGGATAAAAGGACCTCCTGGTCGGGTGTTGAATTTGGGGAAAGTCTAGTAAGGGTTGTGAATTTCGTCAGTCTCGTACGCGTGGAATGACGCGTGCCTTACACTCTCACATGAATATGTCAATCAATCAAAAACTTTTGTATGCCCAAGGCGTATCTGGCCCTCGCACGCGTTTGCAGTACATTTTATTCCATTTTATAAACGGAAATTTAATATTACCCACAGCTGCGTGTAGGTGTATGGGGGCCCGGTACATATGCGTGCTCAAATATCAAACATCCCAAACGAATGTAAAGTTAAAAAAAAAACCTATCTAGCTTTCCCCATTGCTCGTCCTTTTCCTTAACCGCAAATGTTAAACTCATACCTCTTAAGATTAATAGAACACGTAGTTATCTTGCTAATGAAAAGAGAAAGAAGCGAGAGAGAAAAGGGAAGATAGAAGAAATAAAAGCTACGGTCGAAGGGAATGAATTCGGTATTCATCGAGGCGAAACGCTGACTTGCTATACACTATAATACGTATAACGGAGTTGGCAGACTCGGAGGATAGAAAATAAAGGACACTTGTCACGGGTAATTGGGTAATTGCTTCCAGTGGCAAATCCAATCACACGTCCGAAACGTAGACGTGAACGACGGACCTAATCGGAGTTGGCCAACATCGGCTGGCTTCTACTACTAAACCCGGCTATCTTCACCTGCGTATAGTAATACCTACTCGAACGTTTCGTTTTACCTGTTTGTCTAGAGTTTGCTAAGCAATTACGCTTTGACGAGGCTCGTATCTATACGTGTTTCAATATAATGATTATTTAATCACCCTGCATTACCGATACGATGGGCTTTCGAAAACTAGTATAAATAATATTCGTTCGTTCGTTTGTCGTGTGTAAAACAAAGAAAGTAAAAAGTAAAAAAATTCACCGCCAAATGGGTAATCTGTGAAATGCATTATTCAATTATTAGCGATACGTGACTATGCACATGAGCGTAAAATTATTACATAAACAATATCCTTGGTAAACAACGAACGATTTCATTAGCTATCCCGGAAAGTGTATTTGCACCGGTTATGCGTAATTCCCGGGTGAGTTAATTGAACAATATTCATTTGATTTTCAATTTTTGCACAATTTTCCTTTTGCAAAATCGAGTAAATATCGTTCGCATATAATTATCACAGTATGAACTTTCCCTGCATTTTCGTCGAAGGATCTGTTAAATATGGAAATATTTAACACACGGTGAAAAAACAGGAAGAAAAGAACAGCTTCGTTGATAAAATAATCATTTTTTATCATTATCTCCGGCTGTATACGAAATTGTAATTAGGATTAGACCCTATCCTCGTTTCCCAAAATGTATATATGCAGGCAGGTACGAGTATGTTACTCACGGTCAAATGTATCAGGCTTTTAATCATTTTAGGCTTGGTTTACGACGGTACCCTGTATATAATAATAATATGTATACATGTCATTGTACATACATACATATCTATACACGTATGCGTTTATATAACTCTGCGACACGTTCGCCCGTGACATTCGATGGTGACACGTCCCTATCGCGATTACGGGCTTTTGCACCACCCTCACGCGTTTCGGGAGACGCGGCTTTACACATTTATCAATATTAATCTAGAAATTGCGACCGTACCAATCGCCAATAAATCGATTTCGCAATGCGATAGAAGCCTACATCCCCTGGCTCTTCTCTTTCGTTTCCACCTATCTTTGGCTGCGGAAGAATTTTGAATTTTTCAATATATTTTTTACTCTTTTTCACACCGACGTTATAGCGAGGTAGCCGATATTTTCCTTCGTACTTTCGGTAATTAGTTTCACCTCTTCACAGTAACGGTATAGGAAATATGAAATTACACGCCGATTTTACGCACCGAGTTACGCTTCTGTTTCAAATAAAATCTTCCGAATTTGTTCGATTCGGAGATTCGTATTACGGCACTGGGGGATGGGGGCCAGGGATTTTAAGCCTTGATATCTCCGCATTTCGGTACTCGAATTTAACACTAAATTTTCTACCGAATGTAACAACCCTTTCGGGGTTGACTGTGCTCTTGTCTACAGTCCGCAAGTGTCGAGGGTACGAAGTTATCCGACTAATCGTTTTTATCTTTTTATTTTTCTGTTCATTACCTGTTTTTTTTTTTTTTTTTTTTTTTTTTCGAAAGAGAGAGAAAGACAAAGATAGAGATTATTGCGAAATCAATAAACGTCGACGAAATATTACGGAATATAGGTATACCTATGGTACCTATTCCCTTTGAAAAAGTTTGCAAATTTCAAAAAATAATAATCTAATCATGCGCACTCGTTTTTGATTACAGGTAGCAGTGAACCGTGGCTGAAGATAAAAACTCACGCCGAAAAGGGTTCCGAAGTACAATTACCATGCGTACTAAGATCGCCACAATGCGGTGGTCTTCACAGCATCAAATGGTACCGCGGTGCAAAACGTATCTTCATATTCAGCGAGGTATCGGGATCTCGTGCGGACGAGGACGTAGCGACCAGGTAAGTCGTTCTGAATGAAAGATTTTTCAATTTATTTTCTTTCTTTCCTTATTATTATTTTTTTTTTTTATCGATCAAATTATTATCAATTGAAACAAATTCGCGTTTAAGCGTGAGAGGAAAGGCTTGAGATCATAAAGTATGTGATGTTAAAACTTGGCCGCAGTTAAAGCATCACTGAGTATAATATAAGGAGGGGTTGAAGCCTTTCTGATCCGTTAATAATTCTATCGGCATCGATTCGCGAAGCCACCGATTAATGCGAGGATCAAAATCCCCCTTTAAAAACATTATTTACAAAGCGTTATAGAACCGTAGGATAAGGAAAGTACTTTAGTGGAAAATCGTGTCCATCACTCTTCCTTGCCGCATGATTTAATCAAAAATATCTCCTCCAATTTCCAAGAAGAAGAAAAAAAAAAAAAAGAATAAAAAATGAAATAGAACAGAAGAGGCTATGAGCTGCGCGTCGTAAATTTCTCGTCATTCAGAAAAAGAAAGAAAGAACAATGTTAATAAATGATCAAGAAAAATTGAAGAAAAGAAAAAAAAAGAAACGTCTCTAGGTTGCGATAAATTATTACTAAACTAGAAAATCGCGTGACGCCTAGTGTTTCCAAGGGTCTAGGGGTCGATGTATAGTATGGGTAGTCCTGAGGGATCGGCTTGCCTTGTAATCAAGGCGTTTGCAACTTTTACGGGGATGAACCCCTTCGCCGAATCGCCCGGGGCCTGAGCGTCGCACCTATTCTGAAGGAACCACGAAAGCAGCTCATTCCCGGATTCTAGGGAACGGGAAGGCCTGGTGGATGCGGATGACCCCGGGCTCAGCAGCTTTTACGTTTTGCTAACGAGCTGAGTTACACTTCCTCTAATCCAGCGGCTACATTAGGCCTTCATCATTCCTCGCGTCTAAAACAGCTAATCTCACTCTACTCGGATGGGCTAGCTTGAATATATTCCAACCCGTCTAATCAGCGTTTGTTAAAAATAATCCGCGGGCCTATTTCGGCCAAGATGTATTATACGGTACAAGTCTATTTCCGAGCCGTGGTCGTCGTCTGGTCCGGCGCGGGCGAGGTGATGAAACGAGATAAAACGTCACTCGATTACGACGGTCATTCCTTTTCTTTTTATATGGACAAAGGCGAGTAGTAGAGCGTTAGTCTTGTTAGGAAGTAAACAGCTCCGATGGAGGAAACTTTTTCCCTTTCTCTTTCTTTTTTTTCTTTTTTTCTTTCACGTCAAACTTTTACTTGTTCAACTTTCAAGCTCGAGGTATTTGACGGGACGAGATAACCGAACGTCCCTTACAAAGCGTAAAAGAGTTTCGCTGATCGCGAATAGGCGATAGAAAATAAAATACTAAATAAAATATTCTTTGACTCCGGAAAATTATACGTACCCCGGTCATTTTTCTTCTCGTCGATGTGGAATCGAAATTCAAAGACTATATTTTCCCGTCTGAAAACACTCTGCCAGAAGTCGAGAGGGCGCCGATTGAGACAGTCTTCCTTAGCTTGGCCAAACCTCGAGGAACCGCGAACCAAAATCCCACTTTCGCACACCCTCTTCGTCCATAAATGGCCTAGTCGAGAGGGTTGACCCGGGGATAATCTCTGCTCACGTTCGGTCGGCGCATCGGTAGTCATTGCGATGTTATCGGAAGGACCTTTCCAGGAGATGTAGGGGCTGATCTTACCTCCGTGAGATTTTTGGGGTAGATTTTCTTGCTGTTGGTGCTGCCAGATTCCGAAAATATAACTTCACATTGATTATTCAATTCGTACACGTATGTGCAACGTATCTTTAATTCCATATACAAATTCAAAAGTCTTATGTATAACCGTTCGACGTTAGTCTTATTCTTGGAGACTGCTATGTCGACACAAACAATTAGTCTCACGCTCCGCTGCTAACGATTGTAAATGTATTCATTTTATTCATGAATACTGATTGCACGAGATACTTAGCTTAATTTCCGCAACCTCCTGCATTAATTCGGCTAACAAATCGCCCCGACAGCAACTCGATACATCAACCACCCCTCGTAGCCTACAATGCCAGTACTACGACCCCTCGTCCTCCACCCCTGACTCACTTTCTCTCTCTCTCTCCTCTCTCTCTCTCTACGATGGTGGTACTGCGAAACCCCGTTGTCGAAGTGATGCCTTGCTGTCGGCAGAACCAGACAGTTACACAACGGGATCAGGATAGCGGAAGGGATTTGCGAATTTCCCAGATATAAATAAAAAAGGGGGAAAAAAGGAAAAAAAAAACGAAACCAAACTGGTTATTACCTAACTGTCCCGCGACTTTTCGCCCCGAAGTGACAGATGACAATTATTTGACAACGGGTCTACACTTTCGCCATTTACGTAGGTAGTATTCGCGTATATATCTGCACAACGTTTTTCTTCGCAAAACGAAAGGGACGATGGCTAGAGAGGAAGGATTTGACACGGGGATAATGATATTTTTGTAAACCGGTTGAAAGGTGAAGAGGAAGGGAGGAAAAGCATCGATTGTGACTGTTTTAAGAATCGCGCGTGAGTCCTTCGGGTTGGATGAAAGTTTTATTTGTTGGGGCCGGAGAAAAATGAGCGAAAAGCGTAAATAACGAGAATTGAATGAATCCAGAAAGACGTAAGAAGGGACAGTATTATTTCCTAGTAGTAAGAGACGCCTGTCTCACGGTACGACGTTGACGTTTGTCTTGGGTATGGGCCATGGCAGTTTGAAAGCCGGCTTAGAGGTCCTTGCTACACGACGTGATGGAGGGGAGGACTTTTGGTAAATAAGGTAAACCGCTCATCGTCTTCGAAATGTTGACATGACAACAACCGCGGTCATTGGCCGGCGGTAGAACTGATCAACTGCCAAATATCAGCCCGTATAAATAAAGCAAAGGACCCGTGGAGAAGGAGAGGGAAACACTTTCATTCGTACATCGACTGTATAAGGTAAACTCTATCAATATGAAATTTTTTATCGAAGGATGCAGCTTCCTTTGTAGCCAAAGCTACGGGCTTAGCTGGAATTCAGCGAACGAGCAAATCGCCAAAGGCATTGCAGCCAATTCTCGACTTTCGAACTTCCAAGTTCCAAATACTACGCCCTGTAGCTCAGGATAATAGACGCCCTGGCCTTTACCCTCCGTAGTCCTGCGGGAAGTCCTTTAGTCCGAGACGTATCATTCCTCTCTCTCTATTCCTCCCTCAGCCTCAATGGTTTCTGACTCTGTCTCTGGAGGTCGGAGCTTCTGACGCAGTGGCAACCTCGAGCTAATATCCATTGTTCCATCACCCACCCAGTCGCATTACGAATCACTTAATCAGGCTAACCGCACTTCTGAATAGAAATCGCGGGCATGTAATGTGATTTAGTTAATTATTCGATATTTTACGTCTCTTTAAGACTAATCGTTATGTATGAGACCTCGGGGTTGAATTATAGACGGGATTTTTCGGCTCAAAGTTGCGTTATAAATTAATGAAAGAAAAAAAAAAAAAAAAAAAAAAAGGATAATCGGACCCTAATAATTTTGGATGAACGCGTTGTGCCGTAAAAAATAGTATGGGTTGACAATATGTCCGCGAAGAATCCCAAGTCTGGCAAAATGTCTTAAATAATTGAGGTATCCTTCTTTTGACGTGTAATATAAAGTCACAAAGGATACAGGCAAGAATAGCCGAGATCTCGAGGTACCTAAAGGAAGGAAAAAGTAAAGAGTGTAAGATTTTGCGGAAGGCCCCGGACGTATACAAGAAAAATAAAGTCAGGCTACGGCGAAGGGAGGCAGTTTTCCTCAAGATGAAGCTTGAAGAAAAAAAAAGAAAAAAGAAAAAAGTTTAAAAGGATGAAAAGATCCGATCTGAATCTAAGAACCGAGTAAGTTTTCACCCCCTGAAATGTCACTCCTTTCTAACTCGCTGTTGAGGGAAAGAAAGAGAGAAAGACAGAAATATGGAGGATGGGGGATGGAGGGATGGGCGATATCCATTGGTCCGCGACGTCTCTTTCTTCCTTTTCCAATTCGGCACGATTTTTGCCCGAGCGAAAAATCTGGAAATATAAAACAACCGGATTTACAATGTTCGTCGGATCTCGGATCCTCGCCTCCCGTATACACGCGTTTACAGCTTCTTGGTTTTCGAATATATCGCAGTTTTGGGACCGACAATCGCTTTGGCTCTCCGCAGGTACATTATACACCGGGTTTTATCCACTACATCGATTACCATCGACGTTTAGGCTGTTTACAGCTCCGACTGCAAGCACATAACCGTCCGTTCCAATTCGCATAATACCTCCCCGTGGGAAACGTAGTGTATAACAAATAACCACCCCGATATCCTCGGGAAATACGGGGAAAATCTGTTCCCCGCGATTCCCAAGGATGGTGAAAAAATTTTTAGCGCAATGATTTACTCGGGGTTTTTTTTTCTTCATTGAATACCGATCACTGTATCTTTTCGCAATTTTTGTTCCAGGTTGACCATGGCCTACAAGAAAAATGCGACTAAGACTTTCCTCACGATTCCTGACCTCATGCTGGAGGACGAAGGACTTTACAAATGCGAGGCAACTTACCTGGCTGTGAACAGAGAGTGTAACAACGTCCAGCACATTACTTTAACAGTTACAGGTGAGTTTGTGAGAGTAAAAAATGAAAAATAATTGTTTTCATTCCGAATCCTGTCACACAAGCTTTTCGCTCTAGACCGTGGGCGTTGTAATTAGCGTGTAAAATCTCGCCGGCAGGAAATACAACCGACGTTATTTGGCCGTTGTACGAGGTTATTGTGGTAAACGAGTTGAATTCCACACGACCGGGTATACGCGTGTCCGGTTTTATTCCTCAATTATAAAAGCCCGAGACTTGTTCGTCGGGACGAATTGAAGGACGATGAAAATGCGTGGGCGTATAAAGCCGACTTTTAACTTCAGACAATTCCACGAATTAAGAACTCAATAAAAGCAGAAAAAAAAAGGAGGACCACGCAGTGCGAAATACGATTTCAACCATCAAGCCGTAAACCGTAATGGCAGACAATTCGTAACTTCGTAAAATGACAACAGGGTACTAAAATTCATTCTTTTCCACGCTGTCACCCCTTCCAGTAAACATGTATACAACTTCGCCCGGGTGTACACAGGCCGCCTAATCCGCGGTGCGGAAATTCCCAGGGTTTTACTTCCCGAGAAGAGGAGACGAAGAAAAATTCGTTTAGAAAATTCAAATCAGGAGACTTTGCGGATGAATTTTGTTCCACGTTTCAGGGAGAATGAGGATTATATAGGTGTAGGTGTGTACGTTGAGAATTTGACACCCTGTAAAACTGTAAGGGATGCCTTTTTCCGCAGTTTAGTATCCCTCTCTGATCCCGCGCTGCTTACTTCAAGTTTGTCTCTGTTTTTAACGAGTGATAAATGGTCCGAGGTAACTCTCTGGGGTATCTGGCGTTGAAGGGCAATTAAAAATAATTTTAATTTGTTTCTGCGGGTAGCCAGGAGCCGGCAGCCAGTCAGGAAGAGTAGAGATTTTCCCAACGTTTTAATTTCATAAGGTTATTAATAAATATGTAGGGAGATAGGGTATGTATTATATAGATGTTTAATTCTCTCAAGCGCTTGCCCCCCTCACCGCAAGTCCGACAGGATATATTCGACCAGAGTTCAATCTTGAAGATAATTCGTGTAATAACTACGGTATAAAATACCACCGTTTCGAAACGAGAGTTGAACAAAGTTTTCAGCGCTTTCTGGTTTGATTATACAGAGTTTCGTCGCTATCCTTCGCCTCATTGTTGCCTCTCCCTATCCCATCCGCAAGGTTCAAGTTGAAAAGTTTTCAGACAAAGATTTACGGCCGTCTCGACTTGATTTTAATGATAATTTTATTAAAACGTCACTGTACGTTTCGCCAGCTTAGTAATACGCTCTGATAAATGTCCTCGTTTCTCAAAATCTTGGCCTTTTTCATTTTTTTTTTTCATTTTTTTTCAATTTTTCTATTTTTCCAATATATACTACGCCTTCTTCAAATCGAACGAACAAACTTTTATTCCACAAAAATCAATACCTACGTCCACTCCGCACATAACTTAGATAGCTTAGATATATATATATATATATCACAAGAGCATATATCAAGAATAAACAGAAACAAAAACTTTTCATATCAGAAATTAATTAATTCAATGCTAACGGCAAAGTCTAGGTCAATAGCCAAGAAGTTGTGTGTTTGCCCAATGGAAGAGCTTGCGGAGTGAGGAAGTGATTGGAAACTTATATGTAGCAAGTTTTAGAACAGTAAAGTAGTTGCATAATTTCTTTTTCAGAAAATAGAACGTTTCGTTACGTCGATGAAAAAAAATGAAAAAAATAAAAAAATAAAATCTATATACACATACAGTATATATATGTACTTCTTTCTCTGATATAAATTTTTCGCCGAATTTATTTAACAGTGTTCAAATACCAGCGTGAAATTACTCTCCTCTCGCTTTATGGCGATATATCCTATCCTA
Source organism: Rhogogaster chlorosoma (assembly GCA_944452935.1). Taxonomy (NCBI): domain Eukaryota; kingdom Metazoa; phylum Arthropoda; class Insecta; order Hymenoptera; family Tenthredinidae; genus Rhogogaster; species Rhogogaster chlorosoma. The sequence goes on along the minus strand of OX101803.1, from coordinate 21,811,697 downwards.
TCTGGAAAGTTGAAAGATTTAAAAATTCATCTCCTCCTTCAGTTGGGTTGGCCGATGCTATACGCGACTCATCTACTGAGACGGGAGGCATTCATGCAAAAAATTCAGTCTGCAAGTTTTCATTCCGCTCTCCCGTTCGTCTTCTTCAATTTCTTCTCTTTTCATGGGACTTTTTTTCTTTCTATTCTTTTTTTTTTTCCTCTCTCTTTCTTTTTCGTCTTGTTTTTTTTCCCCTCATTTCTTTATCTCCGTCACGTATAGAACAGCTCGAGAAATGTGCTTCAATATCTTGAAGAAGTTACGCTCTACTTAGTCGAGATCAGCTTGTCCGTCTCTCTGCGAATTCGCCAAGTTGTTATACAACTAAATTGCGATCAAAGCTGATATTTCATAATTCAATAGCATCTGATAAATTGACTTTTCATTTACCGAGAAACGTCAAGTTTTTTTTTTTACAGCCTCAAAAGTTGGCGAAATAATTATTCAGATTAATTTAAATTGACCAAGAGAAGGTGGTTTTCGTCTTGATTCATTGACTAGGATATTCAGAGCCTAAGAGACCGAAAGAAATAGTTTTCCAAAACTTTTCGCATTAAGTTTCTCAGTCCGAGGCAATAAGGGGATGAAATCACGATTCGCGGTTATATAATGTGTTTTCACTCTTCGGTCTCACGATTTTCCTCTTAATATTATTTTCCATGTAACGAAACGAGGTATGAAATGTAATATGAGGAAAATAATTCTCAAGTATATGAAGCAATCGTTAAGATCTTGAATTGTAAAAATTTGTCAAATATATTTATTTTTCAAGACCAGTTTTTATTAGCAAGAGTTTAATGGTTTACAGGGGGGTAAAAGTACGCGTATACAGACATGGTATAAAAGCACAGAGAAGAATATTAACGAGGCGAGACGAACTCGAGATATAGGGGATGGGGATGGGGCTGCGGCCCCCGCAGCGACTTTAAAATATTTTATTATTATTTTGATTATTATTATTTTTCTTCTTCTTTATTTACCGCGCTTCTTACCCACCCGATTTTCCCCCTGAGTTTACCTCGTGGCCCACAAACGGTGATGGAAATCGTTATTTATAAAGCCAGCTAAACCCAGAGAAATAAGAACAAGGAATATCGCCGTAACGTAAAAACAGGGAAATTCGCGTCCAAAGTAAATGTACATAGTACATATTATACAACATACATCAAGAGATCCGATAATGCTAAACAAGAAAACCGGAAACTACAGACTAAAAAAAAAAAAGAAAAACAGAAAAAGAAAAGAAAAAGGATCGAAATCAACAAAATGCGAACAAGCATAAGTAAATAAATAAATAGAGAAGATATCAGACTTTTTTTCCAATGTTAAAAAACATCGTGAAACCCTTAAGAAAAGCTCAGCTTTAACCGTACCCTGAAGGTATACATATATCGTAGGATATAACAGTGGGAGGCTTGCTGGGCAATGATACAAGGGTGTTTCGCGCAGAGGGTAGCAATGCGCAGCCCTTGTTCGCCGGCTTTCGTTTGCTGTGCCCAGCACGTGGTCCTGGTATCCCTGGTGGTCAGGGTGGTCAGGGTTCCGAAGACGAACGTGCGTTAAATCGTCAGGGGTTCATTTTGCTCCGTCCTGGTCTAGCTGCACACGAGCTTTCGGTCTATCTAAACCATGCGTGACTATTTCCCATCGAGAATTGCTTCTCTATCTACGCAGTGCACTAGTAGGTACATGATAGAGTGAGAATTGAAGCGGAAATAATTGCTTGTATAATTGTACTTGTTGTTATTGTTATCGTTGCAGTTGTTGCTCCGTATATATACCACAACCCCAAGTGCATGCATGAGTTTAATCGTAACGTATATACCAGGTACTAAATTACGTTTATAGTTCATATACCTTCTATGTACTTTGATAATTACCTGTTCTACTCAAATTCTGACGAGGGTTGATTCGGGTCTGCAATAATTATTGTACTACTCCAGCGTGAAAAATTGTTGAGAAAATTTCACTCGCCCGTTTGCCTTCTTCCATCCTCTACACCCTATCCCGCAGAGAAGCAACAGGCTCTTTTACCTTATTCAAAATAAACAGTAGATTGAAAATAAGCGGGTTGAATCGTGGCGTGAATCAGGCGCAGAGACATTAGAGAATAATTAACCGGACTTTGACGGAAAGGAAATCATACGCAGTTAGTTTGTTTTATGAAATTGTTAAGCGCCGGAATCCCGTGAGCTTTAAAAATTATTCGCGTATTTTTTAAAGCCTAATTTATAATCCCTCCAACGCTGAGTTTAGTCAATTTTTTTCTCTCTTTATTTGAAAACTTAAAACATAGCTTATACATTTTTCAAACCTGCAGATTTCGTGTTAGAATGAATTCTTTAGAGTTGTGCTGGTAAACATACATATGCATAATTAATATATGTGTACATAAATGTATCCTGTAACATGCCTCTTAATCCTTGTAAGCTCGGGAAAGTATAGTTACTGCACTTTCGCCACGTCCATAGTCCGTATACGCAATAGTATACAGGGTGTGCGATATTAAAGCTTATCCGAAACTTTTCTCGTATAACTTTAACGTTTGTTATAAAATCTGATACTGCAGCTGTGGTGTTAGCATAATCGTAATCGTAAATGAAATAACATTTTCTTTCAGCTAAACATGACTTTAAAGACCACTCTATTCCGCTGAGAAACTGCAGAACCACGTTTCAACCAGGAGATCATTTATTATTAATTTTTATGATTTATTAATGAAATATAAATTGATCAAATTTCGTCTCTCAACTTTTCCATAAAGTCGAATTCTTCCCTTACTATACCTAATTGGTATAAATGATACGTATCTAATTAGCGAGGTAATATTGAAATATATAGGATGAAATTTACTTGAGAGATTTGCCTCGTTAAGAATTAAAACATGTATATAGATATAATTATTTAATAAGTAAGTTTTTCGAGCATAGAGACGTGAGGTGGGGTGAGAGTTGGGCAGAGATATAGGTTGGTAGGCAGGTAAGGAAATAAGGAAAAATAAGTAAATAAGAAATGAGTAAATACTTGAAAGGTCTTCTCTTGGAAATTGAATTTAATTTTTGACGAGCAACTTTATCGTTAGTCAGTGAGACGGGTACAGCTTTCACGCGCGAGGATACGGATGACAGACTCTTTTGCGAATCAGGAAACCGTCGCGTCGTGGCTCGGGCGATGAGGTATATAGATAACGGGGACTGTTAACGTATCTTTAGCGACAGAAGAAGAGTTGTCGATAATGTAATTAGCTCCGGAGTTAATTACTCAACTTTACTTTTCTCCGGGCAGACCTCGCTCCTCCCTTTCCACCAACGAACTAAATTACTCGAAAGTTGGCAGCAAATTTCTCCAACCTCCATACCTCAAGCCAAGAATAAACTTTTTCCAAAACAAAACGAACAACAAGAAAACTTACGCTCGACAACCTGGTTAATAATACAAGTTCATAATCATCAGTAATCGAAGACGCAGGATCATTTTCGACTCGCATTACAATCCTCAGGTGTACGATCGCAGTTCCTCCTCACGTTATTCAGCAATTAGCAACAGGGCGTTATAACATTTTCCCCAAAAGCTCAAAGCCCCAGAAATTAGCATCACAGTACCATTGTTTTCCGTCAGCGGATAGAATTCACCACGAGCTTCCATAACGCTGTTTAATCTCGATCAGTCAATTATCATAAACATCGTTAAGGGCTGTTTTTTTTCTTCGATCTGAAATGTTGGACGAATGACGTTTAGCGTATAATGAGTCAAGTTTAATTGCTGTGCAAGCTAGGAAGAGAAAAGTAAGAGCGAAAATAGGGGAAAAGGTTATTCTGAACTCCTAACCTAACGCGAAAAAAAATCTTAGGTCGACCCACCGCCGTCCATTGTAGATTTTCGCTCCATTTTTGCCGAGGATGAGATGGTCCTTTATTTATGTAGTATGGAGACACCCTTAAATATTGCCTGGAAGTGGCGAGGGGTGAGTAAACGAGCCGGCTCAAGGGTGACACTTAGTATATATACTTGTAGTACATATTCTCTTTGCAGCTGAAAATCAAGAAACCTATTATGCAAATTGAGACGGCAAGTCTCGCGAGTTGAGTCGAGTGGGAGTGTGAATATCACGGAGATGGTGGTACGCGTGTATGTATGTATGTAGGGAATGTTTTACGTTTGAATAAAATATCCCGTGTATACCCTAAACCGCCGAGACTTGGATCGTGCTTTCGACTCGCAAATTTTGACAGCGATATCGTCTCAAATCTAGCAATAATCATACGTTCTCGAGAAACTAGCGAGGGAAGCGAATATAAAGGGAGAGAACGATGTACGCCTACCTTATATTCTATTCAAAGTGGATAGAAAGCATTCTTCGGAGTCACTGGTTGAAGAATCTGCATTCAATTTTCCATCGCGAATCAGATATCTCACCTTTGAACTAATGGAACTGGGAGAGAGATAAATCATATTCCCAGAACTCACGCCGAAGATAAACCTGCGCAACGCATGTCTGAGTGGTTATTAATCCAAAGCCGATTTGAATGGTAGAATTAAGATTTGGTTAATTAAGGGGAGTAGGATTGTAGGTGTGTATACGAAGCGTCGGAAACCACCAAGGGCTTGCCGAGTATTGCGTCAAATTACATACCTTGTACCTGGACAAACGGGCCAATAATTTCAATTAGGGATAACGGTTAATTATGAGACTTGCGTAATGTGGGATCCTGCGAATGCGAAGATATATAGCTGTCGTGGTCCAATGCGCTAGGGCAATTTGGCCGCGTACATTGCCTAGTTAAACCTCGGAACCTACTCTATCCTTACTCCGCCTTACCTTGCCCCACACATTACTACTTCACCTGCCTAATCCCCCATATATATATAATTATACATATATACACGGAGGGAATATATATTCCGAAGACCGTCTGCTTGAGATGAAACGTTTTTACTTGGTATAAGAACTAGAGAAAAGAAAGCACTTCTCTCTACCTAGTTCTGAAGAATCTTCTTCTCTCTCCCTGAATGCTGCTGGCCCAGCTTCTTCCTCGCAGACTTAGACATCGTGAATAGATATTGAAATATTCCTCCCAAGGAGTTTATCGTACAAAGTACAACACGGTAAAGCAAATGTTTCGCTTGAATGTTGAATTCAAATATTTGATTTTGAGAAGCCGGATGCAAAACTCTGGCTCTGTAATACCTTGTTCGAATCGTAAAATCGCCCGTATAGTTTTCCTCGAGAAAGTCTCATTCCAATTTCACCAACTGCTTTATATACGATCAGATATTATTATCGGCATCAATCAACCCTAGTACCTGTATACCTACTTAGAAAAAATTCTACTAATGATATACCGCGTATAGATTACATCGTTATATTAGCCAATACAAACTCGTGTAATATAAACTGATACTATCAATCATTTTAACCAGGCTTCGTCCCAACTCCACGCCGTATCGCGTATCACATCGTAAAACTTCCACCCTCAAAGTTCATCTCTCATTCTATTAAGTTCTCAAGATCTTCGCAGGTGAGAAATTAACGAAAATTTAAAGCGTTTCTCTTTTCTTTTTTTTTTTTTTCTACGAAGCCGTTCATCAATTTTCTTCCACATAAATCATAGAGCTGACGATGAGCGTAGGGAAGATCTGAAAGGCTTTTCTGATGTAGACGGGGAAACGATAGCTTGATAATAGATAGGTAGGTTAATGATCATAGCCATACTAGAGAGACATAATGATCGATGCATAATATGCCCGTCTTTCCGACCGCACTTACACGTATGCACGTTGGTCATGGAAGCTGCAAAAGGGGATAAAACTTTGCGGCTGAATAACGGGCGTGGATAATTAATCGTAACCTGAGGGGTTTTAAGTCGTTTATACTCTGGAACGTTACGGTTAGTACTTTGAGCCGTGAGAGTTGATGGAACTAAGGTATGGGGTAAAAGGGAGCAGGTAGTAAGGCATGAAGAGGAAGCGGAAGAGGGAAGTAGGTACGAGAGAGGTTGGAGGGTAAAACCGCATTCGGTTTTTCAACGCAAACAATAAAGAGGGAAGAATAAGAGTGAGCGAGCGAATGAATGACGTGGTTGGTTCCGTAAGTGTATATATATAAAGTGTATAAAGTTTAAACGGAGTAAAATTATTGTATGAAAAAAGAAGAAAAAAAAAGAAAAACTGAAACAATTGAATTTTTTTGGCGACGATGAAACGCCCTGGGAATATCGGGGCGGATTTAGGAGGCAAGGGGCCGGTAGTGGGAAGAACGAGTTCGTAAGCTCCGTGAAAAAGTTTTTCACTCGTGCAGAAGAACGGTGAATAAATAGGCGGTGAAACTTTTCAATATTAACCCCACTCTCCCCTTCTGGTCCCTTCGCCCTTATCACCCCTCCCGCCCCCCACGCGCCTTTCGGAATTTATTACTTTTCCATAACTGCCTGCACACCGTTATATACATAGTATATATGCGAAAATTGATATTGGGAATTGGCATCAACCGTCCAAGAGGGCCAGGGTGTGAGTCTCATCCAGATAGAATTCTGGAGTAGAGGTATATAGGTGCCTACAGCGCCTCGTCGTAAACTTTTATACGCTTTTACTTAACATTTCTTTTCTTTATTCTAGTTTTATTCCATCCCTTTTTTCTTTTTTTTTTTTTTTGTTCCCTCTTCAACTAATTTACCACCGGAATGCCTGAAGGGGTTCGAGACTATATGCTTACAGATACGAATATCCCACCCCATGGGGTTATATATTTCCTATATACGCGAGAGATCTCATGATCGATGATTTATTCAAAATTTTATCGTCGTTTTAGAGTTTATTTCCTTATTTTTCCTCATGGCGTTTCTGTTCTTTTTTTCTTTCTTTCTTCCTTCTTATTTCAGTTTTTTTTTTTAGGGTATAGTGATAGTTCAAAAAGTTTTGAAAAATATGTGGTTCCACGGGTTTTATCGTTGAAACTATAAACGCGGACGTATGTTGGTTCCCGAGAAATGAGAGAAGTCGAGAAAAGTTTAGGGGAACTGCTTGTCGGTGGGTAAGGTGTACCTCTCTCTCTCTCTCTACATATATCGCATAAAGCTCTCGTTCTCTCTCGCCTTGTAACGTAAAGTACCTTAAATACTTCTGTCGCTATATATTGCCGCGACTGCGACTGCGACTGCGACTGCTAGTCTACTACTAGTACCTTTATATACTATAAAACGTATACGCAGCTGTGTTACGTTGCAGTTAAGCTAAATCACGCTTTCAACAACTTGCCTTTCGTGCCCTGTGCTTCTCGGCCCCCCAGTTGTTACAAGATCTCGAAAAAGCCACCCTGACGAGAAGTGTCAATTTTTTTTTTTCCTATCGAAAGAAAGAAAAGAAAATCAGACGAAATGAACAAAAATCGAATAAACGTCGGGCGGAAAAAATTCGAAAATTGATACGCAAAGACGTCACTTTCATTTTCATACACCGTTTTTCTTTCTATTATATTTCTGCCTCTATTTTACTATACGACATCTCCTGAGTGGTTGTAGCGTACGTGCTCCAGACCCAGAGTATTATATTCCATTCTGGACCTCTCGGGATAATAGAATCTTACCGTGTCACACCCGCATGTTGTTCCTCCATTGCTGTCGTCGCAGAAAACAAAGACGTTCTTTCTTTACTTATATACGTGGTAATACGGCTGATCCGTATAGAATCGAGCTAGGTATATCATCGGGGTGAAATTTTATCGATAAGACAATAGTAAAGAAACAAAAAAACAGAAAAAAAATGGAAACGAAACAATTATTATTGTTATTATTATTATTATTATTTTTTGTTGATAAAATCTCTGCCTTTCGTATATGTAATATACACACGTAAAGAGATAAAACATGAACGTGGGTATGGGTTTATATCGGTACGTTGGGGATGTACATCGTTCGGGAAGACGACGCTGTCACGTGCAAACACGAATCCGTAGCTTGGTAGGTAATTGAGTGGAATCGAATCCTTTGGCACACTTTGCCCTTCCAAAGCTGTAAGTGAGTTAGTAGTTGGGTTAAGACGTAGATTCCAAGACAAACAATCTTCTTCGGTTACCAGACAGAGTGGGGCTCGTGCGAAGTTGGAAAAAAATCACGTTTCGCAGCAAGCCAAATATATATATTCGCACGGTGGTCATACGCGGTGGCCGAATCATTTTCTGCGACAATTTCATATTAAAAGTAAAGAAAAAAAAAAAGAAGATCTTCCAACGATTTCCATTTTATTTTTGAATTTCATTTTTCATTCCCATATCTTCTGTTTGACGATTTTCAACGGTTTTCTGATACCGCATCCGCTACGTAGGTTGTTTTTAATTACAATTCGATCCTCGCTCCCCGAAAGGTAGGTAAAGGCATAGAGGGAGCGAGGGGTGGGAATCCAATCGAGAGTGGGGCTCAATAAGGGCTGAAATCTGAAAGCTTTCATATCTAATTGAAAAATATCCATCCCCCCAAAGAAAACTCCCCCAATTAAAGGGTATCAATATTTTCGTCGACGAGGTGTAGGTACGTACCTAACGCTGCAGGACCTAGGCGTTGGCGAGTTCGAGTTAAAAGGTCGACATTTACATGGTGAGTTATATTAAAGAAGCCAAGAAGAGTCGTATTGTTCTTACCGAGAAAGAATAATCTTCTCGCGTTTATTAATTCCGCGCGTAAGCCGTAGGAAAATTCACCACTCATTTCTAATACCGGTGAAATTTCACTTCATTAATTCAACCCCAATCAAATGAAACCTGTCAAACATTGAAACGAGAAAAGGGAAAAGAGGTGAAGAAGAAATCAGCACACGATCACCTTACTCGCCGTACCGATTCTGCGAACTTAATTAATAATCAAGATTATGAATACCTAATTGGTTAATCAAGTTTTCAATTCATTTTTCCATCGACTGGATTGATTATTCTCGTTTGATCCCAAATCTCCGAGCGGTTAATTATAACCTGTCGAATAATTTCTATCAATTTCCAAGAAACGCGACTTTCCCAACGTTTATATTCAGATAGGCATAAAACGGCACAAAACTTGCGTTCCAACCGCTAGGCAATATCGTTTAATTACAACCATGTTAACCGGGGCTCTCGGGTTGCTCCAAAGTTTAATAAGACCATTTCTTAGCGGTAAGTACTGTCATCGACGTCTCCAGGTATGGGTATAATGTGTATAAGTAACACACGCTCCACGTTCGCCTGGGGCGCGAGCGGTATGGCACTTGCTTCCTGAACTCGACCTACGTATATATAGTCACTGTCCAATTAGGTGCTTGGACTTTGCAAGTAGAAATTGTTGGCCAGCCACCGCATTTAATGCAATATAACTTCTGCCACTACCACGAAACGCTGTTCTAAGTATTAACAGAGAAAGGTGTAGGTGTGGGTATAATAGGTCGGTTAATTCTCACGTTAAGCTGCGAAGTTTGTCGAACAGAATTCTACTTATTCAAATTTCATTGAAATCTGGACGAGAGAAATTCCTGCCAATTTTTGCGAACAAGAAAAAAAAAAATAATAATCCATGTCACAGTGCGTTTTATGATCGTTGATCGAACCTAGCTCGGTTAAATGGTACGTACAGCCTGCAGGATGAAATCGATTAATTTAATTCGGTAATCTATCCAATCTACTATACGTTCGCGAACGCGGCTCTAAAATCACTCAGAATTTAGCGATACGTCAAAAACGAAAAAAAAAATGAAAAAAAAAAAAAAAAAAAACTCGGTAGCGTGAAGGGAGGAAATGGGATGCGGAAAGCGCGATACCGGACACCCGCCAAAATATTACGACCCTGGGTAACATCGAGGCGTTGAACAATGAAGGGTAACAATTTTTCCGCGTCCCTAAAACAAGTCAATTATTTTTATATGCGTGGCTTTTTGATACGTGGTTTATGGCTAGGAAATAGAATGCCACGAACGAAAAATAACGAGAAGACATACTCACAATCAGACAGAGATTCAAATCCACCCTTTTCAACCCTCAATGAATTATTTTCACTTATTCATCTTCGATATTCATACTCTGGGATACAGTTTTTGTCATTTTTTGTCAACCTGAGGGATGAAAATGAAGAAAAAGAAAAACGATTTCTGGCTTCCACCGAGTCCACTTCCACTTCCACTTCCTTTTACTCCTGGTCGTAATTTCCGGAAAGCTTGAAGAATATCTCGCGCTAATATATATATATATGTATTGCGAAAGAGAGAGAGAGAGAGAGAGAGAGAGAGAGAGAGAGAGAGATATATAATATAAAGATAATTTAAGGAAATATCGCGAGTTTGAAACGACGCTTATTTGAGTTAGCTGCGGTGAAGTGGGGTGCTGATGATTTCTGCAGAGACAGTTGAAATATATAGACGTTCGTCCCTTGCAGCGCCGTTTGGGTCAGTGATGAAGTGTTTTCGTCATTCCGGGTGATCCCGCACGGGAATTGAGAAGGCAAAGGAATTTAATTTCACGCTCCCTCGGGAAACCAACGACTCTCCCCACCCGATTCACCCCTTGAACTACCCATCCACCTTCGGGAGACCAGTTTCCCCGCACATTTACCTCCCTCTAAACTCTATTCCCTTTCTTGGATAAACCAGCTTTCACTTTATATCTTAAGAATATCAATTTTTTTACCCTATCTCTTTTTTTTCCCCCTCTCTCTATCTCGCCTCCCTTATAAATCAGCAGTATTTTTTTTTTTTTTTTCTTTTTTAAATCCTCCTTCTCGTCATCCCACATTCATTGCATCGCGTTTCATGTGATTGTAGGTACACACAGAGCGATGGATATCTGCAAACCAGCAATTAGTATTTAGCGTTGCAGGATTTTGCGGAGCGGATATTTTTTTGAATAAAAATGAACACGTATCAGCTGCGGGGTGATATGGGGTGGTTTCCGAGTGCATTCCAACCGTCAATTGTATGCATTGGTATGTACATACATTCATACACAGTGTAGTATACCGGTTACATACGTTGTACCCACCGCAGAACTAGCAGTCGAAAAGCCAGGAGCCAATAAATCATTCTAAAAACCGTCGATCAATCAAACGGAAGTCCGAGAGCGCGTCAACTTCCGCTGGAATAAAACGTTGTTTACGACCTGGCTCGACGTCCAAGTTTTACAACATCAAAAAAAAAAAAAAAAAATGGAAAAAAAACAAAATCAAAAAACATAAATAAAAATGGAAATAAAACTCGAAACATCGAAGTGTCATGTCGGATTCGATCGATGTTTCTCTTCTATTTTTTTTTTTTTTCAACATTTTATCAATTAGAAATTTCATTGATTTTCTTCAGACGCAATTTCGACTTTCGCGATATGTTATTGCGGCGAATAATTTCATTCGGCTGTAAATTTTATAATACATGTAGGAATCAGTAAATAAATAAATGAATGAACAAAAAGGAAGCAAACCGTGGAAAAATTGTATAAAAGGATTGCCTGAGAGAGAAAGAAATGACTACTAGGGTTGTATGGGTGCTCGGGTCAGCCGACAAATACCCTGGACTACTGGCAAACCAGCCAACTGTCACCCGCACGCACGATGGGGTCAGTTCTTTGCCGGTTCCTGTGACCGACCTGATCCTCGACCCCCTCCAGCCCCTTTTAGACGGATTGCCGTAAATTTGTTCACGGACCCAATATTTTTATGTATTTTTTCTTTTCTTTCCTTTTTCCTTTTTCCATTTTCCCGTTTTTCTTTATTTATTTTCTTTTTTTTTTCTCCCTTTTCTTTCGGTCCGATTCTTTTTTATGGTAGGATTTTAAGCGGATTTGATTCTGCACGAACCGTATTGCTATTAAATCTACACATAGCTGGTATAGATATATAAAATACAGATGTGGCGGTATATAGATACATATATATGTGAATATTGTAGCCGCGGTGCTGGACATCAGTGAACGATTTTTGACGTACATGGGGATGATATTGTACGGAAAAAAAAGTATCGTTTTATATTATATTAGAAGAAATGAACAATTAAAAAAAAAAAAACCACACAACGAAATTATCATTTTTATAACATTTTTTCTGTTTTTTTTTTTCTTTTTCCTTCTATTCTATTCTCTCCTGGTTATGATATACTTGAGCTATATTTTGGGGAACAAAAAATATGATCGATAATCGCGAGTAACGATCTTGAGGAATTCGCGCCTTTTCAAGGCCTGTTTTTTTATACGCGGTGTGAATTATGGGTGAATGTCTTACCCGAGGATCGTCGCCGCCCCTATATAAGCGGAGGAGAGATATTAATAAAACTTACGATGCGAGAGGTTTTTCGGATTTTTTTTTCTGTTTTTTGTCGTCTTTTTTTTATCCTTTTTATACGCCCCAGAATAAAGTCTGAATTATACGGTTTAAAGAGAAAAAGAAAGAAACTATATACAAAATCCTGAGACATCATTTGAAACAATTTTCAATTTTTTCCTATTTTTCTCCATCTCGCATTTCGCACATATGGGGTTGATATTTCCGATACAATAACGTCAACCGAGCCTCATAAGTCCCTTTTAAAAACGCCGCATGGCACACGTACATCGGCATCCTTCCATTCCGTTAACTCAACACTGCAGGTGTTTCCCGGATGAAAAGTTCCATTGAATTTTTCAACCGGAAAGAACCAGAGGGCAACAATAGAGCTCGAGCTATGAGGGCATCGCGACTCGCGAAGTTCATTCCTGCAAGAGGCTAGATCGAGCTTGCAGCTTACATGTAATATGCTGGCTGCATCTTTCACGACACGAAACCACCCTCCTATTCCAACCCCTACCAATGCCAGATCTCCTATAGCTTATTTCACAGCTTATGTATCTTTCGGTACGTGGTTACACCCCATTCGCGATTCACATACTCGATATACCCAGTGTCACAAAAAAAAAGAAAGAAAATAATTTTCATTCTTGATCTTGTTTCCACCCCTACATTTCTCATGCCATATTCTATTTATGACTCGTTCGTGGCGATGCGACAAGTTTTCTTACAGCTGTCACGTATGTATGTGTATTTTGGAAGCAGATTGTGGGGTTGTTCCACATATTAACGGCGATGCTTAAATCAACGATGGCTACTTAAATCCTCGAGATTTACGACTGCATATAATTAAACTTGGGCGGTGATTTAACGTGGTTAGAGGTGGGGTGTAAAACGACTGAAAGTTGTGGCGTGGTTTAATCCAGGAAGGGCGTAGTCGAAAGTAAGAAAGAAATCATTTTTTCCTTTCTTTTTCCTTTTTTTCGTCTTTTTTTTTTTCATCAACTCCTGGAAAATAAAGATCAGGAATTTAAATCACGAGCTTTACTTCAAAACGGTATAGCTATATAATATAAGGAAATCAATTTATCAGTCAGCTCCGATTCACGCTAGTAAAGTATTCCATTTATTTTTCGTGCGATAAATTGATAGGGACATAAAAGGGTATAAAATTTGGCGGTAAAATAATCACACAATTCGTTGTGTGCAAAGATATTTATTAGATAGAAATTAGACGTGATAGGTAAAGGTACGAGGTCTTAGGTAAAGAAAAAGCTTCGTTTATCTAGCAGCGAGTGCCTTCGGGGTGAGCGAACATAGAATGAATGGCCGGGGAGTGAAGGGAGGCGAAAACGAAAGGACGGAGAATCAGAGAAATTAAGAAAGTTGTCAACGCCAGGTTTGCGCCCTCTGTAGGAGGCGAGAATCCAATATCTATATAAGTGATTGTTGAAATTGTGAAAGAAAGTCGGAGACTGAAAGAAATGAAAACGAACGTCGCGTCGCGTCGTTCTTACAGTTTTCTGCTTTTCTGCCAAGCTTTTGTAAAAGGGCGACAAAATCAAGGCTAAACTGAGACAAGAATGACAGAATGAAAATCGTGCATATAAATTCGACATATTTTCAGACACGCGATTTCAATTTTTTGTTTTTTTTTTTTTTTTTTTTTCTTCTCTCCCCAATTTTCGAAGAGGACGAAGGGTTAGTTAAGAAATAGTTTAATTTCAAATATTACCATCCGCCGGCGAAAGCTCGTCCATTTTTTAATGGTGACAGTTGAAATTTTACTAACCCCCCGTAGCCAATGAGAGAAAGTTTGAAAAGAGGAGTTTTTGAACCAGAAATGTGAACCTCGTTTTCTTACGATGGCAAATAAAGTCACGGATATGAATAAACTTTTCAATGAACGAGGCATCTTCATCCCCCAACCGCGGTACCACTTCTTCTGCTCCTTCTTCTTCTTCTTCTTCTTCTTCTTCATATACTACCTCGCCTAATGTTCTTCAACATCTATATACCCAACACACAGCTCTTGGTCGTATACGAAAGTGGAAATGGCGAGATGCACGTGATGCTCCCTCGAGGTGGGCGAACTAGGTCAGAGTCTGGTGAATATTAAATCGCTAAAACTACGCCGTGATCCAAGGAAGATGAGGTCTGATGCCAGATAAAAGTGTCAAAGCATCTATACGTAATCCACGGAATTGCGTGGCCAAATTTATCCCCCTTTATTATATATCTCTATATATTTATTGTACATAGACTATATAGTCAGACATTGAAAATCTTCAATCACTTTTCTCTTCTTTCAGTAAAACCGGACAAACTGGTGGTGACGAATGAACACACTGGAGAAATCATCACAGATGGAAGTACTTTGACTCCTGTGAACGAGGGTACGCGGTTGGTTCTCAATTGCGAGAGTGGACCAGGAAAGCCAGTTCCTGTTGTAGAATGGCTGAACGGAACGCAGATAATGAAAGGTGAGAATCGTGGTGATATTTGACAGAAGCTTGTCCGGGTGTTGGATTAACGCTGAATCCGAAAGTGACCGCATCGCGAATTCCGGAGTTGCTTTGAAGTTGAAATCCGCCTTTCTGCTCGTGCCGATATACGTTTTACTTTTTTCTTTATCTCATTTTATTTCGGACGTTTCCCAATACAAATATTCTATTTCGAAGTTGAATTCTCCCGAAGGAAAATCCCTCGGGGTTAAAAGCGGCTTGGTTTAGACAGACTGCGCGCCCACGTATACCGGAAATGAGCTGGGAAAATATCGCGAAAAAAAAAAAGAGAAAAGAGCACGAAATAACTAGAAGTTCAATTCTTCAACGAGGAAATTAGCTTTCATCCCCAAACCCGAACAAAAGGACGAAAAGAAATTAGAACCTAGAATGTCGACAATCTCCCGTCTGAACATGTGTTCAATTTTTTTTCACTCCTCACCGATCCTCGACGATATTCGTTTTCCCGGTTTGTCACGTGCCATAAAACCACCTCCACGGTTCTTCACCGAGCCAAAGTTCTTCCTCGGATTTTACCAAGTCCTCTTACGGCTTGACCAATATTTCTCCAACGCTTATCCTCCGATTGAACATCCCGTTATTAGAAACAGGTCCACTTGAGAACAATTTCAGTATAATCTCACCGACTTATATTGCATCCGAGCAAACAACCCACACTTTTTATCATTCTTATCATTCTTCTTCTTCTTCTTCTTCTTCCTCCGGCTGGTTCTGATCACTACAATCCTTCGGCCTACTTTTACGCCCGAGTGGATAACAAAGGTCAGATACTCCAGATGGAATATTATCTGGGTTTGGATTTTTGGGGAATATTTTTGTCCACGGAATAGAGGCTAGGGCGTACACCGGGTCCAGATACTTGATGTTAGGTCAATACTGAATGTATAGAGGGTGCGTTTACAAGCTGGCACAAAGGGTAAATTCTTGAATTGACGTTGTGTGGATACGAGGCTGGCAAATAACCGATGGGTATTCAAGCCAGATCGTTATTGGCGAGCCATTTGGTCAGCCTAAAGCTGGGGAACCAGAAACCACGAGCCATGAAGGGGAGAAACAGGAATCGGAATCCTCCAGGAACGAGGCGCCTTCGCAAGAGCGCGATAACGAACGTGAGATTAATGCTTCGCTCTATCCGTTCGCAATCTCCACGCGACCGTTCGAAGATAAGGCTAACAGCTAGGAATACCCTCGGCCATTCAAGCCATCCACTCGGTGTTCCTCAGGAATTCAGAAACGCCTTGAACCAGACAATTCCATTCGCTTTTAAAGAACGAAATTCTGCCACGGTTAAAAAGCGCATATGCAGATCAGGGGCTGACGGGATCCCAGACATTTTTTAGTATCCTTAATTGGATTCAACGGGATTTGCTTTTCGACCCTTTTTCATGAATTATTCCCTTCCGATGATGTCGAAGCATGGAGAAGTCACTCGATGTTTCACCCCGTCTATTATACCCGGTGAAAAAAATCTCTGTCTCGTATTTTCGCAGAGTATAATAACGAAGCCAGTTGTTACGCGAAGGTAATACTTCGAGCGAGCTTACGAAAGCTGCTGTTCCGTTCGTAAGTACAGGAATTATGGAAAGAGTGACAGTTCCGAGGTGGTTACTGCGACACAGGACCTCGCACGCAATGCCATAATTCGCCAGTTCCTTTCCCGGAAAGATAGTAAAATTGAGAAACCGCTGAGCTATGCTGACAATCGAGTATAATCTTTCGACGTAAAGAGAGAAACTCCGATGCATGGTAATTTGCACAGAAGAGAAAAGTGCATTCGGGACGTGTTCTAGCCCCGGCATTTACAGTTACGCCGAGTAAAGTGAAGCAGAAGTAAAAAGGAGGTGAAAAAGGAGATGGAAAAAGCGAAGTCTGCAGAGCATGGAAAGCCGGAGAAACGTAGGAAATTCGGTTACCAAATTGGTGGATCCTAATTCACATTCTTATCACCTCGTTTCCATCGATTTTTCACCCTCCCCAGTTTATTGTGACAAATGCCGGGAAACGGCTGGGCCGAATGAGTCGCGGGTACGTACCCACAGCTCTTCTGCTCCTGCGTCTGGTTCTGGTATTTCCTCTGGTATAACTTTCGGGTATACCCATATACACAGTCGAGATATACGCACATCTCTGTGTACATATACATGGATAAAATTTGGCACGAGGAAGGGGAGAAGAGGAAGAGGCGGTATATCTGAAAGAGGAGAGTTAGGTCTCGCTTGAATTACACCCGGGCCTTGATTCCGCGTAATTTTGTGGCAGTCCCCAGCCTCCTCTGACTCTGTAGCGGAGTCCCTCCTCTCGTCCGCCTCTCAAGCCGTTCAGCGACTAAAAAGGATAGCTATAAGGGTGAAGATGGGGTATCTCTGGGAGCGGTATGGCAGCAGGGGAAGGATCTCTTAGCTTTTTTTCGCCACGTCGTCGGACTACTTTTCTTCCTTTATTTAGTTTTTCTTCCTTTCTATTCCTCTGCCCCTCGCCTCTCCGTCTTCTGTCTTTCACACTCTTATTCCTATTCTCACAATAGTATATGTCGAATATTTTTGTCGCAAAGAAAGAATAAGAGAGAGGAAAAAATTGTCAAAGAATTTTATCATGTCTACTTCCTTCGGTGTCGCGAAAAGTAGCTTGAACATTCGGAGAAAAGTGTTATTACTTATTATACTTGCAAAGCATCCACTCTACTGCACTGTTACCTACACTAAACATAGAAAACAATTTTTCTTTTTTTTTTTTCTTCTCTTTCGGTTTCTCTTCTCTCTGTATCATTTTTTATTTACTGTATAAAAAACGCATCCACGTATATATCTCTCGAGTACGGCGACCGATAGACGGAAGACTCTTTGTATACGTACCGTAGTCGCCGATATCCAGTATAACGTTTTGCAGGAATTCTTCCCGTGCAATAGAATTTTGGATCGCGTTACCTATAACGTACCCATACCTCACTCAGATCAGACCCATTGTTCATGGATTTATCACGCGATAACGGTGTTAATAGCTTCCTTGACGGGCTGCTTTTTATTCCTGCTCAACCAGCCTTGACGACCACCGAAGATAAGTTCCCAGAGTTACAGGACAGCTCCCTAATTCCATTGTAGCTTTATATTTCCATTAATAACCGGCCCGGTAACGACGACAAGTAATTAGCAGGACTCGTTTTTTATTCTTTCTCATTTCCCCCATAAACTCCCGATGGAATTTCGCAACTTGACCTCACGCCTGTTTGTATAATCAGCTTCTTCTTCGTTTTCGTTTTTTTTTTTTTGAAAAGAAACCAAGAATTGTTTTTAATAAGATTTTGTTTTACAGCCGAGAATTCGTCGACGGCAACGATTGATGGTGTCGGAACTGGAAAAAGCCGGCTAGAAGTTGTGGTAGCCCGGGGTGACCTGGGGGCTCATTTCACTTGTCAAGCTAGCAGTCTCGCATTACCAGAACCGTTGAAAGTGAAGACAAACGTGGTCGTGAACGGTAATTATAATTTTTGTTTTCCACAAAAGGGGTAAGGTGTGCTTAAGACCATGAGAGGTAATTCTGGAATGAATAAAAAATGAAAAGAAAAAAACACATGCAGATGGGGGAAACAAAAAGAAAAAAAAAAAAAAAAGAAAAAGAACCGTTAGGTACTTTGGGAAACTAAGTTTTGGAGAGAAGATGGATCCGGGAAGTTGCTAACTCGACTTGGTTAAATTCTTAGGCCTCCTATGGGTCCTGGAGATCGCCTTGGAGTTCTTGGTGTAAACGCATGAGTGTAGAATACATCAGCATATTTTCTAAAACCGATTTCCCGATCCTTCTAGGGAGACGGAAGACTTGACCTTTTTTTCATAGTTTAGCATACGAAATGTCGAGTGCAATTTCCCGATATTAGATTCTCTGACCACGGATATACGTCCACCGGTCCGTTTCTGCGTCTTTCATCTTCGATTCCATCTCCTTTCTACGTCTTATATTATACCTCGCCTCTTCAAATTCTTTCGTATTTTCATCCAGACCCCGAGCCACGAGCATAAGCTCGGTATTATTTGACCCCGCCACTTAATAACGGGAAACTTTGACCCAGACCGAAGGATACCCCTCTTCAATAATCGTCTTATAAAACTTATTCTTCTGTCCGACATAGTCCGGCCTCTCGGTATGGAACTCAGAGGACTGACTGGCCACGTTGTTCAAGGCACCACGGTATCTCTTCAATGTATAATAAGGGGAGCAAGACCTGCAGCCAACGTGACATGGTACAACGGCACAGAACCCATCGGAAACGAGATAGGAGTTGGGATAAGTGAGAAGCCGCCGAAAGAAGCGGTAATTATTGAAAAATATTTCATCTATTTTTTGTCTTTTTTTTTCAGAGTACATACGATTCTTTTTTCTCCAACCCTTTCTTTTTTTTAGGGGGTGCGCATGCATAATTTATATTATACGTCAGAAGTCTAATAGATAAATATTAGAGGATAGAGGATATTCGAGTAATTCGTACCGTTGACGGGGGGTCGGGAGTTTGGGGGTGGTTTAAGCAGTATTTAATTAGTCAATAATTGGCCAGGTGAAGCTCTCTACCGGGGAGTGACGGCTGGCAGGAGTCAGACGCATAGCAAACAGAGCTAATTATACCGCAGGGATTTGAACGGCAAATACTATAGACACAAATTCATATTCGGTAAAATCTACCGAAGCGCGTAATCAACCATTCCCGCGGTTATACCTGATTCGTTGAAAAAAAAAAGAAGAAAAAAAAAAAAGAAAGAAGGGAATAAATCCTTTTTTCAAATATTAATGCGATTCGGTTATTTCATGACCGCGAGTCAATGATAATTATCATAATTTCTTCGAAATAAGACGGATCTCTTAGTCAAGGGTTGATAAATTCTTATTCTTCACTCGAGGGATGAAAAATATGGGTAATTATAACGAGGGAAGGAAAAAAATTCGAGGTAACACTTTCGAGACGACACGACGCGTTGGGTCTTTACAATTCTTTTCTTCTTCTTTCTTTCCTCCTTTTCTACCCTCTTTTAAATCTAAGGGTTCAAGCTCGGGGATCCCCTCTACCAACTTAGCAAGCTAGGCATAAAAATTAAGATTTACTGTTTTAATTATGGTTTTTTATGAGAGCGATTAAAAATAACTGCACTGAATTTCGAGATCTTATAATGCCGAGTTCGAGAGATTCTCCTTTAAATTCTACACGAATAGAATATATAACTCTGAATTTTATATCCGAGATTGATTCTCATTCCAATGCATACGAATCCCTGTATACGAGTTATGTAGTCTGTTACCTATGAGACGAAAAAACTACCCCTATATTACATATAAGTGAAAAAAAGAAAAAGAAATAGTCTCAATCGATTCTCTTCAATTTTTTAATTCCAAAACGTAATTTCCAATGACGCAGCCTCGACCCTACGAATTGAAGACCAGCGTTATACAGCGAGTGAGTATGATATAGAATATAAATAATGATGTGTATTTTGCAACGACATGTAGGTACGTAGAGACCGCGTGGGGTTATGAACTCCTTTATATACTTTTTTCCACCTTTCTTTCTTTTTATTCGTTTTTTCTTTTCTTTTCTTTTTTTTTTATTCATTTTATTACGAAGCTGCAGCTAGCAATTCGGATTCGAGGAAGGGGGCAAGCAACCCTTAGTTCTGCAGGGTTGGCCTGGGTTGGTTACTGCTGATGTTGGCACGGGGTAGAGTAAGTACGCCGAAGTATAAGGGAGGGTTAAAATATAAAAAAGAAAAGAAAAAAAAAAAAGTAAAAATAAAAGGAGTGAAGGGAATTACGACAAAGCGTAAAGACGTTTCGTTGATACACCCTATTCGAGTATATATAACCGGGGTATATATATATATTTACGTATATATGTATTGTATACATATATATGTATATACCGAGGACGGGAAGTCGGAGAAAATTCTAGAGGCCGGAGGGACGAAGGAGGTGGAGCAAGATAAGCTTACACTGCGATTAATTTTATTTAACTTTTTATACCCTCCCAGGAGGGGTTCGCGTATAAATAAAATGTTCTCTCCTCGAGAGAGAGAGAGAAAGAGAGAGGAGAGATGCAGTAGGCATGACGTCTTATCGTCCCACGAAAAATTCACGTATTTTACATATTTAAAAGTATACGTGCCTCTCTATACACATCCCTCACGAATATTATACTACAAATCCACCCCATGCCTCTCCAGACAGATAAACATACTTTAGCCTCCTCGCGTACCTCATCTTCCAACTTTAACATCGATTAACTCAAGCCCCATTACTGGCTCATCCTTATACCTATCAATCAAGACGGAGCTAATGTTTCATTCAAAGGTAAGACACCTTATCGAAATCTTATCAGGTAACGGTGACCAAGGAAAGATCGGATTTACTTGTATGACTAAAAAAAATTCGAGGCTGTTTAAAATTCGTCCTCGTCATTCGACGATATCGTTGTTATATCGTATCTGTCCATTCTCTATACCGAAAGGGTCCATACTCGAACGTTATCACGGTCCTTAGCTCAGGTCTATTAGGTTTTCGGTTAAGATCGATCCGCCAGATACATCATTTGAAAGAGATACGCGTTTGTCCATGTCGTTAGCATGTAAATTAATATAGCGGACCCTCGATTAGCATAAAGACGGGCCGTGGATTATTCATAATGCTGGGTGGTTATCCTTGAAGTAACAATATGTATGCTAAAGCACACCGAGTACAAACCCCGAAGCCAAGGAGTCGCACGTCTCTCCCGTCTTCTCTTTAATCTATATTTATAATATATATTAAATTATAATCCTCTTCTATCTTTCTTTTTTTCGTTCAAAAATTCACGGAATTGACAATTTTATTCCTTCAAACCCTTTGATCGATAACATAATTAGTCTCGGGTTAGACGAGGCCTGAAGTTGATGAACTTTTCGCGGAAATTTGTTACTTATGAACAATGAAAAAATTAAAAAAAAAAAAAAGATAAAATAAAAGAAAAAACGGCATGTCATTTAATTAGCACGATCATCAGCGTTTACGCGTCAACAATAATTAATATCCTCACCCATAGATTATAAATACTGAGATTTACGGTAAAAATAATTAGCGATAGGTGTGACGTTTTTTTATCTAGTTGCAGAATTAGCGGACTGATTTTTGACCTTTATTTTCAACGTTGTTGGTTACGATAAAACCGAAAACAAGAGAGAATAAAATAAACAAGAAATGAAAAAAGGTCGGAGTGCATGTGAAATAAAACGAACCAAAATGTAAAAAAGAAGAAAAAAAAAAACTAGGTATTCAGTCGAATACTCTAGCGAGTATATCGCGGCGTGCGTCCGTTGCACGATATTGCAGTTATAGGCACTATTCGCACTGAATCGAAAATGCCCATTGCACCGCACAGACGTAGAATTTCATTTATGTGTTACGCGCTAGATGGGAATCGAGTACTGCAGTATATGGACAGGTATATTACACACGTTCGCTATGTGCAATTCACTGTAGGCTGCTAATAGCAGTGCATAGTGCGCTGCTCTTTGGCCAACTGCGAGCCAGAATTTGATACTCTAGGCTTACAAATATTACCTCTGAACCGTAAACTAATCGCGATGTAATTGCATCGTATACTGGCAGACGTAGATGTGCGATGTTCGCAGTTTCAGCCATTCCGTTTATCGTCGGAACTAACAAATATTCAATTTCATTGATTCTCGCAATTAGTAAAGAGGCTCGTGTCATATCACGAACGGATGTGATCCAAGGACCAGCTTATCACGAAAGAATTAATTCCAACTCAGGATCAATTAGACGTAGAATCTGATAATTTTCGCTAGTCAAAACGAAGTGCAGGTGTCTTTAGAAAATTGCAATCGACAAACGTTTTTGATCCTCTCGAAGAGACTTTACCACTTTCAAGCGTAGTTCGTTCGTCTAATAGGAGTTCGTTCTGGAAAGTCGCTTTTCCTCTGGCTGGTGATATTTCCTTGATAAAAAGTAGGGCAGAATATGATGAAAAGAATAAAAAAGTAGGAAAGAGTTCGACTTGACATAGCTCGTTATCCCATCCCGACTCTGTTATCACTCGTAGGAGTACGTGTAGCTCCATGGAATAGTGCAAAGAAAAATGTAATTTTCTGACGCGATGTAAAGGGCGGGCTTAGCAGTACATGGCTCCACAATATATACTCATATATACTCACGTACATACACAGAGAGCCAGGGAAGGAGTCAAGCAATTTAAACTTGCCGCCATAAATAACGAACTAAATGCTTCACTTTTTGCATCCAGTGTTCCCGTTCTTGTCTACCTTTGCTCGAAGTTATCTCCTCGTCCTTCAACCCCTCGCTTAAACTTCCCTTAACCGTGAGATAATACACTCGTGTTTTACACTGATTTTACTCCTCATTGATGTTCACATGGATGTAAAGGAAGGAAGGAAATTGGCGATGCCTGGTCGTCCTTTTTCTAAAACTTTTTTTCTCCTCTCCCAGCCGGGAAATCCTTCTTAGTTTTCACCACTTTCCTCGAGTATATAACCTAACAGGATCAGAGATTTAGTTTCTCAAACTGTTGTGATATCGTAGTGGTGTTAGATTGCAAGAGGGAACGTTTTCAAAGAGGATACGAAGCAGCATGAGATGCTGACCTGGTATCGTGTTAACTTTATATTATTACCTTAACGAGGTGCGGAAGTAAGGCTGCAGGCATGAAAGCAGTAAGAAGGAGGAAGAGGAAGAGGAAAAGGAAGAGGAAAAGGAAGAGGAAGATGAGAGACGGGAAGAGGTGGTAGTTTTTAGTTGATACCGTCTGTTGCCAAACTGAAAACGGTGCTTGAACATGGAAGCACGTAATTATTACTCCTGCGGCCTAAAATATTCATGGGTCGTAGTCAGTCTTTTGAAATGAATACGAGCCGTTCCTTCTGCAGTTCCTCGTGTTTCTTTATCCGAAGTAAAATAGTCCGAGCGAACGAACGACTGAACAGTTATCTGGCACAAAAGATCCTCCGTCGTACCAGGCTCGTATTATCCTTCGTTAATCAGGTCTTATTGTGACCTTCTCTATTGTCCGCGAATGTTTCATATCTCTTCCTCTCATCATTCCTACCGTTTTCTTTATCTCTTCAACGGATGACCGCATAGGTATACCTGATTTCGTTTAATTCCCCAAAGAACTAAATCGCCCAAATTCCATACTCAATAAGCTCTAAAAAGCGAAAATAAAAAAAAAAATAAAAAAATCTGCAATCCGCGTAAGGAAATTGCAATTTTCAACCTGAAATAATGGTCCAACTGGCGTGTATTGAGGGATGTATTTAACCGGATTTCAAAATTCTGAATAAACCTTGTTAACACAGTTCGACGTGCATTAGAAACTTTGACGTGATATCTCTCGAAGCGTCGATAATTTCAGAGGAACAAAGTTCGCCTTTGCTCTATGAACTCTGGGGGATCAGGACAATCTGTTGAAATTATTTCGGCGATAGTGTATCCGAGAATTCGCCGATAAGCTTGACCCTATCGTCAACAGCTTGTTTCATTTTTCGAGTAATCCAAATTTATTTATAAACATGAATGCATGCTCGTTGATTTTCGTTGAGAAAATTTGCTTTTATATTCTCAAGGTATGGGCTGGGAGATAATAAATGTGGAAAAGGTATAGAGGTATGCCGGTTTTCAGGTAGTAAAATGATTAGCCCTGCAAGAGCTAGGCATTAAGGTGTGCATATACGCGGACTTGAGTATAAAGTCATAGTTTTTTTCTTTTCAACTTTGTTCCCAGGTCGATGGTACTTACGAGACAGAAAGTACCCTGGCGTTTCCTGCTTCACAGTACGAAAATGGAGTAACGTTTTCATGCCACGCAGAGAACGTTGTTACACGTCAAGAAAACGACAAGCCAATGAAGGAGCGCATAACTCCGGAAGTTTGGTGTGAGTATAAAAAAAAAAAAAATGTTATTTTCTTACACCTGGTTAATGTAAAGATATTCCATAAAAGTATATATATATATATATATTCACGGGTGTGTAATAATTCAAAGAAAAAAAAAGAGAAAAAAAATACCGAGATCGTGGATAAGTAAATAGTCATAAGGATTTATCCTTGTGCAGATGCACGTGATAATGGGATGTTATAGGACTGAGATAAACTCGTAGCAAGACATGAGGATTACGAGGGACGGTAAAATTCCCATTCGGATATTGACGACCGTAATTTCATTCTTTATACTTAGGGAATCTAGTATACTATAGTCTGAGGACGAGAGTTGAACCGTCGCCAAGCTATAATAACGGTTGAATTTCTACGACGTTTCTTATACCGGTCCAAGGATTAATGTCGATCTTACATCAGCGAATAAGAGTCTGTAAAGATTGTGGAAAAGTTTTCAACCTCATTTGAACAAAGAAGAAAAAAAAATAATAATGATAAAAGAAATCTATAAGCTCATGACACACTTTCAATTAATACATCTAATATTGTATTTCCGAGTTTTTCCCATTCCCTCAAAGAGAGCGATGCGATCTCTTCATATACGAATTAATCATTCGTGTGGCAGGAACTGGGCGTTAATTAATCCCAGGGTGTGTGTTGATTGCGAGTTATCCGTTAGACGTTGCGTATAATGGAAGATAAAAAAAAAAAAAAAGTAAAAATCGAAAAAAAAAAAAAAAAAGAGAAGAGAAATATAATTGAAAGAAAAATTTGAAAGAGTTCGTTGAAAATTTTTATATTAACTTTCGTACTATAGGAGTTTTCCCCCTGTGCAGAGTTGCAGGTCAATATATAGGTACGTATAACATTGAAGACGGTGGTAGCCGCGTGTTGGTTATCTACTGCCACGAGGGATGAAGGGCATTATGAAAAGCCAGCCGGTGGAAATGACTGGTGAAACTAACTACGTATACATGTATGTTATGTATGGGTTACCTGCTATGGGGTAACCCATGTGTGCATATATACGTGAGGGAAAAAATATATATATATAAATAGGTACATATATAAATATATATATATATATATATATATACAATTTTGTATGGGTTATATAACCGCGTGGAAAACTCTGCAACGATATACTCTGCAAACCCACCCCTTGTTCGTCTTTTAACCTTATGAGAGACACAGCCCTGCAGCCGAAGGTGTTGACGCTACATCGTCCATCTTTTTGTCGATTAACGGAGGGGTGCAAATGTGCCGTACAGTTTTTTTTCATTTTTCTTCTTCTGCTTTTTTTCACCCTGATGAATTCTTTTCGGTCATTTTTTGCCCCAAGCGTATAACCTATACGAATGAATGGGAGTTTGTCGCGTGGCGATAACGTCTTTCAGTATGTATTTTTTTCATCATGATTTTATATATCATGTTTGTTGAAATTTGGACAAAAAATGAAAAAAAAAAAGAAAGAAAAAAATATTTTCGGAGCTGGTTTATTCTTCAAACTTTTTTTTTTTTTCCTTTTTCTTTTTCTTCGGTTTTTAACGCCAGAATCACTTTTCATACCAATATATGTTATTTTTCAACGACGAGAACGTGGGCAAATAAATTTTTTTTTCACTTCTTGCGAAGCCAACCCTTTCATAAGACTCTGCTGGTCCTATGTGGGATGAAAAGAGCTTCTTCAGCGTGAAAAAGAATATGGAATAGAAAAAAAAAAAAAGAAAACACATCTCTTGGATGGAACTGCCTTCAGTATATTCACTGCACCGATCTCGGTTCGTAATAACCTTAATAGCTTGCCATAGCACGGTGATATTATTCACACAACATATGTGCGTCGATAAATGCCTGATGCCTTGTACGTATAAGATGGGAAATTTTGCCAGACTTTCTTGGAGCCAAATATCGATCGAATTCCTAATAGTTGAAATAAAGTAGGTATATAAATATTTCAAAAAATAATGTGTAAAAAAAATTGAAGATAGATGAAAAAGTTGAGAAATATTTTTGGTTACATGAACGTATATTTTTTAATTTTTTAGAAATTTTTTCTTTCATTACGATTTGACGCCTGTCTGAGATTTTCGTCTAATACTTCCTTTTTCTCATACTCCGCTGCAGCCTTTCTCTTCTCGATTTATTACCCGGTCATATATATCCTGGGAAGCACCGATGCTGCAACTCGTGCACATGCATCAATTCAAAGTTCAGCATCCGATACAAAATGAGATTTCAAAATGCCAGACGTTTCACTGGGCTTTGGCATCCCTATGTATCCATGCACGCCAACTATAAGGCACTACAGATTCTTCAACGCAAGATATATTCCTTATAAATATGTACCTTGGGCTGTCACTTGTCAGTAAATATGCATATTCATATTCATATTTATGTATATATGTCTACATATTAACGCAGCACCGAGCCTCCGGAGCTTGCACAAGCTTCGGAATAAATTGCCTACACTTTATCCTTACCTAGCTATGGGGTACATCGTCGAGTTCTACCGAGCAAATATCGCTTTCAATTTCAAACCTTACCGTAAGGCGTTAGAGATGAGCGTACCATTCACATTTTTATTATGTTTGAACAACTCTACGTCATGTGGGAATATCACAGGCGTATATATCTAAGCAGCGACAAATTATAACGTGTAAGGTATACGTCAGACTCATTCCATCATCGCGTCGGTACCTGTGATCAAATCGAGAAACGATATTTCTACACAAGGATTCTATTTTCATATGGATAAAGGTATGCTGCTGTTGGAGGGGAAGAGAAGGTGGAAAATATGGAATTCTCGCTCTCCGGATATGAATTTTTAACACCCCCGCCGAATTCTGTATATTTGGGACGCGGGATGGGATATTGTTTTGTTGATTTTCAAAACAGGGAATTTTTTCGCGCCGATAAACGACCGGGGAGAATGTCAAAAGTATGATGGTGAAATCTTTAGCTAGCGAAACATCCGAGATCGATGAGGGGAAAAAATTCTAATGCGCTTGTGCTTCTCGTTTTTTCCCATTTCTTCTTTTTTTCTTTACAGATCCACCGATTGTGAACGTCAAACCCGAAAACATCACGGTTAACGAGTCGCAAAAAATTCGCCTCTTTTGCGAATATACCTCGAATCCTTCGAAGCTACTGGTAATCAAGTGGTGAGTGTGATATTTCATTCATAATTCATCCCTTTGAATACATAAGAGGAAAATGAGTGGAATTTATAAGCCGGAAAGTCGAACGATATAACTTCGGATTTATTATATCTTATAAGCCCATTAGTGAATCTAGCCAGGGGCGTGTATCGATATTACGATACTCTATCCACTTCGTTTGACGAAATTGACTTTCGGCTTTCGAGTATAGCTCTCAGAAGTTATTTCGATACAATATCCTCCGGTCGTTTGTTTATTTATTTGTTTATTATTTATTTATTTATTTGCCTCTTTCCTCGCTTGCGCTTTCTATATTTCGTAAAAATCCAATATCGCGAGTAGTTGGCTATTGTCCCGGAGCTGGGAGACTCGTTAAGCTTCAAGTGCCGGAGTTAGTATCGACATGATCAAAGCATCGTTTTTGCTCCAATATTGAAATGAATTTTATGTCGAGAAAATGAAATGCGTGGATGAGAATCAGCGATAGATGAATCGTTTGATTCATTAATTTTCAATCAATGGAAATCGTTGATTAATATGTTCCATATTTCCTTTTTTGTTTCTTAAGAAGAAGAAGAATTTAAAATTGACCACGGACTAATTGCTCGCTGGAAAATTCGCGATCGTCTAAAATTGGCCTCGAGATAATAATTGACGGAGAAAATATTCCCCTGCTATCTCACTCAATTCCTCTCGTAAATGTAAAAAACATGGCACAGCTGTACACTCTTCCGCGCACATCCTATTCATTCCTGTACCCAGGGTACGTACGGTTGTAAAATCCCGAGCAACCCCTCGTCCGCGGAGTGTAGAGCTCGTCCAACTAATTGTAAGATGAGAATAGTGATAATTAAGCTAATGGATAGCCACGTAGATGAGTTTATACCCGTATAAGTCTACGTATACGTTTAATGTGTGTAGTATGCTGGGAATAGTGCGGCATGAATATCCGGTAACGACTTTTCATCCCCAAGCTTTATTCCCTCATAATGCAACGTCGAAATTCTAGTCGCTTTTTAAAGCTTATTTGTAAACTTGAGAAGCAGAGAGTCTCAGGCGTTTTCAAGAAATGAATTTCACATTTCCGGCGTAGTTCAGATATTGGAAATTCTAATTACACGTGTTTGCGAGTGTGTTAAAAAATGAACACCCTACGAAAAGCGGGGAGAATATTGGTGGATTAGTTTCTCTAAATCGTTATTAAAATGTTACGCTCTGTGAACTGGCGTAAAACGGGGGTAGCCAGCAACAGCAGTGCTCTTATAAAGTAGGTACGCCAACAAGACGTAGCCTCCAAGGGTTGAACGAGCCGAGGCAAGGAAAAGCGAACGAAGGCGAACTGAGAGGGGAGAAAAAGGGCTTATAAGAGTTTTTAGAGAGGGAATGTAGTTCGCTGCCAAGATTTAAAGAAAGTTATATCGTAGACGAGAGGAGATGGAGGAAAGAATCCCGAGGCTAAATTCGGAAGGTTAAATTTCGGGGTGTAAAAAGTATAAGATTGTAAAAGAGAGTTTCGTCAAGTGGTCTGCGTAATGAATGTTAGACGTTTTTTTTCGCGCTCTTTGGTTATACATCGTCTACCTATTTCAGTCTAAAAAAAAAAAACTAAGAATGAAGAAAAAAAGTAAACGGAAAAACGAGGTAATTATACGGCTAGAATTTTTTTTACCTCTTATTGTTATCGCTCACATTATAGAAGTACCTCGGGGGAAAAAGGGATTGTCCACACGGGAAAAAGAAGAAAATAAAGAGAAATAGTACGTGACCTGAATTATAAGGGAGGTTTTGAAAGGGCAGAGATATCTATGTACGTATACTCCTCCACCTTTCCCATGTCGTAAATCAGACAAATGTACTCTCCCTCTGCAACTTTCGAACTCGAAAACCTCCCGACTATTCTATCTTCGTTTAAAGCTATTCCATGTTACATATACGTACGTATAGCTCTATGCAAACAAGCTCCTATATATACATATATATTCGCACGTCTGCGAAGGTGTGTTCAAGTCAAAGTTTA
Source organism: Rhogogaster chlorosoma (assembly GCA_944452935.1). Lineage (NCBI taxonomy): Eukaryota > Metazoa > Arthropoda > Insecta > Hymenoptera > Tenthredinidae > Rhogogaster > Rhogogaster chlorosoma. Next base: position 21,781,777 of record OX101803.1, on the reverse strand, counting down.
CTAGATCAAAAGGAAAAAATGAAATTGCCAGGCGAATATCGCGCCTCTATCATGCTAGGGGTGATAAAATTTAGGTCACAAGTTTCTTTCTTTTTTTTATTTTCTTTCTTATCTTATTTCTCTCCCTCTTAACCTATCCAGCCCCATCCACTTGCCGGATTCTATCGAAAGATATTTCATAAGCCCAGGCGTAGCTAGAAACTTTGTTTTCAATCACAAGGTAACGGTATTCGACGTTTAATAAAGCTCTTCCTCAAAAGTGGGACGAGACTCGGTAACTCTCCTTCTCTTCTCTCGCTAGAGATGCTAATGCGGAAATAATGCGATGCTTACGGTGATTGCGGCTGTAAATAGACCTGCCCCGTAAACTTTCCTCTCCGCCCGCGGGTTTCGCCTCGCTAAAAATTTCTTTCATTTATAATCGAGACGCGAGGAGGAACGACATTTTTGTGAAACACCACCGGCTGAAAATATCTTCGATTTTAATCATTTCCCAGGCTGAAAGGCACCGAGGAAGTGGATCTGAGCAACGATCGCTTCGAGGGTGGCATCCCCGAGCAAACTACCCTTGTTATAAACAACGCGCAGCCCTCGGACATGGGGACATACACTTGTTTCCTTAAAAACGAGGCGGGGAATTCTACCTCGTCAAATTCCATCGACGTATCAGTTCTGTGTGAGTATCTTATTCGAAATTCTTTTTTTTCCTCGAAACGAGAGAATGGGGTCGGGAAGCTCTTCTCGATATTCAATTCTCTTTATCATTCCCCCCTCTCGTCCCCGAATTACTCATCAATCATTATCATTATACTTATCAGTTCAATTTATCACGTCTGTTTCTCCCCCCCCGTTGGAATATCTTCTCTTTTCTTTTTTCATCCACCGTTTCACCCCATTATTTTCCCCGTCTCTTATCCCTTTCTTCTATTCTTCAATCCGGCCGTTTTGCAATCGCAGTCAAACCCACCGTCGAAGTATCAATGGAACCACCGACTCCGGTCAACGAAGCGGATAGACTGAACGTATCTTTGACGTGCGATGTGCAGTCTGGAAATCCCCCGGTCCTTTCAGCTGTCCGATGGTACCTAGACGGTGATCTTCTCAAGGAGTTACCCGACTGCGTAACCAACTCGACGCCGGCTACTATAGACGAATCATCAACATTCTGCGATATCGATCCCAGCAAATTGCTGCTCGAAGTTGTCGGCAGGTCTTTTCACGGAAACTATTCTTGCGAGGGAAGAAACGACGCGGGGTGGGGTCCGGTGTCAGGAAGCACACCTGTCGTCGTATTTTGTGAGAATTTCAATATCTGCCATTTCCATTCGCCAAGATTCGCACACGGACTTTGAATCATTCCCGTATTTTAATCACAGACAAACCTGGACCAGCCTCCATCTCCTACGAGCCACAACAAGTGGTGAAAAAAGGTCGTCTGAAGATAACCTGTTCCGTGGTGGACATGGGACGTCCGGAAGTGACGGGGTACAAATGGATGCGTGGACAGCACCGTCTATCAGACGCTAACGAATCCGTCCTGGTAATTGACTCGGCGAATCTCGAGACCCAGGCTAACTTTACTTGTCTCGCCTATAACGAGGCAGGGGATGGAGACCCAGCTACTGTATTCGTCGAAGTTTTCGGTGAGTCTTTATCTCGATAAAGTCAATAAATTATCACGATTGATTATCGTATTAATGATTTTTTCCCCCCTTTCAGCGCCCCCCGCTTTTATAAAAAAACTACCCCCTTACATCGGCACCGTTTACAACGCTGTTAACGTCAGTATAGACTGCTGGGTCGAATGTGTACCTCTCTGCACCATATCTTGGATAAGGGATGACACTCGGATGGATTTTAAGAACAACAATCACTACTATCTTTCCAACACCATTCATCCACCCCATACAGGGACGAACGACTTTCAGAGCATACGGTCCGAGCTTATATGGAACATGACATCCTGGCCTAATGGTGAACTAGACCGAGACGGTGATAAGGCTAGATTCACGTGCCAGAGCAGCAGCAATGGTATCGGGCCTGGCGTGATGAGCACGACACATTTCCACGTCGAATGTGAGCATTGAGATATTTTTTAAACATTCTTTTTTTTATCTTTCTAATTTTTCGGGTGTTGATCAGTCGATTTATCTGATCGTTGCTTTTCCTCCAATTAGTCGAATCGTTGGTAGATCATTTCCGCTCTGTGTGCAGAGGGTATAAAGGGCTTTGAAAGCCCGGTTAAACACTTGATAAAACGGCAAACATATTAAACAAACATATGTGTATAAAATATTTTCGCCAAATTTTTTTGGGGGATGAATGATAAAATATAGGGAGAGAAAAAAATAGAAAAGTAAAAAAATGTGTATGTTTTATATTATATGTATTATTGGCTCATGATTTTACGTTGAAAAAATCATCTTCTTATTGGGGCAGATTTTATTCATGAGGTTTTATGCCTCCTATGGGAATCGACCGATCGTTTTCGTTTCAGATCCTCCGGAGGGAATCGCGACCTCGAACGAGACCGTCAATGTTATCGCCGAGCAAACCCCCGAGAAAATTTCTTGCTCTGCTAAGGCTTATCCCGAGCCGACTTTCAAGTGGTATAGACAAGGATCGACCACTTCGATAACCGACTCTGCTACTTTAATATTTAAAGTACCGATACCGAGGCGCAGCACGGGGAATTATATCTGCGAGGCATCGAATCGGCACGGATCGCAGACGGCCACAACGTTCATAAACGTGCAATGTGAGTTTTTGGAAAAATGCAAAAAAACAGAAATAAGATAAAATAAAGTAAAATAAGATAAAAAAATCGATTATCGTGTGAATTTGGAATTTCGTTTCAGCTTTTTTTCACGAAAAATATCGTGACAACTGTTTACAGAATAAACGCGTTTCTACTTTTCATAATATGGAAATAGCAAGAAGTGAAATGATTTATTAGAAGAGTTTTGTTCTCTCTAGGGTATTTGCGAATTCGAAGCTAGCTTTTGCAGCCACGGTGTTATTTATTATTTTCGTAAGTCACATTTTCAATCCCACCCACGGGTTGCCCGGCTGCGTCAAGAGGGTCGATTTGCAAATTGATTGAGCACTCGAATCACCCGGAATAACGCAGCACGCACAATTTGGCTCACGAATTCACGGTGAATTACACACACGCGATGTACTAAAGGCCCCAGAATTTTTTTATTCTATTTTATTTTTTTCCATTCTCCTTGCTCATCCTTCTTCTCTCACCCCCTAATTCATAATGGCATTACTATACGCGCCTAGCTCTTATTGTTAGGCTCCCCCGATTCTTTGATATGCCCATAAATATACAAAGAATAACGCGGAGGCAAGGAAACGCGGAAATGGCTTCTGCTTTATTCACACCATGTGTCGATGTGTCTCTAAATTCTTAAAAACCCTTATAAATGCAGCTCCCTCGAATCCGGCCCTCCAGAATGGATATCTCGTACATTTTCATCGTCCGTTTCGTTCTCTCCAAAATATGGTTCGCGAAACTCCAAGAAACTGCGTTTCCCTGATTTTACATAAAATTATATAATCCTTTTAGTTAGGGTTAAAAGTCTTTCGAATATTTGCGGAAATTCGAATAAACGTAATCCATTTTCTCTGTTTCTATTTAATTTCATGAACGCGCTGCAGTCAAGCCGATATGTAAAATCGAACAGGAGAATATCGACGGGGATGATTACCTGGTCTGTTCAGCAGAGGCGAATCCAAACGTGGTTGACTTCGAATGGGATTTAAAGAACCAGAACGACACGCTAGAGCAGATCGGACAGGAACACGATAATGGGAAAAGCTACATACTGGTAGACCCTACAGTGGCTAACTACCGGACCTACACATGCGTCGCTAATAATTCAATCGGCTCTTCGAGCGCGTGCGAATTCAGCATCCCCGGTGAATTTCATACTCAATTAGGTCATTGAATGGATTTTTTTTTTTTTCTATATTTGAGTAGTTTAGAAAAAAAATAATTAGGTCATATTTTTTCATTTTTCAATCGAACAAATATTAAAGTTGATACAACGGATTGAAAACTTTAACATTGTGACGTCACCCATGTTAAGATATATCTATATATTACGAAAACTGGAATATTCAATTACGTATAACTTTCGTAATTTTGATTTTTAACGAATAAAAAAAAAATACGACCTAATTATTTTTTCGCACTTTACATTAACCGCATTTAAAAAAAAAAAAAAAAAAATTCCATTCAACAACCCAATTCCTTTTTTCCTTTCCTTTCAATTCATTCATCAAACATTGATTATGCTCCGGGAATAAGAGCGATCTAAACCACACCCGCTTCTGGCGTCGGAATTATTCCAACCGATATAATGTCACGCTTTTCATTCCGCATAACGTTGTAGGTAAATGCCATTTCTGATGGGATTCGTTTTATCCAAAAAAAAAAATTGGGGTTCCTTACTAGACGGTTTGGAACGGTTTCTCTTTTTTCTCTCTTTCTTTTTACGAAAATGCTTCCACACAATGTTTATACAACGTTACGGAATGGCAGGTCTCATATGACGCTTGATTGCCTTCTTTTTCTACTGTTTCTATTCGTACCGATTTTATCCCGTTTTTCTGTATTCGTCACTTCGTTTCACCTGACTTTATTCTCCTTTCGCTCCTGATTCCCCCCATCTTCAACCCTCTATTAAATAATACTAATATTCTCTAATGTTTAACCAGCCCGCGATGGAAACAACAGTAAGTTCAAACGATTGTAAACTTTGAGGGAAAATAAACTTTTAATAAACAATCAACGAACTGTTACGTCGAATGATTCCATAATTGATTGGCGAAAAAAAGAAACAAAAGCTTTCCAATTTATACGCAAAATCCATTTCGTAGTTCCCATTTTATTCATCTGTCTTTACCCCACATCGACAGAACGGTTCGTTCACCTGACAAATTAACGCTTGATTTGAAAAGTTTTATGTATTTCCATCGATTCGAATCAACATTTCCCTCAGCACTGCCCACGTATATCTACACAGTTTTTATAACTCTTTTATAATTCAACTTGCAATTATTCGGGGCTATGATTATCTGTCTGGCGCAGGGAAGGGTAGTAAATTTCCCCTGTCGTTTTATCAACGTTTATCACCAGACAGTGGGAATAGAATAATCGTGTGACTAACATTTCTTCGCCTTGATAATGAGAAAAGAAAAAAAGCAAAATGCGAGAAAAGATAAGCTTTTCGAATGAGAACTAAAATTCAATTAACGAGCTTGTATCTCGTTGAATTTTCGACAGGCAACCAGCTTTGGTGGTTGAAGTTTCACGGAGATCTTTGGCTGATAACGATAATCGTCGCGGTGGTAATAATCCTGGCAATCATCATAATCTGCATCGTCCTCTTCCTGATTTGCCGACGCAAGCGCAACCAAGCAAAGCGTGAGTATAATTTATTTCGCTTCAATTTGAAAGCTTTCGAATCCGCTTGAACTGAAATTTGCATGCCTCTGGACTGTAAGGATGAATTCCTCGATTCTAGGGTGAAGTTGTACATTACAATTTCTGAATACATATTATCAAGCTTTTTCGGAATCCTTAGCACCACGTAATAGCCGGATCTTGTCAGAATATCAAATCAAATATTCTATTGAAATGTTTTCATTAAAAAAAAAAGACGAAACGTTGAATAATCTCCGAGTTTTCACTAATCGACGACAAGGCGTTTAAGTGTTCATCCACGAATCACTAATTCAGCTTTATTTCACCCAGTGTTTTTTACCTTCTTTCATAAAAAAAAAAAATTAAATTAAAAAAAAAAACGAAAAAGTCACTCCGCCGGTGTAGTTCGAGGGCAAACGTCACTCTGCAAGAACAACGGTGTCTAGTTGCAAATTGAAAGAAAAAAAAACTAATTCAAAGTTCACTTTGTTTTCATATATTTTGGATTTTGATTTTTATCTATTTGAACCTATATTTGAATTTCACTTAATCTTCTTCGCCGTTTCACGATTTATTTATTTATTTATTTTCCCATTTTTCTTTGGTATAATTTTCACTCAAAGTAGAGGCAAAAGTTAAAGCAACGGCAATTCCGCCAAGGAAACTGGCAGAGCACCGAGGCTTGTGTGACACGAGGCAATATCGCCTGCCGAGGAGCCAGTCAATTTGTCATCCTGTCATGTATTACTTACCGGCAATCGAAAAACACTCGAGAAAGTATAAGAGAGAGAGAGAGAGAGAGAGAGCGTGAGTAGAAAAGGAACTACGGAAGACTATACAGTTTCAAAATTACACTGCACTTTATCCGGTCTGAATTTCTTTTATTTACTTCATTATTTATTCGCTGAAATATAAATGAACTTTGAGTCTCTAATCGTGATAATTAGAGGCTGCGAAACACCTGCGGGTCTACCTGGCGCGATTTGTGACCGTATTAGGTTCGATTAGATAAATTACAGGGAGCTGGTGGGTACGCGCAAATGAGTGTGCGGGGGTGGAATGAAAACGCATAGGAGAGTCGAATTGGGGCGAGCCGTGATAATATATTATAGGTATTCTCGGTGCGATAAATCTCAGGGAACCCCGAGCGGGCAGACCAAAGATATTTTACCGAGCTCATTGGCATTCGAGTCGCAATGACGCTAATTGTAAGATTTGTATGCGACTAGCGAATAATCGCAACGCAGCATATGACTACTGTTTAATATCGAACACTAATGCCTTATGGCTTATGCTAATTCGATACGCGCTATAAAGCAAGCCGAGGTTATCAGCCGTGAATAAACGACAGATATAACTTATTTCTTACGAAAGTATTTTACCCCTTTACAAGTAAAGGATATAAAAATTTAAAAAAAAATTAGAAGCCATCGCTGTAACGAGGAAAATTATACTTTTCTTTCATTTCTGATTTTTTGTAAATAATTTTCTTAAAACAAAAAATATGATACGACTTACAGCGTGACGTTTGCCAAGCTTAATTTGCACGCTGCCTGACTTTGTTATATATACATCTATAAGGTAATTATTGTCATTTTATTGCCAAAACGAGATATAAAGGCTATATGTATTTAAACAAAAGTGGGATGGAAAATTTTCCGGTAGTACGTAAAATAATTGGTCGGATATTGCCGACTGTCTGTATATTTTGGTATTTACATACCCATTCTACGTACTACATATTTATATACCTATATACCGTGTATATATATACGTATATATATAGTAATATTTGCGAAACTCCCGATTGAATGCGGTTTTGCATGGGAGTTTCCCAACTCTAAAAATATTCAGTTATTTATTTCATTCTTTATTATTTTGTATCTAATATCATTACCCAATCGATGCTGTACGGGAAAAAAATCAAACAAAATTTACGAAAAAGAAGTTAGAAAAAAAAAAAGAAATTACGAGACTTATCGAATAGAATTGATTTTTCTCTTGACAGGCATATACATATGTAGATATTATAGATACCTATATAAATATATATAAATATAATTAAGCATGTAATTGTGCATACCTGCGATAACGTTAAAAGTCCCAAGGGTCAAAGTATACCTAGATATATAAACGAATGAATTTTTATCCTCGTTTTACCAAAATTTTTGATCGATTCGTTATTCCCTTTCAATTTTCGCTCTCGATTATTGATAGAATCGACGGATAAGACCTCGCGACTCTTGATGTTATAGCATAAGATGTATCATTAGCCAACATCACTAACACAAACTTATTTGTTTCTGTTTCGCTTTTTGATTTGGACTTACTAAACAAAATACAGACAATAACCGGGTGGTCGAGATGGAGGAACGTGATCAGTAAGTACCTAAATATTATACTCACGCACGTTTAATTATTACTTGTTGACGTTAGTTCATTAAATATTACTACTAATTGATTAATTCATCCCTATATAACGCCCGCCAGTTACACCTATAGCCCCTTCTATTTTTTGTTCATTCATCAATGTAGAAAAATCAGCTATCGAATTTGACAGATTTTTTTTGTTTTTTATGTTATATCGACAAAGAAAATCAATCGTTAATTCCTGGTTCTTAAATCATTGTGAGAATTCTATTAGCAGTAGAGATTTTCAAAGTTGTACGTGTATCCATTGAAGAATTTGTTGCGAAAATTTTTTATTTAGAATATCGAAATTCAGTTGATATTTGTTGAAAAGATGAAAAGCGTCCCATGCTTAAAATCCGTGGGTGTCCTCGCTGTGCATGATCCGTTATCTTGACTTATTGAGAGTACTTCTTCTTCTTCTTTTCCTTCTTTTTCTTATTTTTCCTCTTCTTTAGTTTGACGGTCCTTGGTATCGTGGGATCTCCACCTGGCCAATTGAGATTACTTGAAACGAGCGAACGATGAGTAAGCCCGAGCCAAGTTCGTCGTGATTTCGATATGCACTCGTCACTTGAGCAGAGGAGCGCGATATTAATTTATCAAAAGACATTATGAAAGGAACACTCGAGTTCTCGGCTTTAGAATTTAAGATTTATAATTCGTCATCCGTGTAGAAGACGGTGCTTTAAAAGCCGCGTGACAAAGCCTTACCGATAAATTTTATGCTTTCGAAATATTAAAAATAGAAAATAAAAATCCTCCAAAAGCTTTTGTCAAGTTTCATAAGCACTGGGAGAGGAACAAATCCACGATTAATTTAGCCCGCAGTAACGGTTTTTTTTTCCCTTTTTTTATTTGTTTTTTGTTTTTAATTAACGTCAAAATTTCTATAATACTCTTTGTATCGTCTGCAAGCAGAAACTCGTGACGAACGTGTCAGGCATGATCTTTTAATCACGTTATCTGTCCTCCGTGTCACTGTCAGCTTTGTTAGTAGCTGATCAAACTGTGCTTTAACAGCTTATACCATACATGTAGAGGCACGTGTTACCTAATATAGATGTGAAATAAAATGTTTATGTATAATAAATGATCCGCACATTATACACTGCAAGCATGATTGTTTTAGATTCCCTGACCCTGCGTCTCTCTCTATTTGTCTGTGTAGAAAAACTGAGCAAGTGTGTCGTTCAGGGTTGAAATGAATTTATCTATAATGATTAGACTAAAGTCTCCCGAATTTTGGTCCGTAATGGAAATTCTTGGAATATTTTTTGTTTCTTTTGTATTATCAGAATATTCCATCCTCTGAACGATTCACCGTATCTTGGGGTTGGTCATCATTTGGTAGTAGAAGGTAAGCGGTATTTTCTAATTTCTCAGTCCCAATTTATATCCATTCTGTGCATACGTACACTTTGGTAATCTTAATCACGAAATTCCTGTCCCTTTCTTCGCTCGTTATTTTCAAATTGCCGAAATTCCTGGTGTTATACGAAGTATAAGTCAGAAAAGATGCAAGCGTCCCATTCTCCCTCCCTGTCTCAGCGTATATATACACAGCCTCGGGTTTTTACAATTTACAATCCTAATTTAATGCCGTTTCAAACTCGGGAGAATCATTCCTCGTTAAAAGAATTTAAAACGGAATGAGAAGGATGACAGTGAAACGAATAAAGAAAAATGAAAATTTGCCAGACAGAAGTACAAACGAAAGAAGAAACGCGTCATACACAACCGTAGAATACCGGCTCCTCCGGGTTCAATGGTGGACGTGGATTAGAGAGATGTTCTTGATCCATGAACCATGAAATGAAACGACTTGGTCCCATCCACGTCCTGGCCATCCCCGCCCTCGGTCTTTGTGTGTCTTCCTCCTTTTGTTCTTTTTTAAACAAACACGTATAGCGAGGGGTGCGCGGGCAGGACCAATTCGATTGAAAGTATCAATGCGATTGGCTTTTTCTCTCAACTCTCTCCACTCTCCAACCTCCCAGTAGAGAAAAGACTGCACATACTCTCGCCATTTCCTGCTGAATGAATATTCATAAATATACCTCCAGGGCTTTAAGCTATTCCCTCTACTCTCACGCCCGTTTACCTGATCCTTAACGAGCGACGAATCCTTCTGTAACACCCTGACGTGCCCTGACAGCCCTGACGGTGGACCACCAAGCCCGGGTATGGCGTCCACGCCACATCCGACCCCGGCACCTAGATGGCCACTTAAGCCCGGCGTTCTCGTGCACGTTAATCGTTCGCACAGTCTTCGTTCCGGGCTAAGCGCTCGTCTGGATCTCCAATCCCGAGTGAACGGTTCTCGCGGTGCATCGTCCTGCCCGAGGAGCGATTCTGAGCGGAGATCCGTGCTCCACGAGGCGGTACAGACGATCGCGAGAACGCCGGTCCGGGCTTACAGAAGGACTAAGGACACCAGGAGGGTCATGAGCATGTCGAATGTTCACGAGGACGGGATGCTGGCCAGGGCAAACAGGATCCGAGCCATGTTTGGCGCACAGTTCAAAGATTCCGATACTTTCCCGGGGATTTCGCGAGACAAAACAGGTAAGCGTCCCCGCCGATGCGGCGTCTCCAGATCCCTTGCGCCCGAGGGTGAGCTAAACGCGGGAGCTTTTTTTCGCCCGGAAATATATATTTATCGTACTTTCTCCGTGTCTTATTCGAATTTTTCATCTCTCCATTCACAGAGGTGAACAGAATATGGCCAAGTTTCCTACGGACTATCGTATCGTCTTCTGAAAATGTCGCTCTCGCGTTTAACATTCAACTCTTGTGCCGTTCGCCCTGTCCCCGGTGTCCTAGTCCCGAGAACTCGAGTTGCATTTACCCAAGGAACCCATCCTGCCTCCGCGTATTCGTTCCACCGTTATTTTCTCGCAGGGGCAAACCGGCGTCGATAGAGACTCGACTCTGACGTCGGAGCACATAGAGAAGGTAGAAAACCGCATCTAAAAACATCAAGCTTTGTACGAAGTGGGCCAATGAAAGTTAACCGGTACCTTTAATTCCCTTCAATTCCGCGCAGCTTTGATATTAGCAATTCAAATCCTGGCACTGAGCCGTTCAACGAGTGACTGAAGAATTTTAGAACAGCAGTAATCGTTTGAGGCTTCGTTCAAATGTTGCCTTGAACGTTTCGCACGCTCAACTTACTTCCGATGTTGCAGCCCGCTGTTTTACCTTTGTACTTGCGTATATTTTTGTTGTTTCCCAAAGTGGGAATTTCGCGAAAGAAAGAAAAGGGGGAAAAAAAAATAACACACGAAGGGATGAAACTGGGGGAAAAGTATGGCAGAAATTACTCGATGTGTGGCTTTCCGCGTGCCACCTCGTACGATGCTTGGAATAAGAATAGGGAATAGGAGAGCTAATACCAATGTGTATACCTATAGCATAGTGTGTAAGAATAAGGTAGCGAGTAACAGAGGAATGCGCATGGTAAGAGCTTTACGTGTCGTGACAGTATTTGTGTTATGTGTTTCCCTTAGCCGTGACTTACAAGAGAATAGTACCACGTCAACGGGTCTCGTGCAGCGTGGTACCGTCCCAGACGGCAACGACAGGCTCAAATTATGACGCCGGCGTTTCTCGTAAGCGTAAAAAACCAGGCGCAGGTAAAGTACTTGCAATTATTTACATACCAGCTATTTACATATATACAGAAATACGTCTAGACTATAGATTATAGCAACACACACCGTACGACGCCGAAGTGTATCGGAGGGATCATGAAAAGAGCCTTTCTCACTCTCAGACTCCGCAATTATGCGGTTCGTTTCAAGATCCCTGACGATACATGCATTTCAGGCGAAATTTAGACCCTTGATTGTCATGTTTTACGAATGTCAGTTTGTTAGTCGTGCTGATCGATACATCACGCTGTCATGGCAGCATGCAGCACACGGCTTCGAACGCTTCGAATGCTTGCTTCGATCGATATACGAATACCACATATTAGTGTCATAAGGTTCTTCTTTTCTTTCCACGTTTCCTAGTTTCGCCGCAGAATTATACCCTTCGATTACACAGGTCGAAATCACTTGTATCGTTATTCAAACGGATCTTTCTCTTACTTCTTTCTTTCCTCTTTTCGTTTACTATGCCTACTTTCGTCTGTCTTTTTACTATTATGAATATTTTCGACGATTTTCAATAAAAAGAACGCACCCTTGTTTTGATAATTACAGATCCAACTCAAGCAGCGAATAACAACCACGTTGACAGCGTCTCGGAGGGTCTGCCGGAACCGGAAACCAAGACATTCTATGAGAACTTGCCCTTCCACGGGATCCAGACACCTCCGAACAAGGTTTGTCGTCTTTGATCGATGTCATACTTGCTAGCTATGATTTTGATCTGCGGTCGTAACTGAGCGTGTGACTCCAATGTTTCGAGCTTTATGTGTTACGCTTACAACAGCCAGTCGGTAAAGTGTCGATCGTGAAGTATCCTGGATTCTAATCAGTGAGAAAAAAAAAATAAGAATAGTTTGCGAATGATTGGCTGAAAGTGAATTGAAATTGTTTCCAGTCTCGATGATGAAGTAATTCCTCGCCGCATAATCTGCGACTCGTCGATTGGCTGAACTCTTAATGACTCAATTTAGCGCTGAGGAGTGATAATAGAATCTCAGGCTATTAGCGCTAGATATATTACAATTATCTACTTCGGCACCCGAATCAATTTGCGAGACGTGATATGGAAGGAAATTCCGAGATGGAAACGCGTCGCGCCTAGCCTCAGTCTTTAGACTCAACCGCGTTTCGCCTACCTCCAGACATTCGACAGCCCCCGATTCCGGGGACCGGGAAACGCGGAATAATCGTATTACAAGGACGGGAGATTGGCGGAGAGAGGAACCGGCAGGCCGTATAAGACCTCGCCATGAAGAGGCGGCCATTAATGTTAATGTCTCACCTTCCCTTCCAACCCTCTCTTACGCAGCCCTGACTCCTACCGATTGCCTCGCGCGCGAATAACATCCCATATTTTAGCGGGATGAAAATTGCCAGGAATTCGAAGAGCGCGAAGTAAGCGAGTACGCGAGAGAATAAGAACTCAGAGATACTCCGCGATTGACACGTTGCCTTTTTTCTCCAGATATGAAACGAATTCGGTAAGTATATTCCTGGAATGCTTATTACACGTGGGTAGAAGAATTCCTTCTGATCGTTGCTAGTCTTGGAATTATTTCTTTCGAAGATTTGAAAGTCTTCCTCAACGAGATAAAATTGGCCAAAATTTCCTCGAGGAATAAATTTCTCGATTTTTCATTTTTCTTTTTTTGAAGCTTTGTTAATTCCAGCGCGAATGCGACGCGCCCGATATGTTTTAGTTGGTTTCTCCTAAGTTTGCCAGAGTTTCGGCTTTGCATGGCACGTTGCACTCGGCTACCTCATCACCAGCGTCCTCGCGGCCAGCTAGCCGTCCGCCAAGTCGTACGGCGAGTCTTTGCGGGGGTAGTTCTGGATATGGCTCGACGAGAAGTCATCTAGGTCCACACTACAGCCCGAATAACATGCCGAGGAGTAACTCGCCCGAGTTGAAATACAACTCGCTAAAACCACGGCGAAGGAAGCACAAGCATGCGCAGTTTTATTCCTTGCGTTTGTGCAGACGGCATCAAACCACTCATCATAATTATCAACTATACGCTGTACCCATAAGGAAAACTTGCCCGCATAAAAATAACGCGGATACTGTCACCGAAATCCACAAGAATTTCGCCTCAAATTCTGACGAACAGTCCCCCGTTTTACCGCCCGTTCCCGCGCCGAGGACTAGACGCGTTACTGACCCCTCGCAACACACCTATCAAAATGTCCCTCCGCCCGTTTTTCCACAGAATGTTAACGCTCGTCCTTCAGGAATAAAAAATCACAAGGTTTGTCAGCTGCTTATTTACTCGCATGATACCGTGCGATCCTTAGCTGACATCGCGATGCTGCGATTCTGCTGCAATTCTTCTTCTTCTGATATACGCAGATCCTTTTTAAATTTTAATTTAGCATCGTCGCGATGCTCGGCGAGGATCAGCTTTACGATTAATTCACCGCATGTGAAATACGCACTCTTAGACGCACGCACTGTACCCTCGAAACCCAGAGCTCTCGAAAATACCGAGGCAAGAGAGATCACGGATGCTCAGTTCCCAGCTATACGCCCTTCTCCAACTTCTAATTGGATATCGTATGTTTTCCTTGTCAAGCTGGACTCGGGCATCTATATAGCAACAGCTCTCGTGCATGTCACCCATGCCGCAAGTAAGTTTTCGGCTTAAGGGTCACAGACACGCACACTAGTTCCATGTACCGGACAGCTTCATATTCAAACGCCGAATTCAATTAGCTTCTTGACAAAAATCAGGAGAATCCGAGTCTCTTTTTATTTCTGGGAGACTCGGATCTGACACTTTCAAGGAAATATGGAATTGTCTGTAATAACTGTCGTTGTAGCTACTCTTGTTCCGCTAACTTTGTTCTCATCCCGTTTGCGACTAACAATTCTAAAACCTGCTCGAAAAACTAACCGTGCTTGTTGCAGACCGCCAACCTATACAACTACCAAGAACACTACCAGCAACACCAGCAAGAGCTGCAGCAGTATGGCTACCCGGTGGCCAGCAGTAGCTCGAACCAACTAACCCTTCCACTAACGCGTAGCCTTCATCACTCGTCAGTAGTGAGTCCCAGTCCTATGCAGACAGCGACAACAAATTCTTCGTCTCACGCCGTGCATTTAAATCATCGTCATTCTCTACCGCGTGCTCTGGTCCGTGGAGATATGGAAATGGACCTTGTTCACGATCATCAACAGCGACAGGGTGGTGGTAGCGGCGGGCGAAGACACGAGCGTAGAAAATACCGCAAACGTGATAACGAGAGGAAGCAGAAGCAGCAGCAACGACGCCAGGATCCGAGGCGGACTGAACCGCCGTTTACCTTTTCGAGGGAGACAAGCTTCAATCAAATACTTCAAGAACCTCGAGGAGGCGGGGTCCGGGAAAACACCTACAAGATCTCCTACCCCCATTACTACGAGGACTCGATAACCGAGTGCCCCCTAGATTATCCATCCTACGAAGGAGTCCCCCGGGAACAAAGGGAACGCGAAGTCGTTGATAGGTACTCAAATAGTAACAGTAGTCTTCGGTACGGTTCGGCTGATCCCCATCACGCAAATTCCACTGCTCGAGGTCGTAGCAGGAATAATAAAACGAATAATAAGACCAACAAGGCTAAAAGGGATATCAGCACGTCAAGGGATCCTCAAAGTCGGTCTCCATCCGCACCTCCTGCCACTCAGTACCCAGAATTACACTTCCGAGACGTCGGTCAGGAGATCGACGTCTGAAGGTAGGTCCAGGCTTCGCCCACCGATTACGGTTCGTCGCCTTTCTTTTTCTTCTTATTTTTTTCTCTTCTTTCCTCTCCCCCTTCACCCTTCCTTCACTTATGTGTCACTATCTTTCTCTTCCTTATACATCTCCCACTTCAGTCCCTGCACTGTGGAGAGTCACCCTCTCGCGAGGGTCGCGCAGGAGACCCGGGTTCGTCCGGGTCACTGCCTCGATTTAACACCCTCAACGGAAACCACACTAGGGAAGCGAGCGAGTCTCTCGCTCTTTGTCAGCTAACCGTAAGTGTTTTTAACGATGCTGATGTTACAGATCTGGTGTTTCTTTCCTTTTTCCTTATTCTCATTGTACGTGATGATTTGACATTGTTCTTTTCGTTTTCTTCTTTTCAATTGGCTTGAATCTAACATATGTGAGACGTTTTTTGAGTCACTTTTGACAACTCTTTGGGTTCTTTTTTTACTCATTCTTCTTATTGGGACAATCGAAGTCAGAAATAAGTCTGTAGTGGAATTGGATGAATAGCCCCTCGCACTGCAGACATTCTCTTTCAAGGAACAATGATCCTGGCTCACCAGCGTCAACAACTTCTTGTAGTGTCATCGTCCGGCACCTTTTTCAACGCTATGATCCAGCTCGAAAGAGATACATCTTTCTTCTCGTTCATCTTTCCCTCCCTTCTTCCTTCCTTCCTTCCTTCCTTCCTTCCTTATTTCCTCCCTTACTTCCTCCTTTCTTCGCCTCTCTATCTCCACCCCTTTTTCTTTCTCAACGTTGTCGTCAGACTATGGGTCTGCGGGACGTGAGCCATATACAATCTTCCTTAGCCCTCATCCCTCTGCTCCTCACCCTCACCCTCACCCTCACCCTCTATACCATACCTCCCACGTTTCCTGGGACTCTTAGCAGCGTAGCGTGCGCAAACACGACACCAAGAGGAGAGTTATGCTCAAAAGCCCCGATACAAAGCCGGCCTCATTGTGTGGTACAATGGCCAGCGATCTAGCTCGCCCTATTCGCGTATATACAGATGTATATATATATATAATTTATATATATGTATGCATATTAGTTGTATACTATACGGACCTTCACAAACGCGCACGTATGTACTACATATATACAATAATATAATATCCCTACATGTTATGTGCAGTGTGTATGTATCATTACATATATATATATATTTAATACTCGAGTGTAGCACGCATATATAGATACATACGACAGGAGATATGAAAAAAAATCACAAAATTACAGAAAAAAAAAAAAAAAAACTGCAATAGCAAAAAATAAAAAATGAAAAGAAAGTACGCACAACAATGACCATTGTGTTTCACTGTTTGTTCGTAGGAGGGTCCGCAGGCAAAGAGCGATACCTACATTTACTAGAAGAAATTCTTCCATAATTAGGTAAATCGTATCAGAATTTAGTTCATATATATATATATAATATACATCATATATAATCTTGAAAATAATTTCTTCTCTTTTTTGTTTCTCACTTTTTTATTTTTTTGTCGACGGTTCAAATCCGCGATACGTAGCATCACTGCGTTCATAATGCATCGCTACATATATATATACACATGTTCGATCAATATTTATATACATCATTCGCATATACATTATTGAATTGATTTTATCCATTTTTTATGTATACCTTCAATCGTCTATCATACATATATACATACCTATATACTTATAGATGCTGCGTTGTGTTAGCGAGGCTTTTGAGCTAACTGCACGTTTAATAATGCGTTCATTTTTCAATTCCATAGTTTTTCTTTATCTATTCATTATTTTCCTACTTTATTATTATTATTTCTTTTATTCAAATTACATATACATATGCGAGCCTCTTGGCGTCGTGAAATTGCCACCAGGACGCTATACCACTTCGACGCCATATACTCATATATATATATATATATATTATATTATTGCGTTCGCACGTAGGTATATGCAAAATTTATTTTATGCAATATTTATGCATACTACTTCAGTGTGTATTTTATACATAAGTGTGCGATTACAAAAAAAAAAAAAAGAAACGAAATGAAACGTCTGTCCAAGCATGAGCTTGCCGATTTCTTACGGCAAAACTAACAGCACATCAGATAATTAATACCGCTTTTTGATTGATACATTTTTATAGAAAAGAAAGCTTTTCTTTCACTGACAATTAGTTTTATCTCCTATGACAAGTTGGCTTTCCGGCTATCAAATATTTACCCTATTCACATGATTTATGCTTCTAATATCAACGCTGCTAGACCAATGGTCATTTGTCTGTTTGTTCGTCAATTATTTTCTCATTTCACTATACGCGATCAATCTTCTTTAAACATATCTTATCATACGTGTAGTCATCATCCCAATATACTTGAGTTGAATGAAAATTTGAGAGTTCTATATATAAATGCTACATATATGTACATATATTTGTAGGATAAATTATATAGGCATTATTTCATTCATTCGAAGTTCAATATCGCGTTCATAAAAAAATATATCAGATTTTCATCTGATATTTCTCGCAATTTTGAAAACCTGTATATATATATGTGTCCATAAATCTTTGAATTCTTTATTCATCCGTAGAAAATTCGTCCGAACGGTTTCTCTTTGTCTGTAATAAATAAAAACTTGTTCGATGTTTCAAAAATTCAGCCCTACAGACCGGAATTCTCGGACCTGGACTACGCCGACGTAGACTACCGTTCGTACGGGCCAATAAACTACAAAGCTGCCAGCATCGCTCTCCTGCAGAACCGAAATCAACCCTCCGGTACACAGCCTGAGGGAAATCCTCAAATGCGACGTCCCTCGATGTACGGTCCTCTCCACGACGACAACGAGGAACTACTCTAAATCGAGAACGCGTATGAAATTGGGGGTGAGAAATCTTATGAAAGGCACTGCAGTTCGGTATGGAGATGCTTCTTGTATATATTATGTATAATAAACATATTCTGCGGTCTAGATGCATCATGGGATCAACTAACGTACCTAAAACAAATTGGAAACAAAAAATAAGAAATTTTTAAAAAATATTAAACAAAAGTTAAAAATACGAAAAGTCTATGGATAGTGGGATGAGTTAATTGAATTGAGAAATGAGAGAGATTGATATACTTTTCGGTTCCTTTTTCTCTCTCTCTCTCTCTCTCTCTGACCTACCCTGTAACTGTTGCTCGGTGAATTGCGCAGGTATTATAATATCGTTAATTATTGTCTATAATATGTGCGTGTATATATGTATCGATATACATATGCGTATAAATATATATGTTGATTATATTCATATGCATATGTGTATAAGTAATATATTATTATTACCTACCCGCGTATATAACAAAGAAAATAAGAAAAAAGAAAAAAAAAAAGAAAATAAATAAATAATAAAATAATAATTTAGAATTTATTGTACAGAATTCGTGATAATATTTTACCGACTTAATGATATACATATAAAAATACCTATATATACATTAAATACAAATATCAAAACCATTGAATATCTATTATCCCCTCGAAGCACAAGCTAGGCTAGCTTAAAAGGGGAAGAATAAGAAAAACTAAAAGCAAATTTGAAGAAATCATCACTATATTTAAAAATCTATGTATCATTGTTATAGCATATTACTAATCATTTTACTCTATATCGAATGAAAATCGTCATTATCACATAAATCTATATATATTTCAAATCAATCGCCACGCCGCGCCGCCCCTCAAACGTTTTCATGCAGTCTCGACATTTCCTTGTTGAATATGAAGTTTGAGATGAAAAACAGGCTTTTTGGATTTCGAAGCCTTGATTTAATTTAATTCTTTTTTACCATAATTTTTTACAAATTCGTCTTGTTTTATCGCGTTGGCGTATTGTTGAATAATAAAAGGCTGTGCCTAAGGGTAGAAATAAATTCGCAAACAGTTTGAATTATTCAAGTAATTATTATCGGTGACAATTAATTATATATATGTATGTATATATATTATATGTGATCGATGAAAATTACATTTTAATTCAAACGCATAGCGTTTGTTCCTCGGTAGAAAATTACGACGGTGATATTTAGTTCTCGTTTTGTGATCTTCCGTCCATGAATCACCTAAGGCGTGTAAAATGTAAAATTTGAGTAGAAACGGAGATTTATTGTACACGTTATAATCGAACGAAATGTCGAGCCTCGCAACAGAATTTTTGACAAAACTTTCATAGTTATACCTATATCTGTTGCATCGTTTGTACTCATACCTATCTATCTACACCGGTTGTAAACAGGGTAAAAAATAAAAAATAAAAAAATAAAAAGTAAAATAACAAAAAAAAAAAAAAAATATTAAAAATTAATAATTGTTGTTATATTAGATATTCTATGGTGTTGCTGTGAGTTTTTAGAGTTAGGATTTTAGTGGGGATGGTTTACGGTCAGAGTTGAGGGGCGGCTGCCAACAGCTAAGATACTTTGGGCGACAGGGGCGAATAAGCGAAAGGGATAAAAAGAAGGGCTTGAGTATAAATTGCAGAAAATATTGCGTTAGTTTAAAACGAAGTTTCATTTTTTCACCCAATTTTTACTTACGTACAGATGTCTGTTTTTCGTTTGTGGTTTGTCTTTGTTATAAAATGATGGAAAAAAATCAAATAAAAAAATAGAATTTTTTATTTCCCATTCTCGTCCCGTTGCTGCGTTATTTTCATTTATCGATTGCAGCCCCAAATCACACGGATATTCGCGAATTTTGGCTTGCCGTTGTATATTTATTACGATCGTTTCATATGAATTTTAGTGAGATTGAAAAAAGAAATACGGATAGTCGGAGTGAAATTGACATTTAATTTCTAATTAATTTCTATCTTTTTAGCCGTTAAAATTTTTCTGATATTTTTCTATATACATATATACGACCCGAAACGCAGTCATTAAAATTAGTAAATTACTGTAAACCAGAGGCGACCTGCTGCGGCATCTCGTTCAATTTATTTAAGCAGAATACTCATATCACAATACGAAATTGAATAAACTCTAATGACGACGATGTATATGCTCATAAGTTATTAGTGTAAAATGAAATACTTGTTTCGCGAGTAATTGGCGTCCAGTTTTATTAAATCCGTATTCAACTGCTCGTTGAAGAACAATTTAATTATGCCATATCCTGCATTTATGAATGCTTGTTGCCATTCGCTTGAAAAAGAAAAAAAAAAGAAAAAACTAACGAACAAAAAAATTCAATTACTCACAATTAGATATTTACATAGTAAACTAGATGATTTTATTTGTTTTATACCCATGAATCGCGAACGTTTGCTAAAAGTACTTAGATATTATTTATTATGATATAATTGTTTCTGTTCTGAAACTGCAAAGACACGCGACGCAGTGAATCAGCCATCTTTAAATTGCCAAAACGACTATCCTTTAGTGCCCATAATTATATAAAAAAAAAAACGTTTTACGTTTTAACGTCTAAAGAAACTGTAAGAGTACGTAGCGAAGTATAAACTAAATAAACTAATAAATGTATATGTACGTGTGCCAAACACTAACAATTGGTAATAATATATTATATCATGACTCGTGAGGAGGTGCTTTTGCATATATAAACAATTTTGGACACTTTTATCGAACACTCAGAAAATGATATAATTATAAAAATTGTAATTATAATTAACATAATTAGTACTAATATAAATTGTTTCAGTCCGAGGGATGCGGTTAAATTATAAGAATGAATAAAATTTAATGTTATCTAATTAGGCCGAAGTTGTGAAATATTTAAAAAAAGAAAATGAAAAAAAAAATGAAAATGAAAAAAAAAAAAAAAACCAAAAAAACATAAAACAAACGAAAAACTATTTTATTCCAACTTTCCTGGTTGTTATCCTTATCAAGGAGTGTAGTTGTTGTGTATAGATATATTGATACGATTTAATTATTACACTTATAATATATCCTTTGCATCGAGACTATACATAGGTACATATAATATACAGAAAAAAAAAAGAATATGGATGCTGCCGAATGAAATTTTTGCTTCAACCATAAATTTGTACATTCTAACGTCGATCGTCATTTCGAGAGTTAAATCCATCGTTACAGTATATCATCCGTTAAAATCGACCCTCGATAACCATCCCCTACTATTCGATGAGTAAATTCTAACGGATAGTGGGCAGCGTTGCGTGCGAGCCCTTCGTCTTACGTTAACCTACATCTAGCCTGTGTCTAGCCTACGTCTTGCCGATGTCATGTCCAGGTTTTTTCAACTGAAACATGATATATTCCACGCCTTAACAATATATACACGATGATGAAAAGTCTTCTTCTTTCATCCCTTTTCTCGACAAGAATCTTAAATAACAGGATCAGAAGTGATAGGAGAATTTTTTTTACCTCACTACACGGAAACTTGTTTTTTTTTTCTTTCTTTCTTTTATTCTTTAGTCATTTGTTTATCGATTTATTATTCGTTTTTATTATTATTATCATTTTTTATATATACATGTATATGTACGTATTATCTTTCCTCCAGGTGACGCGACGTGCCAGAATTATATTAATAATTGTTTTTTTTTTTACTTCAACCCACCCCGACTCACCCCACATTGCCAAAGATAATAATTTAATTAATAAGCGGATCCGTATTTTGAAGCGCCTAATATATATATATAAATATATATATTACCTAATATACTAGAAACAACACCAACAACTACCTTAAGCTTGCTGATCGGTTGATAATCTGTATTATCGTTCTGTATAACTTTTTCATAAATATAAGCAAAATTTGTACGCGCCATGCCGTAGATAAAGAATAAATGAAAAAAAAAAAAATTAATAAATTAAATTATAAATATTTAATAACGAAAAGGAAGCAATCTCTTAATTATCACTGTAAGTTCCACACGTATTTTTCTAGATATCAGTGGACGCAATACTAAGATATATAGACCACCTGTACCATATATAAACAGATT
Source organism: Rhogogaster chlorosoma (assembly GCA_944452935.1). NCBI lineage: Eukaryota > Metazoa > Arthropoda > Insecta > Hymenoptera > Tenthredinidae > Rhogogaster > Rhogogaster chlorosoma. Next base: position 21,759,559 of record OX101803.1, on the reverse strand, counting down.
GTATTAAAGATATAATAAAAGATAATTGAAGGGATTTAAATAAACCTTTTTCACTGAATTTCAGTTTCACTTTATTGATTGCTACGTATATTTCACGACACGTATATAGGTACTGATGTGAAGGGGTTCGCGGTAAGAAGAGGTGAGTATAATGGAAATTTAATTATATTTCATTAATTTAATTAAACAATTGTAACGTGAAAATTTGTCGTGTGTGAAAATAAGGGATGAAAATCAGTAACTGTTGGTTACATCGTATACCTGGTTCAAATCCAACCACGTCCCGTGACAAAATATGTTTTTCACCTGGAAACAATTAATGGTAGTAAATTGGAAAATTTTAACCAAGCTGTATACATGAACTCATTAATTAAACCGTGGTGGGCCCAATTTGCAGCACGCGCTTACGTTTCACACTTAATATTACGGAAGCTATTAAACAAGCCGGTACAGAGTGGCTGTACGGCGACGGGGTTTTTAATCGCTTATGCAAATTAGAATCGCATTTAATGGAAAAACTTCGTGAGAATTATTATTATTAACTGCATGGTGAAATGTTGAGCAAGTAAATACGTAACTTGTCTACGAAGAGGAGGAGATCAGAGAAGAAGGTCAAGACCTTCGAAATAATTCTTGGCATTGTGATTGAGTAGAAAAATTGGGAACTAAAGGGTCCCTGAGAAGTTTAAATACAGTTTGAACTCTTTTAAATTAGTCGGAAAGCTCGAGGGTGGAGGAATTCTTAGGGAAAGGAGAAATTTGATAGAAGGAAGCGTTTGATTTGGCGAGCTTGCCGAGTGGTTCGAGATTTATTTCGGGCATTCTAATACAGAAGTGTTAATCCACGATAAAAGCCAGCCCTAATGCGAACGATCAATTCGCATCCCAGAGCGAAGCTAGCAATGGGGTTAGGAATAAAGGTAAAGACGAGGGAAGAACGGCGCAGATTCTGATCCGAACCACCAAATCAACGGACCAGGGAACCGGGGAACCGGGATACCAATCCCCTCTCGCGCCCTATCAACCCCCAAAACTTTTCCTTTCAGGTCTCACTTAACTCCGCATCCCCTCTTTCGCTCTTCTCGCCGACACCCAGACGCCCCTGATGGTAGTACCTACTCGGTTGAGTGAGGGACCAATTTATTTTAAAGCACACAGAGAAAGACCATCCGCCCTTCGGCGCAACCTATTCGCAACGATTGAAATTTAATTATACCCGTTTGCCAATTCGCGAACTGTGAACTGTGAATCGAGTTCCCGTGATTCGGGCAAAGGCCGCTAACCACCATTCGCAAATATATCGCTATGTGTGTGTAAACTGAGCTTTCTATCAGCTGGACTAACGAAGCGACTAGACCAGCTACTGTAGACCAGACTAAACTTCGTCACACATGTTTCTCAATTCGCAATTCGCGACTCGCAATTTAGCTGATCGAATCGATGCTGTTGTGCCTTTTTCGTTTTTATTCCCATCGGCTTTTGACTTGTTGTTAATTTTACTCGAGTTCGTGAAAGTCTGACGAAATTTCCACCCTCCGTGAGGGTAGGTACTTCATTCAATCAATCTTCCGACTTTCAGCCACGGATCGAGCTTTGCATCAAACTTTTTACCTCATCTTTTTCTCCCGAAACAAGATTCGATACTGTGCGCAGATTCTGTGTACAAAAGTTCGAGCTTTTCAAATACAATATTCGTTATTGGATGTATTGAACCTCGAAACATCAAACAATGGGATTTTCCGCGAGGAACTTACTTTATTTCTCACCATTTTTTTTTTCTCGACACTGAATTCATCCCGACGTTCTCATCTGGATCATCGGTGAAAATTTCCTTCAGAAACTCGAATCGTCGCACCGTGAAATCGAACTTATCTTCCTTCTATCTCCTTCAGCGCAATTACGAATTCAAAAAAGATATTCGATGATAATTTCATACAAAATTGCGAAAAAAAAAGGTATTAATTTTGGGAGATCGAGTAGCGCTAATTGATATCTCGTGTGTTTTTAATAGCAAGAAACTAAGTTTGGATAGTTCTACCTACTCGTAACAGAGTTAGAAATTTCGTCAAAGTGATGCGGGAATTAACAAGTGGAATAGCTAAACAGGAATAATTGGCAATTACTTAATCATTCATACTTTGGATTGGTCGGAAAGTCGGCGACTTAGCATAGGGTAGAAATTACCCAGAAACCCCAAGCGCGAGTGTGCCTAAGGTTAAATTTATGGTCACGGTATGGTGCCACGTTAACAAGGTTAATGCGTGCCAGAAGGTTTCCCAGACTTGCATCCTGGCTATGGTAAACCCCGATTATTGGCCTCAGCTACTTCCTACTTCTCCGCATCCTATTCGGCGGTTGTTGAAACTAATTTATTCCCCAAACTATAAAGTTATATAACATATATAATGATCTCTCAAGTCCGAAACACACCGGCCAGAAATCTTCCCCACGTCATACCCGGTGTCAAATGTTCTCCCTAACTACCCCCGGGATGACGTAGCCCGAAACCCTTCCTCTTACATCTATATCACACCCCCGAAGATACGGATCCGAGTCTATCCGGTTTCTGGACGGTCCAGGTCACCTCAACGAGGGATGATCGTCAGATTATTACGGTGGCGAAGCATCTTGGGGTTGGTTCACTTCTTTTCTTTCTTCGTTTTTGTTTTTGATTTTTATACATTCAGTTGAATGGGAGTAAGAATAAAAAGAATGAACGAATGATCAGGTAATTACGCGTTGTTGGCAAATAGCCGAAACTTGATTAGCAGGTAGTCTTATATCTGTATCAGCCTCCCCGAAATTATTTGAGACACGTTTCTTACCGGCAAAATGAATTACCCGAATAATTACTAAGATTGTTTTGAATCTTCTCGGCGCCGCAGCGAGTATTGTATAACAGCTGCGTCAAATTTCAAGAATTCAGAATCCACCAACGTCCGTCAACCTATTTATCATTCTCTCCAAAGTCTCTCTCCGAGCTTTATGAAGCTGGGCTTTCTCAAAGAGGGGTAGTAGTACCTATACCAACCATAGTCACCAGTCTAACGCTTTTCCCCGTTGACATCCCTGAGGGTGAAATTATAATACATAATGAATTGCGTTTATTATATTTCGCGATAATTTCATTAGCGGAGCTTTATGAGCGCGCCAATCAGTTTTAGGTATATTTTCTCCGTCTATTTACTCCTCCCTCTCCCCTTCGTTTGTTATTTTCAACATTCTTCATCCCTTTCTATCGCCGCGACTTGGCAATGGTGAAAAATTTGCAAAAATTACCACCCTGCTTTCTTTAAACATCTGCAAAAAACAAAAATGAATAATAAAAAAATGGAAACTGAATTGATAGATTGTAGTGGCTTTGACTGAGATTCAGTAGGAAATAGTCGTCGAGGCTATATACCTATGCGAAGCCTTTGACAAATGATGGGAGCTGTCGGCTGTCGTCAGAGTTAACTTCCAGGGATTTCTGAAGCTTGGTTAAAATGAATCTTTCCCGATCTACGTCGGTTCTGAAGGGTTGGAGGTTAATCTGATGGCTGCAGGTTATTACCAGATACCTGAATACCTACGTGTTGCAGTTTGTAACGAAATTCTATACCGCGTTTATAGCTTTGAACAAAACTGTAGGCGTCTGCAGGGGATAGGAAAGGGAGATCGGTTTCGTAATGGGTAAGCTAAGCCAGACAGAAAACCGCTAACTACCTCACTTCCACTTCTCCAATTCTAGGAAGTTGAATTCGAGAACTGAAGCTTCGAAGGACGTTAGCTGATCCCTAAATCTCTGGGCAAAGCGTTACGATCGGGGCGAGGTCCTTGTTTAAAAGAAACCGAAGTAACTTTTTCATCCCTTATATCCGTTCTCTCTTTTTCTCGCTTTCTAAGTTCATCGGGCAGCAGGGTCCCTTGCGAATAAATTATAGCTACGGTAAGCAGGTTTTATTATTAGCCCGGAAAACAAAATGACGGGTTTTAACTCTCAGCTTAAATCTTCTCCCGGGTTAAACTCATTGGGAGGTGGATATAAATTGCGTTCAAATAAACGAGGCACGACATATTTTCAGGGAGTTTAGAAGGGTCGTAACTTAACCTGATCTCCCAGATCGAATAAACTTGTCCAAATGTTGCCGAGAGATATATTATCGTACATCCTGCACTCCCTCGACTAACAATAAAAAGATCCACCCTCTTTAGTTGCCTTATACCCACAGTATTGTTTCCCTTAGAGTTCCACGTGTTGCTGTACAAAGAAGAATTATTTTACAAACTTTCCTCAACCCTGCAACCCTTATCCTATCTTCTGATATCTTAAATAATAATAAAGGATATGTACACAGAAAATCGTTTTCTATCTTACAAAGCTCGGGAAAAAGCTTGATATAATACAACTTGTGTTGACTCCAAGTATTATTGATATCCTATAGCCTTCTGGCTTGAAAATATTTACCAAAATTCTCTCATCCATTTTCAGATTATATATCATAGAACGGAGAAGAATGAAGAAAATTATTTCTTCTATAACATCGTGAAAGAGACGTAGTTTTATTCCATCATCGATATGAATTATCAATTCATTTCATTTTGACATGAAATTTGAAACTTAATTACACGAAATACATTGGCTATTGAAAAATCGATCATCAACTTCGGTTACCAATTTGCGTTTTCAATCGCTATTTCATTTAGTTATGAACGTATAACTAGCAGTCCGAAATTAACCCGGAGGGCTACAGCAGCTAGCCTGTTCCGAAATATGCATTAGGTTGACTCGAGCTATTCGCGTGGAAATATGTACATCGATGCTTGGACGCTGGATTTTTACAACGTCGGAAAATATGCGGGTAGAAAATATTCGATAAATTTTATAAAACGTTTAGCGATTTTTATTTTATTTCTTTCTCGAATCATTGGATCGCCGGTTTCATAATTTTCCCAATTTCAGCTAACAGGTTTCACAATTTTCTTTTTAGTGATGAAATTTCCCACCCAGACTCTCTGCAAAATAATAGTCTGGCAAATATTATGTACATAGTGGTAATAATACACATTAATTAAAAGTATCTAGTAATAAACTAAACCCAAGTCTGCTCCGCGTCTGCAAACTTACATGGAAATTACACAGGCTGGTTAAACTCGAGTTCTGGCACCCCGAAATCTCTTTAGCCAAAACCCAAAGCATAAAATTTACATCAAACTTAAGTCTCTCGCAAAATTTATACTTATATTTGCGGGCAAATATCCGGGTGCAAATTCTAGTATACGCTGTGGTACATCAAGTACACGAGTATATAGCTTCGGCCCTTTATTACAACGATAATTGTAATAATTAGATGAATGATAATTGTGGGGAGCAGAATGATGTTAGAAAGGGATGATTCAAGGCAGTTTATTCCGGTGATGATATATAATATATAATAGATACCAGCATCTGATTTATTTCTGTTATCGTAATAAATTTGATGAAAAAGGGAATAAAGGAGTTTCTGGAACGAAGATTCCTGAATGGGAAAGAGAATATCGCAAAGCCTTGTCTTCGCAATGGTCAGTTTTATTGGCAGAATCTCAGAGCTATTTCATTGCAAAAGAAGAGAGTGAGAGAGAGAGAACGTGTTCTTTGAGCGTCTAGGTATTATAGGCTCGGTCTAGATCCTTATCCGTCTCTCCCCACGAACGACCTCGTTTTGTTGGGCCATTTCAGAGGCAGCCAAACCTGACCTGAAAATATCACGAGGTATAGGTATAAGGTGTGTATATATATATAGGATCTAGCCGAAAGTCTTCTCTTTTCATTCGATTTTCGATTTAAAAGAATATCGCCCTCGGCTACAAGGATGTTCGTCCCTTCGTCCGGTTTTCTCGAAGTGTGTTTTTTCTCCGGGAGGTAAAAATCAAGATTTTCAAGCAAGCCGAGTGCAAGTTGGAAACGAAAGAAGATTCTAAGACCCGGAAATCTTTGATACCAGCCCTGAGGCGAAAATGTGATCGTTCAAAACGCGGTTCGTAGTCCGGAAATAAAAAATTTCTCTTCAATTCTTCCCGAGTAATCGTTCCCCGTCGTATATATATACAGGTATATATATATTTATACATCCACTATGTACCATCTATAGCTACAAGGATCGATAGATACCCTACCCTAGTCTTAAAACATCTGAAGGTGACAAAAAAGTATCTTTCAATTTTTTATTACTCCAGATCCTTTTCCACGATCCCTACTCACCCTTGACGAAGACATTTTTTTTTTTTGTCTTTTATACATACACCCGATCGATACTAGGACTCGAATCCTCGCCGAGGACGAAGGATGTACACCTTAAAAAAAAGTAAAAAATGGAATAATCTCATCTAAAATTCGTCACAGAAGTTAGAGGCGTGAAATGTGATGTACTAATGTCCTTTCAACAGCCGTATATAGCAATTAATTAAATTGCTGGAGATATTACATACGCATATGTAATATGTATACGTGTCTGTACTCCATATAAGTGGCCGTATGAATTGCATTCACTTGACCGAGCCTCTAGGTACAAGCCTACGCGTAATTAAAGTTGAGGTATTAAAAAGAGTAATCGTAAAGGCAGGTAGTCTCGGTTTACTCGTTCCATTAATTAGTGATGTTTCGTTAATTGCTCACCTTATGGAACACGCCCTCTCGTCGCGTGACCTTAGTGACAATAAATAATAATAATAATAATAATTTAAGTGAGGAGTGGTGAGTGGCGAGGCTCGAATCCTGTGGCGACAATGTTTCGCCTGCGAAGGATTGCTTTAGAAAGTTTTAATAAACATAAACTTGTACCGCGGAGTGTTCATTAGCGTTAATTATTTATTTAACTTCTATTTGATTTATTTTTGATCAAAAAGTTTCACTCCTCTCGCCAACCCTCCGCTTCAACTATGCCGAGCAACCATGTTACGGATGGATCTATAATATCAGTCAGTTCACGTTAAGCGGATGAAAATAAATCGAAAATTCATCCCCTTTCCGATTTCTGTGTCATTTTCTTTACAGATTATATGGACTAGATACTTATGCCTGTATATATATAAGCGGAGTATCGTTAGAGAGTAGAAAAAGTCTGAGCATCAGACAAGTCAGAATTCAAGCCCGTTTCCATTCCCTTTTTTATTTTTTTGTTTCTCTTATTTTCTTGCGGGAATAATTTCACAATAATTTAGCCCGTTCTCAGTTTATTTGCACCACTCGCGAGGCCGAAGACATTTCCATATTCTTGTAGGGTTAATGCAAATTAGGATATTAGCGCTGGATTTATTCAAGCAAACGCTTATACCTACCTACCTACCTACTGCCAGAGAAATACGAAAGCTTATCAAGAACTCCTGCCTACCCTGTAAAAGATAATGCGAAGAAATCTTCAGCCTTTTATTAGCCTCGCTGTATTACTGCAGTACGTACGCTATTTGATGTCTTGTAATTCAACGCTATTATAACGTTTATGGGGGAAGAGAATCTCTAAGAGCTCAACCACCTCGGACTAATTATACTTACCCCCCAACAATGGGAGGTGAGTTGAGAAAATACGAAGTTGAAAAAATGAGGAGAAGAAAATCTCGTAGGAAATATTGAAAATAAAATATACACCACCCTGCAGAATTTGGGGATGGTGCATATATATTTCGTCCCATTTCACCAACTTTATATTCGTTCTTTGATCTTTTCGAGTCTATAAATCATTCCTCAAAGCGTTCTGCTATTGTTACATAAGCACACGGAGTCAAAGGTACCCAGAGGTAAGGGTTCGTGTAAGGGGTGTACCAAAGGTAAAATGGAGAGGATGTACAGTACTTGCAGGTTGGTGTGTGTGCGCTCTTGCTTGAGTAATAAAGAAAAGCAGACGGGGCGCAACGGGAAGAAAAGAAGAAGAAGAAGAAGAAGAAAAAAAAGTAAGAAAGAAAAATGAATCGAGTGGGAAAGAAAAGGAGAAAAAGAAAACGTTCCTTCAAGAAAAGCGACGAATCGAATAAATCGAATGGATGAAAACGGTCCAAACGTTTTGATCCGATCGTATTATAAATTGTTTTTTCATTGCCATTCGGTAGCCTAAAATAACCACGTATTCAAATCCAAGTTTATTGTTTTCATTCAATCAATTTTCTCCTTTAAATCCCTGCAAAAATTTCAAATGAAAATCTTTGCCATCCAGTCGTTTGAAAAAAAGATAAGAAAAAAAAATACTCATCATCTCTGTTTGTTGTTCGAAAAATGTTTCACCAGACAGATTTTTGGGTTGTTGTATGATACGTATATACATACATCGGAAATGTGATTTTGCATGGTCAATACCGTACCCGATTCACACTGGCTAGTGTTTTAACTCCTAAAGAAGAATTTTAAATGGGATTTAGAGGAGCATTAAACTGAAATAAAGGGGGAAGAAAATCCGCGAGTGGTATACGTACTTCTACCTACCCTGGTCATGGGCGCAACCACGTGGCTATTAATTTGAGCAATTGCTGGAAACTTACTTATAACGGAGACTAAACTCCCAGTTATTTCTGCTCCGTTTAAATACTATTATCACTGACTTCACCCCCTCTCTCTAGGGCTCTTTATTCTTTGAATGAGCTGCCCTCTCTCTCTCTCTTTCCATTTCTGTACTTTCCCTTCCTCACTTACTAATTGATCTATTTATCTTACGTACTTATGTATAAGCTCTAATTAGGTATAACTCGAAGCTATTAACTTGCTGCGTTTGTTGAATTCGCCGTCGTGCCCAGTACCCGGTACCCTGCACCCGCCAAATTTCAGTTAATTTCACCCAGTCACAGTGCTGCAGTTCTTGCCACGTCTATAACGAGATCTCGGCTAAACTTTCGCAATAATTGCTAGGAACGAGGTAGTAAAAGCTCGAGTATCGATTGGGGGAGTTTACGATTGAATCGACCAATCAGCTTGAGAGATTAAAGCCGCAGAGACGGGAAGAGAACCGCAAGCAGAAGGGTAGATTCATTGAGAAATTTTCCTGTCGCAGTTATGGAACGAATAATGAGAAAAAGGAGGGGAATATTTTTATTCCTAATTGGTGAAAAATAAAAAAATAAACAAAAAACGCAAAATAAAAATTGAAAAAAAATTCAATTACAAATCGGCGGGTGTATTGTCTTTCGAAGTTCATAACTAAGTCATATTCTACTACAGAGTCAATTAGAAACGTCTTGAGCAATCGCATTAACGAGGTAAATAACTTATTGTCAGACATTTCGAGTCAGCTACGTCGACGCGATGATTAAATACATTAAAGGATTATGCCCAGGGCGAGTCCTTTGTCCCTTACTTTATCCTCTCCGACCTTTCAGGCACGACTCTCCCATCGTTAGTAGAAACAAAGAAATCGATCATTCCATCTTCGAATAATTCCACTCGCCGATTTACCTACTACGTACGAAATTTCGGCCCGTTGTCAATGATTGAAATTGCCAATTACGCGTCATAAAATTTGGAGGGCCCGTTGCCCATTTTGCCAAATACTTATCGCTGCCAGACTGCAAAGTGCGCTGGATCTGATTTATTCAAAAAGTCAAGAATTTTCTACCCTCGTTTCGGAACTCGTTCAGGGAAAGATCTCCGAAAGCCGTGAGTAACCGAGACACCAAACAACCCCGAAACCAGGTCGTTAATAAGTTCTTCCGGTGCGAAGGTAAGTCAATCAGAAGTTGCCTTGGCAACATTTTGTTAATTACAAAAGTTTCTTGAAAATGTCCGGCGCGTGGGCCCGAGCCGGTTTATACCCTCGCACTTTATCCCTTCGGTTCTTCCTCTGGCAGGACTCTTTGACAGATGCTTATGGTTCCATTAGATGAATAATTGCTGCTAAATTCCCGACGGTACGAAGCGACGTCGACGGCTTTGTCTCACGGCCTGGGTACGCCAGGCGAAACTGTATCCTTGAAATCTGGGGGTAGATAAACCGATTTGTAGATTTCGCCGAGGTCTTGTATTAAGCATAGAAAATAGCGGGACGAGGGACCTGCGAGACTCTCCATTCTGTGAAAGATTTGAATTTTCACGAGCTCGCAGCAGCAAGGGGCACGATAACTTTCTGATAAATTGACAATTGATAAATGCGAGTCTCTCGCGTCAATTCGTAGTTACGTACTGCTTGAGAGTTTGAGAATTTATCGGCAATAGGTGGGTGAGAAATACAATTTCCTGGGCACTGGAAAATCTACGAAACTCAATTCTCCTTTAAAGGGTACGCGCGGCGCACTCCCCCAGCCTCCAGCCTCCTGCCTCCTGGTTCTCTCTCGCTCCGCTTCCATCTCTATCCTGTCGCCCTTCGTGAAGCTTCGCGGGTCTTTCCTCTAAGAAAACACAATTGAACACCGTTTTATTAAGAAGTCAGAGGAGCGGGAACAACCGGCTTAAGCTTTGCCTCAACCCCGGACTCCGCCTCGCTTTCTATTCGTATATAGGATGGGTATAGGTATACCCGTACCCGTACCTATTCCCCTTTCTCAGTAGTCACGGCGTTTCCAGTTCAGACAGCGTTATTACAAGCGCCTCGTTCGTTTCAACGTTTTTCTTGAATCGTCGAGCGGAAATGACGTCGTTTCTTCAACGAATATTACACAGTTATGGGTACTAGCGTTTCACAATACCCCGCGATGCTGGATTGTCCGATGAAACTTGTCAGTTATTCACACAGCTGGTAGCTAGCTAGCTAGGTATACCCATAAGCGTACATACGTATAAGGTACGTTCTATTATATGGGTATGGGTATAAAGTCTGGAGGAATCTTTCTGCAGATGGAATAACTTCATAAATACGTCTTACTCTTCTCGTTCTATAATTAGTTTCGAATGTTATATCCCATCTATGTGTGTATAGAATTGAAGAACTTTATAAGATATATTGCAGAAGCACTATCCGGCCAATAAATCTAGATATTGCAGGATATATTCACAATTTATAATAATTTGAATGAAATAATAACGAAGCCATAGTTTATCTGTTAATTAAGAAAGTAATAGACATTTTTTATATTCTCGTTAGGAATTAACGACAATCCGTACCAACGTTCTAATGAAACCGAGGAATCTAGCATTGGAGATAAAACTGCGTCCGCAGGAGTAAGAGCCATTAAATAAAAAAAAAAACAATTTTAAAAATAAGAAAAAGTAGAAGAAACTGGGATCTAAAGTAGACGGCTTTTTTCCTCCTCTGCGATTCAACTTTTCCAATAAATATGAACTATTATTACGATTAGCATCTTCCTATGAAAGTTTCACTACGATTTATTTTCACTTTCATTTTTTTTTTTTTTTCTCATTCTTTTTTTTCATGAAATAATTCACCATCAGAATTATACCTGAGTGGAAGATCCTCCTTTGATGTTAAGAAAATAAAATCTAGAACTGCTTTTGATACGCTTCAGAGAATCCCCGATCTCGGAGACAAGAGGCTTTATCAGACGAAATAAAATCGCAGGAAATAAATGACTAATTATAGAAGTTCGGTGACGGTGGAAAATCGTTAAATCGAGTTAATAAAATTCGAGTGAAACATGCTTGTACATATATGGGTATATCTATACTCGCGTGTAAGGGATGTTAATAATGAACCTGTCGTATTGCATTCAACTATTATTAACATTCTCACGTCACCTGAATGATTTATCTACGTACCTATAATACGCTCGTAATATCTACAGCTATACGTGTACACGGTTATGATGGGCGCCTTCGGGGATATTGACCCTGTTCGTTGTGCTTTAATGCCACTTACCACCTAAAGCTTAACACTCGCGTAGCTTTAAGCGAGTAATTAAAGGACCTACGCGTCGTTAGACGTCCCAAGGTCTCGTTAGCCCGGCATTGGACACTGCGGCGCCGTTTCTCGCCGGAAAGCTCTTTTCCCAAGTTTGGAGTATTTTCGAGGGAGGATATTCGGCGAACTTTCGAGCCGCCGTACCAATCGGCTTAAATTCTTAAATATTTTTCTAACGATTTTTCAGACCCCCCTCTTCTCCTCTACTTCATCCTTTTGCCTTTCCCATTCTTATTTAGCCGCGTTTCATTCATCGGTGAAAAATAACCGGCGATCAAGAATCAAGCCCGGCACTGGCTTCACTTTCGGTGGTTAACGAAACAGGAAAGATTAGATTACAAGGCGCGGTGTTCCTTTGAAAAAGACATTTGTTATTCTGATACGCGTTAAACCCTATCAGCTCCAGATCGCACCCTACGAATTCTACTGCCTTCAAACACGCACTCAGTTCCGTGCCGTTCGTAGGTATATACCTAAGCAATAGCGTGATTTACCACATTTCATTTTACCTCGCTTCAATTTCATTCGGAAATCTCTCGCCCGACGATTGCTAGAGTGACGGTTATAACACGCTCTGTCATTTTTTTTTTTTTTTTTTTATCGCACTCTCTTTATACTCCTATAGCAAAGATATACGAGTACGATTCACAAAAGAATAAAAATAAATTGACCAGACCTTCGAGTAGTTATATTAATTATTTTCGAACAAATTTTAAGGTTCGTATGCCTTATAGGTGGTTGAGCAAAAGTTATCGCGATGGAGAGAAATACATATGTATATATTATATATAATATGGCGAAAGTGAATATTTTTTATTTACTGAGTAGGTACTGGTAAACGATTGAAGCGGTACGTTTGTCGAATTGATATTAAAACTTGTTGAATTTTTGCGAAATATAAGAATATATATTCCAACCCCTCGATATACATAAACCGTACCCTATATAAACGTGTACGTACGACACAGCTTTCCTCCTGCCACCAAACTCTATACAAACACCGTACCTTATTTTTTATCAATAAAAAGTTTCAAAGCATTTACTATACATACATACATAAGTATATAAGAGCTGTAGCGAAAAATGTTTCATTTTCAACAAGTACATCTCCTTACTCGACGAGGACCTTTTGACGATACATTTTAATCGATAAAAAATCATTCCACCTTCACCCCAATATGCTCGGACGATTATTGTTATTATTATTATTATTATTATTATTATTACGCGTATTATTGTCATTATTCAAATTTCATTTCGTTTTGGTAGCTTGTTGTAGGAAATCAGAAAGCTTTGCTCTTCAATCGAGAATCTAAAAAGCTGCCGGCGGGGGTTTCGTACCCACCGGAGGCTTTTGTTCCTCGAGTTTCGCACTGACGAATGAATCTTTTAATTCATTGAGAAGCCTACCTCCTAATCGTGTTACCTCTCCAAATATTTCAGGCATGAATAAACATACCGTTGGGTTCTACTGTTCTCGAAATATGGCTACCCCACCTGCAGGAATGGCCTTTAATTAATTCCACGGGGGAATTTATTTCTGAATAAAAAAAAAAAAAAAAAAGAAGAAAAAAAGAAAGAAAGAGAGAAAAAAGAATTAACGTCTCTCCGCAAAAACCGCGACCAACTTATACGAAGACCAGAATTAATATGACAACGAATAATCAACCGAATGAAAATGATACAGAAATAAAAATAAAAATTATACACTTGCGATTAGACAAGTCAAATATGTTAATTTTTTCTAAAATCATGGAAACTTATTTTATGGTGAAATTGGGTGAATTTTTCAGTGAAATATCTCGTCGAGTCTGTAAAATATGTGTTAGGTATTGTTTGTCGGATTTCTTTGAAAATAGATTGTATTCAAGGTATAGCTGGCTAGAGAAGCCAAGTTCTGTAGTCCGTCAATGAGGCGTTGCGGAATACGGAGCAGCCAGGGTCTTGTTATTTTGTATTAAGTGACGTGTTGACAAATTGAGACGCCGCCAGAATGGCAAGCAGCTACCAAATTCGCGGAGGAGTAAACGAGGACCGTCGCCGGAAGAGAGGTAACCGCTTTTACCGCCACCACCGCCATCGAAGCTGCCGCCATCCCCTTGAGGTGTCGAGGGAGTCCTGCCTCTCCAGCTTTCATCCTTATACCCCACTATTGGTTCGGGTGGTCCCGAGGTGTGTACGAATTAATGAGAAAGCCCCCAAACCCTTCTTCCACTTCATCCATTACTCCTGTCCTCCTATTCCCTTCGAATCCTTACCCCCCCTTGTCGCTCCATTGCTCGTATATATCCTTTTTCTATCTCCATTGTCAGCTGATGGAGCGGAAGCAAGTAATTCCATAAAAGAAAAAAAAAGAAAAAAAAACTGAGCCGATCTTTGCCTTTGAATTTTATCAACCTCGAAATTTATTCTCACCTTTACATTATTATTATTATTATTTTCCTTCGCACGAGTACCTTTATTATCATTATCATCATACTTTCCAGAAATTAGAATTCTCTCTGTGAAATAAGAGCTTTGGGTGTAAATATTTTCCCTTTGAAGGGATAGATATTCAATGGGTTTTATATATACCTATATACACCTTTACAGGAGGTGTTGGAGGGAAGAGGGAGAGAGAGAGAAAATGGGAGAAAAAATGTGGTATTGAAAAATTGGAAATCGAATAAAGCTTTGAGCATGCAAAAAGGCCGAATCTCGTCACAGTAGGGATGAAAGTATGGGGTGGTTCTCGCCGAGGTACTGATTGAGAGAAGGGTAAAAAGCTGACCCTGTCATTGGCAAGTTCCACCTTTTCTGATAGCCTCTAATCTATAAAGTACCGGTAGAGACGGCTTGACCTTTGGCTCCACACGGGGGCAATCGGGAAATGTCACCACCGTTAGCCCTAAATCAGTCCATCACATAAACCCTCCGCAGTTGAGTGTATTTTTTTATTTTTCTCTCTCCCCCTCTCTCTATTCTTTACGTTTTTCATTTAGGCACCTTCGGTGGAAAATTTTTCATCTATTATTACGAGCATAACGATGCGTGGTTACTGCGATTAATCAAATTCAAAGATCGCGGAAAACGGTCTGTTGAACTTTGAGTTTTGGTGGGAAACGTGAGTTTTTTCATCCTCTTCTTCTTATCGTGAAAACTTATCTTTTGAGTAAAATCGTAGGTAGGTAGGCGGGTGTAGGTGAAGGTGAAAGCGGTAAGGATTTTTCTCTCGTTTCAAATGGAACGTCGGAAATTTTAGGTTCAATTCTTAAAGGTGAATAACGATCTTGAATTTCACAGCCGAATAACAACGAATACGAAAGCAACCAGCTACTAGGCACCACTTTTCGGGTGTGAGTTTTGGGCTGACGTCACCGTAACTCCACTTAAACGTTGCTCCGTCGGGGCGATCGTTTCCTCGCAGCTCTTTTATCGGCTTCGAAAGCAACGCAGGAATCGTTACGATCGTACCGAAAACTGCTTCGAACCCATTCAATTATGTAAATAATAATTTTATTCCAAGATAGGTTCCTCCTGTAGGCTACTCCTCGCACTCGAGTGTTCTGGGAGTAAGTGACGTACATTTCCTCTAGCGAATTATTTTACCTCACACTTTCACCCGAATCACGTTCTCTTTTTTCACTTCCCAAGACATTCCATTTAGGTATACGTACATACGCACATATACAGAAGATAACTACATGTGTACGTCTGCATTAATACTAATTCCGAACCCAAGTACTGCAGCAATACAGATAATGAGAGGCTGCTGTCTTTAACGAGTTTCGTGCGGAAGAGAACTTTCCGAATTCGCCAATACGAGCCGTAATTTGGGTCTTTGAAATTTGCTTTGAAATTGTACTATTTGAGATAGAAAAATGGCAAGTCTGCTAATCCTTTTTTTTTTTTTTTTTCTGGAGAAGAAATGTGAGATTGGCGACACCACTAAATATTGTATAGCCATTGAGGGTGTATTTTCCAAGAAATATGATCAGGAATTACCGGTAGAATTTTTTTCTTTTTTGGCTCAAAGCACTTTGCAAATTTTTTTAACTTACATTTTTATTTTTTATTATTATTATTAAATATATTACAAGATCGATTCCAATGAGCCGTATACTTTACTTGTTATTCTTGTATAATGTGGAGAAAGTGAAGTTAGTTCGGTATATTATAATATATATTTGCAAAGGGTGTTTTCTTTCGCAACTCAAACGCGTTCGACTGACGGGGGGGGGTTGAAGTTTTGTGTGTCTAAAAAGCGCGGAGTGTATAATATACATGTTTGATGAAATTGTTGATTTGATTACCGGGTGCAAATATTGACCGAAAATTGATTCCCGACCTCTCACGCAAAACCCTATTGCATTTGATAATTCATAAATCAAGTTCCCGCAAGTTTTTCCGATATCCAATAAAGTCCAGGCCACAAGCACATCGGCCTCGGGTTAGGGATGAGGATATGGATATCGCGGCGCGGGGGAGAGAAATAGGAAGAGGAAAGAGGGAAAAGGGAAAAAGGGAAAAGGAAGGGTTTTCCTGACCACACGGTGACGAGCATAAATCGCTAACCTGACTGCGTATAAACATCGCTTTAAGGAGCCCCAGGATTACCATAACGCCGACTTAACGTAGAAAAACCTCTGGCAGCAACTGGCTCAAACTTATTCGCATTTATACATACGTATATCTATATCTGTATATCTATATATCGTACCAGGTAACAGATGTTGCCATCGGAAAATACAAAGTGCACCGGCGACTGGTGATTGAGCTCGAGCTAAAGTTTCGCTTCAAATTTTCCCAACGTCAGCATCGCGTGGTAGGTAGGTATCCAAGGCCAATATATGCAATAGAGAAACGGAAATTCTGCCACAGTGCAAAATTGCTGCAGCAAGTAATGAAAATTCCAAAAATTACGACGCAAGTAACTTTTGATATTCGTTCTTTTTTTTTCTTTTGTTCTTCTGGAATCAAAAAATTTTACCTACCATGTTATACAGCATCGATCGATTCAAATATGGATCCAAGTTTTTCCTTGCTCTTTCCTCTTATGTTTTTTTTTTTTCTTCATTCTCCAAGAATATGGCGGATACGTTCGCAATAGAGGGTCGTCAGAAATTTGTTATCCTGGCTACCGGAGGTAGGAAAAGGATCATTTCCACGCGGTCGGGTTCAACTAGGGTGACCCTTTGACCGGACATGTTCGTGCGACCTCGAGGATCGGTGTAAAAAAAAAAAAGAAAGAAGAAGAAAAAAAAATAGAAAGAGAAAACTTTGCGGTTATATATATAAGGTTCGACGATCACAAGGACTCTCGCATTCCTTTTCACAGGTTTCTTCTCTTTTTTTTCCTATTCCTTCTTACCTTTTTTCCTCCTTCTCCCTCTCCACCTCCCCTGTAGGAAAATATATTCAATGGGAATAGAATCTGCATAGATTTTATAAAAGTTTTCCCTTGGAAATGGGGAGTGAGGGGAAGAAAAGCCCATTTCGGAAGTTGGCCTAACTCGCAATACAATAACGGCAGACGTTCCGGTTTCGAGCGATTTTATAACCGGCGTATAAAGTTCCAGTTCCTGAAGGCTCGAATCTTTCGGTACGAACTACCCAAAAGTTAGCCACTGGTTTTAAATCACTTTACCTTCCATAAGGAACTCGGATATAAATATTCATGTAATATAAGATCACGTCAATCATGAATATGCAGAATCATTTTACAAGTTGGTGGCATTCTTTAAACTCACCCCCTCAACCCTTCATCTTTTCTCCGGACTTCTTTCTATTCAATACATGTCAGACATGAGATTTGGGCTACCGAGTCAGAAGATATTACATCGACACTGGGTACAGGTGAAAATCCAACTTCCGTAAAATGATTTCAGTCTCTTATTCGAGTACCGAGTATCCATTCTCCTTCGTTTCGTATTACAAGACTGCTTCCACTTTCGCTCTTGTCCTTACCAAGCCGGTCTGACTCCCTTGGTCTTCTCAGTGAGCTAACGCGTGATCTACGACTGAATTTCCTAAGGGGGAGACCACGGGCTGATAGCACACGCGTCGTGCCTTCCAATAAATAACACTGATTGCAAGATTCCGTAGGATTTGCAAGCTGGTTTAGAACCCGGTATTCTTCTCGTTTGCAACAAATCGCTGCTATTTCATCTCGTTCAACAAGGTCAGATGAAATTTTCACTCGCGGTTTAGTAAACGTTAATTAACTCTAGTTAATCACGCGAGAAGTGAGACGTGGATGAATTTTCAACGAGGAATTGGAATTAGGGACTAGCTCACTCTGCTACATGGCAGGTATATACGGTATGGTCTGGTTTGGTTTGGTTTGGCTCTGTTGGGTCGGGTTAGATTCTACGACTAGAGAACCACGACTCGAACAGAGATGAGATAATATCCGCCGACTACCAACTCCGGGATATTGGCGGCATAGCAGGAGGTACAATTTCCTCGAAACAGAATGCGGGTCAAGGAGCACGACCAGCTTGCATTGACAAACTGTATGTAATGTGACGATACGTTCTCGTAGATTGATTCAAGCTTTATTTATTCCTCCAGGTACTTCCAGGAATGGAAATATCCAGGTTAACAACAGAACCCTCAAATTTCTTCAGGTACAACCCGCGAACACAGATAAAGTCGTTTTTCTTCTTCTCAGTTCACTCGATACGAAAATCAATCCAACGATATCCAAAATTCGTAAATATAACCAGAGTTTTCTATTTTCCCTGCAATTGTACGAGGGGCTCATTTCCCTTGATTCGCTTCTTCGTGTCTTTACCCCCCTTCCAATTTCCAACATGACTTTTAACGAACGGTAGTTGGGTATCTGCCTGAAGTATCTCGGTGCCATCAAAGGGAAGAATTAGGACGGCTTGTCTCTTTATCCCAAAAGGAAATATTTGCAAAAAATAGTCCTTCAGAGGGATACAAAGGCTCCTAACAAGTACTGGCAGTATACTGTCTTCCTCGGCCCGCGAAATAACGATCTGAATTCATGATGTAAGAATTATATGTATATACGTAATTATGTACATACACAGATTACTGGAAACAAAACGTATATATAGGTACATAGCATGCACATGAATTCGTACTCGAATTGTTATTTAATTAATTAAACTAATCAACGCCACTCTTCGTGCTGTTAGCTCAGAAGCTTCGAACGATTTTGCTCAGGGTTGAAGGTATTACTTGGACGGTAAAACATCCTATCTCTTGCCCTCGGGGGATTCTCCCGTCGCTTCTCTTCGTAGGCGTTCAACTTGCTGTTATACCTATACTCGATGTTTATAAACTCGTCCTGCAATGTTAGTTAGTTGTAACAGTTCACCCTTCGCATCTCGCGTTTCACGATTCCTGCAGGGTTTATACTTGATCGTACTACCCCTCCGTCGAGCTCGTGAAATGAGTCATGTTCAAGTCAGCCTTGGCTGAAGTGTTGAGGGCAAATGATTTTCTGTGTAAACTAGACGAGCATCAAAAGGACGATAATTGGTACGACGGTCCGGAAAGTAGAAAAGATGTCTGTTTCCAAAGCTGATACGAGAAATCCGCGCATCTAAATTCGTGCGTTAGTTCCGGGCAGGATGAGGGAGAGAAGGAAATCAAACGAGTGAATTGAACCATCTCTTCGGTTATTTATCGTTATCCAAGAGAAATTATTCCCTGCCAACCCTCGATTTCTACCGTCAGAGTAACTGGAAGTCAAGCTAAGCTGAGACAAGACAAACAGCCTGACTTTCCGACGTCGTTCTTGGGGTCCGGTTGAAATCGATAATTGGATACGCCGCCGGGATATGCTTACAGCACTATATTTGTACGGGGGAAAATATTCGCGGATTGTAAAGTTCGAGCGAAGGTAAAATCGTTGGAATTTTTCTGTCCCTAATTCGTTGATGCGGTTATGGGTTCTTCCGGGGTGATTGAAAGATACGGGATTACACCGGGACGCGGCCTTCCTTGGAACAGTTGGAAAATATCCTATTACCGTGATGGTACCATAACCACAGGTCCTACCACCATCACCATCACCATCATCAACAGCAGAACCACCAGACGGCGGAGCAACGCGGAGAATTGCAAACGCGCCACCGTACATCACCCCAGATATTCCAGACATAAGCTCCACCCTTTCCCCTGGAGGCTTTAAGGAATGGTAGGACGAATTCCACGTCGAGTAAGCATTGCCAGAATGAAATGAAACGACGCGTTCCTCAAAATCATTTATTAACATCTGTACGAACAGCGAGGCCTCGACAAACAGAGATTACGAATTCTTTTGCCTCCCAGGAGCAGCTCTGTTTGTACAACGTTACATTATGCTTCCGGAGAATTCTTCTTTGACCTTTTATAACGATTCTATCGCGTATACACGTCCGCGTCGCGATGCCTAGTACAGGTAGAAAGAATTAGATAATCCAAAGCCGGGCGACACTGAACAGAAACTGTTTGAATTATTGAGATGGGGACGCGCGCCGGGGCGGTTTGGTAGCCCGGAGCGAAACCAATTTTCGCAAGCGAGCTTTCACATTTACATTTAACCGGAGTATCTGCTACGGAAATAAAGCCACGCCAGCGGAAGTTTGCCCTGCGGTTCTTCGGATATGCGGTTAGGTACGAATCTTTCACCAAATTACTCCTAGGTCTATACCTCGCGTTGCGACCCTACTCAATAAACAATAAACCCTGAGGCATCCCTTGGCCACCTGTCAATTCATCTCTCATTATAATTTGCCCGCAAGTTATTGACGATTATTTTCATATTCAAACCAATCACCAGGCTTGTCCGGGCAAAAATTTGTGAAATTATTTTCTGAATTGAAGCAGTGGGCAGAGGTGAAGGCGGTAGGAATGAAGAGACGCGAGTTTGGACACGTATCGATTCGATTTCTTGAGATTTGTGCCACTATACTCGGTTTTACAAACAGAAATAAGAAGGGAATAACGAAATAAGGGTCGCGGACGCGACCCGACTAAGAAATCCTAGCCGACCTTTATCTTCGGCTATGTGGGTATCAGCTCGCATAAATATACATATAGGAAGCATAGGTATGAGATTTTCTCCATACACGCCCGATCGCGGTTCCCCGGGAAGATATCACCAAGGTAAACCTATTTTGGCGCGAACTTTTCGCTCTTGAGACAAGGATTTATTCGCGAATCGAAATCGAGCCTCTATACCTTATACCTTACCCACCTATCTATACCCACCTCCAAGGCACATCTGACAAAGGCTTCTTCCTTTTCAGTCACGCCGGAAACCCAATATGCCTCCGCTCAGATCGAAGAACGGCTTTTAAGGCTATGCCAAAACCACGTGTCGATGCCAATGTAGTTGTGGACGGCCTCGCCTCCGGGTTCACCTCAAAGTACTCGATATATCATTTCCCAAAGATTCATCTGCTCCCGTTCTATAATCGATAAACATACCGGGTCTTATTTCAGACAGGCTGCAGCTGATTTTTGTTTCATGTTTTCCTCACGTTTTACCCCCCGCCCCTATTTTTCGTCATGGTACTAGTTTAGCTCCGCTGTCCCTTTCAGATATGTGCATAGGTATATATCCTTCGAGTCTAATCATCGCCATGCACAGGACTAATTGGAAAATGATTTTTGAATACGAAACAGAAGACAATGTGATTATTGTACTTCGTGGGTTTCGTCGGTGAAGGCAGAGCCAGTGTGCCTGCCTTTGGACCATGATGAGATGAGATTATAGGGTGGCAAGATCTCGGCTATTGTGTAACAGATACTTTATCGCGTTAGCGCGATCGTGGATGGGCGAATCGATCAATGATCGCCTATTGTTTAATTTTAATCAACGGCAGTGGGGCTCCCATTGTGTCCGAATAATTACACAGAAATTATATAGCCCTGGCGCCTCTGGTAAGTAATTGGTGGGTTCTGAAATCGTTGATAATATACCGCATGTATCGCGTACCTATATCAATATAGGCCCGCGAAATTACGGCGAGTCTTATTTCCTGCCTCGTCAAATCCCCGGGCTGAAATTAGTTCCTGTTTCTCTAATCCGTTGGATTTTAGGAAATAAAACCTCTTTGCATAATAACTTTATTCAATAAAGTCCAGATTCAAATCGCTACAAACCTCTCTCGACTTTTGACTCTGTATCGAATAAAATTGCTCAGATTTCAATCTCGCCGTTTACATTTCTTACGCCGTATCACGCGAGCTAAATTAATCTTCTTGGTCGGTTTAGAACGGGAAATTTACTCTCAAATCGCCCTTCAGGATCGGCAGACATTAATTTTTCTTGAGATGAAGAGAATCTAGCAAATACGGATAAAATCCGTCAGTGTATTTGCTGAGTTTTCATTTTCGTTAATCCCTGGTCCGGTGGGTTACGGGTGGTGGGTGGTGGCTGTTGTACAGTTCTGCAGAGAGTAGTAGGTACGTGGCAATTTCGTAATTGCCAGGTAAACAGAGCGCGTCTCGAAATGGCCGTCCAAACATCAAGTGGATACACGAATCAGCGCAAAAGCGTTGTATTTAGTTTTCAGTTTCTAGTTTCACCAGCTTATGCTGATAACGGTCTGGAGAATGGAGCCGCTGGTAATAGGAAGTGGATGTAACCGGAGTTTAGCTTCCCCAAATTGTTTGACCTGGCAAACAGAATCCTATTCGAGTTTCTAAAATATAATCATACCGCGCATTAAGATGCCAGATAGGTATTACTTTTTATTACAATTTAAACGAGCGAAAAGTAACGCGCCATTATCGCGGTTAACAAATACGACAAAAGATGCTAATTAAACAAATTTTCCGGCGCGTCAACAATTAAGCCCGAGTCTCGGATAATCGGCGTTGTTTTTGGCTCGACAATTCAAATCTTACTTCAAGCGGTTCGGGGTTTGCGTAAGATCCTTTTTTTTCTTTTTTATTTTCCGAATTTTATATAATTATTATTTTTATTTTTTTCTTCTCCTCAGCCGGAACAAAAGACACTTTGGTGGGAAAAGAATGGCACAGGGGGGAACCATTTAAAATTAAAATTACACGCCTCGGAAAATGATATTATTCAGTAAAAAGTGGTCCTCGCGGTATACGCCCTTCGTAGCGATGTCAGACGTCTATTTCTCCTCTAAATTAGGTAGTAGATCATCCTCCAAAAATTAACTCGTAAGTCATCGTATAATCGTCTAGAAAGTTATTTTCTAATACGTTTTGAGATTTCTCTCTCTATAAATGTATTAAGGATTAAAATCCTTGTGGGTGTTATAATGTACGCGGAATATACGATATATATGTCTCGGTGAAATGCAGCGGGGCAATTATTTCACTATTTTATTTACTCAAGTTCTATAATCCTCTGAATTTACTTAAATTTTAAGCTTGGTTCAGCACCTTGAACCATAAGAGCCACGAACTCGGCTCGTAGTTTCCACTAATGATGTAACGTTACCGTACAAAAGCCTGTCTTAAAGCTGGCTCGTTTCAAGAAGGAGACAAAAGTGGAGCTGGTACACCGTCCCCGGTGTCTAGAGGGCGTGAATTGTCGAGTGGGTGAAATATGCTTTTTGTGGAAAAAAGATTAAAAGAAAAAAATAAAATAAAAATAAAGCACCACCAAGTACGGTTCTCATCGAAAGCTCTTATTTAAGAGAATATAAATCCAACCCTATTTAACAACGTATCTTGACAGGGTCTGGGCTGAGATTTAATCCATGAAGAAACGCCCGAACCTTTTCAAACTATCCCTTCAGCAGAAAGGATAATGATTTTCTATATACATATATATTTTTTTGTTTTTTTTTTGAGAGAGGGAGGAAAGGAATATAATTCATATACTATAGTACACGATGTAAGGATCCTGATTTCCGGCTTGTACTTATCCCAGGGAGAAATTCAGACCCTGTATCTTTGCCAAGAGTATAAGAGTAATGCAGGAAGGAAGCGCTGTACGAAATGCCAAATAAATAACGAATGCATATCCCATTGAGATGACAGCTTCGCGCAATCTCGATACTTTGTTAGACGTGTCGTAGCTATATGTATATATTTGCATACACAAACCGTGAGCGTTAAACTGCGAGACAAACGATCGCGTGGATTGGCTTGAGAAATAGACTTTAAGTCCATAGGGAGTAGGGACTTGATCAAAGTTTCTATCCACGTTCTATAACTGATCCTGAATATTCATACTCGAATTTTGGATACATTAATTGTATCAGAAATTTGACGGAGACTTTCGTTTGAATGAGGAAACACCTGGAATCATTCCGCCCCTGGTTTCATTGATGAAGATTTTTGATTAAGACTTGAAGCTCGAACACCTGTTACTGCATTTGTTATTCGGCTACCCTAAAGAAGACGACAAAGCAAGGAGTCGAAAAGTCAATTATTCAATCTATGCCCCCGATCCTTAATGAAATTAATTAAAAGTACCTGGCTGGCTTATCGTCAGTTCGAAAGTTTCACGAAATTTCTTGTGGGAATTGACATGTTCTTTGGACGGTGTGAAAATACCTCGAAACAATTATTGGATATGAGATTAAGCTGGTTGACATTTTTTTATTTTTTCAACAGTAATTATCTCTCCGCACTTTTCTTTCCCGGTAATTTACTGATTATACAAAAATGACAATAAAACTTTTGGCAGAGAACCCTCTTCGTTAATAATTCACTAAAACAAAAGGTAGGTACTGACATGACAGCTTGCAAAACCTGACAGCGTATCCCATTACAGGTAATAATTTTACTGGTGAAAAAAAGAATTCTTTTTTTTTTCCTTCCTTTTTGATGCCACTTTTTTTTTTCTTTTTTTTTTCTTCTTCTCTTTTGCTCTCAAGGAAAATGAAATTATATACAGGTGCCGAATATCTCCCTTAAGGTGCTTTTTAATGTGAAAGGTATTGCCTTGTCCATTTATAAAATTGCTTCTTTATTATCGATTTACTCAATTATTCATGAGGTGAGGTAAGAAAGTAAAGTAAAAAGCAAATTATCATAAAACAATACCGTTCACGTATTGATTATATTCATTAGGTTATCTGGGAAAGAACTAAAATGCGTTATAGCTGGATGGGAGTGGTTTTCTTCGACCATGAGAATGTCTTCTTTTGATTATCACGATCGATTAGACGATATTTAGATCAATAAATCGATCTATAGTTGAACGAGTTCCGTGAAACGTACATCGAAATAAGTTATTACAATAATAAATCAATGGATAGAGCTCTCAGGATCAATTCCACTCGCAGGGTAGCAGGTAAGCCGTTGATATACGTTTCCGAATATCGTAAATAATGACTATATACCTATAGTATCGACGAGGTAAATAATAACCGAAATACTTTTATCACTTATAATTAAGATTTATTCCTAACATGCCAGTATGTAGATAATTTCCACCCATCTGACTGCTAGTTATGTCCACATCTACCCCTCAGAAAATAAGCTCCGAAATGCAACTAAATAGACCTCGCAGTTCGGTCTTGCGTTCTGATTAGAAAACCGCAGGGTCTGAATTAAACCCAGATTACATACTGAAGATGGTTACTGCGCCGCAACGAGACCGGAGGACCTTTGTCTCTTAGCCAAAATATATGAGACTTGTTACCTGCCCGAAGTAGCTTGATGCCAAGAGATTCGGGATATTATATTTTCGAGTTCAGGATTCGAAACGTTTTTTATTTATTTCATTCATTATTCTGTATCTCCAAATTTTCTAAAGCCGCAAATTTCTCGTCGCAGATCGTCGCAGTCGTTTATACATACCGACTTGTAAAATCCCTTGCGAAATCTTTCGCTGACTTCGGTTGTTGTGACATGCATTAATAAACCACTTGGTGAGATTAATGTCTCGTAAAAGGACGACGGAACGACTGGACTACCGCTTCTGTACTAATGACAATCACCGCAGGACCTATCTCCCCGCTCGTGTCTTTCAGATCCAAGTAACATGAGCTAAGAGCTATAAAACTGTTCCAAGAGTGCTTCTTGGTTTCTACTATTATCGCGGAAGTCATCGGAAGTATCATTGCCTCTGATTGTTTCTTGCAAAAGGTAAAATATCTTCGTTAACGAATTCTCATTTCTTTCTCCAAGTCCATGCAATTTCCTGGTTATCGACGTAACAGAAGCCCGTATCGAAGTCGCGTTGCCGAACCTTGACCTTTGATATGGTTTTCAGGAACCATTGCCATGCTAATGCCATGTAGGCTGGCCTTGTAGAGAGTTGAAGGGGTTGTAACGTCGATGAATCGATCGCTATTCAGCGTGACGTTTGAACTCGAGACTTTGGTGGTTGAGAGTTTACACGTTGGCTGGGATGAAAGGCAAGGGGGTATAAGGAAGAGGGTGGATTCTAAGAGGGGAGTTATCTGAGCCTTCCCTTTCCCTCTTCTAGTCTGTCATATATTAGCTTATCTCGGCAGTATTTCACCCTCGCAGTATTCCCACGCTTCGCGACTCGGCGGTGGTTGGCTAAGGGAGGATAGGCAGGGAAGGGCTATCCTTGATTCGAACCACAAACGCTCGCGGGTTGATTTTTCGGGTATATCTACTCATTGGAATTTCACGACCCGCTCTCCTCTCCCATAAACTATAAGTAGGCGTACTAGTATCATGCGTATACATGCCTGCCGGTAGATGATTCGTAAAGACACATTTTCCCAGAAAGTCTTCTGCGACTAGGAATATACATACCGGAGGCAGAGAGAGGTAGATAGGTAGATACGCCAGAAGCAAGTTAACGGTGGGCGTAGAATAGGGACTGGGACTTGGGCTGAAGGGTAGAAGGGAGGATTTTGAACGCCTAAGTAAATAGGATCAAGATTCGTGTAGGGATAGCTGAAGGCTAAGTCTAAGGAGTAAGGAGTAAACATCCCTTGTTTAGCCTGGCGATGGCTTGATTTTTTTCAGATAACAAACTATACACGCTGCCCCTTAATCATTTAACGCTATTCCACCGGCACGAGTACAGGGTAAATCTCCAGCGTGCTAACTGATCAAATTTACATTTCATCCCCGCTATTGGTTAGTCGCTATATTCGATTCACCAATCCCAATATATTCGATTCCTAATCCATTCTGTTCTTTATCCTTCGTGTAACTTTTCTCAAACATGTCGCGAGCCCCTAGCCTCCGGGGGATGAAAATGAAGACTTGAATTGTTGTTCTAGTCAATTCTCGACCGCGTACATACATACTTGGGTCGTTCACGCACCAACACGCCCGCAAATCTTTCCTCTTTCGAGAGAAAAGGCGTCGGTGCCTTTTTATTCGGAGGAAAAGGTGCGCAAGCTCTTCGAACCAACTTGGTACTCGGCCAGGCGTCGCGAAATCCCGGCTCGGACATTCCCCGAGGAACTAAATCAATTGCACTTATTTCTAGTCGAAAGAATCCGCTTGCTTTTCACCCTTATAATGTCAACTACTTTTTCTTTTATTCCCGCTCCTCTTTTCTCCCCGTTCATTTTTCCATCTTAGTTCTATTCCTCATGCATGTATGCGCGCAAAGTCTTTCAAGGGTGGGGAAATGATAATACTACTATATGCTAGAGTAGTGAGGGGGAAAGATTTTCCTATTATACTTCAAAGTTAAGTTTTAATAGTCCTCTTGAGCGATCTGAAAAGACTTTTGAAGTCGAGCTTGCAGCGAGTGCATATAACGAAGGAAATAGATGGAATAAAAGAGTGAAAAAATGGAAAATATAACTACGGTCATTTTCTACAGGAAAAATATATCCTAGGCTCCGCGATGCGAAGAAGAGTCTCTCGCGTTCAAAAGACCGTTTTCAGCCCGCCCGCGCATTCTTAAGTGTCGTAAATCTACAGGATAACGAAAAAAGTAGAAGCTCAAGGAGCTACTCTATGGAGCAAACTGTCGAGTTTTTATATCCCCTCCCTTTTTATTCTTCTACCTTTCAGCTTCTTCTAGGTATACCTATCTTCCATCTCGCTTTATCTCTGCTCGAATCGAATCATTGCATACATGTAGAGCCGGGTATACAGTTGACGACAGATTCTCTTTATCCACCCTTCTCACAGATCATTATATAATCATTAAATATATTACGCAGCCATTGAGAACTTGACTCGGTTCGTTATACGAAATTGCGTTTAAAATCCTGTCGTAGTTTTGAGAATATGAGAAAAATAAAGAATAAAATATATGTATTTATATTGCGCCACGTGTACGAGAGGGTGGAAGGCTCGCAGTAATATTAATTGCACGGGGGCATGGCATGGCATCGCATGCCGCTCCTGGAACGCCTACGTCAACTCGCGCGGATCCTTAACGAATGGAATAACATTTTTAAGGAGTTTTAATTTTTATAATCCGCGGTGGCTTAACAAGATTGCGAGATTTATGAGGACATAACTCGGTGCGGCGTAAGTGATGAAGTGCTGCCCTCGTATATACCTAGCCAACGTTTCACCAACCCCTGGACCAAACCCTCCGACACTCACCACCGAATCCCAACATGTTATACCCCGCGTACATACAAGCTCATATCCCAACAACCACAGTGTCTCTATACGCACGTGTGTACTCAGCCTTATCCTTCACCCCCTTCACTTTGTAGGCCCAATAATTTTACCCGAAAATGTCGAAAACTTGTCGAAAATAAAGAAAGAAAAATCTCATTTACATTTTCACTGAAAATAACGATTTTTCTATCCGGGTAATTCGACTACGTGAATTAGGGGGTGGAATGTTTCGTCCGTGGTTAAATTCCAACGTTATTTCTCAGGAAAGAAAAATTCTGCTAACCATCAAGCTTCAGAAAGTCTAACGACGTGGTCGACTAAAATCTCATTTTCGATATGATTCTTGCAGCACTAGCGTGGTTCCCTTCATTCGTTCGTTAGCCTGGGGAAACTCAACGCCCAAGGAAAAACCTTCGCCGGTAAATAACTCGAGTCTAGAAGCTAAAATGTACCTATACGTACGATGTGATGTGTATATATATATTTATGTAGCTCCAGTGCAATTAAACTGTCATTAACCGCAGTTCGGTAGGGAGGCTTGAAAAATTGACGTCCCGAGTTCATTTTTTCCTCTTGGAATGAAAAAATGAAGAATAAAGAGCAGAGGGAGAAGAAGAGAAGAAAAAACAGGTAAAAAGAAATTATTCACGGCGTCTCGCGTCGCCTCACGTATTTCGGTCTACTCAAAGAATCATATTGTGGTTTAGGCAAATGACAGGTTTTGTCAGAAGCATTATAAATCTCAACGGAAAGACATTAGGGAAAAGCGAGCTACTCAAGTTCGCCTCGCCTCACTTCACCGCCCACGTTTTGCCTTACGTTCCTCCGTCCCACGTGCAGCACCACCAGTAGGTAGGCACCATAGTGGAACGGGCTTCGGGGAAACTCAACGGGTTTTATTCGGAAATAAAGGAAATATTAAATTCTGTTTCGTTTCTTGGCTCCCCCGTAGCGTCGGACGATTCGATATGAAAAAACAATTTACATTACGAGTCAAATATGAGAATTTATTCCACCAGCCACGCTCTCGCTAGCGACATTTCTGGATTATTATATAAATATGTATGAGCTTGAGTGAAATATTATTTACTCACCGACTACCGCGAGGACCGACACAGTCTCTCCTTTAGACCCCGACGCTGATCTACCCCAACTTTCCTTTACCATCATGCGAGTACTCAAGCCTTCATTAAAACGAAAGATAATTTACTTAATCCCAAAATCCCTGAAAGAAAAATAAGTGCAACGTTCGATGATCGAGAATATCGTCGGCCGAACTAAAGGATGAACGTTCCTACTAGCTAAGGGATGATCAAGCACTCGGTATACACGAGCCAATAAATCTTATCTCCCCGTCTCTTCCGCCAGGACATATTTCAGGACTTATAAGATGAGGCGAGGGATAGTAGAGTGTGCGTAATTGGTCAGATCATTTCGGACCTTTTAACCCTTTGCCTAACGACCATTTTTCCGGAACATTTGACTCGTCAGCAAAAGACATACGACTCTGGGCGATGGCAGAGTGGATTAATTGCAGAGGGCAAAAAGGTTCAAGATCCCATCCATAAATGGTTTTCCCAAAAGTTTTAGGCTCCTTTATAACCGGCCCCTATGTTTTTCTTTTCCCCCGAGACCTGGAGGAGCCACCCCACGCCCCGCTTCACATTCAACTCTAACGGGACGACGATAAAAAAATCTGCACTCCTCTTGTCTGGACGATAAGAGAAATAAGAGAGATGATGGGTGAGGAAAAGTTTCTTTTCAAACCCTTGTCCATTTTACAAAAGACGAATAAAGGTCGTCGAATAAGAACTGTGCTTATATGCTTAAGTGGTTTCTTCGCGAATCTCCAGATTTCCATTTTAGTGTTCAGAAAAATATCACAGAATATTCATTATCGATCTACGGCATTAATTTTTTACATCCGTTATACTCTATGGTCGAAATTTACGATTTGTTTCCACGTTTATAGATATCCGATCGTTTTGCAATACGTATACGATACGGTTGATCAAGTTAACGACATGGGAAACGATCCTCGGTCAGTTTAGAACTCTTGGACCAATGCACAAAGGAAGTAGTCGCGGAATGGCAGACCCAGACGGATATTGGTACAACCGCATGTACAATTCACGCTGCAATAGGGACGTTTCTCAAGTTCCGAAACAGGGATCATACACCCGTGACGTTGAAATTAATCCGACGACGAACATCGATCAGAAATCGTATCAAAGTACAATTCTAATGAAAATTCTATCATCCAAAAGATGCTGAAGATATTCTGTCTGATCATCGCTAGGTGAGTTAATACCGCTTCTCCAATTACGTGAAATCTCTGTCACATATCTGCAATGTATCAATAATCCAAGGTAACATGTAATGCGTGGCTGTTGAAGCTAGCTAATATATACTAACGATAAGACGATGAGCCCCTCGCTCCGTTCCACGGTTCTTGAGGTTCGCTGAGCAGATCAATTCCTCCATGGCATCGCCTTGTTGTCTGGTACTTGGAGCTTGGCGTGTAGTTAAAGCCGATTAAAAAGTTTTCGTAAAATATATATAAGCATCGTGAGTAAGAGAAAGTGAGAGAGAGAGAGAGTGAGTTCCTTGCATCTTTAAGCACTACTAGCCACCAGCACCGCGGACTTATACCGTCTGTACTTACGTACAAAACTTGAGAACTTTACGATGCCATTAAAAACTGGCGAGGGTGTATAGTAGCTGGTAGGTTTGGGGCATGAAATCGGGGGTTAAATTTTCGCTAAAGGAATCGTCGGGGAAGAATTTGAAAGGGGCGTTATTGCGTTGTTTATTGAACCCCGCAGCATCAGGGAAGATTTGGCATAAGCCATAAAAGTTATCGGTGATTTAGAGTGCCTCTTGATATAAGAACACGTGAAGAAAAGAAAGAAAAAAAAAGAGAAAATTTTACGCACAAATTTCATCCCTCCTCTTGATTTCGAGCTTTTCTCTCTTCTTTTTCTCTCTTCTCTTTTCTTCCCTTGTCCAAAGTCGCACTTCGATTCTCCCGCTATTTTGCTTTTTAGCTTTTTAGCTTCAGCTTTGTCTCGCGCTCGTCCTCTCGCTTTTTCCCTCTTGAATAATATCGAACGTTTAAATTAGATTTCGGGACCTGGAATGAAGCCGGTAGCGAGCCCAGGCAAGGTAGGCACTGTTGCAAATCTCGTTAAGTGCGCTCTGTCGCTAAGTATTGACATTTCCGGCCTCAGATTGCTTGCGTTAATCTTTAATATCATTTTCAAACGCAGATAGATCACCGAAGTGTTTAGGGGACGCGTTTGCTCCAGGCCTTGGCGTTATTCTAGTCAAAATTTATCGGGATTTAACTCCAACTATAAAGCGTTAATAGCCACGGGGATGATTTAGTCGATTATTCATTCAAATTTCACATTTTTATTTCCCCTTTTCCAATTTATTTCACTCCTTCTTTCATTCATACAAATTGTTTCATTAATTATCATCCCGCATCCCGACGTGCAGGGATGGGTTCTATAAACTTGAAATGAACCTGGTGCGCGCACCTGGTGTTTGGATTAAAAATAATATCCATACAACCAGCGGCGCCATCACACCTGGCCAGATGTATCCATTAAACACTTTCCGGTTCGATCTCGTTCCTGGAATAATTCTAATTAGTTTAATGGTAAACAATTCGCCGAAGGGCATCCGGGCATCGTTTGACGTGGATTTTAATTGCTACAAATCCATAAAATCGAGTGAGAATTTTTCTCAACTCTGTCTTTTTTTCGTCTTCTTTTATCAGAGAGAGCAGACTTCGGTTCAACATACGTCAGGGTGACGAAGATCGGGCTAACGTCTGATTGGGAGGCATTGATGACTCCTTGAGTGAAATTTCTAGGGAATAGTCGCTGCATCTGGGGTTAAGCGAAGTGGATTCTGTACTTCTATTAGGGAGTGTCAACTGCAGCGTCAGTCTGACTTATTCACCCTTTTCAACGAACGAAATCTTCCAGGGCACCTGAGACGCAGAGCTATGCAGTCTGGGAGTGGCTACGAGAAATGCTTCTACTTTTACCTAAGAGTGACACGCAATGGAAATCCTCAAGGTTCGTCGCAGGGCGTGGAATTCGACATTCCAAATCCTGAATGCCGGCGTATACTGGCCCAGGTATATATCTGGGCACTTTATTGCCTTGGAAAGTGATTTCCTGGAGCGATCAGCATCTGGGATATAAAAAGTTGGCATATTTATCGAACGAAACACTCGCGAGTATGTGGCATGTGCATGAATCATCCTCCCCTCACTGCTACGAACTGTAGAACGAATATTAACCGGATACAGCTAGTTGATCAGAGAAATTATTTACCTTCAATAGCCGCAGACGTATATCTATGTACCAGAGTTCAGTTGAATTAACAAGCCTGCCAATGACTTCTATTTCGTTTGACAAGTCGCGAAACCGCTCATTTCGAGTAATTGAATTGGTATATGAACACGGTGAAGGGATTATCAATATTCCCCAACACATTGAAGCGCGGGGGATGATCGCAAAGCGCAAAGCACGGTGCTCTCTGCGCGCGTATCCTTCAGAATTTGAAATGGTGGAATTAGCGGCGTTATATGTATATAGGCACTGCGTAGAGAGTTTAAATTGTATTAGATGGAGTTGGGTAGAAGAGCCGTGGAACGAGTAGAGCGGCTTCGGCTCCTCGTACTGAGATGAAATTCTATTTTGTATGGTTTCAGGTTATCGCGGTGATATAAAGCTCCAGATATAGTATAGCTACACGAGAGTATATAACCGTGCCGTGACAGTTTCAGGGGTCTTCTCTCCGTGGCGAAAGCCCGCCAGCCAGTCACCTCGATTTAATACCCAACTCTCGTGTCTCTCGCGAATGCACATGTATACATCTGTACAGATAACGCGATACTGAATATAGACACAGTTGTATAGGTTAGAGAGGATTATAGTTACAGGTACGAGATGAAATTTCTCTGCTAAAGAATATAATATAACCCAGATTGCTTCGAATCGTTGCTATATATATATCCTTTCATACCACAACGTTATAGCTACTATATAAATTCACGGTTACGCGGTAGAATGAAAAGAAAAAATAATACATGAAATGGAGTAAAAAACTAACAAATGAAAGCTCAAAGTTACTATCGAACAAATATATAAATATATGTATGGTTATAGTTGTCAGAATATTTTTGAATTCAAAATGACGGAGCGAGTGCAAAAGATTTGTGAGATTTGATTCATGCGTAATTCGGTATAATCGCTTCTGACATAATTGGTCTGTGAGGCACTGGATCCTTGTTAAATACCCTCTCATACGTGAATCTTGAGCTTTGTGGAAATTCCAGGCTAATTCGTTCTTCATTCTAGGTTCGGTCTAGTAGATTATAACACTGAATCTCTTGAGCGAAGCTTCCAATTAGCGTACACCGTATATTGCGAATAGGATAATCAAGCTTATTTCATTAAAAACAATTACCGGAAAATTTCACCACTTGAATGAGATTTTCACCGGATCTACACGCGCGCCGTTTCGTTATTGGTAAAAATATCGATTGGCGATCCTTCGGCTACTAAATATTCAAAGAATGTCGAGACCTTGTGTTTCCGCTTCACCCCAAAGGGTCAGAAAGTCATCTAGAGATTTCGAGGATTCGAATTGCGGACGTCGTTTCTTTTATCGGTACTTCTTTCCCGCTCTTTCCTCCTTCCGTTTTCCTCTTCTCCTACTACTTTTACCACTTTTACCACTTTTCGCTCTACCAACCCGGCTATTCTTTTTCGGTCTAGAATTTTTCCTCACCACCACCCTCACGCTCCTCAGCTACACTTACTCGTTATCAGAGCTACGCCATTTCCCGTTATCTTGCGCGTTGTTTCAATCTCTTCTCCCTTCTTTTTTTTTCTTCTTCTCTCTTCTTTCTCTTTTATACCGTTTCGTGAAGCCGGATCGTTTTTACTCCTGGATTAAGAGCTCTCACGATCAGATTGTCAAAACCGAATGATGATGTCGAGAGACAGAGGAAAAGAATCACCGCAGAAAGGTTATAAGTACGTAACTTGAGGAGGAGTTAATATTGTTTGAATTTTTATTATCTCATAAATTGACAGGTATTTGTGTACTCGTATGATCGATTGAGGGTATTGATTTCTTTCAACACCATAAAGCGACCCACGAAGCAAAGGAGAGGTAGAGAGAAAAAGAAGGAAGAATTTTATCCTCCGACCTGGAAGATTAACCAGTAAACTATACTATGCTAAACAGGATCGGCGGGTCCTGCAGGAAGAGGAACCCAACGAACTCTGGGACATTTTTGTCCCCTGGGGTGCAGGTGGGATGATTTCATCCGTACCTCTGCCTTTCAAGCAAGGGTCGAGGCTGCCTGCGTCGACGGGGCCATTCGGGTTGTAATCCAATGACCGTGGAACGTCAATTGGCCGTTTCTGGGATGGCCAATTTCCAGGTCTAATCAAATCTAAATAAATCAGGATATTGCCGTGTTAGTTTCCACCCTTAAAACGCCTCGCCTGTTCAATCTATCTACGTACATGCACCCGTCATACGTGTATTTATCCATATATAGTAATCCATCGCGTACGTTACAAACATGAAAATAAATTGAAACCCTTTTTTTTTTTTTTTATTTTTAATTTCTATTTTTTTTTACCTCTTTTTATCAACTATTTTTAACAAGGTACATTCGCCATGGTTGGAAAACTCCTGCACGTAGCGGTTGAACGAAATAATTAAGCCAGTAACTATCCAGCATAGTACCCAGTCGATGAAGGTTTGGAAAAAAATGTTCATCCCAAATTGAACTTATACATATGGAGAAGAAAAAAAATATGATGAAAAATGATTTCGCCACGGGGCTGATTGTGAGTACTCGCTTGAGCCTTTCGAGTTTTGACAAGTCACTTGAAAATACCGGATGTAATATCGAATAATAATTTAGCAAACCGTTGACAGAGACAGGGGGCGATTTCCACTCAATCAAACGAATATGTCAAGTGTAGGACAACGTCGCTAATACAGTATTGTGTTGTGTTAGGCGTCAGATACCCTACACCTACTCTCTCTCTTCCGCCCTTGTCGTTCCTGCCGGATATGGAGACTCTCGAATAATCAAGTCTGCCAAACACACCGATTGTCAATCATGTCACTCGCTCTAGAGCGAGGAACCGCGATTCTACCGATACATGAATTCGGGCTTGAATATAAAGCGACACTTTGGTTGACGGGGTGATCGCATATTCTTTCCCCTTCGATCGCCAGAGCCGGATCATTCATGATCTATAAATATACGGTGATATATACCGAACCTGAAGAGCTTCTCTTCTTGCCTTAATATATCTAATTGACAAGTTGAAACGACGCGGAGATGTCAAAATTCTATATTACGTAGCTATACTCTTACGATATCCTCTTCCACCCCAATCTCGAATAGTAACCTGAACGAGATCGGACGAAACTGACTCCAGCTTCTCTCAACTCGGTAAGATTTATTTTATTCGCCCACAGGCGATAGCTGAAGCACTTCCGGCTCGCTGGATTCAACGTATTTCTAACTTCAAAGAACCTCGAGATCTCCCCTGGTACGTTCAGCATCTTTTTCATTACGGAATAATACTTGCAGTTTATATTTTATCGGATGATGATAAAAAATTCATCGTATTTCTCATATACATATATACGTCCAACACAATCTTTCATATTTATGTAAAAAAATTTCATTTTTTATTCGCAGGATTCATTAAAATCACATTAATCAACGCGAAGGATTGAAATTTGCTTGGATTACACCCAGAACTCAGTCCGAGACTTTTATTCGGGTATTAACCATGTACGAACAGCAGTCTGGGGTACTTCGGGAAAAATATCATTCAGTTCGCGTTTCAGCGCAAGGGAGTAGTCCTGCGTTTTCTTCGGGGTGGCATTTTTAGTGCGTCATTCAGTGCGCTGTTGAGAAGGGCTAGTCCAGGGTTAATGCTTACGAAAGTTACAGGGTGTTCCGTTAAAGTTAGGCGAGATGGTATACTTCCTTATCTCATTGAAATAATTACAGGAGTTTTGTACAAAAAATGTGGTCATTATTTTCTTGGAGGATTAAAATTCCTTTCATTTCTCGTTGAAATTTCATTCCCATACCCATACGCGGTGATGATTATATATCGTTGTATTTCAATTAGAAGAGAGATATCCACGCTTTGTCTAAGGACTCACCACGTAGGTTGAAGAAGCAGACCTTCGGAGCTTAACGTAACCCATTCCACGAGGAGTGAGCTAGGTACTTCAGACTCCCTTTTCAAGGTTTTTTATTCCCAGTTTCAAGGATCTTGCACGTAATGTTTTTAGAATCATAAAACTCTGCTTGTGGAACAAACGAGCGCGTAAGTCTGAAGGACCAAGTGCTTAACTATTTTCCTCGTTTTCCCATTTTTTCTTCTTTTTTTTCTCTCTCTTTTATTCCCGTTTCTATGGAAGGACTACCAAAGGACTGAATAATGCACGAGAGTGACACGCCTGCATACGCACCGCTTACTTAGTTTGATGGAAAAACGAAGGAAAGGGAAGAAAAAAAAAAAATAAACACTTTACTTCCGCTTGAAAAGAAACACATAATCCAATCTACGTTCGATGCACATAACCAATCCCCCCGCTTTACTTACTTACACGTAGCTTTTTCTTAAACCACGAAACAAATTGATCCTTGGCTTTTGACAGATGGATTTGGCACTCGGTCAACACCTTAGAGAAATCTGGAAGACGGTGCAGTACCGCGATTTCTTTGGAGCTTTACCCGAACTTGCTGTGGTGTGGGACGTGTTTCTGAATTCATCCCACCACGAGGTTAACTCATACGTAGCGAAGGAGGGGGTAAGGATCAGTTGTGCCATGGTATCTAGAGCACTTGACGCAATTGCAGAGCCAGTAAGACTGTTCTGGTCTGACTTCAGCCACTTTGGTTATAGTCTGTATACCTATAGCACATACGTCGTCGGTCAAAGCGAGGCGGAACGAATAGAAGTAGCGCGCGATGTAAGGCCCTTGACTTTCCGCAAACTTTATCCATTTTTCGAAGTAGCTTCCAGAAACGAGGGAGCGATGCGGGACCGAAAGCTCAATTCGTAGAGGGAATAAATTGTATCTGTTTACGCGGTCCACGCGGATGTAGCTATGCGAAATATGAACAGGATGTAGGAAAGGTCGGAAAGCGATGTACGAATAATTCGATAGATTAATAATTTCAGTCGAGAGCCACGTTTAACGATAAGTTCGACTACCAATGAATAATGAGCTTGGGCGACGCGTCTTCCTGTTAGGAATTTGTAAAGTTGTCTGTTAGAAGTTGCTCTCTTATATTTAGCAGAAGAAGAAGAAGAAGAAGAAAAAGTTCCGCCTTACGTTCTACAGGGTGAAAAATATCTCACCCTCAGCTGCATCTCGAGCTTTCAAGCCGGTGCTGGTGCACGCCCTTAGCGAAATGCAAATGATGAACAAACTCACCGACGAGTAGAGCGGAATTTGTAATAGAGAAGGTTGCCGCTAGTCGTTGACTAGTTTCAGAAACCCGGTTAGTTTGATAGAACATTGAAAACCTAAAACAGGAAAAATACTCGTGCTTTCTGCGCCCGATAGACTTATTCATGAAGCACTACGGCATACCCGTAGTATCCCTTATGAAAATGCAATGCATACCTATGAGCCTGACATACGTGTAAAACATTTCACTCTATATCTTCGTACCAGCCCCATGGATTATAAGCTGATGAAATTTGCCGTTATAATAACCGAAATTTCACCCCTGCAAGAGACGCGCTGTATCAACATACTGGAAAGTGTTAACGTCTACGTAGATATATATTCCTGTACCGGGGAGTTAGATGAATAAATTTTCTCTACAGGAAGATGAGAGGCTCTGCTGCTTGTCTCCTGGGGAATGCGTTTATCGTCTTCTCTGTACACCCTGACGACAACGACTCTGAGACATGGGACCAGACAGTTGCGCATCCACTTTAGTTAACTCACTCTATCAACGGGTAATCTGTCCATATCGCCTTTCTTCACACCTGGGAAAATTACAATCGGGGTTTCATTGTTTTGGACTAGCAGAAACGGTCTAGAATTCGAATGCTGTGTACTTTCCGGATGTCGGAAATGATGATCGAGTTTTTTGGCATTGAGGTGAATTATTGAATAGTTTTTATCGATCTTGAGATAATTGCGTTTCGATAAAGCGAAGGATAGTCCGGGGTGTGGAATTGTTCGAGTAGTTAATGTGAAATGTGTTGAAAAATCTGGGGTTTGAATAGCTTAAGTCAGGAAACAAGTGATTTCCATTTTCATGAACATTTCTATCTCTTGGTAGCAAAATTTTATCCGCAGAGTTTTCTTTTCTCTGTGTTCGTATAATACGAATTCAGGAATAGAGTATGCTGAATAAATTATAAGAAGAGAACTGTGATGTTATCCAGTAGTGGATGTGAATAGAAATTATTCGCAAGCTCATCCCGGGGTGTATTTCCATCTCGTTTTTACCGGCGAGCAACAGTTGAAACTCCAGACTCTATAAATAATGCATATGACAAACGTTCAAATCACGTTTCAAGCGGAAATGAAGAAAACAAAAAAAATAGTAATGAACAAAAAAAGAAAGAAACCAACTGTCCATGCGATAGCAGAAGTACTTAAAGTTTAACAAAGATTTGCCAGCTTGAAATTCGAGACAAGTCAGCTTCCTCCAAACCTCCAACACCCAATCAGCCCCCTGACACGGTTTTCTATTCAACGCCATTGAATTTCATGGATTTGGTGTGAGGATTTCCGAGAGAGAGAGAGAGAGAGAGCCTTAGGGCAAGAGGAAAGCTGTTCTATAGAATGGCCACGAAATTTTGTCGATTCTTTGAACTCCTTTGGCCGCAGGCTTGAGATGCATGTAATTTTCTTTAATTTTGTGTAATTTCATTTTAATCGAAACCGCCTACTCAGTTTTTTACTTTTTTTTCCCCGTCTTTGTTTACAAGGTAAACAATTACGTCCTGCCGTAAATATTTCCCTATCTTTCAAATTTCTAAGGCGAGGCGAGCGCTCGCTTGGAACCAGCCTTCGGGCGGCACGTTAATTACCAAAATTCAACTTCCTAATTATGAAATTGTCCTGGCCTCGCGCGCCGCTCCTTACCATCCGAGACTTCGAATAAACTGAGTTTGAAGGAATTAGGAAAATGGTGGAAAACGTGTAGAAATTTTTCGGTACACTCCTACGTCGTACTTTATATTCTAACGAAGATTATAAGCGGCGAAAATAATCGTGAGATAATATTTAAGGGATGAAAGAGAGGGAAGAGAGAGGGAATCTTCCCGCCGACTGTCGAGCTCGGCATATTGTCTTTTGAAAAATGACTCGACGTCCAAGTGGCTCACAATTACGATAATTCAAAGGTTCTCGGGATCTTTTGGCTTTTTGTCGACGTGGCAGTTTGACGTCTCGAAACTTAGTTATATTTCAAAATTTAAGACGCTCAGTGTAATTATTTTTCACCCGGCGAGAGTTTTCCCCGTGGGCGGAAAAATCATCCCCTTAACCACCCCGGAGAGAAAGAGAGAGAATAAAGCTCGTTATACTTATATATAACGTATATATATATATATATAGGTATGTATGTGCATGTTAATCGGTTTATGGAAGAGAATAACGATCGCGTCACGACTAGGATATAGCGTAACTTTATTATTTATTATTTGGATATATTCAGATTTATCCGTATGACTCTGCAGTGTAGGCTAAATGATATTCAACTCGCGTAACGGAATGGGAAAAACCGAGTCAAAATTTAGGTGGAAATAAACTTATTCTATGAATATCGACATTCGATGTCTGTCCACCGATTCGCTTTCATCGTCCGTCCAATTTCCAATTTCCAATTCCGAATCTCCAATTTCCAATTCCGTATATAGGCGATTCTCTACGGAGGTGCTCAACGGAGTTTCCCGACAAGTTCTACTACAAACGTAGAGGAAACTTCCCTCGGAACATTATCTTACGAATCCCAGTCCCCAGAATTGGCCAAAAACTTTTGCGTCTGCCATGCCGGTACCCTGTTTCAAATTCTACCACCAACGCTTTGACAACTGGTCTGGGTATGGTGGTTTAAAAAATTAATGAGATACTCGGCAAACATCCTGAAATAAAAAAAAAGAAAGAGAAAAAGAAATTCTTACTTCACATTTCATCATAGCCATGTACAGTACTACCTGCTAAAGGAGCTTGAACCGAGTGCTAGATATGAAACATAAAATCCGTTTTTATATGGTTTAAAATAGTCTGTTTAGTACGAGATAAGTAAAACGAAAAAAAAAAAAGAAACAGAAAAACCACGAGCTTTTTACGCGAATGAATATATTCTTATATGTAAGTGTACTTTCGTTTTTTTTTTTACCATAAACATAAGAGCTTTTTTCTCCAGATAAGGTATATATGTACCTGTTTGGAGTAGGCAAGTTTCTCGATGTACATACATACGATATACATACACACGTGAGTTGATACGAGCAAGTTTGCTGCGGGGGTCAGCATACCTTCTGACTATACGCGTCCTACCGTAATGTAAATTTCTGATAAGACTTGACTTTCGCGACACGTGTCTCTCGGCATTTGTCTAAAGTGTGTACAGATACGTATATACTTATGTGCGAATGTATTCGAAGTCAGAATCGTATATGTAGGAGAATTTGCACCTGAGACATATCCGAAGCGTATGCAAGGTGAGCTGTGCGGTTAACTTATGTATGAGATTGTCTGGGGCGGTGAGCCACGGTAACTGCAGTATTGCATGATAATTTAACATGCCGAAACAATGGAGGAACTATATATATGTTAC
Source organism: Rhogogaster chlorosoma (assembly GCA_944452935.1). Classification (NCBI taxonomy): domain Eukaryota; kingdom Metazoa; phylum Arthropoda; class Insecta; order Hymenoptera; family Tenthredinidae; genus Rhogogaster; species Rhogogaster chlorosoma. Next base: position 21,718,429 of record OX101803.1, on the reverse strand, counting down.
GTATTTCAGCAGACATGTGTGAGAGTTGTAAGTATAAGCAGGTACACATATATCTTTAGTTTTTCATTTGTAACGAGTAAATGAGGAACGGTTCGAATCATTTTTGGTATTTACCTAAGTTCAATGGTTTAGATACAATTTAACGCTATACCTATATACATGTATAAATATATATGTATAGTATAACTACGTAACTAGGCTTGAAAATAAATAGGAGGGTGCAACCCAAAGCGTTATAAATCTAGCGGTAAGATGCCTCGTAAATAATCCTTATAAATGTTCCAAGAATAAGAGAAAGAGAAGAACAAGAAGAAGAAAAAAAAAAAAGAAAAGAAAGGGAAGGAGGAGAAAAAAAAGAAAACGGAAATAACAAAAGCAAGAAAAACTTGCACCGACATTAAAACGTAAATAGGCTTACTCGTTCTTTCCGAGTAGGTATGGTATGGCACAAGTTGATTTTGGCTAGGCGCAGAACGATCCCGAATCCCGGTACCGTGACAGGGAAAAAAAAAAGTTGCCCGAGGCGTTCGCTGTCAAGTACAGAAAAATTGAGTTTCGAAAAAAGGAAAGAAGGAACAAAAGAAGAGGAAGAAGAAAAAAAAAGAGAAGCCGAAAAAAGTAAGAAAAAGGGAAGAAAGACCAGAATAAAAAATCTCTGATTAATACGAACACTCTGAAAGCTTCAAGAAATTAATCCAATCTTCTTACGTACGTCTATACCTATACGGTGAAAAGAGAAGAGGAGAGAAGAGAGGACTGGCGTTTTTCAGCTGTGCCATTTTTTTCCCTTTTTTTTTTTATACAAATTTTTTCACCTCTTCGTCAAAGATTATAATATAACCTACTCCAGATAGGAATAAAATTAAATTTAAATTACTTTTTCCTCAGCACTCACAGGTATGAAGCGAGGGAGTCTTTTGATAAGAATTATTAAGCCATCATCCAAAGGGGCTTGTCATCGAGAAACTGTTATTCGTTTATGTATAGGTATACATTATCGCGTTTAGAATACCTTTCTAGATCAAATTACCGATCTGCTTTATTGCCGATTGATGAATAGTTGGATCGGTGTGTAGGTGTTCTTTCATTCGGCTCGTCGCGACGTCGGAAAAGTATATTTATCGGAATTTTTCCGATATACCTATATATATAGCTGAGAAAGCTAAATCGATTCCGAGGAAATGGAACAATGCGGTTTTGTATTCAAAAAGAGGGATATCGAGCCATCTGGTTCTGGTTTGATGTCACTCGCAAATATTCAATCAAATTTAACGTCGATTTACTTTCCAATATTTCCCCCAATACATACATTATATCTCTCTTACTTCGCCTCGAATATCAAACAATGTGATGCTCAATTTACCCTGGTAATCGGATGCAATTTCTGGCTTAACTATCGGAGCCGGCTATAGTCTTTGTCTGCCAGTATTCTATTAAACATTCGCTTAGCCCAAGCACTGGTATAGTAATAAACGTGTGCAAGTGCATTGTTATAAATTGCAGACTGCACAGGAACGGCAGACAACCGGTCTGCTTCCCATTCAAATCCAAACTCAGCTAGTCATTATAGATGCTCTCTAGTATTCTCAAACTCCCGCTAAGGAAGGAAGCTTGAAATCCCCTAACCGATAGACACATCCGGGTACGTTCGATACGTCCAGAGCTGTATAGGTATCAAATCGCGACTGTATAACAGGATAACGTGGATAACGTTAAACTATTACGCGGAAAATATGTTGCCAGAATTTTTCATATACATGTATAAAAAAATGTAAGAATAAAGTCGAAGAAAATACTTTCACACGATTCGCAGTTTTGAATCCTGATTTTTTTTCCCCATTTTTTCTCTCCTTGTTTCACAACGCGCTCGTTATGTATATATGTGGATATATATGCGTCCATAGATCGGTATAATGTGTATAGCGTTAAAACGTGTTGGGTAAAATTTAGCGCTCGATAAACTACGCATTATAAGCCCTGGAGTAAGGGTAAATGTGTACATCCATCGGTATACATATATAAGAACGAAGCGGAAACTACTAAGCCAAAAGCCGCCATTGATCAGCGCTATCGGCTTTTATTCACACATTATGGGCCATACGTAAGCTTTATCCTTTTTAACCTCGTCCCCCTACACCCTCGCCGGTTTTATTCCAGTGTGTATATCAGCGAGGCTCGTGATTTGCATAAAAAGCTCTAGAGCTTACACGTTATACTTCCTCGGGCGCTTCTTCTCGAACAACCCCTCTCTGAAACCCTTATACCTATACAGAGACACATTCATAGATCCGGCGTGTCGCCACGATCCACTTTCGCGAGAACTGATATTTTACCCCCGTTAGATCTTCCTCGAGGTTTCCTGCAGCGGCAAACCAGCCGATAATGAGATTTGACTAAGTGCCTTAATTAGTTATCCTCCCCAAGTCATACCCCACGCGACCCGAACCAATAAGAAAGATGTACGAGGCTATCTCCACGCTTCTGCAGCCTCCTTATAGCTTCCTTTCTATTCTTCTCGCACATCTTTCACGTATTAAATCTTCACCACTACCAACCCAGGCGCGAGTACAGGGGCGGAATTTATTCCCGACTACTATCTAAAATTGACGAAAATTACAGGTGAGAGGCGAAGTTGTTCGACGAGATCGGAATACGGTATACGTTTTGCGTTCTTCCTTCGCTTATCAACGCCACTTCATAATTATAAGCCGCGTGTACATACCTCGCCGTCTTATAATTAACAAGTTTCTCTAGCGATGTCAGCTTTCTTTGATCGCTAAGACTACGAGAAGTTTATAATAATTGCAGGGAGCTTTCGCCTACTCGCATTCTCAGAAGAACAGATGTCACGTTCCTGCGATGCTTGATACGTTCATTACGGCATTTAGGCATTGGCGTTTAATTAAGCAACACTACGATTTCAGGCCAAAAGCGAAAGCTCGAACTACGAGCTGGGGTAGTTTACATCGTAGTTTATCCGAGGTCAAAGATAGGTGTATGAAGGATGAAACGTGAAAAAGATAGACCAAAGTTGCGAGGGTAGTCTAACGACGAAAAAAGCGATCCTTTCTCTCCTCGGCAATATGATCGACTTTAAGCTGTTCCAAAAGTTTTGGCGACAAATGGGAGGCCGTCATATTGCTGGATCGGCCCAATAAGTGAGTCGGGGTTGATTATGGTGTCGATAAACTTGGGGTGTTTTTATTTTCCTCCCTGATTAGGTATATATATTTCCATATATTTTAGAGTTGAAATTTTCACTGGTATTTCGTTCCACCTATGAATGAAAACGTTAGGTTTTTACTAAAACCGCACGTTTATCGGCCGACAAATGTACATACAAATGAAAAATAAACCGTTGAATGGCTTTCTCGCCAAAAGCGATTACCGATCGAAAAAGTCAATAAAGAACGGTTCAGGAATACGAAATTTAGGTACGCACGTAATCGCTGACAGAGACTGAAATAACACTTTTATTTATTATCGCCAGGCATTTATCGCCGCTTTCAAAGCTCCTGATATCCAATTGCAGTCACTAGCATAATGTTACACCTGTTCAATTCCCTCGAATAATTCAAGCACAAAGGAAATGTAGATGTGGATGAAAATGAAAATGGCATAAATAATAAAATCGGTACACGAATTATAATGAATTTTGGAACGGAGGTTAATTTGATTTGGTTTTTTTTTCATCTTCTAATTTTGGTTTTTGTTTTTCACGTCACAACAATAAATATACATCCTTGTGGTATGTAAAATTTTTTACGTCGCCGCAGAATGAATATTTAAACGCATGGCTGGCACGGGAAAAGAATCCGATTAGTGGGAGGGTAGGTATATTAAAGCCACGAAGCATATGGATTACGGTTGCCCTGGTTAGGGATTCGATCGAAGTACCAAGGCTCTGGTCCTCGGGTGGCATCCCGTCCCGGGACGAGAGATAGGTACCAAAGCTGGAATGAATGCGGGAGTGTCACTCGCATCGTCGCATAAATGTGACTTACGAGTTTGAGTCGTAGTTTGGGAGGACCGCGAGCCGTTGGTGGTCGTCGTCGCCCTACACCCACGGCCACCCCTAAATCCTTGGTGAGTGCATCCCTCCAGTACGAAAGTAAAGAGGCGTCCTTCTCGCGTCCTTCTGTTATCCCCGTGGCGTCCTTGTGGCGGGACGTTCCCGGCGTATTGTTGGAAACAGAGAGCGCGTAAACCATGAAGAGCTGAAGAGGGAAGAGCCGCGGATTATAAAGTCTGAAAGTTTCTTCGCCGCGGTGAGAATCCTCGCGCACTTCCTGCCCCGGCGCGGCGCGGCGTTCTTCACTCACAGGAATACCGGGTCCCGCAGAAAATATAAATTCTCGCTTTTTGCTATTCGGCTGCACTCCTGCACCGCGACTACTCCGCGCGAATTGGCAGACCTTAAAATCTGCAGATATCGCATTGTCGCTGATCCTCGCCTCCTCTCCTTCGGGTCGGGTAAATTGTTCGGAAAACTCCCTTACCGTTTGCTTCGAATTATAACCCCTTGTATCCGAGGGGTTTAAAAGTTGAGGTAAATGAAAACCGGGAGAAATACGAGACTCGGAGGTACGGGGGGTGGAAAAAAGGGTGTTTTTGGGAGACAAAGAACTATACGATCCACATTTACGTCCTCCATCGCGTTCGCCGTGAGAGACCGAAGGGACAATCGCGAGGTACGGTATGGATTCGAGTGTCGGTAATTTGACCGTAGGCATGGCAGGAGTAACGGGGGTATGAGAAGTTGGCGAGGGGTGGGAACCGGTATGGTGGACAATGGGGAAACGACGGAAAATCCTTCCGCGTTAGTTGTCTCTTCCCTGGGCAACCCGCTCCTGCAGAGCACCACCTCCGTTACGTTCCGCGCCGTTTCCAGTACACCATTCCTCTCGCCCTCCTCGGATTCCCGGGTATAACCTGGCCCAAGATTTATCGCGTGTATTCAAGCTACATGCTCGCCCCGAGAATATACCAGCTATACTATACCCACTTCGTTTGAACCCTCCGCACAACCTCCGCGGATGCTGCCAGCTAGTGCTGCCGCTAGTCCCTGGTACCAGTCACCATACCCTTTAAAACAACCCCCTAAGCTGGAAATGGCTCCGCGATAGGCACTGCTGTACCTACATACATACGGACGAATTATTACTTGTGTATTCATCTCTATTCCGTAATGGAGCACAACCAACCGTATAATAACTATACTACCCTTCTACCCTCGTGGAGGGGAGAATAAACTTCCTAAATCATTCCTCTGCCATTCTGACTCGTAGAACATCGCACGTGTCTTTACATTGAAAATCATTTCACGTTCGTCGATTCCCTTTCGAGGTCTTTATTTGCGGTTGCGAATAATTTTCGATATCGGAAATTGAATTCGAGGAGTTTTTGGGAGTTTCGGGGCGATTGATATTATGCATTAAAAGTATTTTCCCAAAATGCATTCCATGCTCGTGGGTGTATAGACCCCCGGAGATCCTGGGTCCTGGCACTGCAAGGTAGCTGGAAGATCGTGAAGTCGTAATCCCTTGGGAAGTGTGTTTCTAAGGAGACGTTCTCCCAGTCGACGTCGTACTGAATAACCAAATGGATATCAACTAACGACTAAATAAGTTGGAACTAGGTAACTCTGACAAACTTTTGATCGCATCACACATCGATGAGTATATGTCAAACTTGAAGAAAAGTGATTCCATGTCATAGGTTAGCGTAGAAAATTAGAGAAAATTGGAGAATAGAGAGAGAAAAAAGAGACGAAAAAATTGGAGGAGGGACGCGGAATAATTTCAAATTCAAGCTGTCAAGTTTTTTGAAATAACTAACAAAATAAAAGAAGAGAATAAAAAGCGCAGTTCTCGTCTACGTTGCAGCTCAAAATGGAATCTATGAAAAATGACGAATTTGAACGTGTATGGACGGCGGAATGTCGTAGAATTATGTGAAATTCACTGTATTCAAATTACGTAGTGACGGTGAAAAATGTCAGTCCGACAAACCTGGAATTTATTATTTTACACAGTTAAATGGTACATGCTGGTATATTTCGCCGGGAGCATCACAGCCGCCGCGTTTCCCCCGTCAAATTCACTATTTTTGTGCGTTTAATGCTGACAATAAGTCGAAGGCAAGTCGACCCGAAACTGCGACTGCAGTCGGCATAAGGCGGGATTTTGGAATCGTTATTTTTCACATTATTTCTAATGATTTCGAGCGGGATTCGGCGGATGAATAATAAAGGAGTAGAGATGAATTGAAAAAAAGGGAGATACGCCCTCTCGGACCTCGTCTAACGATCCATTCGAACAAATACCGGAAGATGGATGAACTTTTAACAGGAAACTGGTAGCAAGTTTCGTTCGCTAGGGCGCCCCTAGATCCTCGACCATCGGTGTATCTTCCTTCCATACCAAGTTACGCCATCCACAGTTTCTTTTGCTGCTTCTACTTCGGTGCCACTTAAAAAGTCTGATCCATCCGTCGACTTTTATTTCCTCGAAGCATCAAGTACCGGTACTCGTTGAGGCGGGATGAATCTACGGAACGAATACGAGACCAGTTCAGGTGGCTATCGTTACTCGAGACAGTATTTAATTTCAATTCCAAAGAAACGTCGGAGAAACTTTCCCTCCGCATTTCCTCTTCGGAAAAACAAATTTTCACGAATAATTTCGTGCTTCTATTCACACAATTTCCACCAAAAGTCATCGTTCCAACGTTGGGATTAAGTCATGAAGTAGTCTGCGTGACTGGGCCGAGGAAAAGCATGTAAAGAAAGACTGAGAAGAAGAAGAAGAGGGATGAAACTGGCAACGGCTCCCCGTGGTGGCGTATCAACACTCCTAGCAAACCCGACGACCCCATCCGGGGCTCGCGTGGCCTGCGGGTCACTCATAAACACGTGGATTTATGCCAGCCCTAAAAACGGGAAGTCCGCGAACGCGAACACAAACGCGGTAGCGGGCGCGTGTGTAGCGGCGCTTGCCATAAATTTGGGAAAAGGGTCGACCGAACAATAGCAGCCTACCAAGTGTATGATATAATAAATACAGCAAGGTCCGTAGCGCTAGACTTTTGGACTTGAGATGTATAAGGTACAACCTCCAGGAGTTTAATGCAGATGAAGATGCCCATATCGGTGCTTTAGGGGTATGATAAACGTTTTAATTTCAATCAGAGCCTCGTGTTCCTCGGGCAGGTTAATTAATATGGGGGAAATTCCCGAGGGAAAAATTCTTTCATTTTATTTTATTGCATTTTTAGACACTTTTAAGTCAATTTTGGTGAGTTACGTCCAGCTGGTTGGAGCTTTAGCCTTCAGTTGTGTCACCTAGTAGCTGCATGGACGAAACCTGGCCTAGATTGCGGTTAAATTGCAAGGAATTCCTAGACCAGTGTCGTTCTCTGTGACCGAGGTAGAATTCGTCGAAATTGAATTCCTATCATTCTTATATATATGTAAGAGACAATGGGGGATTGAGCTTTCGTGTGGAATCTTTTTGTCGAAAGTCGAAAATACGGTTTTGGATAATTGAATGATTTCCTGAAAAGAAAGATCCTCAAAGATGGATGAGGCGGTTGAAGACAGGCGAGGGAGTGGCGCGATGGTTTTAATTACATCCTCATTACACATAAATGAAGTATTCTCGAATCAACGTCCTCATCAACGCTCGCTCGTCGTGGTTTAAAAGAGGCAATAAACTATCTTAAATAGAGAAATTAGTTGAATAAACTATCTTTCCGCAACGGATAGAGAATGGGTTTGGAAGGAACTCATTTCAAGCGCGATAAAGCCGATTAAAAGTTTGAAAAGCCAAAATTACGCTTGGCTAAAATCACTAATCCCCACCCCCACCCCATTCCACGCCGCCCTCGACCTCTCCGTGGGCAACCCTAGCACTCGGGCTTCACTCTGCAATCGCCAGTAACGCGTCTATGGCGTTAAAGGGGATCCTTGAGGATATCTTCTAAAATAGAAACGTTTCGGACGAATTATTGACTCTTTTTAATTATCATCCCTTGTCGATTAGACCGAATAAAAATCGGCTGCCTTCCCCTGAAGTTGACCGAAATAAGTTTCATTCCACAAACGTATCTATTTATTTTTACATTCATAATACAGCTTAAACATTAAATATATATACATGCATATAATTATGACTAAGACAAGATTTTCTAACTCTTCTGGATTCCCTAGCGGTTCGCAACGTTGTCCGGTACAATTGGTACGAGGAGTGATACCGGGGCTGAGGGTAGAACATTTTTCGCCTCCGGATTTGCATATTTTTACAAGAGTAATCAGGGAGGATTTTAATATCATTTATAGCCGTGTCCTACCTCCGTGGATATATATATATGTCGGTATATATAGGTATATACTTACATATATACACACCCATTTAGCTTTCGGATGAGAATAAGGGAGGAAAAGAGGAAAAGGGAAGAATGAAAGAGGGAAACAGAGAGCTAAGGACTCTTTACTTTCTTTCGGATATATCACTGTTCTCGCCATCTTATCAGCATCTTCTTGGCATCTTTTATAACGTCTTTTCCGACGCTTATAACGCAATTAACGCCATCCCTTCCATAGCAGCCTTATGAATATTTTAATTAACTGCGTATTCTAGATGTTATATTTCCGGATGTCCAGTTAACTTCGCTTCGCTAACCGAGTCAATATTAGTCGGTGAAAATTAATTAAACTCTCCCTGGTGTAACCGCAGCTACGAATGGAATGCCATTTTGCACGTGAAGTTAAGTTCTAGGTTCAAAAATGATGAAAGGTGCGGAAAAAAGAGAGGCGACGGGAACAATGTATAATCACTAATTTCACAAATAAGTAGTCGATGCTTTGCCAAGAGACGATCAAGCCCCGCGTCTCCGATCAAACCTTAATTGCTTACTTAATTAATTTTCAATCGCGAATTCACCGGCTCTTCAATCACGAGTGTACATAAATTACGGTTTAGTCGTTGAAGTTTAGGATTTAAATTCGCTTACACCGTCTGAGATTAAGTTTTACAGAACGGGTTTAATTCATTGCTTATCGATTTCTCCGTCGTGGGATTAGAACCTCTAATTACAGGCTCTTCCTTATCTTCGTGGGTTGCAAAAAAGATGTGAAAGAGAATAGCGCAGTCGTATAAATCGTCCAGAAATAAAAACTATTACAAGAATTCACGGTTTAATTTATAACACTTAATTCATTACAATGCGAGCAATGACGCCGCGCGATTCTCACGCAATATTTTCTGACGCCGTTGTTCGTCCTTAGTAAAAACAGTCATTATAAAGCCGGCCCCAATCGCGGAGCACAGTCCAACGTGGGCAGCCCAATCCCCGTAAGTTTCTATGAGCTTTCCGAAACCCAGAACAAACACCATTCCGTAAATATTATTCATTATGTTCAAAAGTCCAGTCGTTATGTCTTCCGGCTCCGGGTACGTGTATTCAGCGCACAGTTCGTAACCCAGGGCCAGATAACCGGCGAGAAAAAACCTGTAGAAATCGAGGATATAGTTTGAGTTTTTGAAGAGAAAAACGAAAAGTAAGGAAGCCGAGAAGACTCACCCTAGAAACATCCCTGACACGTAAACCAACGATTTGCTTTCATACAGCATGGCAACGGCGAAGAAAATTTGCCCGCAAAGAGTCATGAAGTAAACGATAACCGCAGTCTCCCTAATTCGTAAGAGATGAAAGTGATAAGTCCGAAATTTCCGGATAGTTAATTCTCCCTTTCTGATAAATCATGCGAAATTGAACTTACTTAAATTTGTGTGTCTTGTCAATGATGTATCCGAACGCCACGGCGCCTATCATTCCCGTTGCTACCAAAGCCAGTCCGATTTGCCCAGCACTTTTCTCTCCGTTCTGTAAACGGGCGGAATTGAGACAGTGAAGATAATATGAGGGAGGCGAAATAAGGAATTGTTACTCTACCTCAAAGTGCATGAGAACCATTTGATTCAGGAGTGTTGCAATTGCATTAAGGACGCCTACACCCATACCGTAGGAGTTGCACAAAATTAGAAAGCTCTTGTTGGTTAGGAGCCTTTTGATCGGTTGGATTACGGACTCGCTTTCTTCTCTGCTAGCCGATTTCTGTATGGCACGAATTTTGCTCGGTGGTAGAGTTGGCTCGCTTCGAAAAACTGTGAACCCAAGAAGCAGCGTTCTATTACACTTCGTAGTCGGACGAGAGACGTAGCGTGGGTTTTGAGAATGAATTCAATTTTGCACTTGCATAGTATGACCAGCACAGCAGCAAAGGTTGTGATTCCAGCCAAGGTGCGAAAAAGCAGATCCAAATCATCCCCCACTAGCTTGAGGTCCTCGTGATTTCCCACTAGCATAGGACTGACCACAAAACCAGTCGCTAATCCCAGCTGCGTGCCAAACAAGCACAAAGACGTTGCTGTCGAAATTTGATGAGAACCGAACCAAGTTGCTGCTAGGCGTCCTGGTACGGTGAGAACGAATACCTGTAGGTAATTTGTGAGCAATTTGAATATCTGTTTAAGGGTTGAAATTCATCAGACGATTGTTAAACGTCGTTAAAAATTACCTGAGTCGAAGCGACCACGGATTGACCGAGAAAAGTTATCCAGAATCCATCTCGAGAAACGGAAAAGACTTTTATCCAAGAGCCAATGGAGCTGAGTACACTACCGAGGATTGCTGTATTTCTAAGACCCACACGGTCTATCAAATAAGTTGTCGGAAGTATGAAGAGAACGTAATAACCCATGAAAGTAATCGACGTCAGGTCGACAGCCACTAGTGATACATCGTAGTACCTGATGATTGATCATTGATTAGGATTGACTGGTTGACATCCTTGGTCTTGATAGTCGGCTTTGAAATTTACCTGGACACTATGTTGCTGATAATCGAGTATTGTATGGTTTGACAAGTGCTCGGAGAAGCGTAAAGTAGAAAAAGAACTATGGTCAGCCATCGCCTTGTGTAAATTTTGATCTCGGGTGTTTGTTCATCGGTCGTTGTCGATTTGATTGTTACTATTTGTTGTGTATTCGGGTCTTTTTCGGTCAACGGTTTGTCCGACTCGTCGATCTCAACTGTAGGAGACATCTTCACTGTCGGTATATGTCGCGTATAAAGTCGGAACCAGACTACCTTCTACAGAATAAAAGAACGCGTTCATCTCCGGAATAAGATTCAAAGACTTTTCTTATCTTCTACAATGTCGATTCATAGATTAGAACGCGGTACTTAAGTCTCAAGACATTTTATCGCTGGGAATCTGTATCGCTATTTATTCAAAGATCTGGGAATTGCATGAATCCCAATGTCAATTCTACAGCATGAGCGTGGTACATGCTGATCCCACATTAGGTACATGATTCTGCAGGATTCTTTCGACACTGCGTATATTTTAGTCGCGGAAATTTCCACTCGTAGATCTGCACTAGTGGACCGTGTGGTTTCCAGAAACTTATATTCATTAGCAAATCGGAATAAATTTACCACTCCAATTCCTCGGTAATATCTGCAGCAAATCGAGGTAATCAGGCTGATAAAAATTCCCACAGAGAATGTACATTGCACAAGTGCAAATACTCCCAGTTGAATGAATCGCCGCGATGTTCGACGTCGTTATTAAGATAACTATCTCCGACGCGTACACAGTAAAGTGGAAGAACGAACATCATGATGTCAAGGATAATCGGAAGATCCGGTGAATTCGATAGCATCAAAAACCAGGATCGAATAAATCATTGACCCAATAAAGGTGCTCTCTGACTCTAATCGTCCCAATCGATCGCCGACCCACCTACCTAGGCTGCAAGAGCACCTAGCTATAAAGCTACCTACCTACAATAGTGGACGCATAGCTGTGGGATACGACGGTAGAAATTTATCGGCATCGACAAGGGACTGGCTCGTTCGATTCTAGTGAAACTAAATTTGTAATTCGACAAAGGTGAGCAATGCCGAGCTGATTTTTAGGATAGTTGTGTATGTATAGAGGATCGTGTGACAGACCTCGTCATGGAGTTATATTGTGACATGAGCGTGGAGGGTATATCTAGAAGCTTTTGGTGAAGCGTACTTAGTCTATATCCAAGGGATGAGCTTCCCCAAGATCCGTGGCCTGTGGAGGCTGATGCGACCCGGGTACCCACCACGCAACGTTGGCTATGAGCTAAGTAATTTAATCTAACGGAAGTTAGCTGCGGTTGATCAAGACCTCCGGGACCAAAGACGCCTCCGATGTCGTCCTGGACCCGGGTCAGAGGAAACCCCTTGGTTACCAAAGATCGCCGTAGAAACTGCCGCCCGCCGTCAAGTCTTCCTTGGCGAAAGTCACGGGCGGTACTCAAGATCATTAAATGCCACTTACCGCAGCCCATAATATGGTATATGCTTCTCAAAGTCGATCTACCTTCTTGGAAGTCGCTTTACCAGAGAGCGAGAGGGTGGATTCCCTGAGAGTATCTACGGTAAGTGAACCTACAATAATTCATCGATCTTAATGACCGGATCTTCTTTTACCCGATTCTACTTCCTCTTATTAATAGTTGCTCTACTCTAATGAGGATCGGGATGTATATGGCAATAAAAAACACATCATTGACCGTTGAATGCGCTCCACGTAGCTCCAGGATTTCCGGTATAATTCACACTGCATTCTCCGGACATTGTTCGGTCAATTTTCCCTGATATTTAAGCCAGGAATTTTATTGTTCAGTTCTTGACCGAGCGCATGCTGGAATATTATAATGAATATTGTCTTTACGCGAATGGGTATCCGTACGTATAGTATAATTGTATGGGTAGAGTCAGCAAGTATTTTGGGCCGCTCTCGCGTTCTCGCATAACTTCGGCACTGCCACGCACGTTAATTAAGCTGTACGACCTAAATGTGGAATTTCACTCCGCGGACAGAGCACATATAGACAGTGCATGTATGTATACACAGAATACAGATACTAAAATTAGCCGGAAGTTCGATTATACTGAGGTGATAAACGCGGAGGTCCTTTCCGGACAGGATCTTCTCCACCCTGAAGGAGGCCATCCCGATTCGACTCATTGTTATACGTATGATATCCGCAGTAGATATAAGAACAACATTAGAGCTTTTTTCGTCTGAATTATTGTACGATTTTGTCGCATAATGACTCGGAGGAAAAAATAGAAATCAGTAATAAAACTTTTCAGTAGGTTTAGAAATTGTATCGAGTTTACGGCCTAGAAAAAAAACTGCGATATGTATTTAAATATAATGCAAAATAGCGCGAACGAGCCTGCTGCACCGCCTCTGAATTATTTTTCATATCTGATTGCAAATGCCATTCGTATAACTGCATAGCCGTTCATGTCGGTAATAATTGTGTTTTTTTTTTTTATTTTCCATTCATTTTATTTCTATTTTTTTACCATTTTTCCCCCGCTCGTTGCGGTTTGGAAATGTTGAAAAAAAGTTGAAGGGTCCTCGTCGTTCAGAAGCAGCGCAGCTTGGAAGGCTGGCCAAAAAACGGGTCCTCGTTCACTTCTTTGTGCATATTCGTACGTATACGTATACATATGCTGGGTTGTATGCATGTAGGGATATGGTGTACGCATACGTTTACGTTGCACACACTATCGTACATATAGCTTGAAAATGTTTTTCAGGGATCTTTATTATTATTATTATTATATTTCTCTTTTTCTTTTCTTTTTCTTTTTTTTTTTTCTCCAGTGAAAAGGATGAATGCGCTCGTGGGTTGCGGCGGACTGACTGGATTACTACGAAATTGGATGCTGAGGAAATTTCCATAAAAATATCCGGCGTGGATCATCTCGGTGGGACAAAGCTGGAACGAAATCCCAAGCGAAAGGTGGAGGAGGGACTTCAACGACGCCTTTGTAGGGAACAAATAGGCCACTTTAGCCATTTGCATCGGAGTCGGTATGAGTCGCAAATTTCTGTTTGCCAATTCCGTCGTTGTCCACCGCATTTACCGTATGCCATTCCAAGATTCAGTTTCAAACGGCTTATATCCCCATTCGCAAAGCTGTTAAAACCCCGAAATTCTACAATACCTACAAATCAAGCTTTACATTCATCCCCTTGGGTCATACATTAAGCGTATAAAGTCATTCTTACATATCGAACAGCGACTTAAATCATTATACACTTTTCCCTTTCATAAGTCGGCGAGAAACGAACGGGAAAATTTTTTCAGATCGAATATCTCATCGTCGATGATTGACGATTGGAAAATTGAACAGCGAGAGAATGAATAATGATGATTATGGGGAAAAGAATAAAGTAGAGAAGACTAACGGTTCATATTTCCATCGTAAAGTCCATTAAAATTGTTGTTCTTCGTGTATTTGATATTTTTCGCTAATATCGATGTCCTGGCATTCTGCGTAGGTATAGTAGCGTATATCACTGCATAACATGTTTTATATTGAGATGTAAACGTTTTATGAGTACTTGGTCGCATAACCGCGTTATTCGGACTACCGCTTCACAAAACTTCCGAGCTTTTTTCGGTTTATAAAATCTGGTATAATAATGGACGGGGCTTGAGTTTTAATGAATAAGGGAAGTCCATGCTGCGTGGAAGGGTTAAAGGCGTTCAGGTGGCCCAGGTGGTACCACATTCCCGGTTGCACAGGGTTATTAACGGAATTTACTCGTCCGGGATTTACTCATTCCCTAAATCCAGTTAAACCCGCTTTATGTCTAGTTTATGTATGGCATCGAGCGTGTAATGCTGTTACGCTCTAAGTTACCTGTATCGAATTCCACTCGCTGTTTGTAAAGTATACAGACTTCTGTTATACACCTTCTCTCCGACAACATAGAGAAGAACAGAACCTGATCTAATTAACTAACTCGACTCTCTTCTCAAATAACTCGAAATTACAATAATTGTAACGAAAGAAAATTTTCAATCCACTGATATAAATGTTCTGATAATTGATGAATTATGAATTTTTGAAAAGAAACGAAAATAAAAAAAAAAAACATGATTAATTTAATAAGTGATATTCATTTTGGAGGTGGTGCTTTTTTTTTTAGTTGATTAAAAACGCGACCCTTATCTAAAGCTACATGAATGTGTGTTTATGTAATTCATGGCTAATTAACTACTTAACCCCATGGTATCTCGTTGGCACGCAACTTCTCTCGTCTATAACCGGCAGCAAGAGATTAAATAAAATCTAGATATCACGATGCATGAGATTAGAAAAATATTTGCATTATAACAGGTGTGTTTGTTCTTGAAACGTTGGAACCAGTTTTTATTACCTGTTTGTGTAAATTCAGTACAAATAACCGTCAGACATATTTTCATATGAGCTTAATTCTAGGCAGTGAGTATGTCTACGTCTTCAATAATTAGAATACGTCAACCTTCTTTTAATATACTTGTACATAGAAATTGGACTAATTGTCTAGGAATAAATTGGACAGTTCAATGCCACCTTTTGAAATCGGTATAAATTATTGACAATTTTCTCTATCGTTGCGAGAAGTGACATCAATGTTCGTGGATTTTTATTTTAAGGTGTATGTATGCGTATTAGGCAATAAAGTTACGTGACTTCTCCGATAAATATAAGCTATGATATTTTTTTTGTCTAATTTGTAAGAGTATATTTAGATTTTATCTCGATGTTACTGGAGCCAGTAAAATCTGGAAATAAAAGTGACAGGTCGATGAAATTTATAACATAATTCCAGGATTAAACTCAGTGTCAAATACAGTTAGAAATGATCGTGGCTACGGTTTTAACGTTTTATACTCTTTTTAAAAAAATATCCAACGACACACCTGCTGCCATGTAGAACTGTTGCAGAGACAGCTTACCTCAGAATCAATACCCCTGATTTAAACTAGGAAGAAATTACCCTGACCTACTGTTGATGGGATACGAATAGTAAAAATCGCCTTCATCGACCATGAAATGGTCTCTGGTTATCGTTAAAAAAATCGTTAAATCGTCGATATTAACAAATAATATCTCTCTGTACATATTACCGTTGGTAGATTTTCATGGAAGAGATTTTCGTGGTGGCTGGTAGTATACCTACGCCAGCGTAAGGCGATCAATAGTTGCCTGGATGGAAAAAAGGATAAAATTTATTTCCGAACCATCCAAAGGTCAATTTATTTCAATTTCTTGCGCGGGGTGACAAATGCTCTTGCCATCTCGCACTCAATGGCGCAAACTAATTTAGCCGCAATTTAAAAACAAATCACGGCGCCTGACCCCATGCAACCCGCACGCCATTAACGTAACCGATTGCCTAAGATCAGGCGCGAAGGAAAATCTGGCAGCGCGACACTCGAGTCCATTTTACTAAAACAATTTCGATATTAATCGGATGATCGGTTTTCAAAATTTGCAAATGTTTCATCTAGTCGATTAGAGATATTGGAATAAATTCTATTCAGTAGCAAACTGGAAGATCCATACTTAATTGAATAGTTTTTGTACGATTCTTCGCAGGTTCATTGTGAATTCTAATTGAGGACTATTACACGTTTTCAAAGCTGCGTTTACGCTAAAGTGCCCTAGAATCGGTGACATTGAAATTAAGAATTCGTAACGCGATCGCGTTCGCAATATCCCAGAAATCGTATGGCAGTCTACTGCGCTGGTTACGCTGCTAGCAAGGCAAACAGCCAGATGATATATCAGAGAAAAATTGAAAACACAAATCTGAATTTTGTAACGTCGTTGATTTTCATCTAATCGCAATAATCATCCGCTTTCGGAAAAGAAAGCCTCCGTAAATTGTATAGATAGCCTTATTTTTACACGCTGATTCATTTATGATCAAAGAACTTCAATTTCGGGGCTACGTGTATCCCTAATTAATATGCGACTAGTGTTAACACTGGCTGTATGCTTTCATAAATGACCACACTGTGACCAACATTTCATTGGCACGTGATTTCTTTAGAATTTTAGAGCCATATAGATATAATAATTCTGCAATAGGACTCCGCTGAAATAATCGTTGGATTATTCCACCTGATTGTGAGAATATTTTCAAGAGATTAAATTCGTCAAATAAGTCGAGTATCTCATATGGTAATTTGATTTAAATTTGATTAGACGCTTAGTTACTACGTGGCTTGAAACTATGTGAGAATAATTTCGGAGTTAACCGCCGTCGCACAATTACTCGTAATTCGGTCTTCAAAACAGTCGCGTTACGCAACATTAGAGAGAAATTGAAATGCTGAGGCCGATTGAACGAAATCGGTTCGTAGTTCGCGATTTGTATGCAAGGACCCAAATCTCGGGACACATCGCGTCTTGAGGTGGGGTGGTATATAGCCAACTACAACTTTCGAAAGACTCAGTCAATTTTCAATTACCTCTGAAAGTCCGCTGGCCCTACATCAAACTCTGAAGACAATGAAGAGGAAGGTAAATTTTCTCTCGCTAAATATAAAAACTCTAAATAAAGTCAGCACATAAAAATCAGACGTCAATATCTTCGAGGTGAATGACGAATAATTTCAAAATCTTCCTTCCATCGTCTCTTTTCCAGTGGCTCATCTTCGTCCTGGTCTTCGGCTTGGCTGTAGCCGAAAATCCGCCTTATCGTCCAAGCGGATGGCGTCCCGATGGCAGATCCTTCAACCCGAGTCGTTTAAGATCATACGGTCCTCCACCTCCTTCGAACGCTTACGGACCCCAGAATGAAGACAAAGTCCAAACTATTCCTTCGACGACGACGACATCGACGACTGAACCGCCGACAACGACTACTCCGAGGAGCAGAGAACCCACCACACCTTTCGAAGACGAAGTGGAAACTGGACCTGCCCTTGCAGTTGCTAATTCTTTCGCCTTCAACAGACCCGTTTACGTCTATAACAGCTTTCCTTATTACTCTGGTTACACGTTGCTGAAGTGATTTAACGATGTGACTCATGTATATGCAGTGAAGATTATTATGCTTTGGTTATAGTTTGTTAAATAATAAATCACGAACGTTGAATCTCGCGTGTCTAATTTGCAAACCCTATCACGATCTTATCATCCGATGTGGTATTCTTTCGCTTATTTTCATAGGATATGGAATGTGGATTATTTACCTGTCGACGCTGAGGTGATGTAATATCTGCAGTGAAAAGCATCGATTTCCACCAGCAAAACAGATTCCAGTTTTCCTCAGTGACGGTACGATAGCAGTGAACGGTAACCCGGTGATTCTCTGCCATAGAGTTCTGCTCTTCCAACTTCTGCCAAGGCCCAGTGTAGCTAGAATAATTTAGTTACATAGTATACGACGTATGATGAGCTGCTAGGACTAATTGAGTATGTAAAACCTAGCGCAGGATCAATCCTGTGACTATGATGTTTAATTCTGGCTTGAAATAATATGGGAGAAAAATGACGAGCAGGAGATAATAATCACAGGGATTTTATGCGGGGAAAAAAAGGGTTTCGGACTTTTTGAAAGCCGGGCTGCCCGGCTGGGTGGATTAATTAAGAATTCATAGTGCAGGTATATAACGGTATATACGTGATTGAGAAGTAAAAAAGAGGCGAGGGCAAGGCGCCGTACCTTAACTCAGGATCTTGATAAAATCGTTGAGGTACAGGGTGTATAGATGAAGTCTGAGAGGGGAGAGAGGCCGTAAAGTGGTGGCGTGCAATGTGTAGAAATTACCCTCGTATCAGGGCTGTGTCTTAATCGCGCGTTAGCCGAGGGTTCTGGCTGAGGTAAATGTGCAGAAGCTCGAGAACCGAGAAGGTAGAAAAGAGAAGGCGATACCAGTCATTCCCAATACAAACTATAAGGGATCAAAGAAGGGTGGAAAAGTGTTGGAAAAAGGGATCGGATTCTGCCGAGACACCTAGGCCTCGTTTACAAAATTGTTACATTCTTTTCCGCCCCTCTTTCCGGTTATGAGAACGAAAAAGCAGAGGAGAAAGAGGAAAAGGGTCTTTTTCCTCTCATCTTGATTGGGATGAAAAATTCAAACGATTCTTCGAGATCGCGATTCCCCGATCCATCCAAGGTCAGAATTGATTCGAAACCTAATGGAATATGAGCGAAGAGATGTCTGGCTTTTGGCCGTTTCGCAACGCGTAGCGAACGAGAGCGATGGTCACCGCGTCACAGTTATATTTGGGTAGTTTCTGTATACCGCACGAATGTATTTCCGTCCGGACAGAAACCGCGGTGAGGTAACGTTCCGAATATATCACGCAGAGGAAGAGAAATTTCTGGTCAAAAGGAAACGCGGTGGTCATTGACAGTCGAAACTGATCCTATAAATCGTTGTGATTTCATTTTTTACAAAATACGTAAAGAAGAAAAAAAGAACAAATGATCACCGCGACAGACGTGTACGTGTATAAAAATGTGTCGCTCGAGTTATTCACTAGTTTGAACCTCTCCACCGTGAGGGTGATTAAGTTATTGTATAATTTCGCGGCTGTAGTCGGCAGGGCGCAAAGCAGGTAACATGATTTACACGCAATAGCACGAAACACCTTGTGGAAAATAAAGTTGTTACCGCTATTACTGCCCGGGCGTCAGTTGTTAGAATAATAAAGATAAAATACGTTTTAGCCAGCTCAGAAATGTTTTCAGACTGTATTTTCACACAGTGAAGTGTACGCGGGTCTTTTTCTCACCCCTTGGTCTGCACCTTGGTTTAGTACCTATGCTAATACGTTTCTCGCTCGGGAAAGGAGAGAATAAAGAAAGAGATAAAATAGAGGAAAAAATAAATAAAATAACGGCGTGTCACGTCGGGACTGAAGGAAAACTGGGAAAAATAATAACAAGGTTAATAAGCAGGGCCAAAAAATTACAGAGATAGTCATTACACGCATCACCTTGGGAGAGAGAAAAGAAGAAGAAGAAAAAGAAAAAGAACGGGAAAGAAGCTCCCTTTGCAAAATGATGCGGAATTTTATTTGCTCAAACTTCAAAGGAAGATATAGATAAGAACAGCTGGCTAGGATATGAAGAACTAAAGCGTATAGGCGAAGGCGGAAACTGGATATCGAATTTGCGTTTGTGGCTCGTTGTGTTTCCGCAGTAGGCGAGACTGAAGAAGAATATTTGCACGCATGGTAGACCAACGGGAACACATGGCGCACTGGACAGTGGCGGGCGTGACGATACCCACGTAAAACACCGCTGTCTAACAATAAGTCGACGACGGTATACCGTGAAATAAAAATAGTATATATTCAGGTATTGCGGGTATACAATCCACGTTATAGGTATATAACCATAGGTGGGTGGGAAGTTAAGCTTTGAGTTCACTCAGCGGAATTGCGTTTGCTTAGGTAACTGAAATTCACGCTCTCTTCAGAAGAATGTAAATTACTTCGGGCCGGCTTCTTCGATCTTCGTATCATAGCCGAGGGTGTAATTCCAGTATCTATACATACAGCGAAAAGGTCACTGAAAAAGGACCGGAGTTTTGTCCCTCTTTATGTAAAAAACCGGATGAACCTTTCGACCGTTTACACTTTTTGCTCATTTCTTTTAAATTCTAAACCTCTCGACTTGACACGACCTGGTTAAAACTTTCACCAAATGTTCACGTGCAGCAAAAACTGGTCTGAGACGACCCGTATATATTCATCCGCAAGCTGCGCTGTCTCGTTATTCTTTATCTCATTTTTTCGTAGCGTAGTTCGCAATTCCTTAATTAATTTCCGACCGACTGTAATTTGATTTTTGTCTCTCCATAGCTTGATGGGCGAAGACCATGTATTTTACGTGCTTGCAATAGCTTGGAAAGTTTCGGGTTTGAGGAACCCTCAGCGTTCAGAGCTGAGAGGAGAAGGGTAGCGTTGGACCACAAACTTGGATAGAGTCTCCGCAACAGCTGGTCCTGGACGAGTCGCACGACTCCAGGATCCTAGGGCTTGATTGCTTAATAAATTTTCCATCTCCAGAAGCCCGGGCATCTCATACGAGGAAACTTCCCGTTTAAATTTGCCTCGGTTTCGCACGACTACAACCAGAGTAAAAGTTCCAAAATTCAATTAGCTGATATCTGAGCAATTTTGATTGAAACAAAAAACTGGAAGGGGATGCTCCAGGTAATATTACACCTTACGATTTTTTACACACCTCGAATTTTTAGTATATATGTGAAACAGAATAAACTGGTCTACGTAGGCGTCCTCGAGGAAAGCGTATAACAGACTTGCTTTGAATTAGCCAAAGGTAAGGGATGATGAAGGAATAGCAGCAAGAAGCCAGACTACTTAAATATTCATTTTGACCCCGTTACAGAAGATCGCACGAGGTGCATAAACGAGGAGTGCAATTCAGAAACGACCAATTATTACCATTATCATGATAATTATTATACCGTTATCATTATGATTGTGTGATTATTAATTCAGTGTAGCGTGCGGTATCTGGATGTGAATTAATTCTTGAATAAGGGAAGATTTTTCTCCGCTCGCATGTATTACGTTTCGCTTACGTTTGAGCCAAGATGAAATAGACATCAAAGAAAAATGGCACGATTTAACTTAAGCATAATTCATGCAGCATAACGAACGCAAGTAGATGCCCTGAAAACTCTACATCGCTACGTGGTTAACCAAAGAGGGGGTGTCGCCGCCTACTACTGGGGTGCCATGGGTAGGGCTCCCCTTTGACTTTGACGTGCAATTAAAAGTGCATTTTACGCCTGGCGCGCATCTCGCGAATTAAACGCCAGACCAACCCTCCGCACCTTACCTTTGCGCGAAACCGAGCACAGAATACGCCAAAGAGAGGCGCTACTTCTTTCGCCTTCAATGTACACCTTAACCAATCGATTTTACCCGTCTATAGCAATTTCGCGTTAAAAAATATCCTCAGCTTTTCGTCTCGCGTGTACATATTCATCCCCCAGGTATCTCCCGCTATCCATATCTCAAGACAAGCAAAAGTGAAATTCTAAAGTTCAAGTTCGCCTAAGGGGGTTGAATTTTCGTTTGTCTTTAGTCAGTTCAAGGCTCTATTTCGACAACGTTGAAATACTACAAGAATTCTCAAGGCGAATGTACACCGGGACAAAAGCTCAGGTTGCGCAGGACGGATGAAGATAATCCAAAAGCGCTGCGCGCGCAGACCTCGTGTTGTCTGAGGGCGCGATATTCGTTCCTTACTGGCAGTGTACCGCGCGCTAGTCACACGGTGGAGGCTATTCCAGCGTATGCTCTCAGTTTTAACACGTTTCAACCTCGTTTTTTATTCCACGGAAAAGTTCACTCGGTACATTGTGCAGCAGCCGATCCTCCGGTCGCGGAGACGCGTCGTCGTGTAGTTTTGATTTCACGCATAAAAATTTCGCACAAAAAAGTTTCGAAAAAGTTCCCTTTCTCACTTTCCTTCTCCCCCATTTCCATTCTTCGTCTTTTTCCTTCCTTTCATTCTTCGCTGGTTTATATAAAAAAAATTAAAAAAAATCGAAAAACAGGAAAAAAGCCCATCGTCAAGTGTCTGCGGCGAGGATACGTAGTTCTTGTGACCCTAGTGCACCTTGGTTCAAGTGTTTTATTACCTGCGCTATCGACATGGGGAGACTGGACTGGAGGATGTTGCTCTGCGTCGCTTTGATTGCTTCGCACTTTCAAGGTCTGATTCTAAATCATTATTCCGAATCATTTAATCAGCGGATTATCACGGATTGAGGAGTGAAAAACTGTTCTTGCCATGTTCCTCCGTCTGACTGCGGGTCTTTGAGAATAGAAAAAAGCTCGCGTCATTAATTATGAAAAACTTTCCGCCGTGTCTTACTCGTTACACTCGCTGAGTCAAGAGGTGGAACGGAGTGGCCGAAAAGCACGTAAAGCTCGTCATGTTTTTCTCCTTTCTCTGGATTCCAAGCCTTGCGAATTTCTTTTGATAAAGCTCTTCGCCTTTTCCTGACCCCGTTGGACAAAACGGGTTCAATTAATCACAGAAACTCTTAATTCTTCCAGTCACGACCGTGGCTAAATTTAGTCAACTTACTCTCCTCGACCCCACGTGTTGCCTGGGGAGAAAATAGACTCGGAGTCAAAATTCTCTTCAGCAAATCTCTAAGGCCTTAGAATACGCGTTTGTCTATCGAGGACTCCCGCACGTCAGAGTACATCACACAAATTCGAGATATTGAATTTCCCGCAGGAGCTAGTAGCCGACATTCGTATATTGAAAACGGAGTTTCGCAGGCCGCGAAAAGTTCTCTTCAAAGTCGGCTGGCGGGGGAGTCAAAAGGCCAATATGGTCACCCTGGTCAAACCGATGTCCAGGAAAAGGTCAGAGGAGGTTTTCGGGCCGGATGTTTGATCGTGACAGAGTTACAAGTTGCCGGACCTCTTAGAGTGGCGGTATAGGAATATTCCGAAGAAGAAATCCCGTAGGGAATTCGTACATTTGTACCTATAGAGAGAGTTTTGAAGCTTCGATTGGTTTTCTCTTCTCCTTTTTTTTTTTGCATATTTCTCTCTCTCTCTCTCTCTCTGTCGCTTTCTTTTTTCTTTTATTTCTTGCGGAGAACCGCGTTACTGAATTTTTCAACTTCAACGTCGATCGAATAGCTTTCAAACAGTTTCGCCTCTCTCAATATGCTCCCATTTACTTGCTTCAGTTTGCACGCCATTTACCCTGCAGTATACGATCAACCGCGTTTATATTCAACTTGTTTCTATAAAACGTCGTCGCTATAGACTCCCTGCACCAGCTTCAACTATTCATATCTGCTGTATGCCACCATCACGACGTTATTTCGAAAGATTCCAAGCTGTAGCTTACAAATCGCCAAAACTTATTTGCATAAAAATTTTTAAATTAATAAACGAAAGAACAAAAAAAAAAAAAATCATCATTCGATGCGATTATTCTCCTTTACTTCAAAAACTGATCCTTATTCGACCATTCGCTCATATGGTGTATGCCACGGGTTTTAACATCTGCGCAAACGACACGTCGATGTATAGTGAGGTAAATTTGATCCGGCATCGCGTGTTGCGGGGGGGTTAGTTTAGTAATTACCAGTCCACGGAAACCGGACAGCTGATTAGAGTCACAAATTCACCCTGTGGCACCGTTCGTTCGTTCGTTCGATCGCAACGGTTTGTACCTACAACGGTGAGCTAGTATAGCGTAACACGATCGGAAAAATGTTGGGTTTGTTTATCTCTAATTACAGCTGCAGCCTGACTGGGTTTATTTATAGCCATAATGAAACGCCATAGGATAGTCGTGGCGGTTATACACTTCCGGAAGTAGTCTGGTCTCCGTTTCCCATGGCATAGGATCTGTTATCCGGAAAGAAAAGCTCAAAGCTTGGGAAATTAGCGAGACACACATAGCTAACTTCCATCTGCGTTATATCTCGGATAATTGGCTTCTGACTAACATTTAGCGGGAGTTTTAACGCGGTTAGCTTATACGATTGGTCGTAAAGAGTTTACCGGTTAAGGTTTACGACACTCGCGAACCGAATCAGAGATACGAAAGGCAGGCTGGGCTCCTCTGTACGTCTGACACAGCAGAGCCGTACCACCACCGCTATACTTATACCACGCACACGAGTTCGTATCAATAAAATAAAAGCATTACTACCGTTGCAGCACGAAGGGTGAAAATAAATCCGGACCATCAAATTCACGATGTAAGGTTAAACTCTGACCCTGCCATCAGAAACTCGATGTCTTGGATTAGCAGGTGTTTCTTTTCCGCGAATATAAAAGAGGGATTCAAGGAAGAGGAAAAGCCCCAAGGAATGGGCGCCGGGGAAAATGATTATCAGAGATAACCGAAGACTCGGAGGTTTACCCGTGGTTTAAATTGGACTCTCTAATTATCCGGATCTTGTTAGCTAACGAAGCTTTCCTCTCCGGCGTCGCTCAGCGGCGCGGGCGTTACGTAACCCGCCAACCAGTGTATGCTAGGCAAAGGGTACGACGAAGACACGGGCACCCTAATCAAAGCGAGACGCGCGTTTGTGAACGTACGAGATACCAAGTTCGCGGTTGGCTCATTGTAGAGATATACACGTAGCTTGTATCTACATATACTGTATGTACGCGTGGGTCTACGTATGTAGTACATACATAGGCCCGTGTACCCATAGGCCCGTTGGCAGAAGGAACGAGGATATTGTTCGCGGTTCCTGCTGCTGCAGAAGTATAGTAGGGGTTCTAAATCACCGAGATAGATGCGAGCCGATAAAACTGAACGATTGATTCATTGGGGCTTCTCGTACACCGCGTTCTATGGATGTGTATACCGCCGTTCCATGGGGAGAAAATACGGAGGAAAAGATTGCCATGGCAAAAGGTGCACCTTGGGGGCCAGTCAGAGACTGTATAAGACCGTACGTGCGTGTGCTTTGGGCTTGCACTAAATTACTCCGCGTTTAATGTTAGATGAATCGAGGAGCTCTCGCTTGATCCCATTCATTTTCATCACTGGTTAAAATTCAGCGATCGGGAAAAAATGAAAGCTGATTATAATATTATTACGTTAAATATCGAAATTTCGCTCTTTCCTTTCTTTTTTTTCCTTTTTTTTTCCAATTTTTACCCATAAACGGAACCTTTCGCAACACCTGGCTGGTTAATTATTCGGAGCGAAGCGTCGAACGGCTCTCGCTGGCTCCCCTAATCGATGTAATTCCGGTCTGAGGATGATGATGATCGGATATGATTTTCAATTTACGTCGTTCTAGGTACCTAGCGCGGTGAAACTCACGTTTAAAAGTCGTTCGGTATCACCCCTTGAAAATTATTCGATGGTGAACTATCGATCAGGAGGCATCAAGGAGACGTTATGAAATAACTAAGGAGCTGGGGAAAAGAAGAGGAGACGATTAAATACTCCGATTCCCACAATAACGAGCTTTTATAGCTTTTACTTAAATCTGCAAAAAAATATTCGCTAAGAAATCGTTCCGTATAAGTAAAGAGATTTTTTCTTTTCCTGATTTTTTCCATCTTTTCTCTCTTTTTCTCTTTCATCGCGATCGGAAGACTAGAAGGTCAGCTTGTACCACGCAGCTGGCGATGGGTATGGACTGGGTGACGACTTCTATACTGGTCGCTGCGAGTGAACGCTCGCATCACAACTGCTGCTACTCCGTTCGTCCTTCCCTTTATGGCGGCAATTATGTGTAATTGAATGTGACAGCGCTTCCATTAATCGTGCGATCATCCCGGGTTTTAGAGAGAGAGAGAGAAGAGTGAGATCGGCCTCAAAGGCAAACGTTCGATTAAGTCTTCTGCCCCGCGGAAGAGAGACGGTCTTAATTACCACAACTTATTTAATCGACCTCAAGAGCTCTCCGAGTTTCAATGAAGTTCGATCGATCCCAATTTCCATGGTATCTTCTTCGCGTTATTTTCTCCTCGTTATTTTTCGTCCCATAAACTAGCTAAAAATTACGTTTCCTATCAACGTGTGTTTGTTCAACAGAGCGAAACTTTGCACCGTATATACGTCACCGTGTATATATATACGGCCCCGGAAACAATAATAAGAACGGTTATGAGTACGTCAGTATAACATTTTATCATTCCCTAGGTTCAATTATGACGTTGTTACACGATGATGAGAAAATGTCGTAACTATCGCTTATAGACACGGGCTAGAATCTCACTGAATTTCTACTGCTGTTTATAAAGCAGCTTTTATCAACCTGACGGTGACGCGGCTTAGCTGCTAATACGCAGATTTACGCCCACTGACTGTCAAAATTTGCAGACAAATTTTCGCTAGCGGATATATTAGAATCGCAAATTTTATGTCGTTTGTAATATAAGAAAAAAAAAACGAGAAGAAAAAAGTATATTCATGTATAAGTACGAGCGATTAATAATCAGACAATATTTGCATGAAACGAATCCATTTATTTACTGTTTTTCGGCCAACCAGTTTCCAGGATTTCCTTCCGACCGCAAATATTATTTTAATACGTCACGAGTATGATTACATTATGATATATAGATACGTATACATGTGTACTGTACCTCGTTGGTGATTAAACAATTGAAAAACGCGTTCGACCGGCTGATATTACCTGCATTGATTATACAATAATTGAATCGCAATCCGGTTTCATTTGTTTCGTGCAAATCGTAAATCGAATTTAATTGCACTACTATACCGTTTAAACGTTCGTACACCAGTCGTTCACCGTTTGTAGTACAAAGCGTTTCAAGAGCTTCAGATACCATACCGGATCTCGGTATGTGTTCCGAAATTTTCCTACCGTTTCTATAAGAATGGAAGATCACGTTTTATCATGTACGTTGAAAATTTGATAGATAAATGGCGATTGCTGTCGTCGAACAAAATTCCATTTTATAAAAATGGAATTTTGATCATTCGTAAGCAGCGGGTTGTTCCATTTTCCGCACCGTACAATACCGTCAATATCTGTACAATGGTTGGCAAATTAAACGATGAAATAGATTCTCCGTTTTGTGGAATAGTTTTAAAATTGGCATCCCGGGGGCCATTGCCCATCGTGTCCGAAACTAACTGGAGTCGGTATATCGAGACTGAGTAACAAATTTGCGGTGGAAAACATTATATGTCTCGGCAGAATTATTCTCAGGGCTTAGGATAAAACGATCGTTATTTGAGTCACCCTCTGCCCTCTTCAACCCTTGGAATGTCGAAGGTCAAGCCTTTTCCGGAATTCGATGTAAGCTTTTTAAATTTTTGAACCGAAATGTGGGATAGAAAAATTGGAATATCTACTACTAATCTAATCCCGATTATTATTATCATCATCGAACAGATTTTCCGACGTTATTCCTCCCAGGGCAGCAGACAGTTCGTGCTATTATAAAGATTATTGCTACCGTTGGAACGAAGCCAAATTTACTTTGGACCCAGATGTAGGTTACATACCTTCGTAGTATGCGGACGCTATCGAACAAGATCTCAAAGCACTATGAGGAAAGCGAAATGATCGGAGAAACAATTGAATAAAAATTTCATCTCGCTTTTTTCCCATTCGTTTATGCCCATCTTTCATACGCGACTGATCCTTTATGTATAACCGAACAGTCTTCCATTTAAGGTACCTACTCCGATTTTATTCCAACTGCATAACGTCAAAGGATATCTCTCTTACATTTTACAAATCTTTGCTCTTGCTTCGACTGCGCCTGAAACCTTCAACTTTCCTTCAATTTCGACAGATTCCAGTCATTCGAAAATTGACGTTTCGTCTTTGGAGTCAATTGGAAATCTATTTCATGATAAATAAATCAGATACGTAAAGTAAGATAATTTCTATCAAGAATCAGTACGATAATATCATCAGACTACTCTGAACAACGATCGAATAAATTCTTTGCCGAACGAACGGTCCTGAATTGGTTCGAGCCTTTGTAACCTAAATCCTGAAGCCGTGGATCTTTAGGGTAGAGTGTTTCTGGTTGGAACTTGACTTAATTTAGTTCTTTTTTCACCCCGTCGCACCTGTGGCAGCCTACTGCGGAAAGTTCTTTTCTGGTAAGATATTTCCGGGCTAAATGGACCGGGTCTTTGTGACTCTCTCAATTCCGGAAGGGAAGAATTGGCCGAAAGATTTTTCTCCAACGATTTGTCGGGCTGAAATTTCCACCACGAATACGAACACCGAAGAGGGGTATCGATTAGTCGTCTCGTTTAACTTGTAATATCTGAATTTTATGGAATTTTCTGTATATTTATAGAGGAATGTATGTGTATGATGGAGGTGAAAAAGAACTGGAAAAATATGAAATTAAATCGTGAAATTCTCTCCGTTATCGTTGAACGTGACACGAGCCGCTGGCGAGATTCGAGGTTCGAGGTCCAGGTCGGCGAGGTCTCTTGAAATCGCGTCACTTATCTGCCAGGTCAAAGAGCGAAGAGTGAGCGACGTCTACGTCGGCTAAAAATAATCTCGATTGAATAACACTTCGTTTCAGGTTTTTATACATAAATCTCTGGAACGTACCTACTTTGAATATACCTACAAAGAGGAATATAAGAAACGGACCTACAGCCTGCAAGCCTTGGCAAAGTTAAAATGCAAATTCAAGTTTCCTTACAAATAGGTATCGCGAGACTTGATGGTTTTCTTATTCCTAAAATTTCTCCTTTACATTTGCCTTTATCCATTTCGAAAATTGCGAGTAGGTATAGAAGTTCGCCCGTCTCAACGCATTTGCGGAATATAAGAAGAGATTGATAAGGAGAAAAAAATGCTTAGATATTTGCTTATGTAACAATTATGGCGAGTAAAGTACGATGATAATATAATACATTTTTTCATTCAAACTCGACAAGGCTTTTTGACCGTATATATTTTCCTTTTTTCCTTTTTCCCTTTATCCGATCCCCGTCACTCGAAGTCGTTCCAATTTTGAACCACGTCAGCTCGTCCAACTAGCGTGGTATCAGGATTTTTCGCGAGGTCTGTGAGTTTCCGGAACGAGAAGCGAATATAAAATAAAAAAATAAAAAAAAGTAAATAAATAGACGAAAAAAAAAAGGTAAAAAATCTTTGAACTCGATCGCACTTCCACTCACTGTCCGCAAGCTCACCCTGTCATCGACTCCTTTTCAACGTCGACGAGTTGTAACGAGAGAAACTCGCGTAGATTCTATATATTCTATATTCTTTATATATTACATACTAATATATATATGCGTGTGTATATATGTAGGTATGTATACATGTGTAGAAATCCGTGTATCGTAGTGTATTGCACGAACCGTGGAGACTTTTTGAAAACTCTTTCTCCTGATCCTCTCGTTTTCTTTTTTTTTTTGTTTCTTTTTGTTTTTTTCTTTTTCTTCTTCCGTGAGGAATCGAGCGGGAGGAAGGATGAGTCCCTTGTTATTCTGGAGCATCGTGACGCCAGCGACCCGTTCGTGTCCCTCTTTTCCTCCCACCGTCCACCCTCTTATCTGAAGGGAAGAAGTGATTTGAAAAGCTTTGCTATTGTTTTTCAGTCCAGAGATTGAAGGAGTTGTTATCTCTTTGATACCCGAAGCTCTGTCGAAGTATCGTGTAACGTAGCCGGTGGATTGATACGAAACACGTTTATTAATTTTAAGGATCTTCCCTCACCTTTTTTTTCTTCCACTTTTCACTTTTCATTTCATTCCATTTTTATTTCTGTATTTTACATTATTTATGTATTTTTTGTTTTCTTCTTTCGTCTTCTCTTTTCTGTTTTGTTACAAAAATTCGGAGTCTTGTTTCTTCCCGGCTCAGTGGGCAAATTATATTTACCACCGCAGAAGTGAAAATAAAAATAACAGAAAAAAATAAAAATAAAAAATTCCGAGGCGAAACTCCTAATCCCGACACGCCCCGGCTCTGAGCCAGGTCAAGTTTCAATTAAACCAAGGAAACCAACTGGCGAATTTTTTATCTCCCTTTTCTTCTCTCTCTCTCTCTCTTTTCGCAAACGAGTAAAAGAGATTCCCTATAAGCCTCTACCGTTTCATCCCTTATGGTCTTAATAAATTCTCAATAAATCACTGCAACACTTCGCTTGTCTCGAGTTTCAATTAAATCAAAACTGCATCTGATACTTACTCTGAAGCCCTTTTCGTCCTTCGATGACGGTGTCTATCCGAAAATGCACCAAGCCTTGATTAATCTTTGAGGTATCCGTTCCTCCCTCCGGCATCGGGTCCTAGTCCCAGTAATTCCCGGCAACCCTGGGGGTCCTTTGTAACCGAAACCCACAGTATCACGCCTAGCCGGGCTTCCGCATCCGGTGTTTGGTGTTTGGTGCGTTTTTTTTTTCCCTCTCCCTCTCCCTCTCTCTCTCTCTCGCTTCGCTCTATCCTCTGGTCCTTTACCCTCCTACTTTTTCCTACAATAATCAACTCCTTTACATTTCCTACCCTTCGTCCAGCACGAAAGCGCCCCTATCGTTATAAAACGCATTGTGTAACTTTACCAACCGCAATAGATCCCATGTATAATGAAGTCTTCAAAGCACGTACGGAGACGAGAGACTTTTCCTTCAAATTTATCAATCGAAATGCCAACATTTATTCATTCTATTATCTAAATTTGTCATTTATATAAATTATGTAGGTATATCATAGATGATTGTTGGAATAAATTTAATACGGTTTAAGAATCGAGTTATCTCATTGCACTACTGACCACTGCAAGTGTGGACGATAACGAGAATGGTTGCAGTACCTTCAGTGTTCATTATAATTTATAACTAAATATATTACATTTAATGACAGAAGTACATAAGTGGTA
Source organism: Rhogogaster chlorosoma (assembly GCA_944452935.1). Taxonomy (NCBI): domain Eukaryota; kingdom Metazoa; phylum Arthropoda; class Insecta; order Hymenoptera; family Tenthredinidae; genus Rhogogaster; species Rhogogaster chlorosoma. Next base: position 21,687,191 of record OX101803.1, on the reverse strand, counting down.
CGAACGGTGCAGCGTGTAGATAGAAAGAGATAAAAGAGAGAATAAAAGAGAAGAGAAGAGGAGAGAACCTCGTCAGCAGCCGCGTCCGGCCGGATATTTTGTTACGCGCTTTGCCTCAGACAATGGACAGCAAAGCCTAGCGTCCGTTTTATAATGTTACTGTACTGGTGCCTCGACGATGTTCATTCCTTTTTTTTTTCACGAGAATCGTCCGCCGATCTTTCTTTTCCGTAGAATTAGAAAAAAATAAAAAATCGGAAAAGAAAAAGAAAACTCTCTTCTCGTCCAAATTATTTATTCATCGTTTTTGATGTTAAATAAGACAAGGCAGTCCGTCTATTGTAGCGGCTGCAGTCAAGCGTGGTCTAACATTGATCGGTTCATGCATTAAGGAAGAGCACGTCGAAGAAGTGGAACGGTCCTACCATATGGCGCCGGGTAACTACGACGGATACGTGTTCTCGAGAGACTGAAGGTCCAGCAAGACCTTGCCACAGATGATCCAAGCGGCCCAGGTTATACATCGAGTTTAAAGGGGAGAGAGAAAAAGAAACGGAAAGAATCGGGAGATAGAGAGAGAGAGGGACGAATTTACGAAGCAAAAAACGGAATAAGACAAAGCGAAAGAGAGTAGAGGAAAGGAAATCCTGAATAATCCATGCACCGTGCGGAGAGAAGGATTTGAATTATGAATATGAAAGACAAAAAGGGGTAGCACACTCTCGCCGATCTTCACGTGACAATATACGCAGACGTGGTATACCTAATCGCGAAAGAATCAGACGGAATTATGAACATAGAGAGACGGATTCGGGGCTATGAGTATGGAGGTACTATCGAGGGACGTGAAATGTAAAAATAAAACGAAAGTTAAACTTCAAATGGAAATTGGAAAATACGGCGACTCTCGTCAACCATTCCGTCGACCGTGCAGAGGGTCATCAACTAAATAATTCTGTTTGAATGAAAATGAAAAAAGTAAAAAAAGAAATAGAGAGAGAGAAAAAAGGGAACTTTTCAAACGCCCTTTGGGTTACTTGCAAAGTCCAGTTCTCCAGCACGTCGCTCTAAGCTATTTGAAGATGACGATTACGTACATGTATATCTAATTTATAATATGCTCTCGACCTATGATCATCGTTGTCATTATTATTATCCTTCAAAATATTGTTATACATATTATATTGTGAATAATTATTGTCCAGTGAAGCTCATAGAGTCGAAATTAGCCGGGGATTAACTGTGGCACGGGAGTAGCGTTTTATTGTATAAATGTGCGTCCACGTAAACGTGAATCAGAGTGTAGCAGCACTCGATGTGTGTTTAATCCATGTTTTGTTCGCGCTCTATGATTTAGTTATGGAGGAATGATTTTCGGTATATATTCCCAGAGCCAGAACCAGGGCCAAAGCCAAAGCCTGCAGGAGAGAACTCCGCGAACATTTTACCATATTACCTACCCCACGTGTAACCCACTACATACACGTATATAACTTGACGCGTATATCTGGTAGCAGTGGCTGGTAAATAGCTACCAGAGATGGGAATATCACGCGCAATTTAACCCGCTAAAGCGATTTCGTTTTACCGTTTTAGTCCTCAAATTTTGCGACTGTGTATATTCTGCCAAAGAACTGGCTTAGGGTTCGAAATAATTCGACAAATACAACCCTCCGCGCGACTACCCAGTCATGAAGTATAATATAACAGAAACTCTGTACTCTGCAATGAAGCAAATATCACGTGGATCAGAAAATCGTTGAAAATGTGGAGAAAGGAAAAGAAGAATCGGCCGATATTATGAAGCCTACCTCACGGCATACTGGCCATTGCCCATTATCATTAGGGACGGAACCGGTACCATGGTTGGCCGATCGCCCCCATCTGCCAGTGTCCTGCACGCGTCAGTGCAGGTTTATCATTCGTTCTTCGAACTCGAGCGTTCACCTCGAAGTAGACGTCTGCCATCGGGTATTCCTCGCAGTAGTCTGCCCTTCTGATACTGGCCGCTATAAACTTTCCCTCTTTTACTCTTTTTCTCTTCTTGGCCCGTGCCTTCACGCTCAGCTGCATCCGATAATCGCCCGGATGCTACGGGAACGTGCGATATTCTTTCCGGGCTTCGGTAGAGCTGGAAACTACATGTAAGTAACGAGAACGTGGAAGCTAGAACGGGGAACGTATACCCTCATTAGATGATGGCATAGTCACTTTGTTTTGTTCATATCGGCTCATCAGGACTCGAGCCTTTTTATTTCCCCGGCAAAGAAATTGACGGGAAAAAATTGTGGGGGAAAAAAAAAAATAAAAATTTCCGCAGACGCTGCTATCCTCTCAGTCTTTTTTTATTCTCTAGTATTCTGGAGATCCTGATAAACCACATTCAATATCCCATCCAGACTAGGGTATAGGCGTGTATAAGGATTGGAATCGGCAAAGAGAATCAGGGGTTCTTTCTCATTTTTTTTTTCCATTCGTCGTTAGCGATCGTGAGTTTTTGAGAACTTCCTCATCAGCCGATTCATTCAATCACGATAAATTGGTGAGATTGAAAGTATACTGTGACTATTGGCAAGGAACTCTTCTTGCCCGCCTCATTGCCTGCTGGATTGCAGCCTCTTCAGGTAATTGATTTTTCGGCCATTATTCTAGCGGGCAATGCTTAAATCTTCGTTACTGTCTACGGAGAGATTGAACTCCGTTGAATTCGGCGACGTCGAGCGTCCATTTTAAATCTCCTATTCACATAGCAGTAAATTTCTATATCTGGGACGCGGATAATGTAATTCTGCGCAGTTCACCTCCTCGAATGAATTAACAAGAAATCATTTCCAGCCTTGAGACATCTGCTTGTGAAGATCACCTGCAGCCCTTAAATCGTTTGGTAGGCATTTCTTTTCTCCAGCTAAACTGACAAGCGAGTTTTTGGCGAATTTCCACAGACAAGAGGCTGGGGAGGAGGGGATGACGTAGAGGGTTGTTGTTTTCGTACACTTCTGACAGACGAGGTCGTTCGAGTACCAGCCTCTGGAGAGGCGACTTCCACGTGAAATCGCAGGGGTTAAAGCGACGCCGGTAGAAGCCATAGCGCGGGGAAGACCGGGAGGGTAAATTAGGCAACAGTTCGTAGCGGCGAAAGTCGCGCGGCAGCCAAAGTCCTCAGAGGAATCACTTACGTAATTGAGAGGGTTGCCCGCGCCATTAATTATTATCCACGATTACCTACCGACTTCTCTCTCCATCCCTTGCCTAGTAACCATTCCCCCTCCCCCGAATCGGTCGGGGGATTGATCCCAGTCCTTCACGGCAATATCCCAATTTTTCCTCTTCTCATTTCGTATTTTTTCGGACTTAATTTTTCCGCTTGAAAAGACGGCTCCTCATTCAAGCCACCCTCTCAGAAATCCCCTCGGACAATTTCCCCATGTCAGCTGGCGTCGATTTGGCGCGTGGTGGTCAGCTGAAATTTTTTCAAACGCGACAGATACCCCATGCATGGCTTCCTTTCCTATCTCCGCTTGAAACACATGCTACTTTTCAAATTCTCAACCCATGCAGCTGCTGGTAAAACCATATCCATGAAAGACAACGTCCCGCTGAATTGCCTGAACCTATTGAAACCCGAATTGAAAGAATCGGTTTGACTTTTCGCTCTGTTTAAAGTTCTCAAGCCTTTTTCAACGGGCTCATCCCTGCTCTGAACTTCGCCGTGAGTTTGTAAGAAAAGAATCTTCAGCCCTCAAATTGTGATATAAGAATCACCGAATTTTCGGAATACCTACGCAATCAACACGTGCTAGTAATATATTCTCATGCATTGATATATCTATAGCTACCGAAGAGTATTGGGTTGTTTGAACGCGGAAGCACCCTGGAATAAGGGAAGTTCCTAATTTCTTGAAGCAATATTCGCCGCGCGTGTAGAAACGGCTAAGATATTTAGTAGTAAAGTTGTTATAGGTAGCTGGTAAAGCGTCTGTTCAGTTGTTGGCTGTAATTCTGCCTCACCACTTCTATTCCGGATGGTATATTTCAGGCCCCAGGTTTCTTGGCGCTAAGTTATCCCGCGGGAACCCATACCGCGAGTTCCACTTCGCCTATTTTACCAATTAACAACTAGAATCGCTGAATTTCTTATAGATTTTCTTGTACTAATTTCGCGGTGTAGTAAACTTGTTCGTAAAATTCTAAGCGATTTGTACATGAATTACCAATAGTCGCAGGGAATATAGATCCTCGCGGTAGTCAGGAGCTTGAATAACGGGAGAGAAAAGGGAACGCTATTTTTAGCACCCTCATTACAGATAGGGATGATTTTTCATAATACCGACAGCCCGACCAGGGCGGTCTCAATCTCCATCGGTATAGTCGCTCGTTGTTCGCCAGGATGATCGCAGTGGGTAGCGAATAAATCGCGAGAGTTCGATAAGAGATTGAAGATCGAAAATTGGCAGGAAGAAGGTTCACTGGGTCCAATCATTATAATGGAATGTTTATCTCAGTTATAGCAGCCCTCAGTCATTTTCTCAGATATCTGCACGAGCTGGAGATACGATCCGAGGATATAACGTTTCGTGAACGATGGAATATTTTATTACAAATTACGGAAGAGGCGGACTAGCTTCTTCCGTATTCACCTTCAAATATGTATTTCACCAATTCTTCTTTATCCCTGTAAGACCGATAAAACCTCATCAAACAAATCGATCATGTATCGAAATCGAAACGAAAAAGGCTGCGGCCGTCTATACACCTCTTCGATTCTTTCTTTCTATTCATTTCGAAAGAACATAATTCTTAAATGAAAAGGGAAAAAAGAGAACATCCCTCAATCGATCCTGGGGTATGAAATGGTGATTCGCACGAAGAAGCGAGCCACTGAATAACTTGGTATATATAATTAGATAAAGAATTGGAAAGTCCGTTCAGCATTGGAACGAATTTCATGAAATCGAAGAGCGATATAGGCGCACGTGAGGTCCGATAAATCACTATACGAGCGAGCTGGCTGCCGGAGGAATCCGCTTAATGGGAAGCATTTTTTTACATCAGTTTTTTTATTATTTGCCTTGGATCACCGCGCGGGATACCGAGGGTGATTTCGAAGAGGTATTCTTTAGGTATTGGAGTTCGATTCCTCTTCCGAGCCAGACGGGATAGTGACCGGGGTAAACCGGGTGAAAAAATTGCTATCTGGTTCGCATCTAATCTCTGTAATTTGTGCGGATTTCTCGACAAAGGGGTTGATCCATTTTCTCTCCCTTATACACACGCCCTTTATCCGCCTCCATCTCACTCCATCCTGAATTTAAATCCTCTAATAGCTTGTCCGTACGTCCGCCACTTGACACACGTCGCTTATACTCGGCTTGAACACCCGTTATTCTTACTCGAACGTAGTTATTTCCACCGTACCCCTAAAACGCACGTCACTCTGTCAATTGTCAATTTTAACACGCAGGGAGAACGCGATGCGTGGCTTTCGCTGCTGGGAGCTCGAAACTTTAATATCCACGCCTCGCCACCCTCCGCACGTATTGAGTTCTTCTTCCACAAACGATAAATCTACATTCCGTAGTTTATTAGATATCCCTTTTCCACTGCAGGAGTCAACTTTTCTCCGTAACAAATAACGCGCTTCACGGTCTCTCCCCGGCCTGAAGAGGGGCAAAAACCGTTCATATTACCCACGTTTATGGTACAAGACGAGCTCGCTTTATTGACCGTTGCTCTAACGCCAGCTGGCGATTTTACTCCACCTGCAATGGATGGGGAGGTGAAACCAGCTGTCCAGGAGCAGAGGCTGCCCGCTATCCTGCCGAGACATCGGACACTCGTACTACTGGGAGTGTCCAGCCAATTATCCGCTTGTAGAATCCGCTCAGTCTCACCTAGCCCCTTCTATTTCCGGATCGAGCCGTGCACTGTTCTGGGCATAGCGCCGGTGAGCACAGTACAAGTCCCCGTGGAGATCCGGCTGCCCCCGTGTCGGACATGAGGTGGACATGTAATTGAACACGCAACGTCCATTGCCGCGATAATTGGGACACCTTCAGGACGAGATGACGTTTAATCTACCGCCGGCGTGCCATGATCTGCTAAATTCTGATCCCAATTAAGATTAAACAGCGACGTCGTATCGTTGACACCCTCAAAATCGAGTTAAGCTTGACGTGGGAGTTCGCTGGGAGATTTGTCAAATTCCATTCCGCCTTTGGCCGATAGATTTCAACGATAAGTCCTCCTCGTTGTCGGTGAGGACTTTTCAGCCTCCTAAGATCCGAATGCGACGGATGAGGCATGGAATAGATATTGAGCTTGTTAATTGGAGATTTATTCGGGCGGAGGGAGTTCCTCGCGTAATTAGTCGTAGATTAACCAAAGTACACCGAAAGTTCATGAAATAACAACTATCATTAGCACGGTACTTACGAGTGTGGGTAGACACCTCTAGATCCGAGGGAGTTGAACCCTGGAGCCATCTCTCTGGTGGAACGGTTATACTTTGGGGGTACCACCGCGGCTATGACTACACGGTTAGGTACGGCGTAGACGAGGAACGTTTCTTAAGCGGCAATAATCAAGTTTTAATTAGTTCCATAATTTGCTAGCGGCGGGCGAGTAGCAAGTGCCTTTTGCGCTGAGTTTGATTCGTGTTATCCGACTCCCGGCCGAACCAGCCTCCGAACCTTCCCTCTGCACTTAATTCGCAAAACTTGCAGAGTGTAGACTCGACGAGCTCCTTATTTTCGAATAACATTTACTCGCTTTCCTACACTCAGTCTCGGTGTCCTTGCTGGCAGGTGGGTATGGAGTAACTCGATTTTCTCACTCCCATTCCCTCCGGCTCACTCGCCTCTTCATCCCTTGCTTCGCCGAACCTCGAGAGGCGCTAAGGACGCGACAGGGTAAATCAGATTCTCTCTGAATTCAACTTTACTGGATTAGAATCCACGCAAGTGACGACTGCTGCCTGATTCGATCCCCAATTCAATATAGACGTCACCATACGTGACTTTAAAGTATAAACTTCAGTTGCTTCCGTAACGTGATAGTTATTTTAACACTTCTAAGGTCCTAGAGCAGCCCTACGAAAGCCACAGACATTCGGCACATTTCATTTCCAAAATAATTCGGATCTTGTTCCAAAGAATTTACGTCGTCATAGCCAATGACTGGGAATGAGCGAAAAATATCTATATCAAGTAGGGTGACTGGCATGGGGAATATTGAAAAAGAGTATAAGGTAGGTATCGAGAATTTCAATGATTCCATGGATTTCTATGAGGCTCTCGAGGCTTCCGATGGATTTCATAAGGGATTTAACACATGTTTCTTCGGATCCTGAAGATCTCGGAAATTCATCCCGCGAATAAATCCATCGAACCTTAGACAAATCCCGTAAGATTCCTCTTCAAATCCTTAAACTTTTGTTCAACGTACAATATCCTTGAAATCTAATCAGATCCCGTGACACAATTCACGAGTCACGTCTTAGTTTCCAAATCGAAGCCTCCAATCGGCTATTCTCCAGGACCACTTGGCGCCACGATTATTTCGTTCTCAAGATATCGATCTCGGTCATACCTATATATATGTGCATATATAAGGTCGTGGAAAGAAGATCGTTGAATGTTTATTTATAAATTAGACATTGATCGATTTGGTGCTAACATTCCCGATAGGTATGTAACATCCGGGCACGTAATTTGATGCATCATTAATAAAGGTGTCGAAAAGAAGGTCGCCTTCAGCACACTGGCTATCGTAGTCTCGGAACTCATTTGCAAGAGTGTCGGATATCGGAAACTCGGGAATTTTATCGAGCGTGTAATGTGTCGTTGCACGTTATGGTATTCCAATCAACTAGACCTCGGCCGCATGATAGGAGCTCGAGTGTTGCTCAAAGACATACAACTCCTAAGCCGCTTATATAGGGGCCCTCCAAGACCCTAGTTCTCCTCTCTTCCCTTCTCTTGTCTCCACTTCACCCCTTCTTCAATCGCTCTTTCTTGTCTATCGCCGAGAGCCCAGACCAAGAATCATGGGGTGGTTCAGTTACCCCGAAGCCGTGGGTGGCACACCTCGCTCATCACGTCTCTTTTTCTTTCCCCCACCCCTGCCACGTATTCTCGGGGGCTCGAAGCTCCGCTTATGTAAAACAAGCACCCAGCCAAGGCATTATACCCTTTTTCTAAACCCTCGGCTCTTTCATGAAAAAGGGATGATATCTTGAGGTTCAGTTTGGCAAAGGTGTAGAAATTCAAAGATGCTATTTTACCGGATAGATATACCTACCGCGATTAAAAAAATTCTTCAAACCCTTCTCAGGCTCTTTATGAGTGGATGAAAATCGTTTAGCTTCTCTCCGAATTGAGTAAACATATAGACTCGGTATGAGAGGGTTTAATCGTTTTAATTAGGGTACCCTTTCAGCTGATTGTGAGTATAATGGGCGGTTCTTCAAAGACGAGAGAGAATTGAGTATTTCTGCGGTGGAAATTGGGTCGTTTATGTGTTGCTTCGGAAAGATCGTAAGCAGTAGCAGCTGGTGTTTTGAAATGAGATAAAATGGAACGATGTGATATAAAATCTGACTACTTTCTTTTTCTTTCATTTTGAATTCGTTATTTCTTATTTCCTCTCCGTTTTTTTCATCCGAAATTTAGGGGAATGTCGTGTCAATTCTTTGGAAATACCTCTTGACGGTTATCGAATCTATAGGATGTGGCGTTTCTCGAAGGTGATACGATATTGGATTGGCATTGTACGTGAATTCGATATCTCTGCTCTTGAATATTATGCAATCACTTGGTGGGTTCGGTAGCGCGTGAGTGTTGATCTGATGCGAGATAAAATAAGAAGAAAAAAAAAAAAAAAAAAAAACTGAGCCGAGGTTCAGTCAATCGAGTCTTTTTTTCATCTCATTTCTCTTCTCTTCTCTTATTTTCTTGACTTTTTTTTTTCCAAGGGAGATTAAATTGGGATTAATTTCTCGCCTTCCCTTTGAGGAATAAAATCTCCTAATTACCTGTCCGATTAAAGTCACTCGGGACTCACGAAGTGATTCAAAGATTGAATGAGTTTTCCAAAGAATCGTACCTATACTCCCCGTTATGAATATAATTGGTTTGCTTTCATAGTCATTTAAAAAATTTCATCTCACGTCAGTTCTACGATCAAGATAATATCAAAACCCGGGGCTAAATTCATTTCGATAAATATTCTCTCTCTCTCTCGCCCTATTCAATTATCGCAAACAACCAAGGGATGGAGAAAAGGAGACGAAGAAAAAGTTGAAAAAAAAAAATGGTTCAATAAATCGGCGATCTTTTAAAAAATCATTATTCGCCCTGAACCCACGAATCTTATCGACATTTTTTGGTAACTTAATCAAGCCTCCGCCCAGTACACATACCTGACAAATCGTTTCTGTATTTCAAGCTGGAGGACGAAAAATAAACTGAATACACAAAATTTGAACAAAGCCCAAAATGCAAAAGGGATTATGTGTCGACCTGCTGTAGTCTAGTCCGCTGTGCTAATTCCATCTTATCAGGTGCAGGGTGGCCATAGTGACACCAAAGCTGACCGGGTCAATGGACAACTGTATATTAGATACCCACACGCGGGAGAATACTCTATATCGAAATACACGAGCGTACGAGTATCCGTGCACAGCGTGAAAGAGAAATTGGACCAGGTTCGTCCCGAAATAGAGACTTGTTTCCTCGGGGGAATGGGTACGGCTTTGTTTCCTCTCATCACATCTTCTGCTGTGTCCAGGTTCGAATTTGCGATAGTTAGTCGTGATTTATCGTGTCTGGTTGCGGAAAAGCTGGACACGGATATTTCGAATAGTTCGAAATTGGCAACTGAAAATTGTGAGAGAAATCAGATGAACGGGACTCGACGGAGTGCAGAAAAAAAATTCTGAAAGGTGTAAAATCGTGTATGTAATTGACTGAAGGAATGAACTCGATGTCACGATATACCCAGACCTTCAACTCGATCACCAGCTCTCGATTTCCCCTCTGTGCTCTTGTCGCCGTCGTCGATTCGTTTCTGGTGCCGGCACCTCGATGTGATTACATTCCAGAGCGTCGAGTTGGCATTTGCCGCCTCCTCCCACAAACCCATCCGCCCACTGCTACCACCTTTCGATTTTGCAATCAAAGAATTGCACTGGCGTATGTTCGGAAAGAATAAACCAAACAAAGAACCGGGGTGTTCGATATACGTGGATAGGAAAACAGTCCTCCGTCTTATTGGGCGTATTTTTCCCTGTTTAACAATAATATCAGAAAGTGTTGCCGGTGGCAGCTGTGGGATCAGGAGTATGACTTGATGAGAAAAGTAATTAAATAATTTTAATCATAGCCGCCACAAGGCTGTCTGAAATCTTCGTCCTTCGTTCTTCGCCCTTTGGCCTTCTCCCTTCACCCCAACCTATCGGCACCCCTGGAGTTTGAGGTATAAATGTAATAGGGAGGTGTGGAAGCAGACGCAGAATCAGAATCAGAATCAGAAGCAGAGGCGAGCAACTTGAGAGCTCTGGGTCGAACGAGAGGTGGAAATTGTTTGGGTTGGGGATGCTGGAGCTGGAAGGCCAGACCAGGGCAAGCCAGGCCGAGGCCAGGGTGTAAAAATTACTCCCCTGTTACTTGGTCGTTCTCGACTTGGTTACTGGCAAACTTTTTATCGGTTTATCGCTGTTCAACGGCGATTTGCACGCGGTTAAGTTCGGATCTTATTAACGTTTCGAAAGATAACAAGATTGGTGACTCCTCTAAACTCATTCTCGACCTCTCTCCAGTATCTCTCTCTCTCTCTCTCTCATCCTCCAATCTTAACACAGTTTATATAAAAGAAAAAGAAAAAAAAAACATAAACCACACAGTTGATTTGAATATATTACGGCGTGAAAGATAATTTTTTCAAGAGGATGAGGATCAGGCTTAAAAATTGGAAAGGATCGATTTCCAATATTTTACATATTCGGATAAGTGGGATCCTTCAAGAATACTTCCCATTGAATTTCTTTTCACTTTTCTTTTTTTTTATATAAATTCGCAAAATTGACGACAGGAGAGAAAAAAGCGTCGAGTATAAGCGCAGGTGCCGATAGGTCCGGGCATTATCCTTATCCTTGGGGGTTCTTTTAGCGTTTGAGGAGTAAAAAAATCGAACTTCTGCGGTTGAAGGTGTTTTTCATACTTGATTCTTCGGTACAGGAGGCTTTCTGGCTCTTCGATTCATCCGCTGTTTCATCTTTCGAACTCTAATACTCGAATATAATTGCGAATGATGATTAAAGTCCCCGAGATCTCGAGAAATTAGGAAAGATCCAGACATGAGTAAATGATGATTGGTGTTAATAAATCAGTCGGTTATATTAGAAGCGTACCTGTCTCTCGGCTATTGTCAAGTTTAATTTCTGTGTAACGCAATTAACACTTGCTACTCAGCTACCACTTGTCAAAGTAATGTTGAGGAGAAGAGCCAGGGGTGTGTATGGAGAATTGTGTATGAGGGGTATAAGGGGTTGGTTCCAGGAACACCGGCCGTATCAAACGCTCCTACTATATAACCCTTCAATTATGACATCCCCCGCGTTTAACAATATTAGGCCTAACCCCTCGATTCTGAAATGCTTATTCTCCCTTGTGCGTTTTACCCGGGTGTTTCCGAGCCCGTCGTCGAGGTCCCACCCCGCCATACCGTAGCCATTCCCGTGCCTACCCTGCCGCGGTCCAGCGACGCCAGTGTAATCGACAATTCGATTAGCGCCCCATTATTACAGCTCGAAATTTGACGGTGAAAATTTTAATAACACATAATGACACCAACATCAGCCCCCTTCCATTTTCCCTTTCACAGCCACCGACCGTGCAACACACCGTCTCTAAACCACGGAGTTTTCCATTACCGTTCTCAAGGCGCTTTTCTCAACGTGAGATAAAGCAAAAAGTAAAAAAAGGAAGCTGCTGCTGCCGTAGGGAAGGGGAGAGGAAAGGAGAGGAAAAAAAAAGTTGGGATTTTATTTTCTCCTTTTTTTTTCATCTCTCCCAAATTTAACGTTCAATATTTACACGACCGGTTTGTTTAAATATTGGATATAAAATTGAAGAATTATAGAAAATATACCCACATACCGCGCCTGTGCCAATAAAGTTTCTCAAGCGGACCGCAATTACGCGTCTTGTTAGTTAGACGCAATTATTATTTCGATCCTGAAAATACCTGCCTACTTTTCTCGAAGAAGGAGAAAAGAGGAAAAGTAAAAATAAGGATCACTGTTTTTCTTCAGATATTCTTGTGGAACGATGGAAGAAGAGGTGTTTGTTTTTTTTTATATTTTTCTATCTCATATTTCCGAGCCGATCAGGGGTCGATAAAATCGTGTAAGAGATTGCGATGAACCGCAGAGAGTCTCCGCGTATTATCGATTCTGAAATCATACACCGTGGCGTTTAATAAGACGTGACAAGTGGTCATGTGAAACCCTTTGTTGAACTGAGCCTGTAACTTAATGACTCCAGACTCGTTTCTCTGCGCAAATTGAGCTTACAGTGTTACTGACCGAACGAAGGTTCGCGTGAACTACCCCATTAAACCTCAAGCCTATATCGTTAAACCATACCCAAATACACACACAGCACCTAAATACACTCATATATGTACATATATACGCGATTCATGTATGGGCTTAGCCCAATTCAATTCACTGACCAAATAAACTTGATGAAGAGTCACTATCACGTGAATTAATCCAAACAGAGCTATAATTATTTAATGAAAGTAGAATACAGGCATATATACCTGTATGGTGTCAAGTCTTTGACATTTCTGGTTCGAATTCGATCCCTCGGTAGTAGATCGTCGTAGTTAAAGAGGAGTAAACAGTTTTCAGTACATGTTCCATCTGTTGGCACCGTGATAACATGCCGTATCGTGGATGTAGTGGTTTTGCCCTTTGATCCTGACAATGGCAGGTTCTCGTAGGCTTCACCGTCGAGGGACTTGATGTTTACTGTTAAAATATGCCATCCAGACTCCAGCCAGATCCATATACATACAACGGAGCGGCTGTGATCCCTTCGCAACGTTGAAGAGTTAAAAGCATGAAAAATTGCTTTCGACTGTCCACGTCGGTGTACACCTTGTAATGTATAACATGGATGATGTACCTTGGGATTTGAACTGAATATAGAATATATATATGTATGCTATAATGCCTATAATAAGGGAACGCGTTTCGTCGAAGGTGCGAAACGTTGTATAATAAAATAAAAACCCCAGGGACACCCTTCGCGGCTCTTTTGTAATTCTGGTAAAATTATTTTTTGGTGATTTATCTCAAACGAGATACACGCGGCTGTACGCCGTTGGGCGATGGAATAAAGGAGGAAGGAGGTGAGGCATTGCGTTAAGAACAATGCGCGCTAAACGAGGACGCTAATCTCTTTTTCATTCAATTATACGCCGGGGGAAAATTCGCGCTCTACAGGGTAGAGGGTAGGTAGATAGGTGTAGGCACGGGTTTGATACACCTTTTCGGTTTCGCGTATACCAAACACGACGGAGAACTGGTTCGGTGCGGTTAAGGGTGTTGCTTTACATTTTCAGCTTGTTTATATAATATTATTTTTTTTTTTCACCCTCTTCGTTGACGTCATGCTACATCAATTTTTTTTTTCTCCTTTTATTTTTTTCCATTTTCACCCTCAATGACCCCTAAAAGTAAGCAGTAAGCAAAAAATAAAAAATGAATAAAAAAAAAAAAACGGAAAAAAAAAGAAAAAAAAAAAACAGCGAGAGAAGCACACGATATGGGGCTGTAAAACAAACAATACACGCAGCGGTTGATATTTTTCATTTACACAACCCGTTCACCCTCTCAACAATTTTCTTCGTAATAAAAAATTCGAAACAAAAATTAATAATAATAAAAAAAAAAAAAAAACTCTTTCACCCGCGTTAATCTCTCTTCAAATATAACCCTCATGATCCTTCGGATGTCAAAAATAAAAATCAAAAAAAAAATATATATATATATAAGAAATAAAATAAACATAACGTAAAAATAGAATCAAAACTACAAGTGTTTTTTTTTTTTTTTGGAGGGGGGATCGAGATATTCCAACACTTATGGACCGGAGAATACAGCTGTGACTCTCTTGGCCAAGATCGGGGAGGCTTGTGCCAATGTATACCTAGCGTGGGGGTGTAAAGCTATTTGTTGTGCTCCATCTTGGCAGGGGCAAACTGCGTATGAATAATTTGTAGCAAACGGAGGACTCCGCTAACTAGCAGCCTATTCGCGAGTCAACCTATCTCATTCTCGTTCATAGACTACACTGTAAGCTCTTTCTCTATCCATCTTTATTCTTCGCCTCACTCTGCCCGGGCGTGCTTCAAGGACCTAGGAGCCTATGGCACGAGCCACGAGCCACGAGCCACTTCTGTGTGCTGTCATTAATATAAATTAACACAGCTTCTGCAAGTTTCTCACCCTACGTCACCGCCATCCTCAACGGTATCCGACATCACCGCAAACCTGCGGTTTTCTCCGTCGAACCTTTGACGGAAGGTGTCGCAAACTCTACAGCTATTACGATTTTAAATTCATACACACCTGCTTAATACGATTTCGGATCTTGTCCGATATGCGAGCGATTTTTTGGCTAATTATCTTCGCAATTGAATCGAAATTTAATTAAGTCCAGTCGAAAGTTCCTATCGCGTATCTTTAAGCGGAAGACTGTGATATCCACCTTTATATATGAATCTACCGTGTTTCCGCGCAGGACTTTGTTAGCGCTCGGGAAATCCTTACCGAAGGATACGTCATGGCATGCTTAATTGCTCAGACGTATTCTGTAGCGGAAATTTATCGCCCTTGAAGGTACGGGAAACCACGGCACTTAGCACCGGCTTGCACCGGCACACATAGTGAAATCAGACGTTTGACAATGACGATGGATGTGGTTTTAAATTGGGGGAATCAATTTCCGCGTAATGGTGGTAAATTAGTTTCGGCTAATTTCTTACGACGATTCGGGAATATCGTACACAGTCGCGTTTCGGAATAAATTCTCTCGAGACTTTCTCTCACGCAGAGGAATTATACCTCGTGATATTTCGGCCCGAGTTTAGTTCGATAAGAAAATCCTAGTTGATACGAAGAGCAGTCAGTTCATAGATGGCTGGCAATAATCGAAGATCAGAACGCTGCCTTCGCTCGTGCTCAAATAGGCAGTGGCCAATGGTTCATAAAGTCCCGGCTTCACCCTCGAACTCGTTTTCTAGTATCCACAACCCTAGCTTCCATACTCCGACGTTCCTATCCCACACGTTATACAGATGCCAACAGCAGAGAAAACCCTTGGAGAGAAAAAGGATGAGAAATAAAAAAAAATAAAATAAAAAAAATAAAAGGTGTCCTCCGCGCCGCGGCATGGGCGTCTTCTATGCCCAACGGTCCTCGAGAACCTTTGAATTCTCCAAGGGATATGGGAAAGTCCTACCGATTCACTCCGATCCGTGGGATCCTCTTAACTTGGCGGACACGAGTTTCCATACTACTATCCTTATACGCGTGTAGATATATATATACGTATTCCCTATTTTTACCCTCTCTGCACCCTCTAGCCGACGTTTCCCTCTACGTCAATACCGTGTAGCGAGAGAGTAGGAGAATGTCCCGGTGAATCTATTCGCGACGGATATCACACTATTGGCTGTTTCACATTTTCCACATCGACATTGAACGAACCCCGATAAAACACATGTAGAGGAAAATTGCGGTTAGTGAATTTGATTTTTATATTCCCTTCGATCTTTTCTTGCCTATATTCGACCGCATCTTTGAACTAGGAATTCTATGTATGCATGTACGTACGTGTAACAATTATCGATATATGATGAAATCGGATAGCGCGGTTATAAGTCGAATGTACAATAGACCTCGGGTGAATTAATAGGGATTTTCGCAGGGTTCAGACTATCATTGAAGAGAACTGATTCAAAGAGCTGGGCTATTACTATTAACAAGTATTATACCCGTGAGTTGTTGTAGGAGTAAGAATATAGGAGTGGGAGTCGGAGCAGGACGGGGGCGAGGAATGAATCGTACTTAGCTTCCTGTCTATATATCAAGGCTTGTTATATATGGAAAGCACGCGACCCTGAGTGAATTCGGTCGAGATTCGACTGAACTCGACACAGCTCGGCTCGAGTAAACTCGACCTTAAGCTCTGCTGGGCACAGAGGAGCGCGCGAAGTCTATTTCAGTTTCAATAAAAACAGATCCTCGACGGGCTCAGGTTCGCACAAAAGATACGTTCTCAGTTTTTGCGGACTTTCCGATTCGAAGGGTCCTTTTTGCTCATTTTGTCCTTTTTGTCCACTCGCCTCCCTCCCTTTACCCCTCCACCCTTCACCCTTCATCCGCCCCCTTGCTCTTCGTCCTTTCCTTTATAAACGCTGCACCTATACACCCTCGAGCTTGGGATCAACGTTCCACATGCTATCGCGCCTCGGTTCCGCTGCCCCCTTCCGAATTACCCCTAAAAAAAGGAAAAGTTGTCATAAATTTTTCGGGATTCTTGAAAATTAATGCTTCGATTCGCTCATGAAAACGTTTACCCCGAACAGATATTTCTCCTCGTCGATGATGATGAAACAAAATATTCACATTTTTACGGCATGTTACCGCGTAAAATAGCCTTGGAATTATTTCTCGACTGCGCTTATGCCTTGTGCGATGGGTAAAAATAGAGATTATCTGATCGGCTAGCTCTGAGACATTCGGAAGTGATTATTTTCCTTTTCATTTTCGTAAATTTGAAACTGTAAACTGCGGCCTAACCGCTGCGGTGCTAATTCGAGCGGAATTGAAAAGCCTGGGAGGGTGTTTAAAAAATGAAACTATGAAAAGTTTTTCTGTAGCCGCAGATAATCGTGGAGCTTTTTTTCTGTTTCGTATCTGTACGCTTTAAGATTGAAGAGAATTGCTGAATATAGATATAACAATATCTATATAGTTATCAAAACTTTCTCTGGCTTATTGTTTGCGGCTTTTCTCCCGTATCTTATTTCTTTGACTGAGATATACCTATATATATCCATTTTATTTCTCTTTTTTTTTCTCTTTCGGCTAAAGGTAGAAATTCCGCAGGGTCTCGTGCGGTTTCTGGGTAAATACCTAGCTCGGCTCATCTTTTTTCATCGCCGGGACAAATCCCGGTGCGAAAGTGATATATAAGGTTTCTTAATTAATTAAACGCGCGGACCAGCGGTGAAACTTTTTGCCGCGTTGAAAGATCGTTTCAAAGTTTAGGCGGCTTTCACACCAAGTTAATGTTTCACCTATACCTTTACCCGTTTTTTATTTTCCGTCACACCTAATTCGCTTCTTTTTTTCCTCTCTCTCTCTCTCTTTTCTCGTTTTACTTTATAACATCAAGACAGTGTCGCCCATTCATCTGAAACTGCGATATTACGAGGAAACTATACCCCGTCTTGGAAGACCTACTTCACACGGTTCTAAGGGTCGTAAAAAAGGTTAATAATTTCATTGGCTGGTTGAGAAAAGCTCGAATAAGGAGAAGAAGACGAATATAAGAATAAGAAGAAGAGCTGCGAGGTGGTTTGGGGGGCTGCTCGCGCCAGTTTTCCTCGCCCTTTTCACCCTGGAAGAATGACACTCGGTTATTAAATCTTTTTTGTCGACGGGCAAGCTTAGATACGCGAGATAGGGTCGTGGCTCGCTCGCCGGTTTAATCTCGGTCGTTACGAGAAGTTACAGCGCGACGCGGGCGCCGAGCATCTCTCCTCCTCCCTCTACCTTCAGCCCCCAACCCCCGCGGAGAGCTTTTCAAATTTGCGTGATAAATTTACGCGTGATGGGCACTTGCCCGAAGGTAACACACGCCCTTGGCTCCTTGCCTCTTTGCGACCTACTTCCGTTACTCTAACCGCCCCTCACCCTCAATTCACATTCTCACCCTTGCTGTGAAACCGACAAGAACCACATACAATATAACCAAACGCTGAACAGTTAGGAATAAATTGATTACACCTAAGTCTAGCTTTACACGAGGTAAGGAAAATAGGAATTGATGCGATTTAGAATTTTTTTACGGTCAATTTTCGAGGGAAATTATAGATTCGTGAGTTTATAAATTAATGACGATGTAAGGGTTGAAGGTATTTGTTGTAAATGTGTTTATTTTAACAGACTGTTGTAATTCGAGGTGGAAAACCAACCCGAATGAAAGAGGCGGAATGATAAATCGTGGGGAAGAGCTGGACGACGCCCGACCATTACGGTATTTGTCACTGAAACGATACGCATCTCCGTTTACGAAATCCGATTAAGATCTGTCGGACAAATCGATTCGACCTAGCGTGAGAGAACAAGACGGAAGGAAAAGCCAGGAGCTGGACCTCGATTAAAGGGAATCCGTCCCATCGGCTACTGCGCGATTTTTCAAAAGACATTTCTGTAGTGGGTACAGATATAAGGATTTGTCCAACACGGATCACAGCGATGAGCCTTTAGGATTTCATATTTACATTCAAGTATCTTCGGTCTTCTTCAAATGCGATTTCCCTTTTCAAAAATTACCTTCGCCACAAAAATAAAATTAAAATAAATAAAACCCAAAAGCTCTCTGACGTGAATTTGAATTATGATCATTGTTGCATTTCCGGCACGCAATAGGTTGTTCAACTTCCTGCGTTTCCAGGCCCATTTTGTCATGAAAATTGAGCGTGACATTTGCGGAATCGTTCGTATGCCCAGTAATTTTTGAAGTGGCGTTTTTCTGGCTGGAAAACAGTATTGGAAAGGCTGTCGGGTTCCGTGCATAGCTAAGCAGCCGAGTAGTGAAAACGGGGAAAGTGGTGATAAACGTTGAGTAAAAGTGCACCGAGGCATAAAATAGCATTCCGCGAGTACAGACATAGAAGGGTGAGAAATAGGTTTTAGTCGTATCTTTAGTTTGAGGTAGCAGTTCCTACTCTGCAATACGACGCAATAAAGAAGTCGTCGAAATGTTCAGCGCCAATAACAGCACCGAGGTAGTAAGGCCTCGCGTTGGCTGCAGGTTGAGTTACTTGTATCAAAAAACCTCGTATTACTGCCATTTACACTGTGACAAAGAACCCGATCGTTTTTATAACCTCAGGTCATACACCCTGACGATGAAATATGCTCTCCTATCTCACGAGCTCAGACTCCCACCCCTCGTCTCAAATTTTTTACTCATATAGGCCTATGGAAATATCGGCGAAGCATCGCATCGGCTCTTTCATTTCCCCCTTGACAAGGGCTACGAAATACAGTCAAATTTTCATTCTCCATTCGTACTCCAAATATCCTGTATCAAAGTATCGAAAAATTCTGATTCTCGCTGCTGACTTTTCTCTTCTACTTCCTATGGAACATTCTGATTACTGTATGCCCGGCTAATCTCTCTAATAGATTCGGGGGCTCAAAGCTGACTCGAAATTAAACTGTATCTACGAATATGCGTATACGTCCGTGTATTCTGATGCAGTAATTGCACACATCCGCTCCATGTGCACATAGAATGTTCAAGTTGATCATCAGAGCGTATATTTGCTCGCGGGCTAATCACCGCGCCCGAAGACTTTTTCAATTAGGGGTTAATAATCAGCTGCGGGAAAGCCCTTGCGCCGTATATTCGATTCATACAGATGTAATTTCCGGTAAACTCTGAACGTATAAAGAGCTTTGTTGTCCAGAAAGTGGATCGTTTCGCATGAGGAGTGATTCGTTGCATAGAAAAGCTCGTCATTTAGTTATACGTATGTGGCACATACGTGCGAGATGTATTTGTTGTACGTCCGTATAGGTAGAAAGGGGTATAAAAAGAAGGGTTACAACCTACGCCCGTGAAAATCTATCCGAAAGAGAAACGACCGCTTTCCTCGCGAACATTTGTTTCTCCCCGAAAAGGCGAAAGGGAAAACGGAAACGACCGCGCGACCACGCCAGTCCCAGGACGGTCATTCGGGTCGCGCGCTCCGATACGCGCCACTGACCATCCCTTACAGACTCCATATGTCAGCTGATTAAATTTACACACCAGCTACACATAAAGTCATTTTACCGAAGTGGGGCCTGGCACGAGTAGAGAAAACCACCCCTAGGTCAGACTGCCGATCTCCCACCAAAATTACGCGCCGAAAGAATTTATCCACAGTTCGGGTTAAATTTTGCATGAAAAAATAAAATAAATAAATACAAACAGAAGGTTGTTCTTGTGCCTACTACGAGGGCAGATTATTCTCAAACCGGAAATAGGTATAATTGGGAACGTCCTGGTTGTTGAACGTGGATATTCTATCATATACATATGTATGTATATGTAGGCGTATAGATAGATATAGAAAGGCATTGTAAATACGTGCATATGTATATTTCAAATATATATGCATCAGAGTTTCGTACGTCGCGGGACGTATCCTAGAGAACTGGAATCGAATTTTAAATCGACGAATTCTCTGGTCTGTGGTGGTGGTACTCGTCAGCTCCCGCCTCTGCATTCGTGCGTTGAATCGCAGATCGAAGATTACGTGCAGAGATATATCAAGACGGTGGGAGTCTTTTCGTGGTGAGGCGTGTTAAACAGGTACCGCGTATAGAATCGCGTTGAAATTCTCTGTCAAGAAAATATAAAAAGAGTCAAAAATAGAGGAGAAAAGAAGAAGCAAAAAAAAAAAAAAAATGGAAAAGAAAAAAAAACAACACTATTCGCTTTTTGATTTCTGTCATCTTCAGTCGTACATATGCGAGTACATACATATACAATATACATATAAACCAATATTGTATATGAATACGTATGCGAGTGTACCTACATAAAAGTGCGAAATATTTTATTTTTTATTTTCCGTTTTATAACCGCTAGTTTCTAGCCAGCTCGTTAAGGGCATGTTGTAACGAGGTAGGTTTATTATAAATTCACGCAACGTTGTTACCGGGCTTGATACACGAGGACACTGAAATTAATTGTCAATTATTACGTCCCGTACAGCCATACCAGCGGTGGGAGATACGCCTAGGATAATACGTGTGTATTTTTATTTATTTTTTCCCCAAACGATTCGATGAACAAAAAATCGGTGATAAATTTCAGTCGATTTTCGACGGAGAAAGAGAGAGGAGAGAGAGAGAGAGAGAGAGAGATCTGCAGGATTCGACTAGTGACGTCAATGTGTCGATTTGTCGATTTGTCGATTTGTAAGAATTTCGAAAACGAATCATACGTCATATTATATCGGGATTCTGGGACGGGGATAAACCTTTCCTCAAGTATCTTACACGATCGGTGAAAACCCTCGGGATATTCTTATCCACCAGGAAGTCATCCCCCACCTCGATATACCTATACCGCTAATCCTAGCTGCTGGGCCCGGTGGACGTCATATATTCAACCCTGGAAGAGGTTGGAGCCCAGTTTATGAGCCTCTCTTGTGGCTCGGTAGCCAACCACGTGCAAACAGCTCTAGGAACTTATGTGTGCGCTTGAGCAGAGCCGTAACAACCTACGGGGTGAAAGAAGAGAGGAGAAAAAAGTGATTTTTTACAAACAAAATCGAACTCGAATCTCAAAAACTGCTATTTTAATATGAATCTTAAACTAGAATGAAGAAATCTCTAAATTTGCTAGAAATTCGATTCAAATCTGTACCTACTTCACTTAGTTACTGGATAATTTCGGTTCATTGTTCGAAGTCGAATGAAGTAGAAGACCAATTTCTGTTGCCTGGATTATCTGATCGTTGAAAAATCGATGACTACTGAAAATCCATCTCATAATGAAGTGACAGTGATCTCACACATCAACCTCCGTTCGTTCTTCTCAAAATTTGAAACGTTCTATTGTCCAAAGACTTGACCAAAAATGGTGAAATAAAAAAAAAAAAGGAAAATATAAAAAGCTGCTACAGCCCTGAGTCCTGCAAGCTCTCATGGGCCAGTGGTCTGCACCCCGTTGTGGTTCTCGACTCGACGCGTGGAGCTACAACTCAAATGGCATGTGTGTCGTGCGTTACTCTTCCCCGACACGGCGTATGTGCTAGTGAACGGCGTAAATAGAGAGCGTTGGGGGTTGGTGGGCAGTTATCTTGGTAAGGTATAACCAGGGGCTGTTCGTCCATGGTTGTAAAGGTGAAGTAGATACGTACTCGGTCTGTTTTCACTGTGTTGAAGCCGGCATGCGAGGTATATACGTTTGATTACATTTTAGCAGTGTATCTTCATGATCGGAGTGCAGAAGCTAGCCACGCCTAGAAGTTCACGAAGATACCCTAGTTCGTGCGGTAATTGAGTCGCAGTTAAATTCATCCCACCTAGCGCTAATATCTGCGAGGTGTCACTGCGAATATATCCATCTGCGTAGCTACTCCGCCTTTCTTACTAATGCAACCAACCCCCGAGTCAGTTTATACGGGGAAAGAAAAAAGAGATCTCATGTTAAATTCATATCATTTGTATTAATTAACATTCTGATTATATACCTACGCGCCTCTCATTCATATTCATCATCCGCGGATAGCTTCTTTGGTATCTGAGCAGCTATCCCATCAGCGGTTACGGACTTACGTACTCAGACCGTCGCATCGTCGCGCCTGAACTTTGACAACCGGAGTTACTCGATGTCGTCTTTTATACGTAATTCAAGGGGTACGATAATGCGTGATAAATTTTCTTGAAAAATATCTGACCGATTTATAGATAAGTATTAGAAAATATGTTACATATGGAATCGGTGTACTTCGTGTGAAATGAAATACTTTACAATTTTAAATCGGAGTAAGAAACGGCGAGATTAAAATTCGGTGAACGAGTGAAGCGCGGCATTGAATATGGGAACTGTCGAAAGTCGAGATGAACGAAAAGCGGGATGTAGCCGAGGGGTTTGTCAAGAAATATTGAATTTATGCACCGCCGAGCCCCCACCGGGCCGAGGCCGCCGTTATTCTATTTCAAATATAATTTATTTTCGTAATATGGGAAAAATCCGAGTCCCTCTGGGTGTCCTGCGTCCTCCGCCCCCTAGACCCAACGCACGTATATACGTAGTTGTTCACACTCGTCTTCTTCAGAGGATGAAAAAAAGGAATTTCTTCTCCCATGGAGCCTCCTGACTTTTTTAATATCTTACACACAGTGTTTTTATCATCGAAAAGCAAACGAAAAAAAGACACAAAAATTTCACGGCCTGTTTTGAACCCGTACCCATTCTTTCTAAATTTGGTAACCTCACACGCTGGCTGACTCAGTTTTCATTCAAACTTCCAACTATTCGCGTATACGCGATACGTATAGAAGGATTCCTCTCTTTTAGAGGCTCACGTTACTTGTAGTATTTAAATACAAGTAGCTGCTATCTAGTTTCTCTCCTATTTTATATTGTCATTTCGAATTAGAGCTCGTGCGTAGGCTAAGCTAAGCTCAGGAACTTGATATTATAACGTAAAGGTAGAATTTCCCAGTTAAATGAAATCCGGTTCTACCCACCTATACTCACGCATACCCATGAAAATTAGAGTGAAAATGTACATGTGATAAAATTCACCCGCCTTATTCGTCTTCGTATTTTATCTAATTTTTCACCTACCGGGATGAGGGTAGCGCTAATCCTCCGTTATTCTTCATTATCGATGCCAATACAATGATGATTGGTATCCCCGGTATGCTCGACTTCGATACGTCGATGAAGAAAAATTGCAATCAGCAAGAGCGGGACTTGGGTATTCCATTTGTCCGGGTCCCATAGCGGCCAGTCGAGTTTGTTGAATACAATTTTTAATTATTATTCGCCATCGAAGTTTCATTAAATTCATTCACGCGTAGAAATGTGATTTCATAATGTGATAGAATTCATTTTCATGTGGTCAGAATGGAAATCGATATCAGTTTACTACGCTGACGAAAAAAGAGAGAGAGAGAGAAAAAAAAAAAGAAACGTAATGAAAATGAAAAGAAACGCTTCACAATAACTTCGACAACGAACAATACCAGACAATGGAACAAGGCCTAAACATCTCAATGACCATATTCCCACTGGTCATATATCTGCCTCTAATAAAGAGCTAGAGTTCTCGTCAATCCGCTCATATGGTACATCCCGCTTGAAAAAGCATCGATCAGTTCGTGATAAAAGCTGCGACATGGGGAGAGAAGAAAAAGAAGAATTTTGCTCCAATTTTTTTATTCATATGAATGTGAATTTATATCATATGTATATCGATGGTAGCCCAATGACCGCATGCCTCTGAAAGGATACAGTTCTTATATATTGATCCAGCAATGTATCGTGTGGCATTATGATGCATAACTCTTACGCGGACAGGATATGTGGATCGTGATGACTCTATAAGATAATCCCAGTACGTTTCCCCTGTCCCGTGGGAAGAATACACGATTTCTCGTCGACGAGTCAAGATTTTCGAGGGGTTGGCTTTTGCCTTCACATATATTGCAGGCTAAGAAAAATCAATATCATTCTATGTTTAGGTCCTTCCGCCACTTTTATCAGTAAACTATACTACGGGGATGAAATTTCGTTTCTCTCTTCTAAGTCGCTTGCTAGCGTCAAATTCCGACGATTTTCTTTCCCTTTTTATTTCTCTAGTTTGAAAAGATAACCACACATCGTCGTACCTTCTTTCCTTATCTTCGATACGAACTCTGGAATTATACCGAAGTTAAAGAATGAAAATCAGAATTTAGTTTGTAGTCTGAAAAATGATTTGCTAATACATCGAAAAAATTTCATTTCCCGTCAAATCGGTCGAGTAAAATTAATGCCAAAGTCAGTCTGCGGCTTGGAATTAGGATCGCGACGTTACGAAGCAGATTGATTTTTAATTCTTTGAAACTAATTTCCGAGACAAGATAGAGAGAGAGAGAGTCTACTGAGGATGGTCGCGGCGTCGCGTCGCGCTGTCTTGGTGCAGCTGTAACATGAACATGAACATGAACATGAAGGTGAACATGAACGTGAAAGTTTCATGGCGATAGGATAGGTCGGTATACCTGGCTAAGGAAGGCGGTTTGATCTCTAGGACGTGGTTTCATCCAACTATGCGAAGCTCTCGCCTGCCCTAACTTTGTTTCCAATTAGTTTGCGACGGAGTTAAGTTAAGATACGCGAGTTTCCTAAATGCAGACTCGAATAGGAGAGACACTCCAAGACTTCCTTCCTTCCATCTCTATGGATTCATACTTACCCCTCGCCCCCGTCATTGTCCGGGCGTTGAATTCCGCCATCGAATTCCACGCGGCTTTTGAATTCGCGCTATTATATAGCCAGTGAGTTCGCCAGGTTGGAAATCTTTGCAACACGACGATGCGTCGGTTCAACATCGGCCTTACGTTAAACCGGTACACCAATTCTCCTCAAAACTTTATATTTTACCTGACCTGAATAATTCAAAGGGAAATCGAACGCCACATGCATAAGATTCGCCCTATCCTCATCGCATACGAGCCAGTTAAAATTAGATACCCACAGAAGAAAGAAAAAAAAAAGAAAAAGGGAAAAAAAAGGAACACGCGTGCCTGCCCTCGAGTAACGTGACGAGCACCATTTTTCACCATTCAAAATAGCACCAGGAGCATCTATTTCTGACTATTCTACATACGGAGTAGCGGTTTAAATTCCACTCATGGAAACCAGGAGCGCGTGAGGAGCTCAAGTGTATGTGCATATACCTATCCATCATTACAAAGTGTATCGTATGTTGTAATAAATATTGCTGGGTGGAAAAATTTTCTCAATTTTTCTCCCACACACGTATACCTATTTGGAATATATTTCACCGACATATGAAGTCTGGGGCATGACTCATCGAGACTTTTCTTTACAATAGAAGGCAAAGGCACCTTCAGCATTAATCGACCCTCGTCGCTCGATTTGCCCACGTCTCGTCTGGCAGTTTTTTCTTTTTCATATTTTTTTTGTCCCCTGACTTTATCGCAACAATTTATACAACCGCCCTTTGACAACGCGGTGATATTTTGGTGGCAGACATCACTTGTTTGCGATCTAGTTTTAATGCCTTATTTATCGGTTCCATCGATCAAGTTCATTCCGGGGGATTGGTATTGCTGGAATTGTTTAGCAGTTTTTTCTCCCCCGCTAGAAGCCAGAGCTAGAAAAATGAATTTTGAGCAATTTCATTCCCCTCCTTTGACATAGGAAATCCATTCCTGTTTGTAAAAGCGTCGAAAAGTTTTGTCAAAGTTTCGCGGTTCGACCCTCTGGAATTTACAAAGTGTAGGAGAAAAGAAGTAGGAAATAGTATCCTTATAGTGGGATAAAATCGTTAGAATCGTGTTTCTCGGGAAAGAAATTTCGGCGGTAACGCAATTTCGCCGAGGAAAAAACTGGGATAGAAACGACAGAGAGAGATAGAGGGACAAGACAGAATCAAATCTCGGGAAAAGGAGCGAACGATGAAAGAGTAAATAGTATTAAAAGAGTGCTGCAAGGGAGAGAGCGCAAGGGATCTCGGCAGTGTACAAACACGGTTTCTGCGAGCGGACCGGTCCGCAAATATTGGAAACTTTGCATATCCGAAATCAATCGCTACCGCTTCTGCCGACTGCCGGCGGACATGTTCCATCCTTTCGCCTTAATTTTCTTTCCTTTTTCCAGAAAAACGGAGATTCCTTCTATCATCCTTTGGATTGACGTCGAAAAGTATAAGTCTTTTTTTCCAAAAAGAAAAAAGAGAGACAGACAACTCCGATCTAAATTTCTCTACAGGCTAGAAACTGCACAGTGCTGCAACCATCACCTCGTAAATCATACCCCCTGCAGTTCTCTGTATAGGTATATATGTGTATATAATATATATATTAGGAAAATCAGCGACTATCCTAGTACGCTGCCAGCTGTTCTATGATTGATTATTATTCATTAAGAAGTTACCCCTGTAATTACCTTATTAATAATTCATTCCCTCGCCGCCCCGAACCTCGTTATCTTGTCGTCGGGCAGTCGGGTAGAGACCGTACTACAGCTAGGGGTAGTCGAACGGATTGATGAAACCCTTTCAGCCTTGATTTTAGGTAGAATGAAAATCGGCAATCCGAAAAATACGTAGCTGCTATATTATAATGATTTAACAACGTGGGGGTGAAAATGGGGCTGAATATGAATCGATTTTAAATGATTAGGGAAGAGAAGGGGACGGGGAAGATTATCGATGAAAAATCAGAACCAGTTAATGGATTTTGGGTGAACGATTATACGAGGTTTGGTTCGGGAGGCGAAGATTGGTACCGGAGCTGTATGGCACGGTACGGTACGGTACGGTACGGTACGTGGTACAGAAAATCGACTCTGCCAATTTATTATCCAACTAGTAAAAAGGGGAAAAAAAATCCATGCATATTCGCCCGTGTATTATACAGATTTCAATTCTCTTTCCAGGAGGTTAAGCGTGAAAATTGCGTATGCAAATACGTTTATATAAATTCTTCTTACTCAGAAAGTAAGCAAGCAAGCAAGCAGTTCGTGTCAAGGTATACAGCAGGGAAGTTTATCGATTATATATACTTTATCGAGTATAACTATACTAATTGCAAAACCCTTGGGAAAGAGTCTAGTCAGCAGCGTCTTCTTATAAACTTGTATGAGAAAAACGAACGAAAAAGGAAAAAATGAACGAAACAAACAAGATATAAGAAAGAACGAGTAGAAAAAAAAAAAAAAAAAGAAAAAGGAAGAAAATTAAGAAACTTTATTTTTTTTTTTTTATACTAAATTCCCTCCGCAATCTCGGAGACTTTTTTTTATAAGCTCACCCAAAAACATCCCCGCCGCCATCAACCGTCAGATTTTTTCTCCATAAACTCGCCGTAGTCTGCGAGTCACGGGAGCGAAAAATTGCAATTGTCAGTTAAACACGCGTTCGCAAATGAATATTGACGTTCCGAGAAGCTTTATTGTACTGGAAATCCAGTCAATTATCAGTCACTCGACTGGGGAGTGACTCGTTGAAAATTCTTTGCTTTTTGTCCCTTTATCTTTCTTTCGTTATTCTCCCCCGACTCGTTTCATCGTTTAATATATATTCTAACTCTGTATCGTCTCTCGCGTTTTATAATATTCAAATGATTTTCAATCTCATTAACCTTCTAAGACCCAAGTTTCGCCCCCCTTTTATTATTCCCGTCTCAACTTCTCGATCTTATTTTTCTCATTCCTAAAAGTCTGCAGTCTTATCTCTCGATTTAATTGTCTCTCGTCTTTGGCCCTTTCGGAATTTTCATCCCTCCTTTTCCATTCCCATTTCTTAATCCAATCCAAGAAATCTGCTCGTAGATTTCAGGTGTTCAACCGACCCACTCTATTCCCAAGAAATCGGCAATCGTTACCTTCATAAATGTGAGAATCCATCGATCAGCCTAATCAGAGAACCGACCCTGAGAGCTTGAGAAATTTTTCGGAGCCACTTACGGACATACGGAAATCGTCAGGCTGATGGTATCTCGGCACGGTGTTGAATAAAATTAAGTAAACGGAGTGAATTCTCGGTACCTACGGATAAAACATCGTTTCTTTTCTAGTGTCGCATTTCCGACCAGCACTGCAGTGATTACGAACCGACGATTAGCTCTCTTTTTGCGGTTTACTATCCTTAACGACTTTTACGCGCTCGTGCTGCAGGTTTTAACGTTCCTCCGCGGCCCGAACCCCCATTGCGCCCGGTCTCCGGCCCTGACCGCCTAATAGCACCCCCGTTAGATGGCGGCTTCGATACCGTTCTCAATTATGATAAATCGCGTATAATTACAGTGGGTGGGGTCCGGGTTATCTGGCGACTAGCGACTAGCGCGACTAGCTAGAGTAACGTTTGAAACTTGGAAGGAGCTGGGAGCGAGCCGGAGCAAAGGGGCAGGGGGACAATTTGCATGCGACCAACTTAATCAATGCCAACACCTCGTGAACGCCACGGCTCGAAACATTCGCCATAGTTTCGTGGGAGGTGTGTCGAGGGTAAAATCGTGGCGCAGGAAAAGGGCGAGAGAAAAGAAAAAGTCGGAAAAATTTAGACGTAGATAATTAAACTCAGATTAGGGATGGATTAGCGGGCAAGCCGAGTAAGCGATTACCCCTAGATTATGCAATTATACGATTAACGAACCGCCGATGCACCCCAGTGGAATAAAACACCCCCAAGAATCGGATGCTGGCATTTTCGCTTACGAAAAGAAACTTTTTCCCTTCCCCTTTCTTCGAATTACACAATTCATTTGATCGGAAATAAATGAAACAATTATTCCGACGGATCAATCGAGCGATCGTTGTAAATTTAATGCCAGTTTATTGGCTGAATGCAACTCGTGCATAGTGACGGTGATCCGGACTGAGCAAGCGGTCGGGGTCACCGGGTGGAGAGCAGGATTCATTCATCCGAAATAATCCAGGATCGTCGGACCGAAGTTTAATAGATTTATGGCGATATTTTGATGCGGTTACTGCACATCCCCTCTTTCCCTCTTCGGCTCTATCCTCCGGTCCCTCAGCCCATTTATCCGCATCTATAACGTGTATGTATATAGATATACCTGCCCTTCACATTCGCGATATTAGCCTACCTCCCCGCTCCGCCTTGGCCCCTCAGTCTCCGTCTCTATCTTCATCCCCTGTCCCACCCCACAAAGCAGGGGTCTGCGACTTTGAATTGTTCGGAAGTTAAATTTTCCGTTTCAATGAGCAAAGGTTTGATGGAATTCGGTCGGTCGGAGCGTATAGCGGCGGGTAGACCAAAGTGGATATTTCAAGTTTAACAAAACTCTCAAAATTTCTGAAGAGCTTTAGGTGTGAGAGATCCATGTTATTGAACATGGGTATGTACCCACACTTCTATGCTGCATGATAACGCGCTCCCAAAACCTCAGAGTCATAAGGTATTTCTATAAAGAAGTTTCGAATCCTGAAGTGGTACTTGAACGAATCGCCAGATACGATGAGCGGAAATAAAAATAAAAACACAAAAGTATTTCGAGTTTGAGGGAATTCGGGTACTCGATCAAGCACCCGGTTAATACGACCGAGCTTTTGGTCAGTTTTGTACAATTTCTGCCGAGTAGCTTTAGGACAAGTAAATATACTTACATCGATCGAATGATCGATGAAAATCAAGGAAACGGGGTGGATTGTTAAAGAAACGAATTTAGGGGATGATTCTTCGACGTCACTGCAACAGTTTTCGTATACTTATTCAGCGATTCTCTTCACTTTAACGAAGAATGTTTCAGTTTATCGCGATCATATTTGCAGAGATCGTGAGATAAGGTTTTGGAGATCGAAACTTTTTCGAAAAATAAGGATTTTCGATTTGTTTATTATTATACCTACTGATACGCGATTCTGTGTTTTTTTCTTTTTCTTTTTTTGTGTATCGAATCTCTTACGGTATATTGATGTCTTCGGGGAAATTCTTAGCGATTTTGTCAACCTCATTCGTTCCAAGATCCCGTGTGTAAACACGCCGGTAGCCATTTTTACAAGGAGTGAAAACACTAGCCTGCAAACAACGCGTTGCCTCGCGGGAAGATCTCTTCAGCCTAAGACCCGAGCCTTCTTCGCCTTGTTCTCTAAGAAATATACGCTAAGATAGGAATAGAGTGGAGTACGGAGGAGACGGAGCGAGGACTTTGGCTCGCGAATATTTCGCACCCGACTGCGTTTCACTTCCGCACGAGCGGGTCTCGACATCTCGTATATATCTTTCCCTCTTTCTCTCTTTCCACGTGCATATGTGTACACGCGAGCTTGTCAGCGTGTATGTTTGTGAAAGAAGGGAAAAGGGCACCGCGAGAAATCTAGAGAATGAGAAAAGGCTACACGGAATAGTGAAGGGACATCTGTTTCTACGAAAGAATAAATTGACATAATCAATTTTTCAGGAGAAACTAGAATTGGGTAAAATTTACCAAGAAGAATTCTCGGATCGTCGAACGTGGGTGGATATAGGCTTTTCCTTTTTTTTCAAATCACTTCCAACTTTTCAACGGTCAAATTCCCACTCTAATTTACCTCCGGGTTCGTTGGCGTGTCTAAGAGAGATTTTCACTTTTCCCTAAAGCTCCTTTTTTTTTTTCTAGTCGCTCGATCGTTTAAACGCTCCGTATATTTAAGGGTGAAGAAAATGACCGACCGCGACTAGGTGCAGAGACATATTTTTTATTTTTCTTTCTCCTTTGTCAAACGAGTGCGAGCGCTGAGTAAAAAAGAAAGCACTTTGAAAATCAGTGTAATTAACAAGTTGTAACCCAGAGGTTGCGGGAAGCTGAACCGTGGCGGTTTTTTCACGTCGATTCGTTCGTTCTTCTCTATTTCCCTTTATAAATGAAATTTGCGAACCCCTGTTAGGTATGCCCGCAGAATCGCAATTTCGGAAGACATCAGCCGAAGAGCGTCTACAGCGGGGAATGAGACTCTTATCAGTCGATACATCCAACTTTTCGCTTCGATTTAATTAAACGCGATGTAATTTGATGGAAATTTCTAACAGCCAGGGAAACAAGTATCAATTAAACACCGGCAGCTGTTATTCAAACTGAATTTCTTTGACGAGTTTTCTTCTCATTTCTGATTTACAGATTCCGAGCAAATTTTCATAAAAACACAAGTTGTTCCTGCGCTAGTCCGGAGCGGTGAACCGTCCATTATACTCGACTGTGATTACGATCTTGAAAAGACACCGGAAGCTGGTCTATACGTAAAATGGTGGCACAACGAGAACACGATGGTATATCAATGGCTCTACAATATCGGAACACCCCAGGCTTTGGCTCCTATCGATAAGTACATCGATCTCACCCATAAAGCGAGTGACGATCCTAGAACGATGTACCGTGCAATGAAGCTCATCAAGCCAGGCCTTGACCTAACCGGACAATACACTTGCACTGTTTCGACCGACGAGGCTGAAGACTCGCAAACGAAAGAGATGATAGTTTACTGTAAGTATACGATACATATATGTTCAGGAAAGGATTTATGTGTATATACCTTTTGAAAGCTTTCACTTTGACGTAAAGTATGTATATATTTTTTATTTTTATTTTTTTCCTCATTTCTTCTCCTCTTTTCATTATATGGGTTAGAAATGACGAGTTCTAGGAATATAAGGGTAGTATAGTGAGAATGTTTGATCATTGGTTAAATAGCTTTGCTTTACTGGCCGGCTAAAATCCATTCCGGTAAAAGCTTGGGCTGGTGAGTAACAAACGAGCGAGAAGGCTAAACGAACGTTCTGGCAACCCCTTTAGAAGGCTCCACGTTTTACTACCCGCCAATATATATTGCGGGGAAATTTACTCTGTGTTAAGCTCAACTCCCTCCGTTGTCTCGTGTCCGAAAGGGCTCCGACCCATAGATGTATTCGTACACGCTTCCATCCACGACCAAAGTTAATGGACGGTGGCAAAGGGTAGGTACCACGTAGGTATTACCCCTCATAGTAAATAAATGTCGAAAAGAAGATGGTTCAAAGTACAGAAACGTGAGTCGGACGACTTCGAGAGATTACGTATAAATAATATCGTTGTTTTCTGTCCGCGTTCAAATTTTTACGCAATTTTTTATACCCTAAGGGTCGCAGGGCTGAAGAACAATTGAATTAGTCCAGTTTTTAGGAATTTCAAACTTTCCGATAAGCCGTTTGCCAATTATATTTTCGACTCTGTGAATTTCCCGTCGTTCGATATACGGTAGGAGAATAATATAAGCGAGCGTAGCCCACGGGGGATGGAGGAAGGAGTTTTCCACGCACCACTGCTCGCCGACAAACGCAGTGCCCATACAATTTGCATCCTGACCCCCCCGTGACAAATGACGGTCGTCCACCATCCGTTTGGACCCGGTAGGGTCCTCGTCCTCGGGACGAAATTCTTTGCAAAATTCACCGCTCCTTCTTCCTTCTTCCTTCATCCCTCTTCCCTCTTCCCTCTTCCTTTTTTCCTTCTTTCCTCGTTCTTCCTTATGCCTTTCCGCGAGAGCCCCCGGTTCGCTGGTCAATGAACGATGGCAAAGAGGATGATGTGCCGTCGACGGAGCACCAAAGAACACAAATTTCCTCGTTCTGATGACAGGAGGGCGTCGTTTCGCCCTAATAGGACTCGCCCCCGTTGACTTTGGAGTTAATTAACAGCCTCTTTAGATCTCGACGGTCTTTGGAAAGAACATTCGCGTCGGTTCGTATGCCAGAGCGGCTCTTCTCTCGGTTGAAAATTAATTTTCGAAAAGCGGATTGTTCCATTTTTCCCCAGGCTCGCAAATTCTCTTATGGTAGCTAAGTACACAGATATACGTGGCAGGCGGGTACTTGAATGAACCATTTCTCGGGGTATAAGTCGCTTCATTTATTCACTCGCTTACCTATTCAATGGGACATTCAGCCGTCTCTTTTATGCGGACTCCGCCAATAATTTGACGACTTTACAACCTCGTAGCAGTTTCTCTGATCCCTAGGTTTTACTACGCCTATATCTATATTTGTCAAATCGAGCCAAACTCCGAAGTGTATTTTATACACTATTTATCGAGATAAATTTACGATCATATTATACCAAAGAGCATTAAAATCGTCTAAACTTTGGCGACACGCGAAAGATCTACATTAAGTAGGTAAGGGTAAACGAGGGGGAAGGTAGGTAAATTATTTATTGAACGATAGCAGAGGCGCTACTAGCAGCTCGTAAATCGGTGGCTATATAAACAGACTTCAAATTAAATATAGAGTGAACTTTATCACTGCGCTGGTGTTAGATTACCCCGGTGTTCTACGCACGTTCGCTTAATTAACACCATAAATTTTCAAGTAGGGTATCAGCCCAAAACTTGGGCCAGAAATTTTGGAAAACGGAAAGTTACAGTTTCCCCTGTAGGATCGCCAGATCCATCACGGATGATTTAGACGTCATAATGAAACTAGGTGAGCAGCTGCAGGGCGAAGCCCAAAGGGTGCTTCGGAGCTATTTCAAAGCCGTCCACCGTGCACTTCATTCTACAAATTTTCAACCCCACCGCGATCGATATTGGGAGATAAGAAATCGAGGGAAAAAACTCCGATAAGGGAAAAAGAAAAATTGGCGTTGAGTTGAAAATACGGCCATCTATCTATCCATTACTATCCCGTCTGCTGTCTTACTTTTTATTTATTTTACTTTTATTATCTTATAGTTTTTAGTGCAACTACGACGGATAGTGTCACCCATCCAGACTTTATACCATAAGACGATCCTAGACGCTGCTCGTTTCTCGCAGCTAGTTTCTTATTCTTCCTTTTCTTTTCTTTTCTTTTCTTTTCTTTTTTTTTTACTACTATACAGTATATATCCCCCTTTCGTTCGAGAATACGAGATGTATATCCAGGTTTAGAGACCAGACGTTACTTTATAGGAGTAGAATCAATAGAATAGGGGATGAGGTAGTTAAAAATGAATCAACCCTACGCTGTGTAGAGGAAGTAGGCAGGAGGCAGGAAAGGCTTTGCAGAGGTGGAAATAACAAGCGAGCAGATATTTCGGTGTAAATATCAACCTGCGGAGAGTTTTCGCGTCTCCGTATAGTAGGTATTGCGATTATTTATTTACTCCTTTATTTCTACCTCGGAGTCTCTCGCAGTGGTATAAATGCTCGAAGAAAATTCAATTCAATTCAATTCAATTCAATTCAATTCAATTCAATTCAACTCTGTGGCGTAGTATAGACGAAGCCTAACTGACATTCGTTGGAGGAATAAAAACGTCCGAAGACTACGGAAAACTTGTAAAAGTATTATAGTAACTGATTATTCTCCCCAATATTTCTCACCCCCGCATGGAACAACGCGCGTAATCTTCAAAAGTAGATAATCGAGTGTTCGAATTCAATCAGCCTTTATCTTTTACTTTTCTTTTTTTCTGCTTTATAACCAATATCTTTCGCTCACTTTCACCATTAAACTTTTAAAGAAAATTTTTCAAACAACCCTCTCTTTCTCCCTCTCCTTCCTCAACGAACCTTAAATATTTCACGGTTCAGGGTATAAGAGTACGAGGAGTGCAAGCAAGATATTTCTTGTAAACTTTCATGGATTAAGCCTGAAATATTTTAACTTTTATAATCACTTGTGGTAGACGTATATATTTTTTTTTATTTATTTTTTTCTCCTCAACTTTCGAGTCAAACTCAGGCAGGAATTTTCAAGGGATGATTAAACCAGTCACTCCGCGACTATAGACTCTATGCACAGCGAGCTCATAACGAAGGTGATATTTTTGTTTCAGCAACGGCGAATCCGAGACTAATCCACAAAAAAACCTCTGTGAACGGTGTGGATGGCGTGGAACTGACGTGCGTCGCCGAGGGTCTCTACCCCAGGCCCACCCTCGACGTCTCCGTCGAGTGAGTATATATTCTTTTTCCTATCACCCCTACCATACTCTTTACCATCCGGGTGCCAACACCACGCAGATTAAACGTTAAACGAGGGTGAATTATCCACCTACGATTATATTTACGAGGAAAATTTTTTTCTCCCATCCCTTCTATTCACGCCCCGCGCCCTTATCTTCGGACATGAAAAAAAACACATGCGAATATTCAAGTCACTTCTATTCAGGCACGAATGCATCGACTGTGTAGAAACTTACAGCCAGAATGTAATCTGGGATATTTAGAAATAGTCAAAGTGGCAAATGGGGCAGAAATCGTTGGTTTAGATCAATGGATAGCAGGGGGCGTTTCAGTGGTTCGGGTAGCGCAACTCGCCCTTTAAAAACGTGCAGTTAATGAAGACGTTGGTGTTTTACAAAGTTGTCCAGCAGTAAAGGAATTACCCCTGTATACCAATATAGCGTGTGGAAAATTGTTGTTAATATTTATGCCCGCGGGGGTTAAATTCGCAATATTTTAAGGAAACAGTGCTCCCTGCACACTGTCTGATTCCACCGGCCAATTACAACTCGCAATCTAATTCCGATCACTTTTTACACCGACCCCTAATCCTTCCGTGTCGATGGCTCTGTGTTTTTACTACTCGTATCAACGACCCGACATCGAAGAGTACGCGATGAAACGAAACCGTTGACCAGTATATCGCAATATCTGACCCGAACCCCGCTCTCCAACTAAGGGCTGCTGCTACCCCGGCCACTCAGAGCCGTGGCACACGTCACATGGCGTGCGTGCCCCGTTCTACGTGTCAATAATGTAACGGGGACAAGCGTTGTTGTAGAGCTAGTGGACGGTAATCAAAAGCTGCGTATTCGTTCATTTATTTATTTCATTATTTATTTATTCCTTTTCTTTTTCCACGTTTTAAATGAAAAAATTTTTTCAGCTTTTGATCAATTTTCAACCCCCGCAGTTAAATTATACAAAGGAATAATTTTTTTATTCTATTTTCATTATTTTTTTTTCTCTCTCTCTCTCTTCATTTCCGTTCAGATTTTTTTTCGAGTTAATTAACAACGGTGTCCGTTCTACAATCTTTATTCATTTTTTTACAGTAATGTACCCGTCGAACAAAGGCCCGTTGTTACGCAGGGCGCGGACAAACGATACAATATAACAACGCGAGTCGAACTGAGGGATGAAGACGTCCAAGACCCGTCCAATGTGATATGTGTTCTCGGGATTCCAGCGGCCAACTACACCGCTTCGACAGACTATATGTACTACCCTGGTGAGTGAGGGTGAATCGTTATTATCATTTCGTTTTCTTTTTTCAAAAAAAAAAAAAAAATGAAAAATAATAATTTTGCCAATTTATTTCGGAAGATAAAATTTGAAAATGTACGTGTTTGACTTTTTTTTTACTAATTAATGAATTTTCATTATTTTCCATCTGCATAAGAAAAACTAGTGTGATTAATAACACAATGTGCGACTGCGGGGTCGGGCTGGTCGTATTATAGCTGTAAATTTCTATGCATTAGGTAAATTAGTTTTTATCGTGAGCAAAGGATCTGTAAAGTTAACTGAAACGTACCACGAACCTTGACCGAGGTTAAAATGACCCGTTCAAAGTCAAGTGGTAGTTCACTCCCTATGTACCCATTGCACCGACTGTTCACTAGTCGGGCGAGATAACTGGGTAACGTTTTATACCTCACCCATTTGCAAAGCGAGATGATATTCTAGGTTTAGTGAATTGTACAAATGCGTATGGATGCCGATTCAAACTGCACATATTGCAAGAGGATGGCGATAATCCTCAAAGCCCGAACTGTATCTAGAGAGTCGTACTGCCATCAGAGGGAAACTGAGATTCAGGTTATACATATATATATACGTATATATATATACGCAGAGATAGAGTATATTTGCTTATCATTTCCAGAAACTAGGTAGCTCCAATATTCCTCTGGGTATTTCGACCAAATTGAATCTATTAACGTTTGATTCCATCATGCAGTTGGAATTCACGAGTGGTTATCCGAGAGAGTTATATTGGCGTAGTATACATAAATTTGTGAAAGTTATACATAGGTATATATATGTACGTCTACGACTTAGATGTATATAATATATCGGCGTAAATAGGAGTTTTATATATTCTAGGTAAATAATCGGGGGAATATATCAGCCGTAAATTATCTCCGGAGGAATTTATTGAGAATAGAGTTTTGTCCGAATTTTCATATTTCCTCTTCGTCAAAGGCGCAAAGGCAACTCTTTTCCCGGCGCGTTTCTCTAGCCTCACGCTTTGTTATTTGATCCATTCGCGTAGCTCCACTCTCTGGTAATTGGACGTTGAATTAAACGATGTGGTACAAACGCTAGGATAAAACTGACGTCTGTAATGGTCTCGTTAGCTAATCGTTTCAACTGAAAACCCCGAGAAAATTGAGGCCATTGAAATACAGTTTTTTACCAAAAAAATTAACGCCTTTTTAACTAGTTTTAACCTTTTTTTTCTCTTCTAATTTTTCCCTTGCTTCTCATTTCTTCTTGCCACATTGCAACCCTTTGATATCCTATCTATATACATATACACACGTGGAAATATATATCGCCACCGATTCTATTCGCTTGCTCTCAGCCATCGCATCGAGGCGAGGCAAGGCAAAGAACAAGAAAACTTTCCAAACTATTCAATTCGAAAGTTGATGGTGCAATAAAGACGAAATGTCTTGGGTATACGAGATGATAATACAAGCCGTATGTATACATTATATTATATTATATTATATTATATTATATTATAAACGGCTACATAGCAGCGATTATACCCGGCCGACTAAAGAGAGACCTTTGAACTTTTTCTCACAGGCGTAAACCTGACCGGCTTCAATTTATAACTCGATTAATCTTAACTAGGTAGTCGACCGTTCCTGAAGGCAGTCAGGTAGGGCATCATGGTTCATAAAGATGAAACGCGAAGCGTATTTTAAGTAGTTTTATTTTCTGCCAAGTCAATCTTATCCATATACCCAGCAATCCGTAATCTGTCTCTTGCATACGATTCGGCGTCTCGAAATTTTCTACATTCAATTAATAAATTATCCAGTCAAGATCTTCTCCAAGAACAATCTAATCGGCTTAATTTTAATCTTTGTATCCTGATCGTTGCAGACGTCTTATGTTGGTATTGTATGTCATGTGTAACGTATATATATATATATTTATTATGTGTGCTTGCAGAAGCTTTTCTTCTCTTTTCTTTGCCTAATTATAACGATGGTATAAGGAATTGAAAAAATGGAAAGTGAAATGAAAAAGAAAAAGATTAAAAGAACAGCAATGCGGCTAACTACTAATTAAACTGATAGCCAAAGCGCGTGATCCTTTAATATAGCTTAACAGCGCTTTTAGAAGTTTTGTGCATACTTGATAGACGCGGAATGCGTTTGGTGTTTGTTGCGCAGGACCATCTACCACTACTACTACTTCGACAACGTTGCAGCGAAAAATGGACATCCAGGCGCTTGACAACTCACAACGAGACACTGACAATGGTGGTGGTAAGACAGATACCCTGCTACCCCATATTTTCACCACCATAGAGACTAACACCACCTCCAATTAACTGCGCACTGATCCCACCTGTCCTATACACAAATATTCATGATTTATGAAAATAAAATGAAGAAATATATATACAAGGGTAGTTGTCGTCGTTCCTCATTTTTTATTCTATCCTTTCTTATTTTTTCAGTTATTTCATTCATTTCATTCTTCTATTCATTTCGACAGGAATTACTGTGATATCGGGCCTGTCTAAGCCCAGTACATACCGCGAACCATCGAATCAGTCATAATTTAAGAAACTCTAAACCAGATCTCCAGCACTCTGACACGCTACTTAAAGATAATAAAAAGCCTTTCAGAGCTTTTCTAAAACGCGATCTGTCTTTCTATATAGCAATCGATTTTACACCGTACTTTCGAAGCTCGCGTTTGAAACCGGAAACCGTGTCACTGTGTCTTTGATTCTCGTAAAAATACGGTCATTCGAAAATTTCTTTCGTTTATCGGTTTCTCAAATAAAAAAGAAAAAAACGAACAAACAAATTCGGGAGGGTAGGGAACGACTCTTTTCACCCTACTTTGAATCATACGGTTTGTTCAATTTGCTTCGCGATCAAGTTTCGGCCTCGGATAAACCCGAGATATAGTTAAACCCTGTAAACTTTGTGCTCCAGTATCGACACCCCCGTCCTGAACCTCTCTCGCACAACCGACAAGTTCCTTTTACTCTATCCACGTAATCCTACAACCATCTCTTAAGCAGCAAGCGAGCACTGCACTGCACCGCACGCTATCGCCACTTTACTTCAAGCTGCACTATACACGGTTTTATACCGTAGTAATATAGAACGTATCATGTTATTGTGCTAACCCAGTTTTCTACTCAGCTTTTCGAGTGTTGTGTTTATGCGCATCAAGTTTTATTATTTTACCTTCCTTATTACGCTCCAATTTTCACCACTTTTCTATGCATACTTTCTCACTATGAAACCTTAGGATTATTCGCCTCTTTCGGCTACTTGGTACAATTTCAGGGAATCTCTAGAAGAGAATATCTCTCGTAACCAAAATATTGATTAATTCGAGAAAATTTCTTAACATAAGTTGGACAGATTTGAAAACATATATCCTGGTAAATATATCACCGATGAATATCCCTCTAAATCTCATGATCTAAATTTGTCGAATATTTTCTTCCCTCGCTTTCGACGATACAACTTCCTCGTACAATGTTCGGCACCCGTGGACGTAGGCGGAAGAATCGTAAAGAAGAGGGTTGGCGCTGGTTGCGAGGGGAGTAAGGGTTGTAAATTTATCACATCACCGAAGAGGAGTAGTCCTTGTTTCGCAATGGTATAGGGTGGAGGCACAGCCAGAGTTGAGGCCAGCAGCAAGGGTAGAAAGGCAGTTATGAAGTCGTTTGAATGTAAGCCTCCGCAAGCACCTTTTCATCCCCGGAGTTTCTCTCTTCCTCTCATTCTATCCCGAGCGACTTTTCTCCGCAGCATCCTTCCCCGATCTTTTTTTACCCCGCGTCTAAAAGCCTCGCGCCGATCTCTCTCCGCGACACGTTCAACAAAAATAACAACCACGGACAGGTTCCCGTTATCGCTTCGTCCTTCGGTTATCCTGCAGACTTATTGTTGGGGGACCTGCGTCAGAACTTTTCAAAAGAATTATAAATTCAAATAAAAATGTCGAAAAGTTATTTTTGATACGGACTCCTACACCCCCAACTTAAGCCGGCTGTTCAACCACCTCCACAGACTCCTTATGTTCCTATGAAGAATCTGCCCACCCTACCGAAGGTGGAAAGAATAAAAAGATCTCAAACTCGACACGAATCGAGACGGAATTTATTATGTTTGTATAAGTATAGGCGTATGAGAGACCGCTTGATGAGGGCTAATTAAGAAATTTTACTCGAAATTATCAAAGCAAAGTAGCCAAGGCGTGCA
Organism: Rhogogaster chlorosoma; assembly: GCA_944452935.1. NCBI lineage: Eukaryota > Metazoa > Arthropoda > Insecta > Hymenoptera > Tenthredinidae > Rhogogaster > Rhogogaster chlorosoma. Next base: position 21,646,207 of record OX101803.1, on the reverse strand, counting down.
AAATCGTACCACTTCCGTTTGAAGTTATAAGGCGGCGTTAATTTAGCTCAAAAAAGGAGAGTGGGATTTAAAGCCATGACGTTAAAGACTGAGTCTTCAGTCACCGCCGAAGTCATAAGGCTCGAAGCTCGCTTTTGGCGCTTTTGGGAACCGTGGGTCCTAATAACTCGGGGTAAACAGAATCACCGACAAAGTCTCGAGTACTAATAAGAAAATAATCAAGCCGGTCTCTCGGCCCAGCCGAGGCGAAATGAATAAAAATAAGGCAACAAGGGACCTTTGAATGGAGTCTGCAGAGATAACGGGTGCCGAGGTCGAGGCTGCGCAAGGTAGGTATTTAAATAACCTAAAGCCACAACTTCGTCTTATACCCAACTACAAATGGATCTCTCCGAGTTTTCCTCAGTTTTGTCTTTCCACGCTGGCTGTATTGTTTATTTTATTATTCCCCGGCATTATTCAGTCCGAGAAAATTCGCTCCGAAGCGTGAAGAGCGAATTGAAATTCAGAGAGAAATCAACATCGACTTCGAATTGCTTCTGCATGGGAAATTAAAAAGCTTTCTTATTATGTGAGAAACATGACTGACGGGGGATCCGCCTAATTAGAGAAGCCCGTGGGATTAAAGAATAATAAAGAAAGTTCCACTTCCGCTGCAGCAGGTTTGTTGAAAAATTAAATGCCCCTGGAGAGGTGGCTGAGTCTTGTTACAAACTTTCAATTCGGCTGAAAGGTCGGCAAAATAGTGAATATTTCATGCCCCAAGAAAACGAGGGAACCTTCGAACGGGATGGTATAATGATCGACTTAATCTCAAAGTCTTACTTCGACTGAGAAACTTGATACTACCGGCTGATATTTTATTATGCATGTTCCTTGCCACACGTGAACTTGTTATGTCATCGAACACGCGACTTTACGTGACGTTCTAGTACCGGGGTAAGAAGGAGAGAGGGACGAAATTTTCAATCCTCATAGTTCAGGTAATAAAGAGGTACTTACATTACGAGGCAGGATGAAGGCAATTTCTATTCTCGGCATAAGCGGAACGAATGAGAAAAGAAAAGAAGAAGAAGAAGAAGAAGAAAAAAGATGAGCTCTCAGCTAGCCCCCTTATATCTATAGATTTTTACATCGACGCCCGGCGTCGAGACGCCCTTATTATAATATCTAATAGCTTCATCGGAGTGATCGATTCACCTCACCCTACTGCATCCCGAAGCTGGACCGTTTTTAGCTTTCCTCTTACCAATCGCAGCTGACCCTCCATCGTCGCGAGAACACTCCCGCGATATTTCCGCGCTCAGAGAATGGATGAGGGATGCGAAATGAAGAGAAGGAGAAAAAAGTCAAGTGAAGTAGAGCTAGCGCCGAAGAGAGTGAAAGCGAGAAATTTTTCACCCGCATAGGTACTTTAGACTCCAGTGATCCCGGATTTGTATCGATTTCCGAATTATTTTCAAAACACGCGGCTTGATTTCAGTTTCGGGTGGTTTTTCGCAAATTTCATTTCGAATCTCGGGAGATATACCTATAGTATAAACTCATGGGTAGAGAAATTTCCATTGAGTTGACCTTTTCCCTATACCCAAAATGAGATTGACATCCTGAACATACATACATAAAGTTATGTATGTATACATCTGGTTTTAGGGGGATGGTAGCTGGGAAGAGAGGGATATACATTCGAGAACGATCAAGGTTTATTCTTCTTTGGAAGAGTTTCGAATCCCTGGGCGCTTTGTTTCGAAATGATCGGATAACTTTTTCTCGTCGAGGGTTCGACCCTGAAGCGTTGAAACTTTTCAACCGATAATATGAATAGGAACGTTTGAATAATGTGACGCTTTGACCAGAAATTATACGAGGCCGTGCGGTTCGCGACTTCCGTAAGATGGGGAAAAGATGGGACGAGCAGTTTCTTTCAAACCGGGAAAACTTCCTGCTTCTTTCTCCCTCTACCTCCCCTCAACAAAAAGAAAAAAAGAACAAAAAAAAAAAAACTTCATCCCCTAGAATCGAATGGCGAACGGAAAAGCGTATGTTGCCATATTTTTTTTTCCTCGTCATACCATTTTTCCCCCATATATACCTTGCGCCCAAAGCTTTGCCTCGTGCCTTAAAAGAACCTGTTAAAATGTAATTCCTATTTCCTACTTTGAATCTGCTATACATTTTGTTGAATATAGAAAAAATGGCAAAGGTCTATCCGTCTGTAAAAGAATCTGATCATGTTTATCCCGAGATTTTACTTTGATTTTACTGATGAAAGATCAGACGAAGTCAAGTAGCAAAGCTCGGCCTGCTCTAGCTGCGGTACGTTTCAGTCAGACAGAGTTAAAGGTAGGTACAGTTAATTACCTAGTTAACATTTCGCATCAAGTTTGAACCGACCAAAGCGCGTCTGTAAATTCAAGCTTGCAAACGGCGCAGCTTTTCCGTATCAAACATTCAATTTGCTGATTGAACATTTATGCCATGGCACGGCTCAAGGCTGAAAGCGATATACTTTGCGTTTACCGAATGAGAATTCTCATCCTTCCATCATCTTGTAGACGTGCTATTCTACACTTTCTCCCACTCTTCTCTATTTCTACTTTGGATATTTCTCGTCTTTCCTAAAAATCTCCTTCGGCTATGAGCCTCTCCTCTCCGTCGAACATCTCGTCCTTGCTCTCTCCTGTACGTGGGCGTCTAAGTAGAAGCACCAGCTGTCGTTCGTTATGACTGGTTATTAGGTGCTCCCAGCCAGCTGCTCCCTCAGCAAATATACTTCGAATTTTCACGTTTTTCCTTCAGAATTTTACTAGTCGCGTATAGCCCCGCACCCCCACGAACCGGTGGCACCTATTGAAACCTGATCAGAAAGTTACGTGTTCCGAAATCAACTCTTCTTCAAGATTGAAAAAATCATGCTTATCATTTCGCTGTTTAAGAATCGCGAAACTCGAATTGAAAAAAATCATGCCCCAAGACCAGCTGCAGAGATCTAGTAGATCCGTCCATTCAGATACGGTTTTGATCCAATCCCATCCTATCAGCTGTATTGATCCTACGTCAATGCCAAAAGTCTGAACAGAGCTGGCCTAGCTAGCAAGCAGAAAGGTGGTCTGCGATAAGCTATCTGCAGTTCGGGGTCCTTTATTCGTCTGTGGCTACTGGTTCAAGCTCCACACCTATACGCGTTTATCTCCTGTGATCGGAGAAAGAGTATTTCCAGCTAAAACGAGGAGGCGAATCGTCGACAAAGTATTAAAGGCATTATTACGTCTTGATGATCTGGTAGGTAGGCTTGTTTATTTCCTTTTTTATTAACGTCGGATCTTCTGACCACTAGAAATTCATGACTCTTAGGATCGCAAGTATGATGTATGTAAGGGTGAAGAAATTGAAGTCACAAAGAGATCGTGGCATGGTATACCAGTAATGATTGTCGTTAGACCCCACTTCGATATCAATAGAGTTTTGTCGTCCGTTTTATGGTACGGGAGAAAAAAGTTCTTCCATCAAGACGACCAAGTGGGGGATGAGGGTTGGGGCGGATTGTCTCAACCTTGAAAACATCAAAGGTTATATTTTCCAGCCAGATGCATGTACTTTGAACACCATCCACCACCAGGAACAAGCACCGGGTCCTGAGGGTCGGGCGAAAGGGGTTGCTTGTAGTGTAAAGAAACAAAGTACTTAGGAGACGTAGCTTAGGAAGAGTGAGAATGAAACGTGAAAATAATAATCATAAGTGTGTGAAAAATGGGGGGAAAAAAAAGAAAAATCTTCAATCATCGTCGCACCCCATTATCCTGTCGAAAGAGTAAAAACCACTATGACATTCCTCGGACTGTAGAGTAGAGAGTGAGTGGGTATGGTTCTTAATTTGAAAGCCGTTCGTTTTCCCTTGCGTCGTTTACGTCACCTCATCCTGAAACTCTTTGTAGACATCAGCTCTCCATTATGTTTTAATAACGCCAAGGCAACGCTTGGAAAGGACTACGAAGCGAGAGCAAGAAGATTGCGGCGTCAAGGATCGGAGGTAGTAAGCTCTCGCAGATTCCCAGCTACGCAGGAGTGACAAAACTCTGCGTCAACTTGGCGGATGTGTTCCCCTGTCATTCCGCGTCGAGCTACAGGCTTTTCTTCACAAAGTTTAATCTTTAAAGAGGAGCCAAATTTTCCGGCTTGTCATCCTCAGCTACAACCATTCCGTAAGGAAAAGGCATTTCCTCTTTTTCCTTTTCTCTTTCGCTATTTCAACCCCCCTCTGCCCTTTCTGACCCCGTCTTCTCCACGACCACTTGAGGCGTCAACCCTTTCCTCCGAATCTACGCCCTTGGAGAAAAGGACGAAAGGGAGGTGGCCCGCAAACGTGAAACCGATATACAACGAGCGGAGAAAACCCTGAGGAAATCGTTGAATAGTTTCCATACGGAGGATAAAAAACACCTTGAGCTAACGATCACTAGACTTGCCCGGTAACTATGCCCAAGACGGGAATTCCCCACGTTGTCCTGCGGTGTCTGGAGAAACGGAGTGACGGGATCGTAGACCATGAAGGGCGGAGTTAGGGGATCGTATAATCCTGCGAGCATAGGAACCGTACTGTTCCTCAGGGCTCTGCAGAGCCCCGGTTACTCCTGAGTCGTCGCTACCCTGGGCGGGGGCTTTCCCCTATCTCCAACCACTAAACCTATTATGCGATGAGCTCTAAAGCTTTATGGAAGCTGACACCGTAGTCCCTATAACCTGGCTAATAGTAAGTATACGCTGTACCGAATCCAGGTTAAAGCAGAGCTTTTTGTTGCATGTGAACTGAGCTTTAATATCGACTGGTAGATATAGAGTCGTGTGTGGATCTTGGAGCAAAGTTTCCGTCCTTAATGTCTGGTGCTTGCTAGCCTTTCCCTCGATCCTCGATCCCCGACTCCTGGAACTCGGGCTCTGATTGATCAGGGATCTATTTGACTAGTTCGAGAGTTCGACATCGCTTACCTATATCCATAGCTTCGAGAGTTATTCAATTTCTGACAAGTGGGAAAACTGGGTGCTGCTTCCTCGGCTGAGGGATCGAGGAGGATATAGATTGAGTTCCCAAACCATCTTCTAACCAGCCGCTGAAACCTCAAGACCGCGAACATCACCGCCGAAACCACCGCGTCGACTCTAGCCTGTGCAGAATCTCGCTTCGTTTCATACTCTGCCTACGTAGCATATATATACGCGATATACACGCAGGTATATCTCTATCAGGTGTTTTCGAGGGCTTAAGAAGTTCCGAACTTGTTGAAAGCTCGATAAGCGATGGGGAATAGGTTATCAGGGTAAAGTAACGACGGGAGTCTATCTGGTAAACAAATGTCGGGAATTTAAAAATGTATACTCCAGACACCAGAGGGTTGAGACTTGAGAGATAAGAAAATTCTGTATTAACGAGAAAACTTTCCATTCTACAACACTTTCAAGTTTGTTGCTTGTTTTTTCCTCCTTCTCCCTCTCTCTTTCTTCCTCCCTTATCTGCGGGGCTGTTTTTGGTTTCACGGTGCAGCAAAGTCATTCTTGTAGCTGTATACTAGAGCGGGAGAAATTGATTGAATTAGGGGTTGAAGTTTGACGGTAAACGGAAGGAGGGAGGTAAAGAAAACTCGTTAGAAGATGAGAGGACGAGATGGCGTGCAGGGGATGAAGACAGATAAGAACTGAGGAGCCGGAGAACCGAAACGACTGCAATTCGAGAGGAGCTCGTTATAGCTCGGCGTTAAAATATTACTAAAATTGTAGGAATGGATGAAAGCGTTAATTTTATCTTTATTGTGATTAAAGTGAGTCGAAGCGAGGAACCTAGACGGGCGAACTTCGGCCTACAATAAAACAAACGCAGCCCCGGTTTATTGCCTCGTCGAGTTAAATTAAACCAGAGCGGAATAAGGGACGCCTCCAAGCTTACTGGCGTTTTGGGCACAATTCCCTCACTTTTCATTTCTTTCCTGCACCTTTTTACGAGACAACTTTTCCCTTCTTCTTTTTTCCACATCATCCTTCTCTTCCTCTCCCTCTTCGTATTCTTCTTCTCCTTATCTCTTTCTACTAGTTTCTTCAAGTTTTTCCTTTTTTTTTTTTCTTATTCCTTTTTTTTTACCATTTTTTCACATCTTTCTTATTTATTTTCTCTCCGAGCCTAACGACGACGAGATTCTCGCGGTCTTCGACATAATCATCTCGCCAAGAGAGCAATATACCCATAAAAGGCAAAGTAAGAAAAAAAAGAAAAAGGAAAAAAGATGAATTTCGTGTGTGGAAATCTGAGTATAAGAGAAAAGGAAAAATGTAGGTATTACTTAATCAGGAACGCCTGAGGAAAAGAAATGAAGAAAGAAGAAAAGAGGGAAAAAGAGATAAGAAAATTCCTCGAGATCCCCACGATTACTTCTGACTCGTGAATTGAATTATAAGGTGTGTGGGCGAGCGCGAGGGTCGCATGGTGTAAATAGGAACCTTTATAGGTGACGGAAAAGGAAAAGCCGGCACCGCAGTCTTCGAGGTTGGTTTATAGCGACGTAATACAGAGACGTATTACCCGCGTGCCCAACTTTAGCTATTTATTAGCCTAACATGGGACGCTAATGCTGTCTGAAGAGTATAGAACCAAGTCGCAAACTCTCTCCACGACTCTGCAGGGCTCAACAATTCATCCTTATTCTAGAAATAAACCGACAGCTCTGAGCATCGAGCTTTCTTCCGCTTCATGATCCCTATATCAGATAAAGAGAGAGAGAGAGAAAAAAAGGAAAAAACGAGAAGAGAACAAATGGCCAACAAGAAAATCATATTTCAAAATTTAAACAAATATGTGTCTTCATTGAAAAAAATATCCTCATACAGTCACTTCCATATATATCTTAATTGACCAAAGGAAACGGCCCCAAGATTCTAGACTTTCTATCATAAATATATGTGCCTTGAAAAATATGTTTTTTTCACTCGAGTCACAGACGGTGCTGAATTTCTCAAAGGGAGCCACGTATTCTGTATATTTCTTCTTTCTTTTTTTTTTTCTTTGCGATACTGAGCAGAAAAAACGAGAGGAATATGAGAGGGAGAGAAATGGGCGGAATCTGGTTAATTTGAAAATTTATTATGGTGAGCTAGCCGGCGTTTGCTGGTGTATCTGTATAGCTGTATATATACGTATTTGTAGCACGTAGGTATACATGTCCAGGAAGGTATATAGACGCGGTACGTATAAGCCAAGTGTTGTATCCTGCCTAGGCCGATGCTGGAGGGTAGGTATAACCTCGACGCAAGCAGTTTCGATATCGGGCCTAATACCGATTATGCTGACCGCAGGTGCTTACCGAGTTTTGCATAGTCGTCAAATTTAGATTAAGTAGGACCAGTCCCCGAACGGCTTTACCAATTTATTCAAACGCTATATACTTCGACCCCTGCAACCACGTGCCTGCCAAAGCTTTAACAGAACAAACTAATTCCCGTTAGAGTATCAATAACTAGCACACTGTGCGGAGAACTTATACCCTGAACAAGTAGGAGGGGGCTGGAGGTATAGGTTAACGCAATATTATGTCTACGAAATTTGGCACGGAGGCTAATTATCATTGCTTAATGATTGGCGAGAAAAAAATTAGACGATAGATTCTGCGTTTGATTAATCGATGATTTTCTCGTATGGGAGATGGGCGAAGGGGGCATGTATAAATCCTTGGAAAATTTGTAGGGATAACTCTTCCGGGAAGTTTATTACCGCCCTTCTCGCACCCTCGTTGTACTTTCTCTTTTCTCTGTGTTACCATCTCGCTCTAGCTTCCGTTTGTTAGTCGCGTTTCCGAAACAAACAAAGTGTAATTCTCACGCGAGATATCTGGAGCCGAGGAAGTCGACCCGGACTGGCGGAAGGGTGCGGGGGGTCGCGAGTGCCAGAGAAGAGAAGAGAAGTAATTAAACCAAGAGAAAGGTTAATAAATCCTGAAAGAATTCGGGGGGAACTATTTAAAACGCATAAAGCGGAGCGTGGATATCTTTCTCTGTCTCTATTCCCAGACTCGACTCCGCCACGGCAGCCAGTCGAGTAAATTGCAAGCTCGTATTTCTCTAGGGCAGATTCCTAGTCTTCTCGTAGCGAGGAGTGCGAGCAAACCTCGCTACGTTTAAGCCAACCCTTTCTGCCCCATAATTGTTTCTATTTTTCATTTTTTCATTTCACTTCTTTGCACCCGGTTCTCTCAGGCACTTTGTCAACCCCTTTATCCCCGAGTAAAATAAATTAAGACACTACGCCCTGCAGCTGAGTAGGTAAGTCGTCCCGGTAATTCTTTCAATCTCTGATGTACGAGCTTTTCACATTTTATTCTTTCCTTTTTTGTCCGGCTGATAATTAGTCGCATTATAATTGATCGAGATCGATCCCGATCGAAGTACCGACTGGAATTGAACGGGAAAAATTAGAATAGAGTAAAAGAACGAGCCATAAGTTCGTACCGAGGGTAGAAACTTTCTAAAGACTTTCCTCGCACCCTCTGCAGTCGGCGAAAGTCGGCGGGGAGCGGTGGCCTGAATTAAAACAGTGTAAACAGTGGTAAGATGAAATTCTCGTGAAACATTTACAGCGATGGCTGAGTGGTTTTCAGGCCTGGAATTCCGAGGCATGGCAAGGTAAATTAGATATACACCGTTTTGCTTCAAACACTCGTGTGAATAAACTTTCTGCCCGCGAAACAAAAGCACAAACCCCAAGATACTTAGTTCTCTTTGCGGTGGCAATTCGGATAGAAAAAACATTCCTCATTAGAATAGGGGAATATCACGATGAAATAATAACCCTGAACTTCTGCAGAGAGTCAATACGAATAGGTGAACCATCATTATTTGATCGATCTGTTGTAAGCCGGAAGTAAGCTTCTAGTAAGCCGTGTTGATCCAGCTTATAATTTGAGCAACTAGGCCCGTGATTTGATGATTTGCTAGGGGGATGATTCAGTCATACGTAAGTAAAGGGGATGATCTATAGCTAGGAAGATCAGGCTTAGGGAAAATAATTGAAATGCTTGAACTGAATGAGTTTTCTAATTTGATCAGCTGATAGGTATGAGAAGTGAGTCCGTATTTATTGGAAAAAAAGTGAATTGTATAAAAATAGTTGGGCGGGTTGAGGTTTTGTTGGAATAACAGTAGAAACTGCAGGCGGTGCTATTGAGGTTGATTCGGTAAGACGAGCTGGATCGTTGCCGAGACCATTTGCGTGAAAAAGCAACAGTGAAGTAGGAACGAAAAAAGACAATGAAAATAAGAAAGATGGAAGAACACTCAGGAAAGGGCGGTGGGAGAAGAGGAGAAGAGGAGAGAAGGTTGGTGGCGGAAAGCTCTCCTAGAGGATCATTTGCATAAAGTCGGCTAAAGCACACGCAGAACTCGAAGAAGGGCGCTAGGTGCACAGGGGAAGATGAAGAGAGAGTACTACCCCGAGCAGAGATAAGAAAAAAAGAAAAGAAAAGAAATAGAAGGAAAGGAAAAAAGGGAAGAGGAAATAGTATGGAAAGGGAAGGAAGGATCCCAAGAGAGTGTATAAGAGGAGTGTAAAGTAGACGATGAGAGGTGACATTGGATCGAGAACTCTGCAGTAGACGGAATACCGGGCATATATACTTTAACTTTGCCTCCGCTATGCAAGCCGGCGAAAAAAATTCTCACGAAAAACCGAGTCGTCGAATATGCGGCGAAATTATATCGCGGATTTATTTATTGTTGAATTATTATTCGACAAATTTAGACGGAGGCTATACAAGTTTAAAAGCTCATCTAGAAAAAAGTTTCCAGCCTCTTTGCGGTACCCAGCTGTTTTAAAATGTCAGACATTTAAAACGTTGAAAAATTCATAACTTTTAGAATATTTTATCATTCTTTCGGACTTTTGGTACCTGACCTTTTATCATCAGTCTACGAGGTCCTAAATTTCTTCGAGAGCTTTCCCATTCCCGGAATTCCGACTCCCAGGTGTATGAAATTTGTCGAGTACGATATTTTCGGAATCCTGTAAAAGTTTTTCCCGATTCCCATTCGACTGGAATTCATCAATTCTTAGTACAGCAGCTATTCCTCGAATGATTTGCCGCGTTGTCGCGGTTCCCTATTCGGAGAGAATAGCATGAAAATCACTTTCGATCCCGGTGAGAGAGACAAGATTGAAAGATTGCGCTGTGGGGAACTGATTGTAGGAATGGGTCAGCAGCAGGTGGAAAAAAAACAAGACTACGTAGAGTGGTAACGTCACTTTGAGCCGGGGTTGGGGGCGGTGGACAAAACAAGCAAAGACGGAGCAGGGGCGTAGGGTGAAATTGAAAACGTGACCGAACGGTGAGAGAAAATAAATTAGGAGTCTGGCGAAGGGCGTGATAGATGCGAAAGAAGCGACGAGGCGTTTGGGCGAGTCGAAGTCAGCACCGGCAAGACATACACGTGTATATATACCCTGGATTATATATATATATATAAATAAATATATATATGTACAGGTGGACCGGAAGTTCGCCTGGGAGAGCCTGCAGCTAGGAGCTTGAGAGGATGAAGAGAGAAGCATGTGGGTGTTGATATATTTATACATATAGAGGTATATATGTGTAAACCCACATTCGGACGGCTACGTTATCGCCTGAAACGAGGGAAAATTAAATGCTCGTGCTTACAGCCTCTACGTCCTGACGTGACGAACGCGATAAAAATGTTTTTTGCCTAACCCCCAGAAAAAGAGCCCCGACGTTTCTCACGAAATAAAATAAACCGCGAAACTAGATTCCGCCTAAGATTCTATCGTCTAGGTATACCCGCGTCTGTTCAGTGACCCAATAATTCACGACGCAGAGAAGAAGTGGAAAAAATAATGACAAGAAAGCCGTGATATTGTTCGGAGAGGTTTTTCGGGCTCGATTCTTGTTTTAAAATCTGTCAATTACTCTTTCCGGGTTCGAAATTGAATCCGTGTTTTACACGGGTTCTTTAAATCCGCATAAGCCTCTCACAGCTCCGACGTCGCGGATGAATAGCAAGGAAGATTTTCCCGGCTAGGATGTGATCGTACTGGTTTACGAATCGGGGCCTGCCTCTCCGCCGCCGTTAGATTTTGCAATGCAGATCAAATCTTCCGCGATTCTCGACGTGGCCGTAGCTTCCGGTGCAGGATTTCGAGGTAATTGAAAAAGCTCAATTATCCGTACCCCGCAGCATGACCAGGGCCAGAATCTACAGGGAACCGGGTCCCGTATACAAACGGATAAATGAAGTCGTCCTCCGGCGGATGACCACTGCAGAGAGTGTCGTTGCAATAACGTAGATAGTTGTTAGAGCTTTCATGAATAGCAAACAGCACGTAGCCGACGAATTTGAAATCATCATTACTTCCTCGGGATTAAACTCCTCTTCGCATCCAGGTATGTGAAACGAAAGGATTGAATTTCCAGTCTAATTTGAATAGAATACAAAAGCTCGCTTCTAAAATGAATAAATTCAACTATTCTACGTATACAGCCGGAGCTTTTCACGATATCCTCAACTCCTTCGGCTGGTAGCTGGTACACAGGACGACTAAGAGGCGTCGCGTGTTCGGTATCTCGGATTTCTGTGCTGCGTGCACATACCGGTATGGTATTCGTACGACTGCGGAGGTCTCCTCTCTTTCTCGTTTTCCACAAGGGTCTGTCTCTCGTGGGATTATAGTGCCAGACTCAGGCTAACCTCGCATCCATCATGTTGAGTGGTATGGTCACCCCTGTTGAACCCCGGGTGAAAATATTCATCGGAGCACCAGGTTGTCTCATCAACATCTAATTACTATCCCAAACAGGAATTAATACCTAGAGTAAATGTTTGTTGAACGTGAATGACCGGTCGCGTGGCTGACGTTAAGCGGGTGCACACGCTAACTCCTCTAGCTTAGATAAACAAGAATAAACAAACAGAAGCGCGTGCATGCGGGGAGACCCGCCCTGTTTAGATCCGTGCTTTTTAGGCGCGGTCATCGTTTCGCGAGGTGTTAATTTCCTCCAATCATTTCAACCCAGTGGAGCTATCGGGTTCCACTGTTGGTCAGGATTGCTAGAAAAAGATTATAAAATCGGAGTGAATTTCGTTTCACGCGCCGAAAGAAAGAAAAAGACGGGAGAAAATTGTTCAGTGTATGAGAGAGTCTCTCAAGGACTCCAGGTGGTTTATTCAAAATTCAAAATTACGTAATCCTGTTAAATTCTCGGTGTATATTATCCATAAAAAATTCCCCGCGAAAGCTCGTTATCATCTGAGCTGCAGGAATGGAGTTGAGTATTTAAAAATCCATTAGAGGATTTTAACGGCTGTTATAACAGCGGAGGAATGGTTATCCCGTGCTTGGAGACGAAATGTATTTTTTGAAATTTAGAGTTTCGCGATATTATCGCGGTTTAATTGCGATACATTCGCGAGGCAGACGCGGAGGTATAAACGCATGAAAGGCAGATAGCTAGCTTGGTACCCACCTAACTTTCACATAATCTTAACCGCGTTATATACCTTATACCCCTCTGCACAGTTAAACATTGATCTAACTCGAGTAATGGACCGTGAAATGACTCCTCCTTCTACTTCGCGAGATATTTCCAAGGTACGATGGGGCTGCAGTCTTTCCCAGTTAGTTTTGCCCTCGCGCTATTCAACCCTCAGATTTTACAGGCTCTAAGAAATTAGCTAATAGGATTTAGGTCGCTAATTGGTATAATTTATTAATAAATATAACAACCGATTCAAAAAATAAAAAATTACTCACCAGAAGGTAAGAAATTTCTTCTTTTTCTTCTCTTTGACTTGTATAATATTTAGTATTCGTAGCAACGAGCTGATAACCTTATCTTTTCGTGTAGCTTGACACAAGTGGAAAACTGGACGTCCTTGGCAATTATTCAAACGATACGTATATGGTCAGAATTAATCGCATTATTCTAATGTATTTTTTTGATTAACGAGTCTCGAATCTTCGATACATACGTTCATCATATAATAAGCAATATTGTGTTGGAGCGATGAATTCAGGCAGTATCATTAAAATTAGTTGGAAAACACTAATTTCGGGTGTCGTGAACAGGTAGAATTGAAAGACATTTTATTCATGCATTAATTTATTCGAAAACGAATGGAGCGGTGTTACATAAGTTTTTTTTTCTCTTTTTCTGACAACGCGTAACCTGAATCCTATGAAGCTTTCTGGTTCCAATAGTGAAAATGAAAATGAATTTTATTCCAGATAATCGTCTGTTTTGGTCATTAATTGGTAATCAAGTGGTTATCACGTCGTTATATTTCACGTCAGCATGTTAAACTATAAGTTACCGGTAAGCGCCCCCAATAAGTCTGCAATCGCCGACAATAATTGTCGGATAAGACCGCTTCTCTCTTCTGTAGCTGAAATAGGAAAATATAAAGAAAATATAATCATTATACTGTCGAATTACTGACCGATCCGAAATTCAATAATTACCTGACTTCATGCTTGGCGTGGGGTCTTGAGCGTTGATCGTAATGTACAATTGGAATAATACCAACGAACAGAGAACGAGACAGACGAGCTTTCGACTCATGATAAATTTACCTGCAGTAATCACTTCGCGAAAAATAATAATACAATGAACTTGACCACGAAGTTCCGTACTTTTATACCCAACAACCGATCGCCTTATCTTTCAGATAACTTGGCGTTGAAGTATATACATTTCACAATTTTTGTCACATATGCAAATTACATGATTATTCAACTGACATGTTGCAATACTTTACCTACTTTTCTTTTTTTCTTTCTTCGTGTTCTGTTATCAAAAAGGATATATATTTTTATTCTTTTTTATTTTTCTAGTGACTACGAAGCTGGTATATTTTATTCAAAGTTCTAATTGGCATCAGCCTTTACCGTTACGATATTAAAAGTGTTGCTCCCGTGCCATAAAAGTTTCGTTTTTTTTTTTCGGAACAACTTGTAATTTATATGCATATGAATGGAGAAGTAAGCAAGGTGATTTTCCGTACTTTGATCTTACGTAGAAAGCGTTGAATGCAGGCGTTGTTTCGGTGCTTTTCGAAGTCTTCGTGTCGCGCTTAGACCAGGTGAAACTTGTATACGTATATTTATAGAATAATAATTTCCATATAAGGTAGGAGAAAAATGATTAAAGAGTGACGAGTGACGAATTTCTGGTTTAGTTATCCACCTTTTTTCTCGTTGCACGTTGAACTTTGATGTATGAGACACTTTTTCGATTCCGTTATTCAAATTCCCCACCTTATACGAACCTGAGCGATACTCTAATATGCGTTGATATTTTACGCCCCGTCTATTCGACTCGCATCAGGAGAGTAAAGAATTTTCTTTTCCATTAAGATTAGTCAAGTGAACGCTGAATATTCCCTCACAATATGAACCCGCATCGGAGAAAAAACTTGTGCTCTTGCAATTTATCAACGGCCATAATAATTTCGTTCGTTGAACGAATGGATTTTCCATTTCATTCGTTAAATTTCACAAAATAAAAAAAAAAAAAAAAGAATCCAACGAAATTTTAGAGCGAATTTTAATCATATTTATAAATATAATTGGAAAAAAAACTGAATTTTTCCATTAAATTTTTTATCTGCATCACAGCTCAGCGGAGTGAATGAATTCTCCGATATATAGATGATGAGCGGATTAAAATATGAAGAGAAAAAATGAAAAAGAAAAAAGAAAAAAATGGAAACAGATGAACCTGATTTTAAATATATGTACGGGATAAACGATATTTTCGAAAAGCTCATAGACTGGTTTTTGAAAGTAGGAAAAAAGCGAATAAAAAATTTATGAAAATAAAAACACCCGTTGTTAGACGCCATGCGAAACTGGCACGAATGTAAAATTGAATTCTACCCGATACACACGGCTTTCATTATTGCATTTCACTTTATTTCATCCAGCTGCCCGACTCTAACTCGCCTCTGCTACGTTTCCGCACATTGTATGAACAGGCTCGCTCAATTTGCCGCTTATTAAATCGTTATATTAACTTCCAGCTCCTGCAGCTTCCAGGGTCTAGCGGCCACTCGGAAAAGCTCACTCTCTAAGCTTCGCGTCTTTAAATTATTGATATAGTGGGCGCAACCTCTGGCTGGCATTCGCACGCATTTTTTTATGCACTCGATATACGAACTCCGACTTTTGAGTAGCTGTATACAAGTACAGATCGCAGATATACCTGCCTACTTTATTTTTCCGTACGGTTCGTTGCTTCCAAGGATTCGAAGTAGGACCAATATTCTACTATCGCAATGTGAATTACTTGGAAGTCGATCTCGTTTCTCCGGTAACTCGAGTGGAAATTTCTATCAGCAATTCAAGACTGGAATAAGATATAATCATGATTATAGTACGGACGAATATACAGATTGAAAATAAGAAGAAGATGAAGGAGGAGGAGGAGAAGCGAAGAAAAAAAGGAAGGGAATGAATATTATCCTCGACGCGATTATAATGTCGATAAATATGATCGGAAAATGCGAAAAGCTCTCTCTGCTGTTCTTCTCCGCATATTCTACACCAACAATGATAAAATGATGAAAATTTTCAACCTCTCCCTGTCCAAAATATCGCAGAGTATATGTATACAAGTCGCAGAATTCTGCGGTTGTATCACTTCGCCCTCGCCACCAGGAAACCTGGAGCTTTCGAGGTTGGCGTCGTCGTAGAGCGGTAGGAAAGGCAGAGAGAAGGTGGAGAAGGCGTTGTTAGCTGGCTACACGGGGCTTATAAATCAGTGGTGATAAATAATGCAGCCCCTAGCACCCCACGTTTAGCTATATAAGCTCAGCTCAGCTAGCGATGGCTTCAAACCACCGTTAAAGTCTTACGCGTCAAAGTTTATCCCCAAAATTTACAACCCTCGATATTACTTATTGTATCATATTTCCGATGTATAAATAACCTCATGCTCGTTCCCATAAAGACAGAAATTCAGGTTTATAAATTCCATATACCCCGCAGAGGGAGATTTTCGTTTCAAAAAATTCCCATGGAAATGTAACATACGTCGTTATTTACTTCGGCTGTGTTTCATCCCATGTTTCAACATCCCGTATACCTTATGCTTCTTAGAAAAGAGAGTTTCGGTACATTTGCTCATCGCGAGATTTTCTAGGGTGAAATATACCCGAGGTGGAATGTTAAGTTTGCGGGAAATTGTGAGCTCGTGAATGACTAGCTCACTCAATTAGAAATGGAAACTTTCTAGGCGCTTTCTTCTTCTTTGTTTTCTTCTTTTTCTCCAATTATCATCTCGATCGAAGGGATTGATTGTTGCAGACGATTATTCTACTCATTTTCAGAATACTGTTCGACCGAAAGAGAAGTTTAATTAAATCAGGGGATGCTTGATTAGATAAAGTATGTTTTAGTCAGTATCGCGTATCGAAGGATAATTAATTACGGTACGAAGTTGTTAGGGGTGGTATCCGCGAAAGGAGCTTTCCGCTGCAGTAGCACGACGAAGTAAATCTCCAAGGAAGCGTAGATTTGTACAAAGGAATGAAACTGAGGAACAAAAGTATGGTAATCGAATTTTTATTGCTTCTTTCAAATTGAATTTTCCGTTTCATGAATATAGCTTCTGCCGAATATGAGCCCCGCGTACCTAGCGATATAAAATCCAGTAACATCATCGGGGCTTCTGATTACTCGTTACAAAACGCCACAAAAAAAAAAATTAATCAAAAAATTAATCAAATGAAAGAAAATAACTGAACTTAATTATAAATCGCATTCAAAAATGATTCAGCTTGAACTAAAACTTGGTGGGGTGTATAAATTCACGTTGGATAAGGATCTGAAGTAGTTTTGAAAATTTCTTGATTCATTCTTACGGCCAATTTCCATCTTGTTAATTATATATTCTATTCGAGTATGATAAAGGAATGTAAATAAAAATAATTTTGATACGCGAAAAAGCAATTAGTTTGAGTCGAGGTTTTCATACTGAAAAAAAAAAAAAGAAAAAATGCTTTCTTACTTATTGTCAGAGCTGGGTTCAAGGGGGGGAAACTGCAGAGAAAAGGTCTGGCAGCTGGAGGATTTTTCCGCTCGTATACTTTTCCGCGTAGGTATTCTTCTCTCGAGTAGACAGGGATACTTCTTTATTTTCCACAATTACTAGACGTTTCAATTATAGTGGGGGATCCCCGTGGGTCACATCAGAACAGGGCCCTGCTGCAGAACTACGGAGTGGCTACCGTTCTGATGGACATAGTGGCCTGGGTTTTTTTCACTGTAATGAAATATCACCCAGCTGTCCTCTGGCTATCTCCCCCTTTTCCCTACTTCTTCACTTATACCAACGTCTCTTTCCATCCAGAATTAAACTGGCCATCAGTTTCTCGAAATTTCATTAACTACACGTCTTTCTCTCCACGTGACAGTATAGCTCTGGACCCAGCTTGCGGAATATTTTTATGGATCAAAAATTGTGCGAAAAATGATAAAAAGGGAAATGAAAACAAAAAAAGGAAAGAAAAGAAGAACAAGGCAATTCTTATTCGACGGAGAGGAAAAACTAGTCGACTGGTAAATAAGGATGTAATTAAACGGATATAATAGTGTCTACGTGCAAATAGAAGCAGCCCGTGCGTACTAATGGGAATTCCTTTTCACACATGTACATATAATCCAGTTTTGCTGGTGTATGTGGTAGCGAATCACCTCCTTTTGCCCTAACACCGGCTGCTCTAATTTAATCGTGTTTGCAAGCCGCGAATAACCCGGGAATTCTCTCTAACTTTTCTTCAGAGAATCGCAGGCGAACACATAGGTACTCGAGCCGGGGGAACTGATTGGCCATTTGATAACACCGAGCGATTCGTTCACCCCTGTCCAAATTTTGGATAAAAATTACGAGGGCAAAAGTATGGAGTTCTTCGTACGATTAAAATTGAAAAAAATAGCCAAGTATTTTTCATACTTAGCTCCTACACCGGATATGGCAGATTCTCTATTGATAAATCTAGCGATTTTTTTTCTCTCTAATCCACAAATCCGGCTTAGCATGCCTGTCGTCCATATAATCCTGTGTTTAATGGTCTTATAGCCTGAAAAATCATTCACTTCATCACGTTCGAAGATGAAAGATCTTGGAAAGACTGGATGAACTTTGAGAAAAGGGGGAAAAAATCGAATCAGAGTTTCGGGTATCACTGGGTTAAATGGATTAAGGAACGATTCTTTATAAACGAGGTGATCACACGGGTTAAATTTGAACAAATTTACGTCTATAACACCGTGTATGTACCTACAGACTTTTGGTATTAGTAGCAACGAGGTGATAGCCTTATCTTATCTTTTCATTGGCTTGACACAAGTGCAAAAATGGACACCCTTGGCAGTTAGTTAAACGATACGTATGGTCGGAATTGATCGCATTATTCTAATGTATTTTTTTAATTAACGAGTGTCGAATCATCGACACATACCTACATCATATAATAAGCAATATTGTGTTGGAGTAAATAATTCAGACAGTATCATTAAAATTTGTTGGAAAACACTCATTTCGGGTGTCGTGAACAGGTAGAATTTAAAGACATTTTATTCATGCATTAATTTATTCGAAAATGAATGGAACGGTTTTACATAAGTCTTTTGCTCTTTTTCTGACAACGCGTAACTTGAATCCTATGAAGCTTTCTGATTCCAATAGTGAGAATGAAAATGAATCTTATTCCAGACAATTGTCAGTTTTGGTCATTAATTGGTAATCGAGTGGTTATCGCGTGATTATATTTCACGTCAGGATGCTAAAGTAAGCTACCGGTAAGCGAATCCACTAAATCTGCAACCGAAACCAATAAACTTCCGACCATACCCCGTTTCTTTTCTGTGGCTGAAATAGGAAAATTTAGGGAAAATATAATCATGATACTGTCGAATTACTGACCGATCCGAAATTCATTAATTACCTGGCTTCATGCTTGGCGTGGGATCTTGAGCGTTGATCGTAATGTACAATTGGAATAATACCAACGAACAGAGAACGAGACAGACGAGTTTTCGACTCATGATAAATTTAGCTGCGGTAATCACTTCGCGAAAAATAATAATACAATGAACTTGACCACGAAGTTCTGTGCTTTTATACCCAACAATCCATCGCCTTATCTTTCCGGTAACTTGGCCATTAAATACAATAGGTCTACGTGTCACAATTTGAGTCACGTGTTAAATTAGATAATTATTGAAGCAAACTGTCTAGCAGGTAAAAGCTCGAGTTATTCTCATGTGTAAGTAAAATAATGAAAGTTTTCATTAGTTTTCAAAAATATTGAAATCAATTTAATACTTTGATGAAGATTGGATAATTTTTCTATGTTTATTTGTCAAAATATTGTATCGACACTGCGGTCAGTTTTTCTGAATTAACACTTTGTGCCGCGATACGGTGTGCTGAGATTCTTGATACGATAGCTGTAACGTGACCGCAAAGCAAAGCCATATCCAAGCTCCATGGAAAGCTTGCGTTTTTGGAGACTTCCCCTGACCAGAATATTATATTAGCAATTTACGCGCTCGGTGGTACCGTTTTCAGTTTAATGTTTCTACCAACCACGTTTCTGCAGCTTCTGGCTTTGTACTTGCTGCGTCATGCGCATTTACCGCATGCAAATTGAGTCGCCGAAGTAATATGTGCAAATTAAACCAAATTATAAAAAAGAAAAGAAATAAAATAGAATGGAAAGCGAAACATACGGTGAAATAATAATCAACAATCGTATGTATGAAAATATTAAAAAAAACTAGATGAATAAAACGGAATTTTATCCAATCAAAAAAATATCGTGATAATTAAATTATAGGAATCGAAAATGGATTGAAAAACTAATTTAGCACGGTGCAGTTGAGCCGCGCGGACTCGATAACCAACAAATTCGAAATATCAATGGCTGCACTCCCCTGCCGTCGGCGCAATTTCCTTCGTACTTGAAAAATTTAACGACAATTAATGGCCAGGTGGTGTGACGTCGCGGCAGACCGACAGGGACTTTCAGTGGCTGGAAATGATTTATTGAGGTTCGTTAAAATCTCATCCCTCTGTATTCCACCAGCCCCCAATCCCTGTCTCTCATTCTCTGGCTCTGGCGTAAATGAGATTAATTAAAAGGGATATTTGGAAAAGTGGTGAAAATCTCGGGGAGATGAGAGAATGAAAAACAACGCAAAGCGGAAAACGAAGAACTTCCCGAGTTACAATTCTCTCAACTTGTAGACTTGACCGCAACTCTCAGGCACTTGAAATTCCGAAACTGCTAACTCGACCATTTTTGAAATATTGAAACTCTGATTTTTCTACCAAAAAAATCGCTGACTCGATCGCAACTTTTGGAAACTCAAAAAAAAAAAAAAAACTGTCATATCATGTTAGCACGTGGACTGGCCATATGTCGAATGTTACCCCTGGCCTCTGTCCATTTATTTCTAACTTTTATCCTCCTCCATTATTTTTTCCGACCGCATAAATTTACCCAAATCCAAAATCTGCATGAAATATTTTCATACTCACCCACGTAATTGTAAATTCTGTGATATGTACATACGTATACTTTGACTACGTACGATACGAGTATACCTGCGTCAACGTCCGCGACTTTTCAATTGGCTAAAACTCAACTGAGGATATAAAGTTGATTTTATTTTTTTTTAAACTTCTTTTTTTCATCCATCGACTCTGATCTCTCGCATCCATTACTGCCTGCAGTTTCTCAAGTGTTTGCACAAGCCTAGGTAGGATATATATGGTCAACTGGCAAAGCTAGAAACGAATAGCGATACTCCAGTTACCTTTCAAATTTTTTTTTTACACATCCAATTAGTTTATTTAGTTTTATTTCACCAACGTTTCCTATCTCACCATTCCTATATGTATATAGTTATTTCATTACAAACCTGCGGCTAATTACGAACCGAGATATATATATGTGGGTTAAAGCACTAGTGCAATTTCTCTACCAGATATACTTTCACTCACCCTTCTAAAATTTTTTTTTTATTTCAAACATAAGTTCATCCGATCTATTTACTCGCTGCTCGGCAAAAGCAGCTTATATAATAAGCAAATATTAACTCCGTCAAGTTTTGTATAATACGATATTCCGTAGAGCGAGATTAGGGTTAATTAATAAAACTAAAAAAAAAAAGAAAAACGAAAAAAGCGCTGAATATATAATCTGACAAAATAAACAAAAGTAATTAAATTTAAAAAACAAAAAAAAACAAAATGGAGTTAGGAAAGAGAAAAAAAAAGAAAAAGAAAATAACAGCAAAAACTACCCTAAACAAGGGCGAAAAAAAAAAAAAGAAAACCCACCCTTCGCAAACCCCTTGCCGTAATTACCTTTTCGGCTCAGATTCGTATCCTAATTTTGGCTGTGTATACCCAGCGCTACATATCATTCCGGAACACATCCTGCAGCACATAAACCCTTGGGTGGCTCGTTTCTACCCCAAGCTTTTCACCCCCGTTGACTGAACAGACTCGGCGATATGGAACTACTCGGTCTCAGGGTGCGGCAGGGGCGCGGGCGCGTCCGGTTGACCCATCCTGGGCACGAAAACCCTTGAACCAGAGTACTGGTAGACCCTTCGGTGAGGTAAAGCGACGCTTAACTGCCCCCGATCTCTGGCTCTGGTCCAGGATGACTCGAGGTACCATTATCGATTGGGTGAAACTCTGATGTGTGTTGTGGCGAGGCCGATAGGAAATACATGGAATGAAATGGTTTAGAATAGAAGAAACGGAGAAGATATGAGAGGAGACGAGCAACGGCGAGAAAAGAGCGTCGATGCATTCCTGATAGTAGGAAAAAGGAGAAAAAACTGTTTTCGAATCGTACCTACATACGTATGTACATACATACCTACACAAGTGAGCCAAGAACGAACGATTGAACGAGCAAATGTTCTACGGATACACAAAGGCAGACAAATGACACGCGTTTCAGGGACGATTGGTTCGACAGACAACAGAAATATTTTTCAAGTCGTATGCTGCAAGTTTTATTAGAAACGCTCTCTTCCTCCGAACGCGAAGCCTACGGATGAACGCCTCTCAATATTGAGGCAATTTATAAACATCCTTCCTTCCTTCCTTCCTTCCTTACGTTCTCTCTTTCTTGCCTACTTTCTATCTCGCTTTATCCATTTCCTTTGTATACCTACCCCCCCTCGAGGAGGGATGGAGAAAGTAGAGAAAACAAGAGCAGGTATGAGTCGATACTTGGTGTTATCTCTTCCGAGCTTTGGAAATAGTATGTGTGTATAGTGTACCTACCTATCTCATAGCATCGCAAGCTCTTCTGAACGAATTTTCTCTGCCTTGGTAAAAAAGTTCCTACTGTATAACCGCTTAACAATGGGGATGGCTTGGGAAGTATGAAAAAGAATGAGTGAGAGAAAAAGGAAGAACCGCGAGGGGGATGAAAGGTGAGCTAGGCGTCGCAACGCTTTGAAAGGAAAAGAGAGATCGCTATATGTAGCCAGGGCAGGATCACGGCTCGCGGTTGCGTTAAGGTGGCGCAAGACGGGCATTGTGGATCCTGCTTACTCGCCATTAGCCGTTTGCAAGGGTGAGAGAGAGTCGACAAGGCTTTGTCGAGCAAAAACCAGGCTGCAACAAACTTCGACAAAACAGTTGAACGGCACTCCCTACCCCTGCCTCTTCGATCAACAGCCGCTTCTCTCTCTCGCTTTATTTCTCTCTCTACCTGCGCCCCTCAGACTGTCTTGTTCAACCCTCTTCCCGAACCACTCCGTAGGCTTAACCCCGTTTTCACCAACGAAGAATTCCTCGGCTGACGGCTTTGTGCATTGAATGTTCGAAGATTAGCCTCGAGCTTTCGAACCTTCAACGTATACCTACCATCTACGATCTTTCTAGCAATCCATAACTTTCAGAGTGGAGGCTCTAGCGTATAAAACACTTTTCATCGAACAATTTCATACAGTTTTACCTAAAAATACAAAAGAATAACGATTACTCAACGATAACAGCATCGGACATTAATTCACAATTTCTAGATCCTTTCGCCTTCGTGGAAAACTTTCACTCATTTCTCTTGTGAAGCTCTTTCTTGTCTTTTCTTTTCCTTTTTCTTTTTTTTGCTCTCTCTCTCTCTCTCCTCGACAGGTCCTTGGCAGAATGACAATTGGCGATGAAACAGTTATCTTTCCTCTTTAAAATCAGCAGCCCTCCATCTGGAGTCTCGAAAGTGGAAGGTGTTGGAGTAAAAATGAAGGCCTTAGGGTCTACAAACTCCCGAAGAATGAGACACGTAACGCGGTGGCATTGGAATGGCACATCCTACTTCCAGTCAATTTAATCCTTAGGCTTGAGACCTACCTATCTCTCATAGTCACGTAATATCAACGTGTACACGCTCAGGATTATAGAGAAAGAAGAAGAGACAGAATTTATTGACAATTTTTAATTTACCAATCTAATGCCATTTCCCTACGGTCATACAGAAACGCGGAAACGGTGTCTCGTGATCAGTAAAATCTGGTCAAATGGTTGCCGACTAATTTACCTTCGGTGTTATTGTTTCTGGGGTGATTATGAAAAAGTTTTAATGGACCCTGACGCAACGTGGGGCACGGGCATAGGAGTTTTCCCATCAGCTGAACAGCCTTTATGCTACGATTGCTAATTCATGCAAATATCCGAGCTGCAAAACTCTTGTTCGGGCACGATCGCAGTGATTCTTTTACAGCTTGGTATACGCGCGGGAAGCTTATCTCGAGATTTTAAGGGATCAAATTTTGTTCTTATTTCGTTTTCTTTTTTTCTTTCAAATATCGTATATTTCCAAATTATTTACGTCAAAACGTTGGGGATTATCTTGAGCTGATCGTCTACACGTGCCCCGTTAAGCGTTTACTTTGCGGAGTTTGTTTCCTCAAAGGAGCCAAACAGGAAAGAGAAATCAAATCATACGCCAAAGCCTTCCTGTTTACCAAGACTAAGAGAAATAGCGGGATAGCAGAAGGAGCGAGAGTTTTCTCTGCAGTAGCCGTATAGCCGAAGGTTGACTCAAACCCGGCAAATTACCTTCGGTGTATATATAACCCAGATGGGGTCGACCGGAAGCAAAAGATATTGGTTGTTTACCCTTTACTTGAAAATGTCGCCACCAAGTGACGCTGGGGGATCCGAGGTCTTGGCTATTGGCAATAGACGAGGTGTAGGACAAAAGGAATCAAGCCACCCGAATCCGGTGCCATATTGACTTTATAGAGACAGTGGCGGGGAAGGGAACGAGGCGTTTCACAGGTGTCGCCGTTTCCGACGGTCTGCACATCGTCGGGCTCGTTGAAACGCCGCTTTTCTAATTAAATTTCAAACTTTTCTTTCTCAAGAAGAAAAGAAGGACAAAAAAAAAAAGAAGAGAAAAAAATACAAGAGAATAGAAGATAGCGGAGAGAATTAGAAAGGAATTACTGCAAGAAAGTTGATTCGATTGAAAAAGGGAGAAAAAGGTAATACCTTGTGGATACACTTGACTCACAACCGTCAAATGATATTATCCAGTACGAATTTGATATTCAATCAATCTCTGAATTGAAAAGAAAAACGAGAAAAAAAAAAAAATAAATAAATTCGTTTAATCGGGTTGTCAGAAAAGGATAAGGGGTGAATATTTTCATGAAATGTGAATTTTGAGGAGAGAAAAAAAAAGTTCTTGCTTTGTAATAAATGTAATTATATAAACTCTGTTTTTTTTTATTCTTTTTTTTTTTTTTCTCACGTCATTTTCCGCCTTCAAACCGAACGTCAAATCCAGGCATGAGGCATTCTGAGCCAACAATAGGTAGTCAACCTTGTAATGACTGAAAAGGGAACGACAGAACTGGCTTTGATCACGTTCGAAACTTGTTGTACGAATATATTTCGGTCCATTTTGGTGTGTCTTCTATATACGTGCAAAATTTTGATTTCAATAATTAAACAAGAGAATTATCGTGCTCCCAAACGGATACCCACCTTATCAATCGTCATATTATCATGTCAATAACGTTTTGAAAAAAAAAAAATGAAAAAATCACAAATATTCCGAGTCGACAGATCTGAAGGAATCTTTTATATACAGGGAAAAAGGGATATTGACGAATGAAAAACTCCCGCCCACGCACACCACGTGCCAGTTTTATTTCACGATCGTTTTTTGCCTCCATAAATTCAATGCCTATCCCACTTGCCTCAGCTGACTTGACATGGGGAGGTTTCCGGTCAAGAAGATTAGAAAATATCGAAATTAAGGAGAAATCTCTCGGAGGATATTGTGGAGATAATGAAAAACCGTAATGCCATTGTTAAAATTCAGTTTTTGGAAATTTAACCGGAAGTTCTTCCTTCCCTTAGCTTCCCTGAGATTTTTCTAGACCTGTAATAGGCACTTTTGTGTTATGCAGTTGCGGCGACGCTCTCGAAAAATTGATAGTAAAAATGTAAAGCTTTTATCGGAGTATCTGAATAGGCATGTGTCTAATATCCTTCGCGGTTGACCCAATAAAAATCCAACGTATCCATTTCCTGGTCGTATATATGCCCGGAATAATATACTTGCATGGATGAATGAATGGGAATTTATAATAGTGTATTTGTACGTATGTATGTATACGAGTTGGTATAGTTTTCCATATCGCAACATGAGATTCATCTAAGCCGTGGAAGTAGGACGGCGAAGAAACTCGGTGAACCTTTTTTACCTACGCCATGCCAGGGCTGCGATAAAAGTTTCTGGTTTCGAGGGTTTAACGATATTACCCTGGGTTTTCCTCGGAGCTTCGTGCCACTCCCCGATCTTCCGCTTCGGATTTTTCCCCGACCGAAGACCCATAGCCATAGCCATAGCCGTGGCCAACCGCGGGATTTTATCCGTCTTGGTGTTGGTATTTCGCCCGAGTAACCAGCTCCCGGAAAACTACACAAGATTATAAAACTTGGCAAAACTATGAAGCTATTTACGAAGAGGAGGGAAAACCTCGGAGCCCGTTTTCCCTTACCTTCCGTTACGCTCCTCCTCTCGTACCGCTGTTCAGTTTTGCTGATCAAGGTTCACTTCGCCCCTACTTCGCCTACCCTACCAGCCAATAATCTTTAACGTTGCTAAACCCACGCCGTCACTCCCTGTCTTCATCCCTATAGGTACTAATTCAATTGAAACTCTGCAGCAGCCAGGGGTCTGTCGAAGCCTAACGATTAGACACGTAGCCGCGAATAAGAGCGCGCAACTTCGACGGGGAATAGAATTTCGGAATTCCTTTTGCACCCGGGCAGAAAAGGTTATCAACTTATGTTGTTAGCTTTCTCTTAATTTTCCAGACCCCCCATCACTCAATGGGTGAGCTTGAGCGAAGGGAAAAAGGTTTCTTTCTTAAGAACAAACGTATACTTCGGAACATTGAGTACGTATAGGTGTACATATATATATGTACGTTTAATGAGGGCCAAGATTTTTCAGTCGACGATTTATCTCACAGTTGAATTATACTATTCTCTAGCTTGGCCAACAGCTGGCGTATAAAACTTTTCCAACATTTCTGCTACCAGCTATATACCGCTGGGAAAAGTTTTTTTATTAGGTACTAGGTAGTACATAGTTGGTCGTTATCATCCTGCAGTTCCTTATACTGCAACGGAGATGTTTATTGTCCCTGCGCACTTCGTTATAAGCTGGACAGGATTCAGGTACACGAATAAGGAAATCTAATCCAAAAAGAAATAAAAACCCATGAAGAATTATCATTTTTACAAATAATCAGAAGTTATGGCTATAATGCAGCGAAGAAAATCACCGCAATTTATTCCTTTCACGTCACTGCAAAAAAAAAAAAATAATAATTATAAAATATACCCCTTTGATGTTGTTGCCCAAAAACGGGATTCAAGAACTGGTCCATCGTCGTTCGTCATTCGGCAAATCCAGTTGTTACCTCGTCAAATTTCCTTTGAAAGTTGATTCGTAAAATAAATTTATTTCCATATAAATTACTCGCTCTTTTTTTTCTTTTTTTTATTCGCCCTTTTCCTTTCGACCACAGCTTATGAATGCAGTAGATACATACGTGACATTATTCAGGGCTACGCTCGTTCATTTGTCAAGTAAAGGGTGAAATACAGGGTATAAATATCGCAAACGAATTTATCCTCTCTTTTTTCAATCCAAATTTATCTGATAGAAGTAATGGAGCGTTTCGAGGGCCATGGAAACTGGATAATTTTGTTCTTTAGATAGAAAAGGTATAATATACTCTCTGCAACCTAAGGTATGAAAATGACTCTTTACTTTGTCGAATAGCGAAATGCTGTGTAATTAAGGTGTGAATTTAGGGTGGCAAATGAACCGAGTCTTATAAAGGGTGCGGTGAAATTATAGGCAAACCAAGTTACGGTTAATTTATTATGATTGCACGAGGCGCAGGAGCGAAGATAAATATTTAATTTAGTTAAGTAATCGCTTCGAAAGAATTAGCGTATATTTAAGAAAAAATGCTACGTTAGCTTATGATTATAATTATCGTCTGCACTACAGATTCAGAATTACGGAGGTCAGAGGATGAAATAAAATTTTATTTACGTTTTAAAATTATGCGAATATCATCGCCAAATGATTTCCTTTCACACGTACCTATGGCGTTGAAAATTCGGAAAATTAGGTAAAAAAAAAAAAAAAATAAAGAAAGGAATAGAAAATGAAAATGAAACTAATATACGGATATCTGATTAATTAATCGGGGCAATTAAAGGCCGTCATTGATATGGGTTGGGTATTAATTAGGCTCGTTAAAGCGTGTCAATTTATACATGGAATATCAGCCAGCAGGGTGAATTTGAAGTAAATTATCATTTAGTTTTCCCTGGGCGGTTACCCTTCGTCGAAATACATTCGTCAAAGGACATCAAAGGGTATCAATGCTGCTGCAAAGGGCGAGAAAATATGCAAAACAGGTGACTGCTGAATCCGCCATTCCCCAACGTTGCTTTGAAATATGGATGGAATTCGAAGGGCAGCCTTTTGAACCTCGAATTGAACTAACCAGCGGCACCTATACACCTAAATTCTGTTCTACAGCTCTATGCCACACCGTGCGTACGCCGAACAAACGGACGTACAAACGAGCTTCGTCAACCCGTTCCTATACGATAACGCTAGTTATATCATCTTACGCGGGGCTATGATGCAGCTCACGTTTAATCCTGCTCAAAATACGTGTCATAACGCCTGTTGAATGTCAATTTCACACGGTCAAAGCCAGTAGCTGGATACACGGTGAATATCCGCGTGAAAATTTCGTTACCTTTCATGATCAAATTATTCTAATCAAAGTCTGCCTTCTCTCTCCCTCTCCTCTCTCTCTCTCCCTCAAAAAAAAAGGGGGGCTTCTCTTCTCGCGCATTCATGTTAATGGAAATAGTTACACGATCGATACTACCAATTTCGCTATGGTTACACTGCTGCAGTGTGTCTAACTGTTTAACTTCAGTTCAGCACCACCACCCAAGGCTTCATAGTTCTCAAGTACTGGCACATACGTATCCAACAAACTTATACCCACGTTAAGGATCCAGACGCGAAGATTTCTCCTCGACACACATAAGCCAGACGGAAATCTCCATCGAACCAAATTTCCTAAAGGGCTGCGGGCTGCCGAATGCAATACGGTATGATAACTTTTCGCGTTACATGATACAAGCTCAAAATTTTGTACAGTCGTGCTGAAGGCCTTCAGAAGATCAGCTGAGAATCATTCGAAGCAACTTTTTATACTTGTAACTCGTAACTTTTTTTTTTTAATCATTCTGGATGATTTTCTGTAATGGGGCGATGCGTTGCGAGACTGTAATGAAGTTTGACTATGTGGTAGCGTAGAGATGGTCAAGGGTGTTTTTACCCTAGATAAAAGATAGAAAAAAGAAAAAAGAAAAGAGGAAAAAATTGAAGTGGAGAACGCTGAGAACGTGAAATAGAAATTCTTTGAGGATCTTTGGGTCCGGAGACACGCTGGCCTCCATAAAGTCGCGACAATGAAGCGTAGTAACCGTTCTTCTTCGCTGGGCTCTTCTCTCTCTCATCTCTTCCCTATGTTCCCTATATTCCCTCTTTACCCTCTTTCGTAGTATCATTCTCTCTTTTTCTCTCTTTCTCTCTTTCTCTCTCTCTCTTCACGCCCCGCTATTTGGCTCCATTATTCCAGCTTCCAGATAGTTCTGCTGTCCGCCACTATCGTAAATTCAAGTTCATACGCGATCGTAAAATTTTATCCCACCCAGCCTCCGCAGCTATGAAACACCGGAAAATTCACCCCTTCCCATTCTCTTTTCTATACCGAATATCATCCCCGCTCTATACCTACGTATGTATACGTTCGCTTATTTTTCATCGATAGATACGCATGTACAGCTAATACATGGTATGCATATATTATATCAACCATGAATGGATTTACACAAATATAAAAAAAAAAAAAAAATTGACAAAACGTAAAATTCCTCCGAAATCGAAGTTTATACCGTATATGTACTGATGAAATTATTTTCTCCCGTTCAACAAATAATGGATTTATAAATCCTACGGTAAATAAACCATTACCACAAACTTTTACAAGCTTTAATCGCAGCTCTGACCATATGTGTACTTGCATAACACCATCAATTCGCATACATCTCTATACGTGGGTAATTTTATTTCCATTAATGCAATCACCGTTTACACATACCTGTGTTCATGGTATTAAAAAAGATTCCTTTTTTCTTTCTGTTACAGGTAGTAGAGCGAGTTTGATTTCCAATGGGCTGATCTTGCTGCTCGTCTGCAGCGTCGTCGCTGGGAGTGCATCTCGTTTTTGAACCATCACGCCTAGAGGGTGAGCTTGAACATTTTTTGGCTTCTCGAAGCCGAAGCTGAGTTAATGAATTTATTCATTTTTTTTCTTTTACTTTTTCAGAATTTCGAGCAGGTTTTGTTTCCTGTTTTTTTTTTTTTTTTATTGTAAATTTGCAAATTTCAGCGATTCAGTTATTTTCGTGTATTTCTTTTTACTTGTTTTACTATTTTTTGTTTTTTGTTTTTAGTCGCAGTGAATTATAAGACGTTCTTTTCTTTTGATTTCAGATCACGAATAAACTAATTGGATGAGTTTTCCGTCAGAGACACGATTTAAAACCGTCGACTGTACGATAATAATCGTGTCGATTCATATTGTCAATCATAAACATTATTAGGAATTCATATAATATATAGATATATACATATATATATACATACATGTATATTGAAATCGTCAGAGACAGGATATGAATACATAAACATATGTACATAAGTACCCGTATATGTGTATATGTATATATATATCCGCTGTTTTATATAAACGTAATATTTTCTCAAGTATCGTGAACTTTACGGAATCTAGATAGTTCAAAAATTAAAATTTCGCGTTATAAAGTATATGATAATAAATGATCGATGAATAAAATATTTTCAAATTGATTAGGCTGAGAAAAAAAAAAAAAAACACACAACATTACTTACGCACTTCTCGATGTACTGTAAAGGAAAAAGAAAAAGAAACCGATTATACAATAACAATATTATCTTACACTTATCAATTTCTGAAATACTTCGGACACAGAGAGAAAGATGAATAAAAAATTGGTTAAAATAATGACGTGACGTTTTACAGATAACAGATGTGTACATAATATACACATATGTGAAGTATATAAAGTATCTAGTGAAATATAATAACGTAAAACATTTTTATCATATCTAAATATACGAATGAAAAACGACGAGTCATTAAAAGTGTACCGGTGAAACAATTATTTGCCGATATAGATAAAATTATACCTATATACGTGCTATATAACTTGAATCATAATAGATAGATTCATGAAAAGACGTGACACAGAGTAGCGTTTTCAAAACTAAATATATAGAGCGAGGAGGTCGTCATATTCGGTAAAAATGTGGCACGACAATACGAAAGAATTATTACATTCAATTCAAATTTCATCTTATCGAGGTAAACGATCGTACTAGATTATCATACCGTAATGTATCTCGTGATAGCCTGGTATATGAGGAGAGACGAAATTATAATATGTGTATAAAACATAAATTTGTTGTGTAATATACGAGGAAAAAAACAAATCAAGCATCATCAGGCTGAATAGCAAAGTCAAAGAATTGTTTTTTTTTGGCCCTCGAGTAATATGAGAAGAAAAAAAAAGAAAAAAAATTTTTTCAAATACGAAATGGTAAACTTATAAATATATATACCTATAAATATGGAATGTCATGAAGAAATAATATATATAGAGAAGTTGCGAAACAGGGTAAGATAACATAATTTTGCCAAAGATATATTATACGGACGCGTGCGTTAATTTTTATCATATACCAATATATACATACATATATTATATATATATATTATATATATATGTATTTATATATATACTATATTATACGGATATTGTTGTGTTTTAATATTTTTAAGATACTATGCTAATATTATCTGCACTTACAATTTTTCGATTCCCAATCAATATTATTACCTATTATTGATATTCTGATTCTTATTATTATTATTATTATTATTATTATTATATATTATATGGCACATAAATTTTTCTACGACGTAATCGCGTTCAATTCATTCTTCAACCAAGTCAATTCAATCGCTATGTATATTCACTATCTACATAGAGTAAGAAAAATTGAAAGGAAAGAAAAAAAAAGAAGAAAAATGGCAAAAAAAATTTTAATGAACATTCAGGATTTATTTAACAATTCGCAAACTTATAATTTGAAATTATACAATAATATAATGAGCGTGAATTGATAGATCATCCGTACTGTGTATGCTGTGAGAGTATATACACGCGGTTGAGATAATATTTTCATTATTCAAATCCGAATATAGCTCTGATGGAGAAAATAGGAAAATAAAAAAAAATCAGAATTGTTCTCTTAGTGCAGGAGAGACCAAATAGATTATTTATAGCACCTAAATACATTATATAATTATTATCGGTGTTTATTCTGGAAGAAATAGTAAGAATTTACCTAGTCTAATAGCTAATCATGTCAACCTTACCAAATGTTTGATTAAAGATGTTTTAGGAATTATTATTAATTATTAAAAAGTAAAAAAATAAAAGAACTATATATATGAAATAATAAAGTAAATCCACACGTTATATTTATATGTCATACATGAGTGAATAAATAAATTTGAAGAAAAAAATCTAATCTTAAGAATCGAACCGTTGTATACATATATATTATATGTCAAGTTCAACGTTTCGGAACGACGAATTAAAGGAACAAGAAATAAAAAAAATACGATCAGCTGTTATACATAATTATATATAATATATACATATATATATATATATATATTATTATGAATAAGTAATCAATTAATTAACCACGTGACAGAAAATATTTCAAAATATATAAATTTATTCTTTACTCTTGTATATTGTCTAGCTATATTTATATCCGTATATTGTAGATTTTACAAACGAAAAAAAAAAAAAAGAACATACACATATATATATATGTAAGAAATCATTTTTCAAACATTATTTTTCCCAATAATTGATCAAATTTGCGTTTCGAAACGATGAATAAGTCCCATTTTTATGTCCAATTAAATAACAAACGTAGACACGTATACATGGTATACAAATATACGACAGGAACTGATTTACGTTTTATTTTAAAAACTACCCGTAGCTATCCGCAAACATTTCAGTCTCTCTTTTGCTGTTTTTATTCATTTTTATCTTCAATTTTGAAAAACTAACAATATTGGACATGTGAATGGGCTCGTTCGTTAGAGTGTTAAAATTTATGATTATTAAAAATTCATCGTCGATACTAAAGCACTTTCCACTGAAAAGATAATAATTGAAAGAGCTTTAAAGCATACAGCATTTATCGGGGACAATTTTTCAAAATATAATATATTCGTTCGTTTTTTCTACGGGGGAGGATAAATTCTTATCGGTAAATAAGGCGAGAGATAATTAATCGCTGAAAAATGTACTCAGAATTATTGTCCATATTGTTGATTATCTTCAAGTATCAACATCTAATTGTCATATATATATATATATATACATATATATTATGATCACCAATTATTATTAACCACTATTTCACGTCATTGTTCAAATATCAAACGATTTATAATCTGAAAATTATAAATATTGATTATTTCAATTATTTCGTGGATATTGTTAGCTGTTTATATACTATATATACATAATATACGTTATATTATCACTTCTATAATTGTTGTTGCCTATATGTGCGAGATTTTTTGGTTCGAAAATATTATTTTTTTCTTAGAATCGCAACAGATGAAGAATTTTTTTTCAAAAAGTGAATAATACTTATACCGGTGTGCGTATTGATGGAACAATTCTCTTCCTTCAATATTATCAATCATTATTAATTATTGGCAAAGTGTGACGAATAGGTAAATCAATTTGAATGAATTTTGGAATTTTGTTCAAACTCCGTATTCAATTCCATGTATGTAAACCTGATCCGTATGAAAAATTTGTTTCACAAATCTCGTATTGTTTTGAAAAGAGAATATTAAGTTTATAATATATTATAGGATATGGGTGGTGCGTGAGTGTGCATATTGTGTTAACTGTAAGATAATAATTTGCAACTAATTAGGAATGAATGAGATAATTAATTATATAGTATATATGTGAGTATCCAGCTATTATATATTGTATAGTCATTTCACCAATTGTACAGACTCTGACTAACGGAGTAAATAATAATATATTTTTAGGAAACATGCGAGAAATTAGTTAGTGATTATCAAAATTGAATTCATCATTATTGTGAAATAAATTTTATCCGCCTAATAATGATAAGAGAGAGAAAGAGAGAGAGAGAGAGAAAAAAAAAAACTATAGGGAAGAGAAAAACCAAAAATTGAAACTCTAATTATGTACCATTTATTTCCAAATTCATCGATTATGATTTGGGTATAATTTTGTCATTGGCATTGGGATCATTTATACATAGTACCCGTCACTAATTAACAGCTGCGTATGTTTCTAACTCGGGCTAATTAATCAATTATGTCTGACGTGTTAAGTGTGCGAATGTTACAAAATTGTAGCCATTGCTTTTATTAAAGAACTGAAATACTAATTGCAACAAACAAAATGGAGAAAAAAAAGCAAAAAAAAATATATATATATATATATAAATAATTAATAAACATTTATGAAACCACAGAAAAGCTGTATAATTATCTATTCTAAAGTCTTTGATCCTGAATCCTCCTCCTGTCTCTAACACTGCCTACTTATTCATCATATACCATATAGGATCAAACGTAGGTAAGTATAATTTATTCCTATTCGTTTATTCATCCACAAAGTAGTTGCCCTAGTTTTTCAGCATTAGCTTTACACAACTGTCGCAGAATTGGATAGACAGCCTAGCCTGGTTCTTGTGATACATTTTTCAAGGGGGTTCGAGAGGATGGTAAAAACAACAATATTTTTCATTCAATTTTTTTCTTCCTGAGAAAATTCCCAATATTGGCAACAGGAGATCAGAAAACGTATCAGAACAGTATACGAATGTCTAGTGGTAAGCGTACAGACTGGTGCACCAATGTAGTAGTAAACGCACGTACTGGTCGGCCGAACGCAGGCCACGCGGTCGTGCCTGTTGTCTGCCGATGCGTTCTGGGCATTTCCTCATCTTCGGGGGTTCATTAATTAAGCTTTTAATGAAAGAAAAACGAAGTTCTGTAACTGGAAATGCTTTTCAGACTTCAATCTTCAATGCGGAAAGTATTTTACGGTTTTATTTGTTACCAGTATATCGAAAGAATTGAACATAAAACCGAGAAATATTATCAGAATATATTTGAAAATTTCGCAGATTAGTTTATTGGCACTTTTTACGCTCGATATTATTAAACTGTTATTATTATTCATTACTGAGCTGTAGTATACAGAAAAATGCTGTGCTTCCTAAAGAAATATTGACGAAACTGGATCAAGTTCATGAATGTAGCTCAATAATTTATCAATACGAATGTAGCCTATGAATGTCTGATCGCACCTGTGTCAAGTGACCTAGAAATGAAGCGACTGCTCCATGCACGATGTGATAATCACCGGATTTGTAATTCTTGTTCACAAACGCTGCCGATTTACGACGAAGCCTGATCGCCCTGATTTTAAGTGAAACCAGTAGACAAATTTTACGTCTGCATATTTTGGTCTAGTAATTTTCTAGATTTTCATAAATCGATTTCCTTTCAACCCTTAAAAGTGTTGGCTTAATTTTTTGAACATTCGATCAATCCGGAAAACTTTTTGGATCCCTTGGTAAAATGGGGTTTCCTTGCTTCTTCGGTTTCCAACGTTACTGCAGCAGTCGAGGGACTACCCTCAGTAGTTCTAATCAAGTACAGTATAGTTCAGTTCAGGAATTTGTATCAGATATATATATGCTAGTGTATAACCATACTGCGTAAGGTACTGGATCTATAACGGGGATCTACTCTAAACCTCTCTGCTCTACTTGATCCGTCAACTGCAAGCTCTGATGCGCGGCAAATTACTTTGGCCTGTCTGCTAATTGCAATTGTGAGTATATTAAGCCTTTGTAGAATAACGACTATACAACGGAGTTGAAGATCCCACAACGATAAGCTTGCAAGATGCGTATACATCGCAGCCCCAAAGGGAGGGAAAAATTAATTTAAAAAACAGATCGATTCACCAATCGTTTCTTTACCCTCTAGACATGTTTATTCATTGTAGAAAAATACCGTAATGAAAAAAAGGAAAAAGGAAAAAGGAAAATGGAGAAAAAACTGTTTTCGTTCCCGACGTGCCTAAGAAGCGAGGGGTGGTCTTCTCCAGACAAGGATTATGTGGCTACGCGACTTGCTTCTATTTGCACCGTCGGAGACTCGAGTCGTTCTTATGCAAATAGATGCAAAGAAAAAAATGAGAAATAAAAAAATAAAGCAGAAAAAAGCCGATGAAGAAAAAGATAAAAAGAGTGGGGTAGGTACCTACCTATCGTATCGAGACAGCTGCCGGCAAATTTGCTACGAATTGTAAATAAGGTCGAGAGTGTTTGTCGTACCGCGAGAGAACGGGGAATTGAGTGCTATTTGCACGTCGTGGATATTCCCTGAAAAATTTCTCCACGCGACGGTCTTAGCGAATACGACAAACAGTTTATAAACGTATAATTTATTCTTCAATTAAATGTCGCTTCAAAGAAACAAAAAAAAAAAAACGAGATCAAGTACTCAATTTTTTTTTTTACCGAAACTGGAATCCAACAATAATTTCAATGGACGAATTATTAATACGAAATTAAATCTCGTACTCGTGTCTCAACCCCGAAATTTAAAGCTTCTGAGAAAGAAGATAGACGAACGTGATTGCGATTTCTCTGTATTGCACAGAGCTTTTTCAGCTGCAGCCAGGTAGGCGCAATGAATAGTTCAATGTCTTCGTACGTCTTGATCCTGAAAAATTCTCGATCGGTTTGCCTGGTTCCTGCAGCAGCTATCCTATCGTTGACGCGCAAACTCGGGAATGCCGCGCAAACTCTGGAAACAGGGGTCCTCCACTGCGTTGATGTGTTGGGGGTTGGTCGGACAGTCGTTCGCCGTACCGCGTTCTCTAAACCTACGTGCTCACTTCGCTCAAGCCCTTGAGCTTAAAGACCCGGAAGAGGAAAGTTGAAGTAAAAATCCAAAACTAAAAAAAGAAAGAAAAGAAGAAAAAAATTGGATATCGCAGACCAACTTTCCTCGGAGGGTGCGGGTAGAACTGTGCAACTAAGTTTTAGCAGTAATCACCCGATGACTTTACCCTCTTAGATCACGAGAGGCTATGTGAAGTAGATCATTACACGGTGTTCTTTTTTTTGCAACCCATTTAATTTCATACCACAAAATAATTGGATTCTTATCCTGATTAGTTTTGATTATTTTTTTTTTATTCCTTTTGCAAAGACAATGCTCTGAGTAGATTTTAATTACCAGCCCCCTATTTCGAAGTAACTAATATAATTTGTCTATGGTAAATTTTCTTATATTTATATTTATATATATTTATTGATAAAAAGGTGTGAAATTTCTGGTGATAATTATAATATAAGAATATATAGATTATTTGAAAAATAGAAAATAAAGAAACAAAAAATTAAAAATTAGTGAAGTTAAATTATTTAGTGACAATTTTATTCGTGTTTTTTCACTTTATCCGGATAGAAAAACTTGGATTGAAATGAAACGAAACATAATATAACATGTAAAGTTTTATGTGAAATTGAACGATGATGGATAAAAAAATTGTTGGATAATATCCGGCCTCTCGATATCCCCGATAACTTTAAGCTTTGATTAAAGCTGTTTGATTTTGTGCGGGTTCAATTCGTGGGCACCGAATCAATCGTGCGTGATTGATGAGCAACCAATGCCACGTGAGTCCTCAATCATTCGATTCTGGACCCAATCGGGACGATTCTTTTCCGAGAGTCCTTTCGGCGACAACAGATTGAATTCGTTTAAAGATCTTTCTGAAAAAGGTAGGAGAGGTGTTCAACTGTGATAAAATAGCCCGGATATTGAATTCTAATCCACTGACGTATCGTCTAAAGCTATTTTACATCCCATCGTGAACGAAAATTGAGTCGTATTTGTGCGATGAAGACCAAAAAAAATTCCGTATAATAAAGGAAGTGGATTCTCAACCGTATATTATAAGCGTGGACAGAAAATATTGGAAACATCAATCCTGCCTGATATTTCGACTTTAAACTACCCCGGAGAAATGACACGTAACTCTGAAGTGAAAAGTTGAAATTGAACAATAATTTACGACAGACACGACGCGTGAGTCGAGGGACTCGAAGACTCGGGAAGATGGATCACTGGCAAATGTTAGCATTTTTTTTTGTCGGGAGCTTTTTCGAAGGTGAGTTTCAATACTTCGCAAGTTCACGAAATCGACCGTTGTGCTTTTTGAGCTCAAGTTCGCGTAAATGTTGAATGGAACAGAAAAAAAAGAAAAAAAACAGGTTAAATTCAGTTTTACGAGTAAATAAAAAATAAGGGTGAGAAATTTGAAGAAAATTTCTTTGATCTGCCATTTGATTTTTTCATTCCTGTTTTTTTTTTTTTTCTTTCTTTCTTTCTTTAATATCTCAAGTCGTGAAGCTTGAAAGTCGATCTTGATGAATTGGGATGCGGAAAAATCGACTCTTTTTCACCCCATGAGTAGGAGCAGCTAGCTGCTAGGCTATCTCGTTCTGGTAAACAGATTGCTTTTCGTGTCGCAGCTTACTGCTGTTTTTATTGGTCAGTAAATTCACAATCGCCCGATTCCCTGCCGCTTGCAGTATATGTATACATAGAGGAGCTAGTGGCTCGTATAACGCGATAATAATAGTCATTCGAAAGATTTTATCTACCCGAACGTAGACTTGATTTAGTAAACGAGCTTATGAAATACCCGGCTATTTATTTACACTTCAGGAAAGTGGTTCCCTGCACGCGTTGCGACATTAACCACCACATATACTGAATATAATAAGAATATACGAGGGTGAGAAATATACATAAGAAGAAGAAGCTAGAAGAAAGATAGAAGGAAAAGAAAAAACCAACCCTTATTCCATACATCATATTTTATTATTGGCTTTCGTATTAGTCGACGCATTGCAAATATATATTTCCATCCGAACGAGACAAGATCGATCCTCGCACCTTCGCCGACTCCCCATTTTATAAATTATATACGTAGACGCATACGCGTTTACATTGTGTGTATATATTCCAGTAGGGTAATATAGTCGGATGACTATCTGTCCCGTGCCACTTTTTCATATGTTTACATTTACATACAGATCGATACATCACTGAGATGAGTTACAGATAGCAACGAGCTTTTCCCGAACATACCTACGTATGTAGTAAATAAAATGGAATTAAAACAAGCCTCCGAGCTTCAAAGGTAACCGAGGGGTTAGATACGAGCGGGCGGGTTCTCCCGAAGATTTTTTACACCGGGGTGAGGTTTCAGTGAATTCATTTCTGAACTGGTTCAAGAATTCAACCCTTAAAGTCATTCAGTTTCAATTCAACTTTCTTTCCATTATAACACAGCCTGAAGCCCCTCTTGGAGTCGAGTCAAGTTCTGGAGCAGTGAACGGCGCACTTTCACGGTTTATAACTGCGGATTTTTTCCGCAAAACGCAGCCGAGAACAATGACCGAGAAACGTGAAACGTAAATGATTAAAAACCAAATGCGACTTCGCTGCAACTTCATAATGGTCAAAGGTCAATTACATGTAATTTCCAGCACTATTTTTCGCTCATACCCTTTCTACCATAATCTTTCGAAAGTTTGCCTGCAGCGTTTCATCCCTTTCTCTCCGCTCATCTAACTCCTTGGTATCCATATCCCTGGGCTCCTAGGGAGGAATTTATGCATAAAGATCGGTGT
This sequence comes from Rhogogaster chlorosoma, assembly GCA_944452935.1. Lineage (NCBI taxonomy): Eukaryota > Metazoa > Arthropoda > Insecta > Hymenoptera > Tenthredinidae > Rhogogaster > Rhogogaster chlorosoma. The sequence continues at coordinate 21,606,592 of OX101803.1, read as the reverse complement.
AAGGAAAACCACCGAACGGAGTGTGACGGTGGGTGGATTGAATGTATTTTTATCGTAAAAGTTGGAAGCGCAGTTATCGGCACGCTTAAAGTGGTTAAAGTGGTTAAAGTGGTCCCCCGCGAATCGTACGGCCCTGGTGGTTCCAGTAGAAAAGTTGCGTTATATGAAGGCGAGTTCGACCCGGACCATAAAGATTGTCTCTTAAAGTTCGTTTCTACCGGAAGTTATATCTGCCGAACAGGCTAGGAACAGCTGTTCCCCAAGGAATGCCCCTACAGGCTATTTCTGCATGCCGACTATATCCGTACGACAACCCCAGGGGCACCGATCATGCCTACAATAAAATATACATTTGCTTAAGTTAACCGTTGCGGTAAAATTCCTTCATATAGAAGAAGAAGAAGAAAAAGAAAAAAAAAATCAAAAAAAAAAAAACCTATAAGGAAGTTACGATCGGAATATGGCCTCTATATCGGAGGATCCAATTTCTTCCAAGTATCTAGGCATATGTGTATAATAAAATAGAAAAATAATAACATATCCTGTGGGAGATTTTTTATTTTTATTTTATCTTTTTATTCTTATTTCTATTTCTATCGAGTATTTTATACGTACCTTGGCAGTGATAGCTGTTAGGATTGAACGAATGAATTTCTATTCTGAAACGACAGTCTAATTAATGATGAGGTGAATATCGATCAAACATAGAACGGTTTGCGGAGGTAGAATTAAATTGTACAGCAATCAAAGGTAATCTTAGATTTTTCCTGCTAAACGGTTATCACGATAATCTTCTATTGATCGATATTAAGCCTGGGATATATACAATCTCATGTAATATATAATAAGAGAATTCATACTCATTTTGTAATGAGATTTTGCGGTTTACTTGAATTAATATTCATAATGGCACGTGGCGTTTAGATTTTTCGCAATTCTATGTACATATTATATCTATCTATACCTATATTTATCCACACGGGGTTGCACAGGGATCGAGATACGCGATAGTAGAAACTAATAAACATGACGGTGAAGTAATTGGATACAGTTTAATTTAAATTCCCAATCGTACGATAAAAGGTTGAATTGGTGTAGAGCCGCGCAGGTATTGGCTTAATGGTTAAATGCTGCAAACTGCGTAGGTATATAGTACCTTACACCCATACAATACGTACATACATACGAAATGGCAGGATACTGAATACAAAATTTTTCACTACCAGAGACTATTAGCCGCAAAAGCTATTACAGATAAACGCTTAATTCACGCCTGGGGATAATATGTCATTAAAGAAATTATAATACCCATTGATTTACACATGTCGATGTTATTTCCCATCCACGTACCTACGTGTCACGAATATTTCCCATTAAAGGCTCATTTCAGGACATTAAAATGACGAAGAGGAGAGAAAAAAAATGTATAAAAGCCTGGATACTTGTCCTTTTTTTCTTCAATTCTGATTCCATTTTATTATATATCATGTATCGATATTCGATCAAGACGTGAAAACTGTATTTCAAATTGATATCAGAGTTTGATATATCGCGGGGTTAATGGAGCGTTGAAATTAGTTAAAATCGCGGTAAACACTTGCGCGTATTAGCTAACGACGAGTAAAGTTCGAAAGTCGATTGAGTGGCGAGCTCGATTTTTCGGCTAATTTTACTTCGAAAATGTGTTTATATATTCAACCCTCGCTATATTGTCGTGTGTATAACCCCACATGCCCCGGAGGGGTCGAACCCCGACGTAACACGTGTCGAATGTGATAAAAAAATAAAAATAAAAATGAATGAAAATGAAAGAAAAAGATGCAAGAAAAATTTGTGAACAAAAAAAAAGGGAAATAAAAATAGTCGTACTATTTCAAAAGTCGAATTTCTCTCCCATACGTCATCGGGGTTCGCGGATACAGATTGCAGCCGACCCCCGCGTTAAGTTTATCGCTTTTTCCTCGCAACGACTGATGGCGGGGCATAAATATCGCAACCGCTTTTCATTTTTACCCGCATTTCCGTATAACCGTATATATATGTACTGTGTATATATATGTGCAGTTATATAGGCATAGGACCTACACCTATACCCTCGGCGTGGTCGACACCCATGCGGTACGAGATACGCGCGAGAACCAGCCGCGGTGTCACAGTAACACGATACACGCTCACACAATCGTGGATCGTTCGGCCGCTCAACTCGGCGAGTCAGTTTACGCTTGTAAGTGTCGGTTTGACTGATCGATCACCCCCCCCGCACCGCGAAACTAAGCGAAACGAGACGAAATAAAATGAAATAAAATGAAATAAAATGAAATAAAATGAAATGAAACGAAACGAAACGAAACGAAATGAAATGAAATGAAATGAAATGAAACGAAACGGAACGAAATACCAACACATTCTTGTGGAATAATAATCGACAAACTTTTTCCACGTTTTTTTTTTTTTTTTCTCATTTTTTCATTTTTTCGTTTTTTGTCTTTTATTTTTTTTCTTCACTGGTATAGGTAGGCGGATGTATGAACTTGATTTCACCAGGTAGGTAACATAGGTATACTGCACGAGGTAGCTTATATTTTAACTGGCTATTTTGAACGGTCGGAAAATTGGCGGTCGTAAATCTTTCAGCTCTCATGTATGGGTGTACGTGAATTGTATAAAAGCTCTCTAATTGTGAAATTTCGACGATTTTTACTATAGTTGAAATAGTACCCACCTACTTTTTTTCCGCACGGTGTTTAGGCAGAGTCGATGTATATAGCCGATGGAAAATTTGAGTCGGTTAATTTTCAAAATTTGTAACCATTCCACGCACGTATATGCATAGGTATATATATTCCAGCCCTCGACGTGAAAGCTGCGAGCATAATCCTGCTAGTCAAAGGGTAGATAGAAAACGCTGACACAAAAGGCTGTAAATTACTTCCTCGAGTTAAATTTTACCTCGTATTATTAGGCCTCTTTGTGGATGGATAAACGAGACCGTGAAGTCGTATCCCTTTTGCGTATATAGGTATACACGTAACATATATACACACGTATACGTTGTTGAGTGAAAAACGCGAGTATTCTCAACGGTCAAATTACCAGAAATTCATACCAACAATTACTGAAAAATTCTACTCGTTCTATTACGCCGCAGTTGGTTCTCGTCAATTTATCATTGCGTTGTAGTCCTCTGCCTATGTATATGTATGTAATGTATATGGAAGAAAGTTCGATCTAGATTATTCGTTACGAACTTTTATACCGTAGGTAAAAAAAATTTCACCTTCTAATTAGCGCGTTTGAATTTACCCAACGTATACGTATATATCCAAAGGATGATTATAACCGTAGAAATATAGTTTCTAGATTATGACCGTTGATGAGTTTGCCAGTAGGTATTAAATAAGCTTCTCATATAATTATAAAGTGAAATTGAAATGACTGATATATATGGCGGGTATATTTTCTTTTTCTATAAATATTTTATCCGCTGCACAGTCCGATACAAACTCGATTCCTATATAGGTCAGCTTCAACTTGTAATATCTTTTTCATTGATTCTTATACCTCGTCGTTATAGTCGGATTTATCAGATTAATTAATTCATAATTCATTCATTCAAACTATTTCCCGAATATATATCCATGTAGCGAATAATACGACTCGCTGGTATAAATGAAAAGAACGATTTTACAGGATTTTTGTCAAGCGTGCGAAGTGGCGATATAACGAAAATTATACGTAGCCTAGGTACACCGGCGTGGGATAAATCCACATGCATACATACGTACCTATATGCCATATTTATAATATACGCACACATAATACATGGGTATAAGTTGCAAAGTATTATGCAAATAAGAAATTCCCCTTGTATCATGGAATTCGTACGTGCCCAGAGTTAATTACAGCTAAAATTATGCATAAATTTTGGATTAATAGGACTGCAAAGGTTATACGTACGTAGGTAGGTAGCCAGACACAGGTAGGCAGCTATCCGAACCGGAGCCGTGCGCTTTGGGTTTAGGGGTTGAAAAAGAGGGGGAAAAGAGCAGAAAAAAAATGCAAATACAGGGGACACCGGGTTTGCATATTCAGCCTGTTTTACGCACTGAAATATTAAGTCGGGCTTACGAGCAGCGGTTATCCCATGTCGCCCATATACGCGTTTACTTACACCATCCCGAAAACCCAACTTCCGTTTATGCCTTTGATCCGAGGTAATACGTACAGGTCTCCGGATTCGAGAAAGGCGCACCTCAATTACAATACTATGAATGAACAGAAGCACGTATCTAACTGTTTTGAAAAACAAAAAATAAAAATTAATCGCCTACTCTATACGTATACGCGTCGTCCTCTTTCTTTTCTTCCTTATTCTATTTCTACTCAAAATTCACAGGGTTTAACACCTCTAGTTTCTCTCCTAAAATATGTGAAGGAAAAGGTCGAACCTCGCCACGGTGGAATTATATTTTGGCGAAAAAGTATGAGCATAGGTATAATGGCATTGGCGAGGCACCTTCCGGAAATTTCAAACTGCACTTTGCGCGTATATCTATATACGATATACACACCTTCTCGAATGAATTTATGCTAATTTGTAAAGCTCAGTCTGTGTATATGGGTATAATTTACGGACAGGTATACCTGTATTATATACCGAGTGAGGGTGTATGTCGAGTATGCGGTGGCTGCCCCTATCCTCTCTTTCTCACACTCTCTCATTCTCTCCACCGAAGTAACTACCAAAGTCAACTTAACGTACGTATCGCCTAGACTTTGCGCCGTAAAGTCGCGTGTATATGGGCTTCAGCTTCGTCCAGAGTAGAACCTAGTTGCACGACATCAAGGTTCTAAAATCGATACTAAATTAAGTTATTATACGTATACTTTAAGAAAACTTCAACCACCTCGACCAGCGAGAGGTTTTCTCCCTTATTTTTCGCTGTGAATTAATCTGACCGGATTTTTATACCGATTCGATGATTGGGTTCGATCTTATCATTCTAATCATGAAATTACGCGACTTAGAGAATCGCTAGGAAATTTTTAGTGGATATGGAAGATGGAGAACTGTTACTCTGTTTCGTAGAACTGAGAGGATCTAATTTCGCGATACGCCTATGATCATATAGGTCGAAGTTCTGAGGCTGAGTCTTACTCGTTTTCGCCATACTGTCAAACATCCTCGGAGGATGTTCTCCTCGTGAGGTAAAATTTCCCACGGGGCGAGGAGGGCTCTGGGAGGATACCGAGGTGGGGAGGAATACAGGAAATACGAGAAAGACGTTGGGAATGTTAAATGATTAACTCAGTCTTGAATATGCATGAGGTTCGTACGATTGTTGGCGACTAGCTGCTTCCAACTTCGCGTTCAGTTTGTGCGCGTGTCTTAGAATAGAGAAGTAAATTAAAGGACCTCCTCCTCATCTCGCAGGCCGCAGCCACCGAGACCAGAGAAACTTGCATTCACGTATAGGCGGGTACCTAGTCATGGGTTAAATGGAAATAAAAGCTCGACTAAAAGCGCCCAGTTTTAACACTCAATTATAATGATAGAACAAATTCTAATTAGTCATCTCTGTAATTTCTTACTCCAACCATAATGGAATATATATAAGCCTTAATTATTCGCCTGTATATTCCGCTGCGGGAGTGATATAGACGCGCGTGTACTCAGACGAGTAAAACAAGTAGAAACGTTCCGTCGACGACGTTATTTAGATCTCGAACTCATGGTAATCGGATCAAGTCGTCGGAATCGATTAGCATTCGTAATGCAGTGAAATACTACGCGGGGGATTGAAATACCATTCAGATGGTATAAAACAGGAATGGCATAATGAAACACTCGATTTGGATTACAAAAAATCTCATTATACTTGCGCGATACAAATGTATTCGCTTTTACGTCGAACAACAAGTTCTTCTATGTCCATCGTAGAAATACCGCTTTCTGTATATTCGATCTATATTCCCTGTCTCATCCTCGATTTAACCGTGTTTACAATACGCCCCGTACAAAAATCCGTTGAAACTTTTCCGCGAAAAAATTTACGAGTATAAATCTCTCCTCCGTGGATATATAAAATCTTGAATTTTTACCAAGGCTAAACTTTCCGTCGCCAAATCTTCGCGAACTTCTACTTCACGTGGCTACCGCGTCTCGTACAGTGACCGAGTCAACGGATTTTTACGACAGTCGTAAACGAAACGTAGTCCTGCACCAGCGTATCCTTTACCCTCAGACAGGATATACCTATATACACCGTATTACTTTGAAAACATTTATTGCCGGACTTTGTCGGTGTAGATAAAAAAAGTTCAACCTTAGCTGAAGATTGTCTCGATCATTTCGATGAAAGAAAAAATTAAATAAGCAAAAAAAAAAAAAAATGGGTGTACGGAATTAGCTTGTGAGATAGACGTAAATTAGGCGTAAAAAATCGCCCCTCCACTCTCAGCACCCTCAAATTTATACCCATCCCCGCAGGGGCGAGAGAGTGTCGAATACGAGACATCAAAGGAATTGAAGAAGTCTGGAGGTGCGTTAGACGGCATATACCTACCTAGGCTGAGTCCCACCCTTCGAAGTGGTCCAAAGCGGCGTATCGCACCCGTGCAGTAAAGCTCTGTATAGCATATAGCGCGAACCACGGACACAGAGACTGCTGTGCCAGCTGAAGAAAGAATGGTGGTATTCTTGCTTTACAATCGTGCTGTAATACAAAGCTCGGCAAAGCCAGCCTCGAGCTTCTGTCGCGGAGCGCACTTAGCTCCGAGTGACGATCTGCATGTATGTGGGTGAAGAGAGAAAGAAAGAGGGTGCTTTACCCGGCGTATATGATCGCGGAAATGCCAGTACGTGTGTACGCGATTAAAGCCGAACACATGAGCGAATTGAATTGCTGCCTGTGACGAAGGCTCAATGTGCAGTACTTGGGCGCCGTGTGGGGACGGATTTTTTGGTAAATACCAAAAAGTCTTTGTCGTTAGGTACCCGCCTAACGGCGCACGGCGATGAAGCACTCTTTTTACTCTCATCGCCGAGGTGAAAGTGGATTTCTGTCACATACATGCGAGAGTATGACGTACTTGATCCACTCCTCGTATTCGACCCTTTTAGGACCTCGAAGAACGGACTTTCGCTACCACCTACCTCGTCACGCACTCGTTCGGCGTTGGTCTGATGAAAGAATAATCATTTGCGGATTCTTTCTTTCAAATCGACTAATTATAACGAAATGAGTCTTTCCTTTGTGGTATTTATCAATTAAGGCTCGGAAAAATAATAGTACAAGTTTAAATTCCTGCAACTACGTGTTTTATTAATTAACCAGGATACACAAAGAGCAGGGAGAATGAAAGAGGGGTGACAAAGACGGGGAGAATAAAAGAGACGGGACGGTAATATGGGTGGAAAATGTCTCTCTGAAACGACCGAGCATAAATTCTCGAATAATTGTTCTCACTTCATTAAGCCGCATGCGGCCGAGGCAAACCATATAGCAGGTAAAACCTGCAGGTAGCTTTCTTGCTCGGAGTGAAAGGGCTTCGAAGATCTGACCTCCGGCCCCGGTTACCCTCGGAAAACACTCTGCCGAAGGCATAGATCGATCGATCGAAGGATGACTTCGGCCTTAAGGTGTGGAAAGAAGCACCTAGAGTTCTAGCCGGGGGTCAAGTCGACTAATTTACACAATTTACCCGGCGACGTATGCCCTAGGTATTACGGCTTCCTGGCCGACGCGAGCAGCTCCCGTCGTGAAAAGGATGGAAAACAAAAAGCTAAAAAAACCTCGTCCCCGGCTCGGTTAATCTCCGGAGTATCGCGACGAGTCCGACTCGGTAATCCGTCGAACCTGGCTTCCTTTCAGGACTCTGGACTCTGGGCTGCGGTAGAGCATCGTGCAAAAGTCGATTTTTATTCAGAGAAAATTCGGAAATTCTGCATTTTCGATTTGGAGTAAAGGAGGCGATCATTTTCTCGCAAAATCTTCTAGTCTTTTTTCTGATCTATTAAATCCTTCGGCCATCCCCACGCCGAGAGGGAAGAATAAGATTCTTCATGCTCTACGAGTAGTTGGCTTTATTTCTTCGTTTGTAGACGGGCGACGTCAGCTGTCTACAAATCTCCATTAGGTGGATAAAAGGCATCGATTGGTGCCAGATACTGAAATGGATACGAAATAGCTGTCTCAAAGGCTGAGGCTATAAATCTATAAATCCTTTATTCTGATTGACGACTAGGGTGTACATCTTGGATTCCCATCCGCTGTTTCTTCGCCCGTTGTACTGCTTTTATACAAACGTTACAGGGCTGGGTTTAGAACGAGCTGTACTGCATCCGTTGAACAAACCTTTTTTACCCTTTTTTTTTTACATCCAATCGGCTCACTCCGCAGCACTGATTAATCTCCCGAGCTCCGTGCAGCGACAGTCGTTTTTTGTTTCCCTGCTTTTTATCTCGGCGCTTGCCTCTGCTCGCTCTAGGCTAGGTCCGCAGGTTTGCTGCGGGAAAGCAGATTGCGAAAAGCTGAAACCTACGAAAGAGAGAAAAAAATAAAGAAAAGGTTAAACATAATTATTTTCAAATTGTGTTCTTCGTAGAGAAAATGGAACAGTGCGAGCGTTTAGGAGGGGCTATTTTTTTCGCTTATAACATTTCCGGTCTCCTGGTTTCCGAGCATCCGTTAAACGCGGATCGCCAGGACACCGAGATGTTCCATAAAACTTAAGAAAAGCGGAATTCCGGTAGAACTTTACGGCATAACCAGAAAAAGAGAGAAATAGGGGACGGGGGCTTCCGCCGGGTCATTCAAAGTGACGAAACGGGGTAGAATTCTCGAGTACGGAATCGTAAAGAGCTCCGAAGCGCGAGGGAATGGTCGGTGCTTGTGATAAAATGGAAAAGCACTTGTCACATGGAATATCTAGTTACACTTACGTTACCTACAGGTACACGAGCATTTCGCGCGAACTCCAGATGCTGGAATCTGGATTTCCGCGTCTCATATTCCCCCGCATTTATTCCCATCTACAAACCGGTGATATAAACCTCTCATGCATCAAAAACCAACGTTTATTCCATAGGCTGCAGGGGTGGCAAAGCGGCGCGAACGTTTTGACATTTATCGCATAATACAGCTGGATATTTACCCCGGCAAAAAAAGTTATTGCAAAGCTGGAAGAAAAGTCCGATTCTACATACACGGAAGACGAAAATCTTCGAGCATGTTTATCCGATTATTTATTTCACTCGTTTTAAGAAAAAGCTCGAACAATTTCTTCAACAGTGAATCGATAAAGCACTCGCGGTGTAAGACTCGTAATTCCAGGCTAAATAATTCATTGAGTAAGTAGAGTGGATTTCCACGAGTATAACGTCGGAGCTGCATACACTTACGAATATCATACTTGCAGCTATACCCGTGCGAAAACGAGGGAAACTAATTCGAGGAGAAAGTTTTTGTAACAATATTAGCTTCCCGATAAGATTAAGTGAGCAGAAAACAACGTCGAAGTTTGCTCGCGGGGCTCCTTTAAGCGAATCGGAATTCAGTCCCGTCTATTTAGTCGGCTTAAAAGACATGAACTTGGCAAATTCTTACGACGGTTAATTTTCATCGTGATTTCAGAGACACGGGGTCTCAACATCAAGGTGGTCAGCATACCGGAGGTGGTCAGAGACGGGACAGACGAGCCGATCGTCTTGGACTGCGACTACGACATGGGAGAGTCGTCCAACACAGGCTTGGCAATCAAATGGTACATTGGACAGGACTTGCTGTATCAATGGATCCACGGAAACCCACCCCAGGCTTCTGACGAGTTTCGTAAATACGTCGACGCCTCATACAGGGCCAGTGACAACCCTGACACGATGTACAGAGCTGTTAAATTGATTCGACCTGGACCAGAATTCTCTGGTGTATATAGATGCGTCGTCTTCACACACGACGACGAGGTCGAGGCTGGTGGGAAGATGCTCGTTTACTGTGAGTTGTGTTTGATTTATTTTTTCATTCTTCATATAATAGAAATAAAATTTGAAAATGGGTTCCTACAATTCAAAGGATGATAAAATTCCGCATTTTGCTTTGCTTATACAATAGAATTTTTCGAAAATCAGTTTGCCATGTGAAAATTGTTTTAGACCGGGTTTAGGATTAGGATTAGATAATCTTGTCATTATGTTGATAAAATTGCGACCCGTTTATGAATGTAGAGTTTAAAGCATATTTCATAGATTTTATTCAGAACATTTTGGAACTAGAATAAATTATACAACTAATAATTAAATAATGTATGTAACATAGATCACACGGCACAAGTTTACTTATCGGTAAAAATAAATATAACTAGTATACCTAATAATAAATTAGCGATAATATAAACTATCATATTCGTAATCTCTGACGTTATTCATATCCGTCGTTGTTACTGCTACTTACATTCGGAGTCTGACCGAATAGAAGGGAGATTAAAGAAACTTTTACTTTTTCCCAGCTGAAAGATGACTCGTTAATTTCACCCTTAGAATCTTCGATTTCCATCGCATTCAATTTGAAATCACCTGTAATGGAATAAATGTCAAAAATAGTATAATAACGAAAGTGTTAATATAACACAGGCAAGTTGTGAAATCCAAAAAAAACGAAAAAAACGAGTGAATAGATTTATCAATTCGAAACATTGGAGAAAATAAATCCATATTAATTTTCTGCACTCACCCTCGTTATCGGCATTCCTGATCCACGCGGCGTGAATCGTTGTGGCAAATTGCACGAAGACCAAGACAGCAATGATCAGACGAACGGATAGTTTCATGACGAATATGTATATGTAGTATATAACTTTGCAAAAAGTACTTCTGTAATGAACGTTGGCTATCTAGATCCGGAATTTATAGCCACGACTGCGTACTGTAATTCTTTGAGGTCAGTTGACACAAGTGAGAACCTCGATAGATTGCCCTCGGCAATTTATTCGGCATATGCGAATCGATTATTTACCGATTGACAAACATGCGTACAAAGTTGACCCAGTTTAGTCTATTTTTTGTCAGTCGTCAAAGCTCGTCGATTTGAACGTTGTTAAATTGAATAATTTTAACGAATCCAAATTTCCCTTCTCAAATCGTTCACCCCGTCGTCAGAAAAGGGTAGGTGAAATCGGACCTCGACGGACTAGGCATATCGATTGTCATTTAGTGAGGAAATCGAATAACTCGCCGAATCAAACGATACCACGTTACGTATGTACGTCAGGTCGAAGTATTCGCCACCCTTAATTTAAATCTCGTCACTTCGTCCGCTGCGGTATGCTGTCACTGATGTCACGGTAGTCGAATCAGAGTCGAAATTAAGCGCTAAAACCGCAGGAATAGGTACTCCTGCGGATTTGGAAGGGTTCGGGATCAACAACCGTGCCGGTTTAACGCCACGGGTATTCCGGGGTGATTCTTTCCTCGAAAAAAAAAGAAAACCAAAACGTGAAAAAAATAGGATCTGGATTTTTTCCTTTCTGTATTTCTTTTCTTCTCCGAACTCTAATCGACGTGAGACGAATTTCTAAATCCATTTTATCCTATCGTTCAATCGAATGAAGTATTCTTTTTGTTTTCTCCATTTTTTTCAGCGCCTGAACATCACTTCAGGATACAACACCTTCACAATCGCAACGATGATTCGCATCGTGAATTACGAGTGACTTGTCTAGCCGAGGGAATCTATCCACAGCCGAAAATGACGCTTCAAAAAGACAGGTGAATATACAAAAAATAGCGACTTAATTCGAGTCTAATAAAAGGGAAATAGAAGTCTTATTCAAGAGTTATTATTAGATAAATGATCTCGAGGAGGTGAAGATAAGGAATATAATTTAACCCTCAAACTTTTCGAGATAGTAGGGCTTAGCGATATAATAAGTAGCTTTCAATTATTGGCAGAAACTTAGACCGCGATAAAATCATACGCATAATAATTGTTGGCATCGTTTAATTAGTTTTACCGAGATAATAGAAGTGGGGGGTATATCTGCACGGAGGCGAGACTAACGGTAATCAAATCCCGATTATAAACCCGTTGGTTGGTAATTGGTTTGGTAATTCTGGTAGGATGAATTTCGATTACGGATAAAGGCTTTACGGCTTCTATTCTCTACGAGCTAGAATCATTTTCCGTATACTCTGCGTGAACAGAGGAAAATAATCAACATAGATTCGATACGAAGGGGTGAATTCGCCAGGTGAAGAACGCGACTTGAACGTAAATTCGAAAGCTCATCCCGTACGGAATTCATCTTGGTATTATTTATACCGATTCGAACGGTGGTTTTCCTTTTCATAATTATTACGTATATTTGAAGGTTTCACAGATTTCAATGACTCGTCATGATAATCAGATGATACATAATCAGATGAATGCGCATCGTGAAAGAAGCTCTTCTTTTGAAATGAAACGGGAAACTTGTACAAAGCTAATGCCTCAGTCCCCTCAATGAAATCTTCATTTTCAAAGCAGCGGCGTACATTCAAGAAGGAGCTTATGAAACAATGAAGTCGAGGAGGCAAAGCTGGACGACAAACGTTCGGCTTAGGACTACTTGCTCCGTTTGTTTTAGGGAAGTAATCGTCAACCAACGACAAGATTACAAGATACGTTCGGACGGACGGTTTAACGTCGAGGTAACCGCAGACATGGATACCAAGACACTTCAACTTCCCGTGACGTTAAAGTGCGAGCTTTATATTCAAGAGGCCAACTACACTGCCATTAGAGAATACGTGTACAGCGGTGAGTTGAATTTTTATAATAAAATTATAAGATAAAAGGTCCCTCGCTCGGAACGGAAAAAATATTTTTCAAACAAAATAGAAAATTAACGAAACGTCTGCAATTTTATTCTCAGATAAAAAATGATCGCGTTTGTAAAATTGGAAGCGATGAAATTTTTCGGAAGGACCAGTCAAAATACGGGTCGTTTGATTTCAGGGTTGAAAATAAAACGAATAATTTTCCGATTGCACCTATCCTGTACCTACTTCAACCAAAGTGCATATACGCGCCGTTCTAATGAACTATTGTCAAACGCGCTTCGCGTAGGTACAGGAAATCAACGGTTCTACCAATTTCCGTTTCACACGGGCGATTCGATTCAAAGAAATTAGCTTGTAGCGGGGAATCGCATCAGCCATAGGTCAGCGTTTGATGAAATCGCGATTCAAGCGATATAATTTATGAAAGTAAAAACGAAAAATATATTGGTCTCTCGTGGAAATTTTATTGTACGATTTTTGTGATATTTGATAATTCAGAGAACAGAAACGTGAAACGGAAAGAAGAAATTACCATTAAATATTACATCATAGGGTCGAAATTTTCAAATTCGGAAACAGATAAACAAGCCTGGATAAACAAATAATGTTTTTCCCCTGTTTATTCATCCGGTTTGGTATAAACGAATTTTTTCTGTTTTTTCTTCTCTCTCTCTCTCTTGCTCTCTTTTTTTTTTCGCTTTTTCTTTTTCTCTTGAATTTTTCGAAAATCCCAGATTTTCATACGTTACACACCAATTTACCAGCGCTTGACAACCCGTCAGACTTGTTTACTCCGCATACTGTTAGGTAACATAACACAAGGGGCCAGCGAGAGAGAGAGAGAGAGGCAGAGAATAAATAAATAGAAAATAAAAAGAAAAAAAAAACACACTACAGTAACACAAAAGAAAAAAAGAAAACGTGAAAGAACAAAATACAAAAAAAAAATAATAATAATAATAATATTAATAAAAAGAAAATAACCACTTTTTCGGGAGTTAAATATAAGGGCTTGAAAATATTGGTTTCTCTTGCCGATTCAACCCCTCGGGCGAATAAACTTTGCTTTTATTCTCTGTACACACATTTTTGAATCTCGAATAGGTGCTACGGTTTTTTCTTCCCCATTTTTTTTTTTTTTTTCTGTTTTTCTTTTAATATACATACATTTCACGTCATATACCCCGTTCAAACATACACGTATATATATACTATATAGGTGTATACATGCGTACAGGTATATAGTATATAAATATATATATATATTCGTAAATTTTCTATACATTGTCACATTTTCAACGTCACCCCTCGATTTTCATCCACCTCACACTTCCACCCTCTTTAACTTTACCACCGAGAGTCACGACCGGGTCTCTCTACTCCATTCCATTCGCTATTTTACGTTACGCTCCATTAAGTTTCGGGAGTGACAGATATTTTTTTTTTTTTTTTTTTCTTTCCTTCTTTTCTTTCTTTTTTTTTTTTATTTTTATCCCCCTTTTTATTTTCCTTCTCTCGTTTGACGGTGAACGCGAACGAGCAGCTCAGAGCACCCCCTGGTGTGACGGTACCGACGACGTAGGCTAGCACTCACAATTGGCGACTGGAACCGCCAATATCTCTTCCACTTTTCGCACCCTATTTCTCGCCACCTCTTTTCTGCTGCATATATACCTCCTGCCTACTTTTTCATCCCCCTAAAAAAAAAAAAAAAAAAAAAAAAAAACCTCGGAGCCTGTGATCCTTCCATGACGATCGGGCGTCGGTTTCAGAGTTTATATCGAATGTCGAATAGGGCGACAGTTTATTTGGCACAAATTTAACCCACGTATTGCCACTCCGTCTTTTGCGGGGAAAAAACTCCGGCGAGTAGGGACTTTGGATTGTTGCTGTTTATATGCGGGATGGAGTTAGCTATAGCTGACTACACAGACGATAGGGGAGAAAAATGATGCAATTTTATGAAACAGACCAGGTTTGAATCCCAACTTTTATACGAGATAAACAAATAGGTGGTGAAAATCTTTTTGTTATAACAGATCCGAGAAAAGCATCCCTCGAGAATCTTTTATCGCCTTTAAACAGCTGCAGCAGTCTGACCATCTGCCGACTGCAACTACTAATTCGATTCCCTCAATTTTAACGCCTCGTTCAAGCTATGGCTACGGATGTACCAAACAAACTGTTTAACTTCATCAACCATTTTTTTATTCTTCTCTTTCTTGTCCCTTACTCTTTTTTTTTTTAATCAAAATTCGCTGAATTTTTTTATTCGGAAATAGGAAAGCTCGATGAAAGTGAATGAATTTTTGTCTGTAGTTACGAATTTTCTATGAAATGAAATGGGCATTGGATAGAAAATAGGGGACAATATATACTCGCAGCCTTTTGAAATGGCAAACGATTAACAAAAGATAAAAATAAAGCTCGCAGGTTCGATAAAGCGTTTTACAGTTAAGTGAGCAATTGTCAGAGGGGTGATCGGAGTTCAGGTTTTATATACACCTACATAAGTGTAGAACAGCAAAAATTGAGGGTAGGTAACGTTGTGTGGTCGAGAATAGGAGCATTAGACAGGAAAACTGTGAAATAAAAGTGTTTATCGATTACCTGTACGAGTTATACCTGTATATTAGGCAAGTCCAATGTCTAGCTGGTGAAATATGTCCGTCGAACTTTCACGGCGAGAAATAAAATCCTCGAATTTTTAGTTGAATTAGGAAAAAATAACAAGCGTAAAAAATAATCTAAGAAAATAACTTTGAGCATTTATTACGCCAATACCTACCCCTACCCCTTCGAATGAATATTTAAAAATTTTCGTAACCCTCATTATTGGGGAGTGTAGAATGTTTCTGTGTGCGGGAAACGGTCGGTGGAAATAGATAGGCATTTTTCTAAAACGGTTCAATTATACTAATGATACCTAAACTGCTTGAAAATTACGTCTAATGTCACTTTTACGAAACTTTCAACTATAACCGCACACAAACCCGAGCGAATTTCGACTCGATTTTCACCCTTAATAATTCATTGCACGGCCTAATGTGGATTATCATCCCCCGCACGGGACATGGAGCAAGCATAATTCGGATACATCTTTCTTCGCAAAAAAATATCCAAATAATGTAAAGTTCCAGAAGTTTCAAATTCACCCCGAGTTTTCTTGACTTTTTTGTTTTAAAGTTTATAGAATGGATGATTCGAATTGCTGGTAATTTTGAATATCCGCAAATCTCGACAGTTTCAAATGCCTAGTATTTAAATTCAAAGATTAAAAGCTTGGAAATTTCGGAGTGCCTATTCAACTCAAGAGTCTATGTTTCCCTAGTGTGCTTTCGACTTTTATATGTGCTTACAGACGGAGTTGTGAACCGCTGAGACCTATTAGCAGATGATAATTCCAAGTGCCACAGTCCCTCGCCGCTCTTCACCTTAATAGAGACTCTAAAGTCTAACGAAACACCTTAAGTATAATAGCGAACAAAGTTTTGCGAGGGCTCGGTGGCTCGGGAAAAATTTTTCGAAGTAGCCATTTGACGGAACGTCGATACTACGGTCTTTGCCTGTCCATTCTGCTTGCTTCGCTCTTTCCCAGATAAAGGAGAAAATAAAATGAGAAGAAAAATACAAAAAAAAATCTCTAGCTTAAAAATATCCTGCATTCTGTCTGATAGACGAAGTTTCATTTCTTGAAACCTTACCCACGGATCCGAAACTTTGCTAGGAGGATATTATAGTAATCGCCGTAATGGCAGAACTGAATAAAAAAAAAGACAAGGAAAATTTGAAAAAAGGAAAAAAGTCTAATAATATAATGATGACAGTGAACCGGCAAGTTCTTCTTTTTTAATTTTTTTTTCTTCTCTCTCTCTCTCTCATATTTTCATCTTTCTACAAGCCCGTCATACACGCGTTGTTGATTTTTCAAAAAAATCAAAAATCCCGAGGGATGAATGTACACACACTCGCTCGCTTGTACCTGGGCTACATAACATGGATGAGAAGCAAGCGAGTTCCTACTACAAAATTCGCCCCGAGGCACAATACGTAAATACAGGAGGAGGCAGAGTAAATATTAATTAAACGAATCAAAGAGCAGAGTTCGGTAGCCAGGCCAGGCCCAGGTGCGTGTGTGTTACCTGACGCAGACGTGTATGAAAGTTACTCACCTGCCTCGGTAAAGTCGGTCGAGTGAAATACGGAAAAATGGTGAAAGGCTTACATGGTTTTTTTTTTTTTTTTTAAACATTCAATATTCACGTGCATTGTGCACCGTTATTTCAGCTAAAACAAGAAAAAAAATTGAAATGAAAAATAAATACTCTCTGATTTGATTCCGAATCGAAACTAAATCGCAAAATAATATATACCCGTTTTTTTTTCTGTTTTTTTGATTCCCCTCGTTCGTTCGATTTTCTTTTTCTTTTCGCAAATATTGCGAGGATCGGCGAGATTCGCTTTGAGCAAATTATTCATTCATTTCGAGTGTATGTGGACGAATATACTCGGCCTTTGACCTTTGGCTCATAGCTGGGTATCAGGAACGAGGGGTTGAAGGGAGAAATCATCCCCTTCGACAGTGATTCGCTCCTTTCTTCTCTCGGTCTCTCTCTCTCTCTCTCTTTGAAACACGGTGAAAATAGGGTTTGATGGCGGGCTGGTATATATGTATAGAAGCTGCGAAACACGCGATCGAAAAACTTTGTTAACTTTAATTTAATTAGCTTCTGCACCAGGGCGGCTGGTCTGAACGACATTTTTACTTTTTCTATTCGAAGCGCGGGAGTAGCACTCGAGATCTCCACGAACGACAACGAGTCTCTCGTTATTATTACATCCATCGCTGACCGCGTTGTATTATGTCATTTCGGTTTGTTTTACATTTTTTCTTGTCTCGTTGCGTGGTATATACCTACAGCTACTTGCGTACGTCGTATAACAGCCGGCGGAGAATTTGGGCGGAAAAAATTGTCTGGAAATGAAAGAAAACGAAGAAAGAAAAAAGAAAAATAAAAGTAGAGAAGAGTGGAGAAATGGAAAGAGAGCGAAAGTATAAAGGAGGAATAAAAATAGGTAAATAAATAAAATGGCAAAGGTGAAGGGCACAGGAAGAAAAAGGACCTGGAACAGGGAAAAATAATAAAAAAAGACACGAAAATGAGAAGAGAGGTTTGCGAGCCCGCTGAACCATAGAGCGTCTCTCAAAGCGACCTAATTAAAAAAATATAATGAACCAATTTGAAATTTGCCCTGCTAATGCCAACGGCAGTTCGTAGTACGTTGCGGCCTCTGCGTACAAGAAATATACCTAATTATATACTCGACTATACTCGCATAATAATACACCGACAATTACTTTCGAGTACTACGGAAGAAAAAACCCTGGGGCACTACACTCCCCTGATACGCACCTGAATTTTTACCTCTGCTTCCGAAGAGGAAGAAGAAAAAAAAAATTTCTCTCCAATTTAATTGAAGAAGAAATTAAAACTATACCCTCTGTCTGTCTTCCTCTCTCTTTCTCTCTTTCTCTCATTTATGCAATCGCGTTACGAATTTTCAACAAAATTAATTATTCAAAGGGTAGGTATATGAATTACCTAAAGCAGGAACTCCGAAAAACATTCGCAAGCTCGAGAAATATATGACGACAAAATTTTTAACTGGATTTCAACTTATTTTTCAAATTCTTATTATCATTCTGATACGGGATATACATCGTCTTTTCTTCTTTCGATATATTCACAAGGCTTATAGTAATCGGATTCATACGCCAAAGTATATTTTCCAGAGAAATTGATGGAATCCTAATTAATGTATTTCTACGTCTGTATAGTCGATCTAAATTCTTTGATTGAATTTTGAATGGAGGCAATATGGGTGGTTGGGTAGGGAGAATTCAAAGCAAAGGCTTTGAGTCGGCTGTGCTCTCCTAGCAAGGGAAGAATGCCTTTTGCCTATCCCTATACCGAGAGTTGTAGTTAAAGGAAAGGCTTGGATAGAAGTGGGTAGGCTTTGCGTAGCTGCAGCAAAAACTGTGGAGGGTCAAGAAGCCGTCGTTTGAAGGCAAAGACCTGAAAGCAGCGTTTGTTGCTTTCAGAATCTTGACTATTACGGATTTTGCCAAAGCTAAGTCCCCGCTGAGTATGCTTCAGTCTTCCTCGTACTACATCCGGTTCCTGGTTCCTCGGAACTCGAATTTCAAGAGCCCCTTATATTCTACCCCGGAGTTATTATCTCCGTATACATTTGCCCGGCGGAATGAAGATTCCTTATTTAATTTTTCTTAATTTTTTTCAAAGATAATAGGATTCCGTCCAAAAACCATTTTCGCATAATCTTAAGACGGTGAGTCTGAACAGACGTTAAGAAATTGCCGGCTCTCGGAGCTCCTCGAGGGCAGTTGGGCTACCAAATTCTGTGGGCTGAAACAAAAGTGGCAGTATCTCGCAAATGGCTCTCTTAATGACCATTAGTTGATGAACCCAGAGAAGCTCTGGCACATAAACTGCCCAATTTTTTCCTTCTCCTCCTCCCTCTTCTCTCTACATTTCGGGCTTCCCCGATGTAACTTTATTCATCTATATTGAACTCTTCGACGTGCCTCGGCTCGTAAAAATGTATAATAAAACTAATTGCCGTATGATTCAATCGGCCAGATCATTTCTCTTGCATTTTACAATATCAATTCAACTCCAGGCCACAAGATAAAAGGGAAACGCGATATGAACGAGAACTACCTCGTGGTTTATGTGCACAAAGATGGGGAGAGCACGTAGTAGTAAAATTTGATAACGTCAAAGTAGGTATATACTAGGCATGTACCTATGCACATACGTAGGTAGATATACCCGCCCTCATACCTACGCAGCGCGTTGTTTCCTTCCAGTTTTGCCCCTCAGGTGTAAGTGCTCTTGACTGCCTTCTCCTCGGCCAAGCACCGAGACCTTTCCTGCTTTTCCGCGGAGCTTTACCAAGCAGATAGTTATATGCTTAATTTCCCAGTTTTCCAACGAGCTGGCGCGGGCGGTCGCTAGTACAAAGGGAAACATAATTTTCATCTGCGACTATGGTCCTGCTGCTGTTACTGCGACGTGAAATTCTCATTTGTTATTGTTAATTAATTAGATCCATCCTACGAGAATTAATATCGCGTCTCAGTTTCACAAGAGCCAAAGTTGTACAGTGCATAGAATCACTGCCTACTGCATCCCCATCCCCTAACCCCATTCCATATTTATAATAAGCCGCCCTGCAGCGGTGATAAATAGTGGAAAGGATTGTTGCTTCATTTTTTATCAACGGGAAATAAATTCTAACCGGATAACGTACGGACAGAAATACTACGTGGAAATTGATCTATGATTTTATCACTAGAGCTGAGCCCTTCCGATAAATTCTTGTTTTCGAGTACCTACCGGGGTGTAACGAATGACTGGGTCGCTCGGGGTTATAGATGCAGATTATTGTGGTCCGTGTATATTTTCTGACAACGAGTGGTATAGCTGGGTATTCATTATTAATGAACGCGAGAATTGATAGGAAACGAATGAGTCAAGATAAAAGTAGTGATTAGAAATTACAGGGTAATACGCGAGCCAATAGACACACGTATTCAGAGAAAAGTATATGTATACCGCGAGGCCGGAATAACAGATGTACATACCTACTGGGAGGCGGTTTTGAGGTAGATAAGTGGATATGGAAAGACTTTTTCCAAATAAGACAACGCCCAAAGTTTTCGAGTATAAAGTTACTCGGATCTGATATTACCTTGGGAAAACTAGAGGAAGATATCGCCGGTCTAAAGCCAACTACGTGCCAGTGCCTAGGTCCTTTTGAAAATAAAGTTAAAAGAGTGAAAAGAATTAGAGCTGAGTTATCCTGGGATGGTTTAATCCACGATGATTAAAATAATGCTCAGTTATTCAACCGAGGGAATTTGAAATTCTGAAAATTCTAAAAATTGTTTCGAGTGGGTGTAACATCTTGCAATATCAATCGCGGTGAAACTGCTTGCAATGATTACGTTCAGGAGCAATTTTGCCGGGTGTGTTGCCCGGGCGGAGGTAAAGGCGTCCAAATTTACGTCAAATCAAGTTAATTGAGTGTTCAAACCAGCGGCGCCATTGATCGTAGTCAAGGAAGCGGGCTAGTGGAGTAGGTAGGTAGGTGGCCAGACAGCAAGGACCAAGGAGACGAGGGTAGCTACACGACAACGAGAGAGGGCGCCTGTTTCACCAAACGACGAAACTTAACCAATAAAGCTACGCAATAAGGGAGAGCAACACGCACCTCGAATATTCGACAGTTTATTACCGAGAAACTTAAACTAGAAGCTGACGTGTCTTGTGTCCCGTTTCCCGTTTCCCCCCGCCCTCATAACCCTCGTGGAAACCTAGAGGGGTAAAGAAATGAAAATATGTCCAACGACCACAGCCCTCTCTTTCTATCTCTCTCCCGAGTTCTCTTGGGATAGAAATTTTCCCGGTCCATACCGCTGCGGAGAGGTTGAGACGGGTGGAAAATCTACGGCGAAAACCACCCGCTCGCATTTAATTTGGGAAACAATCGTTTGCATTTGTAGTAGCGTAAGGGTCCCGGGGAAAGACTGCGCTAAACTTTTAGATGAATTCTGTCCTTATTTCGTTATACTTGGCCAGTTGTTAAAATTAAACAGCTGAATACCGAGCGCGCTAGATTAACGGTGAATCTCATTACGCGTCTGGTGTAGCAGGGGTAAATCTTTGTTTGACGTATAACAGGGTTGTAGACAAATTATAGGAAATAATAAAAAGAAGAAAGAAGGAAAGGAAGAGGAAAAGTAGAGAGGAAAAAACTGGGATCATTTGGTAGCACTTTGTCGCTAGATGTATATATATATATAGGTATGGGTAACGCGAGGGTGGCAGAAGCAGCGTTTTCGGGTCCCTCGTGGTTGTGTAAAGATGGTGCCTACTAAAGTAGCGCTTCGTATATTTTATCCCGCTCCAGCTGGGGTGGTTGGGAACTGAGGCGAGGCGCCTCGGGATAACGTAGCCAAATATCATCTAATTCGTAGGATATATTCCAACCCCAATATACACGCTGTACTATTCCTTTTCCTCTTCCTCTTCCTCTTCCTCTACCTTTTCCTTTTTTATTTGCTCGTCTTCCTTTTTTTTTTCTTTCTTTCTTTCTTTTTTTTCTACTTTCTTAGAAATTCTATACTCCCAAGTATACTTCTTCGGGGCACTCGACTATCCAGCTTTTTATAGTTAAATCAATAACCCGCAAACTAACAGAGTGACAAATTCTCAGGCAACGCGGAACGCACGCGACCCTCTTATCCATCCTTTGCCTTATTTTTCTCTTCTCTTTCTTTGCCATTGTGAAAATAGGGGGAAAAAAAAAAACGAAACAAAACTGAATCAAATAGACGTAAGATAAAATGAAAGAAAAATACCTACAAATAATACCGAAATTTATTGGCAAACGAAAAGATCGATTTTTCCCACTCACTGACAGAGGTTTGATCGGAAGGGTTGAAATTTGTTTATTTTCAATATCTTATGCATAGGCGGAAAGAATTTCTGAATTTCGAAATTTCATAATTCAAAGAATTCCAGAAATTATTTTAAACCAAAAATTTTCACCGTCTATATAACGCAATGCGTATCTGCAGGCGAGAAGATATGAAAATAAGATCTGAAAGCTACTTGAATAATATATGAACTGGATAAATCAATGAATGAACACGATAAGGAAGAATTTTTACCTAAAAAACGAAAGAAAGAAAGAATTATATACCTATATACATATAAGACGATAGGGAAGCTCGTTCTGTGTTATGGCCACTAATAAATAAGCTGTGGTAAAGTGGTATGATATTTTCCAAGGCGTGAAAAAATAAGGAAATAATAAAAAAAATAAAATGAAAAAAGTAAAAAAATTATGCAAGTAGGCATGGCGTGGTATACATATAGTAGAGCGTGAATTGTGTGATATCTGGTGGCACTATATAAAAAAGGCAAGCAATGAAAAGGACGTCAGACATATTACCATGCGGGAGTAACAATTTGTTTTACATAATATGCGTGAAGTTATATATACGCGCTTGATATGTGCGCGACGAATATCAAATGAATAGCATAGAGGATAACTTGCCACGGGTAAACGCACCTCCCCGGAATATCGTTCTACGTAGCCCGGCGAAAGGCGAGTTTTTCACCACGTTGCCATCAAATTTCATTTTCATCGAGATCAAAATTCTGAGAAGAAGAAAACAAAAAATAGAGAAAATAATAAAAATTGAAAGAAAAAAAAAACATAAGAAGTGAAAATTTCACCCTTCGCGAGTAGTTCTTTTATCGCCGAATTTTCACAACTGTAAAGAAAAGCTACATCTATATACATAAATGTATATTATATGTTATAGCTTTTAAATAAAGTTCAGCCATGTGGCATTTTCTCGGCAGCTGAGTAAATACATATATAGTTTTCGTACGAAAAGAAAAACGACAAAAAATAAAAAATAAAAGGGTTGTTTTCAACGAAATTTTCATTCTACTTATATACATGAAATATTCTAGGATTACGTACAGCTGTAGCACCTTACCTACGCCATTCCCTATTGTTGAAAATCCGTAGGGCGTAATAGAGTGGGATATTTAAATATATGACCCCGATAGTAAAAAACTACGTCGCGTTTATAGTCGTAGAGTGGGAAGAAAAAAAATAATCGATAGCCGTTATAAAGGAAGAGAAGCGGAATGGAGTAAAAATAAAATAGTATGAATGAAAATAAAAAAAAAAATGAAAATATAATAACAAAAAAAAAATTACCTACCGTTACCGCAAAACGTTGCCGAGCACGTTGGCGCGGAGGCGGTGAAGGTATATCCAGATCGTGAAAATGGTGGAAAAAAAAATGTAAAAAAAAAATAAAAATAAAAAAATCACAAAATAAAAATGTATAAATAAATGCAGATATTCCATCGTCGAATTCTGTACCACCCAATAAAATGAGGAACACCAACCGAGCTTTTTTTTTCCACCCCACCACGTACAGAACGGAACTTTATACATATACTGTTATACGTATGTGTGTAGGGGTGAAATTATTGTCCTCGGAATTGGAATTGGTCCAGCTGGTGGAAAAATCTGTAGCAATTTTATATCCGCGGAGGCATGATCGATTTATAATTATTATTTGGTCATTCCAATCTCGCCTTCCATCGTATGTGGTATAGATATGCCCGACGTAGATGGATGTATTCATTAATTATTGAATCATTAATTAATATATCAGTCTGATTGCAGAAGAAAAAAAATGAAAAAATGAAAAAAAATAAAATAAAAAAGTAAAAAGTAATTAGAGGAGAAGGAAAAAAATAAACTGGAGCTTGCAATAATTTCCAGAGCTTATCATTCGCTCAGATTTTACGCTCGTACTACCAACCCGGAACCTTTCGAATTGAAATCCTTTAATTCCGGAACTCAAACGTTTGTTTATATCAATTCAAATCGCGCCGATTCCTCGGCAAAGTTAAGGACGACTCTCAAAGTTAATGATTGCTCCAAAAGCCCCGTATCACGGTAAACGAACATCGCGAGGGGATCGGAGGCAATTAATTAGCGCGTTGCGTCGGGCCAATTAAGCAATAATTAGAAACATCTGGAAAATCTGTGCAATTGCATCGTTCGACGAGAAATTACAAGGGAAATAAATTCAATAAAATAGTTATCATCGCTACGTTAATTAGCCCAATCATTCTCCGCGACTCTAACAATATAAGATCATTATTAGATGTTGTCACATCCGTCAAGCAGAGGATCGATTCGCCTCAGATAACTAATCTCGTATTTTCTTTCGGACAGTTTCGCGTGTCCAACTACCCCTGCAGCCAAGATATACCTACAAGCTGATCTTTAACCCAAATGAAATCGAACACGTCTGCCCTACCCGATCTGTGATCCCAGTCTGCAGAGGGCTTAGAACTGTCGAACTTTACCCCATTGCAAGTTACTCCTACGTTCAGATAGCTGTGCCGGCTTGCGAGATCGTCAATCGCGATTTGGAAAGCCCAGAGAACTTAAGTGGTATACAAAACTAGTCTAGGGGTTGTTGATTTTTTATCATAAGCGAAATAATGAGGGGTAGAAAAAAAATACTTGAGTCAATTTCGGTTTGAAATATCGAGAGGTTAAATTCTGTCATTTCAATTCCGAATGAGAAATTGTTTAGAGTTTACCTCTGGGTTTTGGGTTGAATTTAATCTGTCGATCTCGCCAGCGGTCAACGTCGAATGGACGGCGTCGCCTGTCCCTCTGGCTCTCCGTCTTTCCCTCCCTCGACGTGGTCTGACTAACGTCCAACTAAATTAAGGTTGGCCATTTGGTTGTTTAGCCTTTTTGCCCCTGCAATCTAGCCTACCTCGTTCCTTGCAGCCCCCTTTCCTCGTAGGGTGTAGGATAAACGTCAATGACGTCCTGGCCAATGACGAAATGGGATCCCGAGGGAAATCGAGGCCGTCCGCAAGGATCTACATTACCTAAAGCAGCACACGGTATTCTTCCGCCTAACCCACCCCCATGGGTCATTTCGAAAATGTCGATTTATCAGACAAGAGTAAAAAAAACTTATACTTAATTACTCCGGCCTCGAAAAAAGCTCCAATATTTTATTCAAAGCCTTTATGAAAGTGCGTATAAAAAAAGGGGGCGGGGGAGGATGGATAAAAATGTGTATGTATATTTTTTTGCTACTCCGTTATTCAGATTCAGGTCGATTATCAATTAATGAGCCGGTGAGTAATAGGTGTGATTTATTAGTGGTGAATCGGGATAGGGAAGGTTTTAATAAAAATCCAAAGAACTCGAGAGGTAAAAATGTTGATTCAATTTTAATCCTTTCAGGTTCAGGCGATAAATATAGAAATCGGTTGAGGATATTGTCCTGCGGGTGTAAATAATCAAGGATCGGAAAGTTCGACTTAAACAAAAAAAAAAGAAAAGAAATTTACGAATAGAGAAAAAGAAATTATATCATTTTTAATATCACGCGAGTGGGTATAATAATATAAGTACCAACCTACTACGTGCAGGAAGGCATGGTTTTTAATTATAATACTTTTGAAATTTCATATCTAGATTAGCATGACGTCGGGTCGCTGTGGGCATGTTACTGTCCGCTCGCTCCTGATATATATTTAAATAAAATTTAAAAATTTTCAATTTTTTTATTCTTTATTTTCTTTTTTCCTCATCTTTTTTTCTTTTCTTCTTTTTTTTCACCACTCGTCCGTCGGGTGAACCAACCCCTCAGGGCGAAGTAAAGCGAGGGGTGCCTCCGCTATGTTATTGAATAAATTATTAATGAAAAAAAAAACGCGCTTATAACCTGGGTTTCATTTTTGGGAATCCGCACAGCTGTTGTATCGCGATCACTATATATATATTCGCAATATATTTCGCTCTCTCGTCGGGCTTTTAATATTTGTTAATTTTTTCTTGTTTATAAAATATTATTTTCTTTGTGGTTTTTCATCTTCATTTTTTCGTGGGATTCAGCTTTTTTTTGTTTTTTTTTTTTTTTTTGCTTGTTCCTTTTTTTTTTCCATATCTCGGCGCGGATACGCATAAATAAGTAAAATACAGAGCGGAGAAATAAATAATGGAGCGAGCTGATTCGATCGTTCCATTATTCATAAGGGATTAAACGGGAACGATGACTTACGCAAATATCACCCCAAAAGTAACAGGGAAATCGGAGTTACGCCGCTATAAGGTAGGCGGGGGGTTGGTGGGGATTAAAATTTGCTCGTTTGTAATCTTCCTGATGGACCGCTCTCCGAGTAACCTACAGCTACTACGCCTCTACTGCTAATCTTTGACGCTGCTTGCTAACACCATGAGTCAAAATACTTTATATGTATATACGAAGAATAAAAAATATATGAGAAAGGGAAAATAAAAGTAGAATGAGGAAAAGGAAGAACGATAAGTGACTAAAGGCCATAAAAACGATTTCGAGAATAAACTTGGCAGCTGCTACTGCACTGCGTCGAAAATACTGGGTCAATCGTTATTGCTACGATATTGCCGAACCGGACTATAAAAAAAAAAAAAAAAAAAAATGACAAATTTTTGGTGTAAAAGAAAAAAAAAGGCCGATTATTTTAGAAAAAAAAAAAAGAAAAATGGTGATTTTTTAACACGCGGGGTGTGGAAATTTGTGTTAGTTTTTTTATTTTTTTCTTGAAAATTTATTGACGTTTGGCTGCGTCACGTCGGGATATTCGGTGACATGATAAAAAATGGTGACTCGGAAGGAAGCTAGGTTACGTCCGAAAGCCGGAAATGACTTAATAGCCACCTTAACAGCCATTCCCGGCTCCCAGGAGCGGCGTGATTCTCCCCATAAGTATATATAGGGGCTGGGGGTGTATAGAAGAGCGACGTCACCAGCAACGACGTAAAGTTATTATACCTATACGAAGTGGAGAAAAGGGAGGAAAAAAAGAGAAAAAGAAAAGAAGAGGAGGAAAAAATTCGAGGGAGTAAATAGGATAAAATAAAGCTAGCTGTATACGAGCGGGGAAAATGACGCTGGTTGAGTTGGCGTGCTTTAGGAATTAGAGAAGGGATTTTCTCGGTTTTCGCTTTTCCTTCTTATTCTATCCTTTTTTCGGTCCGATTTTCGTAGAGTACCTACGATTTATCCGCTCCACCTGGGGAAGGTCTGGTCCGATGGATTCTCATTCCTGATTACATCTCCGGTTATTTTCTACCAAATTACCGATACAATATATACCCACCGTACATATATATATATATAGACGAAGGTATATACTATATATACCATGTGCCGGTGCGATATTCGAACGAAGATACGTATACTTGCGGATTAATGGAAGGATTTTAGTCCCGGATCGTCGAAAAGCTTTCGAGAAAGATTTAGAGGATTCGATAACCACCAGCCCTCATCCGTCCGGAACTAAATAAGCGAAACGGAGATCCGTTTTATTCGACGCCAGCTAGCTTCTGCCCCGAGAACCGTCGCGGCTCGATTTATTATAGTCGATTTGTAAATTCAGTGAAAAGAACCGAGTTTCAACCCGAGGAAATTTGTCTACTTCTTATATTTCACCGAGTAAAGACGACACGTTGACGTTTATTAATCTACTTTGAATTTACATATCAATTCCTGCCGTATTAAAAAACCGAGAAAAATTCTTTTCAAAATCCACCGAATCAATTAGAATTTCAAATTTCTTCATTCCCTTTGAGACCTGAAATTTGAAAAAGATGAAATTTCTGTTAAAACTAGTTAAATTTACAAACGGATCAAAATCGCTCACAAAAAAATACCTACCCTTACTTTTACACCTTTTTTTAATTTTGTCTAGCAGCACTCGAAGCTTCATCATTTTTAAGCCTCGATCCACCTTCACCAGTACTTAAAAAGCTTGCAGGAAACTCTCTCGCGAAGCTCAAAGACAAAGTCGGTCAAACGAACCTTTAACCTCATCCCTCTGCCTCGCCCTGTGTCTCGGTGTTATCAGCAATAATGGGAGCGGCACGGGGTGCGGAGAAGAGGGGTTGTTATCATATCTCGTTCATGGTTGGACGGCGATTTCGCGCGAGTCTCTGTTTACTCTTGGCTTCGCGCAGAGCCCGGAGAGGGTTGGAGGGGTTCGAGAAGAGGCTGCAGAGGGGGTTCGGGAGATAAAAGATATCGGCAAAAAGTTGGAGAAAAAAAAAGACTACGAGACGTTTATCTGTATCAGGGGGCGATTTTTATCATCCGAAATATTTCTGACCAGAAACAAAATTCCGGCACAGAATCATCAATTTTGAAAAAAGTTGTCCAACGAATTGGTAAAAAGGAAAAATCCGCCGAATAAATTCGAATTCGAATGCATTGATTTTTTGATGAAATAAATTTTGGAAAATCTAATCGTAAGAAGAAAATAAAGATATGCGATTTTCCCCCGTTTCTGTGTTTCAGGTTCTAGTCGGCTGCCCGGACTATCTACGATGGCAAGCATCCTCGTGGTCATTTTGGCCTGTAGTGAAAATTAATTAAACGCCGTCATTCATGGTGTCTAGAAAGGCGTAGAAAGGTTTGCCAATTTCAATCACGATGTACGATGATTATAACGGAAATTTCCAAAATACATTTGGTTAATGAATATTTTTTTAATCTTCTGCATTATATCGGGAAAGGTATATATATAATCGCATATTTTTTGATTAAAAAACCACGGTCTCTCCCAGCCTCGGGCGGCAAGCATACCTGCCTTCCTACCCTACGGCTAAATTTAAGCTTGTTTTCAATCAGCCAGATCAATGTATGAAAAAACGAAGAAAAAAAAACGAAAAAAAAAAATTTGTGTACAGCTGTTACCGATCAGTCGTGCGGCTCGTTTGAGCAAACTTTGTTGGATTTGAGCCAACGCGAAGGTGGAAGTTTCTTTTTGCTTAACGGACGAGGAAAAGGTAACATATATACGTGAGCTTATCGCCGCGTTTTAGAAAAATATTTATAACAATTCTGAGGTCTGTTAGGATTAGAAATTGTTGAGAATTTGTTCCTATAGCTTGTACGTATTTATATTTTGCTCTAAGCCTGCGATTGACACGGCGAAAAGTGACGAGTTCGACAAGAAATAACCGAAAATGAAAACCGAAAAAGTAGGTATATTGAGCTTTTCGGTGTATTCGTTCGCTCTTTGAGCGGCCTAAAAATCGGTGAGGTAATAAACTACATGAAATAAATTGCCATCGATATTGCTGTTTACAGAAATTTTTTGCAATATTTTTCAACAACCGAAATATGACTTTTGGATGATTGGACATTTTGCGTCATCAATTTCTCCGCTTTAGCGACAGCAGTAGATACATCGCTGTACGGTTTAGTCAAGGCAGCGTAAACCCTGAATACGACAATATTGAATATGAGAATAAAGCGAAAGTTGTATATTTATCAACAGCTGATCACTGGGATGATTTCGTTCATCCAGAAAAAAAAAAATTTGGAATTCTCTCGCATCATATTACACGGAGAATCTTAAATCGGCTAAACCCAGATTTCTAACAGATATATGTATACATATATACCCATCTCTGTTAAATGAAATCTGTTGCCGAATCGCCGACCAAAATTGTCAACTTAATATTTTATGTCAGGATAGCCAGAGCAGAAAATTCTGAAGTTTATGTATTTATATATATAAAACAGAAGATAATATGTGCTTGTATGTGTTGTATGTGGATTTAAAGCGAGGCCGCATATATTTCTAAAAAGATTTAAAAAAAAAAAAAAAAAAATTAATAATAATAATAATAATGATTAGCGATAATTCTGTGTCTGGTAATAATTAAAATAATTTAACTGGTATGGCTTTACGGTATGATATATAGCGCCAATATATATATATATATATGTAAAAATAAAACTAAAGTGCTTGGAAGATTATAAAATGGTATAAAATATGATATTATATTGATTAATTGGCTTGCTTGGACAATGATGAAAATAACGAATTATTAAAATAATATTTAAGGGTTTATAAATTTAATTAAGGTATATATTATATGTATCGAATACAGGGTACGATATTTATTTCTGTAATTAAAATGACATTGAAAAAAAAAAAAATCAATTTATTATCTGCTGGGCTCGTTTATAAATTGGGGATGGAAACGAACATCTGCAGATTATGAGTTTATTTTTTATTTTTATTTTTTTTTTTATTTATTCAGACATTTTTATTTTATTCGCAATTTATTTTTCTCCAGAATACAATTTTTCTACACGTACGACTTTATAATTTCACACACATGTGTAACTATATTATATTTGACATCCCTGTCGTTTTAAGAATTATAAATGTTTAAAATAAAAATTATAAATTAAAAAAAAAGGAATGAATAAAATATAGAAATCAAGTCGGTGTATCAATAAATTAGTATTTGCTGTAAATAGTTCGCTTGGTCAGTTTTTTTTTTTTATATTTTTTTTTTTTTCAAATCTTTTTATTCGTGTACAATTTTTTCATTTTTATATCATCGGGATAGCCGCACACCAAGCGTTTTAAATACTGGAATACAAGAAAGTTAAAATGGACTCAACATCACGTTGACATCTAATGAATGTTACGAGAAGGCTTATAGGAAATCTGATTCAACCACGATATTAATTATAAAAATGATTATACGAACGAGGAAATATAAGCGGCTTAACGAGTCGTGAGAAAATCTTAAAACTTTGGTATATATTCGTTATAGTATATTATGTATGTATATATATATAAGATCGACTACTGAATTAAAAAATTAAAAGAAAGAAAGAAGAAATACTTTCTGATATAACATTATGTTTGATAGGTAAAATTAATGAAATAATATATTCATATAATATATCTAATATATAATATATATACGATGAACGCAAGTATATAGAAATTTTATTCATTTTTCTATATTTCCAGAGTAAAATACCAATTGTTAAATGAATAAGTCTTCGGTAGGTAAATATATAGATATAAATACATATAATAATAATAAGAATAATAAGAAAATGAATATATATATATATAACTTGGTCTTTAAAAATTAATATATATTTTATATTCAAAATATTACCCTGCGTTA
Source organism: Rhogogaster chlorosoma (assembly GCA_944452935.1). Lineage (NCBI taxonomy): Eukaryota > Metazoa > Arthropoda > Insecta > Hymenoptera > Tenthredinidae > Rhogogaster > Rhogogaster chlorosoma. Next base: position 21,575,133 of record OX101803.1, on the reverse strand, counting down.
TTAGTTGTCTCTCCTACACACATATATAATATTAAATATGTATACATATTACATGTGTACATATATATATATATACATATATGTATATATGATATTATATTATATTGTCATATTCTTCGTTGTGTTTATGTCAATGATTATAATTATAATAACTATTTATAGACTAAAGAAAGATGTGCTGCAGGAAGTTTGACACTATACATATATCCTGTAAAGAATATGATTATAATAAATGAAAGAAATTTTCCTATAAAATATGCTGTCGTATAATTCTCTAATTATTTTCCCGTAAATGTTTAATTTTCTAGTCAGAATAAAAAATTTATCGCCAAGTCATGCTGCGATGTAGAAATATGCTACTATCTCATTCCAAGATGTATCTTGACGTGACACGTAAGCAGGATAATAGCGAGATAGCCAGCGAAAAAGAAAAGAGACTAAACGAAGGCCAAAATTGTTGTAAAGTACGGAATTTAACGGAGGTAATAAAAGTCTATTTCTCTTCCGGTTGTCAGCGGCAGCGTAGCGTAACTTATTCACCTTAAAAAAAAGGACCCTGCACCAAGGGATCCCGTATAATATACTCCGCAACCATTGTCTCTTTCCGCGGCGTCAATAACTCAGATCCCAGCGTTCAACCAGCTCCGTATCATACCGCATACATGTATCGCCTAGGTAAATACAGGCAATGTAAGCTAACAACGCAAGAACTGCAAATATCACTACGGGAAGCAACAATTTGTCAATTTTACGAAACAATTGTCCAGTTAATCGCGGGACGTTTATTCAAACGGTTATCGCAGATGTAATTATTCATTCGGAAGGTCAATCGCGAGTCGCTATACCATTCATACACAGAGCTGTATAGCTCGCCCTACATCGTTTTTACACAAAACTTTACGTTTATCGTCATTCCGATGGAAGAACAAAAAAAAAAAAATTAGAATCTGTACCTGAATTAATTCAAATATATTATAATTCCGAAGGACGATATGGAGAGAATCTAAAAGACCATAACGATTTCCAGGTATATAAATTACTGCATAGACTTTTGTGGAGAGAAAAAAAATGAAAATTATAATTCGTAATACGACTTGGATCGAGGTACGAGTTATTCTGTGGTCTCGACAATATTTGAATGAAATACCCCATACGAATCTAGTTTGAAATATTCAGAGAATAGTCCGCGATACGGAGGACATGAAGATCCTGGATAATTGATCATTATAAGTGAATAGGCTGTCGTAAAGTCTGCTATTGAATCCAGGAGCTCCGCATTCATCGTGCGAATTTTTTTTCGTAGATTTTGGAATTATTTCTACGGAGTGTTCACGGGCTCGTGTCAAATTATGGATCATTCATGTGTTGAATTTTTTAATGACGGTCCGAGGATTACATGCTCTAAATAAAATGGGCTGGAAGTATAAGGGAAACGGGTAAAACGTAGGGGATGAACAAAATGTATAGCAAAAAATAAATAAATAAACAAATAACGACGCTTTGTTCGTTGAGCAAACGATGTGACCCAAAGAAAAGCCGGTCTTTCCCTCGGTTCTGAACACTCACTATACATGCCCTATGTACTTGAAATATTATAGCTGCCTACCTACGTTTTCCACAAAGAAAATTCAAATTAGCCAAATCTGTCAACCTCAACGCTTGCTGCAAGCTCCTGCAGGATATTCCCTAGAAATAACTCCCAGACGAAAAAAAAGAGGAAACACATAAAAAATGAGAAACAAAACTAAATAAAACCCGGATCTCTTTCTTCCTGTACTTATATAACGATGCTGAAGAAAAAGAAGCAACTAGACGCGATAATTATCCCGCAAAGTAAGAAAAAAAATTATTATATGGCATCAATAATCCGATAAAAAAATCGTTACACAAGTCTTATCACAACCTGCAGGCCTCCTGCCTACTATTTTTGCCGAACGTATCGTATAGTCCGCAGCTAGCCTTTTGTATTTATCATAAGGTTATTGCTGTTTGAATAAATTTTGTCAAACGCCCCGCGAAAATACAGCGAATCGATAATTTATACTGCAGAAATTCTGCACGCAACGTTTTGCGGTGAAAGAAATTTTCGGGATGGTAGAGTGTCGCCACGACGAGAAATACGGCTATCCATCATCTCCGTGTCCTTGCTGTTTCTCGATTTTATATAATATTGTTTTTTTTTTTTGGCATAAACTTGGAATTTGATTCAAAAATTGTTCTCCTCATTTCGGTTTCAATTATTAATTAAACGGCGGTGCAAATTATGGATTAAACTATTCGCTGATTATAGAGACGAGGCTCTCTCGTCGAGGCTAGACACTAGCTTTCATCCTACACGCCTTGCCTTAGCTCGGATAAGGGTAAGTCGATATCTTCCTAATAGCTACTCCATTGTGAAGGCAGCCCCTTTGTTTTCCAAGTCGACTACTTCGAATTAATGAGCTGCCCGAGCAAAAGCGTGCCGAAGGAAACGTTGGCTTTCATATTGGCAATTTTCCTAAGCTGTTTATAGGCGAGGGCACAGTTTCGCCGCGTTAAGTCGCGGGTTAACAATGAGCAATACCAAATATCCAGCACAATATCTTCAGACGTAAGAAGTAATCGGAGAAAATGTGGAAAGAAAAAAGGAGGGAATGAAAAAAACGAAACGAATCTCGTTAATTGACTGCAAAAAATAATTCATCAATATACTTTAAGGTCAGCAGCTGTCTTCTGTTATATAAACTCGAGACATGATATCATTACGGTATAAGTAAATTACTGACAATCTTTTAGCGGAGTTTTTCTACTTCCAATTCTCATCGGCGAACAGTTTAACCAAATTATAAGGCACTCGAATAAATGATGAGTCGGATTTATGATTAGTAAATTGCCGGATATTAGTAGCTTGCTGGTAGAAACTGGCGGAAAGTTACGGAAAATAGTGGAGGATGACTAGATGTGAAAGAATGATGAATCAGGACTGATTCATCGAGCGTTTCCCGAAATAACGATAGGTCGTGGATTTTTTATGAACATGAATAGCGTAGGGCAAGTTTTTAACAAAGTTATAACAAACGAGAGAGCTGTCTGTCCCTTCGATCCTCTTGGAAATTTTTTTAATCCATATTGAAGAAAAATGAGAATTTTCAAAGTGGGTAGGTGCGCCGGAAGGATGGCGAAGAGCAATTCTCTACCTAGGTTGGAATTTCCTATAAAAGCAGTTCTGATTTTAACGATAGCACGACGCCGGGGCATGAGACTAATAAACAAGTTTTCGCTGGGGCGTTTCGTCTTCCATTTTCTTTGGCTCGGCGAGTATCCGTCTTTTGCGAAAATGCGGAAGCGAAACTCCGAGTGCATATTAAAAGCACTGGTCCGAAATAATAACTGTTTTATTCTCCCAGTTTACTCGGTGCTTTTTATCACGACTCTGTGGATAGCAGGGAATCGTTTATCACCGAGTTCCAAGAAAATTGCTGCCCCAAGTTATCCGCCATTATACTATACCCACCTACCCACCTACCTACCTTGAAAAAGGAATAAGACAACTTGCCGGGAAATCTACCCGCGTCCAAGAACATGAAATGAAAAAAGAGAAGCAAAATCGTGCCATGCGGAGGTTCATCTATCTCTAAATCTTTAATCCACTCGCGGGCGTCGTTGACTTTCGGAATTTAATCAAAAACGAAATGATAAAAACGAATTTATTATCATTACCAAGATTTTTGGGAGCGGAATTATCCTCAATATTTGCCGGGGAGTTGACCCGGGACCAATATCCCAGTAGAGTATTACAGGAGTCGACACATACCTTGGTAGCTCGGTAGCTCGTCAACCTCCGGGCGGAATTCGGGATGGACATCCCTTGGGAATTCGCGAATTCCCTGGATGACAGGGAGCTCGTGATATCGGGGGGTCGGGCCAATTGTACGAGACATTTCCGGATACCAAAGTATAACGTAAGGTGTTAAATTCGGTTCGTTTCACACTCAAATGACGGAATTTATCGCGACTATATCATATTATCGTATACACGGAATTTTCCGCGGAGAATAATTAATGACGATCAAAAGTCAAACGTACCTGTACCTATACTATCTGCAGAATAGATTTTCTCTCTTCGTAATGAACGACCGTTTCCTCTCGACCACGAGGACTTTTGCGCTTTTCAAACTCGCGCAAAGCTGGTTCTCTAGCTTTCCAAGTCTTCGTCAGCTTTCGAGAGCCACGGTATAACGAATAGGTGCAGCACGTGGTTACATGTGGTATAAAGCGGGCCCGGACACTTGTCTTTTTGACTAACGATGACGAGGTGCTGAAACGAGACAATTTCTCAACCCGTTCTTGAAAGGGGGATGAAATTGTTATTAATTAATTTATGTGGGGAAAAAATTGTGTGGATGTTTTCACTTATTTTTCATTTTGTCATTCTCCTCCTCCTCCTCCTCCTTCTTCTCTTTTTCCCCCACGAAGTGGATTTTCAAAGGTTGGGAAAAGATTTTTGAATCGTAATAATAAATCGCTCAACTCTTAGGCTCTTTATGACGGATTCGGGGCTCCTACTCGGGGTTGAATTATTATTTGGCGAGTAGATAAAAGAAAAGTTTTCAGCTAGCGAAGTAAGGCAGAACACAACTTCCTCATCGTTCCACGACTTTGGAAGTAGGTAGGCAGGTATGAAGGTGAGCGGACGAAGCGAAGGGGCGAAAAGAAGGCAACTTATCAAAGTTAAGAAAAGGCTGAATCTCGAGGGTGAAATATATATCAGTAGGAAAATTGTATTTCACCGCGTTTCAAATCCCATAGAATTAACAATGATGAAGGAATTTCACGAAATTGATTTCCCCATTCGTTTTACTTCCACTTTTATGAAATACCGAATAATTAGTACATTGATGAAAAAGCAACAAAAACAATTACCCACTGCGTCGAGGGATTATCTCAATTAATAACTAGATCAATATATGATCGAAGGTGAGCAAAAGCTGATAATTGAATGAAAACACGCTGCGGAAACTCCCTGCGGAAGACATCGCCGTCGTCGGTGGTTTTCCGCCTATAAAGAGCTGATAATTAATTCGCAAGCCTATGAAAGTATGAACAGCTCTACTACCTATCCGTGTATTAAAATTAAAGCCGGATATTCGCCTCTTATGTTTCACCCATAAACGTTGTTACTCTTCGATTTGCACTTTGATTAATTGACTAGACACTTGCACGCATACATAACGTCTGCTCTTACTTCCGGGATAAAGTATATCGACGTTGATACGAAAAGTGAAATAGATCAGCCAGTCATGCGGTGTACGAAAATAAAAAAAAAAAGGAAAAAATCTCCGAACGATTTGAGCGACTAAAAAGTGAAATTTGTTGCTCTGCTTTTGCTAGGCTACGAAGGAAGGCGAAACGAACGGTGAAACGTTCGGCCAGAGGCTTTGCCCCCGGGTGTATATCCTCTTCCGACAATCAAAAGTAGAGCGAACAAAATGGTCGGAGTGAATTGAGGTAATAACAACACCGGGAATCGATTAATCAAAGCTAACCATTCGCATTGTGGTCTTTAACGGCGATTTTTATCTTCTTTTTTTCGTCCTTTCGTCGAACGTAGGAGTAGGTATTACCGAAGCTGTTAGTTGAGCTCGTTGAAGTTTACTCTCGAAAATATAACAGCTGGGTATGAGGCATGAGCCGATAATGAAAACTTTCCGCACTTTTCTATTCTTCAAAGCTTCCGCGGCTTTCAGTGTCACCAAATACTAAGAGGGTAGATATCGCGTTTCGGGTGTGTCTGATACGACAGGGAATACGACTCTCCTGATCGAGAGACTCGACGTGGCATATCGTTTCGGAAAAGTCTAGATGTACCGAAGACTCTGAAAGATTCCTACGGAATATTTCTATTCTTCCTCTGCGTTTTATACATTCCTTGAAATACCCGCCGGAATGAATAAAAAATTTCGTCACAGACGTATTATGAAATATGAATCTTGTCGATAATCTCGAAGCACTCTAATCCCAATCGTATCCCCGCGCTTATAGACTCGAACGTAAAAAGGCGACTCTGTCTGGTATGATCCATTCATACGGGTGAACAATGATTGTTGATTGTTGATGACAGAAGCATCATTAAACCAGATTGCAAAGCGATAATCGATACTCGAGCGCAACGTATCAGGCAATATTCGACTCGATGAAACGATTTCACATGCAGGAAGACCGCACCTGCGATTTTTCATGCATTCAAATTCATACCAGACTGTATTGAGGTTAAAAATTGCGTCTTAGAAATTTGAGGCATGGACGAAATTCATGGTATTTATGTCCAAAGCCATGTATAAGGTATATGTACAGTTGGTACACAGTTATGCGGACGCAAAATAAGAAAGTTACTCGGCGGTCAAGATTGCGGCTAAGATTGGCGATCGGAATAATACGCGGTTTATAGTCGGCAGGTGAGTTTGAAATTGACGAGGACAAAAATATGAGTGAAAAAAATGAGGGTTACGAATATATACGATAAGGGGTCGCGATAAAATTTCTTCAGATTCCCCTTTTTTTTTTTCTTTTCTTTTTTTGCCCCTTTCTTTTGTGTTTGGCAGTGCTTTGATCCTTCGAGATCTTTTGAGTAGCTTGAATATACGTGGGAGAACAACTGGCGTGTCACGTGTCACGAGTTACCTGTCACGTGTCAAAAGACACGTCGTTATACGAGGTAAGGATAAAGAATAAGAAAGAGACTCTTCCCAGGGTCTCGAAAGTCCTTTTCTTTATCAACTGCTCTGAGCTATGTGTATACACAAGATATGGAGAGATACGAAAGAAGATACTTTTTCAAAGCGAAATGATGAGCGTGCAGGCTAACGATTGAGACGCTTAAAATATATTTCTCATGTGACAGAATTTTATATTTCAAATAAAAAGTATATCCATGGAGATTTCAACGATGCAAAATACAACTTCGGCATAATATCGACTCGTGCGTGAGTCTATCTTCATTCAGTGTCCCAATAACCGGAGAGATCTCCGTTAATATTTTCACTTTCAGATTTCTTCTATTCAAAACTTCTATCTCCTACTTTTACTCGATGATAAAACAACTGTAACATCTGCAGGAGGAGTTTACTGTTTTAATTTCCTTATGAAAATGGGATTGTCTGCCCTCGTCTTAATACGGTGAGTGTAATTTTGCTCCTCGGAAACGAGCGAGTCTCTATTCCCAAGGACTCGGCTCCTTATACAAGCTCCTACATCAAATATGTTCACCGAGCTTTTGGGCAAGACGTAGTTTGGTCGACAGCTCGCGCCCATTGCTTCGCGCAAGAACCGTACCTTCGCTAATATAATATTATTATCACGTATTCCTTAGACCCCCGCAAGATCTGGCCTAGGATTAGACCAAGACGAGTTGCGATTTGCATGCAAACCGCATGGAACCCGTCGCGACGCCTGCGACGCTAGGATTGATTGCGCTAATATATGTACAGACCAGACTACGCTGCTCGATTTTCACTAAAGTAAATCTTACATATAGCGAAGGAATTTTTTCTTCTATCCTCTCTTCAAAAAAACATATCAGATTCCATTTCATTAAATATGTTGACTAATCGTCCCTGCCTTCCGAAAATGTCCAGGAGCATGTCCAGACAATTGTTAATTCAACGATCAGAATTTTCCCGAATTCGTGGCTGCCATTTGCACCGATTGACACGTGGCTCGATCGTTGAATGCGGCCACGAAACTGTTGGGATTTGGCAATTCCTGTTTACCCTGACAATTGACGAGTATATAAATTCGTGAGAGTTGCGAGAACCGTACGGGGCTGAAAAGTTAAATTGGAAAGGGTTCAGAGAGGGGAAAGAGAGGGAAAAGCGAAGTGTGAAACTGGTACGAGGAGATTTTTTTTCTTGCAATAACAGCGGGAAAAAAATTCTTCCTGCTTCGCCTGTATGGCAGATGAGTATGAAGAGGGACGAGAGAAAAAGTGTTATTCTAGAAAATCGATGCCAAAAATCGTATTTTTTATGACCGTTTCGAATCGGGGTCAAGGCGATAACATAAATCAGAATCACTTTCTGATTATACGCTAACTAGACGCGACGTATTAGTCTAGTGATTTGCGAACTTCCCACACGATTGGTTATAACAAAAAAAAAGAGAAAAAAAATTGAGAGTCTGGTGGACGATTTATACGACGTGCATATTAACGGACGAAAAAAAGAAGCTTGTCTTCCGATTAGAAAACGAAGATAACAGAACTGCGAGATACGCCCGTTCCCACGATCCAGCAATATCTTAAAATTCTACAGACTGAATGGAACCCTTGGAAACAAATTACCCTCGGGCCAAATTCCAAACTGCTTCTGATCTTGCACTTTCACCGTCTCTACGTACTCCGAAAATGATTCTCGGTAGAAGAAGCGTATTTCAGTGTTATACCCTATTTGCTCTGACCCCAGGGCATGTATACAATACACGTATGTACATATGTGTTCATGTGATGATCAGATTATTTTCAACGAGTGGTTTGAAGCTCGGAGATATTCTTCTTCCTTCAAAAGTACGAGGCTTCTACGATCAGTCGTATATATCAGAACGTGAGTTGTTTAATCCCCGGTGATTACGTGCGCTTAATTAACCGACTGACACGTGAGTAGGAGTTGAAATCTTCCGGATCCATTACTGGCGTTTTTCGGATGCGAAGTGAGTTATTAATGCACTAGTTGATCGGAGGAATTTAGAACTCAGATTTTCGTGGGTGATGTAAATTGCGTAAGACGAGAGTGAAATTTGAACGGCTTATGTCTTTTTTCTTCCGTTTTTTTTTTTTTTTATTCTAAATAGGAGAAGGAAGGTATTCGATACGTTTATAAATGATTCGTGTCACTTTGGAGTATCTTGGTAATCGACCGATTCATAATCTAGATTATTAATTACACTTTCAGACATATTGATCGACGATGTACACCATTCAGTTTTATCTACATAACGCGTGTCTAGACTTTAGGGAGAAATATTTGAAAGTGAAATTCAATTAACTTCGTGAAACGATGATATCATGATATGATTGAATATATTATTTTTTCAAATATCTTTTGGCTAACAATTAACTGAGTAAAACCGTTTCCTGAACAGAGGATCTTTCGAATTTCTAAATTTGATTTGCCATGCCTCGTCGTATTCGGTATATTTTTATTTTGAATATATTTTCATATTCCTATTAATGAAAAACTCGTCTGATATAAATTTGTGTTGTTATCGTACCGTGTGTGGCCAATAAAACGCGATTGCCTCGAGACTTCCTTCCCCTGACACACGAACAGATACCTATCGTTACGTGCACACCACACATACGTACAACCTGCTTGCGTAACATGGTCGTTTTCGTTTGATCTCTATTACTTACTGGATCACTTTTACCTTCGACAGATACAATCCCCCGACAAACTGAAAACCAATGATTCGCCAACCCTCGTTTAAGGGATGAAAAATTCTTGCAGCTCGCATGCTTAGCTATCGCCGAATTTATACCCCCTTATAGCTTTTCCTAATTTTTCATTACAGTTTTTTGATCCTTTGCTTATTTTCTATCTTTTTCTTCTTCATCTTCTCTTCCCTCCTCTCGTCTTAGAATATTTTCGTACACAGGAATTTTTAGCTATAAAATCTGAAGATCGATGGGGATGGATAAATGGAAAATAAAATTGTTTGAAAAAAAAAAAAAGAATGAGAAAGGGAGAGAGATTAATTTTTGACACGACTGTGAGGTATGAAGTGCCGGTGGCGCGGAGAGGTAAGCTCAAATAAAGATAATTGTTCCAGGCTAATTCCGCGAGTAGAAATGCAATTTTTTACTTTTTTAGACAGTTCATTTCGCACGTCGCACTTTCGTTCTCATCTTCGCTTTAATCCACGTCGCCAGGCAACGCTTTGCACAAATTGGAACCCTGGCTAGCTGCTAACTCCAGGTTCATTTCCCATCCGATATACTAACCCCCAACCCACCCCGAACTAAAATTCTAGCGAAAAAGGCATCGGAATAAAAACCAAGCTCAGTTCACTACTTCTCTAAGTTTACCCAGTTAATTAACGTCTTTCTACGAACTGCACTTACTGACACAAGTTTCCACGCTTTTCTTACAACCCGACTCAGTGGTATGAATGCTTTTATACTCCGCCACAACGTGCAATCATGCTCTATAATAATTCCCGTCAAAAATATGAAAATATATCCGCTAAAATATCCGCAAGCGTTTTTTTTCCCTCTCTTATTCATTATCGAGTTAAAACTGCAGACTGGTGCAAGTAGGTATCAAATCACTTTGATGACGGTCTCGCTAGATTTCCCCGAGGCATTTCCAATGAGTTGAAATTTTTCATAAATATTCTATCACAGCTATAAGTATTTTACGCGGTGGACTATAATAATGAACAAAAAAAATTATGAACTAATTCAAGTTCACGATAATACATAGTAAAAAGTTAATAGTATGCGTCACGACACTTGTGGGACACGAGGTGTTTAAAATCTGTACCAAAAGTGCGATTAAAAGAGAAAAAGGCTCTAGTTATCCTTTCGAATTTAAAAATCTAATTTAAATATACATACAAGCGATTATCAGGAAAGTAGAAAAACCGCCTTATCCCGTGAAATTACACTCTTCAGTGAAAATCCGGGGTCTAACTCGTTTGCCTTAGTTTCTGCAGCCCTCCTAGGCATAACGTAACAGCAATTTGCAATTAGCAGAGAAGATGTGACGGCAGGGGGTACAAGAGAACGTCAAACTCCCTGAAATTATATGCTAATCGTACCTATCAGTTAGCTATACGGTTATACACACGCATGGCTACACATATACATATCTTGCTCATGTAGATACCCTACAGTCTTTGGTTATTACTTCCATTACCGTTAGTTATTAGCTATTACACACTCGCGAGTCGCGGTTCGAGAGATTCGCGTATTTCGACGTACCCATACATGCATGTAAAGCGTGGCTTTAATATATATCAGTAACTATCTCATCCTAACATTTCCGATTTGATTTAACGCCTCTTAGTTGCCTAGAGCAGTGCTCATTTCAGTTCAAAAGGGCGTGTCGATGATCTTATCCAGACCTAGCCGGTGCCTGTACGTTTCTCAAATCGTAGATCAAATCTGTTGTTACTATCACGCGTGTTGCCGTGGCTGTAGACCGCGAAATGCTGTCGATTAATTATTCGGCTTGGAGAGATTTTATTTTCATCGCGATAATAGACGAATGACGGAAGTCATTTTTTCGGGTCTATTGTAATTCGAGAAATTATATAGCGCTGGAAAATTCGCTGTGGCGAATTTTCGACGCCAGAATTTCTGGCTCGACACCTTTAGCTCGTATATCGAGTTCCCTGATGACACTTCGCGGGACCCATCTCGTCTACGGTTAATTAAATTTTAGTGCCATCCTCGTACCAATTTACAAAAGACGTCTAGAGTCTCTTCTATTGTCGTTACTTCCAATTTATTTCCCTTTGAAACCGTTTCCACCTGCCAGAGTATCATCGCGGAAAGGAGAGCGTCTGCAACGTACCACCTCGCTCTTTAGTACTTTTCGAGTAAGACTCAAGCTCCATTAAAAACCCAGAAATTTTCATAAGAATTGAATACGAGACACAAAAATTAGCGACAGTCTCCCCTTTTCGTTTCCTTCGGCTCTACTCCCGAGGAATCGTTAATCGTGATTGATCATTGGCAGGAATTATGATTGATGGACTTCAGAGATATATCGCGAGTCTTAGACAGCTGTCAATAAATGACTGCACTGACCTGGGATAACCACGTGTTAGCGAAGAGCTCAAGAGTAGGACCAAGGACAGGACAGCTGAGGAAACGCGATATCTTGGCAAACTTTTACCAATAATTCGAGCAACAGACTCGAGGAGATTCTAGGTTAGCGAGAGTGCAATCAATGGACCTTTCCCCGCCTCTCTCACTCCCTATAGCTTTTAAAGTGTAAGGCATACTCGCGACCTTGATTTCAGCTCTTCGGAAGCTGCCTGATAACTTTTGGTGAAATCTACAACATCGCGATCTTGTATACGACGGAATTAACAATTTAGATTATAGGAAATCTGCATTATTGGCTACCTACGCTACACTCTTCATCGAGCTGACTATCGCCGTTTAGAAAATAACGTTCGATTGAATTCGTCGAGATAATCAGGATCTGAGATCAGGTTTTGGAAGCATGATAATAATATCGATAGTTTTACGGGAAAATTAGGATTCTAGACTTTCATAAAAAATTGTCGAAAAGAAAGGAATGAAAAAGTCAACATCCCAGCCACTTTCGTCTTCAGCTATATCGGGACTTGATTGAAAAAAATTCCATTTCATTAGGTGTGGCATTTGGTGTTCGGTGATAGTATTCGATAGGCGATTGGTCATCGGCTTGACCCTACCTCGTTGAAAAGAAAGGCTCTCACTTTACGACCAGCTCCATTCCTTGGGCCGTGAAGTGTCTTTCTCTTTCTTTCCCATCTCGCGAGTTGAGTAGCAAAGAAAGATTTACACGTATGTATGCTGCGCCGACCTGATGCGGCCACGAGACGCCGTCTTTCCGGTGTTGGTACAGAAGATCAGATATACGAGAGCCGTTCTGGATGCTGGAGGGGTGCCTTTGCTCTCTTCTCTCACATGTGTGGGGATAACTGGAGCTTCAGTTAAGTCAAGTGGATCGTCTCAGGGCGTAGCAGTGCGCTGGTTAAACCCGAAGTGCGTAGGACAGAGATCGACTCTAAGAAATAAAAGAAAAGAAAAGAAAAAAAATATATATATACCTTGAAGAAGAACAAACGGGATAAAAAACTGTATAGATAAATATAAAAAATTGATATTAGGACGAAGGAAGAAAGGAGAAGAAAAGAGTGGAAAACAAGTGGAAAGAAAATCTTTGGATCTCGGTCACGAGCTGAGCATCATTCTTCGGAGTAAAAACCATTCATGTGTTAACCGCTTGGAGATATGCTGTTTTATTCGGTAAGTCAAATCGTTTAGTTTTATGCACTGTTTTGCATTTCGTTATATACTTCTTCTCTTACTCTTCCGCGGTTTCCTGCCTCTTTGCCCCCTTAACGCGATGAGATATTTCACGATCCAGATTCCCGAACCTTGCGAACTCCTTATAACCACCACGCCGCCGAGGAGCATCTGTTTCAGCTGGGAATATATTACCCGGTACAAAGTCCATTTTTTTGAATTTATTACCCCGGAGTGTGTATATACCTACTCGCCGAACCTTATACCGTTTTTCTACAATTTTCCCTTGCGCTTTTCTTCTCGCGATCGTTTAAACACAAATTACCAATCCTCTTTCGCTTCGGCTAATCGAAATATAACGAGGTGGAATAATAAGGAGAGAAATGAAAAAAGCTCGATCTGAGGCTACGAAATATTCCGACTGAATCCAATACTTTTATTCGCGAGCAAATTTCTAATCAGAAATTTGGTCTTAGGAAGAAACTGAATGGATCGAAAGGACGAGAAATCCTTGACATAAACCAGACCATGCGATTCATTGTTGAGAACTCAATTACTATACGATCTTCTTCAAAAACCGGAAACCGGTCTGCGGAAATTTCGCAAATTGGAAGAAGGAAGAATTTTCAATCGTAAAAATAAGCTTGGAAGCTTATCCCTTTCTAATTAAGGAGATAAAAAAGATCACTAATTTCTATGCTGCTATCGTAGGATTGCGAGTTAATCCAATTAGCTTTCTTTTAAGTGTTTTGCGATAGTGCTAAAAACTCTTGGCCCACTTTTCAGGGTCGTATGCCAGAGTTCAATGGCATAGGTGTCCGTCGAATTATGTTAATTAGAAGTCTCTGAACCGACGATTTCTGAACGGTGTTGTAATTCGCCCGGGGATACGTGAGAGAAGACCATTAACCAAGACGCGTTTTAACTTTTTGAGAAAAATTAATATCGACGATCGTAACAGTCGGTATAATTTATGTACAGATTTATAAGTACACACGCGTATGTATATGTATTATCTATTCGTTATAAATAATGTATGAGTTTTGACAGTTCAAAACGAAAGTGGTCCTAGCCAGAAGTAATTATTATAATTTAGGGAAAGGAAGACCGGAAATAAATATATGCAAATGGGTGAGTCAAAGTGGTCGCGTTAAAAAATTTTTTTTGGAAACGAATAAGAAATTTCTTACCAATTCTTTGAAATCTTTTGGCAAACTTGGGTACAGATAAGAGATACCTACTCGTTGAATGACGAGATATTATACCGAGCGTCACACCATAAGTCGCGGTTTACGGTGTAGAAATTTTCTCAACCTTATCTAACTCCATTCTTATTCTTCGAACCCCTTTCAAGACAGGAATCAGTATTCGTAGAATGAAAAGAAAAAGGAAAAAGTAAAAAGTATAAAAAGTGGTGACATAGCGAATAAATTTACATATTGAAAGTCACGAAAGCGTCAAGGCAAAAAATGAAAAATAAAAAATTAATAAAACAAAAAGGAAATCGAATCGTGATTCCAATTTATTAAAAATGAAAAAAAAAAAAAAAACTACAGGAAACAATTAAATGCAGATACGTTTATATATCTCTGTGTTAATTTATGTTAAACATGTTCTGCCTCACGCTCACTGCTCGTCTACAGCTTCGATGTCGATGTGGTGGCTGATGTACACCGCGTACATATCATGCCTGTAATGAACGTGAATAAATCTCGTATCAGCCCACGTGTCACTTTCACAGTGTGTCAGGAACATCGATAAACAATTAACGTCCGTATATACGTATATTGTCGAAGGTATTTAACGACGCGAACTGAATGGCTACCACCCACGTCTCGCACTTCCGATCTAAAAGACATGAAATAAATGAGGGAAACCGTGCCGCGTATAATATCCGAATATCGTGACCTTAAAGCTAGACACCGATATCTCGCGTCAATTTTTTTCTGCACAATTATTCCTTTCTAGAAAGTTAAGCTTACCAGATTTTGTACATTAATTTCAACATATATCTCGTAATTACAAACAGGTACATCTATACCTGGGAAGGAATTTTATCATTTTAACAACGCAATTATCGACTACACGTAGCGTCGTACAGACCTGAAGAATTTCATTTTAAACGACATCGCCTGCATGTTGCAGTCCAATAAGCCCTGTGAAACACTGGCATAGGATGGAGTTCGTGAATAATAATCTTTTCACATTTCCTATAGGGATTTTCTACTCTTTATTAATATTAACCAATAAAATGTAGTTCTTGTGCTTCTTACCGGAGTCCATTATTGGCTAACAAGTGAAACTTTTCTCCCCCAGTCCAGAGTCTGTATTTATTATTTTTCTCCCCTTTTTACCACGGTTTCTCTTTCGTCCTTCCTTCCTTCTTTCCTTCCTACCTTCACTTCTTTCTTACTTTCTTATTTTAGTTTTTTTCTTCACCTCTTCGCCTCGGGGTAGAAATTGAGGCGTGATATCAGCGAGCAGAAATACAACTAATCAGAAATTTCCAAGGGCGATTCACGACCCCGAGGCAGACCCCGTATCCCTTCTGACTCTAATCATACACCTGTCGGCAAAAATAACGTCGTTTCTACCCCAGGATAAACAATTGCTGCATTTATTTTACACTCAACGATGTCGGACAATCCGATCGTTCCCATCCCCAAGGTAAAAATCCCGCGGTAAGAATTGACCGGGGCAAATAATCCGCACGGCAAAATACGCAGAAACACGAGACGTTGGGTTCATCTCATGCGATCCTCAGCTAAGTATGTCATAAAGCGAAAAAGTACCGAACTCGACTTAGACTCGAGCTACTTAATTAGTGGCATGGGCACATCGCATCGGGCTGGACCCAACTTCGAGAGTCCAATAACTGAGTCATCCGGTACCTACTTCGGGGTCGTTAAGTTACTTTCTCTACGCCCAACCACTCTTGTTTTTCAGAGCCCGCATTCTAATTAAGAACCGCCTCGGCTCGGTTCTCGGTCCTCGCCAAGTGTGGGACTCGAGAGTATAATGTTATACTGTCTTTTTCTTCGCTTCTCCGCACAGATATATACACACGTACATGTATATAGAGCAAAGTGTAAACGGTACCGTTTTTGCACCGTACTTTGAACGCCGCATTGTCTCATCAACTCTTTTTCTTACCAGCCATCCGGCACTTGGCGTGCCAAGCTGAGGGAAGTGAAAATACCGCGTCGGGTTTTCCAAATTCAATTATCTTTTTTTTCGAGTGATTATGTAGTATCGGCGAGAAAATCTCTGAGGTTATAGTTCACGGTCTAACTGAAGGGAAGGAGATTCGCATTTGGAAGCTCTGGTGTCGCAGTGGCGCCCTTCTTTTCACTGATAGGGTATTCGGCTTCGTGGGTATGGGTAAAAATTGAAAACAGATCGATGGCCTAGAATCGACGCGGATAAGCGTAAATATCACGGGCTTAATAAACACGTCACGTCAAACAGTGATCACCAAAAGCAATTTGTCATTCTTAGAATGAAATGCCAGGGCAACACTTCCACGTGCATTCCTTGGGGTACATTATATCACGTGTCTACGTGTACGTCTCCACGCGTAATATGCCCACGTAACTATATAGCTTTTACATAGAAAACCCATACATAAGTTGACGAATATTCAACTTTCTTCGTTTCCGTTTTGCCTCCGAGACACGCGACTCATTCCTTCAACAATTCCGAAATTGCTGATTCACATTCCGACCATCAATCCCGTCTCTATCATTATTATTCCTGCTGCTGCTGTCGTCGCGGTTATTGTTGCTATTCTATTGTCGTTGTTGTTGTTCGTGGTGTTATACGCAGAAATATCTTGGCGCCATAATTCCGTGGACTGCTGATTCTGAGCGAGTCTAGAGGCCGGAAGGTTTCCCTCTTCTTATCCGCGTTCAAAAAGCTTCTATTTATTGCCGAGGCTTTGAAGACTTACTTTCTTCCTTCTCTCCCTGTTATACGTTCGCCCAAGGACCTCAGGAATATTTATTTATATTTTATTTAGTTTAATTTTATTTCATTCGACGGGGCGTGATACGCGAACGAATCACCCCGCGTATTTTTTCAGCCCATTATTCAACCTGGACAGACATTTTTTCCGGCCACATGCCGAGCGGATTTTTCTCCAAATTTCTCGACCAGATATCAAGCCAAAGCAACTATAATACTTAACAGCAGCTAAAATTCGAGTAGACAGAGCGAGGCCACAATGGGATTATTGCTCGGGGGTTATCAGAGGGTGGATTGGCGTAGGAGATAGAACATAGTGTATAGAGGAGGTATGCAAATCGCGGTGAACCCAAAATACCCAGCAAATCCCAATTTCCGTAACCCGGAGAGCCTAGTTCCCCGAGTCCTCGCTTTGGCACAAGAGTCCGTTGCGGGTGGAGGAGGACTCTGAACGTCAGTGAGTATAACTGACAATCAGTTATATACATAATACGTGTAGCATTCCGTCCCGGATAGGAAGCTAAGAGCAAAACGAGGATCTAACATAAGACGCGGTTGGGTTTCGAGTAAGAAGCCCCAGGGGCCAAAGGGGCCAAAGGGCAACAGGGAGGAAGCCTAGCCTGTGGTTTTCAGACTTCAATCAAACCACGCCAAGTTCAAAGTGCTGGCTACGGTCATCGCGGGATGAGCTTAAAGATTAGCATGGAATTAATTATCTTTCAAAGACTCGGGGCGAACTGGCTTCCGCATAGCTCGATGTTGTATCGCGATGTATAGCTATACGTCAGGAGATCCTTAGGACGTCTTGCATCCCGAATTTTCCCGTTCGTTGGATTTTCAGTTCTGGCAAGAAGTTGGAAGCGAGGTTTTCAACCCCGTGGTATACTCTTGCCTCGGATTATTATTGCTCCGTTTCATGTGCGTCTGGAAGTCGGGGCTTATCGCGGTTTGAAAAAGGGAAAATACTCGCCCCGCGTTATGAGCGCGCTAACAAAAGTCGTCTTTATATTATGTCGCGGTAGTTGAACTCGACAGGTGACAGGTTGCGTGACGCCATTAAATTCCGTAGGCCTCGTCCACAACGAGGGAAGAAAAATAACCCGATCGATCATGTATAACATGAAATACGACGGCGTCATTTGCATCTTTAGCAGCCCGATGTAAAAAGAGTTTTAACATTAAATTACATCCGTGAGATTCAGATATTATTCACCCATACATATACCTATGTACGTACATACACACGGAATAAAGTTCCCGAAAAAATCTTGACTAAAATTCGAAACCCCTAAGTGGAACAATCGTTGTATATAAATAATTAATTATTGTGAAGGATGCTTTAGTCCTTGACTGATCGCTTCGTCGCACTTAACACCTCCAGATCCCCTTTCGCAGATTAGGAACCGATTCATTAATCATCATCCCAGCGTTGAGCGAATTTCTTTTATTTCATATCACGATGAGTTTTGCGGCTGAAATATTCCGGCGAAGAATAGCTCCCGGAGTTATAGTCAATCGTGAAATTTGTGCGTCTAAAAGTGTCGAAAATTTCATATTCAAGTTCCTTTTTCTCTCCCCGCTCCCTGCGCGGGATTGCGCAGGTATAAGTACGTCTAGGTTCGCCTCGACGTATTCCCTTGGTATTATAAAGAGTTACGTTCAAACTTCCCCGCGAATTAGGTTCAGCTTCTTGCGGTGGCGTAAGGTAAAATTGTTGAAAACGTGCGGCGGCGGTTATCTCAGGGTGTGAGAATGCGAGGCTAGGGGTGCGTGCGCGGAAGTAAGTTCAAGTTACTTCTGGCTTAGCCACAGTAATGGCCGGATGAAGATACAACTTGTTTATACGCGTGGGTTACGGCTAGATGCGAGACGCAAACTCCTTACTCATCGCAAAGCTGGATTAAAATATATAAACCGTTAAATTAGGCACACTGGACTTTCTTCGCCAGCGGAGGCACGAGTATAAAAAGAAAACGCGACGCGCAAATTACAGAGTCTATTAATTCGCTGGATAATTACGGCCATAATCCAGGCGATAAAAAGCGACGCATCTCTATCTGTTTCATCCCCGAAAAATATAAGATTGACAAATTATTTTTTCTCACCCTATTCTTTCCGCCCACAGATTGTCCTTATCGCTTTGGCCGGGACCTCCTTGGCCACGCCGCCACCGGGATACGTGAAAAAGCCGGACAACGACAAGGTAAGACAATTTATCGATGAAGAAAAATTGTTAGGAGACAGAAATACTTTCTATTTTCTATCCCGGTTCAGTACGAGCTGTCGAATCGAGTGTTATTACAGTTTCTAAACATGAATTAAAATCGCCGGATGAAAGTCCGCTGAGATGTATTCGAGCCCGTGGCCCAGACTTCGAATGAACTTTTTTTCATTTTTATTTATTTTTTGATAATAAAACTTGGATTCATATTAATCCGTTGAAAACGAACACATCTAATATTTCGTGTATCATTAGCTCACTCACACCCCCATACGAAACTTTTATCGACGTATGAGAAACCAACGGAGCTGGTAGCCACGGAACTAGCAATTATCGAGTGCCCTATTGAGTCCTCGGACATTTCTATCGGTACCAAGTGGGCGAAGGGTCTGGAAATTGATACGATATTGGCCCGTTCAAGATATGAGGAAAATAGAATCGAAGCGGACTCAAGGTGTCGTATTGTCTTTTCGTAAGAAGGAGAAGAAGAAGAAGCGGTTTCCGGTGAATTAGATTTTTGCTAGGAAAAATAATCTCTCCGAGTAAATCCCTGGCGAATTTCAAAGCCAATATCTCAGTTTCGGTTGAACTTTTGCGGCCTTGACATTCCAATAGATCGTATCTCGTTGCTGTTTCAGCATCAACAACCGGGACTTTCCCTTGGTGGGAATCGACGAGAAGACAGGTTCTTCTTGCCCGAAGCTAAAAGCGATTGAAGCCGCGCCCTGAGCGGTCGATCGAGTGAAATTTCTGTTCCGGGTGTGGCTCTGCAGCAACGCTCTAGAACGTTCATTACGATCCATTATTCGCATGCAATTTGATCGTCCTGCTCAGCTATCGTCAATTTTATCCAATGTCCTCAGACCATCTTCGATAATTACTTTAGCTTGTTTTTTCTATCACTAAATTCGCGGCATAAGACTACTTTTGAAACCGTCGAATCGAACGGCGTGCCATACAGGCGGGCGGACTTACGGACTTGACTCTCGTCTTTCAAGTAGATCTAGGTTACAGATTTCTAAGCCTGAAGCTGTGAGGTTAACCGCTTCGATGCAGCAGGTGAAGAACGGGCTGTAATAATTAACGCCGGTTGAACTTTGACCCTGTCCTGTCAAGATGCCTGACATACGTGCCTTAAAAATGATAGTCGACCCCGTAAGCATCTCACGATTTCTTGAGCAAATGGTTTTGGCGTCTTACGAGTAAAGATTGAAAAAACGTGACACTCGGTGTGAAATATTGACGAGTATTAAAATTCGGGCTGATTCATTGATTTTTTATTTTCAACTAACGAATTTACTCGATAAAATTTCATTAACTTTATCGTCGCACGCTGGTTTTATCGCCAGTAACGAATTCTGGATCGTTTGCCGCGTAGTCTGGAGTCTGCAGTGTTGATTTGTTGGAATCTGTTAACTGGTAATTGGTAGCGTACGTAGCTAGGCAAATTAAAAATGAAACCATTTCACTCTGATCAGGAGAAACATGCGACAAAATTCACATATATGAATCGCGAATGAAATTTGTGCTAAATGTACGACGTAATCTGTTAACGTATTGGTAACACATCGACGTGATGCATGGCTGAGAGGATTGTCAAAATCGTCCGGTTATCTATGAATAAATTTGATTCATGCAACATAAACTGAACTGCAGTTCATCCAGGAAAGATCTAAACTATTCACTTCGCTGTTGTTGTTGTAAAGTCGTTAGATTTTGTTCGATGAAGTCGTTCGTCTATTTTCATTTCTCTTTATAGTCCATTCTGCAGACCTTTCGCCTGGCGATCACCATTTTACAGAATCTATGAGCTGCACCAGCGGCTAGTCGTGAGTAAACAAGATATCCGATTCGTGGCTGTGTATGCCGGGGACTAGTGCACACGGGATACATATCCTAGCGCGAAAGTAGTTCACTTGTCAAAGCGGAGATCTTGGATATCTTCCATATACCATTTGCGCCGTGGCTTTCATTCGGGTAGAAGAAGAAGGAAGATATGGAGAAAAAAAAGGAGAAAGAAAAAATTAAATTAATTCAAAAAACGAGAAATTGTACCGATAAATTTATATAAGGTAACTTTGACAAGATCTACGCTTGAAGAAACAAAAGACTCGAGCGTCTCTCCCTCGCCCTGTCTTATTATATTATAGTTATACGTGAATAGCCAGGAGCCATTAAGAGCAAACAAGGTTGCTCAAGGATTATAATAGTTCGAAAAGTTTCCAAAGTTTCCATGCCGGATGCGACGTCGCTCTCCACCCGGTACGGAAGCTCCCTCAAGAGTCGGAATCTTGTTTTTAATCACCAGTTCAACGAGCTGGCTGATGACACTAGGCGTTTCCGTGGGAAATGTTGAAAACGAAGACAAGTAAAAAAAAGAATTCACTCTTTTATTTGCCAATTATAAACGCGTGTTCAATAATTATTTATTCAACAAGAATAGTATAGATGTTGCAGGGCATCCTAGCATGAGTTTTAGATTTAATTCATCCACCTATAATGCTCCCACTTTTGCGGATAGCTACATACCAGTGTCCTGGACAATTCCTGTGAATTTCAGACTGATTGGAACCACCATTCTAGAGATATCATTCGGACAAGGGTCCACGGTCGATTCTGCCGATAATTCCAGCCACTGCTCTGAAGCTGTCCTTTAAAATGATTTGAAAAACTTGGGAAATGTGGGCGAATAAGTTTTGGCTAAAAGTTGTAAGGGTTTTTCTTTCAGCTGATAAAGAAAATGGTGAAAAATATTATTCTTGTTGGATTCGGAAGGCTGGAATCCCTCTTGACTGAGATGATTAATTGGCTGGTAAAAATGGAGGATAAAATAGTATGACAGAATCTATTAGTCTCGTGCGAATTCCGAAGAGAATGTAATCGAGTGAAGGAACCTTTCGGGCCTTTGATAAAATAATTTTCTAAATTGGAGGTAAAACGGTTTAGAGAAAATGTATTTATGCGTTTACACGTCCGGTGAGATATCGAGACGTGACTTGGCACTGTCCCTTCGGACGAGTGATCAAACCACCCGACAGTCTGCTCACGAACATCCTTGGCCCTTCGGGGAGACACGCACTGTTCAAAGGCGTCAAAAATCCATTTTTGTCTTTCGTAGGGTGGCTAAATTTCATTCCCCATTTCGAATAATTTTCAATTTTCCATCACCCTCCGCCCTGGAGGCGTGAAAATAGTCCCTAAAAATCGTTAACGACTTCGAAGGTGAAGTCTACGAGCCATAAGCATCTTCTGTAATAGTTAATTTAAACTGCTTTCAGGACCCTCCAGCTTACGAGTACAAGTACGAAATCGGAGATGGTGACGGCAAAGGACAAGGCAAAACGGAAACTAGAGCCGGGGAATTTGCTAGCGGAAGCTACTACGTTAACACAGGCCAAGCAACTACCGATGTCAAGTACTATGTCGATGACTGGGGGTACCATCCAGTAGTCAAGTACGGCTCGACTGACAAGCACAGCTCTACAACGACGCATTTTGCCCTAGGGGAACATGCTGTCAAGGCGCTTCGCACTGGCGGTGACGTTGTTAGTACCTACAACTTCAATTTCATCCATATACCGAATCAATCCGTTTCGTTAAATTATCGCTATATTAATCGCAGAAGCGAGATATTTTCAGAGTATTCATAGTCAATTTTTGTCTCAATTCTTTTCTTCTTCATTCAGGGACCGAAAGTGAAACTTCCGGCGGAATCGAACAAACGTAAACCGGCGCAAATAATTCAGCCTTATACCGTCGGAGATAACGATTCTTCCTCGGTGACTCCGACCTATTCAACGATTGGTAGTGACGGCAAGGAAGGCTCGAACGTCGACGAAGCTGCGCAGGACTCGAGGGAATATTCGAAAAGTGAAGCGGAGAATTTCCCGAAAGAATCGGGAGGGCTCTCGACTATATTAATTCCTACTTCAAGCCACTCGACAACATCGGAGGAAATCGCTTATACAGCTAGCACGCCGTCGATACCTTTTGCTTACGCTCCTCTCCAAGAGGTCAGGGATATTTACGCGAAAAATGATTACCAAAACGCTGCTTTGATCGATGAGCAATTGTATCTACAAAGTGCGGCGGGAAACTTTGGCCAAAAAGTTCATACGGCATCAGCCGGGGAATCTGGTATCAAGGACTTCTCATTTTCAACCACAACGGCCAGTCCTCAATCGAATTCGTTGGTCAAACAAAACGGAGACGTTACTTACACCGTGCATTCGGGGTCTAACGCGAATACCGCGTATCTGACGTCTGCGGGAAAGAACAAAAAGGCCCAGAGGCTTCACAACAGGTTCCAATATCGGGAGAAATTTTTGTCAACCTCCACCACGGAGAGTCCAAATTATTCTGGGGATGGTCTCAGCTCGGTTGTCTTCAGCTCTACGACCCTGGCGCCGGCCAGTGTGACCAGAGAATTTACGAGCAACGATTTGGCTAGTGAGAGACAAGAGAAATACGAGTATGTCTCACTCGGCGTTAAGCCATCTCAAGAATTCGGTGAATTTAGTCCTGCAGATCCTCGCCTGGTCAACTACGGACTACCCCTTGGTAACGAGGGGCCTAATAGACACCAAGCGAAACTCGAAACTTCAGGACTTTCGGCTTACGCTACGGGGAACAGCCTGCAAAATGAAAACGAGGTTCAAAGCTCGACGCTGAACGCGTTTTCGGCTTCTTCGTCATCCGCTTCGTCGTCTTCGTCCGTGTCGTCATCTTTCGCGAAACCAATCGTTGTTGCTGAATTTAACTCTGGATATGGTCAGCCCGAGTTTAGCACGACTCCGAAGTACATCGACGATTTTGTTGCACCCACCACACCCGCTCCGGTCTTCTCTAGTACAGCTCAGCCGATTATTTCTACGGAAACGATCGTCGTGACACCGGAATATGAAAGCCAAAGTAAAATTACGACGTCGGCTGTCGTTTTGAACCCGATACAGGCTGGCGTGGCTCTAGTAAACGCTGGGGAAACTCATCTGATAAGTCAAGGAACGTCGGACTCTTCTAATCTGGTGAAAGAGGAGGTTTCTGTGAACTCTGCGTCGACGATTGAACAATCTGAATCCCATGAAGATAATAGATTGCAGGTGGAGGAAAGGGTTCGTCAGATATTGGAACAACAGCGGGAAACCGAGAACCGAATTCATCAGGAGGAACAGCAGGAAAGAGTGAAGCAACTTCAGGAAGAAATACAGCTTCAACAGATCCAGCAATATCAGCAGGAATTAAAACTGCAACAGAATCAGTACGAGATTGAAGAACTTCATCTGAAACAGCAACTTCAGCTCGAGGGGCTTCAACGGGAACAGGGATTCCAAGAAAAGGGGGGAAATCAACTGCACGAACAACAGAAGTACGATTTCCAGCAGCTCGGCGATGATGCGCCTCTTCAACAAGAAGTGGAACTTCAACAAGTCGAGGAATCTCAGCAGAGCGAACAACTCGAGCACCAACAAGTACAGGAGGAAGTTGTCGAACAAGTTCATCAATCGCAATTTGATCAGATTCAAAACGTAAATTTGGAGCAACAGCAGCAGGAGGAATTAAAGGCACAAGAAATTCTGGAGAAGGAAGAATTGCAAGTGCAACAGTACGAGGCGCAGAAGACACAAGAGGTGATAGAAAACCAAAAAGCACAGGAATTGTTGCAGCAGCAGCTGCAGTACGAGTTTGAAAAACAGCTGGGTGAATATCAGCTAGAGCAACAGCGCAATCAAGGGGCAAAGAGCTTTATAAAGTCTTCAAAATCGGCCCATGATTCGGAAATTGAGATTCAGAAGTCGATCGAGATATATCACAACGAACCCGTGCAGGAAATACATTATCCAAGCCAAGTACCTGCCCAGGTTGAATCTTCGGGGATCGATCAGTCTCAGGGACAGCAGCAATACATCGAGCTGCAGAGCACCGAGAATACGCAACAAGCTTATCGAGGGCAGGTTCAATCCGGGGGCGAGGCTTCCTTTGAAATTAATCACGTGCCAGGTGAGCAGGGCTATCAACTCGGTCAGAAAGACCAATTCTCTTTGGGGGCTGAGAATCAAGCGCAACAAGTCTTAGTCGCTGAGAATCAGGCCAACCTACATCAAACGTACGATCCTACTCCGTCCGATTCTCTGTCACAACAATCCTCGACAGGCAACGGTGCAGTTCTACTCGGTTTTAGAGTTAACCACGAATCCGGTGGGCGACAAAATTACCAGATTGATCAACACCGGGAAAACGCTATCGGAGGGCACGAGCTCGATCTACGACTCAATCCACATGCGCTGATATTCGGATCCAACACAGTAAATGGAGCTTATCAGCTGAACCAACGCGACCAGTCTCAGTTTCAGTCTCAGTCTCATTCTCATTCTCATTCTCATTCGTACGAAAGCAATCGGGGGCAGCAACAAGTGGTCGTTGGTCTACCGTACACCCTAGAAGCTTCCAAAGAATTAGTGCTTCCTGGGCTCCAGACTACGTCGACTCAGATAATAGAGAATCCAGTTTTTCAAACGCATGCTTCGGTGCCAATCGCCGAGCATTATCCAATCGAGGTAACGAATGGCGGAGAAAACTACCGCGTCGAATCATCGAAAGAATCGTCCTTGGGCAGAATCGTCGAGAAACATATTCCTGTTCCTCAGCCATATCCGGTTGAAAAGGTTATCGAAAAAACGGTTCACGTTCCGCAGCCCTATCCGGTGGAGAAAATTATCGAAAAAAAGGTCCCTTATCCCGTCGATAGGATAGTCGAAAAACATGTACCGATCCTCCACCCGTATCCTGTACACATTAGAGTACCTCAGCCATATCCGGTCGAAAAAATAATCGAAAGACCATTCCCTGTGGAAACAATCGTTGAAAAACCTGTCCACATACACGTGCCGGTGGAAAAGATAATCGAGAAAAAGGTCCCGGTCCCTCAACCGTATCCTGTCGAAGTTGAGAAAATTGTCGAAAAAAAAGTACCTTATCCTGTCGAAGTGACGAAGTACGTTGACAAGCCGGTACCGGTCCACGTACCCCAGCCATATCCGGTGGAGAAAATCGTCGAGAGAATCGTCGAGAAGCCGGTGCAGATTCGAGTTCCATATGCGGTTGAAGTGGTCAGGAATATACCTTACGGTATTCATTACGGTGTTAGTTATCAACAAATCATGAGACCGCACTCTCAAAATTTGTACACTAATCACGGAAAGGCTCGTGTCCCGTTCTATGGACTCCCGAGCGTTACTAGACACCAGGAATTCCGTCACCAGGAAAACTCAGGGTACAACTACGAGAAGCCAGGCGTTAATTTTGTAGAGGGTGGAAACTGCAACGACCAGATTGCAGCTGGAAATCAACAGACATCGTTCAAGCTTTCGGGAAAATTGAACTCGCATCTTGGTCATCCGCATTATTCTCCGAGGAGGTACAGCCTCAGAACATCTGGCAAGGATAAACCGAGGATCGAAGAGTACATTGGGCCGGTACCACCCCAAAGATTATTGCTGTTAAGGCACCACCAGCATTCTCTTCAAAATCAACATGCGGTACAGGGCAGATCGCCGCAATCTTCGACAGCCGCGACGAGATCTCCGACCTCAACAACGACCTTGAGAAGGGCGAGGGAACCGGAAACTAAACCGCAATCGAGTGCCGGAAATTTCAGACAGTCCCGAGTCGAGTATGGGTTCAAACCCCCCATGATTCCCTCGGTTCAGTACGACGAGAAGACGGCGTCTAAAGTAGAGAGCTAATTAAGGTCGACGAACACAATCACACATGCACACAGCAAGAGCCATTAAGTTATTATCCCACATTCACACTAGCTCGTATGTCAGATTATCACAATTTCGTATACATGTATCATAAGTTTTTCTTTAGCTTTTTATCTAGGATTGTATTAATTATTGTTAGACAAGGTCGAGCCGTGTGTGGCTCGGATGGTGCGAATCAGAATTGAGATTTCCATCGACTGCCATGTGTCGGATGATTATATTTTTGTACGATATGCAGTTGGTTTCTTTTTTTTTTCAAGAAAATAAGAGAAGAATTATTTCCAGTTGAGAGTACCTAACCCTTGAGGTCGTGTGAATTTTTTTTCTCTCTAAATTTGCGGGGGAGTAAAATGGGAGAAGGAGAGGAAAGAAAATGAGACAAAAAGCTGATCGATCTTGACGTAGTCTTGCGGCTTCGATATATGGCGAGGGTGTGAAGGGAGCGAAGAGGAGAAAATGTCACGAACGACTTCGACCCGTAGACACGAGGTCGAAGGATAGCTAGCAAAACGAATGGTCTATAAAAGAACAGAGAAGACAGGTACAAGGTAGAGGCAGCAATATATCTCTCAGCTTATAGGAAGTTTGCTCGCATGCCATATATCGGAGCTTTTATTTTTTCTCTCTTTACCCTCTCCGCATACCTCTGTCCTTTTCCATTACATTTCATTCCATTTCATTCCGTTTCATTCCGTTCCATTCCATCTTTTACGATGCCCTATTCCACTCGGTGCCATGCATGGACTGGCGTGTGTCGATACCACTGCCATTACTATACGGTCAGGAATAACGGAGTACGGACACTCGCCTGTTCTTCAATCGTAAACTTTACGCATATCTAGCATAATCTTCATACTTTATATTCGATAGATATAATGCGATATAACATATCAAACGGATTCAATTCCTCTCCTTTTTCTTTTCTTACCCCTTACAGATATATATGCGCCTAGGTATAACCCTACTTAGAGTTTTCAAATACATTATGAGGAAACCTTCGGTCATTCGTATGTAAAGATCGGATAGGGTGAACTACGTACGCGTGATATTCGGCATCCCCCGTTTATACGTATAATACGTATAGGGGAGAAATAAACGGAAACTAGAGTAGGCTCGGAAAGACCTTTGTATCATCCGGAAAGCTCTCAATCCTCGCGGAGTGACGTGAAGCGGTAGGAGGCAGCGACCCATATTTCCATCTTACAAAGTTAAGCTGCGTGTAAACAGAACCGAGCTAGCAGAGATCCACCGTCTTGTGATGGATGCGAGCCTTCGCCAACGTCTTCGCCATGGACTGTTTATTATAAAGCTACTGCAGACCCCACGGAGCAAATAACTACGCTTTATATTTTCCTCGTTTACCACCACCTTCTCCCCGGTAGGTATATAGCTAGGTATACACCCCGCGCAGCTTCCTCCACTTCTTTATTAGGATTCTTTCATCACTTTGGAACTTTTCGTATACAACCTGAAGAGAAAAAGATCTCTGAGTCAGAGGTGATACTGATACCAGAACTGTGATACCCCGTCGTAGTTTCGAGGGCCTAATACGTACGTGTTTAGCCGTGACAGCTAAGGGATGAAATGACAGGCATTAGGGACTCGGCTTCGAGTATGTATATAGGCGAGTACTTACCACTGTCTCTATAATTAATTCAGCACAGACATAAATCAATTAGCTCGAGTTTAACTAGATTTCTAGAGACCGGTGCTAATTGAGTGAGGATTGTGTTGAAGTAAGGTGGTGGCGGCCTGATGGTTGTTTGCGCGACTGTTGGAGAACCTCGTCCGAGCCTTCCCTCTCGTTTTGTCTCCATCTCCGTCGCTCAGGATCTGCAAGCGGTTGCCTATAGTCGATGCTGTTATCTAATAGATTAACTTTCCCACTCGAGGTTGAATAAATAAACAAATTGAAAATCGATTCGAGGACCAAACGTCCTAAAAAAACAATCCGCAAAAACTACTAGGACCTACTAGGCGCGCTAGGACCCGCTGGGTCTAGACTGTAGAATTAAGGGTCTATACGTGGACCCGGGTGCCTATGACGTAGTTACCAAGACCTTGCCCGGAATATTAAACCTTACTCTCGGTAGATGGGTGGATATGGTGTCTGAAGGACAACAGAGGGCTGACACGTACACCTAACTACCCTGTGCGTAACAAGGGTTAGTTTCACCGGTGTACGAGGTAATGAGGTAAACGACAGCTACTCAAGACAAGAGGTAGTAGTCCAAGTCCTGAACTTTGTATCTGAGGGATGTGACGTAGTTTCAGAAGCGGCCAGCCTCCTGCCTTCCCTCTCAAACCCGACTTTTCGTATCCTTGTTCAGGATCTGGTTCCCTGTTCGTGGGCGAAGGATCCTTGAACAAACTACTGGGTATATACTTGCCAGCAGCCACCGCGCTGTAAATAGATGCGTAGAAAGTCCCGAAGGGTAAATCGAGTTTTGGGAGGTAAAAATTTTGTGGCTAAATTTTCGCCAATAATCAGAACTCAGAAGTGGCAATTCGTAGTTGAATTTTCTTTTTTATCATCACGGTGTAATTTCATCTTTGATATAGTGTGTCACGGTGTTATGTTTAATACCTCGTTTGTACTTTCACGGGTCCTCTGAGTGCTTCGAGATTATTATAAAGCTCGTGCTATTAAATTTGAGTACGCGACAGAAACTTGGTCCCGTTGTTGACGGTAGAGGGTCTAGAAGTTGAAAGGAAAATTTGAAATATTGAAGCGGAACGGAGTAATTCACACTTCACCATGTGACGATCTTATGAATATTTGAACAACGAAGTGGAGAAATTTTCCGAAAACTTACAAAGTGGTGTTTATAATGAAATGGCGACGCCCACCCAGTGAGGGACGTGTGTGGGTATATCGATTCGGTGAATCCGGAATGCGAAAGAGCTCGAAGGAAAAGGAAAAACGAACGAAAGTATAAAAAAAAAAAAAGAACAAAATCGTCAATTTAGCGGATGTAAAGGATAGGAACGACATAAAACTGGCCTGTCGACTCTGGCCAGGTTCAACATTTTTATGTATCTCGTATCCCAAACCCCGACGAACGAACCCGGAGTCCAAGATTTGTATCCACCCGGCATATATTCCGATATATTTTATGGAAAGGGACAAATTGGACGCGCGTTCGCACCGTACCTTTGCGATCTATATTTGAGCATCGGTGTAAATACTTTCGCTGATTTTTCCACCAGGCAGAGAAAATCTTTCTTTCCCCTATCCTTTTCTCTGCTTATACGCGTTTCCCATATTATTTACGCTAAACGTGAGAGTGAATGGGGCTTGTAAGGATCTCCAGATCTATGCGACATATCGCGAATAGACAATGGAAACGTTAGTTTCTCAAAGCATCTATGTTATGGTAGAAAATTACTGAACGAAGTGATGGAAATGTCGGTACGTGGTCCCAAACGAGTTTCATTTTCCCGCAAGCCGACGAATATTAACGCCATAAAGTCTCACTTTATACGTGTCACCGCGTACGTAGATTCACCCCCGTATAATAATATCATTCTAAAAGAGATGGAATGCTCTTCGTTCCGAATCCCTAATCGTGGCGAAATATTTATACGTAATTTAAACTGGTTGGAATATATCGAACGAAAAAAAAATGTATAATTTCATAATCATTTTTCTCGGGCCCGTAGGGTATAGGCAGATTTCTGCCCATAACCGATATTTCGATTCTCAATATATCTGTGTAGTAGTAGCCCTCGGGTAAAAGGCCACATTTTACGTTTAATAAAACCTTTTATGGTGTGTTTATTAAACCAGGATATGTTTCAGACATAATATACTGTCGTATATATACACACTGCAATAAGGGATGATTCATAAAATGGTGATACAGCAGAAGGGAGGGTGGAGATACCGCGTAAAAAATTGGTCGGAAATGAAGAGTAAAATTTTCCCATATATCCCGTGTTCGTTTTCAAAAATGAAAAAGGGATGGATATTACATAGGGCCGAGTAGGCGACGTACATACGCGCGGGAAATTTGATATTAAAATAAGAATTTCATTTACCTATGTCCTTCGTTCGATAAAGAAATTAATTATAGATACACTGTGCGTATTATCGCGATACGAAAACCAAGCTTTACGGTTCACGATGTACCTACTGGACGTTTAATTCGTCACTGGGAATAAGTCGAGACACGCGATTGCTGTGACTCCCACAAACATCCATTTTATTAATCGTAAACGTGACAGACTACAGCTGTCGTCCCCAAAAACAAATGGACGACTTCCCGCCGGCCTGACAACTTCCACACGCAAAAACGTTCGATTGTCTCTCCCGGGGGCTATTAAAGCCCTTGTAAAAAGGAGGAATAAAAAATTGGAAATAATTATTCACGGGATTTTAATTTGTGAAATTGTTTCGGATGAAAAAAAAATTTCGAACTACTTTCCACCCTTGTACTACCATACAGCATTGCTTGAAGCTGCGAGAGAAAAAAAAGAAGGAGAAGTTTACTAACAGAGTCACTCTGAGAGCCAGCTAATCCAGGGATTACAGCTTAATAATTAACTCGACGCTACAAACTGTAAGTAGGTCCTCTCAGCTGTAACGCTACAGGTGGATTTTAGTCGGGATGTATGCAGGATCCAACGCTAATTGACGTCAGAAATAAATTACTAAAACTTTTAACAAAATTAACTGTTTTTCATTCCGTTAAAATATTTTTAGCGACGGAATTAGGCCCACAATTTTTAAAGGACGCGTGGAATAGGTGGTAAAATTATAGCGAAGGATTATTGAAAACGTATCTTTTGATTGGAAGAATGATCTCAGAGTATCGCGAGTCGGAATTTTGTTCCGTAGTTATATATACGTGTCTCAAACGGCGAGTGCTATTGCATAAAGTATAATTAACCCTTCAGCTCTGCTCGGAGAAAGGCTAGAATGGGGAATGTCTCTCTATTATAACTTGGCGTAAGAAAAAGGCGAAGAAAACGAGAGAGAGAAATGTGAGAGAGAAGCGACAACAGAGAAGAGATATTGCATTATTCAGTCTGACAGTTTTCTCATGAATTTTCAAGTCGCACAAACAAACCTCGACTCTCGAGGTAATAGTAACCGACTACTCCGACTCTAGGCTCTTTCGGGAATAACTATTTCCGCGATATAACTGCACTTCAAGATCCTTGCTTTTAAAAATTTAATTATTTATTAGTCTGCCCATTAAGCAACACCTAGTTCGCTAGTCTTCCGAAAGTCCCGTGGTTGACGATTTTCTTCGCCAATTTTCTCCCCATATCGGTAAAATACTTGATTCTCGATTCTCCGACTGAGATCCAGCTGCGAATAGAATAATTATGGACTCAATTAAATTAACGAACTGAATTAGCCTGGGAAACGTCCCTGTGGTAGGTACTCTAAGATTAATGTTCCCAAATTCGATTACGCAAGTTCGAAATGCACGCTGCAGTCGCTCGATCTATATGCGAGTGTAAAAGAGCTAAGAAAATTGCTGCAGTTTGAGGAATGCAAAAATAACTCCGGCCAAGAGTTCAGGGAGGAGCTGAAAGGACCTGGAAAATAATAGAAGAACGGAAGAAACCAGAAACAGTGAAATTTCTTCGAAAAATAAAATCCTAAATCTCGGTTAAGAGAAGCGCGAGAAAGCTTTCGTTAAACCGCAATTTCAAATGACTTTCGGGCTTATTCAGAGCGACAGGACGACGGTGGGCGTCGCGGGGTTTTGACAGTGTTGCTGAAAGCTCGACGTATGAAGAACTGGAATCCTTAAAAAGGTGCGGTTTTCTTATGAATTGTTAAGAAATGAAAGTTCTTATCAATTTTTCCGCCGCGAGTGACGTCTCGGACTTTCTTGATCCTCGAAGTTCCCGCGTATCTCGAGTTCGAGATTCCCAAGTTTCGTTGAATCCGTTTTCGTCGTACGGAAATTGCAACGAGGTTGAAAATCGGCAAAACAAATTTCCCGTGACTTACGCGGATACTACCACTTCCGGTACAGGATCTCGGATCCTAGGCGGTTGAGGGTCCTGAAGGACCTGCTTCAGCCGAAGCATCGACTCGTCGTAAGTTTGAGAGAAACTCTCAGATCTGGGCAAGCATGAAGGGTTCAAGACGAAACGCGAAACACGAAAGACGAAGAAAGAAGAAGGGAGAACCCCAAATGCCAGCAAAGGCGCTAGCGTGATCCGATTTGGCGACACGAATGATTCGTTTAGGAAACGAGCAAGGATATTGGCCGGTGGCTTATTTTCCGTAGAGTGGTACAGGGGAGCGATCAACTGTGCGATTGTACGTAGGAGGGTAGGTACACCGCCCTTGTAAATATACCAATGGATGCCAACACATGAGTAAACAAGGATAAAAATCCTGCCTCCGTGGGTGGAGGTATAAAAACACAGAAGTAATCTTCTGCCATTTATTTTCCACGAAAAATCATTTCAATATAATTTTTGACCGTATGAAGTCCTCGTGAGTAAATTTTCCGCTTTCTTTCCCTTTTTTCTTACGTATGATGTAAGGTGGCAGCCAGAGAACGAGTTTCTGGAGGCAGGATCATCGGGAGACGACAAAGCCCTTCTGTAATGAACCGAGCTTAAAAAAAGAACGTAACTTTTATGGCTTGCTGTAAAAACGGACCCCATTGTTCAGGCTTGTCCGTTCGATTCTGCAGGCTCTCTGGCAGTGGTTTTACTCGCAGTTTACCCTTCCTGAAACCGGGATTCCTGCCTCTTTGCTTTCCTGCACCAACGGAAGTTCTGGCCATCTTTTTAACCTTAAATCTTCCGCCTCCCATCACACTTTTCCATGGTTCATATCTCGGCCTTATCTTATATCTGATGTCTTTTTATTCTCTCTCTATCTTTCCTCCGCTCTTTTATGCTTCATATACTTATTACGAATCTCATATATTTTTAGCAGCGTTTTGTACGAGAGGATCAGAAAGGAGAGAAAACAAAATTAACAGTAAAAAAGTTTCATTTTACGTCCGTTTATTCTTTCTTTTTTTTTTCTCCTTTCCTTCGCTCTCGTCTTGTAGATATAAACGCCGGGGTTTTCTTTGGGTCAATCTTTGGTTTAGTTTAGGGTAAGTTAAAGGCGAGATTGGCGACGTAAGTTGACTCAGGTAATTCGGTGAACGGGAGACGAGGTGGGAAAGGAATCGAGTCCCAAAAGTCTGTAAATGAAATCGTCGACCGTTTAGAGCAAGGGGCACTTTAAACTTTGCACTTTGACGAGGACACGAAGCGCGAAAAGGGCACGATGTAAATTCAACTTATCCGGGATCCGGAAATTTCCCCGAAAATGGGTATTAAGAAAAGTTTCGGCAAGTGAGCTCGTCAATTCTCCCGAGGCACGGTAAGCATAGAGGCTCGAATTTTCACCCACTGGAATTATTAATAACAAATTGAGGCTCAAGGTGGGTTACGATAGACATGAAAGAATAAGAAAGAAAGAAAAAAAAAAATGGAAACCATAAACGAAAAATATATTTATAAAATAAAAATCAACCCTCTTATAGGTAAACCCGCACACCTACCCCGCAAAGTGCGAACAGTATAAACTTTTAACTCACCTGAGTGTCCCTCTTTCAAACAAAAAAAAAAACTTTCAAACTTTGAGAGAAAATCGTTTCAAATATTGATCCTTGAAGTTTGTCCTTTATCAATTTTTGTCTTCCCCACGATCCCTGTCACTTTCCATCGGACCATCCCTTACGCTGCTAATCCAGGAGAGACAAGCGCTGTATCGTCCCCTGCGGAAACAGCATCCAGGACCCACCTTTGATTACCTTAATAAATTACTTACTAGGGGTAAGTTTTGTAAAAGTGTCCCACGAAAGCCAGAGAGAAGCTAATAGCCACGTAGGTCCGATCAAGGCCGCTCTAGCTGCAGAGGGAGATTCCCCACGTCGAACATTTCGGTCATTCGTGCGGACGGGCGAAGGGTATACCTTAACCCGGAGTGTGTAGCTAGATGGGAAGCAGACTCGTCTTGGGACAACGCGTTGGTTAAATTATGCAATTCGGTCGGTCTTGGTCGCCGGAAGAGCCTCCGGTAGCGAAGCCCCATTTCACAAGGACGTCTTGAGCCGCAAGACCTTCCAAAATTTAAGCTCTGCTTCATAGATTGACGCCACGTACGAATTGCTCTCTCATTGAATTATGTATAGATTCTGTAAATGTATTTGTGTCGGGTTCCAAGCCGTCCGATATTTACGGGAATTTATTATTCAAGCAGGAATATCAAGCCGCGATATTGTCTGGCGGTGCAAAAGCTCTTCAGAGGACTTTTCAAAACTGCTAAAGTCTCCGTTCCCTGATCGCTGAGGCTTGCAATGAAATTATGGTACGATCAGAAGATCTGATTTTTAATTTCCCCGAAGCCATATAGTCATGCGAAAGTGAATGTCAAAGGAGAAGCTTTTGTTAGTTCGTCGTTTGATGAATACCATCGTCAACGTCAAATCCAGGACTGGGTTAAAAAGGCGGGGCTGCCGCTGGGAAAAAGACGCCCCATCAAGACTCTGTAAATTTCCTTTGAATTTACTTCTCTCTTTTAATATTCACCGCAGCTTCAACGGAGCCTGTAGAATCGAGCCGAGCCAAGCCAACCGAAGCCATGAAACCACCCCTTGATCCGATATAATTAATGCACCACACGTAGGGCAGGGGGTCTGCTAGAAGGTTGTGGGTGTCAAGGTTGGTTAAGGTAAGCTAGAAAATCTCGCGGCAAACCTAAGCTTCGTCCAGGCCTGCAACTTGCCTCCATTCCTTCCTTCCTTCCTTCCTTCCTTCCATCTTCCCATTCCATAACTGATATACCTTGGATATGGGTGCAGCCTCGAACCGAGGAGAATCTCTGTGAAAGACTCGAGACTTTAGAGTCACTCTTTCTTCAATCAATATTCGAATCCCATCAGTTATCATTCGCGCGTGAGCGATAAACTCGAGTGAAAACTGAAGGATCCTCCATGCGGTAGACCCTCAACGTTTCAATGTCAATTTGACAGAACGGCTCACGTACTCAAGGAAATTCGCCACGCTTTTTTATTTTATTTTTTTCCATTTTTTCAACGGATAAAATTTCGGAGAATGAAATAAAAATGACGTGAATATAGTCGTGGAAAAAAATTGACAATGATTTCTAATCCCATGCAGTGCAAATTTTCTATCTATGAACAAATTTGGGTCGTAGGAGAAACTGATTCGTCAATTTTCGAGGTATCAGAAATCTGACGCATATATGTACGAGGCGAGAATTATTTTCACGCAGGAATATTGGCATAGAAGCTAGATATATACTTTTGCACGTAATTAGGTATCTCTGACGATTTAACGCTACGAGTTTACAACGTGAGATTTTTCCACCCAATTCAGAGTCTAATTTATTGAATATAATAACCCGAGGCACGTCGTCGAGGCAGTGAGTAAAACTTTTATTGATGTCGTATATCAAAGGTCTGCAGTTTCGGTAGTAAAGGCGAAATAATTAAGCGAAAGAGTTATATCGCATGCTCGATAACACGTACTAGAATAACGAAAATTAGACGAGTGTATAGTGTAATGAGGGGAATCGAGAACGAAGTCGAAGATGGAAAAGGAGATAAAATTATCCGACAAACTGTGGGCCCGGATATTTTCGAAACCCAACCGTAAACGAAAGAATAAATGTCTAATCGTAAGCTGTACAACGGGATAAGTCAATGATTCATTAGTGGCCCACTAATCGGACGGAAAAATTGAAAGTCTGCCTCTCGTTCACTTTCAGACCGTCTGCGACCTGAGTTATTAATTATAATGCCCACATGTACCATCTACTTGCGTATTTCAAAGTAACTGCTCAGCCGAGTCAATTATTTCCGCTGTAGTTGCGTTTCTTCTTCTTTTTTTTTCTTGTTTTTCGACTGAATTGCAACTGCGAATGGAACAGGTTCCTTATTCATTGTTTCATCGCTTATTCGGGAAGAGAAAGCAATCCGAGATAATTTTCGGTCCGAAAGTATGAAGTTGATACAGAGAATCACGTATGTACTCATACCAAGACGACGTGTCTTCGCGAAATTGAGAACGGAAACTGGGACGTTACTGGGAATATTTGGCTACTTTTATTTGAGAAAAACCGAGAGGAAGAACAGACCTTTTAGCGATTCCCTCGATGGGATATAAAAAGTATATCCGAGCCACACGCATCTGGAATTAACATCTAGTCCGCTTTTTATTATCCCTATTCAACTTAGCGTCGAGTGAAAGCTTTTGGAAGATTTTAGACGATTTGTTGCATCACCTTACGATTCTATATAATATAATATAATTATGTATTAGTTTTTTGGTCTGAACTGTAGAAGGATTAAAAATGAAAAAAATCTATCGATACTACCGAGCATATGGACTTTTCGTATCCTTCCTTCCTTCCTTCCTGTATCCCGGGCTTTTTATTTTTATCCTTTAGCATCGGCGTCCTTCCTGGCGTCGCTACGTGACTCGCCTAGTAATTTTCCGGCTCATGACTTTACGACAAAAGATTTCGGTCTCGACCCTAGCGCGTACGGTCAGGTATAAAGATCTCGGAGATCTCGGCGAACGTACGTCGAGTGGTCCAGAGCTCGCGTCCCGCGCCGCGACGAAGCGAACGATAAGTGAAATTTTTCGCCTCCGAACGTATGTAGGTAGAATTTCGGCCAAACATGGCGAAGAAAGTCGGTTAAAGAAGAAAAATAATTTTATGTCAGGTGCGCGCGAGGTGCGAGATGAGAGATTCGAGAGTCGAAACTTGTCTTCATTCCACGTAATGACATATAATTCTGTATATTGACAAGAAATACATATATGCATATATTCACGTCATACAGGTACATGTATCTACATACCTACATGAAGATTTTACTTTTAGTAACCGTCGATGCGCGGTGGCAATGAACTTGAAATTATACGGGAGAAGGAAGGCACGGTATGATCAGGAATAAGTACCTACTCAGAGTTAAAAGATACGCCAGCACCGGAGAGAGAGAGAGAGGATGTTCATACATCAAAGTCAAGGCAAATGTGTTTAAAGATAAAATGACAGAAGGCTTTCTAGCACAGGATGGCTTTGGTAAAAGTGAACAGCTTGGCAGTAGTACGCAAAGCGTGCCGCACGTTTCTCCCGATGATATGTCGGCGATAATTTGAGTTCTGAACTGTTTGAAGTAAACTTGAACGAAATAGACGTTCCACAATTTGTTGGTTCCTTTCTTCATTGTATGAAAAATTCCTACAGAAAATAAAAAAGTTTTCACCTAATTCGTGGGTAGGAATTATGATGCGGGAATTAATCTTCATCGTAGATACCATTTTCAAGTTGAAATCCTTCCAGCCCCGAAACACGTTGGTATAAACGAATTATGTACATAGATAGAGACGAGTTAATTACGTCGCCTACTGCTGGATCGATATACCATAAAACTTGGGAAATGAATGAAATCGATTTGGGAATCGTTGCCGATAGTAAAAGCTGCGGGAGATGGCCGACCGCGCTTTTCCAGAATCTCATGAAATTAGAACAAGGTGAATAATAATGAAGTATCACTCGTCCCGAGGATTGAATGAAATTTCTAATTACGGTATGAGATATTATTCGTTAATTTTGTTTTAACGATTCATTTATTCCGAGTGATAAACTGACTTTTTGTCTTCTTCTTTTTTTATACGACTAATTTTATCCCACCAGGTGCAATCTCCTATTCGTGTCCCAAATTTCACTCGCGTTAATCAGTTTCCGTTTAAGCTGTCGCTTCGAGTCTTACGGAAAGTAGATGTTACACACGTTGTGTATTAAGTACTTCTGCAGTACTACCCTCGTGCCATATTTCAAAAGGATAAAAGTATAATGTATTCATGTACTCGAGGTAATCTCAAGTGCCGAATAATATTTCACAATGAAGCTTGAAACTTCATTAATGGTTAAAACCTGTCCTCGAATCAACCATGCCATATTATAACGGTACTTGTAAATTCCACAAGGCTGTATAACGCTCGCTGCGGTGCCTCTCGATCAATGGATACTCGCTATATACATCAAACACTCAATCGAGTCAATTTTTCGATATTTTCAGCGGTGATTTCAATTTCATTAGCCAATCAAATATTATTCGAAATTCAAAAGCGGGATGAAGGGGGCCGGAATGATTTTTTAATATTGCTTCTCTCATTCATTTCCCCCCCATGTAATACCCCATCGTACCAACTGCTCTCTTTCATCCCCTGGAATAGATTACACCAAAATCGCGAGAAGATGCGTTAATAAAATAATCCATCACCGATGTGAATATTGACGAGCGTCACTTTGCCTACCCGTTAATCGAATTTCGTGCGTCTGCATTTTTTAAAAGCAGCTCTAGACCAAGCGCTCAGTGAAGCGCTTCAAATTTGCATCCCGCGAACTGTCAAAAGAGCCGAAGAGAGCGAGAGATGACGAGACAGAGAAGAAGGGAAACGAGAAAAAAAATAAAAATTCGTGTATCCATCAATTTTCATCACTACAAATTGTACCGATCCGTGTTATAGTAATTGTATCTGCAGAATCCAGAAGCGGGTATACCGTTGGGATAAAATTTTGTTAAAAAATTGTAATATCCTTTGGTGATTTTTGTCCGCCTGGAGGATAATTTCTCGCTAGGTATAATATGCAGGTACGTATAATTGGTCCGAGATTGAACCAGGGCGTTAATTTTCTTCTTTCATTTTCGAGTCAATGATTTAAATCAAACGACTTTTTTGACAGAGAATTTTACGACTGACTTTACGGACGATCAACCAATCCCCGCGTAAGGATCAATTAAATAA
Source organism: Rhogogaster chlorosoma (assembly GCA_944452935.1). Classification (NCBI taxonomy): domain Eukaryota; kingdom Metazoa; phylum Arthropoda; class Insecta; order Hymenoptera; family Tenthredinidae; genus Rhogogaster; species Rhogogaster chlorosoma. The sequence continues at coordinate 21,535,370 of OX101803.1, read as the reverse complement.
AATCAAACAGGCATTCATTAAAGGCAGTAATGAGACCCAATTTGATCCGTATACCATTTAAAATGGCCCAACGAAGCGGGGTGTGATTTTTATTATTTTAATAAATATTTCTCCTCTCGTACGACACGGCGATCACTAATGATTATTATGTTATTGAAACTGTGCCAGGGAGAGTGAGGGATCTGTTTTGACTAACAATCTCTAGATAGATAGCTGAATAATCGATATTCCCATTTACAATTGAATCTATAATAATTATGAGGAGGGATATTGCTGATGCAGGTAAGAAAAATATTTTTAATATTGTTAGCCGCAAAAGTACGACCGGGAGGAACTCTGGTATTAAGGAAGCGGATTTTTATTCCTTCCTTTTCACTTTTTCTCTGTCTTCATTCCTTTCGTTCGTTCGTTCGTTCATTCGTTCGTTCGTTCTTTGGCTGACTTACTGATTTCAGAGCATTAGCAATTCTTATCGAATTTAACATTTCCACTATCCCAACCGTCTCTGCAGGAGTCTTACCCTCTTTATGAAGAGCCACGCTCCAGCTACCTTCTCGTCCTCTTACCCTACCCTATTCTATCCTACCCTACCCTGCCCTGCCCTTTCCTATCTCAGACCAAAAAGAACCAAGTTGAAGATGAGCTGCGGAGCAAAGAGACTGCAATCAAAGTCCAATGAAATTTATACCGCTTCTATAGAGCTGTGAAGCACCGAGTACCCAGTTTGCTCCGAGGATATATATTTGCGATCATTTCAACCTGCGGGTGTAAGTACATTAAATTCTATGAGAAATGGGGGTAAGAGAAAAGCGATTTTCGAATTAAACAAACTCCAAATATTTTACAAATTATCTTCACGATTTTTCTGAGACTCAAACTTTCGCTCGCAATTCCGTGCTTTCTCATCTTCAATAAGACGTATTCCATGCAGTATAATAAGCCAGTGTCAATTTCTTTTCTGCGCTAATTCGTCTAGGTTTAATTTTGCAAGAGGATCGAACGAGTCTTAATTTAGCTTTTTAAATTATCTTAATAGCGCCTCAATATCTCTCGGTAGTTCGTTCACGCGAAGCATACGCGTTGTACAGTTCTATTCGAAGATATTAGAGGCATGGACGACCACTCTCTCCAATGTGCTATTAAAATGAGAATTATAATGTAATATCCGTATCTCACACCTCCAATCTCGAATCTCACGTGTCGCGCTACCTTTCGAGAATCAGTTTGCAAGTTTTAGAGAGATTTACTTTATGCACCGTTTCCAACACGGAAACGAGGGACTTAACGCGCTCAACATCCGGATGGCAGAGCTGACCGTCCCACATTATCAAAATTTCATTTTCATTCGGAAGAAAATAAAAGTGGAATCGTCAGAATTTTTCCAACACGTTTTAAGATAATTTAATTCATTCTAATTCTATTCGCGATAAAAAATCCGGTTTTTTGATTCGATTTTCTTCTCCCTTCCTTCACGTGCAATTATGAAATAAATTTGTACGGAGATATGTAGGATCCTTTTTCGTCCTGTTTTTTGTTTTTTATTTTTTTCTGCTTTACTTTTTCCTTTCTCTCTTTCACTTTGTCAAGTCACCCGCTGCGGCGTCGCGACGCTTATACAGTTGACACGCACTTTCTGCAGGCTGTGTGTGGGGGTGTGTGTTATTTAGCGATGGCGACATCGATATACAGAGAAATGAAGCAAGGAGAAAGGGGGACGTGGAGAAATGGTGTTCATTAGAATCTTTGATCTAAAACCCTAAAAGCAAGACGGAGTACCTACCCCTCTATCACGCCCATGGCTGAAATATACGTAGGTGTAATGTTTAACAAGAAGAAAAAAGAAAATGGAAAGAAAATCGGGAAAAGGATGGGAATAAATAAGAAAGAAGAGGATGGATAAGATGTTCATGACGGTGACCAACCATATTGCGGAATACATTAGTGTAGCGTATAAAACGGAGCCATAGAATATGAGCAATTGAATAAAACGGATATAATGTATATCAAGTATGGCGAGCGAAAGAGAGGGAAATAGCGAGGCAGAAAGAGAACGAGGATAAGGATATTGGACCTTCTCTTATATTTGAGTTTCCAATTGCCCGAAAAAAAAAAAAAAAAAAAAAAGAAGAAGATGAAAAATAGGAGTAGGTATGTAATAATGTATTTACGTAACAAGCGAAAAACCTCACTTTCAAATATATTATACCCACTTCTCTGTTATATTGTATTGGTTCTCGATAACGGGCTTTTGTCCTCCATTAACAATAGACTATGATACTTTTTCGATTCTCAGGACCGAGAGATATCCACGAAATTCTACTGTAACGATGGATGAAATAATTAAGATATTAATCTGAGCATCTCTGACTAGTGAAAGGATCTCGGACACTTCCTGACTCGGATCTTACCCGGCAAATTTATACGTAATCCTATACAGTTTCTTCGTTATATTTTTATTTTCAACAATTTTCAACATGGTACTTTTTTCAGCTATAATTTGACAAGAAACTAGCAAACTACCTCTCGCGGAGATCCTGTTTCACCAGGGAGTATGGTGGGAGAGAGTGGTGTTAATTAGGGGTGAATTACTAGTTAAATCTCAGTGCAGGTAATTGCTTCAAGCTACTTAAACAATAAAAATCCTAGTTTCAGGAGCGGATTTAATCGAGTGTTACTAACGTGGTAAAGGGGTGAAAAAGAAAGTCAAGGAAATGTTCAAACTGCCGAAGAATTTTAATTAATTAAAACTTATAAATTTTACATGTGAAAATAAAATTTTACCTTTAATATAATTGTACCTCAGTAGTTGAATGCAGGGAACAGAGAGGTAGGCAGGGATGAAAGGAAGAGAAGAGGAGAGAAAAAAATCACGGAATTACGAAGTATAACACGAAAGGAGTAATTAATAGATTTCAAACGCTCGATTGCTTCGATAATAAATCAGCTGAAATTGAAATTTAATTTCAATCTAATTATACCTAATTATTAACACTTCAATTTCTTCAATTCTTCTCTACAGCCTTGTTTGAACTCACGATTGGATCCCAGAGTTCTTAATCCTTTCCTCTTTCCTTTCGTAAAAATTTCACCCTTAAAATACGTCAAGAGGACGTCTCTAGAAAATCAGCGTCGAATAAGCGTTGATTAAATCAGCAGCCCGAAGTACTCGGATCAGAGTTATAAGAACACTTTGAAATATTTTTAACGATGAAATAAATAAATAAATAAATATATAAATAAATAAATAAATGCCGTCCAAAATTGAGATATAATAAGAACTTGATTGAAGGAAACTCGCCGGGATGAATGAATTCGAGTTTGTCGTTAGTTCCGCATGACTAAACTCATAATTTTAGGTATCCGCGTTTATTACTGCAGTTTTGATATAATTGAGGAGAAATGATCGATTATTTATTCTCAAAGTGAGGTAAAATAATTGAATAATTATCGGGCTGAAGAAGAGCCAGAAATGTATAGGGCGGAATTAAGGCAGGAGTAGGTATTTTAAGGGTTGTGAAGCCAAGAAACGGAACGAGGCTGGTATCGCCAAAGTCAGCAGCCTTATAAGCATACTCGCATCCATTACCGGTTATTACAATTGCAAATAGCGTAAGTAACACGGTCATAAATATTAACGAAGACTCGTTGCTGGTGGTAGTGGTGGTGGTAATGGACGTGGTGGTGCTCACTCGAAGGTCTTCAACCTTTTGAATTCGTTGTGAGGAAAGAGAAATCTCTCTCACCGTGACCTTATACCATCTTCTTTCACCGTTCTACCAATGCCGGTTATTTTTTGATACCACGTGACGTGAAAGCGGGAGATTCTCAGCCAGTAGAAAGATCGGTATTGTTTGAATTGGCAAATCGAAAGCCTCATACCCACGGCGGGATGAAAGTAAAAACAGACGGGATGCTGGCGGAGGCGAATCTCTTCGCGAACACCGACAGTTTCCTCTTCAGTTCGATCAAAAACACTCGTTCAAGAAGAGAAACGGATCTAACGAGTCCTTTCAGTGCGAATAACGTGTCGTCTCCAAGTTTTTATTCAGTTTACATTTTTTCCCATTATTCAATTTACTCTCATCGACATTGTGATAATCCGAGGATTTTTCTTTACTGGAATTGCCGACTGGCATCAGGATGCTGATTTTCAAGGTGAGATCCAAAATTTTCAGGAATTAAAATCCGACCTGCGGGTTTTCATTCCGAAAACATCTGATCTCTGTAGTTATTGAGTCAAGATTGCAAAAATTGTCAAATCTGTGAATTTCGCAATTTCGGAGCATCGAGATTACGAAACTCGTTTATGTCCTGTAAAATTGGGACAGTGATAAAATTTCGTTTGATTACTTCAAGCAGCAATCGCATCTTTTGACAATCTTAAAAAACAAAAATAAAAAAAATTGCACAATGTGCACAATCAAACGAAATTTCGAGGCAAGTAGGTTTATGTTCACGCGTGTTTATCACCTAGAACATGAAAAAAAAATATCTTTGTTCGGAGGTAGTTGCAGCGGTAAATGGACGATAAAATTTAACGATAAGGTACTCAGAAAGAATGCTGAAACTGAATTTTGAAATTCTTATTTAATGCGTAATTAAAGAAACAGTTCAAGGAAAATCATAAATATATTATGAGAGAAGGGAAGATAAGGTGTAGGTACGCGGCGGGTGTATGTATTAGCATGAAATCTATTCAAACGATAATTTGAAGAATTAAAATGGCAATTTATTCGCGAACTAGTGAATTTACATTCTCCGTTCCAGCTTGCAGAGTCTATGGCGCGAGTATCTGGCTGTAGAAATAATTAAATTCCTTGAACCTAGGTACGATTTCCTAGGACGTAACCTAGACTCGACAGGGTTTCGGAATGAATATGCTGACCCCGTTGTCATGGCTAAAGTCGCGGTTTTCACAGAGCAGTTCTCTCCTGCACCCCGCAGCGCAAATTGGACCGTTGTTTCAGCCACCGCTACCCCGGCGGTTTCGACCCCTAAGTTTAACGAAAATTTTACCGCCCCTCTCCCCTAGTATTCAGACTGACGAAGCTATGCAAGATTTTGTATGAATGCAAGAGCGTGCTGCTGCCCTCAGATTTATTCTTAACAAATGCTCTGGGAGTGCAACAATTCAAGGAATAAAATAAAAAGTAATGAAACCCGCCAGAACGCGAAAGTCTCGCTATTTTCTCTCCCCGAGTCTAGGTGCGAATAGCAAATATCTCCTTCTTCTCTTGGGAGTTCTACTCGCGAGCGAGAAACTGGACTGCAAATAAAGGAGCGGGGCTGGAAAGACGCGCGAGGCACGAGATACAAGTTATCAGAAGTAGGTAGCGGAAGGGAATGGAAAATAGCAGAAGCGCAGTGAATAGTTGAGTGTGAAAAGTCCGGGGAAATTTACTCGAGGATATTTAGGTGCGCCGACCAGTCCTGCAGAACGGTGCGTAAACATTGCTGAACTTTTGCACCCCATCAATTTTTCAAATCTACCCCCACCGTACGATCATAGCAAACAGAATTTCGACTAGCGAGGTCGTAACGCTGTCGTATATCGCTGCGTCTATTTTCCACAGTCGGAATAATCGAGGAGCCGAATCGATAGGTAATCATTCCCCCATTATTTAGGGGTAGAATACGTCGTTAGTTTACGGATCCGATGAATTCCCTTTCCCATATTGTAATGTGATTAAATTTCGATCCGGAAATAGTTCGTTTCGTCGAATACGGGGTCAGAAAGTTACCGGAAACGCGTACGTGTACGGAACCCTCGTCTCCTTGACACGGGCAATTTTTACTCTCAAAAATTTCTCAACTCGACGAGATGATGCACCGAAAAGTTTGATCGCCCCATTATGGAAAGTGGCTCAACTCCTGATTGACCGATGTTGTTCAAAACTGTCATTCCCAATTCTCTCTCTCTCTCTCTCTATTATATTTTTTTTCTCCCAACTTTCATCAATATAAGTGCGAAAATTGGCTTTTTTATGCGAGGTGACGGATAGACGGATCTTTAGGGGCGAGTATCAGTTTAAATTTCAATTAAAGACGAAAAGGATTACTGTGCGTGGTCAGGACGAGCTGTGAAATGTTTTAGCTAAAAATCCGAATTCGTATAGAAGTTTCTTTCTCTGGAGTATGTAGTAAAATATTCCCATGAAAATGATACGAATGTCGGATAGGACTTTGCGGCGAACAAAAGAGTTGTACTTATATACCTATGTATATATCGGTATGGTACTGCACGTTGAAACGATAATTAAAGGGTATATTGTACTCTAATAAGTTGTAAAACAATAGCTTATCACGGTGCGAGCTACTGGAGTAATTAAATTATTTAACAGAGATGGTGTACGGAATATAATTAGTTATAAATTATAATGAAGTTCGCGTATACACCGTTCGTTTTTGCAATATTCCTTCACACCCCCCTTAAACTTTCTCTTTCATTTTCTCATTCCAATGTTATTTATCTATCTCTTTCTCTCGCCCTCTGTCTTCCAGGAGATTCTATCCCCTCGGTAGTCGTGTTTCTCTACCCTGAAACGGTAAACCGGTGGTTGACTCGAGATACCGAGTGAATAATTAGACTCTTTGATATCGCGTGGCACCCGCGATTTTTAAGGGAGAAATTCATCACTTTTCACCACCGCTATATACTCTACTCTTGTGGGGGTGAAAAAAATCCCTATACCACGTCTACACGGCCGTCGTTATTCTTTAAGAAGTTATTAGCGCCTTTAATCAAATTTTTCTTATTTCTTTTCTCCCTCGGTTTAACCCTTATACCTACTCTCTCCGCTCGCCCCGTGACTCGGTGTGCTGTTTCAATTAATCTTTAATAACCCTTCGCAGCTCTAAGCTTGATCCGAGTCATTTAATCACCCCCTTGACTCGCCGAACCCCCGAAACCCACAGGAACCGACGAAACGTCCCTGAAGTAGGTATCGCGGAGATATAAACTCTGTCTTATAATTAAGATAGAAAATCGGGAAAAATAACGAATCACCCCCAAGAACGAGACTCGAGTCATCGTGATTCTAACTGATTGAGCTTATCAACTCCTACACCCCTACCATTCCCAATCCCACACCGACCTAATCACCTTTGCTGTAAATTACTTTAAAATAATTACTCGCATAGTCGGAAACGTCAAAAGGAGTTCGAAAATCAGTTGTTTTTTTGTTTTTTGAAAAACTTTAATGAACTTTGAAAACACCAAGGATTTCTATGTATAAATTCTACCTCGAACTATCGATGAACGAATGAAACACGTCGAGTGTCGACGAGGGGGTACTCGAATCACTGAAATATTCCAACGATTTAATTGACTTTAGTGAGCATCATTCCCGCACTATGGCCACAGTGCAATTCGAGTGGTGGCATTGAGCGGTCGGTTGCCTATGCCCAATCAATTAAGGATAATGATTGTTGTTACAGGTAATGGTGTGTTTCCTGGCAGTATTCACCAGCGAAGACTGCGTTGGCGGTTTGCCCACAATTCAGGACTCTCCAGACAACCATGAGGCCGGCCAAAGCGCGAAGTCTGCTTCTAATCAGGGAGTCACTAACGAACCTGGTAGCCGTTCGAGGGAGCTTCTCGATTACGCAGAACGGCATGAAGAAGAGTTTCAGCGCCGAGTGAATCCGGATATAAAAATGATGAGAATGAATTCGGGGCGAATTTTGTCATCGAAAATCCCCGCGGGAAGATTTCGCGAGGAATTTTCACCCCGTATTTTATCCGCAAGGGAGAAGGGGGCCGATCATCAACTCTTGAAATTTCTACCGGACGCGGGACACGAGAATGAGAACATCCGCAGGGACGGTTTGCGAAAAGGTTCTTCCACTGCGGATCAATTCCTCGATAAATCCAAATCAAGAAACGACGAGGCGACGTCCTCCGAATTCCCTGCCTCCTCCCATGGGGAAAGAGACGGGCAGAGATTCTCTAGCGTCTACGCCGAGGCAGAATTGGAGAAAAAAGTAAACAGAAATAAGGACGAATTTAAAAATGATTTGTCGACGTATATCAGCGACTTAGTCAGCGCCAAGGCTTCGATAAGTGATAAAAAATCTGATCTGGAATTAAAAATCGGTAATCCAAAGGCTGGGGAAAATCCCCGGGCTCCAAACGCCTCGAATAATTCTGGCAAGGATGCCGCGGGCAATTTATTATCCGATAAAATACAGGTCCCAGTACCGGAAGAAGAAGCAACATCTTCGATGAACGATATGGGCGATTTTTCGCTCGAAAATCGCCAGCGAAAAAGCGTCGGCGACGTTACCACGTGGCATCAGCAATCCACCAACATGCGACCAACCAGGACTCAGCATTTGGTGCAAAATAAGAGGAGTCCTGGGGAAGGAACTCACCTTAAACTTCCAGGATATGGTGGGCGGAGATCACTGGTGAAAATTCCGTCGAGTATTGAGGCGGTAAACCCCGGTGAAAATCGTAGACAATTTACTACCGACGATTCGTCTTCTTCTTCGGTTGGAAACCAGCTCCGATTTTCTGGACTAACTCCTGTACAAATAAACGCCGCAATGGCTTACAGTAACCGTCAGCCACCGGCGCAGGGTTTAAACATCGACTTATCGCGTGCCTTGTACCAATTTGGTCCTGCTCAACTTCATGCTTTGAAAGGAGTTTTTGACAAAGTTCCACCATCAACGCAGAACTTCAAGCCAATAGCTCCGAAACAGGTAGCTTACGTGCCGCCCAGGATCGTCTATGATACCAAGATACTCCCGACTCCGTTCATGCCGTTTAGAACCGAGCAAAAAACGGTCGAAGCTCTTTCCGCCCTTTTGGGTCAAAACCCCGCTCAGCAACTTCAAGGATTTAATTTGATCCTGGGAAAGGATGTCCCGGAAAAAGTTAGGGCTAAAAATCTACCCGGTATTCCTTCGGTGGGAATATCGCGACAGGGTAGTATCCACGACTCTGTGACACTGAGTCAGGCTTTTGTTACGCCGATTCCGTCGATAGATATTAATTCGGGGCTGGTTGACGGCCCCTTTAGATTTTCTCAGGACGATGGGAAACTGAGGGAAAAAATTGAGGGACATTTCGAGCATAGAACACCGCAGTATTCTTTGCCAGCTAATATCGTCCACCAGGAAGATCCCTACAAGACTATACCGATCGTTGAAGAGCCAGAAGGAACACAGCGGGGTCAAGAACTCGAGGAAAAAGAACTGCACCCTGTACTCGGGGGGGTTGAAATCCTGGAGACAACACACGGGGAAAATCAAGGCCGATATTCCAACCATCAGAACGAAGAAGGGGAAAACCATGGCGTGAGTAAATTTCCTAGCTATTACTACGATGAGGGTTGACAGCCGCATTTTTTTTACCCTTAACCGAGATTCCTTTCGCTCATTCGATAAAAAGAAACTCAATGATGATGGGATATTGATGAAATGATTATGAGACCGGGGATATATATTGAGCCAGTCATTGAACTAGCAATGAGCTTTAACAAGAAATGTTTATGGGTATGTATTCGACGATAGTAACTTTGGTTAATGAGAAACTAGCCAGAAATTCAAGTTAGAATTCAACTGCGTCTGTATCGCGGTCATCTGAGCTCTAGGAGTTCTGTCAAACTTTGACAGGGGTTTGAAAAACGTATTTTGAGAAGCTAGAAGCGTGTTCTGAGTCTCCAGGACTTTCGAAGAACGCTCAAGCTCCGGCATAGTCGCACCTGTGTGGATATTAGTATTCGAACTAGCCGCAAGGTGATGGTCGCTTTCACCTTTGACGATATCTGATGGTTCTAGTGCCTCTGTAATGAGAAACTAATGCGGTTTCCCTTTGCTGTTTGACTGCTGGATGTTTGTTGATAGATTCGAGGAAACCGGAACTCCGCTTCGCATACCGGATACGATAATTATTCGCAAATATGTAATTGATTTTTTCCTCCTTTCCGCAGGATGCCTACGCGACTAAATACAGCTTCGGGTATCACGTAAAGGACTATGACACCGGGAACAACTTTGGACACCAGGAAACTCGCGATGGTATAATAACCCAGGGACGATATCACGTTCTTCTGCCTGACGGAAGGCTCCAGAATGTCAAATATCACGTCGACGAAGGGGGATACCACGCCAAGGTGTCTTACCAATCGAATCATTCGATCTAAGACGTCGTTTCGTCATCAATTAACGTCATTAGCAATAATCACATAACTTGAATTACTGGTTATCGAGGAGAGATCGACGACGAGTTGACCACTGTGAGATGAGGAAGTGAGGAGTTGTCATGATTTGATTAATAATTCATGAGTTTTAATTTAAAAATAACGGTTCAAATATTTGAGCCAGGCCGTCAGAGGGAAAGATGCAATTATTACGGAAATATTCCGCCGACGTATAAATATCGGGGAATTTCATAGCCTTATAATTACAAGTAATTAGAATAAGTTTCTATGTATAGGTGTTGCTTATAAAGTATTATCCAAAGTTAAAGTTCCAGGATGGATATTGATGAGTTTCCATTATGGATGAAAAAGTTTGTGAGATAATTTCTCGAATGGGTATAATTCTAAGCGCGAAGTGGGTATGATTCGAATTGAATTATTAATCTTATACACTATACCTACGCGTGGAAATATGCGATGTAATTATAACAGGCCAATTAACTTGTGATATGGTAATTGGCAGATACTTACACAGCTATATCGTTCGGTTTACAAAACGGATATGCCCAGAAACAATGCAACGAAGTGCAACAATTACCCCCAGTATATTAATTAAAGCTGAACTTTGTTCGTTAATTATTATTAGTTAAGTAGGTTTCCCAGTTTGTCTAAGCTGGCTCGAAGTTATTCAATTTGTAAACTGTGGACTGGCATTCAAAAGTTTTAATTGCACGGCATATAATTCGTGAGGCTGATCTTACGAGCTACTACTATACCTACCCGCACCTACACCGACCACCCACCCTTAGCCATTACGCAGGAACGGGGATGATTTCTCCCAGGCCTTTCTGGCTTTCAGCCTTTTTAAGATCTTTCATTTTCTTCGACTGGGGGAATGGGGTAGGTGCAGGCTTTCCCCCGGGGGAGAAAATCGTCGAGTTTATAACGCGTAGATAAATTTATTTATAAAAAATGCTACTGTACCTTAATTAAATATCTATTATTATTACACTTCTTAACTTTATTTATAAAATTAATAAATTCAGCGTTAAAAAAATCTGTTAGTTTATTTTCAAGCTATTTAATAAACCCGTATCACGTACCTACGTTAATATCGATAAATATTAAAGCTCAGGCTTATTTATTGACCATTTTAATAATATTTAGGTAATAAGGCTCTGTTATTTATCACGTTTACATTCTATAGCGCGAATTACTTGAATTCGAGGTTTATATTGATGACGAAAATACGAATGAAAAATAATATAAAAAAAAGAATGAAATTAAATGTACACGCGGCATAACACACCTTTATTAGAACAGGACGTCAACGATATCGAATAAAATGGAATAAAAGAAGAGAACAAAAAAAAGAAGAAAAATTCTCATAAAATGGGTAGGCGCCCCGTGTTTGAAACGGCGAACGCGGGTAAAATTTTATCACCCAAGGGATCAATTATCCGGATATGGGTATTGCTCGGGTAGAGAGAGAGAGAGAGAGAGAGAGCGAAAAAAAAAACAAAGTAAAAAGTAGAAAGAAAAAAATGCGTACGCGTAGTGTTTCCTGCTCGTCAAATTCACTCGAGTCATTTCATCCTAATTAAGGTCTCAGCCTGGGTCACGTAGGTACGTACATCGCATCGAATCGCCTCGGCCGCCACGACCCGGGATCGATTCCATCGAATGTATTATATCCACTGAAATACTACTGAATCTTTCAAAACGTCGGAAATCACATCGCTACAGGATACCGAAAGACGTCTCTCTATAGCCTCGCCGTGACATCACACCAATAATAAATACCTACACAAGGTAGAATACCCTCTATAACTGTTTCCAGGAGAAGAATAACCCACCCTGGATTGACCAATGGATTGAACGTACGAGGGGTCCTCTCCTCTTCTCTCGTCTCTTCGCTCAAACAACGTAAGAAATAATTCATCAAGATTGGATTCCCCTGAATTTTTCATCCCGCATGCGTATATATCTGACCTGGAGGAACGTTTTCTCCTCTCTTTTTCTTACCTCGCTGTTTCTTTATATGTATATATTTTTTCACCCTATTCTTTACCATCGTATAATAATTAATCTTTGAATTGTTCCGTTAGTCCTTGTACAGGATAGAAATCGAGATGAAATTGTCGTTCGAGATTCGTGAGAAAATAAGCTTCGACCCTTGTTTATTGTTCATTGCAGTATAATACGTAGCTCTGTCGCTTAGGTTGTATGATGAAAATTGTAAAATTTATTTTCATAGTATTTTTCTTGAGTTATCTGTAGTTTCGTACGAGGTAGAGAAACCGAAACCACTTCGTGGTGACTTTAATAATTCAACTCGGAGCACGCAATAACAAATGGGTGGCTACACCATTTCACGGAAATTCAACCAGTATCGATTCAATTCCTTTGAAAGACTCAGGGCCGCGTTATCGGAGCCAGGAATAGAACATTTCCACGATAAATAATGCTAGGCGAAATTGTCGAGGTAATTAATTGCGAGGATTTGTATATCACGAGAAATCTGACGTATATAGGGTAGCGAGAAACGAAGGTGAAAGAATTTTTGAAATTGAATAACTGCTGTAAGGAGGAACTCCAGGGAATGACACTTCTCGAGGAAAAGGCGAGTCGAAAATATATACGAGGACCGAAAGACAATTGATTAAAAACTTCACTTCGTATATAGATATATATTGTTGTCGGTGAACTTTTAACTGGGAAGAAAAGATTGTCCCGTTCCCTTTTTTGTCTTCCTCTCTTCTGCCTCGCGAAACTTTTACGTAACAATTTTCGTAGGTTTCGGTCGAGGGGGTAATAATTCAACATCGTGTCTCCTAATTGGCTGCTGACTGTATTCACGTTGTACTCAAACGTCCTTCCCCTAATTAATTGATAGTTGCTTGTTGGCTGTTGGATGTTTCATGTTTAGTTGAAGTTTGCTCTGAAACGTATAGGTTTCTACGATAATCCGAATTACTGCCTACAACCCTCTACGAATCAGCTATACCAAAAATCAGACAGCTCATGTCTCACAGCTCCCTGCCACGCAATCGATAAATTTCTGCTATCAGTAATCACCGTACATCCTTCATCGTGGAGCATAGCATTCAAATTTATCCTTGATTAGTGGTACGGCACACGTCAAACGAGAGAAATATGAAACGACAAATTTTTCGAGTCCAAAATTTATCCCTCTCAAATAGTTTTTTCATTTTATTTTCGGGTTTTATTAGCGAAAAGCATTTCGGATGGTAAAAAACTGCGTCATTCAAAGAAGAAAAGTCGACTTAGGTAGCTCAAAGATTTCCTCAAAGCCGGGATTTCGAGTCATCAAATCGTAGATCAGATTATACAACAGCTGAGAAAACGAGGAGAGTAATAGAACTCTTTTTTCCGACTCTCTAGTTCGTATATAAGTAATGAAAACGGAACTTGGCTCTCGTTTCCGCGTGGGTTTGAATTGATAATGGATTAACCTCACGCGAGGGATTTGGAATCAGAAATGTCACTGCTTCCGGCGGTCTCAAGACTTCAAGTTTCAGCTTCCATAAGGATTAAATTTCCTGCGAGGCAGCTACATACGAACACTGAAGGATCAGGTGAAGAGATCTTCCGAATTTTTTCTTTTATTTTTTCGTCCATTTTTAGTATAATCTAATTAATCGAATGTGAAGTTCTGTAAAACCAGAATCAACGCTGCTGCAGTCAGTGTAATTTTCGAGCTCGTGATTTTCTCCCCGCACCGCGCGGGCACACGTATAGACGCAATGAACTTTTCGAGGTGTAAAGGAGATGGTTCCGGCTTAACTTGAACGGCTTAATTTATTACGTGTACGAAAGTCGGTTAATTACCTACTCTCCCGCGTAATAGTTAGTTATATACACGCCCGTAGGTATGTACGTGCATGGTACACGCACACACATGTACTGTGCGGATCAGGTTGAACACAGGCCTAGGTATTATATTATAATGTAATAGTGGTGCAATAACAATTACGAGAAAGTAGATTATACCTAGATAACACATTTTTAGGGACTTATCTCGGTACGAATTATATCTGCGATTATACATACGCGCTTTCTCGAGACGATCGTGTAACAGCTCCCCAAATCTAACATCCGGAATACAGATCTAACGCGGAAGGAAGTCAAATTAACGGTATTGATATTGCTTATAAATATTCCGCCGATCGTATTACCTGCCCTTATGGGAAAAATATATCATTCACGTCTGCCGATAAATCATCATATTTTATTCCCACCTTTTTGGGGCGCGATAATTAATCACCATAAGCCCAATTCTCGTTCCTCTCTCCCTCCCGCGCTCCATCGTCCGATAATACGTGTCTCGTCTTTATCACTTTAGACAAAAGCTCTTCGATGAAAATGATTAACGACCATTGGAAAGACGATTTTTTCCTCCCAAATATTGAATCAATGATTGATTTTATTCGTCTTTTGATCGCGAGTCCTGCGCTAATTGAGGGACGATGGGGCTGGTCCTTCGGCTGTTTAACGTGACCGGGAAGAAGCGAGGTGAGATCTTTAGCAATTCCTGAAATACCAGCGTTAATTAACGCCTCGTATATCAAAGTGCCGGTTCAGAGAGAAGCCACGATACTAACATAACAGACATGTCCAACAGATTAGTGGCGAACAATGCATGTACAGTGTACACAGTTCGGTCAACAATCGGTGCAATACCATTCGGTCATTGTGGTTGACCAGGCAAAATTTACCACTGTTCTCTAGCCCCGGCGAGCCCACTACACGCTGTTCACTATAGAATCTAGTTATTAGCGTAGCTGAATGCTGCCCCCGTTCTCGTGGCTCGATCAAATCGCAGATGCTCATATGCTCATACTGCGGACAAAGTACGTACACAATGGAATTAGTCGAACGATATAATACGCGTGCCTATATTTCTGTAAACGGCATTACAATCACCCGGATGGATTTTGACCCGTGAACGAAAATTTTTGCGCTCCGGTTTCATGGCCGAATTTAGTTTCGATCGATTGGCGATTTTTTCGTCGCGCTGTGGAAAAGGCGGAGGAAGAAACTGGAGATGGAATTCTTCGCCTTTCCTCTTTTCATATTCTACGTACTGTGATAGTTTTGCGATAGATACGGTGAGCCGGTAATTCTATTTAATGCGAGCTTTTGATCGAAAAGCACGTTTGATAACCCGATCGCCAATAGTTGCTGGATTTCTACCATATCTATAATTAATATAACAGATACGATTTACTCGGATTTCATGAATATACACCGACGCCTTTGCGCTATCCGAATAACGTCACGCGACCATTTTTCATGGACAAATTCTCTTGATGTTATAATTTTGTACTTTTAATTGTATGATTGAGAGAATTATTGATCTCGGGGGCGGAGAGACTTGATTCTGTTGATTCCAAGGCGACTTCACCTCGTCGAAAATCCAAGAATCCGAAAAACGACTCGAAAGAAAAAAGTCCGAAGAAGTTTTCGAACGATTTGAGAATCGGCGAGACGAAGAAAGTCTGAAAATTTGAAAAGCTGACGAAAGACGTATCGCACGGAATTTTGTAATTTGACAAATCTGATCCGAATTAATGAAGCGAAAATAATAGTAGCGTTGATGTCTAGTTTTGAAAGTCTAGCTAATCAGGTGAACGTTGAAAGACTATGAGACTCTGTTTAAGATTTAAATTGTTTCGGGATTAGCATAAGAAAGAAATAAATCTAAAGCAATGGTTTGTTTGTTAGTTTGATTTTTAGTTCTCAGTTTTATAATCCGAGTGGGAAAATGCAAATTCTTGTTACTTGATGAAGAAGCAAATAACGTAAATGATTACACGTAACATCTTAGTTAGAATTTCACTGGTGTACATAATAACGTGGCGAGCCGAGGCTCGTGCCGCGAGATGATAATCTGCCTCGAACAAAGGCGTTCGGAATAATTCCTTTTTGAATTTGGTGAAAGCGTGTAGGTACTCAAACATACATACGGAGAATAGACCATAACGAGTATATGGCCGTTGAGACTTAATATGTTATAAGGTTTTCGGTTCTCCGCCAAATATTTGCCGCGCGGTTTGCCAGTTGGATTTACCTTGGCCCACCGCGATTCGAAAAGGATGTTCACAGAGGTTGACCGCTGCGCGCGATTAGCCCAGTTTACGGCTTGGATTTAGCAACGCGAATTAGACTCTCGCCCATTTCTCACATTGCCGAAGAATTTTCAGTTCCGTATTCAGCCGTGATTTTTTATTAATTAACGACAGCCACGAGACTCTAATTAACCTCGGGCTCGTACGCGCCTCTATACAAACATGCATTCGTACTCGGTATAATTATTGCGACTCGAAGGACCGCGAGAAGACTCGAATAACCGCAAATATTTGATCACGCGATCGCGTCGAGCTGTATCAATAAACCTTGACACTTTGGGTAAAAAATTTATCGTGAAAGCGTTAAAATCCATTTTATTGCAGAAAAATTGAATCTCTTATTACACCCGATGTCGAAGGCGAGGTAAGACACGCCTCGCACGATACGACAGCACGTATAGGCATTAATTTCGCAATATATTAACGTGCGTTAATTAATTGGTAATTATAGCCGGGAAAATTAGCTCGCACGCATCTTTTAAAATAGTTATTCGCGACGCGATATGATATTATCCCACGCATCTCTTCACTCTTCAGAGCTATACAAGCATAAGAATAAAGTGTGCGCGATCTACCTGGCTGAAAAATGATGTAACAATAAACATAAGCAACGATCAAGAGAACCGGCGAACCTCTAGCCCCGTACTGCCTCAGCTTTCTCTGTTATTCACACAAAGATACGTGTGATTTATATACGAGTAGAGTCGTACACCGAGAAGAGCCCGGGAGACGTCTGTTCGTTTCCTCCAAAATCGTTGCGGAGAACAATAGGAAATAAAGATAGAGTTTTCCGCGCGACGCTCTCCGTGCGAACTAGAACCCTCCACCTGACTTATTATTCTCCTACTTCTTTCCGATTCTCCCATCTCCCCGACTCCTTCGCCCAATCTAAGGTAAGCTGGCTAAACGAGTAGCCGAGCATGCCATGAGGACAAGGAATAGCGTAGGGAGGCATCGTTCAAGTAACCCCCAGCCTGAGAGTATATATAGTTGGGAAAGTTTTTTACTAGGCACATTCGAGCTTTCGCATCGTGTCGCAGAAATCAACTATTTTACTGCGTATTGTTAATTTGGCGAATTTTAATTATCATGGAATTAACTGTGCTTCAGGTAAATTTACACAAATATCACATACGTCGACGAGGGTGATGATATAGTGACTCAAGTGAATCGTACATTGACTAGTATGGAGCGTTTTTGTCGCGGTGTATCGGTCGTCTTCCATTCGATTGAAACTATTCGCATTTGTACAATTTTTCAATCATTTATTATTTGGTAATTTTCGAGAAAGGAAGACTCGGTCTTCGAGTGAGTGTCGAAGAATGACGTTTGAGAAAAATGCACTGAGTGCATAACTGCCAAAAAGTGTAGTCGGCAGGATAACTGAAAAACGATTTGTAACAATCTTGTTGTTAAATTGCTCCGAAATCCAGTTTGTAAATCTTCTTTCTTGGCATATTCCTTCGACCTAAAACTGCGGGTAGTTCAATACGAAGACGAGGGTGTCATGAAATTGGGCCGTAAATTCCATAGTTCCCAAATTCTAACGTCGATCTGAAATTTTGAAGAAAAAATCCTCTAGTCTTGAAAAACTGACTAAGGGTTGATAAAATCGATTCATGTTGTTATACTTGGAGATCCCTGCGACAAGAGGGGTATGGGCAGTACAGATTTGAGATTGATGACGAATCGGGTATACATATAGGATTCTATTGAGGTTTAGCGGGAGTTACGAGGTGGAAGCCAAGCTCCTGTTCCCTTCCCTTTCCTTCGCTTCCCTTCTCGACCCTTCTATGGATCCCCATATAGTATGGATAGACCGAGTCAATTGTACGGCGGGGCACAATGTAGCTACGAAATCCCTCAGATTATTATGGACTTTGTAATAGGTAATTAGGGATACACGTGGTAACCGTTGTAGGGATTATGCAGCTGATATAACCACCTGCACACACCGCCAGCCTCTCATACTTCGATCACGATCATATCCACGCATGTGGATGAAAATCGTGTCCAGGTTTATACCCGCGCTGTTACACAACGGAATAATTTTTATTAGAGGTAGATTTCCAGGAATATAATTACATCCGAAATCGTATCACTGTCTAGCTCGACAATTATTGACTGAAATAATTAACCTTCTGTCACAAACAGGGATTTTTGTTTACCCCGGTTCAATTTTCGGATATTAAAAGCTCATCGATTTCGCTCTTACTATACGGTCGCGTTCTCTATATGACCCCAAATGCGTATAATGAACGGATGTTATATATTAACGAATTAGCGAGGACCCCGCCGCGTTGTTTTAGTCACAGTTGACAGCTGACATTAATCCGAAAGCTGAAGGAGAGTCGGTTTCGTTAATAATACGTCAACATAGCGTGTGCAGTACCCACTATCCTATAACGGACATTCTCACCGTGTCAATTTCAACTAATACTGTATCAATCACGATAGCGATAATAATAACGATTATTATCACCGTATCATGCCCACCAGTCAAATTCCAACCGAAATCAATCCCGTCTAATAACGCCCAATTCTTACGAAACGAAGAAACCCAACCGCAGAAACGGGTTACAAAATCCCATGCCTTGTTACACCGAGTCTATATCCCATCAAAGAATCAGCCTGAGAAATAAATAAATGAATCCGTCGATTTTAAGATAATTGTTGATAATTAATCATCATTATTCCCAGGTTATCTTAGCCTTCGCTGTAGGCGCTGGTCTCGTATATTGCGAGCCGCCTTTAAGCAGCCAGTACGGTGTGCCAGGAAATTTTGGGAACAATGGGAATCACGGAGATGTCAATAACGGGGGAAATTCCGGCTCCTCGGGAACCGTGACGAACAGTTATGGCGCACCATTGACCACCGGACACGATGCGCATCAAGATTACATCGACAGTCAGGTGTGTAGATTTTTTCAGTGATTGGAAGCGACGCCTAGATTCTGTGAGCGAGATAGAATTTCGTTTTATCGCCGTGCATTAGCGTCTGAAACAAGGCGCATCGTGGGTATAGCTTTTGCAGTAAAAACTGATGTAATCGCGGGGGTAGTTTCAGGCCGCATATCGTGCCGCGGAAAAAAGTTGCACAGAATTGCAATCTAGCGCATGTATACAGAGATTTTTGCGTAATAGTTAACATTTAGATTTCCCGTAACGATTTCCAAAGCGTAATAGAGGCGATAAATGTTTTGTCGCGCGTCTAATTCTCTCAGCTTTTGTCCCTGTGTCACGACGTTGCATAAAGCCGTAACCCTACAGCTCGACACCGTGAGATAAAAAGGTTTTACGACTCGCCCGGAAGCGATGAATTACTACTTCGAAGATCGTTCTCTCCGGGAATAACTACGTTGTCGGATCGGGAGGTATTCCGTTCTAAAACCACGGCATTGATACAATTCGAGCCGAAAAATCTCCTCGTATAATTCAATCATCATTTTATTGGACAGTTTACTTTTGTCTTCATTCTTTTTACTTGCGCAATGCCGGTGTTAGATTACGTATGAAATGGAACCTTCGACGACGCGACGCTGCGGGAGGTGACAAACAATAAAAAATAAACCTCAGCTAATGATAGTACCTAGACAAATATCAAAGCGGATAGACGTAAGAGGCGAGTGACATCGGGCGTAACACAAAGGTGGAGGACGATATTTCGAAATCCAACACGCTCCCAGCTCTATTACGAGATCGCAGCTAGTTTCGTATCCGTAACTCTTTCGCACCAAGCATCCGCGTTGGATAAAGTGCGAATAATTTCTGTGCCAAATTTCTGATCGTTTTATTTTTTGCTCTTCAATTTTTAGCCAAAATCTTACGAATTTGGATACGCGGTAAAAGACGCAGCGTCTGGGAACGACTTCGGACGTCGCGAGACCAGCGACGGCGACACTGTTCGCGGGGAATACAGAGTCCAGCTTCCGGACGGACGGACCCAAATCGTGACTTACACCGCCGATTGGAGAACCGGATTTCACGCCGATGTTAGATACGAGGGGACAGCCTCGTATCCCGATCAATATACCAACAATAACAACAACAATAATGGATATAACAACGGAGGAGCTGGATACAATGCTCCGAATGTGAACAGCCTCGACGCCGGATATAATAACGGCGGTGAGTTAAGGATCGAAAAAAACTTATTCGGCGTAATTTTTATAGCTAATTAGGTTTCCTTTTCCAAGCGTGAACTTTCTTTGCGAATATTGTTGAAAATAATTTCAGGAAACAACGGAGGATACAACAATTACAATGGGAACAGCGGGAATTATAATTCCGGATTTAACAGCAATAATAACAACAATTATGACGCTGGTAATAATTATAACAGCAACCATAACTACGGCTCGAATTCATTAGACGGAGGATACAACAACTACGCTGGATATTCGAGCAACTCGTTCGGATCTAAGGCGCCAGTATCGTCCTACGGAACGCCAGCTTTTCGCTAACCATACTTCATAATCGGTCTAATTATTGCTTGTGAATAATTGACGAAAATTAATTTAAACTTAGGATTATAAGGCGATTTTTAATGCGTACAAACAATTTTTCTATACCTTTTGTAATAAAAATTTGAGAAAATCCAATTCTCACGCTGTTTTTCTTCCACGCAATATCGTTATTCCCGATACCCGATGCTCGGACTACTCGGATATATGTAGATAATTAATTATACTAAGATATTATTAGCCAGAAGTTCGAGCGAGATATTCCCACGCAGGTCTTGTAAGGCGCGAAATGATCATGCGATACACGTACGTGGATATTCTTTATTCATGTAGGTAAGGTAGATGTAACATATGTGAGCAAACGTTACGAAGTAAGTCTGCAGTAAGTACGATACTTTTTTCCAGCCCCGTGTCAGAAGCTATGTAACGTCGGGGAAAGTGGGTATATTTCGTCGGCTGCATTCAGCGTGTGGGAGTATAATGGGTATAGGTACATTATACCTACGAAGCTGAAAGATGTATTCGCATAATAAATTGCAGAGAGAGAAAGATGGGGAAAGGGAGGGAAGAGTAAAACGACGCGGTCAACAAATTACCTTTGTTTAGTTATTACGTTAGAGACAAAGATGAGACGGTAAGAATCCAGCTGTCTCACGGGCGCATTTATTTCAGGACAGTTTAGTATACCCCAACTAAAGATTTTTCCTCGCAAATCCGAAGACATATTACCCACCACGGAGTTTTTCTTTGATTCGATAATTTCCGACGAAGATCTCTGGAGCATTAGACCATGACTCGGACTCTTCTCTTCCTTGGTTATATAGGCATCCTATAAGCAAAAATACGCTACGTGAGGCTATATTTCGCAAGAGTTTTTCCGGTCAAATTATACGGGGGATTAAAGACAGGGAGAATTCCATAAAATCGAGGATCGGCGTACGTAGTTCAGCTGCAGGTAAGACTAGAGGATGGAATAGATAGAGTTGAAGTCAGGGAAAATAAATTTACAACTCACAAGTCTAACCAGAGGGTTTACGTTCTGGAAAGTTCTGTTTACAACTTGTTAGTGCATTCGGTAAAGAGTTCTTTCCCTGTTGCGGTCCGAATCTCAGTTAGATAAATAAGTTCAGTTTTTTTTTTTTATTTTACGACAGAGATTTCAGAGCTAGCTGCGAACGAAAAAGAACTCGGAATAGAAAGGGAGGAAAAATAGATTTTCTTTTTTTTTTGTAAAGTGGGGGTGCAGATAAGAAAGTATCTCTCGGTGCAGCAAAAGGCTTCGCCTGTGTATAGTACGGAGTAAAATGCATCTACCTACGTTAAGAATTCTGACAGCGTTGAGGAAATATAAATTGTCTAGAGTTCTGTTGCAATAGAACGAACGTTAGCGCATCAACAGCGAAGAAAAGCCCTACCTAGTTCTTCATTGTCACGTAGACGTTCCTATCGCAATTTCAATTAGAGATCATATCATTTCCTGCAACCGTCAAAGGTAACGCTTGGGATAATTAAAGTGGAATAGTAATTCCGGCACGTAGCTCGCACGAATAATTTGTTAATGAATGAAATAATCTCCTCCTGCAGCGTATACCCTGGTATACGTGTATAATACACCCAGCATAATAGATATGCACGGAATGAATGGTTCAAATTTCGAAAAGTCTGACAAAAAAGGGAAAAAAATTTTCAGTTTTTTGAACCATAGAAAAAAAAATAAATAAAAATTTGTATATACGGAACGTAGATCGGTTTCAGGAAATATTAAGCCTCTCGCTATCTCGCTTATACTTATGCAAATTTCGAATATGAATCGATTAGAGACGTAAAAAAGTGTGGAGAAAGTTAAAGAGATTAATGCTTGGTATGTAAATTACGCAATGGTATACCGTACATACATGCATATATATATAACCATCTTTTAACATAGTTAAGACTAATTGTATGTAAAACGTGGCTTGCAAGCACTAGTACCAAGTCGCTGCACCGTGGCACGTATTACAGTTATAACAAAATTTCTAGAACAATGTTGTAAACGGCTGTGTTATCACCTGTTACATCCAGGTCATTATTTCGCCTCCGTAAGTTCGTCGAGTAATAAAGTTTGTTGAAAATTTTAACGAACAGGTAAATCGAGGGGGAATAAGCTGCACTGGTTCTTGAATTTGTAGAAATTTTTCTAACCATCTTTTACTAGTAATTTGTGGATAAATTCGATCCGCGCAAGATGCAGATGGGGATGAAGCGAAGCTCTTTCTTAAACCGTGACCTGAGGGCTGGGGTTACATCTGTTGCTGATCGAGTTGTCATTGAGTTTCACTTAGTCCTCGTCTCAATCCGGCATCTGGAATTCTTACAGTTTAAACTGAAAAGAGAAAAATCCTGGCTACATATAGAACCGTAGCATATAGTGTATCCCGGAGGAAAATGGGCGGAATAAATTCCGCGATGAAAAGCGGATACAGCTGCTGTTTAGGAATTGGAAAAATAATCTGTGTAACCCTCGCGTATCCGATATCATAAGTCATAAATTATTCGACTTCGTAACGTGAGTCTAAGAAGATATGATTCTTCGTCTGAAAAAATTCTCCGCCTAACATATCCCTCTAATTAATCATCATTCCGTGTATTAAACGTTGCTAATTGCGAGTACTGAAAGCTTAGCAATCAGCATCACTTCATAGTGAAATAATTTCATCCAACGCATATTTCTCTCCGTGATTCTATCCATCGATCACTTTCCAGAGCTATACTCTGCCCACTTGAAAATCTAGGATTAACGTTTTCGCGTAATTAGAGGATGATCCCCGTTCGTTGTTAGCGGAGGCTGGTTCGCTATCGACAAAATTGATCCCCCCATCACCCACGCAACAATTTTCCAAATGGATTTCTAGCCCGAACTGTTTATTCTTCGATACTGATCGAAAGACCATTCACCCGTTCGATTCTAACACAGAGATCTGTGCTATACAGAAATCAATTAACAGCTAAGACCTCCATTGTCAGATATCAATTCTTCGAGATGATTAGAGCAAGGCAAGATAGGTACGAATAGCAGAGGAAATTCTTGGCGCTAATTTTCATCTGAAACACCAGCAGGACGGTGTGAATAGCCACGGTGTACGTACATGCGTGTGTGTGTTCCTACGTGTGTGAAATCGTGGTGGGAAACTGCACACGGCTGATTACTAATTGTATGCATAGCTTGAACCGTACAAATCCCGGTATTCATATGTTTGATGAAATTTCCAAATTTCATTAAACATACAAACAAGCGAAATTCGAAACGCCACACGCTCAATGAGCTGGCTAATTATCACGCCTATATTATATCGTGGGAGAAACGATGCTTAATTGAAAGAAAAAGTAAAGTAAAAATGAAGAAAAGAAAAGAAAAACTGTGCGCAATACGATCCGAGATGCGTTACGGCGCAACGTCATGGCACAGCGAAATGACATTATTGTTAAGCGATAAAATAAGAGCCAAGTCATAAACCGTCAAACGAAAGGAAAAGTAGGGTAAATATTCTCAAGACAGCTCTAAGGCCGTTCGCATAGACGAATACGTAATACATACACTAACAATTTAAGACGAGTGTGTATAGTAAGAGGGAAACAGATCGGCCAGATGACCTGAGCAGCTCACAATTCCGTGCAGCGTAAGCAAATTGCGAAGCAAAGGATCTTCAGGCATGGAGATACACCTCGTGTTCCAAGGTGTGGGTGCAGGTATTTATACTTACACACATGAACGTTCGTTTTTTTCTTCGCCATTAATTACGTTATATGAAAAAGGCAGACGCTATTGTTTCCAATAAATTTTCCATCTTATTGCTTGAGGAAGAATGACGAGTTTCCATTTTTCTTTTTTTTTTTCGACGAGGGAAAAATCGGTTAACAATTGATCGAACAGAGTATCTTATGGACTTCCGTTATTAGCACAGAGTAACGCAAGATTCTATCCATCTCTTTCTTTCTCTCTTGATCGAGAATCATTTTCGCAATGTTGTAGCTGCAGCAGGAAAGTATATGTAGTTACATGGATATAAGACCCTAAAGAGTATCGTGGGTCAATCCGATATATTATCGTAATCATTATTATTCCCGGATCGGTACTCGTTGCGTAATCATTACTAAGAGGCATATAGCAAGGATGGGATGCGATGCTATCATCTCTCGGCAACTAGAGCGTGAAGTGGTATTTCGAGTTCGGATTGTGTATTCTGAACCATTATCATAAACGTATTTTAAATATCGTCATAATTGTTATTAGTCGTCGTAACAATCGGCTAATTATACCTTCATACAAATTTACAATTGTATTCCAGCCAGCGGTCGAGTCTTTGCGCCATACCTGTAATAGAAGAATTGAATAAACGGAGGAAATCGATCTATACGCTCGCATTTGCGGTGATTATTTTCCAGGAAAAATAACTAGGAACGCTCATTTTAGATAAATTTAGAGAGGCGTAAGTGTACACAGCATCGCGGCAACATTTCAGACCTCTCCCTTCCAGTTCGTCCTTGTGGATTAAGATCGGGGTGGAATGACGCGGATCTAATCTTGAGAATTCAAACCGGCTATCCAGAGCAGAGAAAACGTTGCGTAAACCGTTAATCATCGAGCTTGACATTTTAATGGTAGATCTCTTCCAAGGATCCCTTTTTTTTTGTTACCAGCAACACGTTGATATTCGTTTCATTAATGTATCGTCTTGCCTTCACAGTCGGCAGTCGAACTCGTCGATGTGAATTAATTGCGATTTTCAGACACCTTTTTGCATCGCGAATGAGAATGCTTTCCAATCGTTGGTTGATTTGAAAATCGAGCTAGAAATAAATGAATACAAAATATACAGCCGGGGAGAGAATCTCCCCTTTCTTTTCTTCTCCTTGTTAAGGGATGACGTAAATTCAACCTGATCCTTTTACCGGACCTTATATCGACTCCCCAACGACCTGCACCCTGAGCCTTAAGATTTTCCGAGACTCGGAGGTTTGCCCGGAGGCAACGAGGTGTACAATTTACTTTCCGTCTCCAAAGCCTTTGCCACGGTGAACACGCCTTACAATGCCTCTTACGCTCAGACCGCAATAAGTTATGCGGAGCTAATTACAATTAGCCATACCCCCGCAACTAATTAGTAACATAGTAGGTACGAGGCTAATTGCCGAGAGCTATGCACGAATCTGTTAATTCGTATGAATCCACCTCGCCGGATTGGCCGAGGAGAATGTTTCCTCATTTACTCTTTCGCCGGGTTTTCGTTTTTTGTTTCGTTTCTCGATCGAGATCTGAGACACACGTCTTCGTCTGGGCTATAACTTTCCTAAATTTCATCTTCGTGAGATTATACATAGTTTTAAGTATTTAAATACGAGAACCAGTTGCAGCTGGGTACATCTAGACGTAAGAGAAACTGAACAATTATATGAACTCTGGTCCCTGTTGCACAGACTGTTATTTCTCACGTTAAAATGGATAAAGATGTACGTAGAATTGAACACATAGTCTGGGGAAGAGGTCTCCCATTTTTATACCTTCGGGCTGAAAGACAAGCCGCGATTTCTGTGTACGAGAATTATCCCAGAGTATCACGAGGCTCTAGAATTGAACGAAAATTTGAAACGATAATCAAATCCGATCGTGTCGACGTATCGTATCGCACAGAAACGAAATAGGCTTTAAACAGAAATCTAGAATTACCATATCGGTGTAATAAAAAAACTTGATATCGGATGAAACTCTCGCAATCTTCTCGATTTCTTTGATTTCTTCGAAAGCCAACTGAACTGTGCGAAAATGTAATTCAATTTCACGTTCACAGGTATCACTACAGTATATAGATCATGATGTCCTTAGGCATCTTCACGCGAGATAGACTTTCATTGAAATAAACTCGTTAGAATGACGTCAACTTTGCGTTATATTCTATTGTTGGGAAACTTTACGTACCTTTCCCGAGGGCATACTCCTATAGGTATATACGGTACACGTTATGTACAGTGCCTACCTCGACTGATCCATGTTGCAGAAACAAATTGACGCACATTACACTCCTCCCTAAACGATCTTCTCAAACTTAATGTGGTTGAAACAATTCGAGCCAATTGCCTACGGCGTTAAATTATCGTTGTGTATACTGAGCAGAGGGCCTTGCCGAAGGTCTTATTGGCTCGGATGATAAATCTGTACGAAGATCCTGGGCATTGGTTTTGATTTATTGGCAATAATCGTCGAATTTCCGGCCCCGAAAGTCTCCCGATCCTCCGCAGGCGTGCAATTTTAAATCGTCAAATGATGGGTTTTAGAAATGCGTGTATGAATGACTATTCAGCTTACAGCAGATTACGGTGTGGGTTCAGAGATTCTATGACGAGATAAATAGACGTGCCTGAAGCTGAGTTGGTAATTCTACAGATTCAAAACGATATGCAGATGTAATATGTAGGTAAAGCGACGCATATGAGGAGAGAAACTGCGGGGCGTGTAACTGGTAACAAAAGTTTCATTCAGTACGGCGACTTGGGTAGGGGATGAAAAAGAGGGTGAAAGGAGTGAAAGAGTCAAAGTAATAGGGGGAAGGGGGAATTGTACTTTGTCACTGTCTCGGTGAAGCGTTAACTTTTAACATTTCATTTTCGATGTAATTAAGAAAGTTATCCGATAAAACATAAACCAAACCCAAACCAAACTAAACTGAACTAAATGAAACGAAACGAAACGAAAGACTTTCGCCGGAGGCAAATTCTGGGTGACAAACAATTAAATTACAAAAACACACCTTGATGAAGATTCTTTATTATGAAATTGTATAACGCCTCTACTTTTTGTCAGCCCAGTATCGCACGGGGTGTAGAATTCCGAACGAAATTATCAGTTTACTCAAATTATACAGTTGGCGAAAAAAAAGAGCGGAGCAAAGTTCTTTACATAAATTCGTAGCAAGTTATTGGGTAGAAGATATCTTCGGTCGTAATGGATGAATATAAAGAACGAGGAAAATTCACCTGACTAAGGTATGAAATAAAAGAAATTTAACAAGCCTGACAAGTTTTATTTTTACAACGTCATGAAATTCAAAGAGCTTAATTAAGCTTAGTTAGCAACTCGTGGTTTGACCATAAAGTTGTGGCTGTATAGAAAGAGCGAGAGAGAGAGGGAGACGGAACCCCGTAAATATAAGCAGGAGTCGTATTTAATATTTTCCAACTTTTTCCACTTTATTAAGCATTTTTTGATACTCTTTGAATGAAGGTACGAAGCGTTTTAGCAATTACTAGATGACTCAGTGGTTGAAATATTCTCCAATTAATTCAAGTTCGCGATTATAAAGGTCAAGATATAATCTCTTTCAGCGACTGAAAACCGCCCGCGAAAACTCGATTCGTACGCCTAGTTTACCTCCAATGATCCCAGGTGTAAAATTACCGACAATTACGCAATTCATGCTCTGCAAAACGGGGCTGCGTAATTGGAGGCACAAATAATAACAAGGTCGTTGGCATTTCGCCTCATGCCCTGCACAGCTCGAAATCCTTTGTTATTTATTCATTTTTATGCGTACGCTCTTTTTTGCTCCATATTTTACCACATTCACCGGCTTTACTCCATGATCAAAAAAAAAAAAGAAGTATTTCGTTATATTTGACTCTTTGAGCCAAAGTACGGCGGCATGCATGACCATAATTCGGTGCAGTTTCTTTCCAAAACGTATCCGAAATGTGCAACGGATAATTTTAAATCACGTAGCCTTACTTCATACGATTTGAACATCGCTCTAAAAAATGCAACGGGGAAAGTCGTACAACTGCAGTTACTCCTACGTGCAGACAAGAATTAAACGAAGAAACGTGTTGAGGTAATGAATGTTATCTTTGAACCGAAATTCGAGTCCCAAAGTAAATCGTTTTTCCCGTTCATTCAAACCCGCTTCGTCTTTGTTTGAAGAGAATCGATAATATCTACGAGAGGGAGGTGAGCAGTTCATAACTCTTTGACTAAATTAATTAAGAGGGCTTCTATCCGTAGCGTAATTGACGCAGAAACCCATCGGCAGGTTCCTGGGCCAAGTTCTACTCGCTGTTGAATCTGAGTTTATAAGTGATCCCGGTAGTATAACGCGAAAGTTCGGAATCCTAAGTGTAACGCGATTGATTTGTAATCTCGGCTCAATATTCGTCCAACTAACGTGAGTAAAATAAGTTCGATAACCCGCCGAGGACCTGATTTCTCCGCGTGCCTCACGAGATCGTTTTCATTAGCGGTTAAATCGCTCGCATACTCGCTAAGTATAAGCGTGTGAAAAAATGCATGAAATTACAGTGAGATAAGCAGGCGAATTTATTGCACTTACGCTCGTCTTATTTCAACCTGGTATAAAGATACAGTGAAGGGAAGAAGATGCAAGAGCCGGCGGTACGTACGTAGCCGTATGACCGGCTGATCCCTCCGCGCGCATGATGCTTAAACTGTAACAAAGAATCGGACAGGTATATAAGCCGGGCGTTGGATCATCTTCCCAGTTCACCTGGACTCTTCGTTCACAAAGCAATATGAACCGACTCATTCAGGTAAGTAGTGAAATCATCGCCGATCATATTCCGGTATTCAAAGTCCGAGAACTGAAGAGGCTTTCATTCCCTCTTATCAAAGAGTTCGAAACGGTAATTCACACCGTGACATTTTACAAACGTCACATACCCCGGTGGGTTCACCAAGACGCGATGCAGCGTCGCTGTCATTATCTCCGAACAATAATACACTCCGGTGCAACAGCGAAGTGCGAAACAATTCCGCGTGGTATAACAATGCGGGGAATTATCTCTTTTTCCATTTATACGGGGTAAATTATACCACCTGTAGATCCCGCTTGCAATCAGTAAATGGATATGAATTAACCGCGAAGGTAACTCCGTTGTGAAATTTTTCCATCCCTTACAGAACACGGGGTTGCTATTCGCCCTGGGGTGTCTAGGGGGTTCCGTACTCGGCGGGCTTTTGCCAGGTGGTGTAAACGGCGGCGGTGGATATCAGTACAACAGACCTGGAGGTTTCGGTGGCAACAGTTTTGGAGGAAGTGGGAGCGGAAGTGGAAGTGGAAGTGGAAACGGAAGACCCTCACCTGCCTACGGAGTGCCTGGATTCGGGGGTGGATTTGGTACCCAAGGAATAAACGGAGGCGGTTTCGCCGGAGGATTTGGGGGACCAGGTAGCGGTGCCGGAGGATTTGGCGGAAGACCATCACAGAATTATGGTGCAGCAGGATTTGGAGGAAACGGGGGTTTCCAGGGCGGTAATAACGCCGGTGGATATCAAGGAGGAACTGGGAACGGCGGCTACAATTACAACGGCGATAACGGCAGGGTAAATCCGACGAGAAACAAACTTTGAGAAAGATTCTTTCCTCGCTCTAATGTTGCTTTGGCTAGACCGTGGAGCTCACAGAGCTGTTTAATTCGACGATTATTAACGAGAGAATATATGTATATGGATATATACGATTCGCGAATAATTTTTCAACCCTTTTATTCACCCCGTGTCGAGTACCCGGTCGAGTATCGACAAAAGGGTAGTAAAGGCTTATATCCATAAGCGGTGAGATTGGTTGCAGAGTATATGCAAATTCGGAATTACCATTTTTAAAACTTTCCTTACCCGCGATGCAGGTCGTCGGGGTTGGCTAGAATTTAATTACGCAACGTCGGGGTAGTCGTTCGCCGTGTAAATCTAAAGACATTGCATAAAAAAAGGAAAAAGGAAGGAAACGGAAAGAAGGGGTGAAAGAGAATAAAGACAGAGAATTCGACGGGAGAATTGCCGATTAATTGATAATTTTTCTTTCTCTTTTTGCTTCTCATTCTCAGCCGAGACCCTACAGCTTCCAATACGAAGTCCGGGATCCGCCAAGTGGCAATGATTACGGTCAGCAAGAAAGCAGCGACGGAAATACCGTCCGTGGTGAGTACAGAGTCCTCCTGCCAGATTCCAGGACTCAAATCGTGAGATACACAGCCGATGATTCAACCGGATATAATGCGGATGTTCAGTACGAGGGTCAGGCTCAGTTCCCTCAGGGTGGTGGAAACGGAGGTTATAATCAAGCTGGTGGAAATTACCAGGGAGGATTTGCCGGGAACGGGGGAGGATATCGTGGAGGTAATATTAAATTTTCTTCATTTAGTTTATACATTTTGTTTATTCGTTTAATATTCCACCACATATTTTATTTTATTTAATTTTTTTACTTCCTACCTATGAGCATAAATTATTGCCAAGTTTTAATACACGAACGCACATTTACGCATATATACCCGAACGTGACAAAATTGCGTTCCTATTTAGTCCGCCAACCTATTTACGTATACGAAAACGCAGCCAGTATAATTACGCCTGTATTTTATACCGGTTGTAAAATATTTCGTTTACGGTCACAGGTGGCAGTGGAAGTGGAAGTGGAAGTGGGAGCGGAAGCGGAAGTGGAAGTGGATTCGGCGGTAGCACCAACCAATATTTGCCACCAGGTGTTGATTATGGCAAATAATTACCGTCTATATAATACATTACGAAACTCAAAACTATTCTTACACCTTCGCAATTTCTTAGCACTATGATATTTCTCTATCGCTATACATACATATATATATATACCTACACTATACCCTTGCAGGTATCCGTTTTTCATTCTCTTTTGTGCATAATCCATATATCTTTACATTTAATTCAATTTAATCGCGGTAGGTTTACACAATATATGGTTTGGCCAGTTATGAACAAATAACGAACACATGTATTCGTAGTTATAGGTGAACTCTACTACCACTAGCCAAAATTAACTTCATTCGTTATTTCATTATCCTAACAAATACTACGTGATAAACTAATTGACGTTCGCGTGTCTCGCACACGCAGATATGTGTATCTACTTGTAATATGAATATTGTAAAAGTATATAAAACGATTATAATGTATAAATACGTAATATATACCTATATATATTTTATATTGTACGTGAATTTTGTAAACGATTATTTATAACCGAATGCTTTTATCATAATAAATGAATCTGATGGAACAACGTCGAGGATTTGTTAGCGGAAGTTTTCCCAACCCTTATTAAATACCGTTCGTTATTCTGTGTCGAGTTTGAATAGTTATTACCTAGACAGAGAAAATGTTTAAAAATGTAAAACTTCTTTCCAGGACGCTGCGGTCTTCTTTGTCGTCGCTCTTCTCTTAGCTATTCGACATCGACATCGACATCCACTACCACTTCCACTTCTCATCGTCCTCCACCCTTTACTGTACTTCCGGTACCCGCCGAGCATCCGTGAACAAGCAATTGTTTTCATATCGCGGTGTTTTCTTTCAGCCGGAAATTGCCGCGCGCTTTCATTTCCTTGGTAGATAGGTACGTACTTGAAGCTGCTTACTTGTTTCATATAATAAAAATGAAAATTGACAAAGACTGGGCAAAAATGAAGAATGAACGCAGAAAGAGACAAGAAGAAACAAAGAAAATGAGAAAAGGTAAATGAAGATCGGACCTAATTTCGAACAAGGTATTGTAGAAGATTGAAGATTTTTCTCAATTCGTCAAGTCGCACACGGATTAAAAATCGTTCAAACTCGAAACTCCCCAACCTCAATCGCGTTTACTTTCACAGTTGAATTCGCGTTGCACAAAAGATTCTGACTAGTTAGGTACGACTACAGATCATCTCAAGAATACGAGAAATGGAGCTAATCGTTATCGATATACGATATACTCAATGGAATTAAAACTTTATAATGAGACTCTCGAGCCCGATTTACCAGTTAACAAAAGCACGGATGAAAATTCTGCATAATATATATTTCCTTTTTTTTTCGGCAAGAATAATCGTCAGGTGCGACGATGTCGTTATTTCATAATTCATGATTCTCATTAGCCATTCGCGTTCTATCAATCTCTCTCGTTAATGAATCGTGATAAAACGGTCAGTTGATCATTATAATTAATACTTCATCTCGCGGAGGTATGAGCTCGTTAAAAACTTACATAACTCGAGATCATCCTTCGTATCGGATCGTTTAAAGCCCCCAGATCATATATTTCGAATGATTGATGTTCGGTGAACAAATATGCAGAAAGAAAAGAGAAGAAAAAAAGATGCCAATAATAACTTCAAAGTTTATTCATACGGGAAGAATATCTTAGCAGTTTACTCTGCGTATAAAGGCTTTATGAAACAAAGAAGGGAATTGCATACGTGAAGATACAAGCCATAGATCGATTAGAATTTAAACGAGGAAATACCCATTTCATTCTCGTATACGCGGGTAAATTGACTTCCAAAGAGTTTTACTGCTGGTGAAAGCGAAGGGTTAAAGGCGGGCTGCTTTACCCATCTGTATACATGTATAGCCTGACACACAAGCCTATGCTACGTATCTATACATCTTTTCTACACGTAGAAATTTTCTCGAGTTGTATATACATACGCGTGTAGATGTGCCTATCTACCCACATTATCGCGTGGGATTAGGGTCATGCGATAAGGGTTGAAAGAGGGAGCTTTGGCAAGCTTATATCTGCTAATGAAATACTTTTTGGCGTTTTAAATGTACGTACCTTAAATTAAGGCCTAAAGCTTCAGGCCTGTCCCCCCAAGAGGAAGACTAATTCCAATTTATGTCCGAAAACATCAACCGGCGTGAATCGAGAATCGAGAATCTGAACTATACCGAGACCCACTTAGAACGCGAGCAATTAATTAACAACATGCGCTCATTAGAGTAGGTATCGCTAGATGAGAGAGAGTTTTCGTTCAAAAAAATTGACCAATTTATCATTTACAGGTAAAAATCGAGGACTCCAGATCCACCGAATCTTTCGAAAGTTTCTTCTGGTCGTAAATTTTCGGCGAACTGATTGAAAGGCGAAGAAACTAGGATTGAAAAAGACATAACGATGGGATAGACACCTAGGTATGTAAAGTATTTCCATCGACGTATGGCACTCGAATAATATAAATCTGTAATCATTCTCTCCGGTACTCTAGAGATTTTCTCGAAATTTACTGCGAATAAGGTTGAGAAGAAAAACTTGGAAGCAAAGTAACAAATGGAGCTGCGGAGCGGTAGCGGGGTAGATTCCCCGGGGAATAAATAACGAGCCTGAATCTACAGCAATACAGAACTGTAGCCGATAAAGCACCCGGGAATCACGGGAATAATCAAGTCAAGGCTTTCCCTCGCGACCTGTAGATGCAGTTTTTGCTTTACCCCATTTATTACTTCTTATAGGTACTTACATCCTGCGGGATGAATGGAACAACTCATTGCAGCTCTCCGACCTTTCGTATACGTAATAGGAAAAAAAGTCCGAAAAAATACACCCTTAGCCACGATATATACGTATACATATATATTTGCTGTATTAATTCGTGTAAATATGTGATCGTATTCCCCCATGAAAATAGAGAGAGAAATCCACCATCGGCGACACGTAACGACACGGTGTATCAAATGTTCCTAATTTGTCAGAAACGTGCGATAAGCCAAGAGCTTCTTGTCCTGCTCGCACGCCTCTGTTATTCCGTCGAGTTTCCCATGAATTTATGTGTACGTGATATAGCAAGGGACTCAGATGTATGTAGATACATGGGTGTATGTATACATTGATATTGTTTGGCCACGTGTATAAACCATTCCACCCACACAGAATTCGCATAGAGATGTGAATGCGGTAGGTAGCTGTAGCTGTATATAAAGTCGAGGTTTCGTATCAGTCTGACAAGCGTTACGGGGACGAAATGGTTTTGTCCATTACCGAATTACCTCTACACAGAGTTTCGAATAGATTGAGGCTAAAGGTTAAAGTTTGGGCGTACCTACCCACCTTCCTACCCAAGAATTAGATACATATCTACCTTGGCTCTGAACGTCATTATTATCGGTTGATATTCGACTGTATTATTATATCGCGGGTATTATAATTATTACTTACTCCAACTAATTCAACCTTTAATTACGCCTTTCCTCAACAACGTCGTCGTAATAGAACGAGCTAATTTAACTGATAAAAAGAAACGCTGATAAAAAAAAAAAGAAAAATCAGATAAAATATGGCAACAAAAATTGGCGAATCTGTTCTTTAAACTTAAACCAGCTTCTAGGATCGGTATTAACCTTATCCTTCAAGATCCTAACTTCGATACACGATGCAGACGTATATATTCATGCCAGCAGCTGTTCTGACTTGTGCTATTCGTATAGTTGCACGATATAGTTGAGCGTTAATGATTCTAACGGGTTTAAGCTAACTCCTATAGCGAGAGCTGTGGCGATAACTAATAGCAAGGGTAATAGTGTGAGTAGTTGACACTGTTCTTACAGCACTAGGTGATTCAGCTCCGTTGCCCCTGGGCGACAAATGCTATAAGCATCAGTCTCGTCTAATATGGGATAAGAGGGTGTGTGTTTTCGTGCGGATATAATTGAAGTACGAATACATATAGTTAGATCCAACGAAGGTATTTAATGCCCCGCCTTTGACCCGCAGGACAAAACAGCCCCAAGGAAGTTGGACGGCTCTGTGCGAATTTGTCAACGACATTGGATCTTCGAGGGTGGTATTATTCGAACACCCCGATTTCACTATTGTCAGACGAGTAATCGGAGCAGTAAGTAATACCCGAATTAATTACCTCTTATAATCGTATACACCTAGTCGTTTCTCTCAGCTGTAAACGAATCGAGAAATTACAACTAAAGTAACAATTTATTCTACAATCTCGCAAGCTCCGAGCTACCTATAAGCGGACCATTTAAAAGGAGGTAAGCCGCTTAGAGTTTAAACAAAAGGGACAAACTCAACTAAGTATAAATAACACCCGTATTGTTGTGCAATATTTTTAAGCCATTTTTGGAGCAGAATTTTTCTTATTATTTTTTTTTTTTTTTAATCAGGGAAACTCGAGTTAGTTAGTATAAATTAAGACCAGAGTGTTTGCTCCTTTTTTCTGCCTTTTGGTCTGAATCGGGTTGTTCTTTCTGTCACATATTATATAGTATGTATGCGTTAGCGTCGGGTATTAAAATCATGTTGTAAATATTGCGTGGTTCGTTTATATTTAAATTATACAATTTACCGGATCTGGATATGGATCTTGATCTAGCCGGTAGGTCGAGATTTAAACAAATATATGTACGTAGGAGGGTAGAACGTGGGCGAATTTTAACGGGTGGGACTCGTATAAATCCCTTGTTAATGTGTTAATTAACTATAAGTAGTCTGAGTTGAGGATAAAAATAGTTCCTGGTCACGCGTTAATTCATAAAATTATCTTCATCTTTGATCTACCCACAGTTTCAACTTCCAGGTAAGCAAACATCGTGAGTTTTATAATTTTGACATTATATTAAGTTAAAAGGGGCTAATTTTCAACCTGAACTCTGTAATTAAATGAATTTAAAAACAATTTTAACGAGACCTTAAAGTTCACGCGTACGAAAAAAAATAAGGAGACCCTCATATATTATTCCACAAATCGATAGAATAATTAAAATTCTATGAACTGTTGCGTGGGGGATGAAAAAATGACGGAGCAAAAAAAAACTTGTCGATATTGATCACGGATATTCGCCACGTCGCGTCGTCTGTATCCCGGTCACTCGATCAAATCCTCGTATATATCGACCTGCAGACATTCTAGGGCCGCGAGGTGAAGCCAGGAACATTAAGAGCAGACCCTTGCGATTTCTATCTGTAAATAAAGTTATGTATGCCTTTGGCACACGTAAGGTATTGTGTATCCACGTACGAACTACGAAGGTAGGTTATAGTCGGACTACAGATTTTTCCACACTTGATAGAAATTCGTTTATTTATTTGCTCATATTTCATTCAATCGTGAGAAATATTGACGAATTATTTTTCCCCTCACGTTTGTTTCAAATTTTCTGTCTTTGATGTACTGAACCGCGATGGTGACGTTCGTACTAATTAGTTTACTAATAACCGTGTATATGTATGCATGTGCATATATATTATAAACGAGAAGCCGAGAATGCAAATCCGCATAAACTCTGCATGAGCTGGTTTTCCAGACTTGGACTTGGCGCGAGGCATGGCTGGTAAATGGTCGCAACTCTTCGCCGTATACCCGAACGGCAGTTTCCTAGTTGGAAAATTAACGTGCATAACTTAAGGGTAGGTGCAGAGGGGTTCGTTCCCTTTCCATAGAACCTCATAGCGTCTGGTTGGAACACAGCCGAGGCGTGAACCTCAACCAGGCTTTTAGATGTATGTAGTTCTGCGCTCAAAGTTGTCCACTTTACGGTTACAGAGTCCTTATTATTCGCAAACAAAGCTTATTGTTACATGTTCAACGTCCGGAAACCTACGTACATATCTTCACGTCAAATAACACGCCTTTATAATTACACGCGAAATTATTCGGAAACATTTTTCCACGTTTTTCGCGAATGACTTTGAGATATCGAAAAATGACTGATTAGGTACGACAGCTTGAAGGAGATAGAATTGGCAATTTATAGATTTGCGAAAAAGACAAAAAATAAGGAAAGGAATTCGTCGAATCGATCGATGCGTGGGCGAAGCGATGGATGTTGGGTTAGCTCTTTGCCAGGTTAATTGGTTGCCGTCTGGATGTTTGCTGACAGGTAAATTGGGTATGAATAGGCTGCTTTAGTCGACGAGCAATTATTGAAAACTAACCAAACTCTAATTACGTCCTGGCACGCAAATATTCTCCTCCCTTATCGACTTCCGGCGAAACTCTCAAGTCCTGACATAACTTCCTTATAGAGAAAACCTTACGCTGTTCTACACGCATATAGCCGTTCGATTTTCCCCTCATAGGTAGGTATATATAATCGTTATCACTATGTATTTATTATACCTATATACGTATAGCCATGTTCCAAGCGCATATATGGACGTTCATATACGAAAAACGTTTGGCAAACATCCACACAAATTTTCTCACGTGTTTGTTCCGGTGATTGGACAGCAAAATGTCGAAGAAAAACACAAAAAAAAAAAAAAGAAACGGAAGCCGAACATACTAGCCGGATCCAATTAATTTTTACTGGGACCGAATTTCATAACTTAGAAAATAAGAAGAAAAAATAGAAACAATACACATTTATGTCAATTTGCGAATACTCTGCTTACGTCTATTTATTGGCATCGTAGATTTGGATACAGAACTGATCGACGTATCGCTACAGGATTTCGACAAATTGAAATCGTTACGAAGACAAATCGGTTTCGGGATGATGTATATACCTTGTATAATCGTTATCAGGATAGTAATAATTGTTTCTGTCCCTATAATGATTTATTATACATAAGGGAAACATTGCCGGGATTTTAGCGAGTATTATTTCAGGTTCAGAGTACAGGTAGAACTACTGCTTCTGTAACATCGCGTCGTCGTACCTGTCATGTCATGTCGCGTGCTACCTTTTGCCTTTGTTATTTACCTCACGAAACCACGGAGCAAGGGAATGAACGAAGTAAGGAAAGGAGGAAAAATTGAGGATAAAAGGCAAGGAGGAAAGAACTGACGAATCAATACCATCGGGATTTATTTTGTATCGGTAAAGGAAAGACGTGTCACAATTTTCTTACGGCAAATAAAAGTCACCGTCGCCTTCAATAAATCCGCCACCTCATTACATATACATTTTTTTCCCCCTTTTTTTTTTTTCGTCTTATGTTTTGCCTGGTTATACAGTTTAACATCAAATACACCCAATCCGCACATCTATACGTACTTTCTCACGGTGAATTACGCCTGTCAAACCCAACTACCTCTACACAAGTGGCACTCGTATTGCCTACTCGATAGGACCAAATTACGAATGACTATAATGATTAGAAAAACTCGGAAATAAGTGGCGAGTCTCTTTTTCATATTCGAATTCAATTTTTCCTCCGATTTTACCCTCCAGAGATTTTCTCCCCTTTTTCTTTCTCCTCTTCTTTTAATCATGTTAATTTTTTATTAACGTAGCTTGAAATTTTTTTTATAAATTAATATTTCAAGTTTCGGCTCATTAGGTGAGGCTAAGTGGAAAGTCTTTCCCTCGTTTTTTTTTTTATTCTATTTTTCTTTCTTTCTTTTTTTTTTGTGCTTTGGTTATTCGATGTGAAAAGTTCCCGAGAATCGCCAATCTCAAGGATTATGCGATGAATTTTTAAACCTTGTTTAGATGTCTTTGATACGATCAGACTATGAAGTAGAATTTGATGTAAAATCGTTTTTAATCTGGGATCCGGTTTAATGCTGTGTAGTTTTTTTAATTTTGTTTCTTTTTTTTTCATTCTTATGAAATTGTTTCATAAGCAGAAGTAACAGCGACGCGTAGGTATTATACACCTGGGCGGTTATAGAGAAGGATAATAAGATGAAGAAAAATAAAATTCTAGCCTCACTGATTCACCCGGGTGGGTATATAATTGAAGTACGCCACCCAGCCAGGTAATTTTACAGGATTCTATATTATTTTTAATTTAACCCCAAGCGATGCTACTCGCGCATGGGTTACAGCTTCAAAGTCTCGACTTCAGATTTCATAATTAAAGGTTCCAAGCCCTCTGGCTTTGAGCTCCAAGCTTTGCGTATCCAAGAAGCGATTAATTCCGTACCGGGCTTCATTCCTTGCAAACTTTTATCCGCTGGTGAAAGAATAAAACGAATCGAAAAAAGAAAGAAAAAAAGGGGAGAAGTTTTTTTGACTTCTTGCGCTGCGCGAATAAAAGAACGAAGAAAATAGTTGCGGGATGATTTTCGGCCGAGGAATCGATTCTTCGATCCCAAATTCTTGTTCTTAAATTTCATAAGTCAGGAATAATTTCTCGTTGAATTTCGCTCGGCAATGAGACTAGATATCACCTTAATCATAAGTGAGACGTGAAGCTTTTGTGCAGACACACAATACGATATGGTATTTAATATCGCTCTTGGATACGGTGTATTAGATTTCAACAATAATTACAGTTTCCTTGAATAGTTGAGTAGTACAGAGTGAGTATACCCGTCCTGCCCTTGGCTGAGATTAGTGAGATTAACTTCCTGTGTATAAAACAGTCTCAAGAATCGAGAGCAATGGTTGAAAAAGAAATATACATCGTTATATCCGCTTTGGAGTGATCTCACTCAGCTGAAACGAGGCATGTTTCTAATCGTGTGTTAAAATCGTAAGAATAAACTAGACAGGACGTATTTACGGAGATAGTTATAAAATGAAGAACAGGAATAGGGAACGGAGTCGGTGCGTCATTCATTGTCAGCAAAGGCGACGAATTGTCAAATCGTTACGAAATAGAGTCATACCCGTAGAGATTTAGACTCGATAATATGTATATACGAATGTTAACGCATGGTAAGGTACGCATTTGGCAATAGCCGCTAGTACCACGTCCCTGAATATTAAATATCAATTGTTACCAAGACACGGCATGTAAATCGGTGATAGACGTATATCTTCAAAGAAATACAATCTTCATTCAGGGATCTATGTCTCCCTCTCTATCTTCATCCACGAATGTATTATATTCCATATAGTTCTTTTTTTTTCTTTCTTTATTCGTCATAAACCACGGCACAAAAGAAGAAGAAGAAAAACTAACTCGCTAGTCCAGATCGCATACCGATTAATAATAACCTGAGTTAAAAATCCGTTGATCTCTGACCCAAATACATATATTCTCACGTTCCGACCTTGTCAAATTAACTTTCAATGCCGTGACGTAAACGGGTAAGAATTTTCTCTCATTATTCTGGAATAAGGATCACTGGATCATCGGGGTCAAAATACGCGAGGAGGTCGGGGAGGGTCGTATAGTGACTCTGGTTCGGACGCGGGTTACCCAAAGGGATTTGAAAGTTTGGTCAGTCTCTGAGGTCATGCGGTTCGTAATCATGTTTCGACTTTCCCCCGTGCTACCTGAGCTACCAATATTACACTGACGCAATGATATCCACCTACTGATATACAGGGCCGAAGTATTGAGGCTGTAAATTACTAAGTAAGTGCGAAACGCCGATATCGTCGCCGCAGAATCGGTCCGAAGAGAAAAGGTCGTGAAAGGCGAGAAGCAGATCGGCTGGAACCTCTTTTCGCGATCATATCTCATCGTTAGCCTCAATCAACGTTTTCAAAATCAGAATAAATCTGGTAGATAAAATTCTCGTGGATGGAAATAATTCGTGGCGATTATTGGAATGGGAGAGAACCTAATATTTCGATTCTTAGATGTCTTGGACCCTGAAGTCCTTGACTAAAAAGGTAGTAAAAAAAAGAATTAAAAAAAAAATGAGGGCCATGTGGAAGGAGAAGAAAGAATATATTTCTTTTTTAATGTTTCTATTCTGCGCAATATAAACTATTTTTAATGTCTCTGGATGAGTCATTATTTAGTGAAAAAACTAAGAAATAAAAATGAAAAAATAATTCTAGGACACGTCGGGCCATTGTCTGAATCAGCGTAAATTATTGTACCCCCGATTTCTCAAAAGCGTTTAAATACTACGGCTAACGATTATCGCGTATAATTATCGGCACACATGCGGCAATATAATTACGATCGCTAAAAATAACTATAAAATACGATAAATTATTGGAAAGAAGTTTGTATTTGATAGTAATTATACATTTCGGAGTAGAAACTCGATGCGGACAGTTTGACTAATTTTTAATAAATAACCTGTTGAATTATTGTTCCGAAAAATGATCTATTCCAGATTGAATTAGAGGATTCAGCCAATGAATTAAAAAAAAGGCTCATAGATGTCGAGAAATTTGAAAGGCGAGTATAATTCCTCGGTGCATTATTATACCCACGTCCGTTGCAAGGAATTTCGTAGAGCTAAACGAACCGAGCTATTCAAGTCACTGTGTATCTAGGATAGCCGGAAGAGCCAGATCCTTTTGAAATTACGAGAAATGTAGCTGGCGTATTTACGTCAACAGCTTTGCCTACGTCATAAGGAGAACTGAGTAATTGTATCCTGTACCCAACGAGCTGGTGCATGCGTTGCAACTGTCGAGATCTACGTCGGGACTTTACTTCCTCCCAAATCCCTCGTGTCCTGGA
Organism: Rhogogaster chlorosoma; assembly: GCA_944452935.1. Lineage (NCBI taxonomy): Eukaryota > Metazoa > Arthropoda > Insecta > Hymenoptera > Tenthredinidae > Rhogogaster > Rhogogaster chlorosoma. The sequence continues at coordinate 21,493,497 of OX101803.1, read as the reverse complement.
CTTTCTGTACTCACGTCCTATTATCTCTACGGTGATAATTGTTGCGAATTATAATTAGAGAGGATCAAGTACATACGTAGAACAATTTTTAAGAACGAACGCAGTTTTTTTCACTTCTTTCTATTTTCCTATTTTTTTATTTTTTTATTTTTCTATTTTCTGCGTAAATATCGAGGACAAGGGTTGAGGCGGTACAGAGTGGGATGACATTCTGGAATCTGCGTTGGCGAGACCCGGGTAGTTGGATACCCGTGGCTTAATGGTAATGGTAATGGCCCATATTTACGTAAATTATAATAATTGAGCTTAATTCGGTTAATTCGAAATGAAAGCCATTCGGCTGTCCCGAACCGCCGTCTCTGCGGTAGGATGCTTTTCACGAGGCCTCTTAAACTTTCAATTTATGAGGATGCTTACCGTCTAATGACGCTTTGGCTTCGACTACCGATCCCACTATAAGCTGCTACTGCAATATAAACCAAGAAAATTTATGCCCATGGCGTGTTGCGCGAGACAAAATTACCAACATTGACATCTGGATCGAGCGAGGATCGAATCAAGCCCAAAATCGATTATTATCAAATCCAATTAACTAAATTACACCCATTATTATACGTCGAATTACATAACGCGATTCTCGCACTAAAATTTCGTTTTCACTTTCATTTCTTTTCAATTTCTCGATACAGGATATAATGGTTGAAAAAAATGGGAAACCTTTATTTGATTTCATGTGGATACGGGTCCTATGGGTGCCTATACTTTTGCGAAAAAGGGGAAAACTTCGCTCCCTCTTATTTTCGCCCTGAGACGAATTTCCTTATTTCTCGTTTGGCGAAAAAATCGGAATGTGTATGGTGTACGCATGTGAATATATCCCATTTGGGAATTTCGCGTGTACCAACACATAATATGGATATATATCTGTAGCCCGCGAAAAGCCAACTTTACAACGGAGATAAGCGAGCGTAACTTTCTCTATGTAGGGCAGAAGCGTCATTACTTACAGCGATGAAATGTCAACCGTGACCTTTGACCCCGCCGTACACTTGATATTTCGTCAAGAATTATGTAACGTGTCATGTACCCTATACCGCTGCACTTACACCACCTCCGCGCACATCTCTTATTCACCTGATTCATATTCGCACTACGAAATCTCGCCCACGTTCCAAATTCGAATTTAAATTTAGATTAAAATTATGACTGCGACTCGATTCGGACAGAAATAAAAAAAAATCGAAAAACAAATCAAGTCAAATTTGACAAATATAGTTACGTATTCGTATGCATACCGATTATAATAATTTTCAAATTATTTAACAAAAGTTTATAACGTGAGTCATAGAATAATTCGCGTTTGATGCCTGAGTCGAGATATCAACGACTTTTGACCCCGAGACTCGTTTTGCCTTCGAGCTACTGCGGAATTATGTATAACTTTTTTTTTTTGGAGGCTGGTCTTTATCTCTGTGGAAAAAACTAAATAAAATAAAATACGAGTACATATATGGGGCATTCTCGCTTATCCGGGACACTTTTCTGCGCACGGGTCGCCGATTTTCGTACCCGGAGATATTTTGGTTCTTGGCTCATCCCCAACAACAAATCTGTAGAGCCAATAATCGCGCACCCTGATATCAACTGGTTCAGAAGTCATTCGACTCGCAATAAATGTGGATAAAATTCAGGGTCTATTCAATACACGGGGATGATAATATCTGCAGTTCGTTTTTCCGTCAATAAAAAATACACCCTTTGATTGCAGGCCTGAAAACAAATCGTGAGGAAGAATATTTCTTTGACGATCGTCTGATACCCTCAGAAATCAATTTTTCCATATTTTGATATCAGGGTGTATGCCTCTAGATTTTAAAATATGATATGTACGGCAGAGAACGAAACTGGGTTAATATACCTGTTTTATATTTTTATATTTTAATTTTTTTGCCATTTGATAAGTTTCCCTCTTCTGCAATATATTATTTCGTTGATAATAATATTCGGCGTTAATAAATAAGGTACGCAATTATAGGCGGGCATTGTGTCTGTTTAAACAGCGTTGTGAAACTTTTTTCATCATTATAGTCATTATGTACAGTTGCATTATAATTTTTGAACGAAACTTTCGCGGTAATTGAATAATGTCCACTTAAATTTTGAGTAGATTGGCTAACTGTATCTCAGCGAATATAATACCGTGTAATACGACCAACATATAAATCGAATATCCGTACATATGGCATATACATAGGCATATTTATTTGACATGATGCAATACGGAGAGATTGAACATTTATAGGTGAAAAACGGCAATACAATGACCAATTAGTAAGAGAATATGAAAAAGGTTAATAATAATGAACAATAAAAATAACGCGTCCTCAATAAGTTTATTGATATTATTTATCGTCAACTTTTATCACAATATCGTATATGAAACTTTATTCAATTATTAAAGAGACATTAATATGTATGTAACGTTGATTTCATACAACGTGAAAGAAACAGCGAGATACGGGCACGAATTTGATACAAATATTTATATAAAGCAAACTGTAGTAAAACGTTGGAAAGTTGAAACGCAATGAATGCTGAACGGTTTTCATTCAGGACTTTGAATAGCCCCAACATTAAACATGGAAGCACAGTCGGTGTTTTCTATCGCTACAGGTGCCCATTTTATATTCTAACAAAATACCGTGCGTGAATTTTTGAGCAGTGAGAAATTTTCTTCAGTTATTTTTATTATCATTATTATTATTTTTTTCTCCAACTTTTCATCTTGTTCAAATATGCGTAGAAATAGGCAAAAAAACACCTCTATGAAACATTTCTCTGAACTTTATGAAGCTGCAGAGATTTTTCGTCCGCGGGATGTAACAGGCTAAAAAAAGACAGAAAAAATAGAAAAAAATTTGCCAAATAGCTCGAATGTCTAGACTCTGGTAACCATGTTCAAACAAGGGAATAATAGGAACGAACTTTAACCCCGAAATGGGATTCATTGATCGAAATTTCAACTCGAAGACAATGACACGAACGAACAATGTTGCGGTGATCGAGCGAACACCGTGCGAGTCTGTCTATTCTCACTGCTTCATTACTGTTCCATGCAAATACTATAAGGTTTTCACAGTCTCTGCTGCAACGCGTTCGATATTCTGTAGGGTCGTTTACCTCGATCCGTTAACCCGCGCATTTCTCTAATTATACGATTATAAAATTTTCTTTCCTATTTTTTTTTTTTTTTATTACATTCATTTTTTCTATTTAACCTGATGAATTTTTTCCCACAGTTCACAAAGATATCCTGGGAACAAAATTTTATTCATTCATAATATCAGGGACTTTGTTTCATACCACATCCGTCGGTTCAGTTCAGATTAACCAAAACTCTATAATTTCATTATCGATAGAATATTTCTAGCATTTTTAAATCGGACTCGTTCTGCTTTTTCTCATTCGATATTATATCCTTCGGAAATAATTCAAAGCCGAAACTTATTTTCACGCAAATGTTATCTGCAATATAATCAAGTCCGGTACATATATGCCTACGTCGCCAATCGATTGATTTAATTTCATTAAAGCTAATCGTAAAATCAGTACGCGTAATTATTCAGGTGTCATTCGTCAGGCAATTCCCATCAGGTTAATCATACACGTATGAGCTTTATGCTCCAGGCTCTAACCAGATGCGTTCTATATTTTTATCGATCTATCAAATTGGCACGAAGAAGAAATTCCGAGTGAATTTTAATCCTACAGTAAAACTAATTCCATAAATATGATAAAAGCTCTGGCCAAGAATATCCCTTTGAATTTTCAATTAATAAAACACTGTGATATATACCTATACGTGTACAAGCCAGCCTTTTGATCAAACCAGACTCCCTCAGGACTGAGCTAAGCTTTCTTGCTGTAATTTATCACATGCAAGCTTAGCATCGATCCCTCGCCGTTCCACGTCCGGAAATATACGGCAAGAAATTTTTCGTATATAATAATTAATAGCCTAATGTCTGAGCAGAAAATCAGTCGGTGTTAAAAATCGAAAGATAGAGAGAGAGAGAGGCGTGGATTAATTCCTGCCAAAGATCGGATCCTTTTTGATACTGCGCGGAGAGAATAAAAGATACATAATTATTAGTTAGAAATTTGTTTAAAACGAATGAAAATTTTTTTCCCGCATAGTTCGAAGCTTCGTTAACATTTTCTCTCCCCAAAAATTCATCCCCAAGTGAACCGGTGTGGAGATATGAAATTTTGAAAAGCACACAGCGCCCGATATACCAACACGCGCCTGGGCCGTCACGAGCAAGTAGTTAGCCCCGGTACTGGTCAGACGATTACGACTATACCCGCGCTGTTCCCGTGCGTCAATTTCGAGACGTAATATCTGTGGAAGTAACGCGGCATAGTACGAAACTATATTTGATAGGGTGAGGGGCTTAGCTCAACCCGCCGAATCATGGCCTGGGATGTAATTCCGTAGGGGTTGTTTCTCGTCTTGTGAACCCCTAAAATTTCCTCTAAATACATTACGCGTATATCTGGATCTATCGCGATAATTAAATCGATTCTAACTAAACTCTCTGCAGTATAACTTCCCGTCAATTCTCCAATGATGTTCGGGTTACTGGACCGTTTACAATCCACGCAGATTTCAAATATCGAAGTATGTATGTATAGGCACTCCCTGGTATCGCGCGATACACCAACCCTCGGATTTATAACCACTCTCCCGTATCCATACCGACTCCAGGATTAGGACTCGTAATACTCTTGCTTCCTGTTTTCAACCGGTTAAACATGCGTACGTATGCTGAAAGCCCGTTATAACCTAGGTTACAGTATTTTCCTCAGCTTTGGGCCGAACATATCGAAGCGTCGAATCAAAGGATCCAATAATTCGACTAGTTTTATTTATTTCCCTAATTCAATCGTTTTTTTTCTGTTTTTACGGATATGGATAATTCCTCCCAGTATAGGTATATATATATATATATATGTGGGTGTTTCATTATTTTGATCGTAATACCCAGTCCGCCGTTGCACTGTGTGAAATATACCGTTGCGTAAACGCGAGTGTATCACCTTTCGCGGTTTAAATTCGTAATACAAGACAGGTCGATCGCCTGGTCAGATGATTACCTTACCCATTTTAACCATACGATACATTAGCTATATATAATTACTTAAATTATAAGCCTTAGTTATCTAAAGGCATATACCTACGTTAGTACGTGTTAGTAATTACTATATTACGTTTTTCAAGTACTAAATTTCACCCTATCATTAATCTCGAGCCAAGATATTGCTCACCGTGTTTCTGTAATGTGTTTAAATTACGATTAAGCCCACAATATTATCGGACGTAAAATTATAACGTACTTATAACTTACATTGTTCTCGAGGGTTGCGAGTCAATTAATAACCTTTGTTAATTATTATTTTGTTTTCGGTTGAAAATTGAAAATTTTATGAAAGGAAAGAAAAAAAAGGGCATCAGGGAACCGAGAAATTGTTAAACCTTAAATATCGTGTATGTATAGAATTGAAAAAAATGTATATATTTCGTAATAACTTCGTACCGGTCAATTTACTTGTTAGTTAATCCTATCATGTATAGCCATTGACTTTTGACCTCTTCATTACGCCATGTGTGGGTCGGATTTGAGATGCTGGTTACAGCGGTAACAGCTGGATGATCTTGGACGATACTCGTATACAAGAGAGTTTGAAATTCCCTTAAATTTCAAAACTTGGACTAGAATTATTTCAGCCAAATGTCAAATTTAAATTCACGCCGTCAGCGTAGCTGGTGTATGTATAATGTATGTACCAGACCACCGCGAACAGAGACTATATACTATGCAAGATCGTGACTTTCGCAATTGTAACCGTACAACAAATGGTTACGCGCCTGTGTATTCCGCGCGGGTAATTGAAAAAAAAAAAAAAACGAGTAGGATAGGTAGTAAGGCAGATAGGTGGTACATAATATAACACATAGCTTATAAAGAATTGCGTGTGACGGAATCGTGACTCAAGTTTCTGGCGAGGGGGTTAACAAAGAGACTAAATTTTTAAAAACAAAAATGCCAACCAGTACCAAAAAAAGAATAAGAAGAAAGAATAAAAAGGAAGACAACGAACCGAAAAAAAAAAATGAAAAAATGAAAAAAGCAAATACATATCTCTCTCTATGTATACGTATATAAATATATGTGTGTGTGAAAGAAAGAGAAATAAAAGGCAAAACCGCGCGAGGTTTATACATAAGTCATGAACAACGGCGTGAGAATAACCTAACGACCCACGAGGAAACTGGCTAGCCAAGATAATTCTCTCCCACGCAAAAAAAAAAACGAAAATAGAAGAAATAATCTATCTTCAGTTTACCTAATTTATAGAAAAGAAAAAAAATAATTATGAAGAACGAAGAAAAAAAAAAATTCAGCGCGTTTTTTTTTTGTGAATTTGAAGGAAATTATTATTAAACCATTTGGATTTCGTGTGAATAATTAGCGACGGCTGAAATTTTGATGTTTGATTTGAATGAACTTTTTCCAAAGAACAAATCGAGGTGTTGCCTATTTTTAGAGGTAATCAGTGAATGAGAACGAAATAATAAGTAACTATATAAGATTATACAGAATGTATTAGTCCTATATACCTACACGTGCCTGAATACGTCCTCGTAACCTTTGCAAAGAAATTAAGTATGACTTAAGATAGAACGAAGGTATAATATGATATATTTTAGATGTCCGTAAGTGTGTATATATATGTTACATAGTCGAGGAATTATAATCGGCATCTTGTAATTCAAGGACGTTTAAACTATCGAACCGAGTTGCAATTAAGTCATAATAAATTTCACCCATAGAAAATCAAGGCAAATAATTGATTAACTTAAGGATATAATCGATTGGCTAATATTTTATCAAATATTGAAGATAATCTTATACAATTCGCATTGAGAGTCTCGAAATCATGAATGATTTAAAAAAATGCTTTCCCTGAAAGCATTTCGATTCGAATAACGGGAGTCTGACCTTTATATCGCTCTTTTCCCTCGCACCTAGTTGTCTTATCAATTGATTCTTTGGCTGTTCAGATTACCTCAAAGGTTATACCGATCCCTAGCTCATGGTGGCATAGTTCGATTGAAGAACATTCGTTCTCGCGATTCGCGAATTATATATATATATATATATATATATATATATATATATATATATATATATGTGTGTGTGTTACAGTCGTTAACAGCTGGTAACCGTACATTAAATAGATATTAAAAGGAATCTTAGCCGTTAATCGCAATACGTTCGGTATACGCGAGATACGTCATGTACGCATACGTGATTGTACATACACACACGTGTAATTTCTACCAAAGTGTAATGTAATGCTTGTGGCATATACAATAAAGAAGTCATGACATTCCGTAGCCAGTGCGTCTAGTTTCGTAATAAGAAAAAATGTGAAAAAAATAAATGAATTAATTAAAAACGAAAAAAGAAGAAGAAAAAAAAAAAAAATCTAACAAAAATTATAAACGACATAATGTCGTTTTTGACCCTCGCAAAGTTCAGACGGTTATATCCTGTACGCGTAAACGTATGTATAGCTACGGCGGTATGTATGTACGAATTCGAGATCCGGGATATAAAGTTAAGCCACGTAGATAGGGGAACGAAAAAACGAAAAAACGAAAAAAAATGAAAACTGACTAAAAAAAAAACTAAAAAAAAAAAAGAAAAAAAGAAAGAACCGTGAAAATGTAGCTACTTTGTCCTGAGCTCACGTATTAGATATTATAAAAACGTTGCCCCCCTCCTTACTCCCTTTTACGTGGTTAAGGGTATAAACGGGGTGACCTGCAGGATCGTCTCCACGCGTGCTGCACATTAAATGAACCGCGTACGCTTCACCTTTACCGTAGGTATACGATTTTATGCGACATTTCTGATCTCCTAGCCCCACATACATATATATGATACAATATACGATGCGTGAGAGAAAAAACCCTCTCATTCTCTCTTCGGTCACTGTTTTTCTTTCTTTTTTTCTTCTTTTTTTCCCTTCGTTTTATTTGATTTTTCCTTTCTTTTTTCTCTCATCCCTCGCCTCTACGTTCTCCTGGACCGCGTTGTACTCGGGGATATAACAATATATTTATGATCTTATGCGGAACATCATCTTATCGTACTATATAAAAGCAAATGGCTGTATATATTCCGTAAATTAACGACTGACTGTTAAATTTTGCAATCTATATATTATACCTACCTAGTACTCCTTTTTTCCATCTTAATATATGACCTCGATTTTTTACTTTTTATTATTCATTTTATTGACAATATTATTTGCGTAATCAATGCGTCTCTGTAACTAATGAGGACTATGAAAAAAAAAAAATTGTATCGAATCCTGAGAAGGTATATAAATACGTACCTATTTTATAATAATTATACCTACGTATTTAAATCTTAATCATTGAATAATTATGAACATAATTTCACCCCCCTGCACTTCACACACTTTTCTTAGATACACGTTCATCTTGTTTTTCAATCGATTGTTATCATCACTAATTACACATTGGTTATTGAATTTCGATTCTTACCTCGATGAGACGTGAGATCTGAATTTTTTGAACGGCACTGAAACCGATTTTTCATCTTCTTCTTCTTTTTTTTTTTTTTTTTATTTATTTTACAGCGCGATGGGTATTGAGCAATAAATAAAGTTGATTTATCATCGTCGAAAAGAGCCGCGAGTTTTGATAGCTTTTTGATAGACCCTTTAAGCTCGGGAATAAACTCTGAGAATAATATATAATTCTCAAGCCAAGGAAATGGTATCCTTTCAGTGTCAGGGAACGATCTGAATCGAGAAGCGTGCAAGTGATTGCTGAAATTTAAACTGTTCACAGCATAGCGCCAAATATCTTTACCACTCCTTTGTTGACGGGTGAATAAAGAAGAAAAAAAAAAAAATTGTAAAAATAGAGAAGTAGATACATTTGAGGGAATAATGTAAGATGTACAGAAAAAGAGAGAAAAAAAAGAAAAAAAAAACTGGTTCATAAAGTTGAGCAATAAATTCAAAAGTCTTCCTTTTCTTTTGTTATAATTTTATGCAATAATAACTTCTAACGTATAGAGACTGAAGTTATAGTATACGGAAGATGAAGACTTTCTCAAAAATTAATTATCATTAAAATTACTGCGCGCGTGAGAAAGTCATATGTAATTTCATTAGAGAATAACGAGAGGTGTTATTAAAAATTAAATAATTTGATTTTCGTTACGTGTATATAATAACATGTATATTATGTATATAAGTCCTGTTTTATCGAGTTATTTAATACCGGAAGTGCGAGTAACATATCCTAGAGGCTAAAGAAAATATAGGAATCTCGTACATGCATATATATACAATATATGTATACATTTTACGAAATTAAACTCGCGCTGATTTTTAGCTTCATTTTATCGCTTATAATACGGCGATTATTCAAAGCGAAGTATTCAAAGATTTACTTTCGCGTGTTGCGTGACTTTAGAAAATCAGTTTTTTTGATTAGGTGGCCGAAGTAGAACGGCTAAATATCGCGTGAAACTTATGTTCACGTGTCATTAAATGACTCGAAACATGAATATATTCTTGCAAAAAAACCAAAGAAAGAAAAGAAAAAAATCGAAATTTTTTTTTTTTTAAATAGTAATAATCATTGACATTGGAACGAGCATCGGGGGTATCGCATAGTGGTTAAAAATTAACACACAAAACGAGCGATCGCCACATCCCCGCATTAAAATCTCCATACATAAATCTCCATAAATAAATAACCTATGTAAGGTAAGTCGCAGGGTGTGGATGTGCCTATGCAATGTCCTCGACCTGGTTATGGCTGACATCTCTCTCCCACACTTGTTATTATTATCTTTATATTTCTTCAAAGTTCTTCCTCCTGACTAGACCTCTAACTATCCATAGCTATCCGTGCACTAGCTGTCTCGGTCTTTGTTCTCACAGACCGATGCTCCCTGATTACGCACTAATTGAGAAGAAGAAATAAAATGGGAAGAAGCTGCTACTTATTTCTACGAAGATCTTATAGAATTAACATCTCTGATCATCTGCAGACCGGAAATGGGCTCCTTGCAATCCCGATTTTAGGGACAGATGTATTCGAATGACTCGCAAATTCAATTCATCGGAGGTGGACCTTGAACCTTGGGTAATTACAGTTTTTGCTCATTGCCAGTCACACTTATCACCATGTCTACAATGCCGCGGCCCAAGACCACCCACAGAAGACATTCTTCTCATCGTTTGATCCGAGAGGCGCACCTTTTGCACCTTTAACTTCTAGACGCTTATACTTACCACTCGCGATGAACAATGCCACTTGGGCGTCGACTGGCAAGCTTACGATTAGCCGTCTCCCGGACTTTGCCTCTGTTAGGTAGGTATGGAGGCACCAGATGCCAATTTGAGTGAAATTAAAAAGAGAGAAATTCCAAATCGGTAATAAAATCTTTACCGAGGCTTCAGAGGGATAGAGAGTATAATATCTTGCGAACTTCAAGGGAGGCTTACGTCTCTTTCTGGCTTCCTGAATTTTTCCTCGTTTCCGGCTTGGAAAATCTGAGGTTCTTCCCGGTATTAAGAGGAAGGAGAAGAAGAAGAGAAGAAAGAGCGAGCTTCGAGCCCCAAAGTATACGGGGCTCTTTAATTTTTTACATATCGCGTAGGCGGGACCCGCGTTATTCGGCCCTTGGCAATAATTTATTCCGCATCAAACAAAGCTCTGAAATCCGATCTACAATTTCGCAAAGTTATCTGGCCGCGGAGGTAGGTAATAGAACAACGTGGCATTAAAGAGGCACACCTACTACATCATCGGCTTATAACATCGACTGATCCTTGCAGTCAATCGTCAATTTGTTCCCATATCAACGTCAGTTATTTATACTTTCTTAAAGACGTATAAACCCGTCAACGTATTTTTTACTTCTTCTCAATCAAGAGTAAAAATCAAAGGGCGAATCGCAGAGAGATTTTCCATGTTGTATTTTAGACTTTTTTTCATCAACCCTTTGAAGTAAGTAATTCATAAAGCCATAGAAAAAAGTATAAGCTTACGTCGTGCCTAGGGGGTGAAAAGTTTTAATATAATACAGGTGAGGGGAGGGAAGCCTTGGCTCGTACTTGGCGGGACGTCTTCGGCTTCGATATGCTCGATAAGATTCTGTCGAAAAGTATAAAGTTATTTTTTTAGAGCGAGGACCATCGTCGTGAGTTATCTGGACCCCGAGGGAATCCTGAGTCCTTGATACGTCATTTTCTAATTGAGATATCTCGATTGAGCAAATCTGAAATGAAATACAATCGCGTATATTCAGGATGAAACAGAGTTAATGACGGCCGGGGTTATCTGCTGTAAAAATCACAGATCAACAATCGGGATTCAATTTACTGATCCAAGGTAACTTCTGCATACCACGTTCTTTTCTAAGATCTTACCGAAGACAAGTCGCGGCTTGGCCTCTCTTAATTATCAACGCCATATCTATTATAGTCAAGCCTCGGGGCGAGAGTATTGGGATCCGATTGATGAAAGTTGGATAATCGTTCGAATTAATTAACTAGATAGAAAATAGCCTGGGTACAATGTAATACATCACTCAGATGGACGGCGGACGAGCGACTAGTATTGTCTAAAGAAATCTATAATCATAAATCTTTGAATATATTTACACGCTTTGTGGTCAGCGTAACTGACCTCAACGCTGTACTATTACCAATACTTAACATTGCGTCATTAATCTCGCGTTTGATTTCCAAAAAAAGAAAAAAACAATTCGATTGCGAATCGAGTAGAAAAAAAAGAAAAAAAAAAAGAAAGGAAACGTGACTTCCTGAATATATTTTTACATCCTTCTTTCTTGCCATTTATTCCATTTGTTCCTCTGGCTGAATCGCGGCGTTATATGTCAACCTATTCGCTGCGAGGCAACAACAGCATCTCGCAGTTCATCTCAACACAGAAATTAGTGCGGGTAGAGTGGCCTTTGCCCCAGCTGTATAGGTATATTCTACGCGCGGTATACAGCGGGTTGAAACCCCAGCGTAACACGGGCTAACTTTCGTCTCGGCGCCATTACTGGAAGTAGCAAAGTTAGCGAACACCTCTGTTCTTGGCACCTTCGAAGCGAAACGGTCGAAGCTCTGTTGAAGATTTCCTAGTAGGAAATTTCCCCCTTTCTTGTCTCCATTCGTCCTTTTTATCTCGTCAAAATTTCGCGCTACGTTTCCTTCTTCGTATTAATTACAATTCCATTCAATTATTGGCAGTCAATAAGTCTCTCACTCATTGTCAAAATATGAGTACAATTTTTTGTATTACGTAATTGGCAATGAAGCCGATTTATCACGGCCGTGAATCACGTATATGTTCCATGTACGTAGGCATGGGTCATGGAGTTCGTGTGATATTCAGACAATGGTAAAATGCGAAGTTTTTCTTCATCTGTAGGAAATATCTGCCCACTTCCTGTGTACATGGGTATATAGGTATCATAGTTATTCCTTGGTCTACGTAAGAGCTAAGGGTTCGGACGAAAGATCACTACCAACCGTCTTTCCTCATCCTCGTCCTCGCCCAGCTCCTCATCCTTCGAAAGTTACTCCTCCTCTGCTTCTACTCTATAGTAGCCAAGTTTGTCGAAACTTTTCAAACTTTTCCATTTGTAGTTACTTTCCTGGGCTAAAATTATTTTACCCTGACATAAAAGTTTCACGATTTTGTCAACATTGTTTTCCCCCGTACACTGTACAGATATACGTATACCGCGGTGTATGGTATATACATGCACACACACGTCCGGAAAGAAGAACCCTATTCTTCAACTTTGGTCTTCTGTACACTTTACTTGAAAGAGAGAAAAAAGGGAACTAAGAATAAAAAATATACAAAAAAAAGAGAAAGAAGGAAATGGAAAGGAAAGGAAATTTTCTGACTATAAAATCGCAGAATAACTCGTCGGATTTTTTCTGTCAATTCGATAATTCGACAGCTTCTTGGAATGGTTGAAAAAATCGAATAATTATACGTATATCGTGTAGGTTACGTGGGATATAGGAGAAGAGGAGAGATTGTAGGAAGAAATATCGTAGTGTTCTCAGGGAGAGATGCCCTGCTTGGTAGTTGGGAAATCGGTTTGCGGACCGATTAAATCACCGAACAAAGAAAAGAAGCGGGCAAAAAGTAAGAAAAAGAAGGAGAAGAAGTGGCAATTGGTAGGGAACCTTGCGAAACGATTTAGGTAACCAAACGAACCATGAGGCGATTGTATCGGTTATTATTTTACCGAGGATGATACATCTTGCGAAATTTACTCGCGTCACTGATTCACCGCTAATCTACACCCGATCCTTGCATTGTCGAGCATAGAACAGCTCTGGAACCAGTTGTAGAAACACAGACGTTTATTACGAGGAAAGAATGGGAACTGGAACAGCCCGCAGCGGTGGCTTTATTCTACTGCCATCGAATCGAGAGTAGAAAATAAAGAATCTCCGATCCTCATTAGTTATTATTGCAAATAGATGCTATCAGAATCTGTCATATAAGGCCTTTAAATATTACTCAAAAATCGAGTCGCCTCCTCGGAGGCGAGCGACGAACTTTAAGCAAAATTAATCATGCGTCAACGTTCTCTTTCGCGAGGTCTTCGATATCAGCGAGGAATGATTCTGTGCGGATAAATTGCGACTAACGATTCGAAAAATCGGTAAATTATGTTCGATATCGATGAAGGGCATCGCCAGAAATTGGGTGACTCGCTTTTTTCCTTGGTATTAATTTTATTTCACACTTTTGCTATAAATTAACAGCTTGTCGTGTTTGCTATTAACGCGTTACACACCTCCACGTTCTCTTTTGACGTACCTACGCGTAATGAGCCAGAGGCAAGTCCAGGGGATTATTACGTATTTCTGGGTCTTTGGTCAAACATATTTCTATAGACTCGTCTATACTTACCAAGAATTAATTGAACTTTATTGCCCGGCCATATTGAGCAAGCAGACCAAGTAGGCAAATATGATTCTTCGTGTTCGTTTAATCCACTCATCTAACAGTACCTACGACTTGAAGGAGACGTAGCTGCAGGTGGATACACGTGTTGGTAAATCCTGTCTCAACAATTTTTTCAACATCAATTCATTTCTCGCATTATTACACATTCATCCGTATTTTATATCCCTCAAACCAGCTGACAGCTACACGATGTAAACATTAACTCTCAACCTATAACTGATTGACATATATCAATAAGTAGTAACATTAATCGAAGGTCTTCATCGGAAGCCACGGAGACTGTAACAGACGTTGCGGCGATGTTGCACTTGTACAACTATCCAACACCGTATCTAGAACAGAGATCTGTACGTTCCTCATATTCGATTCGATCGATTTTTCACCCCTTCAAAAATCTCGGATTTGGTCAGAACTACGGTGTCTCAAGGAAACGAAAAATTCTGACGATTGAATCCTCCGCTTCGTTGTAGCGAAAAAAACTTTTCGACTCTTCCAAAAATAATTTCTTCTCATTTGTCTTCTCACTCTTGTCCAGCTACCCCTGGCTACGGCACTGCAGTCTATAAGCTATGGTAGATCGGTGGAAAGTTTTACCGTTTACTTCTTCACAGCACGCGATTGCCACGACTCGAACTTTACATTCGAGTCGTGCTACGAGCTACGTGTTACTTGCCCTGCGATCTACAGTGTAACAAGATTAAAAGATTCGATCAAGAAATGCATGTATACGTGTTTATATACATGTATATGTATAAATGAAATATAAATGTTGGGAAAATTTACCATCAGCAATTATTTATTATAAATGTCACCTCCGGCCGTTATTATGCCTACTGACTCTTGTCTATTATCGATATTTCATGTCTTTCAAACTCTCCGGTATGATCGATTAAACTTTTAGCGAGAATTCAATCAGATAACAATAAACTCCTATGTTATACCTGAGGTGGTGGGCTTGACACCTACGCACATTCTTATTGTTCAGGTGATGATATCGCGCTTCGGTCTATAGCTATACGCGTATATATTCGATTGTATTATTATAATATCCGAACACCTATCTTATGTAGATACATACACCAGCAATAGTTTGTACACGCGTAGGTAAACGAGTGATGAAACGGTTGAGCAGCTTGATCGATATTCGGTTTGAAGAATTTTCACGAAAAATAGGGAAACGCTGAATGGAAAATGAAATAATGTTAGTTTCATTATTATACATAGATTTGAGTGTTGAAGATTATTCAATTATTGATAATGGCTATGAAAACGGAAGGTAAGAAATTCATAATTGCATGACCGCGAAGTTTGAATGCTTATGCAGTAATTAGCAACGTGAGGCATAGTTTCTACACAACGCGGTTCGGTAATTGAAAAATACTTTTACCCGACACGCGATCTACTATTGCATATAGAAATTGAAGATGAAAGAAAAAAAAAAACTTATATCACATACGAATCGACGTTATAAAAACGTGCGGTCAACGATCGGCTAGGAGTAGAGAAGTATTATTTTTTTCTTTTAAACTTTTTTCTCCTTTTTCTTTCGATCGAGAAATTGACCAATCTAGACGTAATTCGTTCATTGAATCGAACGGCGAGATCAGGAATGAGATTCTTCTTTCTAATACCATCGAAGGCCCTAACCACGCGATAATAATTGCTAATTAGAGAACAGCTTTGACCCAAAATCGGGCGCAATTAATCGATAGATCGAAAATGATCTCATAATATATTGTAACAAAACGTCTTCCACTTAATTAATTCGATGCTCCGGGCGTTTGTCATTAAACTTTGCAACGGCTGACTTTCGTATTGGACAATTTTAATGGGATCATTCATTAACTGAATCATTTACCTACCCAATGCCTAAATTGGCGAATGAATGATTCCCGGATGAATTTATCTACGATATTCGAATTTGACATGAATTTTTTATTTCGCCCGAGGAAATTCTTCCCGCAGATACTCACGGCTTCGATGATCTTGCGTATACCTATAAAATGTCTTACTCAAGTCTGGGTACATAACTTAACGTATATGGCGCGACCCAGTACCCGTAACCTTCCATTGAATTCTTGGATCGCGGGAGCGTCCAGCGTTCCATTATAGGTTCCACGAGGTAGGTATCCATTCGGTTACATAGGTCAGCCGAACTCCAGGAGTTCAGAAATTCTTCGATCGTATTCCAGCCGATTCTAAATTCCAAATTCGGAATTAGTTCCTGGATATTAGAAAAAATAAAAAGACACCTGATTCGAAAAAAATTCACACTAGGATCCAGGAAGCGAGATGAACCGGCGTACCTACGAAATATCATTCGCGAGACTCGATCTGTTATTTATCAGATGTATTTTAAGATCGACCAGGAAATGTCAAGACCAAATTGCCGAGCGAGGGATGGATAGATGGATCGGCGTTGAGAGGAGAAGATTCGTAGAAAGGTCGCTATACCTACTCACGATTAGATCGGCTCACAGCACGCCTAGTAGAGGGGTCGAGATTAATTTGTTTCAGAGGCGTTCGACGATGACTTAATGTCAGTACGAAGCATGAAATCGCAAATAGCTACTAAATTTTTACACAGGCGAAGCAAGAAACCGAAAAACAAAAATGACACGATTTTCGGCAATATCCGGGAACCGGAGCTTTAACGACGAAAATAAAAGGTCAATTTCTAATGAAACGTCGATATTTTGTCTACAGACCGACGCCATATTGCAATTACTTGACCGCTGTGTTACCGCGTTGCATAATGGTAATTTAAACCATCCTAGGCCCATTGTCTTAGCGTCGAGACGCCGTTTCGGCAGACGCCGTAGTCCGGCCGGAGGTGAGACGAACAGCTCGTAAATAAGGTATAATTTCGTAATAATTTAACATGCGTCAGTTTTTCCCACGTTTTATAACTGCAGCAGCTCGTTGTAATCCATCGATAATTAAACTTCCTTCATTTTTTTTTCTCCCGGCTAGGTTATGTCATTTGATTTTTTTATCACAGGCGCGTGAGTGTTGACAAAAAAAAAGTTTCGCCAATCTAACGTAAAACGTTAATTATCGATGGATAAAAATGAGGATAAAGTAGGAAGAAAAAAGTACAAGAAAAGAGAAGAAAAAACTAAATGAAATAAAATAACGTTTAATAAAATATTCATATATTTCGTCAGAGGAAATTCGTTTTCGGCGACATTTCGTGCCGGTTTTAGTTAGAAGGACAAACGTTTATTACGCGGTGGCTAAGTGCCGGCTACGCGAGTACTGCAATGTGCATTTATATAGTAGCAATCAAGGAAAGCATAAAATGGGCATTTTTGTTACTTAAGTTTTTAATTATCCGACGTACAGCTCTCGTATCTTGCTATTCATTTCTTCGTCCTTCGTAATTTGATAATTTATTCATGGTTCCGCCGGCTATAACTACGTTTTTATAAAGAAGAAATTCAACCTGGAATTACGACAGAAATTTATAACAGAAAAATAATCTCCATATCAATTAATTTTCCCAGCTTAATATAAACCGGAAAGAAGTCAAGTCGCGAGACTAGTGCAATTAAACTTTTCGGAATACTATATAAAATCATTGCCCGAAAAAACGTTCATAAAATTAATAATGAAAAAAAAAGATCCAAGTTTCCAGCTGTAAAGTAGCGTTGAATTATTCACTTCTTTACAGGGATCTGCAGGACGACAGATATCCGATGA
Source organism: Rhogogaster chlorosoma (assembly GCA_944452935.1). Lineage (NCBI taxonomy): Eukaryota > Metazoa > Arthropoda > Insecta > Hymenoptera > Tenthredinidae > Rhogogaster > Rhogogaster chlorosoma. The sequence continues at coordinate 21,475,667 of OX101803.1, read as the reverse complement.
ACTGACGCCGGAGACACTATTGCAATTTTGATAAAATTGCAGAGCTTCTAGCTACAGTCGCTCTTGGTATGAATATTTCCTAGGTGGAAAAGCAATAATAGGAGCAAGAAAGAAAAGAAGAGGAAAGAAAAAAATAATAATAATAATAATAAGAAAAAAGAGGCTTATGAAGCAAATATTATTCTGTAAAAATCTAGTATCTCTAAGGGTTGGTATATCCTCTATAACAGTAAAGAACGCGCGAGCTTTTCGCGAGTGGAATTTCCTGATATTGCTTTAGCTGGCTAAGAACAATTGCAGAAAGAAGAGTAGATACGTGCAGACGTTCGCTCCACCGATCAATAGCTAATGTCACGCCGGACGAGCTTCCGTTATTGCAACTGGTAGGAGCTTAGAGCTTTTCTTTGCTTTACGTTTTCTTTTATTTCTTACCTCTGTATTTTTCCGGAGGATTGGGTACCTGCTAGATAAACGGATACGGTCCTTGTACATACGTATCTAACTCTCAAAGGAACTGAACACAGGTCCTTATTTCTGTGGGCAAAAAAAATTCGAAAAAAAAACCAAAAAATTGAAATAATAATTCGTCCATATTTTTCACCGTAAAACGCCTGCTCATTTCTCCACTAAGGTCTCAAATCTCGCAAAGAACAAGCCTCGAGATTGGCGTCTATTAAGACCTTGACGTTTCCCCGGTCCCCCCCGTAAAATTATGAACGTTCGGCGGTCCATGAGTTGGGGATATCACAAGGCAAGGGAGGATCCTATTCCCTCTTAGGCTCAGCTCCCCCACCGTCCCTGTATCACCGAAGCAGCTCTTCCTTAGGCAAAGTAAAGGATCATCTTGTTAGACTCAGGCTATATAAACAACGGCGGTGAGTCGTGGTGAACAGTCACTAACTCAGCAGGTGAACGAGTCAGTGAATAATTAGTATTTATCATTTGTTTTTTCTAATCATATCATTGGTTTTCGTTGTTTCATTTTCTATTTCGTATTTTTGGTGCGCCTGTAAAACTGTATCGTAAAAATTTTATCCCTCAAACAGTGATATAATCGTGCTCGTTGTATTGTTTTCGGTTTAATTAACCCCTGTGAGCTTTAATTAAACGTCGAAAAGTTAGAGAATCGAGATGACGATGTCGATGATCAATATCCAGGTATGTAAGCCACGAGGAATTGAGTTCGAAAACCAAACAGAGGGTCGATCTGATTTGGCGATGAGATATAGAACGTCGTTACGTTCAATTGTGTAGATACGTCTTTCAAGTCATGAACCGCGTAGGAAGACCGAAGGGATTCTCTTCTCAAGCCTTCCTTAGTCCTTTGTAGTCGTTTGATATTCTCAAGGCAAGTCGAGGCAAGGACTCTGGTTCCCTCGCATGAAAAGAGGGAAATATGGATGTGAATAAATTGGCGGCCCGTGATTACGCCTTTGTGTATTTTCTCATTCTAGGAAATTCACTCCTTTGGACAATTAGCCCTCATATATGCATACAGGCGTGCAGATAAATTACGTATATAAATCCAATTAGATTAGAATTTATATACCTGCACCGACGTAAGCTTCTAGATAGACTTTGCAACTATAAACACTAAGCTTTGCCAGTAGATCCTGGAAACCTGACATTAGCCTGACTTTAAGTTGTCTAACTCGAGACGAACCTGTCTCAACACAAAGCCTCCGGTTTCGCAAGGTTAAGGAAATACAACGTAATTACCTTCAGTTTCACCTTTCTCCAATTTTCTTTTTTTTTTTTTCTTTCTTTCTTTCTTCTCTTTCTGCCATCCAATCTAACAATTTTTCTAATTGTAAAAATCTGTCTTTTGAAATGTAAAATGAAAAAAAAAAGATAATTGGCAAAAGTTTCGTAATCGAGTTAAAACAGGCCAAGTACATAAATTATAATAATATCAAGATACGATTGTCTAAAATGATGATTTATGCATGGTTATTAGCAAAATAATAATGATAATAATCTCTCTCTCTCTCTTTCTCTCTCTCTCTCTCTGGTATAATGAATAATTGCTGTACGGTTGGGGCATCGATACGCCCATTAACCTGCGGAGATATTAGTTAATGACTATCATACATAGTATACGATATTATTATTTATTAGTTTATGAATTGACGATAAATTAATGATGAGATATGATTTTCTATCGTTGGGAAAGAAGAACTTTTTGCAGGCAATGAACGGCTCATTTATTGAACAATTATATGTACGAGCTGGTTTGTAGAGAAGTAGGTATATACATAGGTGCTGAGCCACTTGGTACTCAGCGAATAATTAAGATCTTTGGAAATTCGAGAAGTTCGTATACGTATAAGTACACGAGCTTGATAATCTCCCGAGACTTGGCGCTCGATGAAATCCTTGAATCATACCATACCTCTTATCAGAATCCACTGACGATCCATTCAAAGTTATACGCGGAATTAAGCGACCCTAATTCATCGAGCCGATGCTTTTTCGAATTCGAAGAAATTTACTCACCCCGATATGACACGTTTTCGTTTCAAATTTTCACAAGAAATTTCATTAATACAGTTGAGATATTCAGAAACAACAAATACCCTGCCTGTTTTTTCCCTCATTTTTTCATGACACGTTTTTAATTGAATCAAAAAAAAAAAATGATTTAATAAATCAAGTGTACGTAATAAAAGACCTTCTTCTTTCTTCTTTTTCTGTTTCTTCCTCGAGGGTGAATCGATATTCATGTATTAATTAGACGCCGTGGTTTACCTGGAAGAGAAAAAGAAGTCGTTTGGCTTCATTTTATTCCGTTTTTATTCTCTGGGGGATAAAGAGGGGGCAATTTATTCGGGCATAAGGTGTAGAGGGATGGATGAATAAATAAATCAGTCATATTTCGTGACAGAATTAATCTGCCTAGAAGTTTATATTCGAGGGAAACCGCTACTGACTTTATCAAATATCACTGTACAATAAGAAATACTATATTACGGATGTCTGTCTGTCTGTCCGTGCAGCACGTTAACCACACGAACTGTATACCCATTTTATGGTGTATTGACTCACGACCCAGTTCTTAATGAGGTTTACACAGTGGAAATAAAAAAATTTCATTGCTGAACAAGCACGTAATATACTCTTACCTACCTGTCGTACGACATTTCTCATTTTTCTATCTAATCTTTCACCTTTAACGATTCACAAATCTTATACAATCACTCATTTTATCATAACTCGGGCCTAGTCTGACCATCGGTTTTCGGAATTTGAAACTTCTCGGTATAATATGCAGATGAAAAAAGGAAAAGGTTAGATACGAATTAGCCAACAATTTTTGGATCATTTTTGACATCATGCTCATTTTGAACTTTTTTTGTTGTTTTTGTTTTTTCTTTTCCTTCTTGTTCTCAGGCCACGTTACTCCTGCTGGCAGCTACAGCCGTAATTGGCGACCTCCCACCGGGCAGCAACAGATACCTTCCGCCCGATCCTACCAAAGGATATAACTACGATAGACCAACTCCTGGGTTTCCGGCAGTTACAAGACCGACTCCATCGTTTCCGGTGACACCAACTAGGCCCACGGCTAGTTACCCACCGATTCCTACAAGGCCCAATATCCCAAGCTTCCCAACTGGCCCTAGGCCAACTCCATTCCCAGGATCTTCGATCAAACCAACACCAGGATTCCCTGACTACACTGGACAACCGTCGGGGAATAACGGAAATTCCTTAATTCCAAACGTGAGTTGATACTCCGTTTTTTTCTTTTCTTCCTATTACTCAATATCCTCGGGCTCTTTGGGTTCGATTAGCACGATGAATTACGTAAGATTAAGGAACGAGTATTGAGCTTAAGGATCCTCAGTGATTCTTGGCCGACAATTACGTCCATTTTTGGATTTAAGAAATGCGTAAAAAATGATTCGATTCCTTGAAATTTCTTCATTAATTCAAAACCAAATGACAAGTTGAAAATGTCTAATTTTTTGGTTAATCGTAGCACGAGCATCACGACCACGGTGATCATCATCATCACGAGCCAGGGATGCCCTTTGACTTTAACTACGCCGTGAAGGATGACACCTTCGGGAATGATTATTCCCACAACGCGGTCAGCGACGGCGATGTCGTCCGTGGAGAATATCGCGTGCAGTTGCCCGATGGACGGCTACAAATAGTGCAATACACAGCCGACTGGAAACACGGTTTCAACGCGCAGGTTAGCTACGAAGGAACCCCAAGGTACGACACCCCGAGGCCAAGTTCTAGTACTTTCAATGGATACTAGGAAGAAGAAGAAGAAGAAGAAGAGGAAGAAGAAGAAAAAGGTCCTAGGAACTCCGCCGTTTCTAACGACATCGAATAATCGTAAATAAATATGAAACCATCGAGCCATGAGAAATTTTTATCATTCTTATACTGTATGGTTGAAAATTTTATACCCACATTGCATGGACACTTGCAGCATAATATGATCGGTGAATAAAATATTTTCTAAAATTATACAACAATACCGTTATCGATTTCATATATACGGAGTATCAAATACAACGAGCGAGATGATAAAAATTTCTTTTCATCTCATCACGATTTAAGTAGGTATAGCGTGATATGAAATTCTTTTTTTTCTTTCACCATTCAAATTTCACACGTGAAAGGGTCACAGTTACGCACCGTATCGCAGCTGTGATTACTTAACGGAACGGAGGCGGTTTATTCCGTAAAATATTATCACCCATATAAATGATAATTACCAATTTTGTAATCTAAGACTATTAGAATATTAAAAAAAAAAAAAATAGAAAATTAGCAAAAGGCGGAAACTAGTTACAGAATGGTTAATTTTTAATTAACCTTGTCATAATACCTGGTAACGTAACTTTATGGAAGGTACTTTCATTGCCGGGAGTAACGGGCGTCTAAGTCTGATCGTGAATGAAATCTGGTCGTTGATTTCTTGTCTGAAAATTTGTTGGCAGTTCGACTGAACGCGTCTTTGAATAGAAAAAGATGTAATCGTTAATGTATACTTCTCGGTAAATAAACTGGCAGCATGTATATCCACCTCGTCGTGAAATGCTTCCTCGAGATCGAAATCACTGCACAAGTCGAGCTGTTTGCTTCGGTTAAATATGGCCAGGGTACCTACCCACCACACTATACCGACATCGCGAACGAACACACGAATTTCGCTACGTATCTACTAAAGCTGGAAGTCTGTTTGGAGTCAGACTTGAAACAGGTGCCTCTAGGACCAAGGCTCTCAAAATCGGAATTTTCTACGTGCCAAATGTTTGGGAAATGGGAATGATTAATGGCATCAATCGCGGCATCCCCTTCTCTCTTTACGTCGAGGTTCCGAGTTTTTATTTTGCCGGAAATGAAGGAAGGAATAAAAAACGAAAATTCGTACCCCCTGTTTATTTTCGGATGTATAATTCACCTCCGAAACGAATATAACTGCGTGATTGAATTCGCTCGAATTCCGACGATTATTTTTCAGTTACAAAAATAATAACAATTACATTAGCTCAAAGAAAATGTCTATTCGTCATGCGACTGTTGTTAGCTGATTTTCCTTTTTTCTCCTTTTTCCTTTTTCTTTTTTTTCATCCACCTCGATAATCAATCCCCGCGAAATACAGGTATAAAAGCTAGACAGTAGAGTTTGCGCTAACGTATGATAATTTCATACATACGTGTATCCATAGCCCCAGATATTGAATTGAAATAATTCATTCCCCAAGACCTTATTCGGGGTAACATTGACGAAGTAAAAGTTCCCGATTGTCCGTATATTTACGTCCTTATATTTGCCATACCTATAACCAGGATATACACCCCAATATCTGTGGAGTTCTATACCCCAGAAATCTACTTTTATGTCTAGAAGGATGAGATATGTGGCTATGAATTCTATTTCCGATGTCAATGCCATAAAAATGAAACTTCAAACTATCTATGCAATTGAAAATAATCACACGGTACTGACTACCGGGGATTCTGCATACTGGAAGGAATCCAACCTCTACCTACCTACCTACCTACCTACTCCGCGTCGCCGACGTATCAGTAAGAACAAAACAACGAGGAGAACTTACTTTCACTGCTCTGCGAGAAGATCAAATCAAAGATCGCCTTCATTAAAGCGGTTCTCAGCTCGTTTGATTCACATTTTCAATTGAAATGCGAAAATGGGTTCCATCCGGAGTTGGATATCTTTGATGACGTTTTTTCGACGATTTATTATCGATACCTTTTCCTCAAATATCGTAGAAATACGCACAGTTATGTGTATAATATCAAAGTAATTATGTATACGTGTTGTTCCTGTTATAAGGGGCATGAGGCAACTCCTCAAGGAACAGCTCCTTGGTAGGTATACGTACTGCGACGTAGAGGCGTGTTAAACAATAGGGAGGAATAATCTTACCCCAAAGGGATCCCTAGCCGGGTGCTTTATGCCCCTAGCCATATCCTTGCGGGATCTTAGCTAGTAAGGCAGTCGTGAGGCGGTGGTTATAGCCAGTATACTTGCGGCGGTGCTGGTTGCGTCTCAGTTTCTCGAAATAAGCTCGGAGTGGTTGGAGGATTACAACAAACGACAACGCTAATTAATAATTATGACACTTGTAGTTTGCCTGGGTATATATTTATTCGTTAAAGTCCTCCCACACGCCGCAAGAGATGGAACAAGACGCGGGGAATGAGAATGCGAAAGAGGGACGGAGAGATTCGGAGCCACCGTCTCAGGGGGGAATAGAAAGGGAAATTTTAATTGCTCATTAAGTTTTGCGCAATGGATAACACCCTGACACAGATCGGTGTATATTATTGCCTTCAAAACGCCCGTACATGCAAATGCCTATATCATTCGACAGATGAAATTTGGCGACGTCAAAGTATGCAATTACGAAAAGTAGCGAAAAGTTATCGAAGATGTTTCCTTTTTCTTTTTTCTTTTTTTTTACACCACTGCAGGGTGTAAATGTACGAAAGTGTATGCGGGATCAGTTTAGTGTAATTAAGTCTTCGCGATAAGAGCGTAAGGTCGTTTGTCAACGGCGTTATAATGACCCTTTGATAAATGGAGCTTCAAGTTGATTGCGTACATGCTGGGCTTTTTGCTTCAACTTTTATATCGCGCATGTTTAAGGCTAGTACATGAATATCGTATAATTTTTACCACACGCTGGTATACGTACGTGTTTGATAATGATACCGTGCATCTTGAATTTGGAATTAAGAAAAATCCCTGAAACTTTGAGCAGCCATGTAACGTACCTATAAGCAGTTTCAATTCCCCTGGGAATCCTTCTATTTCAAATATCTTTCTACTTATTTGACACTTGATGGGCACTTCAAGGCTCCTTTTCCTCTACGAGGTCCGATTCTGTCTGAATCTTTAAAGAACATGACCCAGAATGCTTTTTCCAACGGCGAATAACGTCTTCAGAACTTGAATTAACGTCCTCTTCAGTTTTCCTGTATTTCAGGTATACCGAGGAATTGAGCTTTTCATTCTCGGAACTCGGATCCTCTCATTTACCCTGAAAGCTCGATATTATCTCTCCAACTATTATAGATACTCGGAAAATTTTCCCTCACAATTTCTCTCATCTTTTCGAGCACCGCGGGTGGTTTCTCCACTCCTCACCCCCGAAGGCGAACTGTGAGGCCTTGCTCTTTCCATCGGCACGACGGCGACGCCTTTTCAACTTTCCCAGTTGATTGTTTAGGGATCAGAGGAAAGTCCCACTTCGTATTAAAGCCGAACTATACTAATGCTGCGTTATTTCTTCACTTGGGACTTAAAACCTGCGGGAATTTTAGCCCGGTTACCATTTTTTTTCTTTTTTCCAATTCGATTTGTCTCTTTTTTTATCGATTTCGCATCTTTTTACAAACAAATTAGGAGTCAGAAAACAAACCTGCCTTTCAACTTTTACTCGGGCAAACAAAAAAAAAAGAAGGTATAAAACTGTTCCGTTTTAATGAGAAATTTGTCTGAACCGACGCGACGATTTGGACCAAAACAAGAAAGAAGAAAAAAAAAGATGTCCCGATTCTTAATTAAAATCCGGATTAGCTCCGACTAGATTAAGTCTTCGCCGAGAATTTGATCCTTGCCTTTCATTCCGAAGGCTTTAGAAATGAATCGAAGAATAAATTATCGGATTTATTTAACGGATTAATGTTTGTCAAAGATATCTTGGAATGACTAGTTCGAAAATTGATTGGCAGGTCGACGAGCCCCGCGAAGCGAGAGCCGCGCCGCGGGCGTTCCTCTTACGCCCCGGAAGTCGGGACGGACGTGGGGCCGGAAACACGCTATTTGAACCAGGGCGTAATGCGCAGCTTCTACACACCCTCGGAGCCAAACAGAATTATCAACTTCTTGGCTAGCAGCAGCGAGACTGGCAACAGCTCGCACTTTATACTGCAGCTATTTGACTAACGACAGTCGACTGAACACCCGGCGAATTACTGGCCATTAATCAAACGGAATTTGATTCATTTTCAATCGATCAACCCCAGAATATATCCCCCATAGTACTCGATACGCGCAGCCCCATTCGCGTTCCATTATTTTCTAATCAAATTAACTCAGAATTACCAAACTCCCTGTACTCCGCGACGTCTGATTCTCGTATTCGATCAACCAATCTCGATTAAACTGGCCAAAGAACGAGCAAAATTTAATCCATGGGGTTTTTGCTTTTATTCATCTTTTTATTCCTTTTTTTTTTATTCGTTTATTAGACAAAATATTTCCCACCGAATTTCACCTATTTTATACCGCAGTCTAGCCTTCGATTAAAGCTCCGAAAATACCTTGTCGATTTCCCTCAATCAATGTTTTTCGTATACGTTGGGCATCAGCCACTTAAATAAGCGCATTAATTGATTGCTGACGTGACTACCTGTCACTCTCGTTCGTACGACAGACTAATGGTAAAATAATGTCGCATATGTGGTATGAGCAAACAAGTGCGTGCCTATACGTGCGAGTGATCTAATTCTGGTGAGTAAATTTCTGATTCATTAAACGCTCAATAATTCAGCTTTAATCGATAAAAATCGTTTGAAACAAATCCGAGAAACCCTTATCAGACGATATTCGAACTTGGTTCTTCGACTCAACCTTGAAAGCTTCAGCTATTGCAATCTTCTTTAATCTCACGTTCCAGACGCGGAGATCGACGACCTTCACTCACGCTTACTTGTGGATATACGATGTAGTAAGTACCTAGTACCTGCCTTCTCAAATTACACCATAAACCGTATACACCATACACATTCTACATCACATGAATTGTATATACTTTGTGTATGTAAATGCAGTGGAATCAGCTGCTAATGTCACGGATTTTTTACCTCGCCACACGCGATACGTGGCTATACGTATACTCACATGCACGTCTACCCGGCTCCATACTTGTCTACTATTCGAGTGAATAGCCCTGCGCAGACTCTTATATCTTCGTCTTTCTTATCCCCATTGTTAGCCGCAAATGCCATCGAAGCAAAACACGCGGGTTAAATGCCTAGGCTGGAAATTCTCACGTAGATACCAGAGCCCGATTGCCAACCGCGGTATCACGTCACTTTAATTTAGTCAGGTGAACATTCGAAGGATTTCGAACAAGAATTTTGGCCTCGCGTCATGGGGTGAATTTTTTCTAAACAATTTTTCTGACGATAAGATATATCGGCAAGTGATGGGAAACAGGAAGAACAAGGAGCCGGAGAATGGGGGGGAATAAAAAGGTAAAAATACGATCACGCCCAAAGGCAAAGAGCTATGTTTCCGCGGTTGAAACGTTGCTCCTTTTAATTATTTACCGAGTGACAAATGGCACCTTCCGCAAGCTCCTGTTGTCTGTGCCCTGGGGGCAAATACATATATAACGCGGCTCACCGCCCCGTTGCTTTCCTCCATTCTAATGAAAAGTTTAGCAGCATGATTTTACCCGTTGTAACGGCATGTTTTACGACTTTTCCAACTTGTCGCTCCACGGCCATAAGTAGCTACCAGCTACTGTATGTGGGGGTGAAATTTTTATTTAATATATTAACACCATTATACCGCGTAAGCATAGCCGCGCGGACCTTGAGGGAAAAGGAGGAATTCCTTCCCTCGTGATCAGTGGCCGCGAAGGACGTGTTATAAAAAAGTCACACGCATACCAGAACCAACTTTTTGGCCCTCGTTATGAAAAAGGCGCGAGTCAAATTATCCCGCCAACTATAATCTAAGGTATGACGTCTCTCGGTAGAAATCATACGTATGCAGAGTCTGCATCAGATCAATGCCTTTTTATGGTTGTTTAAACGCGAGCCAGGCGAACTCACAGTTTCGACATTTTCCATGAATATATTCATGCCTCAGATGCGTAGGGAATTGTGAAAGGTCAAGTGATGTGGGCATTGCGGGAATCGCGGGCATTTCTGAGCTGTGTAATTCCTACGCTCCGGGTCATCCCCCTTCACATTCATTAACTTGCTTTACGTCTGGTAATTAATTGCTGCTAAAATCGCAGTTGGGGGTTTGAAGAAAAATTTCATACTTCGATCTGTCTTTATCCCTCGACCCCATAGCGAATCGTACTCACGCGTGTCTCTCGCATTTCCAAGTGGAAATTGATAGGTAGTATAAAACACCCGGAGTCCAAAGCACGATCCAATTTTCTTCTCATATTAACGCTACGCCGTGGCCGACTATACGCGTTTCACACGTTCTTTGAAACAATAATCGTAAGGCTGCAGCCTGCTACAGAAGTTTCATTTACCGGTGCTTTTATAACGTCGAGAAATCCACTGACCAAGCGCTTTCATACATAGCTACAGTAACGAAAATAGCAAGGCGAGGTGAAACGTAGAGGGTGAAGTTAAACTGTGCCAACCAAGTGCAGAGAAAATCGATCATCTCTTCTTTGATAAGCTTTCAATGAGTCTTTGGAGCTTTTTAAAGCGGTTTAGAGTCTCTGATAGCCAGCGATACGTCGGGCAACTATTTACCTTCTACCTTCTACCGTCGGTTAAGGAAGGCCAGGTTTCATCTCGAAAATAGCTTTAAGGTTGCGAGGGGCTCAGAGTTCAGATTAGCCCAGGTCTCTAAACCTCCCAGAATGTCATCGCTCTGCTTCAGAATGACACAGGGGACGAAAGTGCACTTTCGAACTGCGGTATAGTTTTGTAAAAATCCGGGAGACTTATTGCGTTATTTTCACCGTCGAACTAGTTGAAGTCATTTTTGAAAGATAATTTCCCGCAGCTCTCGGACTTTCATTCTGTAAATTTAAACTTTGATCCTTCTCAACCCCGGCTCGAAAGTCAGCGGCTTAGTCCTGCGGCGGAGAGATTCTGCAAAGTTTTTATGAACTCCTGATGGTAAGCTTGTCCACCTCTCAAGATTACATTTCTATCAACGAATCGTGTGGAATATTGCAGATGCCGACAAAACTGTGCGCTGCTTTGCCACCCTGGAACTAAACTCGCGAGGTTTGATATCGATTGGCTTTAGAAAACATCTGAAACCATATTTCAACTCTATGAAATTTAATTTTTCCTGCAGAAATTTTCACCAGCATTATACAACACATATCTTATTATAGAAGTTTTCGGGGAATAACAGAGTTCATAGGATATAACTCGACAAAGAGCTTAATTGAGTGAGTAATTAGACGGTTGATCTTTCCGCTCGGTAATTTCTAGTCAAACTTTTCGTCCTGTTATTTGGGTATGAGCCACTCGCAATCCGAAGCATTGGAATTGCATTTAGGATCATATTGGGCTTGGTAACGGTGCCAACAATGCTGTAGGTCGAATCGAAGTGGTCCATTTCGAGCATTCTGAATCCCGCAGCGGAATCTGTTGGATTCTGTGTCCCACGCTAGAAGAAATGGCCGTTAAACTTACTTGCGAAATAGATATGCCTTTGATTTGTCTCGAGAGAAAATTTTTCCAAGTTCCACATCTGCGATAATCAAGACGATGTTTCAACCCCGATGACTAGTAGCGATCGCAACATCTCGCGTTACATGGACGGACGCGTTTGGCGTTTAAAAGATACTTTGCTAATTGAATAACCAACGTCGACTACTGTTTCACTTCTTACGTAATTGAGTTGTACGTACATAAGTTTGAATAGTAAGTGAAATTGGCCCAGTTTGAGAACCGTTGTCTCTGCTGGTTGCGTAAGGGCGTGGGAGTCAGTCAGGTAATGAGGTGATCCCCGCGCATCTCTGAACACTAGGTCTTGCCCCACATCTCCCCGGTATGGTTGAATGTATCTTGTGTTCGCCATGAATTCACGTTCTATATTCTCCCTCTTTAAACCAGACACAACCACAATGAAGTTATATCTGTAACTATACGCGTCATGGTATACACTCACGGCGAGTAAGTCTCTGATGAATGTAGTGCTGAAGTATTTTCACAGTTTCTGTTTCGAAATCTTTTCTCTGATTTCTTTTCTTCGTTTTGCTGCCTCATTTTCTTCGCTATTATCTTGATTAGTTTCAATTTCAAAGAGTCTATCTCGGGCTGGTTTTAAGAGAGGACTGAGATAAGCCCGTCTCGGATTTTCTTCAATGGAAACTTAGGGCTTTCCTGAACCTGTGGAGAGGCGGCGTTTTCTCAGGTGTGTTGCGGATACGCCGGATTGGGAATAAAGAAAGATCGACTTTGAAGGGAAATCAAGCCAAGGTAAGACAAGGTCGTTCGCGGAAATGGTCTCGATTGAAAGGGACGATTCGCGAAAGACCGCAAAGAGGCAGTTTCACGGACGACTTGGATAAAGCAGTGCTTTTCCACCGGATATATTCCAACGACTTTTCATTAAACGCAAATGCCTTCGCCAGAGTAATGGAAAATCGTCGTATACATATACTGCATACATCATGCCTCTCGATCCTCGACAACGAAGCTACTCCTCTTATATCCGCAATTTTTCTTATCCATCGATAAAAAAATGTAGTAAAGGAAGAAGAAGAAAAAAACAGAAAAAAAAACGAATAATCCGTATAAGGTCAGACAAGATGAATGGAGAACCGTATTCATTTGACCTGTGTGGTAGTGGCGAGAAAATTCGCGATGAAAATCGGGGTGATGGATGCCTACACCCGTTTCTATTTAGGTTGAGGGAAGGTGACACTTCTCCGTGGGTCTCTGGACGTCGACGTGCTAGCTTCTACCCATGGGCAGATAACGCCGCTTGGTTATTGAAATCATCCAGCCCTCACTCTAGGCTTGATCCTCCACCCTCTTCCCTCCGAATCTTACATCTTTCTCTTCCTCTTCCTCTCCCGATGCTTCTGCCCCGTCTTTTCGTCTTCTTCTTATTTTTTTTCGTCATTTTTTGGTAACAGCTCAGAGCGCAGCTCCTTTCCCTGCGGCTCCCGAGGGCTCGAGTCACACCCCAAGTGATAGATGACGCAAAGAAAAGCTCTGCCCTCCGGGTCACTTGAGAACAATAGAAAATAACGCGATTTTGCACTAGCTATACGTATGCGCGTAATTCTTACGAGATTACCGCGTTTTTGAACGTCGCAAAAAATTCTTGGTTCATTTAGCTTCAGTTTTTCTCTTCCGTCGGAGGGAATGATAGACTAAACTCAGTCGAGGCAAGTTAGTGAGTTTAGTGAGTGAAAGGGAATTTATTTGATCGTCTAAAGATGAATAATTGATTCTCAAAGTAGGCAAAACACGCGTGAGCAGAATTTACATACAAGTCTCGTTGGTAAACTGCGTACACGTCACAGGTAGGTACGTGGTTTAATTTTTTATCTTCAGGTTGATTTACGGCCTCAGTTGTATACGGGCTTTGGTATAAGAGAAAAGCGGGGAGAGACAGAGTTAAACACTTTGTAAAAATTGGCTCATATTTTATCCGATGATTTACATTCTACGCCCGGTCGGAAAATCCCATAAAAATAAAACACCAAATTTTTTCTCTCTCGCCGAAAAATTTCTCCCTTACGCCCTGGATCAATTACATGATTACCCATAACCGTTCATCACTAGTTATATCCTACCTCCAGACGACTATACGACGACGAGGACGAGGAGGAGGAGGAGGAGGCAGAGGATCTTCCATAATTTCTCTCGGTCCATCAGCCTCGGCAAATATTCTACCGCGTCGCGTTTATTGAGACATATCGACGGAGTTTTAGCAATCTAAAACTGGCCGAGTACCGAGCAAGTATATTCAGTACAGAAACTGAAATAGCTTATTGCGCGGAAGTGCATCGGTGCAGAGAGATCCTGATTGTTGTCTGGAGTTTTATTTTACTTTATATTTTATAGGATTTTCGTGTCTTCAGAAGCGAAATGACTTCCCTCATCGTTCAACCGGCTGAGAAACTGTTATTTTAATAGCTACAGTCGCTAAGGCAGATCTCTCGATCGCTTCAGCATTCGCCGATCTTTTCTTAGCCGTAGATCCGATCGAGTAATAAACCATTTGCTTGAAAATTTCTTAAACTTATCTATTCCTCTCTGAAATTATTCTCTGCGAGCTTCAAAATCATTATAACGATTATTAAACTCGTACATTTCCAATGTACGGAAACATCCAGGATCGAAACTTGTATTTTATTTACTCGACAGCTGAACCCTTCGAGTAAAAAATTATTCCACTTTTAGATCCAAACCGATCTCTTCTTTATTGACTGGAGCCCCCTAGGTGCTTTGGTATATATGTATATTGTATATGCCTACCTGCCTCACGAAATGTTAAAACATCAGTCGTCACGTGACTCGAAATAAATCAGGCGAACCACTCGGAGCTGGCAGTCACGACAACCATTAACGATTTACATGCCTCGAGTTTCTTTCATCTTCCTGCTTTCTCGGCTAACCTAAAGCCGGAGGTGGGCAGCAGCTGGCTTCTCCGTGGCAGTAGAATAAAAAGAAGGAAAAAGTAAAGGGAGAAAAAAGGAAAAAAATTCGATCGAATGGTCTGCGTGTCGTTCACTAATTTAGGGAGAGGATCGGGAGCCCGGATACTCGGCTGTTGGGTCTCTGGGTAATTCGACCACATCGAATCGCACTTACTTACATCTTCTAGCCTCGTCTTTATCTCACGTTTGATGATCAAGGATCTTTAGGGATCTTTTTTTTCAACCCTTGAAAATAAACCGAGAGAAAATTCGTCCCTAGAACTTCGTAGGAATTTAAGAAGTCGAAGAAACTTACCGGTACAGATCCATAAGAAGAGGATTCTATTTCTTCACTTTTCTTCCTCTTTTTTTTCCTTTCTTTTATTTCTGCATCATTGATACCTGCTGCAGCTACTTCACGCTGAAAGGCGTCAGCCGCTATATCGATGATTGGCTTTCTTACTCTATTCCACTCCGAATAAAAGCTCAAACTCTGTAAGAATTTCTTATTCAATTCCACGGACAGAAGGTACAGACTGATAGTTCAGCTGTGAGAACTCGGAAGAGGATTTAGACTGCATTTGTAAAGCGGACTTTGCGAAAGAAATAGCGTAACGATAGGGGAAGGTGGAATTCTAAGTCTTCGATACAGAAAACAGGATCTTCTTAAATGAATAAAAATTCGCGGAGTCTATAATTTCGATTATTATACGAATTCGCTGTTATAGTCGCAGAAATTTCAGTTCCCTGCAGCTGAAGTCTGAAGAAGTGAAACGACGTACGTGTGTGCAGGAAGGAGCAGGTAGATGATATCTAGGATATTTCAAGCGTTAGATATATATATTCTTGTTCGGAGTATACGGATTTGAAAAAGATAACGGAACGGAAGGATGAAAATAGAGGGAAAGGAAGAAACTGTTTTACACGCTGAGATATTTCACTTATATATGAAGACAGCGTGGTGGTCGTTCCTTTTGCACCTACATAGAGGAAAGAAGGAGAAGAGGTACAGCCAATATCCGAGCAGGACGTGCGCGAAGAGGAACCTTCAACTTCCCGTTTTTCTAAGGAAAAGTTTTACTCGCTATGCCGCGTCACTCCGCATAGAAAAATATATTTATACGTAAATACTGAAAGTTTGAAACTACTGATAGCCTATGTAAATGAAGACGCGTTCGAGACCCGAGCAGCATTTTGAATTTTCTGTTACTTTATTTTTCTCCTTTCCCTTAAAAAAAAAAAAAAGAAAGAAAATACTGAAACGAATTCAAGTACGTAAACTACGATGTTGAGAATTGATCATCCACAATCAACCTGAATCTAATCGACGTGTGAAAAATCTACGAAAATCTCAATCCCGGTGAGAATCAGGACGAAAAAAAAATCCCATCAAATTCTATGGGGGATGAAAATAGACGAGGTCAAGATACCGACGAGTAGTTCTAGTTCAGATGCTGCATGCATACGTAGAGCGATGATATCGACTCACGTAACAACGAAAATCTGAATTCTGTTATTCACCGAATGTACGTGAATATCTTCCGCGGATATTGAATATGGGGATATAACTGATGCCCGTAAATTTGTAAACTGCGGAAACGAATGACTGTAAAATTAACCCGTTTTGCGGCATAAATTCATCCGCGCTTTATACCAAACTTCATATTCTAGCTCGTGATCAAGGGGCGTCAAATGTTCCATTGTTTGAGTACCTTTCTTCTCAACGATGTATTGTTTTACCAGTCAAGCGCAGCTATGCAACTTGCCGATGGGTCTAGAACTAAGTGGGTACTCGTTCTGTCTACTATGTATCAACTATATCGTATAAAGAGATGCTGCAATCGCGGGCGAGCGAATCGGAGAGAAACTCTACGTACGTCTATGTGTATTGAATAATAGATACGATTCGTATATGAGATCGAATGGTAATAATCGGACATAAATAGATGCGTTACGTCTGTTATTTTTCTCGCAAAATTTTTCGCCAACTATTTCCCTAGATGCACCAGCATCAGTAGCAACTTTCCGAATGCAACCGGGTGCCTGGGATTCAGCGTATTTATTCAGTCTCGTAAAGTGAAAAGATGTGCTGCAATCGCGAATAAGAATCTCCAAGATGAGAAGAGATCTATACGTTATACCCGAGGTGGATATGTTCTAAATTGGATCGTGGATTCGCGTTTTACACATACGATTGGCTAACTATTCAAGTTCTCGATGGCTGGAATACATCGCCGATCCACGTACGTGGGTATGAGTATAAGTACACGTATATCTCAGCTATTGCGAGGACGCGACGGTCTAACATCCGCAACATGTCATACTTCCCAGGTTATATTCTCTATTTTTCCACCCTGATATAAGAAGAAGGGAAAAGAATTTCTGCTTTTATTACACGTCCAAAAATCATTTGGTAATGACCATCGGTTATTTCGAAACTATAGCGAAACTTACGTTACTATGGTAAATCGTTATACTTTCATGTCTGCACAAGGTGATGTAAGAACGTCGGTATTGTGTCATGTAATAAACTAGGCAGATAGATAAGAGTCACTTATGTATATCAGCTGGGGGCAGGATAAAAGATGATACGATATCGTCCCGCGAGCGTGTCGGAGCCGTACGCAAATATCTTGACAAAAGCGACGGTTAAATCGTGTTTGCAGTATAGGGGGTAAAAAGTTCTGTACATAGAAGGGTATACAGTATCGATGGGTTGGTGGTAAGTCGTATGTATATAGTGCGCCCTGACTTATACGTACAGGGTGTACGACGCGTTCGTAAAATAACCAATACGTGAAATATTGGGGGAAAAATTTAAGCCACTTATTTACGACAGGGGCTACCGTGTCGTTGCTCGGGTAGATAGCGGTACTTTAATACTTACTGAAAATTTATATACAGAAAGGAAGTGAAAAAAAAAAGAAAAAAGAAAAATGAGAGTGAGAGAGAAAGCGTAGGTTTGCCAGAGGGGAAAATGAACAATGGTATATTATTTCAAGGGCGTATAGATTTTTCTATACCGATTTGAGTCGGAAAATTAAGAAATACGAAGGACACGGGTATTCGTATGCCCTCGTAGAGCAATTGTGCGTACGAATATAGCTCCGAGATGAAATTGGAAGTAGTTGTAATTGTTTCGAAGCAATTTTAAAACAAGCCACAAGTATTTAGATCATATCCAAGTACAAGCATTATTCTTTACGCTTGTTTCCAAAGAGAGTAGTATGCGATTAGCGGTTTAAAGTCGTCCCTGACCCTGCGAGAATAGGAGAATAGTATAAAACGGGTGCAGAGCTGAAGAGCCGGATTAATCTTCCGTCTATTCCTACGCGCATGGAAGGATTGAAAGTTTTATTTTTCCAATCTACGTTAATCTCACGGAACGAACTACGCCTGGAAACATCCATCTCTTTCCCTCCTCCGCCGAGCAGGTATTATAATTCCTTTACCCATGTATATAAAGATTGCTTTTCTGATCCAATTTTCTTCGTGTCGTCGCGTAGTGGCGAACGCGTCTCACTTCCGGCAAAGTTGTTGCATATTCTACAACGGCGGAAACTAACAACTCCTTACGTTCCACATCCTTCTTATATTATCTCTCATTTCTCACCTCGTTAAAACTCTGTCATATCCGCTTTTACGACCCTTGCGAGTTTGAGGTAACGAACTCCTCCGGAATTCACCTTAGGTATATACATACATCCCTGAAATCATATCACGCCATACTCCCTCTTTCCACACATGGAATAATGATTGCCGAATGAGATGATCTCTTTTGCGAAATCGGTGATAATAATACAGACCAGGATACAGCTGCGCTGGCGACAATATGGAAAGGTGTATGTAGTACGTATTGTGACGTCGTAGGCGTCATTCAGTTGCGAAACAATTTGCAGTTCTCTTCTTCTTCGGGTTGCGTGATATTCGAGCTAAACGCGTCCGGCTAATTGTAAGTAAAACACGAACATTGTTCAGTCTGCGTACGTGGCTATGATATTGGGACAAGTATCGTCGAGTAGGATAATTAATTGGCTTGAGAATAATTGGAAGATGAGAGAACCTGAATTTTAACCATTTCTCGAGAAAAAAAAGAATACTCTCGTTTTGCCATAATACGTCTTATATTTAATTGGCGGTAAAGTTAGCGGAGATGCAATCTTAGCCGCATCGCTTAATGACATGTATTGCTTTCAAATCGGGCGCTACACATACGTCTACCGGGGTAATACGTAATTTATACCAGCAACGTCTAGGCGGTTTGTTATTTGCGCCATAACAGTTACACGGTGTTCTTTACTTTCTGCAGAAAAACCATTTTACACCGTGCGTCTGTCTTCCTTCTGGTCCCAATTAGACGATATATAAAACTTCGCTCCAATTATATCACCGAAAAACGTCAATAAGGTATTTGACCCGAGTTGTGTTCAACCCCCGAAACGCCGAAATACCAAGACTTGCTAAGAAAGTCGCTAATAATCAAAGAAACTTGGCAAACTTTAGGAAATATCTTCAGTTTCATTGACCTACATATGAACCAATAACCGAAATATTGACAAGCCGAGGGTAAAACGAGGTGGGAAAGTTCGTGCTTTCTTTTCTTTTCGTTGAAACCAATCATTCGGATACCATATTTCTGAGATTACCTGTGAAAGAAAATTGGGGATCGAGTTTTCTGCCACCGCAGTTATTTCAATTCGGTTAATCTTCGTTCAGCTCGTTACTTGCAACACGAGAATTGAGTCATTAAGTCCATCGAATGCATCAGAGAATAGGTATAGGATGAGACGGTTAACTAGACCATCGTATAAGCGAAATCTTATAAATCAAAGCGGCCTTACAATATCGTTACATAATTATACAGAGAATATCTGTCGAGGAGAGGAATGTAGGTACTTCTCACAGACATGCATTCCCCTTTTATATCCCAGTGAATCTGCTTAGATAGATACCCAGATGCCGAGATGCGACTGCTTATGCACTCACTACGTCTTACCCACTGTTTCCCTCAGGCTACTTTCATCCTCTCATTTATACAGGCTCGAAGTCAATCCTGCACGTGTGTGCTTGTGTATTCATATGCCTAAACCCCCCGAGGGATTATTAATCGAAAAACGACTTCGAAAACGAAAATTAAAATCCAATTAACGTTTTTTTTCTTCTATTTCCCTCTCTCTCTTTTCTTCTCTTTTAAGCGTAGACTTGAAATTTTGAAAAACAGAACAGAAAGAAGACTTTACCTCCAGGCGAAAGAAGAGATATTATAACCTCGTCATACAACGTCAAGGTGTTTGCTCGCTCTTGTTTACACAGGAGGAATTTCAGAAATTTTTAGAAATAAGTAGACCGTTATTTATTTGGAGAGAAAAATCGTCGATCATCCTGCAGAGTTGCAGGTTGGGGATATTGGAATCGGATCTCGTAACGAGAGCGGTTAGTAGTAAAATGGGACGATCCGTAGGTGACGACGTCTTCGATGTCTTTGAGCGGTATGTCTTTATCCCCGCCACCCCGAGTAACATTACCATTACTATTACTTGTACCAATACCACTACCACCGATACATCGCCAATGCCATAGCATAAACGGTGTAAATCTGTGCCTCGTTGCACGAAATCCATGATCTCGGATCACGGATGAGCTTGGGGGTATATAAAGCCGATTTTGTCCAAGGGTTTATCATTCACTCCACACCACTCAGTGGTGCTGGCTCATCCTTGGAAAACAGGGTACCAGAGCCATTATACGATCTTCAATATCCGACCAATCCGTCACGATGTTCAAGGTAAGCACTTACTCGAACAGACCATTATCGACTATCGATTTTTTCACGCCATTACCAATTTTATTCTTCATTTTGCATCTTTTTGCGAATAACTTCATCATTCGATTTCCAGTACGTTTTAGCAACCGCCGTTCTGGCCATAGCTCTAGCGAGGCCCGAGCCTCCTGTAAACTCCTATCTCCCACCAGGACGAGGAGGTCCTGGGGGAAACGGTAACGGAGGTTCATCGGGTTTCGGAGGTAGTTCCGGCGGTCAAAACGGCGGTGGAGGTTCTCTATCAACCGAATACGGTCCGCCAGGTTTCGGGGGCGGTGGTAGTAGTTCCGGTAACGGAGGCGGCGGTGGTTTCGGCAATGGTGGAGCTGGAAGGCCATCCAGCAGCTACGGGGCTCCTGGTTCCGGAGGAAACGGCAACGGCGGTGGATTCGGAGGAAGCGGAAATGGAAATGGGAACGGTGGTAATGGAGGAAACGGTGGCAGGCCATCCAGCAACTACGGAGCACCTGGAGCTGGAGGAAACGGCGGTGGCTTTGGAGGGAATGGAAACGGAGGCGGTCGACCATCCGGTAGCTACGGAGCACCCGGAGCTGGAGGAGGAAACGGCGGTGGATTCGGAGGAAATGGAAATGGTGGTAATGGAGGAAACGGAGGTAGCAGACCATCCAGTAACTATGGAGCACCTGGCGCTGGAGGCAACGGTGGTGGATTTGGCGGAAATGGTGGAAACGGCGGTGGCAGACCATCTAGTAGCTATGGAGCACCTGGTGGAGGAAACAACGGCGGTGGTGGAAACGGAGGTGGCAGACCATCCAGCAATTACGGAGCTCCTGGCGCAGGTGGTAACGGCGGTGGATTTGGAGGAAGTGGAAGTGGAGGTGGAAACGGTGGAGGCAGACCATCCAGCAGCTACGGAGCACCTGGCGCAGGAGGTAACGGCGGAGGATTTGGTGGGAACGGAAACGGAAACGGAAACGGTGGGAATGGAGGCAGTCGGCCATCCAGTAGCTACGGAGTTCCTGGCGCAGGAGGAAACGGAGGTGGATTTGGCGGAAACGGAAATGGAAATGGTGGTGGCAGACCATCCAGCAGCTACGGAGCTCCTGGTGCAGGTGGAAACGGCGGTGGATTTGGAGGAGGTAACGGAGGTGGGGGAGGAAATAATGGCTATGCTTCCGGTGGCCCTGGAGGAAATGGCGACTTTGGTAACGGCGGTGGCAGTGGCAGCGGCTATGGAGGTGGTAGCGAAGACGATGGTGGAAACGTGAGTAGAATCTTCCGGTTGATTACTGATTTTGACAAACGTTTAAGTACATAGTAATTAAGTATTAGCAAAAACGAACAAGAATCATTTTTCAAATCTAGTTTTTCGAACAGAGTGAGAGTATCATTAATCCCGACAAACTCTGGATCATTTTAGGAGCCAGCAAAGTACGAGTTCTCCTATGAAGTAAAAGACGAAGAATCCGGCAGTGAGTTTGGACACACTGAAACCCGAGACGGAGACAGAGCTCAAGGTGAATTCAACGTCCTTTTACCCGATGGAAGAAAACAAATCGTCGAATACGAAGCCGATCAAGATGGCTTCAAGCCTCAAATCAGATACGAAGGTGAAGCTAATGGCGGAGGGTACAGCTCCGGTGGTCCAGGAGGGAACGGAGGTGGAAATGGCGGATATTCTTCAGGTGGTCCGAACGGCAACGGAGGTGGAAATGGTGGAAATGGTGGAAACGGTGGCTACTCTTCCGGAGGACCAGGAGGAAACGGCAATGGATTTGGCAGTGGCAGCGGATCTGGAAACGGGAACGGAAACGGAGGCTACTCTTCAGGAGGTCCTAGCAGCGGTGGTAATGGAGGTGGATTCGGTGGAGGTAATGGAGGCAACGGAGGATATTCTTCCGGAGGTCCCAGTGGCGGTGGAAACGGAGGTGGCAACGGAGGAAACGGTAAGTTTTGCCAAAAGACGGTATAAAATATAAAATTTCATATTTTCGAAAGGCTCTATAATTCCCGAAAAATACCTAAACCAATTCTCAGGAGGCTACTCGTCCGGAGGAAACGGCGGATTCGGAGGACAAGGTAACGGGGGTGGAAACGGGAACGGTGGCTATTCTTCCGGTGGTCCAGGCGGAAGTAACGGCGGTGGTAATCAGGGCGGAAACGGAGGTGGAAACGGCGGTGGCTATCCATCAGGAAACGGCGGTGACGCGTCTGCGAATTCCGGTTATCAATACTAATATCATAGTTAAATGAACCCCTTGTACGTATGTGTATTATGTATCAATAACGAATGATACCCAGATACGAGGTGAACTTATTATTATTCATTTAGAAAAATATTTATACATATATATATAATATACATACACCGACACATACGTAATTACATAATATAAGAAATAGTTTTACATAAAAAAAAAGAAAGAAAAAAATCTATAATTATTATAGTTATTTCATCAGGATTTATCCTCGTTCCTTATTTCACAAGTGCAGGTTAACGAGGATACCTGTCAATTTATCAGCACAGATCTCCTCCTTCTCTTCATTATATTTATTTATTTTATTTTACTTATTTTCAAAGTTTCTAGTTCGATATATATATATACGTATACAGGTATATATGCATTTGCATCTGCACTCGTTGCCAGCTAACATACGATAGTTTATCCATACACCCCTGCAAGTAGTCGTCGAAAACTGTCATCCGCACTCTGCCTTGGTCTCATTTTCAAAATGAGATATCTCACCGCGCACCTAGTTTACCTGTAACACCCAAACACATATGTCTATGTATATTCGCTACGCTTATAATCACTGTAATCTTTATTGTATACCACAATAAACAAATATATATGTAGAAACTGTCTCGTTTTAAAGATGAAAAATCTTATCCTTTTAGCAGGAATAAATTTCGAATCGAATAAGAAGAGATATAGAGATAAAAGTTCTGGAGCAGAGATTCAGGGAAGAGAGTCATTTATCGTATATACCATATAACAAGTATATAATAAGATGCGGTAAGAAAATTTGCGTAATCGTTTAGCTGGTAGGAAATTTTCTCTGAAGATATTTACCATGGATAATGAATAATCCAGGTATAGTACGTGATTATAGGTAAGATTAATTTTTTGAAATCCTCATCCCCGCAGGAGTTTAGTTGAGATGAAAGGAGCTCTCCTCATATCGCCTGGTGGCTGCTTTACCGATCTGACTAGATTTAAAACCACGAGAGAAAATAGCGGCTTTAACTATATATCGCGGGCGAAACTGTAACGGGAATTCGCTAGTAGCTGACATAAGTAAGCCGCATTGAAAGTAAGAGTTAAATGAACACTGAGAGATGCGCTCTGCTCCGATGCACGTAATCGATTGCATCGGGCTGGTAGTACATTTTTACACAGTCCTTAGTACCTACCTGGATGTATACCTGCTTACGTAATAATCTCACGTGCAATCCGCGAGACAAACTCGTCGCCTCATCTAACTTACATTACTAGGAGATCAGAGAGAGAGAGAGAGAGAGAGAGAGAGAAATGAGAAGAAGTTCTCAGAGCCAGGAAACTGTGCCTCGTTATCGTTAGCTCTTTGATCTTATGGATTATTCGGAGATTTTCAACTATTGATCAGCGATTTTTGATGATATAAGAAAATCGTTTTTAACGGCAAGAGGCAAGCGGCGCTCCGTGTCTTATGGCCGACGACCGCTTGCCGTCAGAGATCTGCGGTTTTATTATTAAATATAATTACCGTGATGCATACCGTATTTTACAAATTACTGTGTTCCCAGCTCTGTTTCATTGCACTACGCTTACTACCCGCTGAGTATAAAAGGTGACGACGTTTTGTTAGCTCATCTTAGTTTCAATCTCGGCGTCAAACACCGGCTAGGAGCTAAAATCTGTGGAAAAAGGACTCGCCAAGGAAGATAAAGCTCAGTCATGTTTAAAAAGGTCGGTGAAAATGAATTATCCTAATTTTCCTTTTTCCTTTTTTGGTTTTTTTTTCTTTTCTATTTACCGAACTGTTTATCCTGCGTAAAGAATTTTATTACCGCTGACGAAAAGTAAAATCTGAAACAAGTGTTTGTCCAAACGCTTAAGTACAGGCAGTCCTGTCTGCAGGAAAGGCGAAGCGAAGGTGGAGAGGTGTGTTCTGTTCAATTCTCTGCCCCCGACTCTGAGATCCTTATATTTTATTCAGCGACACGCTTGGCTTGGCGACAGCTCAAATAATTTGCAAATACTTAACCAGTGGATCTGATTCATCTACATACTCGAGAGAATCTTAGAAGCCGAGGGTAGCAAGGCTCATTGTCAATGCACAGCCAGACTCGTACCTACTACGACTATTTTCATTCTCACAACTCAGAAATTCCCGAGACACTAGGTGAATAATTAAACCTCGACCCAGCGCCGCTCGTCCTTTCAATAGTCGCCGGTAAATCAGGAAAATATCAATCTATCAAATTCTGGAGTAAAACTAGACGGGAATAATTCATGGTATGAAAAATCTAGCCCTTCGCCGTTTCTTGGCAAGAAAAATTTAGCATATGGGTGAAATTCGTCGAATTCTTTCGCGACATCCCGTCGCGAATATAACTGCCTAGTGTCGTTAAGGTTTTCCAATTTTCTCCCGGAATTTGAAACGGGTTCAACGCGATTAACTCTCATATGTATACCAACAGGGATTCTGGCTAGGTATAAGAGGGAAGAAAGTCGTTTTATGAAAGTAATCGGGCGGACAGAAAAACCACTTGTGCGGTAGACCCCGGAGAAATTCGCCTAATAATTTTTTTACACCTCGGGCGGTCCGACCCGCCTCAAAACTACCCCTGATCGCCGAAAGATTTTCATCCTGCAGGACGCTTTACCTGCGCAATATTGAAAATATCCTATATTGACTTTTCAGGCCATTCTAGCGATGGCGTTTCTCCAGGCGGTTACAGCCGATCCCCAAGGTGCCTCGTACCTTCCGCCGACTGGAAATTCGCCCGCAAGACCTGGCGCAGGACATCCGGATGAATGGGCCGGCGTGTGTATAGAAATAAATATTTTTCCCTCATTCGAAGAGAATGAGAATATATCTTTTGAAAAATTCGATTTTTTTTTCACAGGATCCAGCGAACTACGAATTTTCTTACGAAGTCCAGGACGCGGGAGCAGGCTTAGATTTTGGTCACCGCGAAATGCGAAAGGACGACGAAGCGACGGGAAGTTACCACGTCTTGCTTCCTGACGGAAGGACACAGATCGTAGACTACGTCGCTGACGGCGGAGGATATCGCCCGATGGTTCGTTACGAAGGAACAGCCTCTTTCCCAGCTGCAGCTCCGGGCGGTCAAGGCGGAAGTGGCGAGGGATACAGATACTGAGGATAATTAATTAATGCGTTTAGTGATTGATTGAACCGCAAAATAATTAGATGCATATAATCGCGTGGTTACTTCACGCCGATATCCATATAATCCTAAACGAACGAATATCTCACCCTTAATTTCTCGGCTGTTATCTACGTGATTAAAACCCTGCAGGATAGAATGACAGTGAAATTTAAACTGAAATTCATTCCAAGTGTACGTATATGTATATGTATATATATGCGAGTATTATTTTAAGAAGAGAGTACAGCCTCGGCGCTCATTTAACCTTCCAATTAAATTTTATGCCACGTATAGTTTCCTGTATTTCTATAATTGCGGATAATTATCCGTCAACTGTTATACGTATTATGTAATAATAAGGGGTGCAGTCTCACCCAGGGAAGCACTGTACGATATTATTATCGCTTAAATGACAAATTACATTTCGCATAGTGACGTCTCAGCTACATTCATCCAGGTCGTCAAACTCGCGGAGTAATTACCCTAATATCAAGGCGCTGCTTCCTTGTCGTGATCATCGTTATTATTCCTGTCTACATTATTATCCTCGTTTTTATTTATCATTATAAATATATATATATATTGATATGTTATATTAAATATGTATAGATACATGCGATCAATTGTTGAAAATGTTATATTGTTTAAATATATAAGTTATACGCAATGACGGAGTATGAAGGTAGAAAATTACGTCCCGAAAACCCCGATATATACTAAAACTCGTATAAATATATACCTACTTATTTTTATGATAAAACTGACGTAAAAGTATAACGACTATATTTTAAGGGGCGATCAAATGGCTTGAGAGTTTGAATAATACGATGGAATACGGTTTTATGTGTATAGTTAGGTACTTTTTTCTTCCCCCCACTCTCTCTCTCTCTCTCTCTCTTCTCTACCTTCTCGAAGGTTAAGAAGAAGTGGAGATAAAAATGAGAGTAAAAGCAAAAAAAAAAAAAAAAAGAAAGAAGAGAAAAAATTGGAGGATAAAAAAATTGACAGGAAAAACGTTTGGGCTCGTAATTGGTTTTCGAAAAGGCTTTTCCGTGGCATAAGGAGATACGCGAGAGGCTCCAAGACGACAAACGGTGAAAACGGTAATATCCAAATTTACATTACCGATCGATACGCCATCTGTTATTTTATGAATACCGTGGCGATGGCCCCTTAAATTAATATTCCGTGTCCCATTATGAATACGAATTTCGCATTATATTCCACTGCGAATATAATGGGATTGCGATAACAAAAGGTGAATGCCATTTGACAAAGCTTTCTATCTCAACGCACCACTGTCTCACGTCCATCTTATTACCTCGGAGATCTTTTCTCGCCAGTTATACCTCCCCACATTCAGAACCATGGCCTACACTAATTGTAAGAAAAAAATCATCCCTCACTCTATTTATCTGCACCAACCGACCCCGCAATATCCTATACCTATACATATATACAATATATATATACCTCAGACCATGGCTGTCAGACTTCGTCACATCGATTTCGTCCGTGAGAAGGAACAGGGTACCAGGACCTCAGCGATAGTCTGCTCTGAGCGTTTAGCATCGATTAGCTTCCACACCACGCCGTAATACTGAGCTTGATAAAAACCGACAAAAATAATATTTTTTCCAATCCATTTTTTTTATTTTTTTATTCCTTCCATTTGCTGCGGTTCAAATATATCGCAGAGGTAATATTTGGCGTAGTTTTAGTTCTGCTGTATATAAACCATCCGCGTGTATCCGCACCCAGATATACCTACTACATTGAAAGTGAAGGGAGGAAGTAATTTGCAATTTTCTGAATTTCAATAAAGGCACTCTAAATTATCCTCAGCTGGCTTAAAGCCGATCTCTCCATCTCTCTCTCTCTCTGTACCTCAAATATTCGCGAAATAATTTCACGGAACAGAATCGCGTGCGTCCGTCGTAATACTCGCGAGAATGAAGTTTTACTTAGAAATAAGATCGGGCTGAAGCGACGTGATTTTAGATTCATTTTCTTACGTTATAGAAGAAATTTGAGGAGAATATGGACGAGGAGACGGACGCACGCTACCGCCTAGTTCTTTACGAACGGGAAATTAAGTTTTCGGTAAAAAAAAAAAAAAACAACATGTTTAAGTAATAGAAGAAATCATCGAGGATTGAAAATTTCAAGGAGATGGAAAGACGAGATAAAAGGAACCTTTAAACCGCCGGAATTTTTTATTCTAAACATCTTGGGGCCCCTCAGCAGTCACGTCTCAAGTTTCAAGTCTGAATGCCAAAGGTTGCTGTTCATCGTTTAATGGTCTCGTTAAGAAAAGGGGTGCCTCTGTCTGGGCGGCCCGTTAACGATCAACGCTTTTTATCGGCATAGTCAACGACGTGAATTCAAATTGGATTCACCTTTCATTGCCCAATATATCAAGTGTTTGAAAAAGATAATAATTTAGGGTGGATTTTTCGGCCTCTAATTTACTTTATTCCTAAAAAAAAAAAAGAATGATAAAGCCAAATTCCGCGCAGGTCAGTCGTAGAGAAAATTCACAAATACGTATAAACGCTCGATTTTCCCTGTAATCCGACCGCGTCGGAATTCACGTCACGCAGAAAATATTGCGATAGGAAAAAACTAGAGGCGGAAATTCTGTTTGATATGAATTTCAAACGGCCAGGTTACGACCGGGATACAACCTTGTGATCAACGAGTTATCCCAGATTGATTGATGGACCTGTAGGGATGACGTTGCGTCATGCTCCCGAGCACAAAGCCTGGTTTCACTAGTTTCCGCTCGCCTACACACCTGGATGAATGAATAGATGAATGGTTCGACTAAAGAGGAGTAAGATAAGCTATCTGGCTTCATCCTCCGTCGTTGTAGGCGGCCAGGGAAGAGTCTCTTTACGAAAGTCCGGAGGTGTTGAAGGACATGTTTGTCGCATAACGGACGTTGTTCAACGCTGTGAAAGTCCGTCCCGAACATTGTCCAGGAGCTTTAACTCCCAACGATTCAAATCATCCGAAACTAATTCCGATCGATCAAAGTTCACTTTCGATTGCATACAGCTCCGAACGAGCGATGATGAATAGCGTCTGCTGTTCGCGGATTATTGTCTGAATCTATCATAGAAATTTGACGTTTGGCCCCGTGTATTTCATACGATTCTAACGCTCGGCGTTATGCCGACATCCTAGATAACAGCAAACAACTATAATATCCCCGGCAATCCGGGCGTATATAGAACGCCCCTATTATACAGCTGTCTAAATCATTTCAAGCCTAATGAAGTTATGGAATTACCCATAAAGGACAATAAGCCACGTATGTACGCGGTACATAATAATGTTATAATTCCTACGATAATAATCAAAAATACGTATGAACGTATGGGCGAAAAGAAAGGAATAATATTTATGTTGTCATATCAGTCATTTTGAGGATTTCAAATTGATGGCGATTTTCCAATCACCAGATTCGTGGCGAGGGACTAATCGCTGATGGAATCGTTGGCTCAGAATACACGGAATTCATTCATTCATTCATTCGTTCATACATTCATTCCGCGACACCGAGGAGAGTTGTTTGAATTTACATTAATTTCTTTTTAATCGAAATCAATTGAAACATTTGTGTTCACAGTAAAATTCGATCAACTGTTCATACTCGCTCGTTCGTAGTCGGTGGTTTTACAAATACGGATCAAAATTATCCTATTTCAATATTATAATTCAAAGTTCAATTCATATAACAAAGAGAGAATTCACACGTGCGTGTAAAGGCCGAACTGTACGCAGAACAGTCCTGGCATAAAAGCAGGAAAATTGTTCAAGCCACAGAAACATACGTAGCGATAAAAACTACAAAAATATTCAACCTATGCTGATACAAGTCACTTTCATCGATTTTTCACACGCTCCTGCAGTAGAGCTGAACAAAAGGACAGATAAGTGAAAAAAAAAAAATTAATCTCATATTTTATACACCAAGGACTAATTACTAATGCACGAAGCTGACATGCCAGGCTAAAGTATCGCGTAACAGAAGCACGTCAGGACTTTTCATCATTGTTCTGTAAGGCAGTGTGATAATAGCAGGGATATTTTGTCGTTAAAATTTTTACTCAAAAATATACTCGGATGAGTCTATCCAGTCCGAAAAATGTCATCGAAGAAAGCTGGCTTACATTTTTTCTGACTTGGCTGTACGGTGAGTACCTAACGATTAATTGTAAGTCAGACCTGGGATCTGCGAGGATTGTTCACTCTTTCATTTTAATCTGCATCTTCGAACTTTTCAGGCCTTCGTGTCGTCGGGCCGCGTAATTGGCGATGTCTGAGCTACATGTGGTCAATTTTCATCGCAGTTTTATACTGCGTTTCATTTTTCGTAATCCGAGAACCGGTCCGGCGTCAGCACGAGCCTCTACAAGACGTGATATACTATTACCAGAACGAAAAGCTCCAGGGATACTTCAACCTGATCGTTGTACAGGCCATAATTTTGACCAGCATTATAAAAAGCTCCGAGGACATAAACGCGTATAAAAAGCTCGATGAAATCGACAGCGTTCTGTTATATCTGAATATTCCGATCGATCATGAGATTCAGATGAGAGAAGAAGTCGTCAGATTATTCGCCTACATTTTTATCACCCTCTTCGTAAATCTCGTTACTTATTTTTCTACCTTAACAGCAGACGCTGGATATATCTTCGACGTTTCATGGTTCCTGAATTTCTCAGCTGTCTTTGTCCAGGTTATGACGATATGCGCGTTTGATATACTTGTTAGAAAAATTCTCGTGCGTTTTGAGATGATTAACCGTGCGATTGAGGATCTACTGGGGCCGAGAAAAATCAGCGTTATTCTCGTGCGATCGAGGGACATCAATAACGGTGGAGTTCTTTTATAGAATTTTTCAGAAAATTGAGGAATCTGATTGATCTTTTTCCTGAATTGAATTTTTTCACCCATTCTTAGCTTACGTTCTTTCCCTTTTTACAGCCGCGAAACTACGTCTGGCGAGACGCATTCATCTCCAACTCCACGATGCTGCATCCGCCATAAACAACGCCTATGGATCACGGCTCTTTCTGATCTTCTTCGCAACTCTCATCTCCGTATTGAACTTCATCTGGAGGGCTCTAAGCCTGCTTGAAAACGAGCTCCAGACTTTGGACCTGAGTCTTTATCTGATGTGGATCTCCTTTCATCTCGGGAAATATTTTTGTATCGCCACTTCATGCCGCGCTGCTACTAAAGAGGTCAGTCCAGCTAAATGGCACGATAAAATTCCATAATCTAAATAAAAGTGGGAGAAAAAAAAAGGAAAATGATAATCCTTTAGATTCATAAAGGAAATCCCATCCCCGTCCCCAGTATCCAGATTTTCATTTCTATAATATTTTCCAGGCAAAACTCGCCGGAGGATTTTTTTTCGAAGCATCTTTAGCTCGAGGGTCGAACGGTTTGAACGAGGAGGTAATAATAATATATATGTTTGAATAATTTTCTTTTAACTAAAAATTGACGGATTAAAATAACTGGCAATCACAGAGCGAATAAATTCATCGAGGCGGAAAATTTATTCGAACAATTAAATGAAAAAGGATTAATATAATTATCCTGTAGCATTTAGTCGGTCTGATTCGCGACATAGAATTTCGTTTCGAATTATTTAAACCAATTGGTAAAATTTACGGGCTAACGACTGACTGGCCTGAACCGTGAATTTCGATGCATCGATGCATGGATGGCTGCAGCGTCACCCCAAAACTGGGAGAGTCTATGTCACGTGATGAATTCTATTTTTTTTTTTTTTTTTAAGAATTAACTGTAAATTTAACAATCACTAATCCCGTTTCGAAGCAATACAACTGCGTTGAATTGAAAAAAGGTTCGTTATTCATATCGAACGGATTCAATCAATGATTCGCTGTGTATGCGAACGTGGCATCAAATGGATACAAAAATTTCGTGTCAACGAATTATTAATTAACGATCATTGTCTTATCAATATTTTAGGCAGAGGCTCTATCTCGACAACTGATCAACAGGGAACTACAATTCACTGTCTGGAGTATATTTTCAATAAATTTTTCGAGAAGCCTAATGGTAAGGAGTGACGAGTGAGGATTATTTATCGTTTAAAAAGAATAAGAAATAAGGTAGCTTCATCGTGATCAAGTTAACGAATTCATGTATTTACTCTAGTCAAACTTTTTTCAGATATTTATTGCGGTACTTACTTATTTCTTGCTGTTGGCTTGAATAGCCCGGGGCCCCGAGGATCTTTTGAAGAGAATATCGACCCGTGCACCAAGCCATAACGCCAAGTTACAACACTTTCTGATGTAACAAATGACTTGCCTACACTACCTGATTGCCCGGCACGCTCTTCTCTCTATCCAATTCATAAACTGTTATATGTATTCCGCAGTGCGTTGAAATCTGGTTCTTACGAATTAGAACAGGCATTTTACTGCCGTGGGTGAATAGGGGACGAAAAAAGTAGCGAAGAAAGACAGGAGAACGAAATTGATTTCATTATTGAAGAGAATTATTTCTCTCAAATTTACAAAATCAATACAAAATGAGATAATTTCTCAAGACTCAAATCCGCGTAATGAAAGGCCCAAGTTTTGGCCTCAGTTAGCAAGCGAATTGCGAAGTCTGGAGTGTGGACGAAGCGAGTGGATGCTGCGCACCATTTTTCATCCAATTAGCCTACACATGACCGTGTCCATACGAATACGCATTCGTGTATGTACCTACCTACCTATATTAGACGCAACGATCTATTTACTCGGGCAAGGTCTTTTGCGCAACGAAAATGAAACGCGTCTTCGTACCCGTGTATATACTCTACCTACGCCTCCGCTTTCGCGAGAGATTCCATTAGCTCGCGTCATACCGCGGGTACCGATCGCTATGATTTACATCAAACACACATTACACATGGCGATGTAGGCATTAATTTTCTAACATGATTACACGCTGCGTCTAATAGAGAACAAACTCGGTCAAATTTTGGTATACACATATATTTTTTTACGCGATACGCGTTCAGCGGTATCGAGTAATCGATGGATAGATTCGTCAAAGGCGATGATATGTCAGTGAGAAAAAATTCCTCAATGACGTAAACCGTTTCGGAAATGTTCAGCCAAAATTTACCGTCAACTCGCACGCCCGAAGGATACAATAATGCCGCTTAAATTCATACCATATTCAAACGGACAGTGAAAAATGACGAATCAATTGACCACTCGGAAATCGAAAGGTAACCCTAATTATAAAAGGCGTAGAAAATCGTGGGGAAATACAAAAGGACGGAATATCAGAGGAATCACTGATCGTGAGTCGGTCTCGGTAATTGAGGAAAGAAACTATTCTCGGAGTGACTCGAGATTAATCTGCGCCTCGACCGGCACCGGCAAAAGCTTAATTCGCGGTCGTTGCTACGCGGAGGAAGACAGTGATCAGGACGACGAGTTTTTCAGCTACAACGAGGTCACGGGGTCCCTTCTAGCCGAGGAAAGTTCGCAATCAGAGAAATCCCTTTGCGAGAATGAGAAAAAAACATCGGCTCGAAAGAAGGGCCACTTTCCATTTAGAAGAAGCCTTTTTGCCCATGTGCTTCCCTACGTGTTCTTTCACTCGTGTGACTGCACGTGTTCCCCGCTTCCTGAGATCGTCGGTAATAAAATGAGGTGGAAATTGAGCTGCTGGACTCCGCAGATCGTTCGGAAAACCGTCGAGGCTTCGGGCTTTAGCGTCACTCAGAGCGAGCCGAACGACGGTAAATCGCTGTACGGAACTTGGGAGCATATTTATCCGAGAAAGAACAAGTGCCTTAAATTCTACCACAAGGTAAACCACTTTCCAGGCACGAGTAAACTCGGTCACAAGGATCAACTCTGGGCGAGCATAAACGAGATGATAAAAAAGTTCGGGCGAAAGCACTTCGGCTTTACACCACCCACTTACATCCTGCCACAGGACAAACGCAAGCTTATGTCAGTGTGGAACGATAACACAAAAACAAAGTGGATCATAAAACCCCCAAATTCTGGCTGCGGGGCTGGAGTTCACGTAGTTCATCAGTGGTGGGAAATACCGACGAATTCATACCTCGTTGTGCAGCGGTACTTAGCCAGGCCGAAGCTCATAGATGGTGCGAAGTTCGATCTCAGACTCTACGTACTTGTCACCAGCTTCGACCCTCTTCGAGTTTACCTCTACTCTGACGGTCTCGTTAGAATAGCTACGACCAAGTACGACGCTGATGTGAAACACCATAGAAATCGTTTCATGCATCTGACCAACACCAGCGTTAATAAACACAGTAAATTCTATCAGCTCAGTCCGAACGTGAATTCGGCCACTGGTCATCTCTGGTCTTTGAAAAGCCTCTGGTTTCATTTGGAAAAAGAATCAGTCGATATACCGAAACTCTGGGACGCCATGAAGGACATTGTGATAAAGACGCTGATTTCTGCCGAGGGAATGGTCGGCCCTTCGACTTTGACGGCGAGGTACTCCTGCTTCGAATTATTTGGCTTCGATATTCTCATCGAGGAAGATTACAAGCCGTGGTTACTGGAGGTCAACACGACTCCCTCTCTTCAGACGGACTCTGCAGTTCACAAAGCCATCAAAGGACCCCTGGTCAGAACGCTTTTCAATGTTGCTGGCTACCAGGTGAATCCTGCAGGCCTGCCGTACACGGTTCTCTGTGAATTGTCGAGGCGTTATGGCCTGGACTTTGCATCGCAAAACGTTCGCTATCCTGATAAAACTCTAACGCATCAGGCGATCCGTAAGCAGTTCGATTACACGTATAAAAACAATCGGGGAGAATACCTGCGGGAAATTTTGAAGGATCTGACCCCCGACGACGTGCGAAACCTCGTCAAATACGAGGACGAAATCACTCAGGTTGAACTTTTCGAAAGGATATTCCCCACGAACGAAACCTACAAGTATCACAAGTATTTCTCGAAGCCACGATACTACGACATGCTCTTAGACGCCTGGGAGAACGCGTATGCATCGTGCAGAAATTGCGGCATTAAACGACTCCGGGATCTCTGCAGAGAAAAGTATCACCTTATACCATGAACATGACGAATCGTCCTTCATTAAACTTCTTCGGATTCCGTGCTACCATTTAAACCTATGTTCCGGCCACGTGCATGTCCACCGCTTATTTTCTACAGTGTAACACATAACTGAATAAATAAATTGACACGTGAACAAACATTTGGATAAATTAATGATCTCCGTGCCGACTTTATCGATTCCAGTATTTTCCAGAATTTATAATAAAACACTCGACGTCTGATCTGACCCACTTATCTTCCGTGTGGTCATCCAGGGTCAGACGATGTCGACGAACGAATATGGCTCTGAAAATTACGCGTGAATTTATTGATCAAAAAAGGCGCGATGTCCCGCTTCGATCGTGCATTTTAAAGTGATGATATATTCGCTAAAAATTCGAAGCCATAACGGGCGATGGAATTGGCTTGAAACGGATAAAGGGAAGGCCTCATTATTGATGGGTTTAAGACGACGAAAAAGATAATTGGAATTTGATTTCAGATTTTTGATTGTCTTTCATGAATTTAACTCGTGTTGTAATACTGGTAGCGTTTGTACAGAGGGGTATTAAATGTTGATTGTGGTCGAGTGAGGTAACCTGCTTTCTTCGATTTACGTTAATTCAAAGAACGGTTGGCGCTAGATGAAATTACGTAACGGATTTCAGTCAGCCGTTGGGTACATAACGCTGTGCCGCATCAATGCTGTGGGTATGAAAAAATGAAACAGTCCCGTAATAATTGAGTTTCGCGCCTGTACAGTGCGGCGACTGCGAGAGCACCGTATGCAAGTGAGAGCAGCCGAAGGGGTCAACGTATTTTCATTGTAACCTCCGAGCGACTCCGTTTCCATCCGGTTAAGTTGATAGATAGGCGCATCAAGAGAGAGAGGAAAATTTAGAGAGATTCTATGCGGATGCGAAACGCGGAGTAAATGAAATTTGGAATGCCTGTACGTGTGTATGATATGCGATACGAAACGCACCTGGGTTACAGAGCCAGAGCCAGAGCACCGCGTAATTACAATGACGCTTGAAATTTGCCAAATTTAGGTATACTCGCCATACTCTCATTTGCATCTCTCCACGTCTAGTCGAGTAATAGGTAGGAATAATATATTCATGAGGTGAGCTGCATCCCATATGAAAATTTACGGTAGATATGCAGATACACATTGTCGATACGGATCATACAGTTTGCATAACTTATTCTCAAAGCTCTGCCCGCAATAATATAACTCGTCAATAATTTTGCCAAATATCTCGATTTCCTTCGTTTCTAATTCTAACGAATTGCAAAATAGGATATCCCTCAACCATTTCTCTTATGAAAGCGGAATACTTCCACCAGATACTGAAAGCATAATGCAGTTGCGAGTTTCCGCGCGAACTTGAGATTCGCTGTAAATAATTCCGGCTTTCTGGTTGGCTGAGTTCCTGTACTGTACTTGAATTAGTTACTCTGCAAAGCTTGCGCCAGACTGTCAGAGACTCCGTAGAGACGAGACGTCAACGATGCA
Source organism: Rhogogaster chlorosoma (assembly GCA_944452935.1). Classification (NCBI taxonomy): domain Eukaryota; kingdom Metazoa; phylum Arthropoda; class Insecta; order Hymenoptera; family Tenthredinidae; genus Rhogogaster; species Rhogogaster chlorosoma. The sequence goes on along the minus strand of OX101803.1, from coordinate 21,439,021 downwards.
AGGAATAACAGCTTTGGAGAGCTTGCGTCGAGACTCAAAAGGCTCGGTGAACCGCTGGAAGAGATGAAGCGGATGAGCCCCGAATGCATTTGACGCATCCACGTCAGTCTTCCCTCGCGGACGTTTCTACTGCAATTAAAACTTTACATCCGGTACGTGATTACGTGATCAAAGTACTGGGAATTTGGAATTTACGCTCGACTCGTGTCCAACGGATTGGATAACGCGAAAACTCAACTTTCCGCAAAATTATATTCGCGCTGTGCGAACTCGAAATGAAAATTATTTTTAAAAATTTCATTTTTCTCTTTCTCTGAACGGAATACATGCTGCGCAACCCTCAAGGCGCTCCAACGGATCGCTGGTTTGTCGTAAAGGTATAACTGGCCCAACCCCGTCCCAAGGGTCTCGCTTTACGTGGCTACTGTATTATTACGAATCCCGATTGCTTTCGCTACAATTCTGCAGGTCTAGTATCGCAGAGAGGCGAAATGTTCCACCGTTGTAATTGTAATACTCTGAAATTCGAATAGGTATATAATATCCGTTCTAGTAGGCAACGAGCGCCCAGCAACTCGACAAGTATGCAACTAGCGATGATTGTTCATCGCGATGTTCCAGTTTTCTTAAACGATGAGACTTTAGTCCTGTAAAAAATCTCTAGGATTGATATTTCCACGAAAATTATATTTCTGATGACAAAAAGTGGAGAGAGAAAAACTTCGTGAATGATCTGTAGAAAGCATATATGTATTGTGATCTTGCCTAGGGATATAATTCGACTTATACCTGGGGCACGTATCTCAAAGCTAAGCAAAAATAAAAATGTGATAGAACGACAGGGATAACTTTTACGATCCTGTCGGAAAAATGTGTACCCACTAGGTTGAGCTGAGGCAGAATCTGTCCCGGGGCGTATTGCATCTCAATTTTCGTCTCTTTGCCTGACTCAAAATTTCTGTTTACACATAAGCCCAGGGTATTCATACTCGGAGATACTGAACGCAAATTTTTGCTATTATAAAACGTTCAGGAGCGCGATATGGAAGGATGTGAAATACCAAAGCGAGTACGTACCTTGGGCGTGGAATATTTTCTGTATCAGTAGGAAAAGCTGCGGAGAGATGAGAACAAAAGGATGTGCAGAGTATGAGACAACCCTGGAGGGTCGGGTCGGTCCACGCAATGCTGTCGCAACGACCTTGCTCGAGATGTTACATATCGGAGAACGGAGGATGTACCTGGAGGTAGCAAAGGTATAAAACCTCTCCGAGGCAGATGCCACCTCGCACTTCTCGACGCCTCATCCCCAGGCGAGCAGCAGTATAATAGAAACAGAACAGTGAGATTAAATATTCTCCGGACTACATAAGCTGAGCTTGAAGTCATACGTCGCGTCAGCATCAAAGTGCGAGAGAGGATCTACGACAATATCACCATGAAGGTACGCCATAGAGCCATCGCATAATCTTCTATTATCTTGTAGGAAATGGAATAAAGACTTAGAGCCTAGATGCAATTAACGTTTCAAGACGCGCACCGCGAGCTTTCTGGTAACTTTGCCGAAGAACGAGTGTGCCGAGCCGTAACCAAGCTTAACGGTTCTAATTTCATTTGGGAAAGAGTAAACTGATAAATTACCGTAACTCGTTCATCCTTTCTCAGACGTCTTCTTCGCTACTCGAGAATTCGATCACCCAACCACTCGCAGAATTATTTCATAATCCGTTTGATTCAGGCCTTTCGAATTCACGCGCTGATGATCCTTTGTCCTGAAGTCCTGACCGAATATCAGCGAATCCATTGGAATGGAGATAAAATTCATTTCCGAATGTATGAAGCCTTCATGAGTTCTTCTACTTGTTGGTCATGTAGCACACGTGTCTTTGCATGACTGCAGGCTACATCCGAATCACCAAGATCCATCTTCGAGCGATTCGTATCACTCGAAGATCGCAATAATAAATCCTTTCTCTCGTCGTCCTATGGTCGTAATAGTTATGAGTTTTAGCTGAAGAAGTCAGCTGACCGTTGCCTTTGAAATATCTACGTAGATGGTCTGCAGTCGCTCACGTTCGTTTCTTGCACAACGTGTTAATATCCCGCCCTCTGATCCTCAATTAACGCGCGTGGATATCTTCTTAAGAAAGTTAATTGTTCTCGGGCCGCCATTAACGCCAATTAATTTTTCGGCATAGCTCAATTATACGCGTCTATACGTGATACGTTTCGTGATATATGGTCTTCAAGAATCAATATCCACGCCACGACGAAAGCTCGTTAGCATTTTCAACCGCGTTTCGCGGCATCGCCGGAGATCAATCACTCGTAATACTGAAAACGTACGATTCACTTTCAGCAATAAATCGAATACGCGTAATCCCCGCGTATCTGTATTCTCATTTCAGAACTCCGTAATTACAACATGGCTAATCACTCTCCTGGCAACAGTCTTGGCCAGGCCTGAACCACCGGTAAACCAATATCTACCGCCAAATCAACATCAGTTCGCTCCACCGCAAAGTGGCTCAGATTTCAACGGATCAAATGGACCAGCCGGACCCGGGGGCGCGCAGTATCTACCCCCGAACTCGAATTCCTATGACGGGCAAGGATACGAGGATGGATCGAACGGGGTAGGTATACGAGGCGAAGGCGGAGTAGAAAAGACATAAGAAGTCGACGAAAATTCGCCTTCTTTTTGAATCTCTTTTATTTTTCTCTCATCTCCAGGAACCGGCAAGATACGAATTTGAATATACCGTAAACGACGTCGAGTCCGGCAACGATTTTGGACACAAAGAAACCCGCGAGGGTAACATTGCTCGCGGTGTTTACTACGTTTTATTGCCAGACGGCCGTAGACAGACTGTTGAATACGAAGCTGATGAGAACGGCTTCCGACCTAAGGTGGCATACGTTGATGAAGGAGGAAGAGGCGGGAATGGTGGAGGAAACGGTGGCTATGGATACTAGACAAAAAATCCGGCGATAATTATGAACGTGACATTCTGCAAAATAGCTCATTACATCTAGCATAATGTGTGAATAAATTTAGACCGTTAAGAACAGAGTGAACCTGTTGTACTGTATCGTAGCTCCGTTGCATGAACGTAATTTAATGATAGCTCGTTTTTTTTTTTTTTTTATATTATTTTTACAATAAAAAGAAATTCAATGTACCTACACGACATATTACCGTATCTTTTATCCCGATGTACGCCACACACCTGTTTCCTTTCACCTGCACGTGGTCTGCATAAAACTTACGCATTTGGCGAGAGTTTTTACGGTTATATCTGTTCATATCTGGATGTGAAATTGATATATTGAAAAATGGTATATGGATTAAGTTATTCGAGGATACGAAGAAGAGGAGATGATGCTTTTTTTCGGAGGCTTTAAGCGAACTTTCTTAATTCTCGCCTCGGCCAAGCCGATCTAATTGCGTGTTTTAATGGGAATTAATTGAATTTTTGTTTTAATCTTAATTCACACTCTCTAACTTTATTTTCTACGTTAATAACGCGCGTTGAAATTGCGCTAAATTATACTGCCCATGCCATGTTTAATACAGTGCTGAAAGGAGTAGTGGGCGAAAAAAGAAGTTTGGCAAATAGGAGCATAATCGTGGAATAGATTTATGGAAGATTGAGAACGGAGCTGAGAAAGCATATTACAGTTTCCCACCCCCGTTTCTAGTACGAGGTATAGTAGTATAAGTTATTCCTCTACGTGACTTTCTTCCGAGTACGTGCAACACCAAACGACGTACTATTTCTTCGATTAAAGTACTACATACTCTACGACCATTACTCCCTCTCCTGAAGTCGATCAATTATAATTAAAGGCTAAAACCGAGAGAGTGTAAACGTGAGATTTTTCCACTTTAATTAGAAGATAATATAAGGCTTAGATAATTTATTTCAATCCTATTTTCCGGGCTAACAATAAGTTTCAATGTATAAATTAAAGTCTAAATAATTTACGACATTTACACAACTTAATTAACGCAGGTATTACGCCATGTGTGGAGAACAGAATCTCCAGCAGACCGACGCACTCAGGGACCGTATGAAATAAAAAATGTATAAAAAAAACAATTAAATGACGTTTATGTATATACCTGGGTATATATGTATACGTCTACCTTTTGTACAAAGTGGTGCATAGCACGTATGGCCTCTGGTGTTTAATGCTTGCTTTCATATTTGATAAATAACAAGCGTTGGGCCGCGTTGGTTGGCGGATTCGTACTTTCATGACCAGGGTTAACAACAATAAGGAAAAGCAATTATAGCGAGACCTTGTCACGTTATGCGGGAAATACTGCACAGAGGTTTATTTGGTGCGAAAACAACTGTGTACAAGAGGCTAGAGGGATTCATAATGATTTGCACGTAGTAAATTATGGAAACAATTGAGACTCTCTGTGTTGAAACCGTTGAAACGAAGTTTCTTAAACGTCTCACCTTTCCAACTCCCTTTATTCACCCTCTAGCGCAATATCTCTCTTAACTTTTCAACGCTCGGCTCAAAGAGAGCCTCAACTTTTTACCAAAGTGTCCTTTCCGCAGACGTGGTAAACACCGACGGGGACAGGGCCCAAGCAATTAAGCTTTATTATTGTCTTATTAAAAGCTGAATTAAGGGCCGAGACGCCGTAAATAAGTATAAAACCACCCATACTATCAACCCCCAAGCTTCTTAGCCTAGATTATTTTCCCTCGTCTTTTTTTTTTCTGAATAATGATAAGATGAAAGTTCAAGATGCTAGGACCGGGCTAAAGATTATATCATATAAATCGAGCAGATCATTTTTTACTTTAATAATAACCATGGCTGTAATATTTCAAAAGCACTTTCGCGATGAAGTAGCGTTTGATGTATAAAGGCGTTTTTTTTTTTTCCTCGTTTCATAGGCTCCTGCAGACTCGGAGATGAGGCTGCCATTCTGGTGCGATGATTTAGAGCGAATTTACGATATGTGGAAGCCGACGTGTCAGGTGCGAGCTAAGGTTTGAGTCAAGGATCATTCAACGGAGATTCATTGACGCTTCGAATTTGAAAGTGAGCCGGAGAACGCGGGCGGTGAAACGGAATGAAGAAACAGCTTTGAGCTAGTAGCAGAGATGCGGTGATCTAATCATCCGCCCATCCTTAGTTGGCGGACGATGATGCTGAAGCTGGCGCTGGCGGGCTGGTGAGCTGGCCTTGCCTCTGATCCCGATGTTACAGATTGCGTCACATCGTTGCAGATCCCCCTTTACTACTAACAGGGGAAAGATTGATTTCGTCGAAAATTGTTGGAGGGGTTCCCCCCATGATGGATGGTATAAGAATCCGAGATCGCTCTCGAAAATCAAATCAAATTGTGCATCCCTCGAAGAAGCATGAAGGTGAGGAGAAGCAGACTTGCCAATATTATACTTCACGCCTCGTATATACATTATATGGAATCGCGAGTTTCTGTTGTGTTTAAACGATTCAGTACACATCTTCGACGTTTAAAACTTCAGTGATTCCGTACATACCTACGATGAGAAACGTCGCGTAGCTATAATTATCCTAAAACCGTATATTTCTATGAAACATATCTTTTGGTAACAAGACTTTGTCAAAGAGACCTGTTCACGGCTAATGGTCCTTTTTGAAAAAAATTTTTTTACCAAAAGATGTGAGTTTCAGAAAGCTGTTTTCTGTATTCATCAAAGCTCTAAAACTTTCAATTTTCAAAGTGCAAGTAAATATCGGTAAATAATTTCCCCCCAGGTTATCGTAGTTTTGTCTATCGTCGCCACGGCGTTCGCCAGCCTAGAGCCGGCCGGATATCGTCCCCCAGGATCATCTCCTTCGGCGAGATATCTGCCCTCTAATCAGTACTCGTCGAACTCGATCGCAGCTCCGTCGAATCAGTATCTTCCTGCCAATCGGTACAGTGCATCATCCTTCGAAGCACCGTCCAACCAGTATCTTCCAGCTAATAAGAACAGCTCTCCTTCTACGCGTTACCTGCCATCAAATAACTACGAGACGCCATCCACCAGGTACCTGCCAGCTAGCCGGACCCAGCATTCTCCTCCTGCTCGTGTCTCGGCACCATCCAGCGCCTATCTTCCTGCAAACAACTACCAAGCTCAAGCACAAACTTCCGCATCCTCTTCGAGGTACTCCGGCGCCCCAGCCTCGTCCTACGGGATCCCATCTTCCTCGCAGTACTCCGCTCCGATCGCTGCTCCGGATAACCGATACCTGCCAGCAAACAACCGTCTCTCAAACGCCGGTAACTCCGGATATCGGTACAACGAGATGGAAGAATCCGTGAGTATGAATTCTATCGAAGGTTTACATTTCGGGGATGAACAATTAGCTTGACGATTTTTCTTGACGAGAGATCAGCAGCGAACGAGGTCCTGCGGAGGGACGAATTTTGGTGTATTTTTACGCTTTTTTAGGAGCCTGCGAAGTACGAATTCCAGTATGAGGTGAAGGACAACTATGGCAACGATTTTGGACATCAGGAGAACCGCGATGGTGACAATACCCAGGGAATGTATACCGTCGTTCTTCCTGACGGACGCAAGCAGATTGTCGAATACACTGCTGACCAGGAAGGATACAAGCCGAGGATCTCGTACGAGGAACCTAAGCAGGGATACAATCGACAGGGCAGTCAGGCTGGTAGTGGATACTCCCAGGGATACCCTCAAGGACCCTATTAAATTGGAGAAATATATTGGAGCCGTTTTATTGAATAAAGAATATTAATTCGAGTACATCCCTTTCTTTTTAATTGAAAGAAATAACCATTTCCTTTTGATGTTTGAAACAATTGATGGATTGTTAATGCGCGGCTGGTATTCAATGCTCGAGATAATGAAGTATACACCCGTCATGTAAGTATAGAAAGAATGGAGGAGAAAAAAAAGAGTAATTAACGCAGATTGCTCTCGTGTTTGTCTAGTACCTCGTTATTCGTTGAGTTAAGCGATTCCATTAGAATAAAAATGAAAAATTCAGAATTCAAGCTGCCGCAGAGACAGCGGACCCACTATAAAATGTAATGTCAAAATTAAGGTGCGGTCCAGCACGATCTCTCCGAAGGGAAGTCCCGTCTGAATTCGTAACGTAAACGCTTTGAGGATGAATTTTTAACCCTTACCTCTTCTATGCTCGTAAATAACGAGATCATTAATTTATCACACGTATATGTCCGGCTGTAGTCTTGAGATTTGTTCGATTTTTGATTCCCAAAATTTCCTACAGCAGGGAATAATACTTCCAGCGTGAAAACGGTTTAGATTTACGAACAGTCGCGTAGTCGTACGAAAGAAATTCCGTTATGTAAGCCAGGGAATAAAAATAACCACAAAATACACAGAAGGGAATTCCACGGGGACATCACGGGGCAGGTATATTTGCTGGATAAAGTCAGCTGAGACGTAAAATTAAATCAGACGTATATAATAACAGAAGCTCCAACTGCGGGAACGCGGGACGCATTTTCATTTTCCCAGTTGGAAATTGAACACGGTCTGTTTCCCTTGCTGTCAGGGATCCTCTATTCTCCGCAATGTTTTTTCACGGCATCCTCCAGGACGTACTACATATTTTACAAAACGAAATTTGAATGGGCGGAACGAGGTACTAAAACGGTATTAAATACAAATTTCTTTTATTTTCTATCAAGGAGGAGAAAAAAAGAAAAAGTACGCAAAATACACAGAGCCGAAACGCTCCAGTAATTTACTTCACTGTTAGTACGTTCCTTCGCATAATATCCCTGCTCACGCTCCTCCAGCTCCTCCATCCTTGCATCCATGCAGATATCTCAAAGGAGACAACGGCCCTAAACTCCAAAATCATTAGCATAATCGTCCTTCGCCTCGTCCTGAAAATCGTACTCCATAGTCTCCTAGAAAAGCGTAAAAATACACCAAAATTCGTACCGCCGCAGGACCTCGTTCGCTGCTGATCTCTCGTCAAGAAAAATCGTCAAGCTAATTGTTCATCCCCGAAATGTAAACCTTCGATAGAATTCATACTCACGGATTCTTCCATCTCGTTGTACCGATATCCGGAGTTACCGGCGTTTGAGAGACGGTTGTTTGCTGGCAGGTATCGGTTATCCGGAGCAGCGATCGGAGCGGAGTACTGCGAGGAAGATGGGATCCCGTAGGACGAGGCTGGGGCGCCGGAGTACCTCGAAGAGGATGCGGAAGTTTGTGCTTGAGCTTGGTAGTTGTTTGCAGGAAGATAGGCGCTGGATGGTGCCGAGACACGAGCAGGAGGAGAATACTGGGTCCGGCTAGCTGACAGGTACCTGGTGGATGGCGTCTCGTAGTTATTTGATGATAGATAACGCGTAGAAGAAGAGGTGTTCTTATTAGCTGAAAGATACCGATTGACAAGAAGAAGATTCTTAGATCGTAAGATCTGCACCTAATTTCATACTTTATTCTAGCAGGTTTTAATTAAGACCCAACATCCACCCACACTTGGCTAGTTTCTCAGCTTGTAATTATAGCAGTATAGGTAGCAGAGGTATAATAAATGGGTGTTAGGTATACACGCGGTGTAAATAAGTTGCAAAACCGAAGTTACGAATCGAAATATTATTCATCTTTATTGACGCATCGGATGAACGATGGAGGTTGTAGTTTGTACCTATAAGCGTATATCTACGCCGGTTTCATAACGCAACTGTAACATCGGGAGCAAGGCCGAGCGACCAGCCCATCTCGCCGCAAAACGTGGCATCCTTGATTCTTCAATTTCACTCCAAGGATTCCTAGCTACTTTCGAAGCCACGAGACAAAACGTGCGCCTGGGTTCTCTGGCTATTCTGCCAATCAATCACTTCCTGATTTGGCAAAGTGATCGGACGCGCTTTTTGAACTTATGCAGATGCGTACTCCACGCCCCTGATCAGGTCTATTGATACATCGTCTGCTTCTCTTATTCGGAAACTATGACAGGTACAGAAATTTTACATAAGTGCAGAAGGAGACGAGAAACAAAAGAAAAAAAAACACACACACCTTTACAATGGAAAGGAGGTTCAGTTGTTCAAATTTTCGACTTTATAGCGAGTGAAATGACTCGACAAACGCGTATGATCTCGCCTAGTCACCTTATTGCGTAAACGTGGAACGGACCTCGACGCTCGGGTCTCTTTACTCCGTATTTCTTTCATTCTAATTCAATTCACGGTCCTATTTTGCAATTGCGGTAAACCCCGCGGATGTAGATTTGCCCGTTTAAGTCTCGCCAAGGTTGCAGGCGGTTAGAGGCGGAAATATCCCCCTGCAGAAAAAACGTCTACACATTTTCCTACCTGTACGAATAGGACTTTACACCCAATCTCAAAGAATTCTTATCGATATTGAAATATTCTATAAACAAGGGAAAGAATTTTCGAATAAAAACGTGACGGACTAATTCTCTGCTGAAAACAGGAAAGAATACTTAAACAAAAATCCCGTAACTTTGAACAAAATTATTTTAAATCATACAGAAGTGCTCCCTAAAAATTTCTGCTCTTATTCTACTCCGGCGTAGCTTTTTTTCTTCTTATTTCTCTTCCATTGTTTATTATTCGTCGTCTTAACTTGGACCGAATCATCGGTCCTGGCTTTCAGGTCTAAAAGCTCGTAGCGCTTTCCGCAGCCCTAAAGTCAAGTACCTACTACCCTCAGAGTTTGAATCGGGAACACTTTCGGTATAGAGCTGGTCGTGATTTCTACCAAATTTTGAAAAATCGATACTGCCAGATTTTTCATCATATAAAAAATTGAAAGTTGAAAATTTTCATGATCGCTATCAGTACACGCGATGTGGCAATTCGGATATTCTCCTATTCTGAACTCGTTCGGCTCAAATGTTGAATGCACTCTATCTGATCAAGTCCTATTGATTTTCTCGCAGGCATAAACAACATTTCAATAACGATTGGGTTCGGTGTGATATAAATAATGAAGAAACTCGTGTAATTAATATAAAAAGCATAATTCATTAGGTTTTATTATATAAAAAAATAATTTACGAATTAGGAGACAGTTATACACGATATACACGAATATAAAGTAAACTAGAACGCTAGGTCGTCGTCGTTATACTGGCACATATTTCCAAGGTCTTAAAAAGCACGAATCTTCTCAATAAGGTCCCTGAGGATAACCCTGACCGTGTCCACCCTGGCGATTATAACCGCTGTTATATCCCTGCTTGGGTTCCTCGTAAGAAATTCTAGGCTTGTATCCATCCTGGTCAGCCTCGTAGTGCACAATCTGTTTCCTTCCGTCAGGAAGAACAACGGTGTAAACACCCTGTGCGTTATCGCCGTCGCGGCTCTCCTTGTGTCCAAAATCATTACCGGATGGTTCGTCCTTTACCTCATACTCAAATTCGTACTTGGCAGGAGCCTGCGAAACAAAGAAAAATCACACTCCACAATAATCCTTCCCATTCTCCAATCCACGATCACAAGACTCAATCATACTCACAGATTCTTCACCGCCAGAATATTGGTACCCGTTGTTAGACGCCGCGTAAGCATTGGCCGGGAGATAACGACTGCTAGGAGCAGAGAACCTTGAAGAATGAGCCGAAGAGTGGCCAGAAGAACTGGAAGACCCGAAGCTGTTTCCTGGCAGGTATACGTTGGACGGTGTGGCGACCTGGGATCCAATCCCACTGTACTGAGCAGCGGGTAGGTATTGAGTCGATGGAGACTGGTAACGAGATGCTGAAGAAGATCCAGACTGGCTACTAGCGGCTAGTGTCCACTGAGGAACAGCCTGTTCACGGCTTGCGGGAAGATACTGAGAAGACGGTGCTTCCAGAGATGATGAAGCATACTGATTCGCGGGTAGATATTGATTGGACGGAGTCTTGGCCGGAAGATACTCGTTGGACGGTACTTCGAGGGATGATGCACTGTACTGGTTGGCTGGAAGGTACTGATTTGACGGAGCTGAGATGGAGTTAGACGCGTAGTGATTAGAGGGCAGGTATCTCGCCGAGGGAGAAGATCCTGGGGGACGGTATCCGGCTGGTTCAAGACTGGCCAAAGCCACAGCGGCGAAAGACAGGATGATGAAGACCTGGAAAGTAGAGGAGAGTATGGTTAGAATCCGGGCGGAACGTGTGAATAAAAGGATGTATAAATCTCTATCCTGCGCTGTACTCACCTTCATGTTTACCTTTGGAGAACACAGGATGGTGTGATGACTTGGAAACTTAGAGCGATGATTTTTATACCAAAAAATCTGCGCTGCCTCATCCCCGCCAAATATATTACGTAATACTATAAGCGTGCCGGTAAGAAGAAACTGTAACAACGAGATCGCCGAGTGGCAAGGCCGGGGTGGGCCACATACGCCCCACTACTTCGACTCTCCTGAATAACGTATGTGTCTTGGTACGTTTTGCCATGGACCGCGTACGTTTCACCGAAAGATCTCACTTTCGGCGAAACTTTGCTGTCCGACTGACGAGCTGCTGCCAAATACCGTGTTTGGGTAAACAGGCGATCTTGTTACTCGTGGTTTTGGATATCTAATTGCCCTCGGATCGAATCACCCCTCGTACTATCAATTAGAGAAGGATGGAAATTCCCGAGCAATCATGTGGAGACCCGAAGGACGACCTTAATAACCTAGCCGTTAATCCTGCGGGGAAATATCCGCGTTGTGGTAACTCAGATCTAGATCCTGTCAGATACTAGTGAATAAAATTAATTCAAACTGAATATCACGTTCGCTGGAAATCAGGACCAGGAAACTTGTCCGACAAACTTACCAAGCGATGATCTGATGTTTCTATTATAAACCCTGCAGCCTTGATCTTATTCGCATAGTTCATTGCGAGATCTCCGAGCATAGAACATTGAAAAAATGATTTAGCAAAAGAATCGCTAATTGCAACTGGCTGATAATAAGGCGATGAGTAGTTTTAGTCGTCAGAGTTGACGGCTGAGGCTTTGTTACCGCAAAAAATCTGACGTCAATTTAATATCGAGATTCTTTTCTTCATTCTCATAATCAAAGAGAATGAAATGGGGCTGGAAATCGTGATGTAATGAATAAAAATCAAAGTTTTCAGTGCCTGATTGACGCCTCAATAGAATCTGGTCAAGCTTTGTTTATTTTTCACATAAATGTTCGAAGCACTGTTGCAACGTTTCGTTACAGAATGATGTGCGATTCTCTCCAGTTCTTTTTCCCTGCCTCAACAATTTTAATTCAGTCTTTCATCAAGTATATATATCTGTGTGCAAGGTGAAAGACTGGACGGTCTTTTGTCGCGTGTATTATGGAAGTAAATCTGGTACTATTGAGAGCGTCAAATTTCTTAATTATAGTTCACCTTCTCTCGGTGTTAATTGCTCTTTCAAACTAAACAATAAATAGTTAATTATTAATTCTCCACGTGGTTATACGCAACGCAGAGACGTATAAACTCTGAGGAGAAATTTATTTCTGGAGCGTTAATTTTTCGCCAAAGCTCCTAATTACTAATAATAAACAAATACACAGCGAGTCGTTGGGATTACATCGCTTACGCGTTGAATTTTATAATCATGATTTTACTCCCTCGCTCGCTAGCTAGCTGGCTCGTTCGCTCTTTGCCTCGTGGCGTAAAACGGCGTAGGTACCCTACGTTGAACATAATTCGTAATTAGTACAATGAAACGGGATTACGTCGGCTGAATTATTCCCTGAGCCAACCGTAAAATGGCATAAAGGTATTGCCCGTAGCTCTTCGCGATGTGGAAACTGAGTGACACGCGTTTATAACCGATTTCAAGTAGATGAGGTATCCGTACTTGCTCAAGGCGCTCCTAATTGATCTCATTTTGACGTTTATTGCTTCAGGGTGGAGAGCTGCGATCCTTCACTTCGCCACTCCTTATATACTTTGTAATTCTCTCATTCAATTGGCCAATATTTGCCCGAGATCATCGTTGCCTATAGATTTATTGTTTTTATCGAGGTTTTTACAATCCTAAGTGCTCTATGGATATTCGCAATGATAATAACGATAATAAGAAGAAGAAGAAGACGAAGGAGAACTGCCTCCATCCTCATGACGAGACCTTACATTCACACTAATTAAATCTTGCACAAAATCGTCCGAGTCTTTGAACGAAAATTTCTCCGAACTTGTTTCAAGATTGATCTGAGATCTGACTATTCTCAGATGTGACATTCACGAGGAAGGTATGCATCTCCTGTGTCGCGAATCCGATTAAATCAAAGGGTCAGAGTTCCGCTGGTTCGTTTCACGATTAGTTTAATAATCTGATATATTCAATCTCGTATTGTTAGCCATCGAGATTTATGGCATTTTGCAATACATATCTATACGAGGTACATGTGAGTGTATGATCGGCTTGGCCGTGGACCAGGGAGTTGCGAAATCGCGGCTAGTAAATTTTAAAATAGAACAAAGTCATCTAGCTGTAAATGGACAGCCCAGAGATTCTCGCGTTCGATTTTCACCCTCGAAAAGCGTCGACTTTGCTTTAAAATACCGAGATTTTGAGGCTCCGGACATCTTGACACTTGGACCACGCGGATGCTGTCGACCTTTACAGTGAATTAGACACGTCGGGTATTTTGCCTCGCTGCATTTCTCGATGGAAAATCAATGATCGTAAACCGAGGAGAGCGGGACAGAGCAGAACAGAGCTCTGGAAAGTGCTGAAGCGTGCAGGACACACATGGTATGTATATTGTATATATCTGGGATCAAAGCTGCTAATAGCTTTATAAATAATAATTAATGGATCGATGGATGAATAATTAAAATTTGAAAATGTCAATCGAAAGGAAAAAAGAGAAGGAAAAAAGAAAGAACGGTTTGTGTAATGAAAGTATAAAATGCACTTCAGTTAAAGCTCATGCATTTTATTATTTGAATAGGAAAATTTGAATGGGTTTCCACAATTGTAATCCAACGAAATCTCTGCGTTGGCTGTGGAATGATGCAGATTTAAAATTAATATATTTCGATCCGAACAATAGAGCAAATATAAATCCATCCGCAAATGTAAAACACAATGCAAACGGGAACGCGGTGTGGGGCTGGACCATATTTTATACCCCAGTCTGTTTCAATTTGCTCGGTTCATACAGGAAAACGTTCATTGCCGCTCCGGGCTACAACGGGCTGCAAAGACTGGTTCTGCACCAGCAGTTCATTCGATTGAATCACAGCCGTTGCAAATAATTGACATTTGGGGTCGAATGCGTCGTGTACTATGTACCTCGGACAGTAAACCCTGAACGAATTCACTTATTGTTAGACAAACCACCGGGCAGGTATTTAAAGTTGAAATTTCACCCGTCCCAAAAAAAAAATGGACTCGCCGTGGGGGTGAGTTTTTCATTTATTTATCCCCATTTCACAAATCGTGGATTATGTAATCGTACGTAAAATGGAAATGAAACCTCGACGCTGGCTGCACCTGCACGAGAAATTCCAATTTTAATACAGAAGCTGTTCCCCGAGGTGTGCAGAATTTTTCTCTCTCTATTTTTTTCGTTTTCTTTTCTCATTTTTGTGTGCCAGGGTCAAGAGATCAACGATCAGAGGCTAACAGGTCGAAATACCATAAAAAGACTCTGTTGGGCGGTAAATTCGTGCGATGAAGATTAAAGCGAAATCGGCGAATCTGACAAGCCCACAATTTTCGAGGACGCGAGAAGATGCCCAAATATTTCCGAGACGGTAATTCGGCGTTATTACTTTTACATAAAATTCCTACCGCACACTCATACGTCGGCAACGTACCAGTTCTTGGTCCAGCGCGAGAGTTACGAAACCGATTACTTACACTATCTTCCGGATCTGACCTCGCCGCAGACTACATCCTCGGCCTTGATTCTAGTTTTCGAATGACAAAGAGCATCCTAGTTATAAATTCCAGGATGAAAGTGTAATTAAGAATCTGTACCAACGAATTAATTCCACTCTTCTTATTCCTAGGCGAGATAAATCGAGCGATCGATTATCCCCGGTGGTTATCGAGGCCGCGAATCAGTTGTTGCAAATTTTAACGAGCAAATAGTAAGAAGACGAACGAGTTTCGTAAGCCAGAGGCTGTTGCATCAGCCTCTAAACGCCATCGAGGTTCTTTTTTAATTGTTTTGACACGTCTGAGAAGAACAATGATCGAAAGTGGTCGCAACATTTGGTGCAATCAATCATTTGGCGACTCGAAAGTCGACGAAATGAGTGATCGCAGACGCCCACCGTCACCTATAATATCCGCGTGTCCACAGCTCCCTTCTATATTAATTTGAATAATAATTAAAACGAAAATAATATCCAGCTCGTTCGTGTAGCTAGTGAACTACTGCACTCAACTTACTCTCCTCGTGGATATTGGAATAATGTTAATTTAGATTCAGTTTTATGCTCCAGTGAATGGCGCCCGTAACTATACCGATTAACCGCAAACCCATCGAGATATATAATTTCAAACATGAATTTCCGCAAACAATTACCAAATAATTCACACCGATCGATTTTAGTGCCTGAATAATAAATGGACAAATATACGCACACAGGATTTGGAAGGAATAACCTCTTTTCGAGAGAAAGAGTGTTCAAAGTCTTCGCGAAAAATTTTCACAGTTGATGTGTAAATCCCCAGCGCGTGGGCTTGCTCGCTGTATGTACCTACATTCAAATTCCGACACGTTAATTTAACGTCGAAGAAGAGATATGGGCTCTACAGGTATCATAATATATCTAGGACATCTATTGTACGCATAATCCCCAGGTCTAATAAGATAGTATTAGATCGTAAATATTGTGATATTGGGGTATGTTAATACGGTTTGTTTGCCAGTCTGAGTCTGCCAGAAATTTCCAGCTCTGCATCAGTGACCGCGCGATATCTTCTAAGCACACATGTATATTTCTCTCTTGATTTCTGATCGCATTGCAGTCAAATTATGGTATTGCGTATCTACCGGTTACCAATCAAGCGTAATTTTATCGATCCCGAATATCTCGTATATTGCAGTAACAGAGAAGAAGAGAAGCTATATGTACGGGCATTCGTCATCGATATGACGAATCGAATCACAAATTGATTTCTTCTTCTTCTTCTTCATTTTTTTTTATTCTCGCTTTTGCTAATTCTTACAACTATTTTTTCACCCACTTTTTTCTTAACCAATCGTATCGACCTCGGTTCAAAGTCGCACGAGATGATCGTAAATCTTAGTCGAAACCTTTTGAAAAATTGAGAACCTGAATAAAAGTAATAATACATAAACCCGTTGAGAAATACGTCGAATATATATATCAATCGAATACTGATTGATATATTGCACAAATTTCGGCACTCTTTGTATCTCCGAGATTCTTTCATTACTTTCTAAATTCTTTCAAATTTATGTTCGCCGGAGTGTTTCCCGAAACGAGATTACAGAGCATGTGTAATTACTAGGATTTCATCTTCGTACAATTGTCGAGGTTGACGAATGGCGAAATGTAGGTGAATGTAGAAAATCCTGTGGTGCCAGGGTGTGTTTGTTTCTTGTAAGTTCATAATCCGGTTAGGTTTACTGAAACGAGTTAGTTTTTGAGTAAATGTTGGCGAATTAGAGCAAGTCAGGGTAGCTGCAACCTTTACTAAAAGTCGAGTGCAAAGTTAGTAGTTTGCTTTTCAATTTGTCGGCATTATCCGTAGGAAATGAGCGATTAAAAGTTCCACCAAAGTTAGCCGAGTGGTCGATGGACGAAAACAAAACGATAAGAAAAGAATACAGACAAACTGAAGGTGGGCGGGTGCCTTATACCTACTGGAAAACTTCCTCAAGTTTACAAACTTTCTGAAACCGGCTCGTGAAACGTCTGCATAATATATACTATACTTATATATATATTATATATATATATGTATTTGTATACACGAAAGCACAGAACCAACGAGGCGTGAAACTTCGCAATTTACCCAAAACTGCAGAGTAAAATTTATCTCAGTAAATACCTACTCGAGGTATACCACGTTGTGTTTTTTTTTATGGCTTTTGATTTGCTTTGGAATTTTGTTGTTCTTGTTTTTTTTATTTTTCCAAATGACTGGCGCCAATATATTTGTGAATATATAACATGCATGTATGCAGTGATCAGCGAGGTAGACATTGATTGAACTTTCACCCACGTCTTTAATTGACGAGCGCTACTAGACACTTGTTAGAAACTGAGCTCATTGTCAGTCTCAACATGTAGTACAGCTTTTGGTCTGCAGAGTTTAAACTCCACTTCCTATAATACCATAAGCTGTCAGATCAGTTTCGATCGGTTACATCTTACATGTAACTGCTACCCGTAAATTATCCGCTCAAGTTAACGCGATTTAAATCGCGTGATATATTGATCGCGTTCGCGATACCGCCTTGCAACAGGTTATATACACGCACTATACATTACATGTTAACCGTCAAACCATTTCGGAGTTATACGTGCTGCATCATCATCGAAATTAAATCATTCTATACAATCATTGATTATTTATGCTAATTGCCGCTTCGGTATCGAATTCAAATCACGCGGTTCATCAACCGATTCAAAGTTTCGGACTAGCTGAATCCCTGCGAAAATAATTCCCGAGCATTTAGCCTATTTGACGAGATTTTTTCACCCCCCAATGTCTAAGGAACGTTCAACCCTTAGAGATTTAGAACCAGGGCAGCTGCTGCTTAGGCAACTTTGGTCTTTGTGACTAGCGAGGATCTAGTTCATCGACAGTGACATATGAGTGTGTTAAAAGTGAAGGTATTGAAGAAGCGTAAGACTGACTCTATTAACGCCTCGTACATGTATGGCTGTAATAAAGGAATGAGGAATAGCCTAGACTCGATTTTAGTCGAGTTCATTTCACGCCGTTTGACAACTAGTTTGTCAAAGATTCAACCTCTTTAACTCTACGATGCTATCGTTTCAAATCGCACTTCAGAAATCGTTAGCGGAGAAAACCAGGACTTAGACAATATAATCGTGGGTAAATGAGAGCTGTGCTGACTATTGTTGAATTATTCAAATTAACTCAAGTTCAATTGTTCTATAGACCGGAAATGCTGTCTTTATTTCCTCAAACCGCATTATCCGCCCAGAATTTTACCAGCTAATATAACAATGCGTATCTCTTGTTCTGATTGCAAGATCATCGTTTCGGAGATGGATTCTCTCACCTGTCTAGATTTAGTATTCAAAATGCCGAGTTTTGTTTCAACAGAAATTTCGAAATCGCGTAAATAGACTCGGATTAAACATATGTTGTACGTATCATATCCTACTCCTCTCAAACTTTACTCAAGCATTACTTTCGCGTGCCATGGCTTGTCCACCACCAGGCGTAGATTTTTCTTTTAATAGACAAATAGAGCGAGCTTCTCTATCAGCCATCGCGTTGGGTATTTTCTGTCGGAATTATTCCCCGCGATTGGAAGATCTCAGGTTTAATTTGAACCGTCGAAAATTTTCGGATGCTTTCCCATCTCAAAGTTCAACGGCAGCTGTTTTACTTGTTTAAGGGATGAACGTGTTCTCCCGGTTTTTATCCAAGTTTGACGTTTCGATATTCGATGTATAAATATCTCTCGAAAGTGTATATACCCTGGCAAACACATGCCTGTAATCGTATTGTATAATTAATGCATTTGTCTGATATTAGACGGGTGAAATTGTCGCCGGATAATTTCATAGAGCCGACTCTGAGCCTATGATCAAAAGGTAAGGATTTCGTGGGTTAAGTCTATGTTTGCCTCGGTGGTTAAGCGGATTACGTCTCATTCAACCTGCGGATATTAACCGCATTACAAACAAACACGTACGCGTCCCACCACGCCGCATTATACCTGCCCGAATTACACACACGTCTGTTAACATCATGCATATGAAGGAGACGCGTGTATGTAACATGTATATACATACATATATATAGAGAGAGAGGTGTGCATGTTAAACATACGCACACGTGACTGCTCCAGGGTCTTTTGCTTGAAACAGGGTACTGTGGTTACAGATATGAGATGAGAGGAATCCAACTTCGCATTCTCCACTCTCGCTAATGAACCAAAATGTACAGCGGTCTTGATGACCATACCGCGATTCCGACCCCTGTCTGTTGCCTATACGGCTAAACCACCCCATACACGAGTCAACAACTTTTTAGGAATTGCAGACAGAGCTTTTTCTATCTTACCATTTAGCCGATTGCTCGAATTACAAGCGAGACGATATATCCGCGAGTATGATTTTCCCCAAACGCAAACAGCATGAAATTTCTCGATGCTGAACTCTTTTTTTTTACAGTGAAATCTTCTTTTTCTCTCACTCTCTCTCTTTGCTGTTGTTCTAACAACAAGCAATTTGCATATTATTTCACCTGAAGTAAAGTGGCGACGAAAAAAAGGAAGAGAAAAATTGTGAAAATTAGAAAAGTTAGTTCGAGCGAGTCGCTAAAAAATATCTCGAAACTTGCTCTTTTTAACTTGAGGAAGTTTTTCACCCGGCTAAAAACACCCTGATGACTTTTTACTCCGTCCATTATTTGAACGTCCAATTTGTCGCGCTCGCAATAATTACGAGAATAATAATGTCGATAATGAAAAAAAAACGAGATTCACGTGATTTCTAACATTCATATACGTACACGGAGAGATGAGATTTTTATCTACGGAACAAGAACTGCGTATGTTAAAGTAACGCGTTAGCCGACCCTGTCGAGAGTAGATCTCTCGGTTGAGAAAGCAAAAGGATATTGCGCTCTGCTCTCACTATCGTTCTGGGATTTGGCTCAGGTCATTTTGCCGGAGGAAGATATTATATTATATTATCGGCTTGCTACATATGCGATCATATACATACACTTACGCATGTACGTATAATATATATACATATATTTATGTAGAACTCGCACTGGTTGCACAACTCGAAGTTATGCGATGCGTATTAAAGATGTAGCTCTGATCGACTCGCACTCGCTAATATATAATTACATAAGGAGTGATCACCCAAGGCGAAAATCCTCACCCACCGAAAAATCTGAATCCTAAATATTTGGTGGAAAAAATTGAAACCGATTACGAACTTGCTCGATATTTTAATACATCCGAAAAATGTAACTATTTGAAAAGAAAAAAAAATCTCTTCCTTCTTCTTTTGGAAATTTTCCACAAAGTTAGAATCAAGATAGCCAAAACTCTAGGCAATGACCCAGTTCTGTTCGATACTATTTTTCACGCTTCTGGTTCTGTTAGGCATCTAGCTGTCAGAGTAGATCGCATCAAATGCTGTACGAGCGAACTTGTGGAGTTTGAATAGTCTGAATAACGCGGTAATGAAGAATCGAGGGAAAAATAAAGTCCGACGTTTCGTAAGATCGACGTGTTGTCTTGCCTTGATGAAGATAAGCAAACGGATCAGAGAATTGCAAAATCAGATAGTAATATGATGCCGATTAATTATTATGCATCTGCACCAGGTCTTCTAAAGAGATACTGACGACAAACTTTCTCATATCTGTCTTATAAATTTTCCATTAATTTTTTTTTTGTTTTAAACCTCGAAGGAACTTCTTCTTTATAAGATGGAAAAAAAATACTTTCACCGAGAAATTTAACGTGACGACAGATAGTGCGGAGTCTGCATGGCTAAAGAGACTCAAGATCTCAAGGGAATTAAATTGGCAATTTTAAAGAAAAAAGGGATTGCTATATATTGGCTCTGGTGAATTTTTTGAATCTTGAATCGGAGGGTGAATCCATCGGGTTTATATCGGGGTGGGATTTTGGTCGATCGTCTTGAAGTGCCTCGAGCTATTCGTCCGAATGGAGAGCGAATTCCTTTTCCATTAACAGTCTGCCTAGGTGGGACAAGGCGAATGCCAATCAATACAGGTTCGGTCAATCAATGCGCTATTCACAGAGAATTCTGGTATATCCAAAGCCGGCGAATTTACGGTGAGTGAATTTTGCTCGACTATACAGAATATTTCGGACAAACATCAAATTATGGTTTAGATCCGAGGCAAAATTATTTATCATTGTGATTCAGGCTACGAGTTGAACGGCCGAAATTAAGGGAGAAGAATTATCAATCTATTCGAATGTCTCAATTTTCCGTCAAATAATGAACTAACATGAATAATCATTAAAATTTGAAATTAATTGACCGTATTCTAATATTCAGATAATATTTTTAATCCACCTGCCGCTGCTTGCTATTACATGTCATTTCAACGTGAAAATATTTTAATGAAGCACATATATATAGCTATAGCAGCGATTAGTCTATACTTATACCAAAACAAATTTAACAACGAGATTCGAGTCGTATACCGTGTACATGGAGTAATTATCTTCCCTCAGTTCTGTGAAATAATGTATAGCATAAAGTTTGATGAATAAATCATCCACGAACCGGTGCTATTACATTTGTCAATTAAGCATATATACATGTTGGATAGCATTGCATAAGAGAGAACGATCTGTTAAGGCATAAAATAAAATGAAGCATTTATCATCGTAGACTGAAATGGAATAAACAGTTCTTTTTTATTCTCAATCCTATTTATTTACGCCTCTACTTGAATCTCGTGATTTAATCTCTTCTGACTTCGATGACAAATGATCATCGACGACATCAAGCTGCGCAGAAGGCCGATCACGTTCATTTTTATTATCAATACAAACACTCGGCTTCATTCATTAATTTTTCACTGTACAAATTTAAACGACAAACTCATAGATCAAATATGAGACAAAAAATGGTCCAACTGTATAATAGAAAAAAGATAACTGCCTATACTATTCGAAGAATTGGAATAGGAATTCTCTAAAGGCGTAAGATAATTTGACACTGATAAACCGTGACCTTAAATCGCTTATTATTCTTGAAAATTGTCGAACCTTGATCAAACGCGCAGTTTAGTCATTCCCTCCGACCCGATCGGACAGTTTAGAACCGCTTCGAACTCACGGTCACGGTTTCGTCGAGCGTTTTTTTCAATGTGTTTCATTATTCGAGTTTGCGAATAGTGTATCGTGATTTTTGATACAATTCTGCAAGAAAGAAAGAGCCGTTTCATGATCCGATTCAAAAACGACGAGATAGACGAAGACGTAATCGAACTGTGATTTTTTATATTTTTTTTTTTAATTTTTTTATAGAAATGTGGTAGAGTTTAATAGGATGTGAAGTACAGAGGATATTCAGGATGTGGTATGGTTCGGCACGTTCTGAATTCCGCTACCGTTTCATATCGCATTCGCTGTTTTATCTGTCGACAATACACGCGACTCCCCGTATTCATTTTTATATTTATTTTTAGTATCCTCCTTTTTTTCCGTTCTTTTTTGTCTTTTTTTTCTTTCCTTCTATACCCTGCCAGCGCCGCTGGACATCGTCCAAATCTAGGTGAAACTATTTTACACGAGGGTACGCTGGGTATACCTGGCGGTAAAAATCGCGTGATAAAAGAATATATCGCCTCTTCGAACGAACGGACGAAAAATCGACAAATAACACCTGTCGAATAGTTGGGTATAAAAATTCCCCGATACCAAAGTACCATTGGTACAAATATGGCGAAAAAACTGACCGATCGTCTGCCAACGATCGCCAATCGCTATTCTGCGGGTTTTTGCAGTTTTGCGAAGAGCCGGGAAGCTGCTCTATCGGAAGAATTCGATGACTCGAAAACCGCACTACCCTACGAAGCCATTCCTGGACCTGAGCCTGTACCGATTTTTGGAAATTTTTGGAGATTCCTGCCGTTGATTGGTTCGTATTTTATCGAGATGAAATTTTCCGGTAATTAAAATCCAGCGAAATTTCAATACGAGGATCAATTCTTTGAGTGAAATATTGAACGAAATCGATTATCGCACCTCAATGCAAATAGCGAGCATGGCGAAATGACGAAACGATGGATCGTATAACGCGCGGTTTATCACCTTTTAACAACTTTTCCTAATTGAGATATAAATGAGAGAATCAGTGGTTATTATCGGTCGAAAAACCGGTAAGTATCCTCGTTGAAGCGTGGATATGGAGTCGACTAGACGCTGTCGGTCTGGTAATTGCGCCGAGTAATTGGTCTTTACTTTTACGACTGGAAGCAGTCAGAGCCTTCAATGGTATGAGGAGCAGGTCTGAAAGGCGGATGGTGGTGCTCTAAAAGTCTGGAACCCTTGCAGCGAGAAGTATATCCTTTGAACGGGAAGAAGAAGAGACCCAAAAAAGCGGAAAATGATATAAAATGATGTGTTCTAAACGTCCGGTGCAGGACTCTGGTCCATCCCGAAAGCTTGATTGACATTCGATAATTTCCCACGCCTTTTAAAACTGCACCAAGAAATTCTACTAGCCTGTTTCCCATCTCCTTTAAACCCAGTGGCAACTGCGAGAGATAGGAGCCCGGACGAGCTTGACGCACATGTATGTGTACTTAGCACTTGAGTTCGCTTGTACCAGAGGATGACCTACGTGTCAGCAGTTCAAGATCTAAGTGCATTTGGACTGATGTTCTCAGTGTTCGAGTATCGCTGACCATTGATCGTAATTCTTAAGCAAAGAGTAGATAAATTGGAGAGGAGGATTAATGAGAGACAGCTGTGGTCCGAGAGAGGATAAAAATATAAATAAATCAGAATTTTAGGGTCACGTTTCGGTGTGTAGATTAGGTCCAGTCTCGTATCTTGACTCGCTTATCATCGCCTCTGAATGAGTATCAGAGAGACTGAAATATTTACAATCCTGTATGCGGTATAATCGCGTTTGGTGCGATACGGTTCACCGGTTCGAATAAGATAAGTCAAGTGCTTTTGATCAGTACAAGGAATTGTTCGGAGATATTGATTAAGACTTGTGAAAAATTGGGGAGATAATTAATGAGAATAGATAATTAGAAGTGAGTAAAAGAAAGAAGCCAACATCTGCACTTATCACAATGACAGACAATTTTTGTCAATAATTAACTCATCCTCGGGGTTTATATACGTATATATATATATATCTATTCATAGAATAAGAAGAAAATTCTCTTCTTGCATTGTCTCCAGTTTTATCTCATTCAAAGAGGAGTTTAAGTGAGACAATGCCGAGGGATTATCTTCACTTCACGTTTTATACTCAACGTGTAATTAATCTCGTTCAAACGCAGGTTCCTATCCAAGAGACAACCAAATTGCATTGATAAAGAAGCTCAGGCAACGTTACGGTGATATTATTAAACTAACTGGTCTACCCGGAAGACCTGATATAGTATTCACCTGTGACCCCAAAGACTTTGAAAAGGTTTGTTCATCTTTGGGAAGAAAACCTGAAGGAAATTTACAACCTGCCACAAACCGTTTCCAAAGATCTGTTTTTCGTAGATTTACCGGAGTGATGGAGCCTGGCCTAAGCGAGATGCTATGCCGAGCTACAAGTACTACAGGGATCACGTTAGGAAAGATTTTTTCAATGGAATTGGCAGCATGGTTACAGAGTGAGTTCTAATTTTGATTTACAAAATAAAATAGTCTTCGTATTAATATCGATCTTTTTTTTTCATAGACAAGGCAAAGACTGGTACGCTATAAGAAATCTGGCGAATACTCCGATGCTGAATCCTAGAATGGCAGCGAAATATATTCAACCGATAAACGAAGTGGCTTCAGATTTTGTTGAAAGGTATTTGAGTGCAATTATTGAACTTCACTAATTACCAATGCAAATGGATTCAGTTCTTTTCTCCGGGTTTTTTAGAATGGATAAAATACGTGGCGAAGATGGAACACTGCCCGAAAGCTTCAACAACGAACTAAATAAATGGGCTCTCGAATGTGAGTGTAATATTATTAAAAATGAATTGAAAATAGAGTGAAAAAAGAAGAAAAGATTTCAGGGTATATTTTCCTTTTCTATATAATGTCCAGCGATCGCATTGCTCGCCATGGACACGCGTCTGGGATGTTTAAAGGACTCGGTATCATCCGAAACGAGCGACGCTCAACGTCTAGTGGACGCGGTGATTACCATGATGAAACTTACCTATGATCTAGACATCAGTCCAAGCCCGATATCAATTTTTAAAAGGAGAAGATTTAACCGTGCCGTTGACGTCCAAATAGAGTACGTTGTCCGTCATCAATCTTCATCAATGTCTATACAACATCGTCGCGGACGTAATTGAATCCTATGAAGAAAGCCGGTTACGGAATAGCCGAAAGAGAGGAGACGAAAAAAAAAGTGAAAATTACGAAGGAAAAAAATTCCTGATCACAAAAAAAAAAGATCAAAATTAGGTGGATAAATTAATTCTACTGACATGAATTTTTGTCTCTCGACAAGATCTTCTTCGGACATGTTCGAAAATGTTTATTCGGGTTGTTTGTGGCAGCAGGTTACACGATAATAAACGGTAGAGCAGTGTATAAAAATATGGTGATATTTAGTATCCCATCGATCAAGTCTCTCTCGACAAGTTTACGAAATTCTAAGATGATGTATATGCTGTAACGTTCGTATTCGTATAGTCTAAATAAAGCTATCGGATCGTTGTCTCTCGATACGTCTTGTAGCATGCAATTAATTAGTTTTAATCAGCTTAAGAAATTGTGAAACGATGTTTCACAATCGTTGTATACGACTACAATATCTGATTAAGTTAGTTACGAGTCGCTAATTGATTCTACAATTGATTTAGGACTTATAGTTAGTAAGACTTGACGCATTTCCACCTCGTTTAATAACATGCAAATAAAATTCAACTCAGCTGGCTTACATTTCATTCGAGAAAATCGTTTAAGTCTTAACTCAAGGAAGCCAATTAATTTTTGGTTCTACTTCGTTCGCAGCATTTCCATGAAGTACATAAACCAATGCGTCGAAAGGGTGAAAGAAAAAGGGTCCAACTATTCAGAGAGCCAAAGTATCCTGGAGCACATATTGACGAAAGGAAATCCTATGATGGCCTGTGTCGTAGCAATCGACATGTTACACGCTGGTATTGACACGGTGAGGGTAAATTTTAGTCTCTGAACTAAGACCAGTTCGTATTTTACTTCGTCGCGTTTCCTATAAGCCTGTGTACTCTCTTCTTCTTAGACTGCCACAACGATGAAAAACGTACTGCTACATCTGTCAAAGAACAGTAAAGCACAAAGCTGTCTTAGAAAGGAACTCACGTTAGTTTTACCGGATGTTGACTCTCCGGTGAGACAAGAAGACATCCTTCGACTTCCGTATCTGAAAGCCTGCATCAAGGAGAGTATGAGGTGAGTGTGTTCTCTATATTTGAACAGCATCCAGGGCTACGTATACGCTGATCTATTATTCATTAGCGTATCCATGTGCGATCGATATTCATAGAAAATTCCGCAAACATGTATGCCGACAATTACTGGATTCTCGTGAACTTTTATTGCTATCTATACGGTTCGCTTTATTAGTTTATTATCGACACTAATTGAGCTAACGACTCTATAAGACACCCACGTTTTTACCTTATTTTTAT
This sequence comes from Rhogogaster chlorosoma, assembly GCA_944452935.1. Lineage (NCBI taxonomy): Eukaryota > Metazoa > Arthropoda > Insecta > Hymenoptera > Tenthredinidae > Rhogogaster > Rhogogaster chlorosoma. The sequence continues at coordinate 21,412,494 of OX101803.1, read as the reverse complement.
CATTTTATTATCTCAATGAAATTTCCAATCACTTTATATGTAGAGATGGAGTAAATACATCGATAAATCGATAATCGTTAATAATTTCACCTAGAATCACGCCGACAGCTATCGGATCTCTGCGAGAGGTGGGAAAAGATATCGTGCTATCGGGTTATCGGATTCCAAAGGGAGTGAGTAAATAATAGTGACTTAATTTATACGACTGACTATATATAATTAATCATATAAACTTCGTCTGATGACAATATACACCCAGCCCCTGCCCTTTATTTTCCTTGAATAATTAATTAATCAAACAATTCCGTTCAAGATATTTATCAGGTATTAAATTTCCCAACGGAGAAGTTTCGCCTCTAACGCCTATCCGGGGAATTGTGTATAACGGAATTTCATTTATCGCGTTAACTAACGCCTAACGTCAATCAAGAATGCCAATCGTTCTATGTACCCACGTAGAGGGTACAAGATATTTCCTCGACGCATTTACCTCGAACAGCGTTTTTCTTGGGCCGATAAATTTCACAAATTCGATGCAAAATAATCATCCTCGTCATATATTTCTAATAGCAGAATGAATATATGTATATAATTGTATAATTATATAGTATCTCCAGGTCGGAATGCATATCTATCTCACATACATTAATGATTGATGTACCATTACTCTGGGGTATATGTATACCCGGGTGTGTAATTATATCACTGAAAATTTACTGGTCCTAAGTACAGTTCGACGGGTACCTCGCTACCGTGAATCGATCCAGATGAGCCTTGACGTTTGCGTAATAAGTCGAACCAACGAGTTTAATTGTAATTGAGCGTTACGAAGCTGCACGTTAACTAATTGTAAGTTACGATACCGTTATGATTACCTAGGAGCCCGCGTCTTGGCCACGATGCATGTATACACACGTGTACAACACACCTTTACTTTCAGCTCCACTTAGATCACTGCTACCAATGGGTGGCTAGCTTTTATCTATTACTAACCTGATGATATAATATTCTTACAAGCCTCTAATTCGAGCTACTAGCTATGGACGAGAAAATAGAAGCTCTCTCTCTCTCTCTCTGATTCCCTATATAGACGAATTATTACTATAATTAAATATCCGCGTAATATGTGTAAAGACGATCAATTTTCTCCGAGGAATATCACTTTTTTTACTCATCCTAATTGAACGCAGCCTCAGAGGATTGAACTAGTTTTTTTTTCTTCTTACTTACAAATTACGTAAGATAAAAAAATTTTCCTAATTCCTAACAGACAGCGGTTGCCATGTACCACGTGGAGGCCTCGAATTCGCCAGATGAATTCCCAGAGTTTCAGAAATACCTGCCTGAGCGTTGGCTCAGAGATTTAAACGAAGGTGTTTCGTACGTCAGGGAAGATGTGCCTTCGGCTAGGAACGCGAATCCGTTTTCATTTCTGCCTTTCGGATTCGGACCGAGAGCCTGCATTGGACAACGATTTGCAAATTTGGAAATGGAAATTCTGCTCGCTAAGGTTGGAAGGGGTCGAAATTATTTCAGACTTTGACCTGCGGAATCGTGATTCTAACAATTTCTCATTTTTCTTCAGATATTCAGGAGATGGAGCGTCACTTTCGACAGGGATTACGAATTTCAGAGCAAACTACTCTACGGCATTGCCACACCGCTCACACTTCGTTTAACTGAAATTTAGAAGAATTAAGAAATCGTGGATTGAGGCTAGAAATGTTCGATCTTTGGATAATAAATAATGAATAAATTGTTCCACGTGTGTTTTGCTGAAGTACAAGTCATCCAATCCGGGCGAAAGCGTGGCGTTAGAATTCTAGCAGAATTCTGAATAGAGTGACGAATCCAGCCAAGGATATATCAAAGTGAATCAAACACCTGCCGAGCTGTTTGTGACTAGCTACGCAGGATGTTTATTGTTTGTTACAAGGTTACCTCAAAGCAACTGGTCGGCCTCTGTGGAGGAATTTTCTTCCTCTAGAATATTGTAGGCACGCAGCTGCCAGGCTGCCAAGGATATCCTGGAATTTCCCGAGGATCTTTGACACTGAAAGCCTGGTAATGAAAGAATCAGAGTAACTCGGTGGAAAAAACGTTAGGAATGATCTGTGAGAAATTCACACAATGGTAAATTTCAGCTATTGAATCGTAAGACATATTTCAAAGACGGTACATCGAGGGCTCAGGGTATCGCAAACAATCGAGGAAGTACATAGAGCGTGGAAATTATTACGTTAAAAAGGAAAATTGACTACCTGCGATTTTCGCACGTTTCACCAGGGCTTAATTGCCGACCTTCTGACCCTTGACCCTCACGCCTCGCGGGTAACGGGTGCTGTAATTGCATTCAACGGGTAGGCACCTCCAATGGCATTTGCGTTCACCCAACTAATCGGATTTCGTGGTCGACCAGCCTGTAATACCCAACGACAAAGGCTTCGCTTTCAATGAGACTTCTTCCGGTGTTATTTTTCAAAGATTCCCTTTCCGCATTTTTTAGTTAATATCATTTCCACGGATACCTAGTGTGCTCATCAGATATTCTCTCTGTGTGACTCTGGGTGTAATTCTTTCTATTTGAACATCGAGACCTCCTCGTTTTAGAATAATTATCAGACAATATCTACCCTCGAAGGGTTCGGCGTAATTTACTCTCGGCTTTTACCTCTTTTGACCTTAATTGAAATATCGAAATTACGTATAATTACGGTCACCTTTGTCACGCAACGAACAAGGGTCATATTTAACTAACACTTAAGTCTGTTAATAGTTGCTGAGTGCCTGTAACGACTCTATTTCGTTGCGGAAAAGAATTCAACGATTTAATCGTGATTCATTATATTACTGAAAAAAACCAAGGAAAAACTCGCTAGTTCTTTCCGTCTCTACGTACATATATGGGATACAAGATAAGCCAATGTGAAATTCGCGACTCCTACTCAAACCACTGCATAATGACATCGAGGTAATTTTCTCTGCTGCGAGTCTTGTAACTAGTCTCATTGGTCTCGCGCACCAAGAACCTCATTGTGCACTAAAGTAACCTGTGCAGTATTTCATTTTGTGTATAAATTCCCGGCGGTAAATTTGACACGTTAAAAAAAATTCTGGGAAAATAATTTTTTCCCCTTTTCTTCAAAACTTTTCAAACAGGTGAGTAAAATGATTATTATTTCAAATAAGAACATGGCGATGATATAATATTCTTGCTTTGCTGTTTAAACTCGTCGGTTAGCACGTGCATGCTGGGCAGCCTAGTTCAGCCTCTATCCGATATTTATAGTTAGACAGGAAATTATGTGATGGGAGATTATGTATGATTAGAGAAGCAAATGGAGTTACGCGGTCGTTGTTGGGTGGAGATTTGACTTGATAGTTTACGTGTACGTGCATCGTTGTTTAACTTATACACACGTACGGAAATCGGATATGAAATATTGCCAGGGCGATGATGGTTGATCGTTTTATCTATTTCTAAGCCTGATCGAACGAGATGATCCGAAAGAGTTCGTCATTGGCGAGATTCTCGCCGACGTTTTCACTGCTCGAAGCTACCAGCCGAGAAAAAAGTACCTTCACATTCTCAGATGCAAAATTGGAAGAAACCATCGATCCAGAATGGAAGAGTGCGAAACCGTACGAGCTGATCCCTGGGCCGAAGCCACTTCCGCTTATTGGAAATGTCGCGCGATTTCTTCCCGTGATTGGTACGTAGGTCAGATCTTTTGGAAAATATATTACTGTGTGCTGTTCTTATTGTTAATGAGAAAACTAAGATTTGGAATATATTTTAAGCCAGATCGGCTCTTCTTGTTATAATTTAACGTGTGAAATTCAAAGAGGCTTTGAATTTTAGGCGAATATTGGAAGCTCCCTCTCGCAGAGATGGTTACCCGGTTACGTCAGGAATATGGGGAGGTTGTGAAACTGGAAGGAATCCCAGGACGGCGTCGTTGCGTGTTTCTCTTTGATCCGAATCACGGTGAGAAGGTATACCGAACCGAAGGGCCTTGGCCTAGCAGAATTTCGATGGAGACTATCGAGTTGTATCGTAAGCGAAGGGACGATGTTTACAAAGGAGAATATGGGCTCGTCTCAAGGTTCGTATGTGCAGCTGAATTCCTCGTCCGTTGAAACGGTATTTAATCATGAACTGTAACGATTGCTGTTACTTTCCCGAACCAACATAGAAAAAGAAGGATCCCCCCATTTCAAAGTTCGGAAAATTATTCAAAAGCTGATCAATTCCGTGATTCACAGCCAGGGTAAAGAATGGCATGACTTCCGGTCGAAAGTCAATCAACACTTGATGCAGCCCAGAACGATTCGGCCTCATATAGACCCGATCGACCAAGTAGCGAGAGATTTCATTGAGAAGATTCGCGCTCTCAGAGATACCGAGTCTCTAGAAATGCCAGCCTCTTTCAACAACGAGATGAACAAGTGGGCGTTGGAATGTGAGTAAGAAAATTCAGTACTTTTCCACCCTCCAGGTCAGAAGTTAGTCTCTGTTCACAGCAATGTGCGTAATTACCTTCGATCATCGGATGGGATGCCTTGAGCCGAATCTTAGCTCTGAATCAGAGTCCCAACTCCTCATAGACAGCGTGCACGACATGTTCGATCTGCTTTACAAGCTAGAGATTTTACCATCCCTGTGGAAACTCTACGAGACTAGAGACCTGAAGAAGTTATTTCAAGTCTTCGACAATCTCACCAGGTACCTTATTTCCTGATGGCTGATTTCCCACGAAGAAAATATCATCGGATCCATTATCTCTATTATTTTTATATTCGTTTCAGAATCACGGGAAAATATGTGCACCAAGCGAAGCAGCGTCTGGCGAACAAATCGGGCGAGGATATTGGAGAAAGCAGTGTGCTGGAAAAACTGATCGGTGTCGACGAACACACAACTACCGTTATGATAATGGACATGCTCACAGCCGGAGTTGATACCGTGAGCATCTTCGCTAATAAGTTCGTGAATCAGTCAATGAATGTTTTCCCTTGAAATTAGACGAGCAACGCTGCTTCCGGAGCGATGTACTACATAGCAACGAATCCAGAGGTGCAGGAAAAACTACGAAAAGAAGCGTTTCGAGTTTTGACGAGTAAAACATCTCCCGTCACGCTGGAGACCCTCAATAATATTCCATATCTGAAGGCTGTGATCAAGGAAAGTATGAGAATGATGCCACTGGCTGTGGGAAACCTCAGGACTACTACTACAGACGTTGTTATCGGTGGCTACAGGATTCCGAAGGGGGTAAGTCGCGTTTTCAGCTAAAAAGTCCGGGCCTTTTGTCGCCCCGTATTAAGATTCGATTAAATCCTCTTCTCCAGAACGACGTGATAATGTGTCACTCGGTGATGAGTCAAGACCCGAAGTATTTTCCGGATAATATGAAATTCCTTCCGGAAAGATGGCTGAAAGAATCCTCGGCGACGAGTTATTCGGCGAAGAACGCTCATCCCTTCGCTTACATGCCGTTCGGTTTCGGCCCTCGTACATGCATTGGAAGACGATTTGCACAACTTGAGATAGAAACGCTCCTGATCAAGGTTAACCCTCGGGGATTACTTCCGTTTAAAATATCACTAAATCGCTCAGATAAGTGACCTCCATTTTTCTCCATACAGTTACTGCGGAACTTTCGCCTTGAATGGCATCATGGAACGTTGCAGTTTAAGAGCGGATTCATTAACACTGTCGGATCACCGTTGAGGGTCAAGATGATCGACGTTTGAGCCGATAGCCCAGTCTATCTAGTTCTGATTTTTAACTCGATAACTTATCGCTAGTTCTGTGTAAACTTTATGTCAATTTTTATACTGATTACGACAGTTTCAACTATGATTATTTCACTCGTATGTCTCGCATGTACTCGACTGGAAGTCTTGTTGCATTCTCTGCGGAAGAATCTCGACAATGTGACAATGTGATGTGATTTTTGAAAATTGTGAATACTGTTATCCCAAGAGATGAATAGGTGCTGAATAAAACTATGTATGTAATCTTCGAGTAATTCCTCTGTTTATACTACCAGGATATCGCGATTCCTCCCGATAAAGATTGCACAAATTTTCGAGCAGTCAAATCCCGTGAAAATGATTTCACATCATTTGAATCTGACAATGAACGAGAATCGTTGAGTGGTCATGTGACCACTCTCTTTGATTGCGTTTACCAACTTCTGTCATTAGCTGAGACTGTTATACGTATATCCCTATTCAAGAAACGAGATAATCCGACGTAAGAAATCAAAACAGCTCGCCGAATCCACGCCTCTTAAGCTGATTTGAGGAAAATTCATAAACACATAGCCTGATCCGGACTCTTAGTTGATAATATTGAGGGTATTTCGTAGGCCGTGAATTTCAACTAGTCGCATTGATCCAGGGCTCGAAGAACTTCCATTTAGACAGTGCAGCAGCGATTTGTGTTTTATGTTATTTGTGTGTGGATTTTTGTTCGTCAATTTTACTCGCTGAAAATTCCCAGGGTAAAGCGGGAATATTAGTGCTTCACGACAACGAGAGAATACTGCAAAGACCCGAGTAGCGAAGTATTTTTCCTCGTTTCAAATCGATCCCATCGTTTTTAATACGAAATTCAATTATTTTATCAATTTCCCAGCCTAATCCGACGAAATGATTCGGAGCAGTTCATCGATCTACAGATCCTCGCTGAGATTCTCGTGCCTCGAAGCTAGGAGCCGGGGAAAGAGCACCTTATCAGTGTCCGATGTGAAATTAGAAGAAGCCCTTGGATCAGAATGGAAAGATGCGAAACCTTACGAAATGATCCCTGGGCCGAAGCCACTTCCGCTTCTCGGAAATGTCACGCGATTTCTTCCTGTGATCGGTGAGAGAAATCTTGGTGAAAATATTCAAATAGATTCGGGCCCCAGATAATACGACGTGTGGAACCAAGGAATGCTTTGAATTTTATTAGGTGAATATTACAAGTTGACTCCAACAGAGCTGGTCGCTGAGCTGCGACAGAAATATGGCGACATCGTGAAACTGGAAGGACTCCCAGGACGACGACGTTGCGTGTTTCTTTTTGATCCAAATCACTGCGAGAAGGTATACCGAACCGAAGGCCCTTGGCCTGGCAGAGTATCGATGGAAACTTTGAGGGTGTATCGCGAGCGAAGGAACGATTTTTACAAAGGAGAATACGGCCTCGTTGCGAGGTTTGTGTGGGTGATGAAATTCCGGATTTTTTCAAACTGGATGAGGAGAGAATCTTCCCATTCTTCGACGATTTATTAAAACGATGAAGAAGCGATGTTTTACAGCAAATTATTCGGAAGTTAATCGATCTCGTGGTTTACAGTCAGGGTAAAGAATGGCACCAGTTCCGGACGAAAGTCAACCAACACTTGATGCAACCTAGAACAATTCGGCCTCACATAGCTCCGCTCGATCAAGTGGCTGGCGATTTCATAGACAAGATTCGTACTATGAGAGATCCCGTGACTTTGGAGATGCCAGCCTATTTTAATAACGAGACGAACAAGTGGTCGTTGGAATGTGAGTTGAACAATTCCCTACTCCTAGTACAGTTCGATTCTCTGAGTAAGAAATGAACATTTTTTCACAGCAATGTGCGTAATTGCTTTTGACCATCGTATGGGGTGCCTCGAGCCTAATCTAACATCCGACTCGGAAGCTCAAATCTTTATCAACAGCGTTCGAGGCTTGTTCGAGCTCACGTATAAGCTGGAGTTTTTACCTTCCCTGTGGAAGCTTTACGACACTCGAAACTTGAAGAAACTGTTCAAGCTTTTCGACCTCCTTAACGGGTGCGTTATTATCGCGTTCTTACTCTCGCCTTCGGCTTTTTTCCGACGAAGAAAATTTCTCGAGATTTAATCGAACCGTTATTTTATCGTATCAGAATCACGACGAAATATGTTCACCAAGCCAAAGAACGTCTTGCAAATAAATCGAGCATGGACCTCGGAGATAGCAGCATGCTCGAAAGACTGATCAGTGTCGACGAGCATACGACTACTATCATGATAATGGACATGCTCACAGCCGGAGTTGACACTGTAAGTGATGAACGAACATATGCAGTTTTATTTTCCTAACGACATTTTGAACGAATATTGAATATTTTCCCTCGAAATTAGACGAGCAATACTGTCTGCGCGACTATGTACTACATAGCATCGAATCCTGAGGCTCAGGAGAAACTGTTGAAAGAAGCGGCTCAAGTTTTGCCCAGTAAAACATCCCCCGTCACACTAGACACCCTCAACAATATTCCATACATGAAAGCTGTCATCAAGGAAAGTATGAGACTGATGCCGATTGGTTTGGGTAATCTCAGGACTACAACTGCGAACATTGTAGTTGGTGGCTACAGGATTCCCAAGGATGTAAGTTTGGTTAATGATTTTTATCTCGATAGTTTAGGGCTTCCTTGGAACCTTGTTGAACTTAATAATTGGTTGAATCTCTTATTCTAGAGTGACGTGATGATGTGTCACTCAGTGATGTGTCGAGAGCCAAAATATTTTCCGGATGAAACGAAATTCGTTCCTGAGAGATGGCTGAAAGAGTTTACGGACGCTATTTACTCAGCAAAGAAAGCTCATCCCTTCGCTTACATGCCGTTCGGTTTTGGCCCGCGTAGCTGCATTGGAAAACGTTTTGCATATGTTGAGATGGAAACGCTTTTGATAAAGGTTAGATGCCTCTACAATAAAAATCATTACTCAATCACTCGGAGGAAGTAAACTCGACTTGCTTGTTACAGTTACTGCGAAACTATCGTCTTGAATGGCACCATGGACCGCTGAAGATTAAAAACGGATTTATAAACACCGTCGAAACCCCACTGAGGGTCAAAATGATCGACAATAATTAATTGGATAGATTGATCTATCTAGCTGAATTTTTTTTAACATACTAACGTATTGTTAGTCGTGCGGTATCTTAATTTTATTTTTTATACTGATTACGAAAGTTTTAACTTTGATAATTTTACTATGTGCCTTCGTCTGAATGTGTTCTTGTGTTATTTTCTATACTGGAATCTGGATGATGTTTTGTATGTTGTGATGTTCGCAATTTGTAAATGCTATCAGACGGATCGGCGAATAAGTCCGAAATAAAATGATCCAGAAACGAGATTTCATCTTTATGATTATACTCGAGCAAATTATTTTTCTACATTCCCAGATCCGCAAATTTCTTTCGATAGCAATAACACAAATATCATATCGGTTAAAAACAACTATTTTTCATAACTATTTGCTCGTTACACGACACTTGTGCCATTTGAATCAACATCTCGAATTTTTTGGCTATGGCGCAAGTGGTACATATTCAAATATTGATCGTTTCCACCACATTTTGCTGACGACAATTTCAAAGAATGACGAACGTACGAATTTTTCATTTCAAAGAACAGCTGAAATAATAGCTTCTGAAGTAAACATGGAAATGAACGATATCTCAGATCGAAGAAGAAAGGAAACAGATCTCAACTTTTAATCGGATATTAATTAATCTGTAATAACCTTCGTATAGATTTCTTCCAACTGAAAATATCAAGACGTACAGGGATGTGCAAGAAGCACGACGAAAATCTGCCCGTCATCCGACGAAGCTACCGTCTATTATGTCATCTGCAAGTCTGAGGGTGGCGTACGGGGTCATGTGAAGACACCTTCGCAGCCTCCTACCCAAAAACTTATCAAAAACAGCGAACCTGTCAAACTTTGTGGTCCAGCGCGAGGTTAGTATGCATTTCGTAGAGATTGACGAATCCTGTAAGGCCCTATCGAAAAATATCGAATAACTCTGGTGAACGAGATTTCCGGTAAATCCAGCACCAGGGAGTTTTAACGGAAGGCGGCTAGAAGAAGAGTAACAGCAGAGGAGGAGTAGGCTAGATTCTCCCGAATTACAGACAAACACCTGACAACCGTCCATACTTCCGACAATTGAGAGCCAATTAAATCACCAATACGTCACGTGAACCATTTTGATCAGACGGATGAGCCGGAACGTGGCAATACAAACTAGGTATATAAGGAGGACACACTGGTAACTCAGTCTATTCTTCGCTCCAGTTTACACTACGCTGATCATCGAGTATCGTATCGTATTATCGTTATCTAGTATTCATGAAATTGTGTATTGCAAGTATCTGAAGTCATTTAAGGTAAGGTCTTGATTTTTATTTGTGAAGGCACGAGGTCGTTCGTATAGGAGTCTGGTTTGTCGTTTGGTTTTTGAGCTATGAAGCTCGTCTATGATTAATTTATCGAACAACCTCGAGTCTGACTAAATTACGTAGATTTTATATTGCTTTTTGGCTATTACCTATCGTATGGCTTTGTGAATCCAGCATTTTAGTATCGTGAATATTGCTTGTGAATGAAATTAGTAGAAAATACCTTTCATGGAATACCCTGAGCGACGATAGCCGGATAATTTCTTATACTTTAATTCTCTCATCGTTTGGTATAGTTTAGTATAAAAATCACCAATTTTATCAATGGAATTACCCCATGAACGAGAGATTCTGATTGAGATTACGTATAGGTATTATGTGTATAAACTATGTGCAATACCAAAAATCTGATGTGATTTCAGGGATACTGTATAGAACCGGACAGTAAAACGGAAAGATGTTTTTCGGAATCGCAGGAATTGCGCTCATGGCGTTTACCGCAACAGTCGCAAGTAAGTAAAACTGTATTCAATAGCGAATAATTATAGTATTTTTTTTTACGTTTCCGATATGGTTTCAAGTCAATTTATTACTTTACAGCAGACGAGGTGTGGAATGGCTTATCAGGTATGTACTATTCGCTTTCAATTCAAATATCTTTTCCAAAGGGACTTCGTCTGACCTTTGTACATCACGAAGTAAAGTGTAACACAATTTATATACGACTTATACTATTTTAATGCCATAGCCTCCTGGAGTATGGACTCTTCAACCAACTTTTATACCCTTCCAAGCACGTTAGATGCGGCTATAATCGAAGGATGGACCTTCATCGAAGGAGTGACCTCAGTGGAAGGGATCACGCCACTGGGTTTCGAGGGTGACCCTACATTAGTTCTGCTTTTCGAAAACGGCGAGGTTATCGGAGTCCAAATTGCCGTAAGTAGAAATAAACCAATATCATTTTATTGGCAAATTACACAGAGGTAGATCTTAATGCACGAAAATGATTACGGCTTATTTCAGTTTCGCGTAGCTGACCTGGACCCGGATCAACCTTTGAAGTGGGATAATCTGGATGGCATAATTAAAAAGACGCTCCTTGATGAGTCGTATTACACTGGAACGGTTTACTTCTGGAATGATGGTACGTAAACTGCGTAAGCTGCAACAAAGGCATAGCAACGACAATCAAATAGTACTAAATATTTGAATGGTCAAATACTTCAGTTTTTAAGTCATATCGTTAATTACGGATGCCCCTTCCTTGTGTAAGGTGTCGGTATTATTACAGTTCGATTTGAGTTTCAGAATCCACGGGTAGTCGGAGATTCCAATTCCAACAAAAGAATGTACTTCGCGAAATATCAACAAACGCGTCTCTGGTTCCTTCAGAAACCGAGTTCTTGAAGAAGAAGTGTGTTGCAACAATGGGTAAGAGCAAAATACGGCCTACCGTATAGAAAAATGATCAACAGTCATGAAATTTCAAAGAATTCTCTTTCCCGATCTATACATAGAAAAAAAAAAAATTTTGCCTGAATGATAAATATTCTTGACTCAAGTAAATATTTAGGAATACCGAAATTGTCTGGGAGGAAGTACAAATTTTCTTGGTTCAAGTTAACTTTTTTTTCTATTCAGGGACCCACTACTATACATGGCATAACACTTCGGACTGCGCAACCGTGAGCCCGTGGCTCGTTTTGGCAGACGGAGATAATATTGTGGGTATCGCCCTCCAAGGCTTCGGAAGTCCAACTCAAATAGGCAATCGAACATGGTGGGAATATATACCAGCTATTGGATTATATGTAAGTTTGAAATTTCTATACACGAAGAAAGTGACTGATTTTGTCACCTAATTCATTTTTTTTTTTTTTTGTTCTTTTGTCAAAAGTGAGTTTTACAATTTTCGGCAAGTCTCACGAGCCGAATACAGGTGACAACATTTTTTGCAATGCATTGATTGTTCATATATATCCTTATTCTATGTGTAGACTGTCATGAGTGACCCTCCGCTATGTGCCTACGAAGCAATATCAGAATATGGTATTATTTCTCTGCACGTTTGGTTCGTGGCTGAACCTAAAAAAATCACCTGCAGTTAATTGGATAATTGATAAGCTGATTTGCTGTTATTGGGATCATTCGAAGGCCAATAAATGAAATATTATACATCTAATCTAGAAAATATCTGATTTCATCACTGTTTGAAAATTCAATAAAGAAATAAGATATTCCTGTATACAATTTGTCCCTTTACTATAGTTTCTGATTATTCGTGCAATATCCTGTTCCCAATTTATTAGAGATTATCAGGCAATCTGTTCTTAATTTTTTTTTTTCTATCAACCCGAGCTTCTGAACTCTCGATCGAATCTGATTCATCGCAACGTACGACATCCTGTGAGAATCTGGGCTTGAGCTGTTGAGACGAAACTTTTCTTGAAAATAAACACTGATCGTGCTTATGACTGTCATTACGACTCCAGACGATGAGCACGACACAAGTAATCTACAGTTCTCTGTATAACAATATAACATATCTTTTTCAAAACTTCGAAAACGTATTTAGACAAGGCATTGAAAAAATCGACGGCACACTCGATACGTGTGCCACTTGAATCAACATCGAATTCTTTGGCTATGACGCAAGTGGTACAGATTCAAATATTGATCGTTTCCACCACATTTCGCTGACGGCAATTTCAAAGAAGGACGAACGTACGAATTTTTCATTTCAAAGAACAGCTGAAATAATAGCTTCTGAAGTAAACATGGAAATGAACGATATCTCAGATTGAAGAAGAAAGGAAAGAGATCTCAACTTTTAATCGGATATTAATTAATCTGTAATAATCTTCGTATAGATTTCTTCCAACTGAAAATATCAAGACGTACAGGGATGTGCAAGAAGCACGACGAAAATCTGCCCGTCATCCGACGAAGCTACCGTCTACTATATCATCTGCAAGTCTGAGGGTGGCGTACAGGGTCATGTGAAGACACCTTCGCAGCCTTCTACCCAAAAACTTATCAAAAACAGCGAACCTGTTGAAGTTTTTCATGGAAGATATTTGTGGTCCAGCGCGAGGCTATTATGCATTTCGTAGGGATTGACGAATCCTGTAAGGCCCTATCGAAAAATATCGAATAACTCTGGTGAACGAGATTTCCGGCAAATCCAGCACCAGGGAGTTTTAACGGAAGGCGGCTAAAAGAGGAGTAACAGCAGCGGAGGGGTAGGCTAGATTCTCCCGAATTACGGACGAACACCTGACAACCGTCCAAACTTCCGACAATTGGCGAAAGCCAATTAAATCACTGATACATCATGTGACTCATTTTGATCAGACGGATGAACCGGAACGCGGCAATACAGACTAAGTATATAAGGAGGACACACTGATAACTCAGCCTATTCTTCGCTCCAGTTTACACTACGCTGATCATCGAGTATCGTATCGTATTATCGTTATCTAGTATTAAGAAAATTGTTTATCGGAAATATCTGAAGTCATTTAAGGTAAGGCCTTGATTCTTTTTGCAAAGGCACGAGGTCGTTCGTATAGGAGTCTGGTTTGTCGTTTGGTTTTTGAGCTATGAAGCTCGTCTATGATTAATTTATCGAACAACTTCGAGTCTGACTAAATTAGGTAGATCTTATATTGCTTTATGGCTATTACCTATCGTATGGCTTTGTGAATCCAGCATTTTAGTATCGTCAATGCTGCTTGTGGATGAAATTAGTAGGAAATACCTTTCCTGGAGTACCGTGAGCGAAGATAGCCGCGAGGGCTTAGGCCTCGCGTTACGGATAATTTCTTATAGTTTGATTCTCTTATCGTTTGGTATATTTTAGTATAAAAATCATTATCGTAAATGTATATAATCATTATGTGTGGATATTATGCGTAAAAAATATGTGCAACACCAAAAATCTAATGTGATTACAGGATTACACATATAGAACCGGCTAGTGAAACGGAAACATGTTTTTCGGAATCGCAGGAATTGCGCTCGTGGCGTTTACCGCAACAGTCGCAAGTAAGTAAAACTGTATTCAATAGTGAATAATGAAAGTATTTTTTTTTTCACGTTTCCGATATGGTTTCAAGTCAATTTATTACTTTACAGCAGACGAGGTGTGGAATGGCTTATCAGGTATGTACTATTCGCTTTCACGAAGTAAAGTGTAACACAATTCATATACGACTTATACTATTTTAATGCCATAGCCTCCTGGAGTATGAACTCTTCAACCAACTTTTATAACCTTCCAAGAACGTCAGATGCGGCTATAGCCGAAGGATGGACCTTCATCGATGGAGTGAACTCAGCGGAAGGGATCACGCCACTGGGTTTCGAGGGTGACCCTACATTTGTTCTGCTTTTCGAAAATGGCGAGGTTATCGGACTCCAAATTGCCGTTAGTAGAAATAAGCCAATATCATTTTACTGGCAAATTGCACATAGATAGATCTTAATGCACGAAAATGATGACGGCTTATTTTAGTTTCGCGTAGCTGACCTGGATCCGGATCAACCTTTGAAGTGGAATGAACTTGATGTCATAATTGAAAAGACGCTCAATGATGAGTCGTATTACACTGCAACGGTTTACTTCTGGAATGATGGTACGTAATGATGGCTGTAAACTGCGTAAACTATAACAAAGGCATATAGCAACGACAATCAAATAATACTAAATGTTTGAACGATTCAATACTTCAGTTTTCAAGTCACATCGTTAATTACGGATGCCCCTTCCTCACGTAAGTTGTCGCTATTATTATATAGTTCGATCTGAGTTTCAGAATCCACGGATAGTCGGAGAATCCGATTCCAGGAGAAGAATGGACTTCGCGAAATACCAACAAACGCGTCTCTGGTTCCTTCAGAAACCGAGTTCTTGAAGAAGAACTGTTTTCCAACAATGGGTAAGAGCAAAATACGGCCTACCGTATAGGAAAATGATCAACAGCCATGAAATTCCAAAAAATTCTCTGCCCCGATCTATACACAGAAAAAAAAAATTTCGCCTAAAGGATGACTTGACTCAAAGCTTGACTCAAGAAAATATTTCGGAATAACGAAATTTTCTGGGAGGTAGTATACAAATTTTCTTGCTTCAAGTTAACTTTTTTTCCATGTAGGGACCCACTACTATACATGGTATAACACTACGGACTGCGCAACCTTATATCCGTGGTTCCTTCTGGCAGACGGAGATAATATTATTGGTATCGGCCTCCAAGGCTTCGGAAATCTAACTCAAATAGGCAATCGAGTATGGTGGGAATATATACCAGCTGTTGGAATATACGTAAGTGAGAAATTTCTATACACGAAGAAAGTGACTGATTTTGTCACCTAATTCATTTTGTCTTTTTTTTTTTTGTCAAAAGTGAGTTTCACAATTTTTATTTATTCTTATTTTATATAGATTGCCATTAATGACCCTCCGCTATGTGCTTTCGATGCAATATCAGAATATGGTACGATTTCTCTGCACATTTGGTTCGTGGATGAACCTAAAAAAATCACCTGCAGTTAATTGAATAATTGATAAGCTGATTTGCAGTTATTGGTATATTTCAGAAACCAATAAATGAAATATTATGCATCTACACTAGAAAATATCTGATTTCATCACTGTTTGAAAATTCAATAAAGAAATAAGATATCCCCGTATACAATTTGTCCCTTTACTATATTTTCTGATTATTCGTGCAATATCCTGTTTCCAATTTATTACAGATTATCTGGCAATCTGTTCTTAAGTGTTTTTTTTTTTTTTCTATCAAACCGAGCTTCTGAACTCTCGATTGAATCTGACTCATCGCAACATACGACATCCTGTGAGAATCTGGGCTTGAACTGTTGAGACGAAACTTTTCTCGAAAATAACACTGATCGTGCTTATGACTGTCATTTCGACTCCAGACGATGAGCACGACACAAGTAATCTACAGTTCTCTGTATAACAATATAACATATCTTTTTCAAAACTTCGAAACCGTATTGGGACAAGGCATTGAAAAAATCGAAGACACACTCGATACGTGTGCCATTTGAATCAACATCGAATTTTTTGGCTGTGATGTAAGTGGTATTTGCTGACCAAAATTTCAACGAATGACGAACGTAGGAATTTTTCATTTCAAAAAACAGCTGAAATAATAGCTTCTGAAGTAAACGTGGAAATGAACGATATCTCAGATTGAAGAAGAGAGGAAAGAGATCTCAACTTTGAATCGGATATTAATTAATCTGTAATAATCTTCGTATAGATTTCTTCCAACTGAAAGTACCAAGCTTCAAATCTCAGGGATCAGCATGCATGATTGAATTAAACGGTAAACCTGTCCATGATACTCCCAAAGGTATAACTGAGCACACAGCTGTATCTATACGTGAATAATAATTTAAATTATTTAGGTAAATTTATTCGGGACCAAATTTATGTCCCTAATGTATCTGCATATCCAAGCGTAAGGGTCACCCTAGAAACAGGTGGAGGGTACATTTTGTGGTGAAACATAAGTAACAACCGCAGCTCGTCAGTCACGCGTTCCTCTGCCAAGGATCGTAGTTCCGTTCTGTATAAGGGAGGAAATTGACAGCACTGAGTCTGCTTTGTCCTCACCCTCATACTCCCTACTCTACTCACTCCATGAGCTACAACAAACAGGAACTGCGAGTCTAAATATTGTCACACGTTAATTGGTTGAAAGGGGTTGCTTTCAGAAACACCTCAAGTAGATAGATACAGCAATCCTCGAAAATTTTTAAGCCTTTCGGATTGAAGAAATGTTCTTTTTTCTGTTCGAAAGATTATGAACAAATCTGCATTCATATTTTTGAACGTTAATTCTTAAGGCTCATGCTTCAATTTCGTATAATTCATTTATTGAAATTCACGGCACGGCTCTTCCCCGCACCACAAATTTTTTTTGAAATTTTGTAATCAGACATTCTAAAATGTCGAAATACACACACGCCACAATTTACTCACAAATATTTTTTCAGAGTTTCACTCTTTCAAAATTCTAAGGCTGAATCAACGTTACAATGGCTCCGCGTTTCACTTTGAATTTCCTTGTCTCGTATAATTTAATACGAAGCAAACAATTGACAACCTCCGAACAGCAAAATGTTAGATAACAATCGAGTAACAGGACGATAGATGATAACGCGTTCGATCTCGTAATTAACATTTTTGGGGCCGTGTTATCTGACTTAGTTTTGCTACTAAACTGACTCTTGTCGGCTGTCGCGAAATACGTCAGACTTTCAGAGGACACTTTGCCTCTTTTGGCCTGCCCCTATTTGGGGGTAAAATTTTGAGTAGTCAAATATTAATTGGTCAAAGCCATAGGTGGGCGTCTATCAAACAGCTTTGGGAATTGTCCTTCGTGGTATTTCCCAGAGCCTGACAACCGCAGGGCTTTCCACGAAGGTGAGAAAATACCGCTTAATCTTCCCACCCAAAAGGTACCTGGTGTCAATGATCATACAATATTTAGTAACCAAGTGCACCGAAGTTTACCTGAAGTCCCTTTTGTCAGGCTCTATACGTACCAAGAAGAAAGGGTCTAGGATTAACCGAGTAATTAATCCCCGCTAGGCGAAAGACGACGAAGGTATTTTTGATTGCATTTACTTTCTGGAATATGAATTCCGGAATTATAATAACCATACTATCATGAAATATTGGAATTTGCGGAAACACGCTTGACCTGTCTTCAGTAGGATGCAGTATCCTATCAGCAATTTATTAGACAGCGAGTTCTTAATTTTTTTCTTGTTTTCCATCAATCCAAGTTTCTGAACTCGATTAAAGATTGAATCTCATTCATTGAAATCACGATGATCTGTGAGAATTCGGGTTGGAGATATTGAGACAAAAATTTTCTTGCAAATAACTCGGATCGTGCTTACGACGTTCCTCGCGAATCCAGACACTGCGCACGACACGATAAGTAATCTACAGTTCTTCGAATAACTGGGCATAAACGTGAGCGCATAAATTGCACCTGTTAAAGCAATGATTGCATGTGAGATCGTGTTTCAACCATAATGTCTACTTGGCAAGAATAAATTCAACTACAAATCAGAAATTATCTGATCGATTTATACGAATTGTCGCACAAACGAATACCCGGGCACCTGAAATGATATATTTAATTTTGGTTTGAAACGATCAAAAATTATCTTCGTGCACGATTTATTTTCATGTACAGGACACAGATTGCGAATATGCGGAAGCTATAAGATTTTTTACAACTTACTGCTGGAACAACTGATAAAGATGCTCGTACAACCAGTAACTCTAGTCTTTCCACAGCTCTGTGTCACAACTTCTAGAGGCTTGTGTAATTTCGTAATCAACTGTTGTACAAGGTATGTAAGAACAGACTACAACACAATTTATTCACAATCATTATTTCAGCATTCACCCTTGCACCCCCGATTTTCGATCTAATCATTCGAGATTCTAAGGCTGAATCAAAGTTACGTTTAATTGCACTATGTGCAATACCAAAAATCTAATTTGATTTCAGGGATACTATATAGAACCGGACAGTAAAAGGGTAACATGTTTTTCGGAATCGTAGGAATTGTGCTCGTGGCGTTTATCGCAACAGTCGCAAGTAAGTAAAACTGTATTCGATAGTGAATAATTAAAGTATTTTTTTTTTTACGTTTTCGATATGGTTTGAAGTCAATTTATTACTTTACAGCAGGCGGGGTGTGGAATGGCTTCGTAGGTATGTATAAATAGATTCGCTGTGAATTCAAATATATTTTCCAAAGGGTCTTCGTCTGTCCTTTGTACGTCACGAAGTGGAGTGTAATACAATTAGGATATGACTTATACTATTTTAATGCCATAGGCTCCTGGGACAGGGACACTTCAACCCACTTTTACAACCTTCCAAAAACGTTGGATGCGGCTGAATCCGAAGGATGGACCTTCATCGAAGGAGTATACTCAGCGAAAGGAATCACGCCACTGGGTTTAGAGGGTGACCCTACATTTGTTCTGCTTTTCGAAAATTGCGTGGTTATCGGAGTCCAACTCGCCGTTAGTAGAAATAAACCAATATCATTTTATTGGCAAATTGCACATAGATAGATCCTAATGCACGAAAATGATGACGGCTTATTTTAGTTTCGCGTAGCTGACCTGGATCCGGATCAACCTTTGAAGTGGGATAATCTGGATGCCATAATTAAAAAGACGTTCCTTTATGAGTCGTATTACACTGCAACAGTTCTCTTCTCCAATGACGGTACGTAATGATGGCTGTAAGCTGCGTAAGCTACAACAAAAGCATACCAACGACAGTCAAATACTACTAAATATTTGAATGATCAAATACTTCAGTTTTCAAGTCACATTGTTTACGGATGCCCCTTCCTTACGTAGGGACTCGGTATTATTACAGTTCGATCTGAGTTTCAGAATCCACGGATAGTCGGAGAATCCAATTCCAGGAAAAGAATGGACTTCGCGAAATACCAACAAAGGCGTCTCTGGTTCCTTCACAAACCCAGTTCTTGTTGAAGAAATGTATTCCAACAATGGGTAAGAGCAAATCGCGGTCTACCGTATAGAAAAATGATCAACAGTCATGAAATTTCAAAAAATACTCTGCCCCGATCTATACACAGAAAAAAAAAAACTTTTTTGGCTGAAGAATAAACATTCTTGACTCAAGAAAATATTCAGGAATATCGAAATTGTCTGGAAGAAATCACAAATTTTCTGGGTTCAAGTTAGCTTCTTTTCTATGTAGGGATCCACTACTATACATGGTATAGCTCTTCGGACTGCGCAACCTTATATCCCTGGTTCCTTATGGAACTCGAAGGTAATATTGTAGGTGTCGGCCTTCAAGGCATGGGAAATCTACCTCAAATAGGCAATCGAGCATGGTGGGAAACGATTCCAGATGGTGGAATATACGTAAGTGAGATAGTTCTATACACGAAGAAAGTGGCTGATTCTGTAAGCTCATTAATTTTTTTTATTACTTAAAAAACAATTTCACAATTCTTGGCAAGTCTCACGAGCTGAATACAAGTGCCAACATTTTTTGCAATATCTTTATTATATGTAGGCTGCCATGGATGACCCTGCGCCATGTATCGTCAGTGGAATAGAAGAATTTGGTACTATTTCTATGCACATTTGGTTCGTGAACGAACCTCAGAAAATCACCTGCAGTTAATTGAATAATTGTTAAGCTGATTTGCAGTTATTGGGATATTTCAGAAGCCAATAAATGAAATATTATGCATCTAAACTAGAAAATATCTGATTTCATCAACGTTTGAAAATTCAATAAAGAAATAAGATATCCTCCTACGTCTAGCTTTTCGTTCCAAGGTAGAATCAAATCATTTATAAGCATATTCGGAATGTGTTTAAATTTTTTTCTTCAAATCTTTTATTTTTTATCTTTGCAGTATTCTGTGCCAGACGCATTTACACCTGCATTAACTAGTTCAAATAATTATAGCATGTGTGTGCTAAATGTTCAATTTATTTCGACTCCTCAAATTCTCATTTTCTCATTAGTCAGTCAGAAACAGCTCAATCAATACAACGGATGGTAAGTATATAATTCCATAATAATATCATTTTATCGCTTGTATAAGAGAATTGTTCACTGTCATTTGCTTTTGATTATCTCGCGAGATTAATCGTAAAAAAAAATCACCAGTTTTCCCGTGGCCGAGAGAATTTTATTCAAATTATCTAGACATTATGTGTATAAAATATGTGCAGCACCCTAAATCTCATGTGACTTTAGGGCCATCGTAAAACTGGACAGTATTAAAATCGAAAACATGTTTTTTGGAATCGCTGGAATTGTACTCGTTGCCTGTATCGCAACAGTCGCAAGTAAGTGAAACTATACGATAATGAATAATTGAAGTATTTCTCTCACATTTCCGACATTATTGAAACGTTTATTACTTTATAGCAGACGAGGTGTGGAACGGCTTCGTAGGTATGTACCATTTGCTTCGAATTCAAATTCTCTTCGAAAGGGACTTCGTTGTCCTTTGTACGTCAGGAAGTAAAATGTGATACAATTAACACACGGCTTATACTATTTTAACGCCATAGCCTCCTGGAGCCTGGACACTTCAACCCACTTTTATAAACTTCCAAAAACTTTGAAAGCGGCTAAATACGAAGGATGGACCACCATCAGAGGAATGAACCCACCGAGAGGGATCACGGCACTGGGTTTCAAGAATGATCCTACATTCATCCTGTTATTTAAAACTAGCAAGGTTATCGGAGTCCAACTCGCCGTTAGTAAAAAACGAAAAAAACTATTATCATTTTATTGGTAAATCACACCTAGGTACATGTTAATAAAAAACAAATGGGGATGACGTATTTTAGTTTCTCGTAAAGGACGTGAATCCAGATCAACCATTGCAGTGGGATAAACTTGACGTAGTGATTAAAAAGAGGCTCAATTTTGAGATGTTTTACACCGCGACAGTTTACTTCTACGATAATGGTACGTAATATTCTAACTGTTAACTGGACAAGCTACAACAAAGACATTTGTCAACGATATTGAAATACTTAATTAACATTATTTACGGATGGCCCTTTCTTAAGCTAAGTGTCGGCATTATTATGGTTTGATCTGAGTTTCAGAATCTATGGATATTCGGCAAATCCGATTTCAGGAAAAGAATGGATTCCTCGAAATACCAACAAAAGCGTCTCTGGTTCCTTCACAAACCCAGTACTTGTTGAAAAAGTGTGTTCCAACAATGGGTAAGAGCAAAATACTGCCTACCGTACAGAAAAATAATCAACAATCATGAAATTTCAAAAATTCTATGACCGATAGGCATTCATTACTATACGTGGTATCCGGGCTCGGACTGCGCATCCGTATACCCGTGGTTTCTTGTGGGACTCGAAGATGATATTGTAGGCGTCGGTTTTCAAGGCTTTGGAAAGCCGACTCAAATTGGCGATCGAGCATGGTGGGAGGCGATTCCAGATGGTGGAATATATGTAAGTGAGAAAATTCTATACGCGATATAATCGACGATTTTGTCATCTAATACGTACATTGAATGTTCATTTTTGTCCTTATTGTAATATTCAGGGTGTCATGAGTGACCCTCCGCTATGTGCCGTCAGTGGAACGGCAGAATTTGGAACTCTATCTATGCACGTTTGGTTCGTGGACAAGCCTCAGAATATTACCTGCATTGCAGTTAATTGAATAATTAATATTCCAATTGGCAATTAATGCGATAGTTGGGAAGCCAATAAATAAAATATTATACATGTATCTGATCTATAAAATATCTGATTTTATCAACGTTTGTAAATGCAATAAAGAAATATGATTTCCATGTATACGACTCAGCCCTCTACTATATTTTCTAATCATCCATTTTCAATTTATTAGAAATTATATTAGTCAATGTCTTCTGAATTTTTTTTTTCCCCCACCAAATCGAGTTTTTGAACTCTGGATTGAAACTCTTTCATTGAAATAGACGACAGCCTGTGCGGATCTGGGTTCGAGATGCTTGGCAGAAATTTTCTTGAAATTAAAACGCAGATCGTGCTTATGACGTTCATCACGAATCCGGACACTGAGCACGAAACGATAAGTAATCTACAATTCTTTGAATAAGAGCGCATAAATTGCACCGGCGAAAACAATGTTTGCATTCAAGATCGTGACCATTTCAAACTTCTTTTATTTCTGCTCTTATCATAGCTGGACACGAAGTACCTGCATGACATCAGTTTTACGCAATACGTGAAAAAATGCATTGATATGTAAAGAGCCGCGTCTTGATTCTCTAGACCTGTAACAGTCTTGGCTTGAACATGTTCGTAAAAATAACTACGATCGCGTTAACCGCAGCGTTTATAGCAACAGCCACAACTGGTGAGTAAGAAATCATTTTGTCCAATTTCTCAAGCGATTTAAAACCAATTTTTTGTTCTATAACAGACAAGGTGTGGGACGATTTGGTAGGTAAGTAGTACTAGTCACTCTTCATTCAAACATATCTTTTCCAAAACTTTGAAAACGTATTTTGACAAAGCGTTGAAAGAATCGAAGACACACTCGAATCGATCAGAATTTCGTCAGCTTCATACCTACAATCAACTCACACTTGTACTAATTCAACGCCACAGCATCCTGGGACCTGGACACTTCCACCTATTTATATAATCTTCCAAAAACGTATGAGGAAGCTGAAAACGAGGGATGGATCAACGTCACAGGTGTCAATGCATCGGAAAAGATTACCGCGCTGGGTTTAGATGGTGATCCCACATTGGTGCTGCTGTTATATTATGAAAAAGTCATCGGGTGCCAAATCGCCGTTAGTGAAAAGAAAAAAAAAAAAATCGAGTACATTTTGTACCCAGATTTGAATCAACGATGATTTAAATTATGACATATCGTAGGTTCTGGTGGAGGACATTCAGAATTCAACGCAACCTGTACAATGGGATAAGCTTGATGATGTCGTAGTTACGAAAACGCTTAATGACGAGTTGTTCTACACCGTAACGCTTTACTTCTACCAGAATGGTGTGTAATTCTGACAAGGCAGATCAGGACGATTTTTGAATACTGTTTAATCTCGGTTACAGAACTTGAAAATATTCGTAGAATCTGGTTCGACGGACAGAACGGATGTCACGAAATACCGACGAACGTGTCTCGGGTTTCTTCAGAGACCAATTTCACCATGAAAAACTGTGTTCCAACTATAGGTGAGCTCGAAATACCGTCTATTATACACGGAAATAATCAACAATGTAAAATTTCCAAAATTTTGGTAACCCCTTATTCAGGAACGTACTACTACTCTTTTAATTCCACCACTGACTGCGCCACCCTGAATCCGTGGTTCCTTCTCACGAACGATGATGAAATTATGGGCGCGGGTATCCAAGGCTTCGGGAAACCAACTACCATAGGAAATCGTACGTGGTGGGAAACAATTCCACCACATGGATTATATGTGAGTATGAAGAAAATCGTGGATTTTTTTCACTTAATTTGTTCTGTCTTTCACGGTTTGCTATAAGAGTTTCTTAATTTCCAGCAAGTCTGTTGAGTTGAAAACAAATTGCCAAAAAAAATGTCCATTACATTGAATCTTTGTTTTTGCATTCATTATTTATAGGATGCCATATCTGACCCTCCATCGTGTGCTTGCGATGCGGCAGAAGAATTTGGGATATTTTCTTTGCACATTTGGTTCGTGGACCCTAAGAATATTACCTGTAGTTAATCGAATAATTAGTAAGCCGATGTGTAAAATGTTCGCATATCTTCCTCTAATTTTATATCAACGTTTGAATATTCAGTAAAATAAGAATTATACAGTTAAATAGGTATAGTATATAGGTATGCATACGACGTAGCTCTTTACCAAATTACTTGAACCATGTTGTATCTGGTTTACAATTGATTAGAATTGATTAAGTAAAGTGTTCTCAAGTTCTTTTCTAGCGAATCGAATCCTTCGACTGTGGATTGAATACCATTCTCCTTTCTTACATTTTATTAGCATCAACTTTTCATTCCACTTTTCATTTCCCCAGAAGTATATAAAGCATCGTGTAAAAGTGGCCAGAAGATTGAATAAAAATTATTTCGGTCCACAAATCACATGTTCTTCAAACTAGTAACAATTGTGCTCAGGAAAGTGACCATATCTAATAGACTTGTCTTTGAATAATAAGACTTGCATTCACAGATGAAACGTGACAAAATCGTGAATATTATTTGAGCAATTTCAGCTGCAGGTAAGAAATCAGATTTTTATTAGGAGCGGATATATCGAGCAGATACGTGGATAATATGTTAGTGAAATTTTCAGCCCTGTGGAATAGTTTTCACCCCGACGACTAGTAGGATCAAATAAATGTGTTTAGGAACTCGAAACTTTCCGGAATTGGTGGAGCGTGGAGAATGTAACAAAAGGGACTGCGACCGTTCCATCCATACGAGACAACTAATTATTTCAATTATTTGAGCAAATTTATTTGGGACCAGATTTATGGCAGATGCCTGCTGGTCCAGGTAGAAGGGTCGTTGTCAGTTTGCCCTAAGAACACTTTGAAATAACACAAATAATAGACTCAGAGCTAGTGTTACGACAAAGATCAATATTGGGGATCGCGAAGTTTCATTATGTGTCGGGAAGCCACGAGAATCGCTAAATTATCACCTGATCCTATTTAATCAAATGTATTTATTCTTTGACATTGATTAATGATTAATTAAACGCTATGGGACGAAGTGCCGGTTAACTTGCAGTAAGGGAAATGCTGGGCTTAGACTAGCCAAACAAGACCAGGGTTTAATTTGTTTCGTGGAATGTGATACCCTCATCGAAATTCATAGCCAAAATATTTGATGGAGAAGTGGGGATTACGGACGTACGAAATACGAGTGAATTGTTACACGAAATATTGATGGACGAATTCTATTCCACTTGGCGGATTTCCAATCGTAAACACAGATCAACCACTGCTGTAACTGCATAACAAGCTTTTTAACGTGATTAAAAAAGAGAGGAGAAAACCTACGGGAAAAACACATTTGTTCAATTGGATTTTGTCCGATATGTAAACGTGGTGCGATTTATCACCTAAACATTAATCTCTGTATTCAAAAACTGGCTGTAAAATTTATTACCGAAATTTCAAAAGTCTATCTACCTCCTGCCGAAATAACTAAACAAAATTCAATCATCTAGGTCAAAGCTGCGATAATGAAATTAGGATTCATCAGCTGCATTGGCACGCAAGGTAAAGAATCATCCAGGCTCCGGGTCAAATACAGAGCGAAAAGTATGCCAGGCAAGAGTGGACACTTGTTTAAATAAATGTTAATTACGGCATTATTAGCATTACCAGTAGTTTGCTGCATGCTTGAATAATAGAACCATAAATTTAGCACGTGGTGCGCGTGACCTGAATCAAATATAACAACAATTAGTAGGGAAAATTTTCGACCACCCTCTCCGGCGTTCCTTTTGCTCCCGACAGCAACAATATTCATATTTCACTAGTAGAAAATGGGCATGTGAATATCAGACTTCCCGTTTTTCCATACAGTCCATAATGTAATCATATTCTGAAGCTGAACACTAATTGCTCTAGCATGTTAAGAACAATAGCGATGAGTGAGTAAAGTGAGTAAAATCGATAAACGTGAGACTGAATCCACCAGCAAGTTATTATATTAGAAGAAAAAGCGTGGTATAATGACTTTACGATTTCTTCATACGACTGCTTTCCGAGTGTCGGGGAAACGACGTTTCTGCGAGAACTTCCTCTCACAATTTGCTAATCTTTCATTATTCTGTAAAATTTCCCAAGCCAAATGGGCCATGAATCATACGGACGGTTTCTACCACCTGTCGCAAAGCTTGAAAGATGCCGAGTGTCAGAGATGGACCGAAATCTCAGGCGTCGAGACGCCAGACAATGCGACGGGGCTGAGTTACCGCGGCGACCCTAGAGTCGCGGTGCTATTCTCGAGCTGGACCGATAGAGTTATCGGAATACGAGTCTCTGTAAGCCGAAAAAAGAAGGAAAAGAAGAAAAAAATTACTAAGAAGACACTAAACGGCGAGGATTACTTTCCGATAAGAGCTTACTCTTATCAAGATGCGATACGTGGGTACTTGTGACTCGTGAGAAACTACGCTTGTGCATTTACCAATAATTACCAACAATTACTGCACGCGGTTTTTCCACTCTATTACAGAAAGCTATCTGGTTTTTATCGCGACGAAGACAGTAGCACTTGGAAAGAAAAAAGTCTCCCGATGCAAGGCTACAAGTATGAAGTATGATTGAAGCTATAGTTACATACGACGTTGTATTCCATTTGGCGAATTTACAATCATGAAAACAACTTCCCTCGACTACGTATATAACTGCATAGCAAGTTTTTCAAAGGGATTGTAAACGGACGAGAAACGTTTTTGAAAACACATTTAATGGATTGGATTCCGTTTGATACAGCTAAGCTAAAGCATTTAATTTATTACCAAAAGTTCACTACACGGTCTAAACAGAAAAGAAAGAAAGCTATTGGCGTAGATTTATGCCGAGCATACAATCGTTGCACTCAACAACGACCTCTCGGATGTTAATCGTTCTGCAATATGTTTCTTAACTAAACAAGTAGATTAGAATAATTACATCGATGACGACATAGTCGATGCATAGATTAGTTGAAATTAGTTTGAAAATGAGTGGAAAATTTGTCGGCTTCCCCTCCATTCCGTCGTTTGCTTCAGTGGCCATGTAAATACGTATTGCAATTAGATGTAGCGCATTATTTTGAACTGAGTGGTGCGATGTTTGTGAAAATAGCAGCTATAGCGCTGATGGCGTTTATTGCCACTTCTGGTGGTAAGCAGGAATAAAAAATGAGTTAAATCAACGTCCGTAGAGTTAGAACAGAATTTAATAGGATAAGTTATTATTACTTTGCAGGAGATGAGGTGTGGGATGGTTTTTCGGGTATGTGATGATTATTCTTCAACTTTTACACACAGCCAATTCCAAAGAGTATAAAACTACATTTCCACGGGATATTGCAATCATGATTTAATAATCTTACGATATTCGATCGCATTCTTTAGCCAAATGGGCCGGCAATCCTGCGGACGGTTTTTATAACCTTCCAGAAAAATTGAAGGATGCAGAAAGCCAGGGATGGAGTGAAATTTCCGGTGCTGTAAAAGTGTCAGACTACTTGAAAGCGGTGGGTTATTTCGGCGACCCTAGATTCGTCCTTCTTTTTGCAACACATACCGGAAAAATTGTCGGGCATCAAATCGGCGTGAGTGTAACAAAATTGTATAACCAGGGCTTGAATTATCTGCAATAATAAAAGACCTGACAATTTTTATTCAGATCCCTGTAGCGGATATCGAGAATGCAGGAGTTCCAATAAACTATACATCAAATCCTGCTATAAAAAAAAAGACCCTGAATGGAGAGAAATACTTTACGGCAACAGCTCTTTATCGAAAAAACGGTACGTATAGTCGCTAGTTACGACGAGCTGTCCTTCTACCTTATCGAAGAATAATGACACTGTCACGTTATCCGTATGGTATTTTAATCACATATTATACATTTGTGGAAACACGTGAATGTGCTGCATGGCGGATACTCCGCTATCACTATTTATCGGGAATGAATAATTTCCATAATAATTTACCAAGGCTACAGACGACTGTGTCTGAAAGATTTCCGAAAGTACAGTTTTTCTGATATTAAAAATTAATAATATCAAGTGCCTGGATGAATTTATTGGCGAATCTGAAACTTGAAAAATCTGGCAATTGAGTCAAAGGTAGCGTAACGGCGGGGTCAATATTACAGAAGTTTCAAGCTTACGGCTAATTCGTAGTCCCCATTGGATACCCCAGAGTCTCGTAGTTCCATTCTGTATCAGAAAGAACTTGAGAACAGGCGTCAGCGATCTTTGCAGAAACTGTTCTACGCGGAATAGCTATTCCACTTCCTGAAAAAAGAGTTCTTTTTTATTGCACCATTCCGACTTCTCGTGATATAGAAGTGACACCTGGAAATGAGCCATTTCCATCGCGTTAATGACCGGTGAAATTGTGCTTTACAGAACGAAAGAACACCCGACAAATCTGGCTCGAAGTAAATGACAAGTTTGTGGAAATTCCCACGAAGCCTGAATTGCTAGCTCGAACAACGTCATACTATTCAAAGAGATGCGTTCCATGGATGGGTGAGCTAGAGATAGATCAAACAGCACGCACATTTAACCCTTGAAGAAAAAGTAATACGATGTATGAAAAATCTGTTCGTCACAGGTCATCATTACTACAAGATCAAGCCTACGATGAACTGCTCTGAAATATTTCCATGGTTCTTTTTGAGGGTTGAAGATGATATCATTGGCATCGGATTTCAGGCCATAGGGAACTCAAGCGCTGCACCCAAGCGGACTTGGTTTGAAAATATACCACCTAACCAGCAAGCAGTAAGTTAGAAATTATCTACCCAGCCGTACCCCATTTCCATTTCGTAAATGTTCACTCTTTATGTTTCTAGTATACGATTCCCGATGCACCTTCCTGTGTTGGCGAGGGTATACAGAAGTACGGTGTGATTTCCTTCCACGTTTGGTTCAGAAAGGATCCACTAGCCATCACATGCAAGGACGAATGTACAGCAGTGTATAATTCAACTCGTGGTGAGTGAAACGATGCCTTTTTAGATTTCAATTGCTCGGTGCAATACTATTCGATCAAAACCGTCATCAATGTAGAGGAAGCTTATCTGTGATTCGAACAAGAGTTGAATGATGATGAAATTCGATTGAAGGTATTCGAGCAAAATGTTGTATAGCACTTGGCGAATTTCCAATCATGGAACCAGCTCAACAATTTTTTTTTTCCAACCTAATCGAAACGTTCTACAAACACCCGTTCAACGGCCTGGATTTCTTTTGATAGGGAAACATACGAGGAACATAAGTCAACCCTGGATCTTATTATACTCGTTAACATTCACCTAGAGTTCCATTTCCTGTTTATTGTGAAAGCATCTACCTACATATACCTGGCAAAGAAATGAATCTATTCATTTATTGACTTATTATTTTTCTCTTTTCATTCAGGAAGTGACCAATCCAACTACGGTTCAGGCAAGAGACGCAAACGAGCTGAAGGATCAGCAAATGTTTGTCCTGTGTAAACGGACTCTGCTAAACTTGGTAGCAGATGAGCTGTGATTATATTTTATTGCGAATTGAGATTATCAGTTTTCTTCACAATCTTACCTGAAACCTAATGTGAAATAATTTCTGGTGTACGTTCTCAATCACGTTAAAATAAATGTTCACAGGATTCATGTCACGTTTCTTTTTTTTCTCGAATTTCTGTAAAATATGTGTATTTTTGTGGAAACATCAGATATCACGTATATTTTAACTACATGATGAATAATCGAAATAACAGGATCATGAATTATAACAGCTGTTTTAAACGTATCATTTGTCACTTGTATCCACACGACCCACAAAAATAGCCGTGAAAATCGACGGATGTATGTGTCCCAGTTCAAATAATTGTGTCAATGACAAAATTTTTGTGGATCATTTTGGCCAAGATGTGCTTGAATCCCCTCCACTTTATTGATCTTGACACCAAAAACTACATACTGCAAATATACATGAAGTTTATATATATACGACACCTCATGATTTTTACAAAGTGTATCATGCACAGTGAAACTGTATTGTAACTAGTGAACTATGTTCGTCAAAATAACAACGATAGCGCTAATGGCGGTTATCGCCACTTCCAAAGGTAAGCAGGACTGAACAACAAATCCAGTCAAGATCAACAAAATTTTGTGAGATAGAATTAAACAGCAAGTTATCACCTTCCAGGAGAACAAGTGTGGGACGGTTATTCGGGTATGTACTAATCACTCTTCAATTTTGATGCCCAATCACTTTAAATGTGATTTTCATGAGATCTTCTCTTCATAATTCACTGATTCTTCAATATTCCATCAATTCCCTCAGCCAAATGGGACCAAGAACCTGCAAACGGTTTCTTCCAGCTTCCACAAAATATAAGAGATGCTGAATCCCAAGGTTGGACCGAAATCTCCGGCGTCGGGGCGCCTCATAGTACAAAGGCGCTGGGTTACTGTGACGACCCAAGAATGATCATTCTCTTTGCCAAATGTACTGGAAAAGTTATCGGTCATCAGGTTGGCGTGAGTATAACCAGAAAGAACGATTTCATATCTAGCCGTATATTATCTATAAACAAATTAAAAATCATCTAAAATAACAATCCCCGATAATTTTTGTATAGTTCCCCGTGGCGGATATCCAGAATGCCGGAGTTCCAATAAACTATAATGCCAATCCAGCTATAACAGTAAAGATGCTAAATGGCGAAGAGTACTACACAGCAACAGCTCTTTATAACAAAGACGGTATAAAAAAAAATTATGGATGTGATATTCTTGCAACTGCAACAATAAGAAAATTGATCAGTTTAAAAAAAAATGGTAAAATTGTGTGTTTGCAGAACGGACAAATACCCGTCAAATCTGGCTCGAAGTGGACGGCAAGTTTGTGGAAATTCCCACGAAGCCTGAATTGCTAACTCGAACAACGTCATACTATTCAAAGAGATGCGTTACATGGATGGGTGAGCTGGAGCTAGATCAAACAGCAAGCACATCAAGCCCTTGAAGAAAAAGTAATACGATGTATGAAAAATCTGTTCGTCACAGGTCATCATTACTACAAGATCAAGCCTACAATGAGCTGCTCTGAAATATTTCCATGGTTCTTTTTGAGGGTTGAAGATGAGATCATTGGCATCGGATTTCAGGCCATAGGGAACTCAAGCGCTGCACCAAAGCGGACTTGGTTTGAAAATATACCACCTAACCAGCTAGCAGTAAGTTAAAAATTATCTACCCAACCGCACCCCATTTCCATTTCGTAAATTTTCACTCTTTATGTTTCTAGTATACGATTCCCGATGCACCTTCCTGTATTGGCGAGGGTGTACAGAAGTACGGTGTGATTTCCTTCCACGTTTGGTTCAGAAAGGATCCACTAGCCATCACATGCAAGGACGAATGTACAGCAGTGTATAATTCAACTCGTGGTGAGTGAAACGATGCCTTTTTAGATTTCAATTGCTCGGTGCAATACTATTCGATCAAAACCGTCATCAATGTAGAGGAAGCTTATCTGTGATTTGAACGAAAGTTTAATGATGATGAAATTCGATTGAAGGTATTTGAGCAAAATGTTGTATAGCACTTGGCGAATTTCCAATCATGGAACCAGCTCAACAATTTTTTTTTTCCAACCTAATCGAAACGTTCTACAAACACCCGTTCAACGGCCTGGATTTCTTTCGATAGGGAAACATACGAGGAACATAAGTCAACCCTGGATCTTATTATACTCGTTAACATTCACCTAGAGTTCCATTTCCTGTTTATTGTGAAAGCATTACATATACCTGGCACAGGAACGAATCTATTCATTTATTGACTTATTATTTTTCTCTTTTCATTCAGGAAGTGAACAATCCAACTACAGTTCAGGCAAGAGACGTAAACGAGCCGAGGGATCAGCCAATGTTTGTCCTGTGTAAATGGGCCTCTGTGAAATCCGGTAGCAGATTTTCTATCAAATTATCAGAATCGCATTTCACTTTCTGTTAAATATTTGTAATTTTATGATATGCCCAAATATATGCAGCATTTTTTACCCAAACCAGCACAAACGATATAAAAATATATTGAATCGATGAAATTCTTTGCTCTGATCAAAATAGTTAATGACAGAGTTGAAGCATGGATTTGCTCCACCTGAATCACCTTCGGACGATACCGCGGAACAGCTTCCGGCTTGTCGTAAAATTTTTCTAAAACATGAAACACGAATAAAAAAAAATTGCTTCAATGTTCAAAGTATATAATATATGTTCCCTTAACTTAAATTATTTGAAAAACGTGTGAGAAATTATTACTCTTTGCCTCCTTTTGCTCCCGTCACCATTAAAATACGGATTTAAATATGCGACGCATCGTATGTTTAACAATATGTGCTATGAACAGTAGAACTAAGTGGTACAATGTTTGTAAAAACAGCAACAATAGCCCTGATCGCGTTTATATCCGCTTCTAAAGGTAAGCACGACTAGATAATAAGGAGAATCGCCGTCCGCAGAACTGAAACAGAACTTGAAAGCATAAATTATAATTTTTCAGGAGATGGGGTGTGGGATGGTTTTTCGGGTATGTAATGATCAATCTTTAATTTTCACACAGAGCCAATTTCAAAGAGTATAAAAGGAGATATTCTGTGAAATCTTTCAATATTCCATAAATTATTCAGCCAAATATTCCGAGGATGGGTCAGACGGTTTCTACACCCTGCCGCAAACTCTCGATGCTGCTGCGAACGAAGGATGGACAGAAATCACAGGCGTCAATCAACAGGCCGATATTTCAGCGCTGGGCTACTATGGCGATCCTAGAATCGTCCTGCTGTACTCGAAAGCAACCGGAAAAGTCCTCGGGTATCAAGTTGGCGTGAGTATAACAAGGATGAAAAATACGAATAACTACCTGTTGTATATTTTTACGGATTTTATGTTAACTGAAACGATCTGTAATGATAATCCCTGAGAATTATCGTACAGATCCTCGTAGCGGATATCGAAAATGCCGGGGTTCCAATAGACTACGCTGCCAATTCTGCTGTAACAATAAAGACACTGAACGGCGAGGATTTCTTTACGGCATTAGCTTATTATAACATATCAGGATCATGAATTATAACAGCTATTTCAAACGTATCATTTGTCACTTGTATCCACACGACCCACAAAAATAGCCGTGAAAATCGATGGATGTATGTGTCGTAGTTCAAATAATCGTGTCAATGATAAAATTTTTGTGGATCAATTTTGGCCAAGATGTGCTTGAACTAAAAACTACATCTAACAGAATCCCCTCCACTTTATCGATCTTGACATCAATACTACATACTGCAAATATACATGAAGTTTATATATATATGACACCTCATGATTTTTACAAAGTCTATCATGCACAGTGAAACTGTATTGTAACTAGTGAACTATGTTCGTGAAAATAACAACGATAGCGCTAATGGCGGTTATCGCCACTTCCAAAGGTAAGCAGGACTGAACAATGAATCAAGTCAACATCGATAAAATTTTGTAAGATAGAATTAAACAGCAAGTTATAATCTTCCAGGAGAACAAGTGTGGGACGGTTATTCGGGTATGTACTAATCACTCTTCAATTTTAATGTCCAATCACTTTAAATGTGATTTTCATGAGATCTTCTCTTCATAATTTACTGATTCTTCAATATCCCATCAATTCCTTCAGCCAAATGGTCCCAAGAACCTGCAGACGCTTTCTTCCAGCTTCCACAAAATATAAGAGATGCTGAATCCCAAGGTTGGACCGAAATCTCCGGCGTCGGGGCGCCACATAATACAAAGGCGCTGGGTTACTGTGACGACCCAAGAATGATCATTCTCTTTGCCAAATGTACTGGAAAAGTTATCGGTCATCAGGTTGGCGTGAGTATAACCAGAAAGAACGATTTCATATCTAGCCGTATATTATCTATAAACAAATTAAAAATCATCTAAAATAACAATCCCCGATAATTTTTGTATAGTTCCCCGTGGCGGATATCCAGAATGCCGGAGTTCCAATAAACTATGGTGCCAATTCAGCTATAACAGTAAAGATGCTAAATGGCGAAGAGTACTACACAGCAACAGCTCTTTATAACAATGACGGTATAGAAAAAAAAATTACGGATGTGATATTCTTGCAACTGTCTATAGATGTCCCAGCGTGGAACTTCGCCGAATTTAGTCATTCTAAACTGCTACTTAAACGAGCCTAAACTCACTGTATTCATAAGAAAATTGATGAGTTGAAAAAACTGGTAAAATTATGTTTTGCAGAACGGACAAATACCCGTCAAATCTGGCTCGAAATGGACGGCAAGTTTGTTGAAATTCCCACGAAGACTGAATTGGTAACTCTCGAAACGCCGTACTATTCGAAAAGATGCATAACATGGATGGGTGAGCTCGATCTAGCAATAATCAGATATTGCTCGCGAAAGAAAAGTGTTTTAATGTGAAATATCTGTTAATCGCAGGTCATCACTTCTACCAGGTTTCGGCTATGTCAGACTGCTCTAACATATTTCCCTGGTCACTTTTAAGCGTTGGAGATGAAATCATTGGACTCGGATTTCTGGCGGTAGGAAATCCAAGTTCTGCACCAGGGCGAACCTGGTATGAAAATTTACCACTCGCCGTAGCAGCAGTGAGTAAAAAACTTCGTAACTAAATAGTGTATATTGTATTTTTATTTTTAAAAAGTCAACTTTAGTCTTTGGTTGCTTTAGAATTTAGATTAATTCTTTCGTTTACAGTATGCGATCCCTGATGCACCCGCTTGCGCTATCGAGGCTTTCGTGAAATACGGTAGGATTTCCTTCCATGTCTGGTTCAAAAAGAATCCAATGGACATCATCTGTGAGGGCGAATGTATAGCAGTGTATAATTCAACTCGTGGTAAGTGGGATGATGTTGTTTCAGACTGGATTGATCAAAAGCCCCCATCAATATGTAGAGAAGACTTATCTTTGACTAAAACGAAAGTGCAATGCTGACGATATACGATTGACGGAATTGAGTAAGATGTTGTAAAATACTTGACGAATTTTCGAACCATCCAGCTTAACATAATTACTGAAACTGCATAGCAATTTCTCAATATTTACGTACGGCCTGTTACGGAAATAAGTTCAATTATTTATTGATTTATTATTTTTTTCTTTACATGTAGGGATAGAACAACCCGAATTCTACTCAAGCAGGAGATACAAACGAGCCCTGGGATCAGCCAATGTTTGCCCTGTGTGAATCAGCTGTGAAACGATTATCGTATATATATCCAGATTTTTATACAATGATAATTAATCATGGAGAATTATAATACATTAGATGCCAGAAGCGTACATCGAGAATGAAGAAGCATCTCTTGCATTATTGCAACATTATGACTCTCGGCTTCGACATTGACAGTCGCAGGTGCATGGGATGCAAGCTTTTTGCTGAAGTAATAGAAGTATAAAATGTCATAAAAGAGAATCATGCAAGAGAAATTAATTTCATTTTCCCTATAACCTCTCGCCATGTCTCCAAAGTTCAATCCTTCTTTGGTGTAGATGATCCTTTCCGTTTATAGTATGGAATTCTTGATGCAACCACGCGTGTGATCAAGACTGCAGCAAGATGCGGTCTTACTTCACTCCACATTTCATTCAGTAAAGATCCGGTGGCGATCAAATGCTGCTGGAAACACAGCAGAGATTTAATAAACTCATGGCGAGTAGAACAATTCTGGTTCTACAACACACAACGGATTATACAGGCGTGGTTTGATTTGAGGTATTAAAGACTCTCAAGGTTATATCGATAGCTCAGCTGATGTTTGATGCAAAACTGCGAAAATCACGGAACATGTTCGAAGGTAAAATGTTGTATTTCACTTGGTGAAATTACAATCCAAAGAAACAACTTCCTCTACCATATAACTGCATAACAAATTTTTCGGAGCTATTGAAAACAGACGAGAAACATTCTGAGAAACACATTTAGTGGATTGGATTTCATTTGATAAGGGAACACACAATTAATGACCATAGGCATACGTCACTATCTACATACGAAAGAAATGTTCGTGTCGATTCATACCTGACCATGGAAATGTTGAAGCTCAACTACGTTTCCTGAAACATTGATTATCTGAATGGATAATTCCATGTATGATAAATGATTATAATATCAAAATCCGAAATTGTAACAAATATAAATGAATCATCTATCACCTGTACCCATGGGAACTACAAAAATAGCCATGAAAATCGAGGGAAGTCTGTTTTCTAGTTCGAATAATTATATGTCAATGATGTTATTGTCGATGCTTGAATTTCGTCCAAGATGTGCTAGGCCTGAACCAGATTTGTCAGAAATCATCCCCTCTACATAACTTCTCCCACTATCGAAACAGAACAAATACTATACAAACTGATAATAGATATAAAGCCTATAAATATACGAGGCCTTTATGATTTCAACAAAGTGTGCCACGAACAGTGAGCCTGAATCAGTGCCAGATTATCGCCTAGGCTTAGGACGGCAAATTTTTAGGTGAGGCACCACGAATTATTGTCTGATCCGACTTGAAGTTAAAAAAGATTTGACAATTTCCTGTGGATTAGACAGAGTGAGTCAATAAATTTGGCGTTGAAAATAGTGGCCGTAGTCCAATGTAACTTTCCTATCGTATAAAAAAAGCATTTTATTTGTTTGTTCAAGTATACAAGGCAATATTGCACTATTTCTGACTTATTATCGTTTAGTGTATTTCAAATTATCGTGAATATTCACTATTAGGTAATTTTGCTGGCCATGCGATCGCGGGTTATCAAAAAGATTGTGTAAAAATAAGTTATTGCGACACTATAATTGTTGCTTTACATCACATCTTTGGAATTGAGAAAAAATTATCTGTGAAGAGGTCAAAGAATCATGGCGAGGATAGAGCAGCAGATTTTTATTGATTCACTGCCGAACATGTTCACATGCGAATAATTCTTTTTAGAACCAATCGGAAATCGGAACGTTTGGTATGAAATCAGGAAAGGCTACGCAGAATCAGTAGCAAACCCACGGAGTAGTTCACAAAAGCATCTTCGTCGCTCTCATATAACGTCTTCATGTAAGTATAATGGGATCTTTGCAATGAATACGCGAACACCGTTATTCGCTATTAATAAAAAGTTTGACATTTTACGTCTAGCATATTTCGACACTGAATTTATAAAACATTATCAAACAGACAGGTCCTAGGGCGGGGAATTCATTAGTCCGGCACTGACCCGAACAGTAATTACGGAAATATGTTCGTGAAAATAATAACGATAGCACTAATGGCGGTTATCGCCACTTCCAAAGGTAAGCAATATGAGGCTGAACAATAGGTCGAATCCACATCTGCAGTTTTTTGTGGGATAGAATTTAACAAGTTATTATATTTTACAGGGGAAAAGGTGTGGGATGGTTTATCGGGTATGTATGTATATTGATCAGCCGTATTCGATTTTTTATCCAGAGGCACTTTGAAAGTATCTTAAACGACATCCTACCAGCTCTGATTTATGGTTCAGCAATATTTCACTATTCCATAAAATTGTCTAGCCAAATGGACCACGAATCACACGGACGGTTTCTACAGCCTTCCGCAAAGCTTGAGAGATGCTGAGAGTCAGGGATGGACCGAAATCTCTGGCGTCGAAGCGCCACACGATGTCAAGGCGATGGGTTACTATGGTGACCCTAGATTCGTTCTCCTCTTTGCGAATTCAACCGGAAAAGTTCGTGGGCATCAAGTTGGCGTGAGTACGAAAACGACTAAAAACAACGGAAGAAACTACCTAGGATATATTTCTCCGGATGTTACCAAGGCTCAATTTATCTTGAATTATGATCTAAGATAATTATCATCTATACTAGATCCCTGTAGCGGTCACCGAGATTGCAGAATTTCCAATCAACTACACTGCCAATCCTGCTATGAAAAAAAAGACGCTAAACGGCGAGGAGTACTACACAGGAACAGCTCTTTACCACGAAGACGGTTCGTAATGCCAGAAATTTATAAATATCAATTATTGAGTTAAATTTATTCGAGACTTCGAGATTCATAAAAGGTTTTCTAATTTTCGAGCAAAAGAGACGTGCCAAAAAATCGTTAAAATGAAATCGGCAATTTGGTGCGAGGTAACATCGCAGGGAAGGTCAATATTGCATAAGTTTTACACTTATGGCTGATTCGTAGGCTTCATTCGATACCCGCGGGTCTCTTAGATCCATTTCGTGCCAGAAAAAACTTGAGAACAGGCGTCTACGGTATTTGCAGAAACTGTCTAACGCGAAAGAGATGAACGCAGTCATTTCACTCCCTCAGGAAAAGTCCTTCTTTTTTATTACACCATTTCGATTTCCTGCGATGAAAGTAGCACCTGGATATGAACCTTCATCGCACTAATGACCTGTGAAATTGTGTTTCACAGAACAGAACAATACCCGGAAAATCTGGTTCGAAGTGGATGGCGAGTTTGTGGAAATTCCTACGAAGCCTGATCTGGTGACTCGAGAAACGTCATACTACTCAAAGACATGCACTATATGGATGGGTATGCCCGATCACGCAATTACGGATAAAAACTGTTTTCGTAAAAAAAAAAATCTTCTCGTTCCAGGTCATCATTACTACAAAGTCAATTCTACTACGGATTGCACCGCCATATTTCCATGGGTTCTTTTGAGCGTCCAAGATGATGTTATTGGCCTCTCGTTCCAAGCCATAGCTAGTCCAACTACTGCATCTAGGCGAAAGTGGTTGGACGATATTCCACCATCCGCAGTCGCAGTGAGTGTTAAACTTTCCAGCCGTATGATGTATAAATTATTTTCATTTTGATCGCCATATTTCCAAAGTTTCATTATTCTCGGGTTTAGATCATTTTCGTCGTCTTTTAGGTTGCGATTCCCGATGCACCCGCCTGTCTTGTCGAGGGTTTAACTAAATATGGACTGACCTCTATCCATGTTTGGTTCAAAAAGGATCCACTAGACATCATGTGCGAGGACGAATGTACAGCACTGTATAAATCAAGTCGCGGTAAGGAAAACGATTTTGATTCAAATTACATGATCGGATTTCTTTCGATAAAAAAAAAAAAACAGAAGGATTGAATCACCGACCTTTTTATACTCCTTGACATCTACCTGTGGAATTACATTTCCTTTTTGTCCTGAGAACACCTACGTACAAAATCTATTCAATTATTATCTCATTATTTGGATCTTCCCATTTAGGAAGCGAACAACTCAACGATGGTTCAGGCAAAAGACGCAAACGAGCCGTAGGATCAGCCAATGTTTGTCCTGTGTGAATCAGCTGTAAAGCGATTATCGTATACATGGTATACATCCAGATTTTTATACAATGATAAGTAATCATGGAAAATTATAATATATTGGATGCCAGTAGCGTACATCGAGAATGAAGAAGCATCCCTTTCATTATTGCAACATTATGACTCTTAGCGCCGACATTGACAGTCGCAGCTACATGGGATTTTCTGAACAAATAAAAATATAACATTTCATAAAAAAGACTCATACAAGAAAAATTAATTTCATTTTCCCTAAGATAACCTCTCGCCATGTCTCCAAAGTTTAATCCTTATTTGGTGTAGATGATCCTTGCCGTTTACAGTGTGGAATTCTTGATGCAACCACGCGTGTGATTAAGACTGCAGCAAAATGCGGTCTTACTTCACTCCACATTTCATTCAGTAAAGATCCGCTGCAGGCGATCAAATGCTGCTGCAAACACAGCAGAGATTCAATAAACTCACGGCGAGTAGAAGAATTCTCGTTTTACAATACACAAAGGATTCTACAGGCGTGATTTGATCTGATGTATTCAAGACTCTCGCGGATATATCGATATCTCAGCTGATGTTTGATGCAAAACTGCAGAAATCACGAAATATTTTCGAGGGTAAAATGTTGTATTTCACTTGGTGAAATGATGATATTGTTGATGCTTGAATTTCGTCCAAGATGTGCTAGACCTGAACCAGATTTGTCAGAAGCCATCCCCTCTACGTAACTTCTCCCACTATTGACACAAAACAAATACATACAAACTGATAATAGGTATAAAGCCTATAAATATACGAGTCCTTTATGATTTCAACAAAGTGTGCCACGAACAGTGAACCTGAACCAGTGCCAGATTATAGCCTAGGCTTAGGACGGCAAATTCTTAGGTGAGGCACCACGAATTATTGCCTGATCCGACTTGAAGTTGAATAAGATTCAATCCAATAAATTTGGCGTTGAAAATAGTGGGCGTAGTCCAATGTAATTTTCCTATCGTACAAAACTACCATTTTATTTGTTTATTTGAGTATACAAGGCAATATTGCACTATTTCTGACTTATTATCGTTTAGTGTATTTTAAATTATCGTGAATATACACTATTAGGTAATTTTGCTGGCCATGCGATCGCGGGTTATCAAAAAGATTGTGTAAAAATAAGTTATTGCGACACTATACTTGTTGCTTTACATCACATCTTTGGAATTGAGAAAAAATTATCTGTGAAGAGGTCAAAGAATCATGGCGAGGATAGAGCAGCAGATTTTTATTGATTCACTGCCGAACATGTTCACATGCGAATAATTCTTTTTAGAACCAATCGGAAATCGGAACGTTTGGTATAAAATCAGGAAAGGCTACGCAGAATCAGTAGCAAACCCACGGAGTAGTTCACAAAAGCATCTTCGTTGCTCTCATATAACGTCTTCATGTAAGTATAATGGGATCTTTGCAATGAATACGCGAACACCGTTATTCGCTATTAATAAAAAGTTTGACATTTTACGTCTAGCATTTTTCGACACTGAATTTATAAAACATTATCAAACAGACAGGTCCTAGGGCGGAGAATTCATTAGTCCGGCACTGACCCGAACAGTAATTACGGAAATATGTTCGTGAAAATAATAACGATAGCACTAATGGCGGTTATCGCCACTTCCAAAGGTAAGCAATATAAGGCTGAACAATAGATCGAATTCACGTCTGCAGTTTTTTGTGGGATAGAATTTAACAAGTTATTATATCTTACAGGGGAAAAGGTGTGGGATGGTTTATCGGGTATGTATGTATACTGATCAGCCGTATTCGATTTTTTGTCCAGAGGCACTTTGAAAGTATCTTAAACGACACCCTACCAGATCTCTGATTTATGATTCAGCAATATTTCACTATTCCATAAAATTGTCTAGCCAAATGGACCACGAATCAGACGGACGGTTTCTATAGCCTTCCGCAAAGCTTGAAAGATGCTGAAAGTCAGGGATGGACCGAAATCTCTGGCGTCGAAGCGCCACACGATGTCAAGGCGATGGGTTACTACGGTGACCCTAGATTCGTTCTTCTCTTCGCGAATCTAACCGGAGAAGTTCGCGGGCATCAAGTTGGCGTGAGTACGAAAACGACTAAAAACAACGAAAGAAACTACCTAGGATATATTTCACCGGATGTTACCAAGGCTCAATTTATCTTCAATTATAATCTACGATAATTATCATCTATACCAGATCCCTGTAGCGACCACCGAGAATGCAGAATTTCCAATCAACTACACTACCAATCCT
The DNA here is from genome assembly GCA_944452935.1 of Rhogogaster chlorosoma. Classification (NCBI taxonomy): domain Eukaryota; kingdom Metazoa; phylum Arthropoda; class Insecta; order Hymenoptera; family Tenthredinidae; genus Rhogogaster; species Rhogogaster chlorosoma. Next base: position 21,370,327 of record OX101803.1, on the reverse strand, counting down.
GCTATAAAAAAAAAGACACTAAACGGCGAGGAGTACTACACAGGAACAGCTCTTTATCACGAAGACGGTTCGTAATGCCAGGAATTTATATGTATTGTCAATTATTTAGTTAAATTTATTCTAGCCTTTGAGATTCGTGAAAGGTTTCTTGATTTTCGAGCAAAAGAGACGCGCCGAAAAATCGTTAAAATGAAATCGGCAATTTGGTGCGAGGTAACATCGCAGGGAAGGTCAATATTGCAGAAGTTTTAAGCTTATGGCTGATTCGTAGGCTTCATTCGATACCCGTGGGTCTCTTAGATCTATTTTGTACCAGAAAAAACTTGATAACAGGCGTCTGCGGTATTTGCAGAAACTGTTTAAAATGAAACAGATGAACACAGTCATTTCACTACCTCGGGAAAAGTCCTTCTTTTTTATTACACCATTTCGATTTCCTATGATGAAATTAGCACCTGGATATGAACCTTCATCGCACTAATGACCTGTGAAATTGTGTTTCACAGAACAGAACAATACCCGGCGAATCTGGTTGGAAATGGATGGCGAGTTTGTGGAAATTCCTACGAAGCCTGATCTGTTGACTCGAGGATCATACTACTCGAAGGCATGCATGTTATGGATGGGTAAGCCCGATCACGCAATTACAGATAAAAACTGTGTTTCCATTTTAAAAAAATCTTCTCGTTCTAGGTCTTCATTACTACAAAGTCAATTCTTTTACGGATTGCACTGCCATATATCCATGGGTTCTTTTGGGCGTCGAAGATGATATTATTGGTATCTTGTTCCGAGCCGTAGGTAGTCCAACTACTGCATCTAGGCGAAAGTGGTTCGAGGATATTCCAGGAGCCGCATTCGCAGTGAGTGTTAAACTTTCCAGCCGTATGATGTATATTGTATTTTCATTTTGATCGCCATATTTCCAAAGTTTCATTATTCTCGTGTTTAGATAATTTTCGTCGTCTTTTAGGCTTCGATTCCCGATGCACCCGCTTGTCTTGTCGAGGGTTTAACTAACTATGGAATGAGCTCTATTCATGTTTGGTTCAAAGAGGATCCACTAGACATCATCTGCGAGGACGAATGTACAGCAGTGTATAATTCAACTCGTGGTAAGGAGAACGATTTTGATTCAAATTACATGATCGGATTTCTTTCGATAGAAAAAAAAAACAGAAGGATTGAACCACCGACCTTTTTATACTCCTTGACATCTACCTGTGGAATTACATTTCCTTTTTGTTCTGAGAACACCTGCGTATAAAATTTATTCGCTTATTATCTCATTATTTTTTTCTTATTATTTAGGAAGTGAACAACCCAACGATGGTTCAGGCAAAAGACGCAAACGAGCCGTAGGATCAGCCAATGTTTGTCCTGTGTGACTAAACTCTGTAAAACTTGGTAGCAGATGCTATGGTTGTACCATCCTGCATATTGAGGTTGATAATTTTTTCAAAATCTCACTCGCATCCTAATCTAAGGTAATTTATCGTGTATGTTCTGAATTATGTTGAAATAAACGTTTACGAGATTCATGTCTGTAAGTACTGAAGTACGATTTCAGTCAAGAACTACTTGAGCCGACTGAAATATTATTCAAAGTATAGTTACTATTTTACTTTGCGAATTTCTGATCATTAAAATACCTTCCGCGACTATAAATGCCTAAGAATTTTCACCAAGTGACGTTCGAATAGATGAGAAGGATTTAAAAACGAATCAGAGCAGGTTGAATTCCTTGAAAAGTAATCCCATCCTTCTGGGATCATAAACTCTCAGTCACCTGCTGTCAGCATCCATTTCACCCTAGAGAAAATTATGCACGATATAAATCTAGAAACTTTCATTGAGACCGAGTCTATAAATCAACTTGAGACAGCGACCCATTCTACAATATAACAGAGCCTGAATTAATTGCTGCAGAAATTGGATTTGGGATATTATCAGGCACGAGAAGTGGGATAAGTAAACAGGTAAGTGAAATCGATAGCTAGCTTTCAAGTCCTAAGTACACGTATTGAAATAATTATATTTATTGAAATATACGCTGCGCGATCATAGATATTATCCCATAAATTTGTATCACCATGAAACCAGACGAGTCACGTATAAAATATAAAATTCTAAAAGCTGGAAACATCCACCGGTAGCATAGCTTGAATTATTTCACGATGTCCGAGAAATCCTTTTCCAGTCGCTGCCAGACATGTTAGATATTTAATAATATAGCTCGATTGGGAATAGACGTGTTCCTGGAAGGAAAGGAAGGGAAATGTCGTACTACGAAAGCCACGATGTGCACAAAACGATCAAATGTTGAACTTACGTGACTTTTTGAAGATAAGTTTGAGGGATTTTTGCTATTCCATTAAATCAACGTGGCTGCGAATTGGAATTTGATTCTTCAGGATAACTCGAAGGGTGGGATTCTCGTTATTTTGACTAGCATAAAAAGTAGAAAATCTTGTTCAAACTGAAATAGAATTAGGATTACGAAAATTAGGAATAATTATCTTTGTATAGAAACCAATTAACGTATTCATTATAAGGGATGAAGAAAAAACTAATTTTGTGAGACGAAATCGACTCCCATTCAATCGAAGAAAGCGTCGTACGATGAAAGCGTTAAATCAACCCTTTCAGAAATTCAATAACGGATATAATAAGACTCTTGAAAATGAAGATGTAGCTGTTATTAGCTCTAGAGATCAAACAGCAAATCAATGCTGGGGAGATTAGCTCCACTCGATACAGATCCAACGTCCTTTCAACAATTAACATCGACGGTCTCAGAAGGTCACTTAATCCCAAGCTTAATCCATAGAAATGCGAATTCAATAATGATTTAAAAAGAACTGAATGGAATGGAGGAGGAAGGAGTGATCAGTGAATCTGATGAAATAAAATCAGAGGTATGAAGTATAATAAATTTGAGGATCGTCGTGTCGAAGAAATGAAAGAATTTTATGAGGCTAATGAAATTGGAAACCTTTTCAAACGACCCTTGTTTAAATTGAATCGACAAAAGCAAACATATTTTGACGGATAAGTGAACGAGAAAATTGTTGCAAATTCTTTTGGCGATAAAATGCTCATTCGCTTTATATACAATCGTGGAAAAATGTACTTGAATACGATTGACAGACGTGAGAGTCAATGAATTTTATGCATTGATAAATTTCAAGATGTTTAACTAGATGAGTGTTTTCGTTCTAGTACTGAAGTGTCGGTGGATTTCCCTGCAGTGCGAAAACATGTTTTTAAGCTGAAGAATCTGACGTTAATTTGAAATTGGAAGCTTGTAAGAAACTCTTTAAAATTTATCCAAGCATAGCCGGCGATAAAGTGCTGAATTCGTTGTTTGCCACGTACCTATTTTTGCCATCGTTGGGTTCCTGCAGTCGAAGGCAAAGTTTGTCTTAATTAAACTGGGTCCGAGAGAGCATCTGCACGTTTGTGCATATATATATACATATATATGTACCATATGTATATACCTATAAAGTGAGCACATCTGCGATCTTCCATCTTCTGACTGCTCTAACTTCGTGGCAATTATATATTGACGTAACTGTCTATTGCAAGCTCTGCTAAATACCTGGGATTTTGGAAAGTAAAAATTTCACTATTTCACCACGGCACGATTTTAACCACTAATTATCCCGCCGCTGCAACCCCAATCATGCAGACTCTGTTTGCCGCGAAAATTGTCAAACTTAATCAATCACGAATTCTATATACCTCGTATTGATTTCGACCACATTAAACAAAACTGGATTATCAAACCGGTAGTGTATTAAATCCGAATTTTAATAGGGTATCAAATTTTCCCTGGCACAAAAGTCCCATCAATAATTTACAGTAAGATTAATAGTCAATTTCGATCAACTGACTGTTTTATACACCTACTGTTGTATAAGAATAAAAATCGACCTGTTTGCGTAAATAAATAATTTTCAAGCGAATACGCAATGCAGTTTCACAACGTTGTTTTGTATAGGAATAAGACTGGAGTCAGAGAATGAAATTACCAACAATTTGAATACGTCCAAGTGGCGATGAACGTCGTCGTTGCAAAGGACACGGCAGAAGTTCTTCAATTATTTAGTGAGTACGAGCTGTTCTGTTTATTCCTGCAGTCTACTAACTAATGTATTCGGGATGAGGTAATGGAATGATGGGATAATTGCTCGCTGGAACAAACATTCCCCTGGCGTAGTATCAAGAGTTGAATAAAAAGTTTAGGAATTTTAAAAACTAGGTACACGTAGAACTATTCAAACAGAGCCTCAGTACTCCGGCCTTCTCTGAACCTTGAGGAAGAATTAAGCGAGGCACCTGTCTGCGATGAACGAATTTTTGCAAATGCCTGTCAAGATTTATTTTTACCTCGGAATCTGGCCACTTGTTGCATCGTCAAAGTTTTTCGAAAAATTGCGATACGCTTTGGGATTGTTTTTTCCAATTGGCATCGCGGTTCTCAACACACTTGGATACATTGGAATTTTCACGCAGTTTCGAGAGTGGGGAATATTTTTCGAGAACATTTCAATTTCGTTCATGTTCACGATCAGCCTCGTCAAGGTCGATCATTAATTCATTTATTTCCATTATTCATTTTCGTGTATACTGCCTATAATTCCTTGTGAATCGATGAATCAGAGGACTTCACCTATCGACTAAACATATGCTTCTCGTTTCCGTTAACAGATTTACGTAGTTTACAGTCAACGTGATAAAATAGTCTCACTTTCAAAGGACATCGATTTATACGCGAACGAAATACTCCTCGAGAAAAATGACGAGAAGATTGCCATTCTTCTCGGCTATCAGCGGAGGGTGAAAAATATCATTAATTTTATTTGGATCAGTACCTTATTGACTTACGTATTTGTGTGTTTCTGGCCAATCTCGACTATATTCACGAACGAAGATTATTCTCTGAGACCGTTGATAATGCAGGCCTACTTTCCATTCAGCTTAATCCCTATAGGTATATAATTACACGTGATACTTAATAGATCATACTCTAATAGCTGTGACGAATCAATCAAGTTCACAGTTCCAAAATTAATTATTAAATAATTGCGTGAATTAAAAATATTGCATTACTGTTTTAATAATTTTGTTGCGGTCAATTGCCTCCATGTATGGCAAAAATTTATGAGAATTGAAATTTTCCAAGTACTTTGGCTTATTATTTGAAATAAAAAAAACATCGATCCTTGGATGATAAATTAATTGTACATTATTTTACACAGGTAATTACTTTGCGGCTTATCTGATCGAGGTGGTGCTTGGATTCATAGGAACAATACACACGATTACATTTGAAATGTTTTTCGTCGCCTGCATTCTATTTGCCATTGCTCGACTTAAGATTTTGCAACATTCAATTGAACGAGTCAACATCGTTGCGCGACAAAAATGTGAGACGATACGTAAAAACGAATCTATTTCGGCTTGTAATTGGAAGGAAAATTTTCGGATCCATTCCAGTATAGGGTTGAAAAAATGCATCGAAGAGCATCAAAAAATTGAAGCGTAAGATCACATCAATGTTCGATCGAACGGACTCTTACGGTTAGATGTGTAATACATGCATTGAACGCAAATTAAAACACATATGCTTTCAGATTTTGCAACACGATTGATTCTATGCTCAGCCCAATCCTATTCATACTATGTTTTTTCTACTCTTTAATTATCTGCCTGGTCGGAATATACGCGATTCTTGTAAGTAATCGACAGATCCAAAAGGACATTTCTGAAATGCTTTTATTTCTCTTCTTTTCGTGAAACCTTGCTTGTGTTCTATAATGAAATGCATTCTTTCTTTTCGTCATGTGTGCTTGGAGATCGGGCCGAGTTTGAATCTGTTGAAGCTTGGGCAGTTCCTCACAATTTTGATCTCTCAAATATTCTTCTACTTTTGGCACGGGGACGAGTTGATGACCGAGGTAAAATGTGTTTGTTGTATAATTTTTTCACTTATTATATTCAACAAGATCTTTATGAAAAAAACTTCGAAACAGAGTATAGAAGTGGCAGACTCTGCTTGGAAAAGCAATTGGTACGATTTCGGTAAACGCAACATTAAAATGATCATTTTTATGATATCTCGTTCGCAAAATGGAATTTCATTAAGCGTTGGGAAATTTCGTAGACTTGATCTGCCAACTTTCCTCTCCGTGAGTAAATATCATCCATTCATTGTTGAAGCAGAAGACTAAGTAAGACTGAACTCTTGTTAAAAATAAACCTGATCCATTTATTTGTTTTTTATTAAACAATTCTTCTAGCTAATGAGCACGTCGTACTCTTACTTTGCTCTGCTGAAAACAATTCTACGAGTAAGTGAATAATAGTATCCTAGCATTCGAAAATGAAGAACGATATTCTGAAGTACATACGAAAAGTATATTCTGTAACGGCTGATGACTTTTGCGTAGAAAATAATCTATCTGTATGATATACGTAGTTAAATATGTACATGTGTATAAAACAAATAATAAAATAGTTGTACTTGTTTTTCATGTGAAATATTGACTCTGGCAAATCTTATATGAAATGATATTCAATCATAAAAAACAATATCCATAGACAGTAGAATATAAAATTAAATAATTCACCTGAAAAACTAGTCGATAGTTTCTTGCATACCTATACATTTACACAATATACAGTAAACAATATAAAATATAAATATATGTATTGGGAAAACTACGTAGTCCAGGAATTGGCGTCTCTGCGGTCTTGGTAGCAAATCTACGAACTACTTTTGCCGCAGTTCGGTACGCCTTGTGGCATGCAACCCGCACGCCATTCATGTAATTCCCAAGTCGCCTTACGAATGTCGATACCATGGAGACTCGGTTGGTACAAGGAGCTGTGCAATGAGCACTGACCTAGGGTAAGAGCACCTGTCACGAGTTCAGTGGCCCTCGAAGCGTCAATAAAGCGCGCGTGGAGGCTGAGTTAACGAGATACGACTGTGACGGACAGTCCGATGAAAACACTTCGAATGCAACGAAATTGTCACAAAATAGACAATTTTACTTTTCCCAAAAAATATTCTTCTTAATTAGTTTTTTGAGTGATGTACAAAATGATGATGATTTTTATATCTAACGGAAAGAGTTTTATATCAAACGTTATCTTTGTGGAATTAGTTATATTAGGTAAAATATTATTTTAATGCCAGCATGATTTATATTATAACTCATACCTAGATATCAGCAAGAAATCATAAAGCGATAGAATAAATTTCGATGTATAGTAAGCAATTATAGATTAAGGTAGGTTAACATGTAATTTTATCAATACAATAAATTCATAAATATACCAGCAACCAATTGCTTTCTTATTTTTTACTTTTCCCTCCCTCTATTCCTTAATTTTTAATAAGCGAAAGGTGAAACACCGGATGATAGACAGGAACATTAGGAACTTAGAATTAATGCATTTACAGCTAGTTAAAAAGCTTCATGCGTGTCTCTATAATATATCGATTTATACCAGCGCTTTTCGGAGTCAGAAAGATTTCATCTCGCAAAATTTCTGCTCCTGGTATCAGGAGAACATCTGACCCGAGGAGGTGTGCCGAAAAAGGATATATGTATTGATTCATTCATGCATACCTCTCTCTATGCTTCTCTATACCTATACTTAGTTTAGACTAGCGATTTTCAGAGTTAGAAGGATTTTAACTCGCAAAATTTCTGCTCCTGGTATCAGGAGAACATCTGACCCAAGGAGGTGTTCCAAAATAGGCTATGTGTATTGATTCATTCATGCATACCTCTCTCTATACGTCTCTATACCTATCATTAACTTATACTAGCTATTTCTGGAGTTAGAAGGATTTTAACTCGCAAAATTTCTGCTCCTGGTATCAGGAGAACATCTGACCCAAGGAGGTGTTTCAAAATCGGCTATGTGTATTGATTCATTCATGCATACCTCTCTCTATACGTCTCTATACCTATCATTAACTTATACTAGCTATTTCTGGAGTTAGAAGGATTTTAACTCGCAAAATTTCTGCTCCTGGTATCAGGAGAACATCTGACCCAAGGAGGTGTTCCAAAATAGGCTATGTGTATTGATTCATTCATGCATACCTCTCTCTATACGTCTCTATACCTATCATTAACTTATACTAGCTATTTCTGGAGTTAGAAGGATTTTAACTCGCAAAATTTCTGCTCCTGGTATCAGGAGAACATCTGACCTGAGGAGGTGTTTCAAAATCGGCTATGTGTATCTCTTCATTTATGCATACGTCTCTCTATACCTCTCTATACCTATAGTTAACTTATACTAGCGATTTGCGGAGTTAGAAGCATTTTAACTCGCAAAATTTCTGCTCCTGGTATCAGGAGAACATCTGACCCAAGGAGGTGTTCCAAAATAGGCTATGTGTATTGATTCATTCATGCATACCTCTCTCTATACGTCTCTATACCTATACTTAATTAATACTAGGCTTTTCGGAAGTTAGAAGTATTTTAACTCGCAAAATTTCTGCTCCTGGTATCAGGAGAACATCTGACCTGAGGAGGTGTTTCAAAATCGGCTATGTGTATCTCTTCATTTATGCATACGTCTCTCTATACCTCTCTATACCTATAGTTAACTTATACTAGCGATTTGCGGAGTTAGAAGCATTTTAACTCGCAAAATTTCTGCTCCTGGTATCAGGAGAACATCTGACCCAAGGAGGTGTTCCAAAATAGGCTATGTGTATTGATTCATTCATGCATACCTCTCTCTATACGTCTCTATACCTATCATTAACTTATACTAGCTATTTCTGGAGTTAGAAGGATTTTAACTCGCAAAATTTCTGCTCCTGGTATCAGGAGAACATCTGACCCAAGGAGGTGTTCCAAAATAGGCTATGTGTATTGATTCATTCATGCATACCTCTCTCTATACGTCTCTATACCTATACTTAATTAATACTAGGCTTTTCGGAAGTTAGAAGTATTTTAACTCGCAAAATTTCTGCTCCTGGTATCAGGAGAACATCTGACCTGAGGAGGTGTTTCAAAATCGGCTATGTGTATCTCTTCATTTATGCATACGTCTCTCTATACCTCTCTATACCTATAGTTAACTTATACTAGCGATTTGCGGAGTTAGAAGCATTTTAACTCGCAAAATTTCTGCTCCTGGTATCAGGAGAACATCTGACCCAAGGAGGTGTGCTGAAAATTTGGCTGTATAGATATAGGCATGCATACGTGTCTTTATACACGTCTCTAAACCTTCATTTATATTGACGTTTTCAGGAATTCCGGGAGAGAAAGGTGGAAAATAATGAAGCAATTAATTATTGGTTTGTCTGTAAATTTATTGATGCAAAATCGATACAGTGTTACTTATTGGGAAAGTTAAGTACACTTTGTGATTGTTTCTTAAAATTATCGCTAATGCAAATATCACAAGAAAATGCATACAAGCTAATACAATAAGAGTTAAATTCATGTAGACCCGTTCGTCTCAATTGCCATTCAGAACAGAATCCCATTCGGTGGAGGTGCTTGGACTGTGATGAAGTTTTATCCAACTGTAACAAAAGGACGAGTGTTATTACATCACTATGAATCAGTACATTTCTAAAAAGCAAGACAAAAATCTAATTTTGTCAATGAGTACATTGTCAATTATACGATCACTTCTATGTGGTCGAAATATGTCTATTAGGATGTGTTATATGCGTTAACGCTACTCTATATGCACTATTTGATGCCACGAAGGTCACTGATCCCACGACAGGTGCTCTTAACCTAGGTCAGTGCTCCGCTAACGGGGTCCCAAATGGTATTGGCATCTCGCGGTAGGACTGCCGAATTACTTTCGCCGCAAACATTCATGCGCCTGATTACCCGCAACTTGCACTTCAAGACTGGAGTGCGGCTTGCATATGATAAGGCGCAATAATGTTTGCGCCAAAGGTAGTTCGTTAGTTTTACTAGAACAACTTTGACCAGAAAATAGTGCTACTCTCAACATGCAGATAATTTACAAACTACCTACTTTTTCCGCAATTAATAGGCGGCAATCAATATGAATCATCCGCATCGGAGATTTTATTATTTATTGTAGAATATGATTCATAGTGATTTGCAGCCGAGTTGTTGTTAAAAATTTTAATATACCACAGCATGCTCATTTAATAATCCTTGATATAGTAATTCCGCAAATAAATAATGTACTATTATCCCAAGAACTGAGAAACTATAACTATAAAAGAACGAAATACCTACCTACCCTTTAAGCTTTACCAGCAACCATGCTCCGCAGACTACCTTCGCTGTCCTAAACGGAGCTGTGAATTTTCGCTGCTCTGAAATATTTAGTTAATCAAGTCAGTTGACTAACGAGAATTCTCACCTCATCTACAGGCTTGTCAGTATCGATCTAATCTTGTCGCCAATCACAAGGAAATTCAGTTAACACCGCAGAGCCATCAATTTATTATAAATTAGGGATAGTATTATCAATCGATTTTCATCGGCTGATTCAACTTCATTTTTTTTTTTTTATTATTCAAAATATGATTAATTAAAACTACATAATATTATGTACCCAATTTTAGAAAACTGCAATTTATTGCATTGAAAACACTGTACATACATGAAAGTCATTGAAAATTTCTTCTTAGTATATTGAATATTACAATATTAAAAAAAATTGAATTACAGCATAAATGCTCGAACAATATAGAAATAGGAAATAACTACGATGTTCTAAAGTATCTGTAAATATACTTTCGAAATATTAGAGTGAAGATAACTTTATTTCTAAGAATATTATTAATATTAGAACTAAACCTGCTAGTATCTATAAATATAGATAATAGGTGAGTATAACGTGTACTTTCAATTGTAATGCAAATATTAAATAGAGCATTCGCGATGTTTGCATGTATCGTGTATAACATAATAAAAAACGGAATATAACAAGGTTTAAAAAAATAACGAGAATACATGTCATAGCAATTCTTACGATAATTTCGCTTTCCAGGTACGCCAAGCGTGCTGCATGGCCCAGATCGAGAGTGGCCTCATATAACCGATGGATCTATAAATTTTATTCGAAGAGAGAGCTTCGGGGGTTTGGAAGCCCAACCCTATCCTTTCGTATATCGTCCTGTAGGCACCCTCAGCAGTTTTGAAGCCAATTTCTGTCATTCCCTGTATTTGGATGAATGAATTTAATCAAAGAAACCAGAATAAGATGTATTTTTTCGAATGGTAATAAAATCTCCGATCAATTTACTTCGTGAATCATCAGAGCTGCGAGACCGTAAGTGACGCCTATCCACATCTCTTCACTCTGTACTGTCAGGAGGTCGATACCCCCAGTGGGCAAAAAACCATTAACAGCACCCTGTTTTCCGTTCTTATATTTCATCACGTTATTTTCATAAATTGTTTCAAGAGCAGACTTTACCCTGTCCGCCTGAAATACCTAGATAAATAAATTGCTTCATTACAGCGCGATCTTTGATCGAATATAAAGAGACAATTTTTGGAAGAAAATTTCGAGAATTAGAGAGAGAAATTTCCACTAAGGCATTTCAAATTGCCACTAACCAAAACAGTCGAAGAGCCACATTAAGCGCCTTGATAATTAAGAAATTTGAAAATCAATGCACGGTATTAATAAATGTTATTGTACACTTCCTAGTTTTTGTACAATTAATTTCTACACAAACAGGTAAACAAGAATCAATATAAAAACGGTATAATTATTAATCATCTACTCACTTCGTGTCCGAAGCCGGTGGCCTGTAAAAACCACTGACCACAAAGCTGGTCGCTCATGATGGAGGTGCTGTGTCGTTTTTTGCTATTATCGAAGTCATAATATTTTCCTGAATAGAAAGAGAAAATAACAATTTCATATAAAGCTCTATAGAAAATCGCGAATGCGTAAAGAAATTAAAAGGAGCAGCAGCAGGAATTATAAACTTTTACAATCTGTCTGTACTACCAGAGGCGATCGATGGTAGATTCTGCGCTACCATATCGTGGATTTTAAACCACGATAGAAAAGGTGAAATAAATTTAAAAAAAGAGAAAAAAGAAATTGGGGAATACAAATACGAGCGACTACATAGCGGTAAAATTTTATCACCTTTGGAAGTTCCCGGGCTATATAATTCGGATACTGCAGCACAGATTACTTTTTTTTACAATTTTACTATCACTTTTTTTCATAAAATTTTATCACCTCCTGCTGAACTCGTTGCAAAAATTTTTTGTTTCAATTTTTGTATTTTTTAAAATTTATTTTTTCATTTAGTGTGTTATTCACCGTTCCACAAGTTTGTCTCGAACGCGATTTTTCCTCTTTCCAATACTTCACTGTACCTCACGGAATCTTCAACGTTTCCAAGTATCTCTGCGATCTTTGAAGCGCATCTCAACGATGCTAGCCATAAACTACCGCAGTAAGCACTGAAAATTTCAACGTGAAACTGTACGAATAGGTACACATGTAAATTTGATTCAGCGGGGAATTTCTAGAACAGTTTATTGCCTCAAAGACTTGTTAAAAAGCAGAGAGAGATTGTAGCACGAAAAGTGAAGAATATCTAAATATTCAGAATCATTTATCGAAACGAAAGTCAAAATTGTATTTCTCTTGTCAACTACTGCAACGCCTAAGTTTAGGTAGGTAAAGTAAAGTATGTACCTAATTTCCCGCTTCGAAACTTCAAGTAATGAATTTTTCTACGACGACAATATAAACGAAGACGCGTTTGCGTTAGTATCGCAATGTAAAAACGACAGTAAAAATGGGGTAGTAAATAAATGGGGAGTAAAAAAGACAGCCAGGGATACGAGAGGCGATAAGGAAGTCGATATATAGATTTCTTACTAAGACTTTTCCACAGCATGGCCTTATGCGTATACATATATATTCTACATTTGCATGTATACAGACATGTATCGCTGTATCTGCATCACATAGCTGGGGGTATCAATTTATTTAAGCACCAACGATATAAATTGGCGGCCGTTAAAATGCAGTCGAAAAACATCCGAGGCGACACGAATAGTTGATAGCTTTATCTATCTGCGACTCGATATTTACGTAAAAACGTTGTATTTCAGAGAAATTGTGTAATTCGTTCATATTGCTATGGTAGAGAAATATATTTTACCTGTTTCCTTCCATCACCCATGTGTCGTAAGTCTGGTCGGGAAATCCACTGTTTTCTATCAGCCCATCCCCGTCCTTGTCCCAAGCTAGACTTACCTCCATCACCTATTCAATCGAAGAGAAAACAAAATCAAAAAACAAGAAGGAAATACGGTTCGAAATTAAACCAATAACATAGTAAGAAGAATGTTTGATGAAACTAGTCAGTTTTATCACCTCTTTGATAGTTGGCCATAAATTTGTCAGATACTGAACATCTCCGTTTAAACTATAGTCTCTGTAGCAGCTAACTACGAATTTTGGATTCAGATCTTTCCAATCTGAGACGTCATGGATGCAATAAGCGTTGATGAGTGTGAAGGGTTCCTCGTCTATAGAAAAATGTCAAGAACTTTTTTTATTAATATTTTATTAACACATATTATACGGCTATACCTACATGGGTCACCGATGTCGTGGGGAATCGATCCCTTGACTTTTCTCGGCTGTTTAACACCGTCATAAAGAGTCGTCCATATGGTTGTATCCTCAACGCTAACAGTGTCTCGAAATTCGTACTGTAAGCCAGCTTGTAGTTTTGGCCAAAGCTGGGCTAAGGCAAAAGCAGCGTAAAAATGAACGTCGTAGGTATTGTACATCCGGTATTCGTGGCCCTCAAGAATCGCGAAACGGCCATACTCTTTCCTAAGGGTAGTTTAAAATTCGACAAAAAAATATTAAATATACAAAATGAAACGAAGAAAAATCCAAATGAAGCCTAAAACGATCCCATCAATTCTAAAAATCATATAAACGACGATATTTGGATTTCTTCCACTCTATTCGATCAAATGATTTATGAAAAAAATTTGCAGGATAAAAAGACGAAGATTAAAGTTCTAGTTTCTTATTTTATTTTTTTTTAATCGACATATCCTACCCTACCTTGGATCTGTATCGGGATAAGCATCGATTTCATCGCTGCGTATCCAGATAGTACCCCCATCGGCAATGAAGTATAACTCGTTAAAGAGAGCGCTCTTATACCAATCTGGTAGATCAGGATCATCGAGAACTTCCCGTTGCCATAAGGCTATGTCCTTTTCCCATGAGTTGAAGCTCGTTAAAGCGTATCTCGATATCTCAGGGGCAGAGGACCGTTTCGAGTCGTAAAAATACTTGGTGTAATATCTTTGGGAAAAGAATAATAGCTAGCGGTATACGGCTGGGAAATTTTCTTCTAGAAATCATCTCTTTAAATTTTCTTCAACGAACTTTGAAACGATAATACATATTTTTTAGGACATTTTAACCCACTTCAATAGCTACCTAAAATACTCTCGCATCCTGCAGTGGAAATGGATCTTTGGCATGTCCCAGACCAGCGCGAATTCCAGATCACTCGACCCTCTGGCTTTGACTAAAACTCTCGATGACACTGCCGCCGCGATGGGGCCTACTTAAAAATAAAAAAATAAAAAAATTGTTGCAAAGAATTGAAAACTCTGGATTTTCAATGTCCTAAAAAAAATTTCTATACGAGACAGCAACGTTGTGTAGATTTCCCACATTTCTTAATACTCTTTCATACTTCTAAAAATGATCAAATTACGGCTTAGAAAAATTCATTTACCTGTTCTAGGTGAAGTTTTTAATAATTTTTCGTCCAGTTTACCATCAGTCTCGAGATCTTGCCAAATCGATTCGCCTCTTCCAATCGGATCGAAGCTTAATGTCCGTGAGACTTTGACGCCGTCCCTTGACCTCGAGCTTATCGCATAAGTGCAAGGCATGTCATCGATTTCCTGGTGAATCATGACTCCCGAAACTCCGTCTTCGCCTTCGAAATGCTCGTTCCATTTCTCTCCTGATCATTAGAAAAAACGATATTCGCTTGTATTCGGAAATCCACGATTCAGGAATAAGAGGAAGGCTTGCAGACGTTTTTCGCAGATTATTTATTGTTATTGTCTCGCCGATATTTCTTTTTTGATCAATCGCTAGGCACATGTACTTTATATAATCAAGTCTAGATAAGGAATGTACAAATTTCAAAGACCGCGTTATAGATAAATAATCCACATACGTAACCGCGGACCAGGTGCCACGATGACTCCTCAATATTTAGTTATAATCTCAACAAAACTCTGAGCAAACCTAAAAATCGTTTTAGAGCCAGAAGCGGAAGTTTCAGAATCGTCTAGACCGAGTAGAGTCGGGCAATTATGATCGTTACGATATCAATTGTGATAATGAATAAAAAAATGTATGTATCCTACGTATACGAATCTCATACCTTTTTTGTCACTCTTTTTATTCCCGATACCATTTCTGAATGTGAACGTGATACTGACGTTGAGGTCTTGTTCGGAGTTGTTTTCAATATCCCACACAAATACGGCACACGGTAAAGAACTGTCCTTGTAATTGTTGGGAATTATCGGAGACACTTGACGACACGTTAACTTCACTTTATACTCTTCTATTTCGTACGTTGTCCAAGCACGAGGATAAAGCGCGGTATAAGAAGCTTTAGACCCGTCGAATCCCCATTTCCAAGACTTGAGGTGTTTCGGTTTACTTCAAAAACGAATCAAAGAGTTGGACAGTTTATTCGAAAAAATTGTTGCGTTAGTTTATTCGATATCATTATCATTATTTGTAATTACCGTTCAGTCGACAATACTTGTTGATATATTGTGCTTCCACTGGTGTCCTGAATTGTGACGATAAATTGATTCGCGACAACGGTTTCATACTCGTATATGCCGGGCCTTAAACTATACCTACAAAATTCTCCTTTGAAACCGCGATTTATTGTTCCACCGCCGAGGCCACCGATCGGGGCGCCTGAAATCGAGTTTACGAGATTTTTAATGGACGATATAAATCTGGACGGGTTCAAATCGTGGGGTAAAAAGCCTCTATATTTTATTATATTACCATAAATTTGCTTTCCATTTTTTAGATATATGTAGTCCATGATCGGCGCTCGTCCTTGACTGGTAACTTTGGCCCAAAATGCAAGATACCTAAGAACCCGGTACATTTAATACAGCTAGTGTGAAAATTGTCGTTGTTTCTTTTAACTATTCATTCTCAAAATCGGTGCGAAATTCGCAGAGATCCATAAGTACATAAGTATAGTCGAGATAATCTATTCCACACGTGCCTACGTTATAGATAAATGATTATTGTTCTAAGGATATGTACGAGCTGTGTAGATAATTTGACTTTCATATAGTTAACTCACTCACAATAATCTCTAACGCACGTCTTGATTCAAGATATATTTGAGATCGTACATAATTATAATGATTGATAAGAATTTCATTGATATGTTGAAGCATAGTGTGAAAACAAACGGCTTTGATTCATTGAATTGAAAAATCGAAGTGAAATTTCTGTACCGGAAGTTATAGAGGCAACATTTCACGGGCGTTCAAATTTTCCCGCTCTTTATTTTCGACTAGGTTTCCCGCTTTCCATTGCGGATGCGCAAAGCGAGCTGCTCCGTGAATAGAAGATAATAAATATTCCAGAGACTCGCAGGTTTATTCATTTCTTACCTTAATGTGAGGGGAAGTAATTGTGGGATTTGTCTCATCCGGGCGGATGATAATTGCTTCCATTTTTCGGGAAATTTGTGGTCTAGTTTGACTTTGAAACCGTATTTTGGCACGGAATTATATCCCCGTATTTCCTCGTCTACTCCATCACCATTTTTAGCTCCTAAAACCAGCTCCGGAGCGACGCGGGCGTCCATGACAATATATTTTCCACTATAACGCAGCACTCCCGAAAGCCGTAACAGCACTAGTGTTTAAATTGCTTCGTGTACATACGAGGCTGACGTAACACTAACTCATCTACTATCACATCTGACGTGAATTAAACACGATTTAACACTTATCACGGACAAACCACAGACAGTTTAGATTCAGAAATGCAAAAGAGCGCTTGCGCGGTTGCGCACTAATGACGCAGACTGGAAATTGAGCATATATTAGATAAAACTGACAATTTGTAATGATGCGTGTCGCAGATATCATTTCGATATCATTTCAATTTTTTAGATTTATTCAAGAATGTACATATCAATGCCGGACTTCAGGCATTATTTCTTCTTTCATATTTTATTCAAAATGCTTCTAGCTACAGCCGAGTATAACATTCATCTATAATATCTATCACGATATGAATAATGCGATAAAGATGGATTGGTTGAGTTCTGCAGAGGGTGAATCATTGCTGCATCATTTCTACGTTCGTTCAACTAACAAGAGAAGATTTTACGGTACGATAATAATTATCACCGCGGAATTTTTGTTCTCTATATTTATTATCGCAAATTTACCCGCAAATTATGAAAAAAAAAAAAAATAAAATAAATAAAAATCAGCTTATATCATTGTTTCTTTTTTCTTTTTTATAGGATTATTAGAGAGACCTCCGATACCATCGTCGATCGAAGAGGTATCGTACAAAATATTTATGGTGGGAAAATCCGGGGTTGGAAAAAGCTCTGTGGTATCGCGTCTGTCCGGTACTAAAGGAAATTCGTCGGGTTCTGTTTACATGGAAACAAACGGTATTAAAAGAACGAACATTTTTTGGCCGGTCAAAATATGGGACAAAGTAGTTTTGTTCAAACTACAATTTTGGGACGCTTCCGAAAATGGGATTAAAAAATACAGCCATATTTTACCCGTAGGTTTATTAATTCGAAATCTTTCCAAATTTCATTCCTTTTTATTATCATCATCGTTATTATTATTATTACAATCATGTATATCTAATACGTTACAAAGGCGTGCAAAGACAAAGTCGACGCTATTTGTTCCGTATTTTCTTTCGACGATGCATCGACTTTCAACGATATACCACAACTGATGAACTCGATGGCAGCGATAAAGGAAAAACCAGCCAGTATTGTGATAGGAACGAGGTGAAAAATTTCATCCAATGTTGATATTATCGTATTTCATCATTACATACGTGGTTAATAATATTTATCTATATTCATTGTTCAGATACAAAGTCTGGTCGACTTTGGCGGTCTCAGATTCCCAGGTAAAAGAATTCGAGGATAAGTGGAAAGTGAAGGTGATAAGAATTGATACGAACAAATCGGTGACGAGACCGGAGATATTCGATTGCTCTTACCAATTGAACTGGATTTGTTCAGCTCTGTGGGACAGAGACCAAGAATTTATATCCAAACAAGTTGTACAAGTATAAATAATTCGAGATTTATAATATTTTATACTGGAAATAATAGATAACATTCCATTTATTTTTACTTATATATATTATGCGAGATAAATCCATATCTCCGTCCGATAAAATATATTCTTTATAACTATGCTATGTGTAAGATTAATAAATCATATTTTCGAACGAATTTAATTATTCATATCATCCCCGACGTTATATACGGTAAAGAATAATACTGTGCAACACAGAAGGCCGATGGGATGAAGAAGAGATAAAATCTTGTCGATCCGAACCGCTGTCTTCTTTGCAGGTTTTATTTCATACTCTGTCTCGAATTCGGTCTTGAAAAATGGATTAGACAATATTTCAAATTCTCGTTAGTTAACTTAAAAAAAAAAAAAAAAACTGTATCAAAAATCAGTGTCATTATACCTCAATGCAGTCGAAATTCTCTTCAATGCAGTCGTAATGATGAATAAGAACGCTTTCAATTAGCGGAAAAAGCACGAAAACTAAGCAGATCAGAAACCAGATATCCAGAGCCTGAAATTAGGCGAAATAATAATAATTATTACCCTTATTCATTTTTGGGAGTGGAAAGAATCGCTGAATTTATTGGTCTAATCCATTACCTTCAAATAAGTTAAATTCGAAACACTACAGTTCGAATTTGTGAGAAGAAACAGCATCCCAACGAGGGAAAATTGGCAGGTGAAAATTCGCATTCGAATAGCTAGAGAAAGGAAGAAAAAGAGTTTGAGAATAGGTTGAATATCGTTTCTATTGAACGTCGATTTTATCTACCTGATAATTTCATCCAAAAAACAGCGTAGGATATTTTGACTAAAATAACGCTTGGAATAAAGCTTCGTATAACTTCTCTACGAGTGTATCTACTCAGGTGAATCTCGAGGACTAAAACACTGAAATTCCCAGCACTTCTTATGTCTATTTCATCGTAAGTATTGAATTTATCGATACGAAATTCCCCCAACTCTTTTTCGACCCGTAATTCGACAGGCTTTTCGATACTCCATTTCAAGCTCACTTCGTCGGCTGTAAATCTGTCTGAGAAATATTATTCAATTAAAAATAGACTCCCAAAATCCGCCCGTTATTATTAAAGAAAAATATCCATACGAAAAAAGAACTTACAAGATCCAATTTTTAGAAAACAGGTCTGCAAGTCGAATGGGTATTTCGTTAGATCCTTCGTACATTTCGGTCTGACAAAAACCCTGAGCGAAAAATATAATCTGCGTTTAATTTTAGGAAAAAATAATTCATTCGCAAAGAAAAATATATTTTTTTTTTCTCCGTGTATTCTTTGGGTTTGTATATAAACTTGCACAAACCGTTCGCTGTAAAATACGCTTCCGTTAGAAGTTCCTCTCCAAAATTGAGTCTGATCGTTCCCAGTTGTAATTACATCTGCAGAGCACTTATTTCCAACAACGAATGTGATTTTCGGTTGCCAAATTGCACCGAGTACGGCTAATTTTCTAGTTTTATAGTCTGGCCCCAGCCTATGATCGTACCATTTTTGTGTCATTCCTAAATCTATTTCGACGTCCTGTGGCCGCGTAGAGTATTATTATTATACGTATCATACTTAATTTTTAAGCAGGAAGAATAAAAGAAAAAAATATGTATGTAGAAAAATAGGAGAATTTCTAAAGAATATGTATACTCACCAAATTCTTGATATCAAGAACATTCAGCTCGTTTATAGATAGGGAAAAGTTCACCGTCGTGGAAACTATAAAAGTTTGAATATATTTTCTCAATTAATAGTTTACCTGCTTACGATTTCTTAAATCTCGTTGTTTCGATCAGATTCACGTGTATTGAAATTAGAATAGAATTGCGTTTTCGAATTTTTACCACTTTCTTCTAGTGATGGCTGATTCGTAGATTTTTCTTCTGGGGTTAATGTATCGCGATATTGTAATTTCAATGGTATTGTCCTCAAATCACAAGGGCTAATCGCCAGGACGTTACAGAATCTGTAGTTCGATATAATTTTAATTATATTCATAATTCAGATTTTCCAATGAACAATTTTTTATGCTCATAAGAAATTTCTGTCAAATATTTATAACGTACTTACGAGTATATGATCAGATTTAGATAATTGAATAAATTTTTTATTCTCAGAGCCATTTCTAGTATAAAAAGTAAAAAAAATATTCCTCGGTAGTTTTTTTTACTCTAATACTCAGATTACACGATCTGATATTTTTATCGAATTATTGTCAAGCTACTGCAATGAAATCAGAACCGACTATGAGATAGTTGAGATTTTCTTGTCATCTCTGTGTAACTCATTAATATCGTGACTAGTATGGTCCGAAAAAAAAAGCTTAGAGTTATTATTGCGTTCTGTACAGTCGTGGTGATTAAGGTTTCAATTCTGGGCGAGAGAAATGCGTCCCATAAACTAAAACGAATTGATCAATCGATTTATTTGAAAAAGTCCTGATCAAAGCAATATTAAAACTGAAAGTGAAATCATTTCTCGAAATAGCGTTTTTATTTATTTATTTAATTTTTTGTTCAATTTTTAAGAATAGGGAGAAACGAGAGGAAAATTCTTCATAGAAGAATTTCAAGAATTTATGAAAGTTTTAACGATTCTTCATTGGCACATTCGTTTCAGTTTAAAGTAGGGTGAAGAATTTGACGATGTTATTTACAAACGTATATCACGTATTATTTATACAAAATTGAAAAAAAAGAAGACAAATTTACAAATAATAATCAAATTTTATACAATACACGTTCAATTTCCATGATAGATAATAATCTCTACCTATAATACGCAATGTCTTATAAATACGTAACTTTCTTAATCCTAAATCCGTTCTCCCCGATACACTTTACCATAGAAAATACAAATAGACGAATACGATATACATGGGATAACATTCGTTCGGAATGTTCGATAGAAAAAAGAAAAAAAAAAAACTTGAAAGATTTCTACACAGGTTTAAGTATTTTAAATTTGCCCAAAACCATAAACAACCCGAATCGATCCCAAAAATGATGAATTTCGAAGCATAAAACTGGTGGGAAAAGAAAATCATTACGTAAAAATCTTTCATTTTTTAATCTATACTATTACGCAGGAGTGAGTTTAGCCAGAGGATAAATAAGGCTGTATATACCGGCAGCGGAAGAAATGAATCCAAGTAGACCGACAACACCGGGATTAAATTTAGTATAACCGAGGGATGTGAGCGGAATGAAAATATCGCAGCTGTTTTTAACAGTGTCCAATAATACGTCAGTGTGATTCTTGACGCATAATAATGCCTGCATTTGTACGGGCAGATTGAATTTATATTGTTTAATAGCTCTGAGTCTCAAGCCGACGCTTTCCCGCTCCATTATTTTTGATATTTCATAAACGTCTCTGACTAAATTCATGACTATGGCCATCAGCCAATATTTGTTCGATATTTGATTCCATTTGTCAACATTCACTCGACAAATCCCCGCTCTACCAAACCAGATTATATGATCTGCCAGGAGGAATAAGGCGTTTGATATTTTCGACAGTGTTATCGTTATCCTTATCACAAGGTCGGGATATCTCATCGAAGATAAAGCCGAGTGAAGAGAGTCCAAGAATCTCCCAAGCCTCAATACTGTTGGGAAGCAAAAAAAAAATTAAAAGAGTTTGATTATTGTTTGTTATCGTTTAAGCGTGAACTTTGGACTTATGAATGAAAAAACAAAGTGTTTGTTATCTCTTCGTCATTTTTGTCGAATTTTAAATATTTAGGAATAGAATTGAGTGGGTTACTTACGTTTTCGAAAAGAGCTGAATGTGTATTCGAGGGATTTGAGGACGTCGATTTTTTGTCGTGTTTTTTCACCGTTTTGAAAGAAATACCAACTGGCTCGGCTGCCGTATTGAAGCAGTCTGAAAAACGATAAAAGAAAATAGTGAATTCGTTTCCTTTTCACGAATCGTTTCTGTGTTTATATTATCCCAGTATTTATGAAACGGTTCGAACATAACCTTATAATCTTGTCTCTCCCAGCGGTTTGGTTATTAAGTCTAACAATTGTATTCATTTTATATTATTATCCGCTTCTATCTACGACGCCTTATGATAATATGCTGACTTTTTTTTCTTCTTCTTCTACAATTATTTCTCCAAACACTATCCTTATTCATTCGTATTATTTACACTCGTAGACGGTTTTTATGCACAATCACAAAACACCCTACTTGACATACACATTACGCATGCTGCCTGCGTGCGTGTGTCTGTTTTTCTCCGCAAACAGCTAACTCGCGATCCCGACTGTAGATAGCAAATATCGACCGAAGATATACCGCGAAAATATTTACTCAAAATTAAATATATGCATATATAAAAAAGAAAAAATAAAGGCAAATTACGACAAACCTCGATAACATTTATATACAAATATGTCTTAAATAATTTGGTATTCAACAATCATTTACATGGTTTTAATTAAATTTTTTTTTTTTCATAAAATATAAGAAAAAATCTCAATAAATTTCAATAATAATTATAATTTAATTTAATATTTTTTTTATTTTTTCGTATCATTTTAATATTTATATGTAAACTATAACAGTCTTTATTACAACATATCGTTATTATTATTATTCTTGTTTTCTTTTTCTTTTTTATTTTATTTTTTTATTTCATAATTCATTTTCATATTCTCTTGTACGCATCAACAGACACATTAATTCATTATAATAGTATAATATGTATATATAGGAGTTGTATAAATAAAAATATGAATATAACTTTTATTATCGTACATTTTTTTTTTTTTTTCGCTATATTTATATTTATATTATCATTATTAATTATTAATTATTAATTATCAATTATATTTATGAATTTCGATAATTTGTACAACTGGACAATATTTCCCCCCTCCCCCCTCCTTCTCTCTCCCTCGTTTATAATTATTATTTATCGTTATCATTTGATCAGCTGGAGTTATACACAAATTTAGAAATTACCTATTCAAATTGCTCAAATATTTTCTTTTCCACCTACACATATGTATGTATGTATGTATATAAATTTACACAGAAGACGACGGAAATTATGTGAATAAATTCTGATTTTACATTCTTTTTTCATCTCCTGGATTATTTTCAAAGTCAATGATCGACTTGGTATTCGTTTCAGATAGAAACTCGCTCAGAAAATACTGAAAATCTTCAACAGATTTATTCTTTTTCCTCTAATACAATGAGACGTGAAAAAGCGTATTTAACGTTTGGACATTGACAACCGTGATTAATTCATATAAACATGAATAATAATCATTTGAATATCTGGAATTGAATAAGGCAAAAAAAAATGTTTATTAACTCTCAAATACTTTGTGCGAAGTTCGGAGACTGAATAAAATTCATAGGCTTCATTATTCTTCGCGTTAACTCTATACGTGTATACGTAGTATAAATTAAAGAAAAGAAACAAAAAAAAAAAAACACTAAATAAGAAAATGTTTGCGACAAAATGAAATGCTCGTATATTATATCGGATCGAATCAAATCAAATTTAATATAAAATATAAGAAAGAATTTATTGAGATCAGAAATAACGTTGAAAAAAAAAAAGAAGAAAATAATAAAGGTTTCTTTACGTTTCACAAAATCTATCGGAACGATAATTGGATTTGATTTATTCGTCAAGTAGCTATTTATCGATCTGTAATAATTAATATCATTTGCATAATATTTTAACAAATTTTCCAAAAGTTGCCATTTGCTTTATACTTTTATCAAGAATTTTGTCGAATAAACATTTAACCACACCCTTTGACTTCTTTATATTATTTGTAATTTGTTTTCAAATATATATTCGATATTCGGAGCGATCTCAACTATATTTATACCTCAGTTTAAACCCATCACATCCGAGTTGATAGAAAATTTCAATACTTCAATATACATCACCGGGATAAGATTCTCCTCAGAAAAGAATTGGCTTGTTTTTGCATTGGTCGATACAATAGTTAGTAAAACGCTTTAGAAATTTCGGGTACTCTCGTTTGTAGACTGCTCTAAGTACCGAAGCCGGAGCCCAGCCGCCTGGATTAACTGAAATAAAATGAATCACAGTTCAATAACGATGATATATCTATATATTAAAAAGCAGATAATAATAAAGCTTCGAAACGTAAGAATAAAAACGATTTTTACACACCGACAGAACAGTAGGTAATTTTACAGGTAATATCTTCTCTCTTAATCGCACTTCCTTCCTTGGGAGGGTCTACAAACGTTTGACAAACAAGGCAAACGGTCAAGTAAACTCGAACACACTTTCCAGCGTTTGGCTATAAACAAGAATAAGAAAAAACATATGAGCAAATAATTAAACCGTAGGTATAAATGATGCGAGTTTCTCTCACTTTCTTTCATCGATAAACCATGAAGACTTACAGGGTGTTCTGTATACTCTGTACTATGATTACAGACTATCCACAAAGGATGTGCGTCCGGATCTTGGTCGTCTGTAACCCTCCGCAAATGTGACCAGAATAAAGCGTCTCTTTGGCTGGCGGGCCATATCCGTTTGTGCGTTTGTAAAAAGACTAATGTATCGTCGGATATTTTTTCCACCACAGTCATATCTTCCAGGGTTGCTTCCCACCCGCTTCTATACTCTGGGCTAAAGAATATGTTGCAAACTTCGTGGCCGGTTACCCCTTTAACAACGTGGCAAGCCTTTAGCGGGTCTACTACAAGACCGTCAGCCTCTTCCTCTCGTCTGTACATCCGCATGTCTCCATCCTCTGCGAACAACTGCCACCCCCCAGCTCCTCCGACACCAAGTCTTGCGTAATGGAGCTGTTCCGTTGATACTTTGTCGATCTGAATAATGAATACGTTATTAATTACCAGATAAAGATCAAAGTAATGTCGAACAAGCGGAGAGAAATTATTTCATACTTACTTCGGGCCAGAGCCTGTGCTTTGCTGCAGGAGTTGTCGGGCTTGTTGGAATGGAGACAACTTTCTGCTTCAATCTGTCCCTGAGCTGATTTTCTTCGTCAATTTTGTCCAAGCCTGTTTCAACAGCGTCGTAAAATTCCTCGTCGCAAAGCGTGCTGTGAGGACCTTCCTGTTGTTAATATTATAGGAGATATTAATGGATGGGAGATAAGCTTGTGCGGCTTTGTTTCTTCTTCATAACGAACCATTGTATGGCGTTCGATAATGTTACTATCTTTGACCTTCAATTCGCTACGTTAAATCAAGCTGTTTATATAATTGGAAACTGAAACTTAACTCAATTCTAAACGTACGCTAGTCACGTTTAACAGAAATGAACTATGAACTAAAAACAGTTTACTTTAAATTAGAATATCAAACAGAGTTAGCGAGCGAACTGAATCAACATGAATAAAAAATTGTTCAAAGTACTCAGTCTCAAACACAACGTGTATTACTATACTGGTCATTATTACTTGTGCTTTCATATTATCAGAACAAAGTTCAGTTATAGATTAACATTTGACATGAAATGCTACTTTATTGTAGATATGATATAAATAATGAAACTGGATAATGAGAAGAAATAATGTACGAGGTATGAAGATGATAAATTTTTCAACAATTTCTCTTATCTCCCCTTTCACTCACCCTAAAGAATTTCGTCTTGATTTTCATTTTGCCCATATTCTCGAATTATAGAATATTTAAGTTTAACTGAGAAGTTGAACTTCTTGAGATTTTACTCGCTGAGAATGTAAAAGCCACTAGGATTTAAAGAGGACCTTCTCTCATGAGCTCCGTGGATCTACTAACTTGAAATAATAGTCTGCTACTGAGTCAGAAGCAAGTGACTAACTCAGTGTCAAGCTAAAACTTCTCATCGCGTATGTATTGAACAGAACACATCAATCGGTGATGCAATCCTTAATGGTATTGCAGTCATAGATTATGCCATATACTATATGCCGCACCTGTCTATCGTGAAAATATTATGATCCGCATCGTTAAATATGAATTAACATTAGTGATTTTTCCATTTTATATGACGGTTGAACATATGGTCAGTCAACTTTTGCTAGAATGGGGGAGACTACGTCCTGTTAGAATTATAACAACTGAAATATAAACAGGATTTAGACTATTAAAAGCCTAGAAAGAAAATTCTATATCCTAGTTTCGTAATCTACTAATGAGACCTCTTACAACCATTTTCGCAATAGATTCTCAAAATTTGTTCAAATTGTTAGAATTAAAGAACCCCACACTCACTTGACTAATTGAATCGTTAATGTTATCGTGTTTCGAGTTCATTACCTATCGAAATTAAACAAAATGCTATCAGTTGAAAGGATCTTATCTATACAGTGAACGATTTTTTAAACTATCCATCAAATCGGCGCGGTAATTTGTTTCCCGACCTCAAAAAATCGCGGACAAGGGTTTTATCAACGCTCGCAATTATTCCGAGACATTGTAATCCAAATTTGTTACATAAGACAATTAGTAGTCGCATGGCATAGCCGCGGAGGTTTTCTCTACATACAAATGAGTGGGGTAATAGATTGGGACATTAATTTGACACACTTGGGTGGGGAGTGCGTAATTTCTCTTGTCTTAATGTAGCAATGCTATTCTAGGTCAAGAGTAACGAAAAAACTGGAAATAAACGAGAGACAAATATCGAGGAGCTGAAAACATTTCTAAAGCGGCGATGAAATCCGAATGAAATGAACAGATTTTGATGGAAAAAAATGTTTTGTAGATAATTTCTAGTAATCGCTGTACAAATCACACCTCGTAATCTGGTCCTCCGTGAATCAGGACTCTAGGCCTGGGAAAATCCTCTCTAGAAGCTACGAACTGCTCTTTAACAGCTTTGTAATATAGCTCTTCGACTTTTCTTCGCTTTTCAACTTCCTTTTCCCACCTACGACGCCAGGCGTCTTCTCGCTGAGTCATTAGCTCCAGACAATGTTGAAGGGTGACTAAAACTCCCTCGCTAGTAGCCTTGAAGGTGATAGCTTCGCCTTTGAAGTCAACGGATTGTTCTGCTGGATCGAAAGCCACATCTACTGGAAGCGTACTTTCTAAAGAAGAAACAAATGCTTGTATTAATCAGAGAAGACGACGCGTTGGATAAATCTGACTGGAAAAACAGATTTCAATCGGTTTAGAATTCATTTCTCTCGCAGACCTTTAACAGGTGATATTTTCGCCCCGTCGGCACAATTGTCGAAATATTTTTGTAGGGTATCAATTTGCTGTATTAATATATTTTTGAATGTTTCCATCTCCGCAAGTTTTTCCTTCAGCCCTCTGAGCCCCCGTTTACTAAAACTCCCACCACTCGCCGTTGACTGTGTATTGGAGGTGAGGGAAACCGCACTCCCATGTCGTTTGAGACTGTTTTCACTTCCATAGCCAGACTCAGCCTAGAATTTACGGAGTTAATGACAACGTGGTGGCTTTAATATTGAAATATTATTCAGTCGAGTATAAATAAATGATAATAAATGATAATATCAAGTCTGAGGTAACATTCTTGGGAAGTATCAAGCAGGAATTTGATATTCTTTTTGACTCATAGCATGAAAACTGTTGTTTCAAAAACGAAGTATAATTTGTGTTAAATGAAGTGAAAATATGAGATTTGGGATAGTGTGAATGAGAGATTGGATTTCTCTTTGATTTGCTTACTCGAGAAGCGACGATTTATAGAAAACTGAATGAGAAGGAATGAAATTCTTTCATGATAAATGCTGAATCCATAGTTTTTAGTCTATAATAAAATTGTTGTGAATTATAAAGGCGAAAGTTGATTTATGCCGACTTGAGAAGCTGTTTTTTTCCTTTTTTTTTTTACAAAATTGAATAAAATCATATAATTATAATGACATAATTGAGGTATGTGAATGGAGATAGCGATATTACCTTGTAGGATTTTAAAACATCGACCCAACGCTGTTTTTCTTCGGGACTATTGGCTCTCAGATACCAAACGAGACAGTCGTTAACGGATACGTCGAATCTGCACTCGTCAAATTCATGTGCCTATAATAATGATAATTTTATCATGATTTCATTGTAGAAGAAATAATTATTGAAAACATAACGGATCCATCATTGAATTTCGCGTAATAATATGTACGTGGCTAAAGAACGAAAACGAAAAATGATATAAATGATACTTGTGAGGTGAAGAAACGAATAGAAAACGAAAAATTAATCAAATTTAGACACTAATCCTATGACGAAAACAAGACGGTAGAATAAATACTAGAGTATGCACGTACTTTGATGACTGCTTTGTAAAGACTAATGGACCCTCGACAACCGAATCCGCTATCTTGCTCGGATTTGTAATACGAAAGAGTCCCGTCTTTGAGAACAATGAACCTTGATTGCCATCCGTGAATGTAGTTAGTCCATTTAGATAAACTGCCTTGTAATTCTGGCACAACTACACCATCCGATTCTTCGTCTTCTTCTTCTTCGCTGTAGTGGTGAGAATTGGGTGCAGGTTTATCATCCGCCATTTTAAACGGGTAGAATCGTTTTTTGTATTCAACTTATCTCACATTTGCCCGCTGGCATATTAATCCGCTACAATTTATTACGAACTTGGTTTTATTATGCACTTCAATTATATCGCGTATCAATCAATGCGCTGTTATTTGCCGCAGATTAATCACATAACCAAGCGATACGATGCCATTTTTAATTCCCTGAATTATGGTACTACTTCTGTTGACGGAGCACATAGATTATCTTAGTTCATCTGTTACATCAGAGATGTCGGCGCCGTAGATACTACTGTCAAATTATAACTCATGCTACACGATGAGGCGCGCGAGTATTTCGCGCCAAAACATCGCCGCGTATACCATGTACTCAATCTTTGTTATTATACTTCACTATAGAAATATGATAGCACATTATTATTCAGGCTTTTATTATTGATGAATCATATTATCTGTTTATGTATTATTCACAGATTATGAGAACCGTTCAATGGAAATGCCTTGGCACTTATACAATAAAAGATGTATAATAATAAACTGACTATTGTACAACGTGATTGTACATTTATTTATAGTATAGGTCGTATTTATTTATAATCTTTAATGCAATTCATTATTCAAGAATGGTAATAATTGTATGATACAGATAACAAGATTAATGAATCGATAGAATAAATAATTTCAATAAATAGAACAAACAAGAAATTATATTACAATATTATGATAATATTATGTACATGATTATCGCTTCATTTGAATAAAATTACATTGCAAATGAGAACGACTTTTTTCTTTTTTGTTTTTTTACTTCAAAGCCGAACAACATCCAGTTTGTTCGACAGGAATAATTCTTTCGCCAGGCTTACAGGCCCCCTTTTTCGGGGCAGTAATTTTCAAAATTCCATCGGATGTAAGTACGGCTTTGACTTTGGTCACGTCGTTTTGCGGAGGTAGTGTGCATCGGCGAAGAAATTCTTTAGTAATATGCCCATGCTCTCCGTGTTTCTCTTCATGTTTAGCCTCGACAACGATAACGTCGTTGACTGTAGAGACGCGAATTTCTTGCGCTTGATATTGTTGCATGTCGAGTGAAAGCTCGAAGGTGTACTGACTGCAGACACATTTTGGTTTGGGCGGTGGCACTGGTTTTTCCTCAACCTTCTTCGGCTTGAAATGTACGTGAACACAAGTAGGAGTGATGGAGATATTCTCGATGTCAGCGCACCAGTCGCACAAGTTTTTGGGAGCTACGGCCATCCTTGAAGTTTATAGTTCTCCTTATTTTCAATTACTTTCGAATGAAAATCGTCGGGCTTTTTCCCACTCCTCGATTTATTACAGGAACAGAACTAGGCACACTTGCTCAGTATGTTTCTTATTGATTAATGAGCCTTCTCAGAGTTTGATTGACTGATGCCAGACTCATCAGACCTCCGCCTTTTATACATTTCAATACCACCCACTAAATTTCATGCATAATTATTGCGTAGCCCGGATGTATTGGCACCTATTTAACTATCTTCGGCATCTCAGTTACACAATACGAGACATTAATATCGAATAGAATCACATAAGCGAATTGCTCACGCGAGGGTTATGCTTTTATAATTATACTTTTGGTATCTCAATGACTAATTGCACTACATGTATACGCAGTAAATAATTGGGCGGGATGAATTCTTGGCAGTTTATTTATTCAATCACGTCCGCAGTGCGATCCGCCAATACTTCGTTTAATTATAGCCAATTAGGAATTTATACGCCTTGAATATGTGTATGATTTTTTTTATTTTTAGCGTTTGAATAAATTAATGAATTTCATAAAATGAATAATCCATGTATTCCGTCTTCGTCTTTAGACGGACGCTTCTTCATTAGATTCTGAAATTTTCACGGGCTTTGATACTCGCGAAGAAACAGTCTCGTACTCCGATATTTGAACAGCTTTCTGGCGACGCAGTTCTCCGTTGTTCATTGAATTTATTAATGTGGATAGGATGATGGTGACACAGAAACACGCGTGCCCAGCCATGTCTCCGTAAGCTTCAATCATCCTGCCGGAAATTAGTATCAATAAAGTTCCGTAAATTTGATTCGAGATGATCAAAATCCCCGTCGAAGTTCCCTCAGATTCCGGATACGTCATTTCAACGCACAATTCTATACCCACAGTCGCGTGGCCGACAAGAGAGGCCCTAAATATTAGGAAATAATTAAATATGGGCGCATTGGCGAAGTCTTTTTCTTTCTATTCGCATTTTGAGGTAAGTTATCAAATTACCCGAACACCGCGAGACTCAGGTATACCATCCATTTGTTTTCCAGCAAGAAACTAACAGCGAACAAGATTTCCCCAAGTAGACAGAGGAGGCTGAGGGAAATAGCCGTCATTCTGTAATTATTTCGAATCATTTAACGTCTTGTCGTTTGTCCGCACGATTATCAAACTTTTACATTTAGATATTAGCTCTGCATAATTACCGGAATTTTTTCGTCCTGTCGAGGATAAAGGCTGAGATCGCAGAGCCGAGAGCGCCCATTGCGACCCCAAAAACACCCAGCCTTCCAACATCTTCCTCGCCGTTCTAAAATACAGTCGGATTATACAGAAAACAATTTTTTTCAGACCTCGCCGATGGTAAATATCCTTCAATCTCCATAAGGATTGACCAATCCCTCGGGGCTTTATACCTTAAAGTGAGCCAGATAGAAGGGATTTACAACTGTACCAAATGCATCCAGCACGCTAAACATCAGACCGTGCGAATTCCATAGCAAGAGAAAACCCCTGTTACTCAACAGCCTTTTGATAGCAGGGAAAAATTCTTTGGTATCAGATTTTCGATTGATTTTTTGAAGCGCCCTGTTATTGCTCGGAGGCAGGGGTGGTTCGTCCTGAAAAACTGTTGAAAGAAATAAAGAAAGAATGAATAAAAGATGCCGATTCATACGTATGTGGAATCTTCTGTCCAACTCACAGAAGAATATGACCGTGAGAACAGCGGTGGCAATGATCGCCAGGGGAAATAAATAGGCGGCTAAGTCCGCCCCTATGTCTTCGATTTTCTCGTGATTTTTGACGAGGACTGCAGTGACCGCGTAGCACGTTGTAATGCCTATTTGCGTGCCGGAGATGGCGATTGCTGTTGCGGTCGCTACTTCTTTAGGCCCGAACCAATGAGCAGCTAATCTTCCAGGAACGGTGTAAATGATAACTTGTGATGCAGCGATCATGGACTGGCCGATTAATGCGGTTGCGAAACGATCTGGAGAACATGATAAGTATTTCGTCCAAGAACCGAGACACGAGCCTGCTGCACCGATCAGAATAGTCCATCGTAAACCGACTCGGTCCATCAGATAGGAGACCGGGATCACCAGGACCATGTACATCAGCATGAATATCATCAACGTGCATTCGACAGCCAGAGCAGAAACGTCATAGTACCTGAGTGCGATGAATGAGGATATGAGATACACTGCAATATTTTTTGGCCTTCTTCTTCTCCCGAAGATTTTATCGATCTATGAATCAAGTCGGGGGAGATTTTTCGAGGAGATCGTACCGGCGTATTATGTTGGAAATCGCGGCGTACTGTAGATAGTGCACGTTGGTCGGTGAACTGTAAAGAACGAACAGCCCGAGCATAAGCCACCGTCTTTTGAAGAGCTTGATCTCCAAGATGTTAGAGATGAATTTTGAAGATTCATCGGGTTTTTCAGTGTCGTCTAACTCCTTTTCAGTCTTGATAATCTGATCGCCGGACTCCCTCGTAACATTCGGTAGTGACGCCACCATTATCGTTCTATCAAATGTTCATTGATTCTTCCTAAAAATTCATAGACTGCAGTCTCCTCTCGTCTGCACGATTGAAATGCGTACTCAAATGTCAGATTTTGTTAACATAGATTGCTGGTCGATTTCTGGATTTGACTTAAAGCGAATTGACTAGTTTTTACAAAACTTGATCACCTGCTATTTTTAAAGAATCTCGAAAAATCTCAGACTTTTCATTCTGGGCATTTAGCCAATTTTGTGTATGAGAGAATGACTGGAAATGCTTGAAAACTTATCAGACAGGCGTGTCAATTCACTGAAAGTCCCGAAATTCTTTAATATGAGAGTCTTATAAATGATAGGAAAAATCAAAAATCGATTTTCTGCCAATGTCGGTGATATCGTCTGTTCAAGCCCCTGCACTTGGGTGAATATCTGAAATTCCATACCTGAATATTACGCTATTCCAGCTGCGTTACACTAGCCTGCAGACTTCAATACAAATAAACAATTATGCTTCGTCAATTTTTGGTGGGTTATTCAACGTAACAATATCTTATCAATATACTGTCCAATGGGGCGAATGTTGAACGTCGCATCCCTATCATACGACAAATAATGCAAGTTAGTATCAACCGTGTGCTATTTCGTTATTTTTTCATAAATTAGCAATGATCGATGACATAGTTTCGTTTATCACCATAGTGTGGACTGTATCTCTCTGACACTCGTCAAAATACATATTTCCATGGTCAAACTCCTTCCACGAGCTTTTTATCAATTACCTACAGAACTTGGCGCTCAAGTACTTGGAATGTATAATGACAAGCTAATTCCGACTGGTTACTCATCGCATACAGACGCAATAACATATACGAAGTTGTAAAGTCTATATTGAAAATAAAGCATGACACATACATCGAAGATCGTGCTTTTTTTTCCTGTGCTTTTTTTCAACGTTCGGAGATCATCGATCACTTGTGTCTTTGACTACGTCGATAATATGTACATATATGTGAAATGATCAATCGAGATCCTGAAGAGGAGAATAATTATTGACAAAGCTTTTATCCTTATTTTTAATTAAGTGCTGATTCTTCTTCCTCTTATTTTTCCTGAGTATGATCAGATCTTACAGCTTCCAACAACGCACCGGTCTTTGATTGACAATGGGCTTCTTCTTCAGCATTTTGTCGCCTCAGTTCGTTATCACTAAATACTGTCAATGTTAAACCTATCGCAAGAAGAACAGTGATAAACGCATGTGCTGCTACGTCCCCGTGTGCTCTCAGCAGGCTGCCGACAATCAGTGACAAAATCGTCCCATAAAGTTGCTGTGACATGTTCAAAAGTCCCGAAGATAAATCTTCAGGTTCTGGGTAAGTGGCTTCGGCAGATAATTCGAAGCCTATGGATCCATAGCTGAGCGAAAATACCCTGGAACCAGAATACAATTTGGGTCAGTGATATTAATCTGGTAGATGACACTGCGATTCCGACATCAATTTTCAGGAATGAATAGAGAAATTAATTACCCGATTACTGTGATAGACACGAATACCAGCCATTTGATTTCCATGATCAGGCTTACAGCGAACAAAATTTCTCCAACGAGCGAAAAAACGTAGATGAAGATGCTGAGTGCTCTGCAACATCAACATAATTTCGTTTCACTTTTATCAAGCGTAGCTAATATCTTTGATTATTCTTCATCAACCTACTTAAACTTTTTCGTTTTGTCGAGAATCACACCAAAGATTATCGAACCAAAATTTCCTGGCAGGTTCATTAAGAGACCGAGTTTCCCAGCGTCTGCTTCACCGTTCTATGAAGCGATGATTAACGATGAACACGCAGGGAAAAAGAATCGACAAATCATCAATCAACTTCGTATTCATTTGAGGATAAATTTGTAAAATATGATATCAGTGTCATGTACCTCAAAGCGAGCGAGAAACAACGGGTTTAGCAGTGTAGAAACTGCATTTACGGATCCTAAATTGATTCCATAGGAGTTCCAAAGCATGAAGAAAGCTTTATTGGTCGCCATTTTTTTCATTGATGACCAAAATCCTTCGCCCCGAAATTCTCGCTTCGATTTTCGAAGAGCCTGGGCATTGCTTGGTGGTATTTTCGGTTGATCATGGAAAACTAAGTCCCAGAAATATATCGTTTCGAGAAATCTAATCGTTCTAATAATGTAATCGCGAACTTTTTCTCGAATCTCATCATTTTCCTAACTCTTTTATATCCGTCTAACAAATTTTCAGAAAAGATACTCACGCGAGAATATGGCCACGACTACAAGAGTACACACTACAGCCACTGCCAAGAAGAAAGTTGATAATTCTTCTCCGATGTCCTCGATTGTCTCGTGGTTCTTGACGATCATCGGCGTGATCAAAAAGATTAGACTAACACCCGCCAGACCACCGAAACAGCCGATAGCTGTTGCAGTGGCCACTTCTTTAAGGCCGAACCAAATAGCTGCTAGCCGTGCTGGTCCAGATAGGACAAAAACTTGCGAGGAAGCGACTACAGTTTGACCAATAAATACGAAGATGAAACGATCCGGAGATACTGAGAGGTATTTTATCCAAGCACCGATCGAGGTTCCGATCGAACCGATCAAGCAGATAGATCGCAGACCGATGCGGTTCATTAGGTAAAATGCTGGGAATATAAGGACCACAAATGTGACGTAAAAAATTATCGAGGTCCAATCAACTGCTGAGGATGAGACACTGTAATACCTGCGGATGGAATATAACGAATGTAGATTTATTTCGAGGATGAAGGATTGTCCGAAAATCTGGGACCTTGAATTATAACGATGTCTTACCGAGATATTATATTAGTAATGATTGTGAACTGTATCCATTGCATGGTGTTAACTGCGGCGTAAACGAAGAAAAGTCCAAGCTGGAGCCAACGTCTCTTGTAAAGTTTGATTTCTGCTGTTGATCGTCCTACCTCCTTTTCCAGTTTTTTATTTTTCAAATTC
Source organism: Rhogogaster chlorosoma (assembly GCA_944452935.1). Taxonomy (NCBI): domain Eukaryota; kingdom Metazoa; phylum Arthropoda; class Insecta; order Hymenoptera; family Tenthredinidae; genus Rhogogaster; species Rhogogaster chlorosoma. The sequence continues at coordinate 21,334,631 of OX101803.1, read as the reverse complement.
ATCTCATTCTCAGTATCAGACACCGGCCTTATACTAACACGATTCAGAACCGTACAGCAGTCTTCATTCATTACGTTGATCTTCGCCATCATTTCCAATTTATCTGTCATTGAGCTCACAATCTATTACACGTTAGCTAGTGACATCGACTTCGTCGAAGGTGAAGGTATTTAGGTGATTTCGAGACGAACTTCTTTTCGTGAATAGGATAGTGTATTTTTCTTCTCGAATTGACTAGTTTTTACGAAATTTCATTACCTGCTATTTTCAAAGAATTTCGAAAAATCTCAGACTCTTCATTCCAGGCATTTAGCCATTTTCACGAAAGCAAAAAAGAAGGGAGTGTACGAGAGAATGACTAGAAATGCTTGAAAACTTATCAGACAGGCACGTATCAATTCACTGAAAGCCCCGGAATTCTTTGATATGAGAAAAATCAAAAATCGATTATCTACCCATGTCGGTGATATCGTCTGTTCAAGCCCCTGCATTCGGGTAAATATCTGAAATTTCGGACCTGAATGTCACGCTATTTCAGCTGTGTTATACTGGGCCACAGTCTTCCATACAGTTAACAAATTACGCAGATTTCTGATTGCTTGTTCAACGTGACAATATCTTATCATTACTTCCCAATAGGTTGAATGTTAAAGATTGCATTCCGGTTACGCATGTGGGGCATTCCACGTGAAATCGACCAGATTGAAACTCTGACCCCCTGCTCAAAATGATCAGTATTTCGGTGAGGTCAATTTCGCATGTAATGCCCCATATATATGCGAGGCAAGCTAGTATTCAACTGTGCAGCGCCGTCTTTATTCCATAAATTACCAACAATTTATAATATTATGTATCGCGTAGACAGTATCTTCTCCATACTCGTCAAAATACATATATTCATGGTCGGTCGCCTTCCACGAGCTTTTTATCAATTATTTACAGAACTTGGTCGTCAAACACTTGAATATATAACGGCTAAGTAATTCAGACTGATTATACTCATCGCATACACTCTCGATATATAGGGTAAGATTGTCGATATCGTACTGCCGCCTAAATACCGCTTTCCCAACATCGTGACAAAAACTGGCGATAAGAGTCTCACGATTACGCATTATAAGTTAATTTGGGTACTTGGCCGATTTGTTTATCACATTCCTACAACTCTAGTCCATAGGCGCTCGGACTTGGGAAGTGCTGAGCGTTTTGCAATATTCTGGAATACTCTGAGAAATAGAATAAAAGATAGACTTGAATAATGATCAAAAATCAAATTTCAACTCACGGATTGAGTTTCAGTATTTCTACATCTTTTCTTTAACTTCGATTACGATCATCTTGCATTAAGCAATTCGTGAACTGGATCCATCTCAATATTCCGAGGATTCAAAGATCCACCGAATACGAGAATAGCATAAGTCACAGTCATTCAAATTCTTGAACAAAGCCCCTTCCAAAAAGTCCATAAGACATTGTTCGCAGATTTTTCTTGTCTGGTTTGAAAAAGAAGGTCACTCTGCATGAGGTAAGGCGCGGCACCACTTCAGGTAATGAATTAAGTTGACATTTATTATCATGTGGATGTATTGTCGATGAAAAGTCGAGAGAATTGTAACATCTAATCAGGTCCCAGAGTCCGTATCTTATTTTCACGAATTTTATTATCCTCCAAGATCTCCAACGAATGGACAGGATTGTAGTGGCCGTCTTTCCTAGCATTTTGTCGCCTGAGATCATTTTTAGTGAACACAGTCAATGTCAAGCCTAACACGAGCACAGAACTGAGACATAAGTGTGCTACCGTGTCTCCGTAAGTACGAAGCAATTTTCCCACAATCAGCACTAATGTCGTCCCATACACGTGTGGTCCCATGTTCAAAAGTCCTGAGGTCAATTCTTCCGGCTCTGGATAAGTTGCTTCAGCGGATATTTCGAAGCCTATCGACGCATGGCTGATCGTGAATATACTGAAATCGAAAAGTATCTTTGATTTCAATCCGGTTAGAGACGCAGCAATTATGACTGAGTGAATTAATTACCCGATTACTACAACAGACACGAATACCAGCCACTTGACTTCCGTGATAAGACTCACAGCAAAGAGGATTTCACCAACGAGAGAAAAAACGTAGATGAAGATGTTCAACGCTCTGTAATTGACATGATATTGTTACAGTTTTACCGCTTGGCTAATTTCATCGAGAATTGTTCATACTATTACTTGAATTTCTTTGTTTTGTCAAGGATTATCCCGCAGATTATAGAACCGAAAGTTCCTGGCAAGTTCATCAAGAGACCGAGCTTCCCCGCGTCTCTTTCGCCGTTCTATAATAAAGATGATAAATATCGCCGATCAATTTCAGTCGCAATGGAAAAAATCTTTCTATAGAAAAGTTTTGAATTGAGTACCGATGTCGCGTTATACCTGGAAGTGAATAAGGAACAATGGATTCAACAATGTAGATGCCGCATTCATGTATCCTAAACTCATGCCGTACGAATTCCACTGCATGAGGAAAGTCCTGTTTGATAAAATTCTTCGGAATGTTGACCAAAACCCTTCGCTCTTAGATTTGCGATTTCTTAATTGGAGAGCCCTGGCTACACTCGGCGGTAGACTTGGATCGTCCTGGAAAACTGAGCACAGAGATATCCTTCAAAAGAATTTAATCAAACCATGTAATAATATCTCATATCAACTTCTAATTAGTCGCGAACTATTTCGAGTTTAAGAAAATGCGAAACGAGGTACTTACACAAAAATAGGACCGAAGACACAACTGTGCAAGCTACAGCCACTGCCAAAAAGAAGATTGACAGTTCCTCTGTGATGTCCTCGATTTTTTCGTGGTTCTTAACGATCAACGGCGTGATCAAAAAGATTAGACTAATACCCGCCGCGTAACTGGAGTAGCCGATGCATGTTGCAGTGGCCAATTCTTCAGCACCAAACCAATTGGCTGATAACCGTGGCGGTCCGTTTAGGATAAAAATTTGCGACGCCGCGACTAAAGCTTGGCCAAAAAGTAGCGAGAAAAAACGATCTTGAGAGACTGAGAAGAATTTTATCCAGGCACCGATCGTCGTACCGATGGCACCGATGAGGCAGGACCATCGCAAACCGACGCGGTCCATTAGATAGGATGCTGGAAGAATCAGGACTATGTATGCCACGTGGAATATAACCGAAGTCCAATCAACTGCCATTGAGGAGACACCGTAGTACCTGGATATGAAATTAGGAACGTTTTTGTTTAAATGAAAATGATCTAGAAATTTTTTAAAGAACCTCGCCACCAGTATCGAAGAATCTGTCTTTTTTTCACTATACTGTAAATTATCATACTGCGAGACTGATTTCTGAAATCATCAATCATTGTGATGTCTCACCGAGATATTATGTGGCCAATGATTGTCAACTGTATCCATTGCATGCTGTTTACTCCACCAATAATCGATAAGAGTCCAAGCTGGAGCCAACGTCTCTTGTAAATCTTTGTCTCTATTGGATTCGCGGTTGTGTCATCTAATCTATCAGCCTCTTCCATTTTCTCAAATCTCATCTTTTCACTGTCTACAATTATCATCGACGATCTACGAATCCCATTTTGCACTGTCAATAATTTTCTCGCACTCTTGTCGTCCAGTATCACCATCTTCGTAAAATTCTATACTATATACGTTTTAAAGTTCGGACCAAGGCAACGTTTTCACAATGAATTATCAATGACTGCTAAATGATTCGCGATTCGGAAGGCAAAACTTCCCAATGATTAATTATCATCACACTAGATTCCTGGCCTCAAATAATTTCGCGGTAACGAGGACTGCAAGCTAACTGATTGACAATAAAATAAACGCGTTATGTCAACCGCGTTATATTATATCATTGACAATCAGCGTTTATTGCATTAAAACCGTTGTCAAACTCCTCGCATTGTCATATACGACTTGGTACGATAATAAAATCAGATTATACTATAATTACGAGGCATTAGAATCCTTGGAAATAAACTCAAACCTACGTTTCCTCTCGGAGGTTTATCATTGCATTGTGTACTTTCCGCGTACAGACTTTCTATTTCTGTACTCAAGATGTTGAAAATTTTACCATGAGTGCAAATAATCATACGGAAATGGAATTTCCATCTAATCAGTCGACGTTCAGTATTTGTTCTGGGATTTCTCATAATCATGGCTATCTTAACTGCTAAGTAACTGTAAGCAACATAACTATCTAATTATATCGTTTTTTCTGTAATCTTTGAAGAAAAAATATTAATATCAGGAGAAAAAGTAGCCAATTCTTATCTTTAATCAGGTGAATATTCATCCTTCATTCTGTCAATCTCATGCAAGTCTGCGACTTTTAATAAGCCGTCGAGATTGTGGTGGGCGTCTTTTTTAGCATTTTCTCGCTTGAGTTCGTTTTCAGTAAAAACTGTCAATATTAATCCCAACGTAAGAATAGCAACGAGAAACAGGTGTGCTGATGTGTCTCCGTAAGTTCGCAGCAAATTGCCAGCGATCAGTGCCAAGGCCATGCCGTAGACTTGCTGTGCCATATTCAAAAGTGCTGAAGGCATTTCTTCTGGTTCTGGATAAGTAGCTTCGGCGGATAATTCCAAGCCTATGGATGTATAGCTGATTGTACATATCCTGGAATTAGGAAAAATATATTTTATTTATATTCGGGAAAACGCGGTCAAGATCAATCATCGTGTTTTAACTAATTGCGGATAAATCAATTACCCAATTATTCCGACTGAGACGAATACCAGCCATTTAATTTCCACGATCAATCCGACAGCGAATAGGATTTCGCCAATCAATGTGAAAACGTAGAGGAAGATGTTGAATGCTCTGTAATTTGCAGAGTTCTCTTCTAGTTTTATTTTCAGGAATTATCTCTTATATATACTTACTTGAATTTTTTCGTTCTGTCGAGAATCATGCCGAATACTATCGAACCAAAATTGCCCGAGAAAGTCATCAGCAGCCCGAGTCTACCGGCGTCCACTTCCCCGTTCTGATGGGAAAAGAAATATAAATAAATTGCAATTGAATGACGCTAAATGACGAAAATATTTGTAAGTCACCTGAAAATGAGCAACGAACAATGGATTCAGCAGGGTGCAAGCCGCATTCAAGAATCCCACATTTATCCCATACGTGTTCCAAATCAAGAGGAAACTCTTGTTTGCTAAAAGTCTTCTGAATCTTGACAAAAATTCGTTGCTTCCACATTTGCGATTCAGTTTTTGAATGGCTCTGGCTTCGCTTGGTGGTAGACGAGGCTTGTCCTGGAAAACTAATAGCAGAGATATTATACGCGTCTGAAAAATTGCGGTGGGAAAAGGCACTTACACGCGAACAGGGCTAAAGTCACAACGCTGCAAATTACAGCCACTGCCAAGGAAAAAGTTGACAATTCCTCCCCGATGTCCTCGATTCTCTCGTGGTTTTTTACAATGATAGGTGTGATCAGAAAGATTAGACTAACACCCGCCAGACCACCGAAACATCCGATAGCTGTTGCAGTGGCTACTTCTTTCGAACCAAACCAAATGGCTGATAATCGTGGCGGACCATTGAGGAGAAAAATTTGCGAAGAAGCAACCATAGCCTGACCAACAAACGCCGGCACAAAACAGTCCGGAGATACGGAGAAGAATTTTATCCAGGCACCGATCGAGGTCCCAATAGCACCGATGAGGCAAGTCCATCGCAGACCGACGTGGTCCATCAGATAGGAAGCTGGGAGTAGCAGGATTAGATATGTCACGAAAAAAATAATCGAAGTCCAATCGACTGCCGATAAGGAAACGTTGTAGTATCTGCAGATGAAATTAGGAATATTTTCATTCGAATGAGAATGACTCGATCGTAGTCGGAATAATTGGTAAAAATCTCGATACTTGTATCAGGAAATCTGTCCTCTCTTTACTATTCTACGATTTATTTTACATTCAAGATCTGATCTTAAGTCATTATGATGCCTCACCGAGATATTATGTTGCCGATAATTGTGAACTGTATCCATTGCATGGTGTTGACTGCAGAGCAAACGAAGAAGAGTCCTAGCTGAAGCCAACGTTTCTTATAAATTTTTGTCTCTATTATTGTCGGAATTGTTTCTTCAATTTTGCCGATTTTCTCCGTGACTTCAGAATCCAAATTTACGCTATCCATCATCGGCGATGTTCGAAATCCGTTCTGCACAGTCAATAACTCGCGAAAACTCCCGTCATTCAGTTCTACCATTTTCTTACTCAAATTTTATCATCGTATGATTTAACCGGCCATGTATAATTCCATACGACACTTTTTGAATTGAAAATGCTTCTTTGGCCGTAAAAAAAAAAAACGAAAAAAAAATTGCCAAGGCTTCGTTAGCCTCCAGGTATTCGCATACAAGATGAATTTTTTTTTTTTTTTCTACTGATTTCTAATCTATTATCCAAGTTTACTAAGAATAATTTTAGGCCAATATCAACTCCGGGCCGAACTCTTGTCTATAAAATAATACTGGGACTTATGAGAACCATACTCCTTTTATAATATCAGCAGCATGGAGCATTTGCACTGTCATCATTGTCAAATTATTGCCTTTAAAGATACGGTCCACGATGATGCAGAAATATATTTCTAGTCTAAGTGTTTGGACGGGTTATGAAATGAAATGAAATGAAATGAAATGAACATTTGGCGATAAAATTGCGTCATATATTTGCAGAAGAATTTCTGATAAAAAGCATATAGTGACTACGTACTTCCAATACGTACTGTGGCACAGCAGTCGTAACTAATCGCCCCGGTTTTGACGCCATATATTTAGAGCTCAGGTTGTTATTGCATTTCCAATATGACATAAAGCTGGCAAACGTGTGCAGACTTGCTCTCATTTTTGCAATGTGTACATGTATAAATGCTCTTTACATAACGGTTAATTCATTTTATGATATCTACAGGGAATCCGAGTAAAAATATCTTCGTTAAATAACACGTGATATGCTGAATCAGCAGTCCCTAATTATTATCTTTGCTATATCTACGGCGAGAGTGACGAGTAAACTTCGCATGACTTGTGAGAGAAATTAAAATGCTGAAGGTAATTGGTTTCTGGATGAAATTAGAAACACAGATATTAAACACAGAATTTATTTCAATCTTTAGGATCAAGAAAGTACCATCGATCGTCACACGGAAGATAAAAATCCACTAAAATTAGGAAAGTTTACTGCAATCATTAATGTGTTTCAATTGAAACAAACAGACTTGTGCCTAAATGAAGTATTTGCTACTTTCAAAAATTTTCTAGACTTTCGGGGAATAAGAAAGTCGGCTACTAAATTTCAATACATTTAAACTCGCGGTTCAAAGTTTCATACGACTTACCAGACGAGACATTTTAAATGCTTGTCTTCGGGCGCTAACGGCTGCATTTGTTACTCGCGTTTTCGAATTTTTTTGTCTCTTTGAACGGCCGATAATAAGCTCTCCGATAAAAGCAAGTATTCCACACATCCAACCGATTCCAAGACCCATAAAAACGTAACGAAAATCGCTCAGGCGTATAACGACTGCGGTAGTATCGCCAGAGTCCTTTTCAAAAGTATCTGCTTTCTCAATATAGCTCAGAACTCGATAATAATTCAAAAGTCCAGCTTCGACGATTCTTTGTAAAAGGACGTTAAATCTGTGTATCAAAGGCCAGTCCGGTTTCGCTATGTATTGATTTAGATAATAAGCAGATTCATCCTGAGATATATGGACACTTTTGTAATACGAAGCCTTGGTTTGAATGCTGAAACAGTAGCTCAAACAGGCGACAGGCTCATGGCTGTACAATTTGGTAAAACATTCGTCCAAATCTTGTCCAGGTTCAAATTTATCGCGGATTTCTCCCGCGGGTAAAAATTGTTTGAGTGTTTCGCGTCCTTCCAAGTGATATCCCATCGGCCCTAAGTCGTTTATCGAATCTATTTCCATGTAATGTTGGGGGTTTTGCATAAGGGAAAGTATTTTGCCTTGAATAGTTGAATACGATATGATAGGCAAGATAAATACAAAGCAGATCATTATCCGAAAATTGGTTGACTTGGGGGGACGAATTACCGAGGTAGAGGCGAACAGTCGAAGAGTATTCAAAAAGCCGGAAAAATATCTACCCTTGTCGATGTAACCGAATATTATTATGGCCACGAAGAATATCGTGACTGAACACATCGACGTCCACTTGTCGTATACTAATGTTAATCCAATAAGCCATGGAATCCTGCCGCGACTCATGGTTACGAAGCAAAGATTGACCGACGTGTGAGGATACGTTGTCGTCACCTTCCACACTCGTTGACGTATCATGCTGTTAAACCCGATCTCGACTTTTCCCGAATTAATGTCGACCAGATTTCCATGGAAAGTCCCATTGCCATCGACCCATCCTAACGTAGTGCTTTGATCCGATTGCGGGATGTTGACCGTTGAAGCATTCAGAAATTCCCAAATATCCCTCATTATCCAACCATCTTCGCCCCTGTATTTGTCAAAGCCAGTCTTGCTGTCATTAAAGTATAAAAACGGAGACATCGATACCGAGTTTGATTTTATCGGGTATCCGTTTAGCGATCTTGTTTTATCGAAGAATACGTTTTCGCAGGTGCGACGAAGACCTTGAAAAATATTTTGACAAATTTTAAACGGAGAACCGTGCCAAAGCAATTAATGAAGTTGGAATGAAACATACCCTCGTATTTTTCCCACTTGAATAAACTCCATGGGTGCCCATGCTGGCCTTTGATTTCACGGTTCTTCAGCCAAGGCTGAGGAGCCGAATCGCCGTAAGGGTTGTAAGTGTAAATCGAAAGACTTTCGTCCTGTTCTCGGCAGAAGTAAACGGAAGATAATAAGCCGTACTTCCAGGCAAGCGATAGAAATTCGTAGGCGTTCGAGCATCTCTCAACGTCCGGGCTTTCGTCTTCGATGAGGATGAAGAATCCCGCCGGGTTCCACCATCGGGAATTCTTCATAATGTCCAACTCCGATTTTAGATTGGCCGGCGAAGATGCTGCTACTAAAAAACCGCTCGATTTTGACAAAAAACGGTACATGTCTTGGCCGTAGTACTGCTCCATGTTATTCGATGCGGTGAAGTACCAGTCTTGGACGAATAATCTCGAACTTGCGAGAGACGTTATACTCGTTATTTCCGACCTATACAAATAACTTGTCAACTTATCGTCCAATTTCTCGCTGACCACTAACGACATTTCCCTATTGAATAGACACTTCTTCGTAAGTGCTGCCTGGAAAGTAATGTTTTTTTTTTGGATTTAAAACCTGAACTGGAGAAGAAAATACCACGGAGCACAATGAAGGAGAATATTCTTACTATAGCTAGAGTTTTGTTGTCTACTGCGAGCTGATCATCGTCGAAATTGTAAATATCTTTTCTGGCAGCCTGAAGTTCAGGTATTGAACTTAGAATTGGAATTAGAGCAATGACTACACAGTAACCGAATTTCCCAACCATTTTACGCTACGATTTTTGCCGGAGCTTTTAGCCTCTGTCTGCAAGTCCACTTGAACTTCAGCCAAGAACTGACCCGATTTTTTCACCCTTTCTAATACATTAGATGATGAACTCCGCGTCGGAATACTCATGGAAATTTTCAAACCTCGGCCTACAGTCCGGCAATATTTGAGAGTGCTGCATCGACCGAGTGCAAGTGAAAATAAACTCGGAGAAACGGAGTATTTACTCTTAGGGTGAGTTGATTAGAGATAAGAGACACGCTGCTAAATCTACGAGCGACTCTATTGACAAGCTTTCCTATTTCCGTGCCGCGTAAGTAACCACGAAGAATCAGGCTTCCATGATCGTTTAAAAAATTGAGCGAATTCTATCGAATCCAATTTTGTGCCTAGCGGTGAAAACTTCGTAGAAGAATACCAAAGTGCCAACTTGCAGAGAAAATAATAACCAATAGAAAAAAAAAGCCAGATCCGACATCGACAATAAAGGCGAACGATTTTCTCCGCGAGATCCAGCTCTGTTACGATCAGCCATAGCTATATGTATTTCTCGAACTTTCCAATAATTCGGTAGTCCCGACTCCGACAATCTTCTAACGAGTTGGTCGAGCCTATCGTACAATGGCCAGTCCGGTGAGGTGACGAAGACCAATTTGAATTTATGTAATCTCTGCGAAACTATGTGAACCTTGCTAAGATCATCCAGATAGATATAGATCGCGTCACAATCCGTTATACAAGCGAAATCCTCGCCACTTTTTACTCTCGGGTTACATGTCAGAGCGTAAGAAGGTACAAAATGCGAGCGTAGGACCGGGTCTTGAACATATTGCAGATAAGATGGATGACCAGTAAGCTCATAGCCCGCATTACCGAGGTCAGTTTCAGTCTCGGAATCCCCATAAGCTCGTGGTTTTGTCAACAGTGATGTCCACCGAGCTTGGAACATAGTATTGGCTATCAAAAACAGGAAGAATACGTTGATAAGGAAAATCCTAGGTGAAAATTTCAATGGCAACCGTACGAGTGAGGTGCAAATCACAAGCCTCAAGCTGTTCATACAACCGTCAGAAACGCTACTGTAACAACATAGGACCAAGGCGGTGAGTAAAGTGGCAGTGATCAGTCCCATGGTGATCCATACGTCGAAGAGATACAGCAGATTCATCCACTGAGGTACGTTTCCTTTCGGCTTCACCAGGAAACAAATATCAGCTGATGAATGGGGGTAAGTCATTTGCAGCTTCCACATGTTTACCATGTATCTTCCGTTCAGGCCAATGTCAACTCTTCCGGAAAAAACGTCACTCAGCATTCCAGAGTAGATGCCATCCTCGTCGATGTAGCCTACCGGATCTTTTCCAGAGTAGGGAACGTCTTGTACCGATGCATTGAGGAAACTGAAGATGCTTCGCATCATCTTACCCTCTTCGCCACCGTATCGTTCAAGACCTGACTTGCTGTAGTCGATTGATAATCGCGGCCTCATAGCTATCGAGTTAGATCGTATTTTATAATCGTCGAGGGTTTTAGTCTTGTCGAAAAATATGTCGCTGCACTTCTCCGGGGCTTGAATGAGAAATGACGCGATTAGGACGGTGAAAATTTGCATTTTTATGCCTTCATTGCGTTCACTGAATCCGGACTTACTGTCGGTTGCATTTCGCTTGAACAAAACCCACGGATGTCCGGATCGGCCTGGGTAGTCGCCAGCTTTTAGCCAATTTTTTGGAACCATACTGTTGTACGGATTGTAGGAATAAATCATCAGATTTTTAGTCGCATCGTGGCAGATGAACACCGAAGATAGCATATTGGAGTGCCATGCCTGCCGCATAAACGTCTGAGCATTTTTGCAGCTGTTAATGACCGTGGTACCGTCGTCAATGATTACTAAAAAACCTGTAGCCTTCCACCATCTGGAATTCTTCAGCTCTTTTATCTGACGACGAAGAATTGGCTGCGAGGCTGCAGCCAGTATAAAACCCTGCGCCTTGTGTTCGAATCGAAAGTAAAATCCATCCATATACATTCTCAGCGATTGTTTAGCGATCGTGTAATCTTTGTCGATCGTTGGTGCATCGATCGACATTATTGTTGATGCTGTAAACTCTGACTTGTTAATTTCCTCGGCTAGTTTCTGGGGGATGCTGCCACTCAGAGTAATCAGTCTATTGGTATCTGCGGAGCACATTCTGACCAGGCGAAAAGCCTTGGAATCAGAATTTTCATTATTAGACTTAACGGGTCTAAATAATCAGATGCGGGATCGTGTAGAATTGATAATTAAAGTACTTACCAGTTCATGCAGAGATTCTGAATCGCTTGAAGAAGAGTCATCAAACTCTGATAGTTTGATGTACGACGTGAGGACCAGCGGTAAAAAGAATACCGTGGTAATGAAAAATCGGATACCACATTTCACGAGCATCTTTTTGAGTCTGTCTGTGAACCACCGTCGAAATTGAAGGCGTCAAACTCGGGGTAAATTATTCACGAAAAGATCATTACACTGTTTAATTATTCAAAGAGGGCACACACAAAGTTTATATAGAATTCGTGATTGATGGTCAATCTATTGAATATTTTCAACGAAATCAAATGTCTTTCCAATTCTACTATACTTTCAGCTACTTATACTCCGCATCGATCAATGTCAAGAGAACATCAATGGATCTCAGGTCTTGGGGAATTTATTTTTCCAACGGAAGAGAGCCAGTTCAACGCCGAATATTACAGTAGCAATTAGCAGTCCTCCCAGCAGAAAGTAGAGCATGGCATCTACATCGTCTAATCGTATCGGGCGGGGTCCAAACGAGGATGGCTTCTTCTTCATCGTGACGTTCCTAATCAACATACGATACATCTGGTCCCTCCAAAAATCCGGCAAACCAGCAGACACCATTCTTGTTAAAATCTGATCGACCCTGCCAAGAATTGGCCAATCGATTCGAGCGATGTAATGGACATAGCGCCCGAGCAAAGGCTCTTGGGCGACGTATAGATCAGGTTTATCCGCAGATTCTACCAAAAGTTTCATGCAGTCGCTGGCACATGCAACAGGCGCGTCACCCATCGCCATTTCGAGGCACTCTTCGTCTATCCCAGAAGTGACAAATCGCTGGCTAAGTTTAAGCCTTGGAATAATCTTCTCGAATGCAACATAACCGTGGATCTGATAACCCGATTCCTCCAGATCATCCAGAGTGTCTATATCATTATACTTCCTTGGCTTGGTGACCAAGGCTGCTATTTGACCTTGAAAAATACCGTTGGAAATTTCTATGAGGAAGAGAGTACCGGCCACCAAAAATCTGGAAGAATTTCGATGCGGGATTTGTACCAGAGGAGCGGAAACCAGCATCCTCAGAACGTTGAATAACGTGCTGGTGTATTTTTTGTCTTCAAGAATTACCAGCAACGGAATCAAAGCTAGAACGATGAATATAACAAGAAATGTTGCTAACAGGTTGACGCCACTCAGCAAATTTTTCCAGAGGGGAAGAACGCCTTGGGATTTCGTTAGGAAACAGTAACTGCTGTAAGTGTGAGGGTAGGTGGCTTCCAGGTTTCTAGACAGCGATAGGTAGCGGTGGTTCAGGTTTGTATCGACTCTTCCAGTTTTTAAATCCGCTTTTAGCCCGTGTTCGATGTCGTTCTCATCGGTGAATCCCATTGTCCGGTTTCTCGTCTGAGGCATTTCGACTATAGTCGCGTTTAACCATCCCCAGAGAGTCTGGGCCAGCCACCCATCTTCGCCAGAGTATTTATTCAGACCAGAAGCATTAGTTTGCGTAGGGTAGACCAACTGCGGGTGAAAATTCACAGCGTTTATTCGCACCGGATAACCGTTCAGGTTTTTTGTCTTGTCGAAGAAGATTTCATCGCAGTGGAATTCTTCCGGAAATTTATCAACTTCCGAACTCTTCGGATCCCCCAAGTCAAGTTCACGTCGAAGTAAGGTCCAAGGGTGTCCGTTTCGACCCGTACCATAAATCGCCATTGTTTTCCAGCAAGGTCTCGGAGCTTGATCTTCGAAGGGGTTGTAAGAGTACAATACTAAAATCTTAGCGTTATCTTGCAGGCATAAATAGACTACTGAAAGAAGACCGTTCTGCCAAGCTGTAGACAAATAGGAATGAGCATTTCTGCAGCTAGATTTTTCTAGCTCTTCGTCAAGAATGAGATAAAGGCCGGAGGAATTCCACCACCTTGACGTTTTCAGCTGTTTTAGAAGATTTCTGAGTATCGGCTTCGAGCTTGCGGCTACTAAAGAAATCTTCGCTTTATGCTGAAGACGGGAAAAGCCGTTTTCGTAGAAACTTTTCATCCACTTAGACCTCGCGTAGGCTTTATCAATGCTCGTTTCTGACTTGGTGAACAAAATTAGTGTTGTCTTCGTTGAACGGTAGATTCTAGTCGTTAATATTTCACTCAAATTACCGGCACTGATTAGTGGACCTTCGTTGTCGAGGTGGCACTCTTTGAGTAACTGGAGCTGAAGAAGTGGGGTATAAAATTACGAGGAAGGTCTTAATCGATCAGAATATGATAAAAAATGAATCAAGGTTCATCGAAAATTTGATTTTGAATTGACATGAATTCTTTCATACGTACAATCCAGTTTGCAGTATTTTCCAAAATCGCACGTTTCTCGTGGCTGGAATCTGATGGTGCGAATAAAACACGAGAGGCTGAAGTCGCAGGTAACAAGGAAAGCAGTGCAATGCCTAGGACTGTGTAAACTTCGGACTCAAATCTGCTAAAAATTCGTCCCTCCATTCTCGATCGAAGTTCGAAGTCCGAATGGATGATAAAAGGTTTGGAAAAATTGATGGCATTTTATGTACAGCTCTCTAATGCTCTCGGCCAATTATTATCGTCAGCCACGAATGTCACGTTACTGTAGGTAGGTAGGTATTGCTAAGTAGATTTGAACGATTTCTATAATATATGACAAGCCAAAATTATTATTGATGTATAGTTACTGAAAATAAACAGGCTTTTATCCGGTGGTAAATTTTCATCGAAAATAGAACACGCTACGAATATCGACGAATGGAAAATCGAATAGTTCTTTTTATTTTGTATCAGTATAGATAAATATGGAATAATTATCCCGCAAAAGAAATGCGATATCTATAGTCAGTTTATTTTCTCAGTTGGACTGAAGAAGAATGATATTTATTTTACTAATAATATCGTTTTTGACGCGAACAATTAAATACTTTTATGAATATCACTTCGAACTATAGTGATAAAGACTATTCAACATCGTCTGACATATTACAATCAGTAAATTATACCGCCACGCTGAAAACAATATTTATAGTAAAGTCAGTCTCATTTTTTCATTGCAATTAACGTGAAAAGACGTGAATCGTGGATGCAAATTCACATCTGGTCCGCGTCAAAGTGATCAGTCGAAAAATGACTCGGCAGATTGAAATCTTTGCTCTGATGACTTTTTGCCTCTCAACAATTAATGTGGTAAAAGCTGCCACTGCCAATCGTGATTCCCTCCGCCGACAGAAATCCGTCTGCGATCTATTATGGCACCCAGATCAGCCAGAAATGCGACCCGAGTTATTCGAATTGGGAAAGTTTTACAATATAGAAACTAACTTGGCTGACTACACGAACGAGGTAAGGCATTGCAACGTGACTCGTCGTTTGGTTAGTATACTGATCACTGCCGATTATTATCTTCTAGGGATATGTCAAAGAATTCCTGCAGATTTACAAAGCAGGGACGCTTCCGCGTGGCGAGATATTTTCCATATTCTATTCAACCATTCGGGACGAGGCCGTGGCTCTCTTCAAAGTCTTCTACCACTCCAAGGACTTTTCTATCCTAGAAAAGACCGCAGCTTGGGCTCGAATCTACATGAACGAGGGCCTCTTCGCCTATGCCTTCAGCGTCGCAGTTACTCACCATAAAAGCACCCGGCACATCCGGGTTCCCGCTTACCACGAAATCTATCCCTATCTCTTTTTCGACGATGGAGTTATACGAAGGGCTCAAAATTCAAAGACCTCGGCCGGTGCGTTCATTGTGTGGGATTTGGTTGAATTTTCATCCATAACGCCGGTGACCAGTTCTGTACCTTTTTTTCAGCACTTGATTGGACCATCATTCTAGAAAGTGATCATTCGCACGATTCAAATGACGAACTCAGTTATTTGACCGAAGACATTGCCGTGAATGATCTGGCGTACTATGCACATCTTGCTAATCCCTTCTGGATGCCTGCCAAAGAATATGAACAGATATCTACAGATCGGGGTGAAAGATTCCTGGGGTCGTACAAATTTCAGCTCGCACGCTACAACATGGAACGCCTTTCCAACCACTTGGGAGAAGTCGAAGACTTCGACTGGAGTCAACCCATTCCATACGGTTTTATCCCCAGTCTGAGCTACCATAACGGTTTCTCGCTTCCTAGTCGTGAAAAATACGCCAATATTTCAAGCTACAATTACGAGTCCGTAAGAGTAAGTGATTACGCTGTAGAATCGACCGAATCCCTAACCCATAGCTGGTGTATTAATTCCATATCTGGATACAGAAACTTCGGGAATATGAAGACCACATTTCAATGGCAATCAATACTGGTTACGCCATCCTCGAAAACGGTACACTTTTCCCTATGTCCGCTTCAAATGAAATTTTTATAATGGGAAACCTCATGGAGGGAAATGCTGACTCTATCATTCGCGATATATATGGTATCTACGATAGAATTGCAAGAAGTGTTCTTGGCTTTAGTCCAGAGCCCGTCGACGCACACAAAGTCTTACCGAGCCTGATGCAGCATTACGGACCAGACCAGAGAGATCCGATCTACTGGAGTCTGATCGAAAGAATCGTGGGCTACTATGAACAGTAAGTTATACCCATACTCATACTCGTTTCCCATATCCATTCGACAATTGTGATTTTCTTTTTCCTTCAGGATCGTGTCGAAATTGCCAAAATATACCAGCGAAGAATTGGCCTTCCCTGGCGTGAAGATAGAATCTGTATCCGTTGACAGAGTCACGACGTTCTTTGCAGACTACGACTACTTTATCTCAGGTGCAGTGAAATTGCACAGCGCCGAAGATAAAGCGTTGATCAAAGCCCGTAAGCACCGACTGACCCACAAGCCTTATACCTACACCGTAAAGGTGGTCAGTGAGTCGGACGCGCCGAAGGGTATAATTCGCATCTTCCTTGGACCTAAGTACAACATTCGCGACGAACTGATCGATATGGCTGAAAACTGGAGGAACTTTGTCCCCATCGACAAATGGGTAGTTGATCGTTAGTATGATTGGATCTTCGTTTCTAATTCCGACCATTTTTTGCTCGACTTTATTCATCTAAATATCTTTTCTCGTTACAGTCAAGGCCGGAACTAATGAATTTACACGTAGCAGTACTGCCACTCGTATTGGAGTACCTGACGAGGTCAGTGGCGACGTATTCTACAAGAAGATCGTGAGTGCTCTCGCGGGTAACGAGACATACGAAATACCGGACAGGCTTTACGGATATCCGAATCGCATGCTCATCCCCAAGGGCTGGAAAAAAGGATTCCCGTTGCAGTTACTTGTCTTCGTTAGTCCGTACAATGGCAAGGAATTCTGTGATAACAAATCCCCGACATTAGGGCATAAAGATCTCGATTTCCCACTCGATAGACCAGTCCACTCCAACTTCACTGAACTTGCCAACGCGCACATGAAGGAATTCAACGTTTACCATGTAGATTAATTTGGAATCAACGCCATGGTCTAATTCGTCGACCCAGATCCCCCGATTTACACTATTCGGCGTATTTTTCTGTTTCCATGCTGGGCCGTTGATGCCGTGGAAATCACAAGTCTGCGAAATATATACGTACTCATATATAACCAATGATTTTATTTATAAATAGATTTAATGTCTGATTATCGTTTTTATATTATAAACATAATGCATTGAATATTGTATGTATGAATTGATTTTTTTCCTCCCTCTATCGCCGTTAGTACTATTAATCTAACACTTCTCCCTAATCGAACGTTTACGGTCTTGTCGAATTGACGTTTCGGCAGAATTATTAATTTGGTAAGCTACACTATGATGCGATTTCGGATTTTCTCTCAGCCTTTAGATACGAATTTTGTATTATATTCTTCGAAAATCTCATCTCAGACGTAAGTTTGACAAGATTTCAAACATCTCTGACGACAATAATAATTGTTCTCGTATGTCTAATTGTAAACCCAATATTATCAATCGCAGCCTGTTGATCGGAAGCGAAAATCATATCTCCCAGCAGTAACGCCGACAGTGCAATATGCGAGATATACATATGGGGCATTTCATGCCAAATTGACCAGTGTTAAACCCCGACTATCTCGAAATCATTTCAGACTTTTTTCTAACATTCTACTCGGTGAAAAAGGCTTCCAGATTTTTTAAAGATTTTTTTTATCGAGCCGTTTATTTTTCATAAATTTTTGTAGATCATTCAGAAAGATTCAAAGATTGAATTGAATTTGAAGATGGTATCCGTTTTACATTAAATTTTTTTTTTTTTTTTCAGCATAAGTTCAGGCAGTGGACATTAATTCCTTTTATTTTGTATATCATTGAATATGGAATAATTATTTGGCAAGAGAAATGCGATATCTATAGTCAGTTTATTTTCTCAGTTGGACTGAAGAAAAATATTATTGATATTACTAAAATTATCATTTTCAACGCGAACAATCAAATACTTCTATAAATATTGGTTCGAATTACTGATGCGGACTGTTCAATATCGTCTGACATATTACAATTAGCAATTACCGCCACTCAGAACAATATTTATACTAAAGTCAGTCTCATTTTTTCACTGCCATTATTATTCACCGATCAATGCGAAAAAAACAACAGGTGGTAGACTCAAGTTGTTCAATAAATGACTGCGGGGAAAATTATACGTTATGCGTCGTGGTAAAATGATACAAAATTTAAGTCTTGCTGACCGACAGGATATATTTCCAAATATGATCAAAAAAAAAAAAATACATATATATATTTATATACACCACGATCAATCGTTTATTGAGTTGGCGTGGAATACCCTATATGATTGATTTATATTTTTTTAAGAACCTATGAATTACATATCCCCGCTGTATTCGAGCAAGGAACTTAATGGCGCCTTCAGAACGCAGAAAATGAACTATCTAGTATTTATGTCTTTGTATCGGATCTATCAGATTAAGAATGAGAAATTCCCCTCTCGCGGATTCGCGTCGCGGATGACTTTTCGTAGAGATGCCAAATAATAAAAAAAAAAACTAGGAAAGATCCAACCGAAAAATTTCCTGAATATACGATTCTGTTATGATCATTTTTCGTTTCCATCTTTCGAATGTAAAGTTTTCTAAATTTTCAATTTTTCCATCAAACATTTTCCGAGATCATCGTACGAGTTTGTTGGACAGACCGACGGATAGACAGATCAACATGCTTCTAAAAACTTGTTTTCGGATCCTAGAGGGTCGAAGACTTAAAGATTTGTTGAAATCAGCAAAAGCCACTTTTCGACCGAAGCTAATACTTTTCTTACATTACCATAGGTGATGGAAATTAAAAAAGTAACTGGCTGGAAGAACAACGTGTATTTCTCATTTAAAACTTCGGGAGCTTTATCGGGCACGTGTTAATCTTGAATTAAAGAGTTCAAATTTTGCCGGTATTTTTTTCCATATAAAGTCATTGAAATGAGGACCAGCCGAATAAAACTCCATAATCCGAATTAATATTATTATTATTATTATTATTATTATTATTATTATTATTATTTCTTCACTTTCTGGTCGATGCAGTCGGCAAAGTTCCGACGCTGATCAGTCGAAGCGGAATACGGAAATGAATTGTGTTTACAAGTGTGACAGAATTGCCAGTTAATTAATTGTCATTTCTCTAAGGCACGGCTTTGTTCGATTGACACTTGTGTCAGCCATTAGAGAAAATAATGCGACTGGCTCGTTGGTATAAATACTGGACTCTGGCCCATGTTCATTACAGAAAACTTTCTTGCAAAGTACTATACACATTCATCATGAAACTAACCACTTGTCTTATTTTCACCGTGTTGGTGATCGCCCAGTTCTACGCTATGGCCAACGCACAGCTAGTAAAGGTCGATGGTAAGTATCATATAAATTGACGACATTGATACTTGAGAAATCTAGATATTGGGTGAAATTTTTAAATCCGAAATATTTCGGGATGCCAAATTGCTAGATGGCATCCAGGCGTCTTTCCAACTGACGGAGGTGTTTGTGTCTACTTCTAAAAAGTCATGCCTTTAGAGGCTGAGTTACATAATGACGAGTATACCTTATAATCCTGACAATTTTTAACATTCGCATATTGTAATTTCCAGCTACGTTAGGTGGTATCCCGATTGTAGGGACAGGAGAGACTCTACCTGCGCTCGCGGTACCCCCGGCACCCGAGTTAGTTGCGGCACCCGCGCTGCCCACAGCGTTGTAAGCGAAGACAAGTCTAAGTCTATAATCGTTGCTTCTTCAACCGTGTCTACAACTAATCATGCAACTACGTCTCCACATCTGATGCGTAACCGAATCCATAAAACTACCTATACAACCCTGGCTTAAATCCTCCACAGAATAATGCAGGCCACAATTCTGGATAATTGGCATTTAAATCCGACAAAAAAAGTGACCGGCCTGTACGTAAATTTGATATAATTTGTACACCTATTTTCGACAATAAAGGATACTTTCATTTCTACATATTGGGTGACAATTCCATGACGATCTGTCGACATAATTCCTCTAGAGTAATTCCACCCCGATATTCCTAATAATCATTGAACCACTCCAAACTAGAGTCATACTCTTTATTTCTAATTTTCATTACTTTGGGTTTACCGATTTTTAATTCCTTCGTAGATAATCTTCTGATTATCTTTCTGACTCTTTATGTATACCTATAAATGTGATACTCGAATATAGGACCGTAATTTCTTCCCACGCAAATTTATATACGTTTAACATATTACACATATTTCGAGAGAAAAACATTGCGATTCAAGAATTGACGATACGGTGCTGCGAGTATTAATAGCGTGCAGCGATGACAGCGAAACTTACAAGAAGATTGGAGTATCTGGTTTAAAGCCAGTACCATACGCGATGCGAATTTCAGCTACCTAGAGCCCCGAAAGTTTACTGAAATTCACTTCCAAGCATAACTGCAGGAGACTCGACTGATAGGCTCAATATTTGAGAAATTCAATTCAGACACAAGATATGAAATCTGCGAAGACTTGAAATCCACGCGTTGTTTTCCGCGGATGCTGCATATTAAATTCAATGAGATTTTGACAATTTTTGCGATGACTCGACACTCGCGCGGTAAACAATATTTGCGAAAACTTTCTGTACACCCGTTAAGCGTTCCCAACGTCGAAGTCTGCGACGGAATACCCCTGACCCCCCTATATCCCTACAGGAAAGGGCAACGTGCGTTGCAGCCGGGAGTCGATATGCGCATTTGCTATCCCATATAAAAGCATCCTGCTGCGTCTTAAGCGTCATTCGTATTTCGAAAGTTGAAATCAAAACAGACCCGCGAAATACTGCGAAAAAACCTATTACGAACAATTATAATCGTCTATATCCTGCAGCGCGTAGTCGAAGAACTTTTATCTAAACTCGCTGCAATATAATTTTCAAAGTTTGAACCGCTAGACGTGACAACGAACGACGAATTCTGATCCAAACGTGTTATAGAAACATGACGTCTCTATTGCCAATGATATTCTCGAACTGGTGGGAAGACCTAGAACATCCTCATCATATACCCGCACAACATTTTGCCATGGAAATGTGTCCCGATCAAATGGGAATCCCAGCTATGATGCCTCGGAACCATTTCTACAATCACCCCATGCAGTCAGCCCGCAATTATTACCGTCCGCGGAATTCGGCGATTCAGGGTGAGTCTGGAATGTCGGTTGTAAAACCAGACAAAAATAAGTTCCACGTTACGCTGGATACGCAGCAGTTCACGCCTAACGAAATCAAGGTGAAAGTAATCGACAACTACGTCGTCGTCGAGGGAAAACACGACGAAAAACGGGACGAACATGGATCGATAACGAGGCAATTTATCAGGAAATATCTGGTCCCTGAACAGTGCGACATTGACCATGTCACTTCTAGTCTGTCGTCGGATGGCCTTCTGACCTTGAATGCACCGCGTAAGCATCAGCTCGCCGCCACCGAGAGGGAGAGAATGATAGAAGTCGAACATACTGGAAAACCGGCTATGGTCGTTGACGAAAAAACACATCTGAAGGGTAAAGAAATGCCGATGGAAAAAAAAATTGCTGAAAAATCTACAGAGAAGAAAGATATGAAGGATGAACCGACGAAGAATGGCCAGGAAACGAAGTGAGACATTGGCGTCTGACCGGTTCGGTTTCTACTACTGAAAAACAACGGCGTTATACGAGATCAGTTTTGTGCTATAGACTTAATACTGTGACTCATTATCAGCATTCCGCCTGAAAACATGTTTTTCATTATATATTATGCTTACTGAAATATATGTATACATTCTTTTTCATTATAATTATAATAATAATAATGTATGATCCGTGATCATTGCTAATATTATCATTTAAATACAAAAAAAATGTATCGTTCAAAGAAAATTGTCTTCTTTCTGGGATGAATTTTTCTATTATTTTCTATTCGTTCAATAAATATTTAGAATAAGTTGAATGATTCAAGAAATGGATAAATAAAAAAAAAATGTACTTCGTATTTATTACAGTTATAATTGAGACTATACATAGAAATACGTAGGCTTAAGAACATATATATATATAATATGCCTCGAATTTTGATAACCAATTCTCTGAATTATATTATGTGATTCGCATTTTTTCTTGATCCGCATGTTTTACGTATCGAGTTAAACTTATAAGAATCATAAATTACCCAGACATCGTATTAAAGTAGTAAACGAATTCGTATCATTTGAATGTAAAATCTTCTAAATTTTAAATTTTTCCATCAAACCTTTTTCCGAGATCATATCATACAAGTTCGTTGGACAGACCGACAGATAGACAGATCAACGTGCTTCTAAAAACTTGCTTTTGGATTCTAGAGAATTCTATTCTTAGTTTTTTATTTGATCAGTATATTTATTCTTATCATTAATTTCACAATCATTCTACCCGCGAAGGTTTTAGACCTAGTCGATCTATCACATACTGTGGCATACAGTACGTCGGGTTTACAGGCTTCAAAGAAGAGTCTGCATCCAAAAGCGAAACTGCTGTGAGGCCAAACAGCGTGTGAAAAGGGTCGACCATGTCTCCAGGACGATCGCTGAAACCCCCGGTTTCAACATCTTGACAAGCCAGGATGAAGTTCATCTGAAATAGTCATAAAACGAATTTTGTTATCAAAAGATTAACGAAAATCTGATGATAATCCTTCCGGAATTGAACAAATTGTATTTTTACCAGTTCATTCTTGTCTATCCAATGAAGCCGGCCCAGAATTGTAAGAGAGGACAGAACCCACCAGGAATAACAAACGTCTGGCAATTTTTCTGGTCTGCCGTTAAGACCGCCGGACGGAAGTTGCCTCTCGCAGAGCCACCAGCCAAGCTGATCGGCGTCTATTTCATGCAGATGGCCTTGAACATAAAAAAAACTAGATCAGTCAATTCCGAGCCCGTATTTTATTGATAACAAGCTTTTAGAGACTGAGGGAATTCTCTGGATTGAGAAAATTTACCAGTTATCGACAAAAATGCAACGCAGCAGTAAATTAGACCAGCGTGACTCTCTGAGCCTGGTTTCGAGCCAAATCCACCATCGAAATTCATGCAGCTCAAGACATACTCAACTGCCTTGTCCACATCTATAGCGTCGAGTCTCCCCTGAGGATGGCAAGACGTAAAATGATCATTTTTATTAATACGAATGATAAAAAAATACGTTATTTCTTAATAAGTGGAAAACTGTTGATTATTTAATATAAATCGTTGATTTCTCACTAGTAAGGAGAGTGTGGCAACGGCGCAGAATGAAAATCTGTTGTCTAATTCGCCCCATATATCTCCAGTGAAACTTCCGTCGGGCATTTGCCTCTTTTGTACATATTCAACAACTTTTTCAACATTTATAACATCCAGGGCGTCGTACATGCATAAAATTTGAACCGCGCTAAGAGTGTAAAGTAAATGTGGATCGTGGTCAATACTGGCGCTAATTCCGCCGCAATCGTGTTGACATTTTCCTATAAATTCCAAGACTTCTCTTCTCTCCATACGGTCCAGTTGGCCCATTAAATCCATCGCTGTTAAGCCCCAAAACATTCCGGACATCCTGAGGTATTCAGTCATGCAAAATTCCTGTTTAATGAGAAAATAAAAACTCAATGAATCGATTCGTTTTTAGATTTTTTAAATTTTCTCTCTTTCACCTAATATTATAAATAAAAAAATAGAAAAAAACTGTAATAGAATGAGTGGCGAGGAGATAAAACGGGCCTTTGTTAAAAGATGAATAAAATCCGAAAACATCTGGCAATGTCAAAATTCTATTTTTTTATATAAACTGGAAGAACGAAGCTTTTATCTGGCGTTATTGAAATCAAGAAATATCCATCAGTTTCGGAGAACGAGGTAATCGAAAAAAGGGGTTTTAAAATTGTAGGTTATGAAGATGGAATCTACTCACATAATCGTCTTTGTTGTTTCCATAAGAGGCGAGATAATCTCCATGCTTTTCGATAAGTAGTTTTGGTATGGTTGTCGGTAAAACAACGTCTTTCATTAGTTTTGACTGTAAAATTTGACGGGTTATTAACATTGATGAGTTTATAGGTTAGGAGTTGTAAATAGTGAAAATATTACGTTTATTACCATTCTGTTCACTGTAGTCCATCTATTGATCTATTAATTATTAAATATCATAAACAACGATCTGCTATAATTTATTACTGTTTATTCACAGTCCTATTTATTAATAAATCACAATATCTGTCATTTGACGTTTTCACAAACCGTAGAGAAAATCGACACATCGAAATGCGAGCAATCGCTTCCTCCCAATTTCTCCAACAACTACCGCCACCTACATAGAATCTTGATATTTATTAAAACTACATCATATGAATCGATGTGTGAACTGTGATTGTCTGCCATTTGACTCGGTTTCATATTCATACAATCAATTTCGGTATTATTAAATTGTAATACAATTTCAGCGTACAATAGAAAATCTCTGAAAACAATTAGGCATAAATAAACCGTAGATGGCTACCTTGGAGGACAAATCTATCTGGGAAGATGGAGAGGTTAGTGTAAACATATAATCCCCCTAAACTTTCGTCTATAGGTTATGTCTCCCCGAATGACACGACAATTCCAAAAAACGTTCTACACTGTTTTCTTTAAATTCTGAATTGCAGGAAACTCTTGGCGAGGATGTACTGCGTATGTCGACCGACGAGATAGTGTCTCGTTCCCGTCTTTTGGACAACGAGATAAAGATAATGAAGAGTGACGTGATGAGAATATCTCACGAATTGCAAGCTCAGAACGAGAAAATAAAGGAGAACACAGAGAAGATCAAAGTGAACAAAACTTTGCCCTACTTGGTCTCAAATGTCATCGAGCTATTGGACGTAGACCCGCAAGACATGGGTGAAGAAGACGGGGCCGTAGTCGACCTGGACGCTCAGAGAAAAGGGAAATGCGCTGTGATCAAAACTTCGACTCGTCAAACTTACTTTTTGCCTGTGATAGGATTGGTAGATGCGGAATCGCTCAAGCCAGGAGACCTGGTCGGCGTCAATAAGGACAGTTACTTAGTCCTGGAAACATTGCCAGCGGAATACGACGCCAGAGTCAAAGCTATGGAAGTAGACGAGCGGCCTACGGAACAATACTCGGATATTGGAGGCCTGGATAAACAGATTCAGGAGTTAATCGAGGCCGTTGTACTGCCCATGACTCATAAAGAGAAGTTTGAGAACCTGGGAATTCAGCCACCCAAAGGCGTTCTTCTCTACGGACCTCCTGGCACAGGAAAAACCCTACTGGCACGAGCCTGCGCTGCGCAGACTAAATCCACCTTCCTCAAGCTGGCCGGGCCCCAATTAGTCCAGATGTTCATCGGCGACGGAGCCAAACTAGTCAGAGATGCGTTTTCTTTGGCCAAGGAGAAGGCTCCTGCCATAATATTCATTGATGAACTCGATGCGATTGGTACGAAAAGATTCGACTCTGAAAAGGCCGGGGATAGGGAAGTGCAGAGGACTATGTTGGAGCTGCTCAATCAATTGGACGGATTCAGCTCCAACGCAGACATCAAAGTAATCGCTGCTACTAACAGAGTCGATATATTGGACCCTGCGCTTCTCAGATCCGGTCGTTTGGATAGAAAGATAGAGTTCCCTCATCCCAACGAAGAGGCGAGGGCTAGAATCATGCAGATACACTCAAGGAAAATGAACATGTCGCCCGATGTCAATTTCGAAGAGCTTTCCAGGTCTACAGACGACTTTAACGGCGCTCAGTGCAAAGCCGTATGCGTTGAAGCGGTAATTCTTGTTCCAAAATCACTTTTCTACTCGACTTGGGTGATCATTTTTTTTTGTAAACCTTAACGCTGTTTTATTCACAGGGAATGATCGCTCTGAGACGAAACGCCACTGCTGTTACACACGAAGATTTAATGGAAGCTATCATGGAAGTGCAAGCGAAGAAGAAGGCCAATCTTAACTATTATTCATAGATAATTGAGTCGAGAATTTTTTACATCAATAAGTTAATGCCAGGAAGATGTAGACTCGTCTTGTTTACAAGTCTAGAGATTCATTGAAGGCTGGACATTTTTGCTTTTGTAATAACGAGACAAGAGTCTTACTGAAATTAAATTGAATCGTTTTTTTTTTTTTATACTTACGGTTCTAGGAATTCTATTTCTTGTATCAGTTCGAACATCTTTTAATGTACTGAATAAATTCGTGTAATTTATTTCTCTGCAGATATAGTCTATCCTCGATTCTTAATATAAATCGACTTCATTTCGGTTTACTTTCTTTCGTTTGCTATTCAAGTCTCTAAAATTTATAGAATCAATTAGAGATTCCAGAATAAATTTCACAATATTTTTATTCAGTATTATCGTCAATACAAAATTATATAGGTTTCTATTCCCTACTTTATCACTTAATTAACACAATTAATTAAAGTAGAATGTAGTGTTTGAATTTAATAACTTGAGAAGAACCGTTATTATTCCCCTTAGTTTACCGCCTTCTATGACTTCTCTTCTTGATTCTGAAAAAGAATTTAAGATAAAACCGTTTATAAAGACAATAGGGATGAAAAAAAACAAGAAAAGCATCAGGTAAGTCAATAGAATCGACTAAACGTTTCCACCCTTACTTTTTGGGCCCCTTGACGAAACACCAATCGACAGAAATAGCCTGTCCCAGTATTTCGGCTCCGTTTAAAGCGTCCTTTGCCGCTTGAGCCTCTTTGAAAGTCTCGTATTCAACGAGTGCGTATCCTTTGAGAAAACCGGTTCTACGATCCAAATTTAAATGCAAATTCTTTATCTGACCAAACTCAGAGAATTTGTCCTGTATGTCGTCCTCCTGCGCCTCTTCGTGGACGGAGTTTATAAAAAGTATCCATCCTTCGACCGCTGGGAAAGAAAATAAATTCAAATCAATTATTTGACGATATTTTTATCGAACTCAAACCGAAAAATTAATCTCACATCTCTGGGGACCCGGCTGATCGTCTTCGTCTTCTACTACGTTCATAGATTCGTAATGACCGACGTCATCTCGTGTGGAGACCAGTTCCGCGCCATGTCCTCTTCCTTTTCTCTTTTTAGCCTTTTCTTTGAGACGCGCGATTCCCTCTGTAGAGAAAAACGATCGAGTAGTTATCCCTCGTCCATTCGTTTGCGTGTTTGGTTGTTTATTTGATCGAGACACGGAGGTACGAGGTTAAGTGTTTATCGATCGATGTGATGTTTCGAGGTTAGGAAATTGCTTGTGGAACGTTTCAGCGAATCTTTGAACCGGTATATCACGCTGATATTATACTTACGGTCTCCTTCGTCGTCGACTTCGAATTCTTCCGCGTTATCAATGTCCAATACGTCTGCCATTTTTAACGAGTGTTTAAAGCTATTTCAGGAGCAAATTATTACACGGAAATAAATAAAACTATCAGGATTAGAACAAGACGCGGCCGGGATCAACGACTTTATACAGAATCGAGAACACGTCGAAGCTACGAAGACTACGATCGGAGCGCTATGTTATGTGAGTAACGTATTTACTAACTTTGCCGTATATACGTGTATAGCGCGCGGAAAAAAGAAATAGAATTTAATTCATATGTTATTTGTATCGATATAATCCAAATCGACGTTTATTCATACAAAATTGAATTTCAACAGCGAAATTGAAGTATATAAAAGCATATATTTGTTCAGAATTTTGGCAAAATGTTAGTTAAAATAAAGTACAGGAATTACATTTACGGAATAATCGAATAATATTATTCGTCGAAATTCTTCATAGTTAGAATGTCGAGCCTCGAGGTATCAAAATGTAAGAAGATTCAAATTTCCATTTAGGAAAAACTTACAACATATATTTATAATTGATCATTGTACTGTGTTTCTAACTAAAATAACCCGCGTAGCTAATACTTGATATTAATATCGAAGTATACAATGACGACGTTGCCGAAAATTGAACAAAAATCTAGTCCCAGTCCGACTAAGGCAGGAATAAATCCAACCAGTGGAAAGAGTGGTGAAAAATCCGAACGGAAATTATCAGTTCTAGAATCACACGGCTACGCTCTGGGAGATACAATCGGTGCTGGTTCATACGCTACTGTGAAGGCATGTCGTTGTGAATAATCAATTCTTCTGCAATACGTATAACTTAGCGTTGATATTCTCATTCGCAAATTAATAATTATCACAAAAATAATATGAAATAGGTCGCAAAATCCGACCGTCATGATTGTCAAGTTGCGGTGAAAATAGTTTCGAAATTTCAAGCGCCCGGTGATTATTTGAAAAAATTTCTACCCCGTGAAATAGAAGTTGTCAAGGGATTGAAACATCCGAATTTAATACGTTTTCTTCAAGCTATAGAAACCACGCATAGGTATAATAACTCAACGCATAACTAAAGCGGAAAATTGCAAAAAATAAGTGCGGGAGAGACTGAATTTAAATTAGGATAATCACCGATTTCTAACAGGGTTTATATCGTTATGGAATTCGCGGAGAATGGCAGCTTGCTGGATGTAATACGACGCGATTCTCACATAGATGAATCGCGTAGCCGACGTTGGTTTCGACAATTAATAGACGCGGTTGATTATTGCCATGAACGCGGCGTTGTTCACAGGTAATATGATAAATAGTATAGTAGATTAACCAGGTAAATTGGTACTACGATTTTATAGAATTTATGAAATTTTCCGTCTTTATAATTTATTTAAATAATTCAACAAAAAAAACGAAAAGAAGACAAATTTCATTCAACATATACGCAGGGACATAAAATGTGAAAATCTTTTAATGGACTACGATTACAATATAAAATTATCCGACTTTGGATTCGCCCGCGGTCATATGAGGCCGAAAAATGGAATTGCTCCACTGAGCGAAACTTTTTGCGGTAGTTACGCATACGCGTCACCTGAAATTTTAAAAGGAGTACCTTACCAGCCCCAATTATCAGACGTATGGTCAATGGGTGTAGTATTGTATGCCATGGTCTACGGCCGTCTTCCTTTCGACGATACAAACTACGCCCAACTTCTTAAGGTACCCAGGTACATTAAAAAATTATAAAAAAAAAAAAAAGTTTTTTCCCCTTTTTTTGAAATTTTTTTTTTTTTTTTTTTTCGTAATTTGCAAATCTGATAATATGATCATACGTGCGTATAATTATGGAGAGAAAAAAAACATAGTTTTTGTTTTGCCACTCTTACCTTCAGCAAGTCCAAAACAAAGTCACGTTTCCGAAAGATCCGAAGGTTTCAACGTCTTGCAAAAATCTTATAACGCGAATACTTGCACCCCAACGTTCAAGACTTCGGATATCGATAATAAGAAGCGATACTTGGCTCGCCGCATCTGTCGCTGTCGCGCAAACATCAACGACAGACAATTCTTTGGTAAAATAAAACTCTATTGTGTATCAACGTATATCTTAAATCTATGCGTAAACCGATTTTTAATCATTTCTATATGTATAATTCGATATTCGCAGGATAGTTTGCCTTCTATTTCACCTCCGGTAAAAGGACTGAAAATATCCTCGGATAAGAAGAGCGCGATTACAAGTACGAAAATTTTGACTAAAGAAACTCTCGCTAATAATAATAATAAGGAAAGAAATTATAAAGTATCAAAAATTGAAGAAGAAACGCCGATTTTTGATACGGAACCACCGATATCCTCGAATTTGAGCGATGTTAATGTAGAGAATTAAAAAAAAAAAAACATATTTATACACTTGAAAAACTTTAATGAGCGAATAAAATCGGGCGGACAAACTGAGTAAAGAAATAAAAATTGGTGATTTAAAAAAATGTAGGATATTTTTATTCAATGCATTTTTAATACGGCTATATATAATTAGCTAGTCTATAATTACGCAGTCGTTTTCTTTTCTTTTTCCTTTTTTTTTTTTTTTTTTTTCATAGTTAATAAAGATACTGCGAAGGTTTTTGATCGCGAATACGTCATAGCTACGCACGTGTAATAAAAAGAAATAATATCTAAAATTAAAATTCTACTAGTCTTGATCATCACATTTGAACTACATATTACATACAGGATAAAATTCATTTTTGTTTTCTTAAAACATTGATCTATATTTAGCAAAAATGAGTAAAATCATTGCGCTAATGATGAAAATTCCGGGTGCTGTTACGGCGTGAATTTTCTCCATTTCATCTGAAAGTCAGAAATCAATTTAACTCAAATCGCATGATTAATCTCGTCAATAATTACCGTCTTCGTCTGCCAATGGATCCCATCCCAGACTTCTATCAATTGCCATTTTCCATTGCGAATATAACACGTCTCTTTCTGATAAATGAAAAGATAAACTAATGTAATTATATTCAACGACGAAACTTTGATCGAAGATCGATGATTTTGATTGAAAAATTAACACATCTCACCATCTTCAGTTATCGAAGGGATAAAAGTATCGCTGGGAACAGAGGCGTCTAGTTTAACATCCCATTTACGTATACCGCTCGCACATCCAGCAGCTATAGCAGCACCAAGTGCAGTAGTTTCACACATAAGTGGCCTGACTTCCTTGTAAAAGATTAGAATATATTATTTCTATTGGATAAATAATATTCCGAGGAACATTGGAGGGTTTAGAAAGCTGGTTTCCCCCTTTATTCGTTCTTTAAAAAGCGTTGTAATCCGCTCTTAGTTAAAGTTCTTGAATTTTAACTTACCAACAGGTATCCCACAGATATCCGCTTGCATTTGCATCAGTAAATTATTATTCGTCATTCCTCCGTCTACTAAAAGTTTCGTCAGTGCTAAGCCCGTGTCTTTTTTCATAGCTTCTAAAATGTCTCTGGTCTGAAAGCAGACGGATTGCAGCGCAGCTTTTATTATATGCGCGCTGTTAGTGTCTTCCGTGATTCCGCAAATAACACTGAAAATAAAGAAAAGCATAAGATTCTCTTTTTTCTAACAACTAACAAAATTATTGCAGAATAAGACGAAATTCTTCATTTTTTTTGCTTTTTTTTCTTTCATCTAGGATTTAATCAAACCCCTTTTCACCTTCTCGCATCTTTCCGCCAGTACGGTGCATACAGACCGGCAAATGCAGGCACAAAAGTTATACGATTATCGCTATACACTTGGCGAACTGTGGATTCAGAATCATTTACGTCGGATATTATTCCCAGATTTTCTTTAAGCCATTGCATTACCGCGCCAGCTATCGCCACAGAACCTTCCAACGCATATACAGGCTGTGTGTCGGGGCCAAATTGGTAAGCTACTGTCGTTAGTAAGCCATGAGCCGAATCCACGATCTGAAACATGTTTTGAAAGAATCAATTTCCTAGTTCACACTCTTCCAATTTCACTGTCGAATCTTATATTCTACTTTCTGATAAAGTATTCAGCTTTTTAAGGCCTTCCAGGTTCTTGAAAGCCCCGATAAAGAATCATTACCGCAGGTCCTGTGTTATAGAGAAGAAAACAGCCCGTTCCATAGGTGCTTTTTGCTTGGCCTTGTTGTAGACACATTTGTCCAACAAGTGCGGATTGCTGATCCCCCAGGCACTGAAACAAGGTATTAGTTCAGTCGATTAGTTCTTCTCGCTGAAATCGGATAGAATTTGATCGTTTTTATCATCTTCTGAGTATTACCCCAGATATAGGAACTCCGCGCAGAGACCCTTCCTGAATGTGGCCATAAATTTCCGAACAGCTACGTATCTGGGGTAGAATATTTTGCGGAATATCAAAAAAGGACAACAGCACTGGGTCCCATTTCAAGGTTTTAATGTTCATCAGCATAGTCCTGGACGCATTAGTGACATCGGTGCTATGAACTCCGCCGTTTATACCTCCGGTCAGATTCTGAAATAAAAAAACGAGCAAAACGTGAGGAAAAGTTCTAAGAAATGTCAGAAAAAAAAAGAGACTTTTCTCACCCATATCAACCAAGAATCCACAGTTCCGAACATACAACGTTTCTCAATCACCGCTTTCTGCACCTTTGGAACGTTCTTTAAAAGCCATTTCAACTTCAAAGCGCTAAAATACGGGCTTATCGGTAAACCGCATAAAGGTTTCAGGTAGTTTTTGTTCTGGTATCGAACCTGCTTCAATATATCATCGACTATGCTGGTAGTTCTCATGTCCATCCAGACTGAAAAGAATTATTTGAACGTAAAATATTGCCCGGTGATTCTGAAGGCTGAAATTTTTTTTAAACGCATATTCTACCATAAGAATAGAATCGGTGATGTTGCTATTTAGATTGCATATTTTTTGGCCAATTGAAAAATGAAAAGCAGCTTTTTGTCAAAATTTCCACAGGGAAATTTTCCCTCCCTTGAAAAATAAGCGTCTAATTATTATTCTTCGCGTATTTTACCTATGGCATTGTACAATGGCTCTCCGGTCACAGAATCCCATACAATAGTCGTCTCTCTTTGGTTTGTTACACCGATAGCTACGATGTCCGATGGATCTATGGTAAGCTGTTGTAAATTTGATACAGTTTGATCCAGGCATTCTTGTACAGCTTTTAATATCTCCGAAGGATCTTGCTCGACCCATCCTTCCTTTGGAAAGGATTGAGATATCGATACTTGATGATAGGTCAATACCTCGGCAGTATTAGCAGCGAATACCTTAGGAGTGAACGTTTTTTTTTTTTCAATAATTTCATCGTTCTCGGTGATATATTTTAGCGGAAAATTTACATTTTCACGTATAAGATAAGTATTTATAACCTAAAGATAACTGGGATCGTTTGATGAATCGTAAAACTGCTTGAAGACGAGGAAAATTAACTGCGATTAACTGGGATAATAGCTTTGGGCTATTTTTTCGTGGACATATCAATTTAAGGAATGAGCAAACTGCTATGAATTGTTTAAAATGCGATAATATTAAGTTTCTTTTACCAAAAATCTAGCGCTGCCAGTTCCTTCGTCAATAGCTCCGACGAGTGGCCCGTATCTGCTCATTGATTCATTTTTATTCATTTGCAATAGTTTTTATTCGAATATTAATCGTGGACCGGTTTTTTTGGATTCTTAGTTTATTTTATTTTCCACAAACGAGATAAGAATAATAAAAATTTAGCCGCCTGTCAATCGATCAACATTCAAATTGTCCACGAAGAGCGTCTAGCAGACGACGTAGTGTCATAGTTAGATAATAAGGGCGAAGATTTTCCGTGCGAATAGACAGACGACTAGAATTTTCTCCCAATATGGATTGAAGGAATTAAATTTATTTTCTATAAATTTGATTTATTTCTCAGTCAATAATCCCTGTAATAAAACGTGCCTACAAATAAATGTTGAGAGATCGAATTGTAGAATAAGTTTGTCGAACTAGAGAACAGTGAGAGCTGCGTGTTCGATTCCTCCATTTTGGTTATCTCGGCGTCCCCGACGTGTTGCGATTCGGTAAATTAGAGATCGACAAATCACGGCACAGGGTTTCTGCTTCAGATCCGTCTTTTCCCTCTGATCAAAGCGCATCGGAACTGTTCATGGGGACGTAAATGGCGTTGCGAAGGAGGTTTCTCTGCTATTTTGGTCGCTGCCAATCTCTCGGATTGACGAACTGAAAATTTCCAAGTCAGTGCTGGCAACTTTTTCTATTTTATACTTCTCGTCATTTCACAATAAACCTGACAATTTTTTCTCTAATACAATTATTCGTCTTTTTTTTCCATCTTCATTGTTTCTTTTCCTCTCAAATTATTCAATTCTATGCAACTTCTCCCTTCTCAATCGACACCATTCAATTATTTTAGGGTTATTTTATACAATCCGTTATGTTTCATGCTTGAATTTACGTTTATCAACTCGCTAACTGTCAGCTAAATCAATTCCTAACATTCTTCAATAAACTCGCAAGAACTTCATCAATTATCATTATAATAAGTCGCTGGAAAAAAAAAATGTGCCACATACCACGATTGAGGTTAGGTCAACACTTTCTAAATAATAATACGCGATATTTTCTCCCATCATTTATTTGCCTCAATTAATATCAACATCAGTTTACTTTATTCCAACACTTTCTAAACTCAATTCAATATTCATAAAGTCTTATTTTTTATTTTATTTTTTTTCTCTTTTCACCCTCCAGCTTCCTCGACGATGACAGCCGATGCAGAAAAAGACTGCACTCACTGTTTAATATGCAACAGCAAAGTCGGTGTTTCGACGCGAAATAGCGTCAGAATATTCGGCTCTACTTCTCTGACTACGAGCGAAAAACCTCTGGTTGATACAATATGTTCCGTACTTGACGTCGAACTTAATGAAGATAATGTTCACTCGCTTGTCGTCTGCAAAAAATGCTATAAACTATTCAACGAGGTGAGATTCCCTCGGTTTTATAACATCCGATCAATTCTTCATCGCTCTTTGGCTACTTGGACTAAGAGCGGAGAGAATTCTTTGATTTTTTATGGGATAATTAGAGAGAAAAATTGAAAAATTTAGCCTCATTTTATAGACTTCAACATAAATTCGATTTTTTAAAAGGATTTTGATCAATTTTTATTCATAGGTCGACGAGCTGGAGAATAGATTGGCTGAAATAAAGGTGGAGTTGTTTACAAACTATAAGAGAACGACGAGGAAAACTTCCAACGTTGTATATCAAGAGGAAGAAGATTTCAACGACCATGATTACACGGAAAGTCCTGAAACCCAGAGCCCCGAGTTATCCGGGTCGACTAGAATCGGTCAAAAGTTGAAGAAGAAAGGTTTCAACGCCAAGAAATCTTCCAGCAATGACACCGTGGCTAAGGTTCACCTCTTCTCCAACAGTAAACTAGATTCTTCCAAATATCACTTCTGTATTAAAAATGATCGTTCGCAGGACGAGGAGCGGTCCAAAGATCGGGAAGAGGACGTTGAAATTAACGAACTGCTCGATACACAGCCTGAGAAAATGAACATAAAATTAGAAGCTGAGTCAAACAACGAAAATCCCGAAATTCGGAAGTCTAATTCTAAGAAAGGGAAGGTCAATGTGAAGGCCGAATCTGTTCAAGAGCAGGTAACTAATTGAGGATCTCCGCAGCGATTTGTTCATCTTATCATTGATTTGCTGATATTTTCAGCTCGTGGCTAGAGACGGCTCTGTTTACACCTGTTTGCTCTGTTCAAACGACGATGAAAGATCGATGGGCGATGCTAAGGCGATAACAACGCATTTGAAAAACGTCCACGACGCTCGTTTATACATATGCGACATATGCAGCATGGAATTTAGAAAGAGAAACGAACTCTCCGTTCACCTCGACGACCACGTTGCGAACGAAGAAGGGGACTTCCAGTGCGAAGTCTGCAACAGAATATTCAGCAATTTGAGATTGTTCAGAATTCACAAGCGTATTCATTATCCACAGGCAAAATCGTGGCCATGCGATACTTGCGGGAAAAGATACAGGTCCGTTCAACAAACTCGAATAAATGCAGTTCTTCAGTTTGTTTGCAGACCTAAATATCCCCTCTTTCATTTCCAGCTCGAGGAATTTGTTGGAAGAGCACATAAACACGCATACCGGAGTCAGACCTTACGTATGCGAAACTTGCGGCAAGGATTTCGCCTCGAAATATACGTACAAAGCGCATGTTAAGACGCACGAAGTTAGGCCGAGGCCTTTTGAGTGCAGTCTATGTAGCAAGTCGTTCTTAAGTCAGCAGAACTTGAATCAGCACGAAAGAACGCACAATGGGATAAAGGAATACGTTTGCCATCAATGCGGTGCGAATCTTCTTTATTTTTTTTTCTGTACATTATTCCTTTCGCCTTTGTCTCGCTTTATTAATGACAAGTTTTCACTCGCAGGCAAGGCCTTCGGCTCTCCTCACAATCTAGAGGTGCATAACATCGTCCATACCGGCTACAAGCCTTACATATGCAGAATTTGCGGCAAAGCATTCGCCCGCAAAGCAGAGATTCGAGATCACGAGCGAACTCACACTGGGGAAAAACCGTACCAATGTGAATTCTGCGGGGCAACATTTAGGTGAATGTTTTGCCGCTGATAATCAACGAGCTTTTTTTTTTCGATAAGAATTTTCATTTTAAACGATTAATTTTCTCTAATATCAAATGAAATTTCTCCTCTCAGCCAAAGATCTAATCTCCAATCTCACAAGAGAGCGACGCATTATAACGACAAAAGATATAAATGCAATGACTGCGGGAAAGGATTTAAAAGGCGGAGGCTTTTGGATTATCATATCAAAGCGGCTCACACTGGCGAAAGACCGTTCAAATGCCCAACTTGTACAGCGACCTTTGTTTATCCGGAACATTTCAAGAAACATATGCGCATTCACACAGGCGAAAAACCTTATTTATGCGAGGTGAGCAAAACGAGATTAATAGACCAAGTTAATTATTCCACCTTGATTATTATTATTACCTTGATTATTCATTCATTATCGATTTATATACTTGGCCGATAGGTTTGTGGGAAAGCCTTTAACAGCAGGGACAACAGAAATGCTCACAGATTTATACACAGTGATAAAAAACCGTACGAATGTTTAGTTTGCGGGATGGGATTCATGAGGAAACCTTTATTATATACTCACATGCAGACTCAGGTATGAATAGAATGGAAAAAAAATTTAAAAAAAAAAAACTATCTCCAAATCAATTTCATTCTCTCAGGGTCATCTTAACGATACAATCGTCGTCAATCAGCCACGATTAACGACCGACGATGACCAAGTCATTGCTATACCAGATGGAGACGTTGAATTATTGATGGAAGGAACAGAAAATGAGCAGGTAGTGAATTTGGATTTATTATATTCAACTTTTATTTTTCTTGTTTTTTCTTTTTTTATCCAATCATGAAATGAATCGATGCAATTATACTTTTGTCTTGCAGGAAACAGAGTTGTATATCACTGAGCTAAAGAATCACGTGATTATACAAGACGGGGATCAGATATACCAGGAAGAAAATGTCCTGGGACTACCAGCCGAAGATAATATGGTAGAAGAGGAGGTTGATCACCTCGTGGTAGACGGACAGGTATTGAGACTAGAATTGAGACTAGAAAAACTATTGTTTAACGATTTTTTTATTTTACCTCATCTTTTCGTTTATTTTTATAATTTATAGATCGACTTCACTGAAAGTGAAGTAATGGGATGTAAAGCTGAAGACGGTGAACATATCGAGGAAGTTTATAGTTATAACGACAGCGAAGACGGGTCGGCGATTGTTGTCCCAACGAGTTCACAATACGAAGAGATTTCGGGGGATGATAAAAATTCTGTAAGATTGGTACAGATCAGAATTCCATCGTCTGCTACAGAGGATGGAAGAAATTGGCTGAACTTAGTACAAAATACATAAATAATATGATTATAATCATAATAATAATAATAATTATAATAATTAGTATTAAATTCGGTTTATCTATAATATGTCACAGTTAATTGATGATTATTATCGCAGATATTCCACAATGAAATAAATAAATGTTAATGTAATCCTATAATTCAACTATTTCCATCGACTAAAAATTGCTTTTTTGCTTATTTACATTCTCATGTCTCACTAGAGGAGAAATCTTCATTTTTTATCATTTCATAGCAATTTAGCCCAAAAAGTGGCAAAAGTTGAATTATAATATATACCTCCCATTCGAAATTCAAATTCTTGTGTCAAATGCATATTTACCGATGAAGGTAAGTAGATTTCTACTCTTACGGCAATTCTGATGTTCATGTGGACTTCAATTTGTGAATTATCGGTAATACAGAGATCGGTTACTATTCTGCAGATTCGACGACAGTGGACTGTCACCACACGTCGGTAACGATGAGAGAAGACAGGGAAGGAGACGATAATGAATACGCAATAAATTGTAAGTATAAATACGTGATTAGAAACATGTATAATTCAGGCGATTGATTGACGAGCGAAATAATATCCAATAACCGATAAATTCTATGTGTCTGAAAGCGAATTTGAAGAGGTCAAGAGTTCAATTCGATTGCTGATGTGTGCGGGCTATCTGATTATTATTCGATTAAATGTACCGAGAAATTTATATATAGAATTTAGACGAAAAAAAAAAACGAATCAGCTATTTTTTTTTTATACCTAATCTAACTGTGAGTTTTTTGAAAACGAGTGAAAGATTGTGTATTAAAAAATAAAATTAGGTATGCTGTGAGCTCGGAGAATAGTTTTCAAACTTGTATATATTCGAAGAATTTAGAATACTATCAATACGAAAAAGGAAATTGAACTTTGAAATGCGAGCGGAGAAAGACGAGAGTGAAAGAAAGAAGAAAAAACAAGATATAGAAAATAAAAAATGAAGGAAAAAAACGTAGAAAGAAAGGAAGAAAATGGGGTAAATCGAGGGGCGAGAGAACCACTGAGTAAGGTTCTATTCAGTGATCAATTATGCCTTTATGCCTTTGGACGCCAAGAACGTTCGTCGCGTCTCTATAAGTTAAATTGAGCGTGAGTAATAATCAAACCTTGGGAAATTCCCATGTCACCTCTTAATGTCTTCTGCGGTTTCTGTGAAGAGTTCGAGGATCTCTTAAGACTTTTGGACTTTAGATCATCGCGCGAGTAGTAATGTATATAGATAGGTATTCATAATCGTTCTGGAGGTCCCCATTTATTGTCTAACGATAATATGAGCGAAATGAATAATCGAAGAGTCTTTTCCTCTATTCTCTCTCTCTCTCTCTCTTTCTCTTTCTGCGTATATAATTATACGTACCTATATCACAATGGACAAATTTCCACCCCATAATACCAGACTAATGATAAAACCGCGATCGCGGTACCCAGCTACCTAGAATGTTGAAACTGAAACCCACAATCCGCAACCCACTAACCAATACCTTGGCTTTCTTGACCGAGAAGGAGACCAAAAGCTGGTTAAATTTCTGCACGAAACCTAGGTCAAATACTTGACATATACCTGTGTACAATATGAACCCGCAGGCAAGAGACGAATAGCTTTTTTACAATTATTACACACAGAGCTTGAATGTTGTACCCTGTAAGTATTCGTGGATAATATTATTATAGTATAAAATCAAATCCGCTTATCGTTTAATTCTCTTTTGTTTACAAACTTGTATATAACTTATATACATACACGTTTGTATAGAAAAGGGATTGATGTTTGCTGTGAAAAATTTCACGCACCTCGTATTATATTATTAGCCGGAGTTTTATCCTGTTATTACTCTAACTACGGTTAGCTAGATACTAACGGAGGTCCAACTCCGATAATTAGATTATTCTACGGGGATACGGCGCGGGGTAATATACATATGTGTTATTCTATAAACGCGAGCTGAAACGCGTAATTCGAATGAGAGTTTAGCTCTCGAATTCCGGTCCATTTGTCTATAATGACCGCAGAGAAACTAGAACCGAGTGTAAATCGTTTGGATTATTTTTCGGCATTGAGGATTATTATTAATCGATGTCTTGTATATAGGTATAAGTATATAAAGTTCGTAAATTTTCTAGTCGATAGTTTAGAAAATTTGCTGACGAATCGCTGATACGGTACGCGGTATAAGACGCATTATAAAGTGGCTGAGAGTTTAGAGATGAATGTAAGTTAGCCCTGCATTCGTCAAGCTAGATGAGTCAAGGGATCGGAGTCATTAGTATACATCAGGATTTGATTAATGGTGTGTTTTTATGTCGAATTAACCAAAACGCTATGTAAATAAGCTATTAATTAAGAGAAAGGTATTTTTCATTCCTTCCATACCGCATGGAGTACCTGACTCATACCTACTGCCCCGGATCGTATACCTACCTTTTTGCCTCCGTTAGTTTTTATTATTGTTCTCCAGACTCAAAACTCTGCAACTGGCTGAGTATAAGCGACCCTCTTTAGCCTTTAGAAACCTACTACGTGTCCCCTTGACCAACGCGTTGCCTGACCCTTGGAATTTATGTATTTCACGAACACACTAACATCACTCTGCTTATTTCACCGTGTTTGAATGTATATGAAAGGAGAATCAAGGCGCAGACAAGTTATCTTCGGATTTTCAGATCCGTAATTATATCAAAGAGAGTATTTCTCTTTTTTAAGCCATTTGGTAGATTTTTTATCTTCTTCTTTTATCTAACAATCAGTTTATCCAAGCTTATGTAGGTTCGATGAGTAAACATTAATCGAAAAATGATATGAAATTTTCATTTCATTTTACGTCCGATAAAAGTTTATTACACGAATATCATTTTGTATTTCTGACTGTGAGACTTTCGGCCAAAGCTAATAATAAATGTTTTTATTTTTATTTTCAAATTTTTCCATACGCGCGCGGTTAATAACGTATGGAGAATTGTGTGTGGGCAGCAAGTTCTCTAGGTACCGTACATTATATAACCAAGTCAAGTTAGGATGCCTATTTTTTATTATGCGGTTAGTGCGAAAGCATGTTACATTGTCTGAGGAATAATATTAATGATCCTTTATGAGCTTGCTGATAATGAATCATGCTGGAGAGGGGCTTACTGGCATTAAACAAGGGATTGATTAAAAGGGATACAGTTTATTAGAAATATTGTAAATTTATTTTACAATCATCGAAATCCGCACACCTATAATATAAATGGCTAAATGATACGATGATATTTCATTTCTTATTTTTCTCTTCTTCTCGCCCCCTGCTAATATCTATCCTCTTCGAAAATATGCCCTGCGGATTATACCTTTCAATTGACACCCCAGCATCCTACGCTGTAGCTCTTCTATCTATAAGGTATATAATATTTAATTGAACTTTAATCTTCGATTCTATATAAGAGAACCAATTTACTATTTTTCTATCAGCTTTCAACCGCTTGAAAGAGCCGGAATAAAGACCGTCTTTTCCAGATGTTCACTTGTTTTGATATTAAACCTTGGCAATTTTACTGCGTCTATATACGATACAGCCAACGTTGATACGTTATAGCCTGCACTGCCTTATAATACACCTATATAGGTATACATATATCTGTAGAAAATTAAGATCTTCAAAATCTGAGAAAGAATTTTATCAACAATTTTTTTATCATTCTTTTATATCTTATGCTGAAGTATATTTGCTATGACCGTTTGTATCCGAATGTATATATATGTATAAATCCCGAGGGAATTTCCTTTCGCGTTTTATCATTTTTTTTTTTTTTTTTTTTTGAAATAACAAATTTCTGCATTAGTCGTTCGCTCGGGATTAAGTAGAAATAAGAGCAACGGCTGAAAAGAGTAGAGACATCGAAAGAAGGTCCTGTGGGGGGGTGGATTAGCATATTATTTACACCCATCTTGCACGACGCGACGGGCAGCATCGAGAAAGTCGCGACGCCCGGTACGCTCTAAGAAAACTCTTGACTAACTTCGCGAATCTTCTTTCAAACAATACTTATTCCCTGCCAAACCGTCTCATTTTATTAAGCCACTGTGACAAGGGGATTCCTTGCGACGTTTGACCAAGTTACAATATTTAATTATATAGAAAATCCGATGGCTTAATCTTATATATACCAATTATCCACCAATTATCAATTAAATTTCATTATTATTTCTATCACACGCGAATATCCCTTCGCTTTTTTCTTACCTCCTCTTTATATATACCCTTCGACTTCTTCTTCATCACCGTCAGCTCTCATTATTATATTTTCAAATCGATTTTATCTTATCGGTATAATAACATAATGATTAAAAGACACGAAGAAGAAGAAGAAGAAGAAGAAAAGAGAAATTCGATTCCCACAGCTCGTCACATTTAAAGAACTTTATTAAAAAATGTTACCATTATTACCTATATATATATATATATACATATCTGAAACTGCAATCAGTAACAGTACTTACGATTAGGTATAGGTATAGGGTATAGCTTGGAGGTAAACACTTTTGTAATGGTTATAAAAGAATGTGAAGAGCAAAGCTTAAAAGTAAACGGAGAAAATCTGCGCTGGCCATTTTTCGAGTAATTCAAATCATTCCAATGGATGTTAAGGTCCTTTTACTTCGACGAAGAGGGATCAGAGAGTCGAGTACTACTTCAACTTGGCCGTCTATCTCGATAGCTACTCCAGGTGGCAGCTGGAGAGGCTCAAGTCAAACTTCTGCGAAAGGTGGAATAGCAGGGGTCTAGCTGGTTACCAGCCTTGGCCTGCGACTGCAGTCTCTGCCGGATTTCAGCTTGGTGAGTCCAATTTTGAATAATTATGGGATTTCATTGGTTTTTTTTTTTCTTTGTAAATTTATAAACGTGAGCATCAATGCGGAGTTAGATAGAGACGGGAGATAAGAAAAAATTAAATAGAAATGAAGAAATAAAAGGGAAACAAAAGGTGAGAAAAAAAAAGTGGGCGAGAGAAATAAGTAAGTATATAAGTAAGTAAGTAAGTAAGTAAAGTAAAGTATAAGAGCTGAATGAAAGAGAAAAAGAAACTCCTTCAGCCGGCAGTTATTAGTGGAGTTTATCGCCATCTAAAGTAAAGAACACCCCAAAAATCGTTCTGTGCTTCGCTGGTGCACGACAAATGAAAAATAATAATAATGATAATAATAATAATAACAAGAGAATGAAATAAAAAAAAAAAATTAAGAGAAAAAAAAAAAGAAAGTTTCCACCCTACCTTGCGACAATAACTTTTAAAAGAAACCCCGCGAGATATTTTATACTTGCACGCTTTTATAAATCTACCTATATATCTATATAGATATATATATAGTATAAACGAGATCCGTGCAGTAATATTTCAATCGTATAACATTTTTAATAAGAATCTTCTTTTTTTTTTCCGATTTTTGATTTTTATACCTAATACTATCTTTCTTAATTTTAATCCGCAATATCTTTTTCCTAAAAGTCAACTTTCGGAATCTATCTATATATTTTAGTCCTGTTTAAAGCAGGGTGCACATACGTATGTCTACAGCATTCAGGTGGAGGCTTGATAATTATTTTTTTCGTGGTCAGCAGAATAAGCCAGGTTTTCATCTCTTCCTAATTGCCTGCCATTAATTTGGCGAGTAAATTTCTCGTGCTCGTTCTTTCGGCAATTATTGTCATATATATGATATATAGATATGTATAACTCGAAATGTTCTTATCGATATGTAGGTATACATGCAAGCGTAATATGCCAGTCCGTAACTGTATTACGTATGTACGTGATATATGAATTAATTATTCGATCAAGAATTGCTACATAATTAATTAACAACTTAATTGGTGCGTGTGATAATTAAATGTTTTATACACATTGCCTATGGCTGTGTTATACATAGACCCTCTCTATACGTATATAATAATATATTACGTATTATATAATTCGACGTTACATAGTGCACCACCCCGGGGTTCTTGCTCAGGCTGACAACCTAGATTTACATTAATCACTGCCATCTGCGGTCGCACGCAGTTCCTTCGAAAGGATAAATTTCGTTGTCAAGAACAATCGAATCGTATCGTTAAATAATTATAACGTTATAAGAAGTTGAAGCTTATTTATTCATTCATTTTATATATCTACAGTCAAATTTCCGGACAATCGTGATAATTTTCAGATTTTATCATATCGACATTTTTCAATAAAAATTCAATTTTATTTATTTGTTTTTTATTTTTTTCATATACCAATCAAACAACGAACAAACAAAGCGTATACACCCCGCTATATGATGTTTACGAAATCGATGAATCGATTTTTCTTTTTTCTATACGGTTTAATCAACCCCATTCACGTAAATTTCCCTTGCTATTTGATGATCGTATATACGCGTTTCTTTATACCTATGATATTTTGATTATACACTTTATATACTTTATATATTATACAGATGAAAATGTAGGTATAGAGCAATACCTGTACAGATATTCTCTATCTTAAATATGTTGTATTA
The DNA here is from genome assembly GCA_944452935.1 of Rhogogaster chlorosoma. Lineage (NCBI taxonomy): Eukaryota > Metazoa > Arthropoda > Insecta > Hymenoptera > Tenthredinidae > Rhogogaster > Rhogogaster chlorosoma. The sequence goes on along the minus strand of OX101803.1, from coordinate 21,290,338 downwards.
CACCTATAAATACACATCTATTGAAAATCATTCGCATCGATACGTGATGTGAAAAATATAAATAAGAAAAAAAAAAAAATATCTATATGATATATATATAAAGAAAAAAGCTAAAAACAAAAAAAGAAAGTAGTATCTACGTACGTTGGATTGAAGACGCACTCGTTGCAGTATATTCTTATAGAGTCTTGAGGGTAAAGGAGCTGCGGGGCAGGGGTTTAAAGTAGGGGTTTGAAATAGGGGTGAGAAAGGTGGTTGGGATTCGGGAGGTTGGTAGGTGGCAGCGTGGTGGTAGGTTACGTTACGTTACGTTACGTTACGTTACGTTACGTTACATACATACGTCGGTAGGTAAGGTACGCCGGGATGGTGCGGAGTTGAGTTTCGGCAGCTCCTCGAAATTTACGAGCCTTGAGGTGATGGGGTTTCCATGCTGCCTCTACCTAATATCTTTACACGGCTCCTGAATCTTTCGCGGTATCCGGAGCGAGGCAGGCACCGCCGAAGCTACCACCGACCCCAAAACTGTGTCTCGGTGCAGGTTGTAAAAAAAAACGAGATTTTTTTCGAAAGGGGAGAAACAAACGAAAGGGAGAGAGAGAGAGAAATGAAAAATAAAAATAAATTTAAAAAAAACACCACAAAACGAAAGAAAGAAAAAATAAAATGAACGGTAATGCCAAAAGAAAAAAAAAAAAGAAAGAAAAAGTAAAAAATCTGGCAGCTGTCCTTATTCTTGTATAATTCAAACTTTTTCCATTTTCTTTAAATATGTTTTACCTTTAATTATTTCATCTCTCTCTCTCTCTCTCTCTCTCTCTCTCTCTCTCTCAGCTGCTTCGTTCCGTTAACTTACAATTCGTTTATGGTATACCTACCTTCTTGCTACCGAAAAAAAAAAATAAAGAAAAAAATAAACCCTACAGTCCAAAGTTATACCTATATATATATAAGGACTTCAATAAACGCCTTTTCTTTCCCTTCTATTTCTCGTAGCTCGTCGAACAAGATCGTTCTATACAGTCGGTTGACTTGTAGTGCCAGCAAAGGATCAAATTATTGTCGATTTCCTAGCCCTTAGCTCGTGCTGTGAGACCCTACTTAGATTTGAGGGGCGGCCTAGTCGGAGTGGAAGTTATATATATAAATATAACATACTATATAAAGCGTAAAATTTCATTGGGTTTTTTGGCTCTCCGGCGTATAGGTATATATAGGATACATAATGTATGGAAAAAAAAGAAGAAGAAAAAAAATAGAATTGATTTTTTTATTCATTTTTTTTTCTCTCCTTCTGTTATCCAGTCCTTTTCTTTCTACCCCTGCTGAATAACTGTTTACCTTCATATTTATGTTTATCCGAATTGTTTCGGCTTTTGAATTACCTTTTTATTTATTTTTTTTTTCATAAGAAAAAAAAAAAAAAAAACTAAAATCATAATTGTTTCATCGATGTTTGAATTGAACGGTATATTATAATATTGATACGATAAGTTCAATTCTTTAACGTATACGTATAATAATACATAATTATATTTGTTATTATTTTTATTACTATTATTATTATTTAGGGTTTTATCGGTGGTATCTTAATTGAATTAAATACCTCTTTCTTATTAGCTCCCGCTTCCTAAATTACCGCAAACAATTTCGGCTAATATGAAGATTATCAAGTAATTATTATAAAAGCTTGCCTCAATCAATCACGGAGTGATAACAACGATAGCTGGCTGATTGGTTACCCGCCTCGGTGGCTATACCCACACTTTTACCTCAGCTTCTCATACCTTCCTGTCCGCCTTCACCATTTTACCCTATTTTCAGAACTCTGCCCGGTTTACTCAGAACCACGCCCATCTATATCCAAAAGGTTTTCTTAACGTATAGAGGCGACGATGTACACATATTCATTTTACCTTATTTTTAGGGTGTTTTTTTCTCTTTCTCTTCTGTTTCTTTTCTTCCTTACCCTTGCTCAGGTAGCTTGGCGAAGCCGGTTCAAATTTTCTTTACCTAAACTTGTTTTATTCTTCTTTCTTTCTTTCTATCACAAGCACCTTACTGATTTTTCAATTCTCCAATGTAGGTATACGCGATTAGGTGTATAACGACATAATATATTTACACCCTTTTTACTATCTTGTTCTGTTATTTTATAGATAATCGTAGAAACGAAGAAATAAGAAGAAAAGAAGGAAAGAAAGAAAAAAAAAGGGAAATTTACTGTACTAGGTATTCGATTTTGATAAAATTTTCCGCATTCCAATTCCTAATCGAAAATTAAAAGAAAATATGTATAAAATTATCGCAGGACATTCGCGATTCTTATAGGGAAAATCATATTCTCAGAAACTTTTTACGGTCAAGACCTAAGAAAGAGATAGAGAGAGAGGGTAAAAAATAGAAAAAGACAAAGATGAGGACTGTGGTGTATGTGTAGGTGAGATTGATTGACAAGTCGACAAAGTCGAGGAAAAAGTTTCTTCCGCGTCGACGACGTCGTTGGTCGTCTTCGTCTTCGTCTTCGTCTTATCCTTATCCTTCTTCTTCTCCTTCTCCTTTTCCTTAGTTTTCGTTTTCGTTTTCGTCTTTGTCGTTGAGTAGCTGGTTGGCAGGCAGGGTATATAATTCGCGTGATCTGGATCTGGATTCAAGATTCGGGATAAACAGTGAGGGCGTCGCGACGTGGCGTGGCACGGGTAAGATGGCTCACTCTTCTCTCCTCTTCTCCTCTCCTCACCTTTTCTTTCCTTTCCTTCCCCTCCCTTACCTTACCTTACCCGATCTTACCTTACCTTTTGCTTTCCTCTACTCTTCTCTCCTTTCCTCTTTCGGTAGCTACACTCGGCTACCGGCTCATTGAGACTCAAGATAAGCCCATCGCATCGGCGCCGTAGAGACGCGTTGCGATTCCACCCATAGATAGGTGGGGATATTTTTCAGGGGTAGATTTTGCGTGCTGCTTTTAGACTTGGGGACATCATATGCCTCCGTCTTTTTCTTTGCCTGGTCCGTCTATATCCGTCTATATTGGTATATATACGAACATACACAACTCTATATTTAACTATACACAAGTCTATACGGGGTGTCGTCTTGTGGAAAAAACTGAGACGAATTTTTCCACAATTTATTCTTTAAAATTTTTTTTTTATATTTCTCTTAATACCTATACGCGTCAACATTCAAATACAGATCATATCCGACTGATTATCAAAGGAGATAAGAAGATTTGAGATAAATTCTATAGGAATGATATACATGTGAAAGGTATTACAGAATTGAAAAACGACGATTCCTATTCATATTCTTATTTTTGTTTTTTCGTTTTTTTTTTTTTTTTACTGAGCGACAAAACACCCTGTATATACAATCATACATGTATATATCCTCGTGTAACGAAACTCCATAGACTCGTCACTAGACGATACAAATACATATACTTATACACAAACCGTAATGTAGATTATATGTATGTGTGTGTAGAGTCGTAGGCACGACCTCTCTCACTTTCTCTATACGTATATATAAAATGTATATATACATGTATATTATGTATGTATATGTATATACAGTGGTTAGAGAGGGCTGAGCAGGGGATCCCTCGTAGCAGCCCTTCTTGCCCCTTCATCTCCCATCCCCCTGCACCTTTTGGGATGTGACGACTAGATCCGCGAGGAGATACCAACGTGGCGTTGCTTTTCCATCGAGACTATCTATGCCCCAGGCTGAGGCCCGTCCACGGGGTTAGAGCTACTCCTTGCGCAGGGAAAATATATCTGTGCTCCTTAAACGCGGATAAAATTGTCTCACATTTGCAAGATTAGGCAGTCCTACGTGGCGGTGCTAGATGGAGGTGGTACCGACGCCACAGCCACAGCCGACGACGACGACGACGACGACGCCTTAGCAAATGTTATCTATTTCATTTCCTTTAGATTTAGATACTTCGTCAGGTTCTCTCTTTCTCTCCCTCTCTCCCTCTCTCTTTATCTTTCTCTACTCACAGCTGTGGTATATATGTTTACGAAGAGACTACTCCGTTCGTACGATCAACAGACTCGGAATCTTTTGCCAAAAAAAAGAAAAAAAAAGTCCTCGGGGTGTAGTCAGCTAGTAGTTTGCCACGAAATTGAATATCCTATACGCTTTTGTTGGGAATCTTATCGTAGCAAATTGACTTGTGTAGTAGATGATTAAAAATTTGGAGAAAAGAAAAAAGGTTTTATTGAGTGTAGGAATTGTTTGATTAAACATGAGGCTGTGTGTATGATGAGGATTTTTCAGTACCCAGATGAGCTTTTTTCCACATTCTGCGAAATAATAGAGAAATTTTCTTATGCAAATTGACGTTTCATGTAACTTTTTCATTCGTCTGGCGTTCGTCTCTTCTCAACTCACTCGGCTAGTAGGTATGAGAAATTTGTATGAATGGTCAATGGAAACGGGGGTATAAATTCTTGATAGAAAAATATTTGACCAAGTCAGTTATTCTATGAGGTGGGTTATCCTATCTCATAGCCCCGGACAATCAAGAATATAATTTCCTCAAGCTGTCCGGATATTATTTAAATTGAAATTTCTTTTCTCATTATAACTCAACCAAGGAGAAAATCTACTTCTCTTCTGTCGTACTTTTATCATTCTCATTCTCGTTCTGAAAAAGTTAATCTTTGACAGGTGACAGTAAGCTGTATCCCGCGAAATAATGTCTTATCCAACGCGTCTTCTTGTGACAATTTAATACTATAAATTAATTTTTTCTTCATCATTTTTACTCCCACCCTCTGAACTGTGACATTATACTCGTCTATACATTATAAGTATACAATCTATCCTATATACGCTAGATTTATTTTATATCGAGGATTTCCTTTGCGATAATCTTCCTCTCTATGTATAGTAGTGCATAGATACACACTCGAAACAGGTAATGAATCCAGGACACAAAATTGCTGACACGAGTCTGGGATGAAATACAAATCTCTAATTATCCTACTGCAGTCCCAACTCGAAGTACCATTCAAACTTTTCACAGTTTCCATCTCACATGGGAATCACGGTCCTTTATAATTCGTCTACGACGTCACTTTTCTGGAATATTATAAAATGAATAATTGGTAGAAAAAAGCGGTGGGGAAAAAGCAACCAAAAAAAAAAAAAGAAAAATGTAAAAATTGCAGATTAAAAAAGGGAACGTTTATCATATAGTATCAATTTTATTTTCTCTATTTTCCGCTCGTTTCAAGTGGCGGAGAAAATTAGCTGGCGGGGGGGCGAATTCGAAATGCTGTTTATATTCTTTCGTGCGAGTTTCGAACTCGGTATAGGGTATACGTGTCAAGTTCATTTTCTCGAAATATGCGTAGTGCGCGAATACGGAAGGAAAACCACAGGGATTCACCTCGCTGACAACTTTACTAATTGGAACTACCCGAGTTCAACTATACTCTGTATGTATAGAGTTGGATAACTTTTCAGAGAGCAACAATAATTAAATCGAGAATTGTAAAAACTAACCGTCTATATACGACCGGCTCAGTTTCAATGGAGAAAAATCATCATAATTATATTATACTTTATTTTATTATACTCTACGTAAGCCAGTTTTATGCACGGTTCTATATCACTTAAACCTGTACTGCACAATTCTCGCAATTTATAAACCTAATCATATTATTCTACCTTCCTTTCATTTTTTTTTTCAAATTTTTTCTTCTTCCTTCATTACGTTGATTTTTAAATTTCATTTTTTGAAAAAATTCTTCGATTCCCTTGAGCCTCAGTTCTCGTATATTCATCGATACGATCAGCTCGCTTTACTGAAAAACTTTTCAACCAACAACCAACTTATACTCGAGGTGTGGTTAGCGTCGTCGTACCCCAGGTGTACAGGGCAAGTTAGTCGCGTGTAGCAGATGAACCTGGCATTTATTCCAAAAGAAAGTAGCAAGGCAAACCTTTCGTTCAGGTAGCTGTAAGTGTATCAGGTGAAAAAGGGGGTTTGAAAGTGCGTCTTATATACACCTTGAACTTGAATTAGCGGAGGAAGAACTCAATTCGATGTAGGTGACACTTGAATAGAAAAATGCGAAGGTTTATTCCTGAATAAAGAACGAAATCGAGCATCTATATATATTATATACCCGTACAGTTATTTCAGTCCTAAATCAGCGATGCGCCTGTAGAACTGGCAAAAGATAAGAAAGTGAGGTCACAGAACCGGAGGAATCCTGTCCTACGGTAGTGAGGAAGCGTGTGAAAATTGAATGAAAGATCATATAGACGCGATTTATTTTTCCTGTTTTTTTTTTTTATTTTTCTTGCCTTCTTGTTCTTTTGAAAATTTTGCCATCAGGAAACGAGGTAGGAATATCCGGGAGTTTCTTTTTTATCACTAACTAGGGAGAAAGGGACGCGAGGCGTTATCGGCTCGGATAATGTGCCGAAATTTTGGAAAGGGGGATTCTGCGCCACTCTGTGTAACCAGAGACAAGAATGACCGCGACAAAGAGCATGGAAAAGACAAGACAGAGCGGTACCGTCTTGTGCAAAGAAGAAGAAGAAGAAGAAGAAGTTGGAGATAGTTGGCGGCGCCCAATGTCCGCGGCTGGCAAATGTAGCGCGATGAAATCGCTGACTTATGGGTTCTGAACGTTCGTTCCTCGACGAGACCAAAGTCTACCGGAGTCATACCTTTTTCATAAACCCCAGTCAACCCCGAGACCCAACCAAACCCATCCCCCAAAACCCAACTCAACTGAACGGTCCAGCCCAGCCCAGCCCAGCACATCCACTCGGTTGCCTGCCTATGCCACCCAACTAGGCAGTAGGCAGCTCAAGCTGCGCTGGCTGACTCTCTTTTACATTGTGCCCAGAGATTTCAGCGATTAATTTTTACCCATTGTACTAGAGCTCGCTCCCTCGATTCTACCTCACGGCATTGTCATTGGCAAACAAATCTCAATAGCAGTATTAAAGGTATCCAACCTAATGGAACCAGGACCGTCCCTGGTGTCATATCGGCTAACCGCGGAAAGTGAAAAAAAAAGTCCCGACTCTTTATGCACACACGTTGTCTGCACCGTGTCTGTTCAATTCAGGATCTAGAAACTAACGCCGAGTCATCAAAATATAGATATATGAATTTTTCCCTTCTTTTTTTTTTTTATCAATGAAAAAGTACTTAGTCCAATGTAATTAAAAAATAAATCCTCATCATTATCTTCTTCGATCAATGATGAATTTTTTCGCGAGTATTAAAGATCGTTGATGAATTATTAAAATTAGGCTATCCTGTATTTTGTATTCCATTTTATGTATTTTCTTATACGATATTCGAGTAACAAGACAGACGTGTAATTAAAACGGTAACCATGCATGTACTGAGGTACATGCATGATATTACGATAAGGAAACGCCCGACCTTCCGTATAAAAGGCCTTCGGCGAAGTTATACTTGAGAAATGTTTAATATCTAGCGATACCGAATGCGCTGCCGTCGGATATTAATATCTATATAACAGTAACAACATACCGTGGCAAAGGGGATGAAGGGATGGAGGTAAGCGTATAGCCGCGGGGTGCAATACCTCGCGTCCGTTGTCTGTCGTTGATCGTGTTCGCTACGGAATAGCGTGAGGTGTCCAGAATCCCACCCCCGCGGACCGCCGAATCCATTATTTTCGTACCTCTCATTTCACCCCCCCCGTTGTCTTTACTTGTTGGCGCGACGAAGCTCGGAGAAGACGCGACCGTCTACCGACCATTGTCTGGATATTTCTAAGGATATATCTTCTCGGACGAGGCGGGAATCTGTCCGCGATTATTTTTTCCTAAGATTCGGACTTTACTAATTAAAGGGAAAAAAAAAACAGAAAGGAAACAAATCTAGCCGCATATTTTTTTACAACGTAACTAACAAAACGGAATGAAGATGGCTTTGATACGTATAGATATTTTTTTTTTCTTCTTCTTCTTCTTCTTCTTTCCCTCACACTTTTTCGCTTTAGATTTGATTCCAAAGAAAAATTGGGGAAAGAATTTTAGGCCGAGGAGGTAAATATTTGTAACTTTAGGATGGTTAAAAATTACTACGCCGGGGGGTAGGTGAATATTTGAAATTCCTTAGACGCGTTTCGTATATGAGTTACTTTAGTTTTAAATATGATACGCGAGCCAGAAAGCGCGGGGTCGTATACGAAATATTTTTTACAGAATTTCTTTGACGTCTCGAATTAACGCTGGGAATTGTTCTTCGCAACTAGGCCGTGAATGAAATAATCAGCATTGTAATTATGAACCTTTTCGAAAACCGTTTCCAAAATTTATTCATATTGAATAATTTAATAGTATACCCTATTAAAAATCGCAAAATAATCATTTCACACAATAGAATACTCGAACAAACGGTACAACATTGTTTAGAAAATATTAACAAGGTACCCTATTTAACCCTGACAAACATTTTCACAAAATATAATTCAACCGAAAATTGAACGGCTGCCCGGATATTCGACTTCGAATCATATAGTGCAGAGCGTTACGCCGTCTGACCAGTGCGGCCGCTTACTACTTGCCAGCCGCATCGACGATGCAGCAGAGCGAGTGCAATGTGGTCTTAAAAGTTGAATATTTCGTGAACCGTAGGTTTTTTTTTTTTTTTTGTTGGTTTATTGTTATCTTTTGAAATTTTTTTTCGAATTTTATTTAGTCAACAAGTTGGTGTGAAATAATGATTGCCGACTTTGTCTTTCGTTTTCTGTTATAGATAATTGATGATTATTATCGAATTTTTATAATGTGTAAATATATTCGCGGTTATATTCGAAACTTTTTTAAGATAATTATACATTTCGAATAAGATTTTCTTAGAGAGCAACCAGATCTAAGGTAAAGCAGATGGGAATCGTTTCCGGCGGAATGTTCTCATTGGAAAAGATGGTACAATTAAGAAACTTTTTTCGATTTCTTCTCTCGGAAAGCGAATACGAACTCGCTGGTTTACTTAGTTAGCAAAAACTAATTTATATACGGTATATCGAAGAAAAAATATTTCGATCATATTACATATAGAATATTAGTGTATATATACTATATACGTATTTTGTGATCCTGTTTGGAAAAACAATACTAATAATAATCCACAGCTCGGATTCTGAGAAAAATGATATATCCGCGTGGTATACCTATAATACCAGAAAAATCTCTTCGGCAGATCTCTGCGTCTGTACAAAAGTCTTTTGAGGATGTTTGAAAGAAGAAATAAAGAAAAGAAAAGAAAAAAAAAAAAAAAAGGAAAAGTTTAAATAATTTTCCAACAGTAATCTAAATATATTCCAAATCTTTGACTCTCAGATCGGGTTTTAAATCCGTGCGGTCTTGGAGAGATCTTATAAAAATCATCTGACTGATATCCACCCCACCAGGCGGTTTTTTTATTCGTTTGACGAGCGTTAATCTTTACACCCACGCGCCTGCAGAGATTGTTAACTCTCTCACAATAATAATTCTTATTTTCGAATTAATGAACACCGTACCGATTTAATCGTGTAAAATATACTCAAACTCGTATACAATTTCATAAAAGATGTACAGGTATGAAACATCGCTACCTGTACAAGAATTTACCAACTATGCGTAGGATCTCTATATATATATATGGCTATATACTTGTATAGGTATGTACTAATAACACGTATACCTAGTCTATAAGTAAGAACAACCTTTCTTCATCACATGGCCAACAAGTTTTCATTTCAAAGCATGAAATGAACTTTCAGATTTTATACTATGGTTATAATATATACGAGGGTATAGCTGTTCGTATTTACGTATATATATACCTATAGATGTTAGAATTCTCAGTCGTTACGAGATGCGCTCGTAACTCTAACTGCATATGTATACGTAAGTAAATATGTATGTACAGGTATCCGTGTACGTATTTATTCATACAGATATATGAATAGGTATATGTGTACGTAGGCGAGAGTACTTATTGCTTCAGGCCGTACAGGGCTAGGCGAGGTTTCCCATAATAGTAGCAATTTCAGGGACGTAAAATACAAACGAATCACGTGGCAGGTACGTAACACGTGTTCAACCGTCAATTGCGGGTGGCGTGGGAGGTTTGAGAATGTTAAGGGGGTCGCCATATGCCGCGATTCCAGTTTTGAGCAGCCTAAAGAAAAGAATATTATCCCCACTTTGAGAATATCCATCCCTGCGTATTTCAACTCGGGAGAAAAAAAAAAGAGAAGAAGAAAAAGAAGAAAAAAAAAAAATACTTCTCATTACAAGGGCAATTATTTCCCTAATCCGAAACGGGAATAAACCCTTAATTATTTCGACGAAGGCAGGAGGAATGAAGCAGAAAAATGCACAACTTCCAACCACCCTTGTTTTTTTTTTTCCTTTTTTTTGTTAACAGGATATGTTTACCTACGGATACGATCAGACGATGCGTGGAACCGACTTATATTCCAAGTCTTCCCTTATCCTAGCGAGAGAAAAAGGAGAGAAAAAAAAAAATCGTGAAACGTCGAATCGCGTGCGCGTTTTAGTGGATTGATGGAGTCTAGATGGTCAGTGAAGGACAAATCCCAAGGCAGGGAATTTCGAGGGTGAAGGTGCTTTTCGGCTAGTCTCATTCATTCGTTCACTCTCTCGCTCTATCTTTCTCATTCTCTCTATTTCTCCCCCTGACACCCTCCCATTTCCCAACGTCATTGAAGTTTGTATCTGGCGCACATGACGCACATGGCGCTCCGTCGTGTATCCAGGTTGAGTTAGTGACGGGAGGGCTGTCGCCGTATGTGCCAGCTGTTCCACTACTAGCCGAGGAGTAGCCAGGGCCTGGCCCCAACCCCCTTACTCCTTCAACCCCGTCACCCTCGTGCTCGCTAACCTGAGCTTTAACAATCTTGTATGACGCGCGGCTTGGGGGAAAGAGGAACGAACCAAGGGGGATGAAAAGGGAGTAGGATGAGGACGAGGTTCAACGAGGAGGACGAGGAGGACCTTTGCTCGTGAGTCGCAGCTGTGTTCCCGCTCGGCATATCATCGAAATATTATTTCGACGAATTTTAAGTTTGACGGTTCTCATCTTGGTCTCTATATGTTTGTATGAGAGAAGAAGTAGGAGAAGAGCGGCGAGGCGATGGATGAAACGGATTAAACTTGGCCGAACGAATTTTATATTATTTTTTCATCATTCCTGGTGCCAGAACACTTTCACCCTTCTTTCCCTCTTCTTTATTTCTCGGTCTCCTTATACTCTCATTCCTACTCTACACGGACAAAGGGATGAAACGTTTTTGTACCGAATTAAATACCGAACGAGTGGCCACCCCGCTGGACTCAGATTCGTTTTAATAAACTGCCTCGAACTTCAAAGACTCCGGAGGCTACCGCCGGTAGATATATAGGAGTACATCCTTTTTTAACCCGATTTAAAAAGGATGATATTTCGGGACACAGATCTACACCGCCAAAGTATAACGGGGCTGAAAATTTCAGACGACTCTCTAATATTCATACATTCAACCGAAATACTAAAAGCTGCAAGTATCTTCCCGCATGCAGCTTCCCCTGTATAAATTCTCACCTCTCATTCACTCTCTGCTAACTGAATCAGTTATACTAGCCAAGTACGTATATATATGCCAGACAGACTGACGATCGGAGAAATGCTTGAAATGGATTCCTCGCCTTCGAACTTCATGCAGTATGGACTTCGAGCCGCGGAAGGTATACACTGCTGATAACATTCGCCGTGGAACCGCATGTCGCGTCCCATTGTTCCATCACTCGGATCCTGCGAACACATTACGTTGTTATTAGTGGATGTGGGCTAAAATGTTGTTTTAGATATTATTATAGAAAAAGTTGAATAATATATACATCGAAGTTGACTTCCCTTTGAAAAATCACTCCAACTCTGTCTATTTCATCGTTTTATATCCACGCATTTTATTAACTGTTTTTTCCGCGGCTATATCGACTCGGTTTCTTCTTCTAGTCGCGGTTTTTTGGCTCGTGAAAAAACGTGACTTTTAACTGACGAGGTATAAAGCCGCAAATACCTTCTACTCCCGATTTAAAGCGTGCGAGTCCTTACCGAGAGGACGTTAAAAAGGATGAATGAAAATTGTGCAGAAGTATATTTTCAACACAGCTTATCCGAGACTGAGGGAGGAAACGAGAGCGAGGGATCTTATCGAGCCCCTTTTTCCTTGTGGTTTTTAATATCTGTTCCTGCGTCGTCCGCATGGGAAATGGCTAAGTTAACCGAGTCTTTGAATTGTGTATAGAAACAATAGCCGTTTAAAGACATTTTCATTTTCGTTTCGATTTCCGTTCGCGATTTCTCCCCGCTCAACGGGGTGTCTACTCTACTTCTATAAGAGTGGATTTCAGCCCCGTCCCAGCGCGGGTGTGCGTTATACTGAAGGCTGGGTGCTTCGCTTTATTTCCCATTTATTCTCGTATTCCATTGTCTTTTACGGCGGGATAAGTTGACAAGATTGAAAATGAAAGTAAGACTTTGAATCTAGGACATATATACCTACACCGTAATTTCCTTATCGACGAACCGATGTCGAACTCCTTAACACGAATTTTACAGGCCACTACATTCCAAAATTCAAATTCCGTATTTTCTCAAACGTGTCAAAAATCTGCCTAACTAGCCATCGACCCTCTTGAAAGAAAAAGAGAAGAAAAAAACAACCGAAAGTTAAAAATCTTCGAAATTCTTCACACTGTGGGACACATAGGTATAATTCAATCCCCAAAACGCTTCGGATAGTAAATAAAGTATTTTCTACCTCGAGGAATTGCACAGTTTAATATAATATATCGACGCCGCATCGTACCTAGCTTTATCTATCTATATATTAAAGTTTTATGTGATCCGATGGGCGTATAGGGTGAGGGTAAGGTAATGCGATATATCGTAATACCGCAGGTCCAAGCACTCGGAGCTTTTTGATCGGCAAGGTATACCTCTATAGAATCGGGCAAGAAGGGATAGTAGCTGCATCAAACTATACTTGGGGCAGTTTAGTTTGTTCGTTGCGGAAGAGATGCGCGCCGGATGTTGCGGCATTTTGGTAAATAGATGCAACTTTTTCCTCTACATAGTACGCATACAGATACACCGATGCACATATACCTGAGATGCTATATAATACAGGAGGGAAGAAAAACTCTTCATTATTCTAACGTTAATCTGTTTATTAATACTTAATTAAATTTCATATTTTTGATCAGAAAAAATGGGAAGGTAGAAGCAAAAGAATTGCGCTTCTTCTTTTACTTTTTTACAGATGAAATTTTCTCCCCCCTTCTTTTTTTCTCTCTTAGTTTTTCATTCATTTATTTATTTTTTTTTTTTCTCAAGATTTTCATACGATTTGTGAATCAGAAATTCATACGATATAAATTAGCCGACGCGTCTTTTATCCTCTGAAACGCAACGTACCGTGATTAAATCAGGTCGCTGGTCTTCGTACTGTAGGCGCTAGAGATTTCGGAGTCTGCGCCCGGCTATGGGGAGAGAAGGTTTCTCCGATGTTAGCCCTGTGCCGACAGTCAACCGGCAACCCCCAATGCACACGCACCGTTCTGACTTCAAGGGAATTGTTACAGTCACGTGCGCTTTAAATATCGCCCAACGTACCTTGTTGTTTAAATATATATATATATTTTTTTTTATTCTCATTCTTCTAAAACCCATACATCTATCACATATAACTGAAATATGATTATCGTTATCTCATACCCTCGACATGTAAGTTTATTAAGACACCAATTTCACCCCAGAGTATATAATGCATCGTTTTCACTTATACCTGTCTTTTATTTTTCCGAACAATCTAAACCGCATGGATTTTGGATTTTCATTCGCTGTATTAAATCGAAATTTTTAACGATGGTACAGAATACGAAAATATCAGCTTGACAGAAATTATAAACGATTCATATTTTTGACTGGCTTCTCGTTTCGTTTCGTTTCGTTTTTATTTTTTCTATAGATTAAATGGATCGCGATTGAATTTTTCAAACTCTACTCATAATTCTACGATAGTTTTCTTGTTACTCCCAAGTGTGAAAAGTGACGGAATATATATATACAATATTGTGAGTGTGCATTATAATGTCTTTCAGAAGTGCAGAAGAATTATATAATTATCGGTTTATCGATAGATTATAAAAATACATATTTCTCGGCAATATTCATACGTGGGAATCAGTGCTTGATTATGTTTTGCAAAATATCGCCCATATCAAAAACCGGTGCTCAGGAAGAAATAAAGAAAAATATTCTTCTCAAATTCATTCGATTTTTTGATTGATCCTCGGCCCCCTTTTTCGACTTTTTCTATAGATTTTTGAGTGTTTTTTTTTCTATTTCTTATTTTTTATTTTCATTCAGGACGTGACAATACGGACAGTATTCTTTACATTTGCCAATTTCACGGCTTAAAAATATTCCTTTCGGTTCAGGGGATATTTTTGATGCATAAATCAAGTTTTCAGCGAGTCCGCGACGCCTAGCACGTTATACTTGGCGTGGCAGAGAGTATCACATCATATCATATATTGTGTCAACGTGTTCTTTGCGGTTAACCGGAAAAGTAAACGAGATAGACGCGTATAATTATACTTATAGGAAATAAACTTACTTCTCAAAGGCAGCTGTGGAAGGGAAGGAAATTATTCAATTAAATGAAGTATAAATGAAAAGAAAAATAGAAAAATAGAAAATAGTTTTCCCTGCCTCCCGTACCTATTTTCTATCTCGTGGCAGTGAAATGGTCTGAAAACTTTACCTCTCTCTATTTCTCTCTCTCTCTCTCGAAAAAAAAAGTTCTTCCGCGTAGCTGAGTATCAAGCCGTAGAAAAATTCGTCGTATCGTCGCTCTAGATAGCGATTTGAAAACTCGTTTCTAAGAGACGAATGGATAACAGTTGCGGATAAAACGCTGTCTGAATCAACGAACCGAAACGAAGGGCTCGAAGGATCGTTTGTCCAAATTTTTTCCACTACTAGATACGGCTGCTTGTCATTGGATGAAATTTTTCAAATTTCACTACTACGATTCCAGCCGATTATAATATATACGTTTCACAGTATATATAATGTCATTGAATGTATAAAAATTACGAAGAAATAATATTCAAAATGGAACAAATACAAGGATTCCGATAAAATCGACATTTCCCAAGACTAATTGAGGGTGAATACAAATCAGACGTATTCTTAAAGATTATGACGAATATTATTTTTCTCAACTTTTTTTCTCTCCATTTCAGTGATACAGAAAAAAAGAATCTCTCAAAAAATAAAGTATATAGGTATACATAGTATGTATATACATAAATATAAAACTGTACTAATTAGTTTCATGAAAGCGCGTCGTGTCTTTTGCGTCGTCATAATATTTGCTTGAAGCACCGAGAAAACGATCCTCCCTTACCCTGAACACACTCCAAGGGGTACTGGGTTTTATTATAATTAGCTAGAAACTGCTGATCGGCAGTAGGCCTCGCTCGCTTCTTATTCCTTCAACCTGAACTTCCTTTTTTCATATTAAAACAGTGACGAATCGAGGGGGCTCGAGTAATCCTTTGAGGAATTACCTACGCCTCTCAAGTCGCCTGAGAGCCGCCACTAGGTATATATATATACGTAGCAACTTTATTTTCGAGTAAATTTTAACCCGATTTATTTTTCTTTATTTTTATTATTTTTTTCTCGTTATTTTAATTAAAATTTTTCACGACGATAAAATCGTAGCGAAAAACAATTTGAATCAGGTTTTCGGCGTAATTGGATCGTTTAATTCTCCTGTTGGGAAAAAGTTTAGTAAATATGGGCACAGCGGGTGTGATAAAGTAGGTATAATAGAGGAAATGTGAATCTCTGGATGAGACAGTACGAGTTAACTCGAATCCGACGCAGTTCGTGAAAGTTAGACGTTAGAATGCAGAATCTGAGACAGACGAGCGGCTTAGACAGCTGGTAGCTGTCTGCAAAGTATGCGGGACAAGGGATGAAAATTGTTGAGAATTTTCGAGAGATAGAGAGAGAATAAGATATATGGGATGGGATGGGATGGGATGGGAGATTTTTGGTGCGGATGTATACCTACGTTTGAGGAAGGAGGTATTTACACCGTAAGATTTCAACTAAGTGGAGCGGAGCCTGCATTTAATCAGACAAACTTATTGAATTAATTAATCAATGTCATGCGATAGCGTCGCTCGCGATCTTATAATTGACAAATAATTCGCTTTAGGTGGATTGAGAAGTTCTTACATTTCTCAAGCCTTAAACAAATTTATTCCTCCGCGCTTCTCTCCTTCTCTCTTTCTCTCTTCTTCTCTCTTGCTCTTGCTTTCTGCGTTAGCAAAAGGTAAATTCTGCCTCAATCAAGAAGGAGAGGAAGAGAGAAGAAACAAGAAGAAAGAAAAAGCATGAAATAAAAAAATAAAAAATAAAAAAATTCATCTTCAAGATGACGCGACGGTAGCTGGTATATAACGATGCGTATGACTCTGAAAAATCAACACTCTATTTGATTAAATTTTTGGTAAATTAGTTCGAATCAGGTTCACAAGCAACAAAAATAAAAAGCGAGAGTATAATACGGAGGAGAACGGTAAATGAAAAAAGAAGAAAAAAAAAAAAAATTTTAAAGAAAGAATGAAAAGCATCTCGCTTGAAGCTATACCTACATATATACCTGCCAACAAAAAGCAAATGAATGAATGAATAAATAAATAAGTAAATAACAAAAGAAAAGAAAGTGATAATAAAATGAAAATCGAGACATTCGAGATTGATATGAAAAATGAAAAAAAAATTTCAAATCTTTCGCGGTGTAATACTTTTTGGTAGATTAATCACTGTCAATTGTGGTTCTATACCTCTTGCGGTTTTCCTCGCCAATCTTTTATCTTTGCGCTTTCTCTTAATATATCTTTCATCAGTCAACCCCTGGATCAAACTCAGATCACAACTGAAAACAAATGACGCCCGATATATGCTGTGGAGTATTTTTCTTTTTTCTTTTCTTTTCTTCTTCTCTTTCTTACATGTTTAAAAAATAATATGATCATCATTCTGTAAACAATATATTCATACTCCATTGCCCCTGGAGGCATTCGCTAATGATGCTTCGTACACGAGTATATTACATCGTGGATTTTGTAAAGCAGAGAACACATATTATACCCAATTGTTAAAACCTCATATTGTATATTATTCTTGTTCTGTTTCAGCTTAATCGATGACTGGATCAAAATGGTGGACAGAAAAAAGGCACTCCTTGTGATGTTAATGACGCTGTTGATCTACCCAAAAAACAATATTGGTTAGTCGGATACGTTTTTTTTTTTTATACATATTTTAATATGATAATTGATGTTTAATGCGGATCAATGTAGAACGACAAGATTTATTCAGCTGCGGGTTTTATGTCTGTAGGGGATTAATTAACATGGTTTACTTCATTGGTAGAAATTTCTTATAAAAGTCTCTCGCGTTTATTCACGGTTAGAGAATTGTAGACGAGATGAAGATGAAAATGAAAATGAAGATGAAAATGAAAGAAAAATAAAATTGCCGCAGGTTGCTAAGACGTTTCCCCGTGATCCCCCATCGGCTACTTAATTTCCTGAAATATAAAGAATCGGAAATTGGCGAAACTGCAAACATTAAATTTCGTCTTATTTCTATCAAGGTTCGTCTCGACATCTTCAACTACCCAGTTATTCACCCGTACCTGCCCTACCCTATTTTTCTTTTTTCTTTTCTTTTTTTGTTTTCATTATATTTATGACAACACTGCGAAGTCCTGCACAAGACACAAAACCTGCTTTCTAAACTCACCCCCTTATATTTAAACCCTCTTCTCTTTTAGCCTTTTCTCTTTTAGCCTTTTCTCTTACACAGTTACCGTATATATATATAACCTGCGCACTGCGACGTTTGACAAATGATCATTGTGCTCAAAAATATTTCTATAAACTCGCTTAGGGTTGAAAAGCGTGCCTCGCCACTGGTGCACCCATCCACCTGATCAATGCTCTCTTCAAAAAAGTTTCACTTGTTTTTCCTTCTTCTTCTTCTTCTTCTTCTTCTTCTTCTTCTTCTACTACTTTTCTTCTCAAAGAACTTTTACTTTAACATAACGGAACGTCTTAGTCGAATGAAAAAATTTCATCTATGCGGACCAATGCCGATCAGATTATAGAATTCGAATAATTTTTATTCAACTTAACGATACATATACATATATGTATACCGGCTGATTCGACAAGGTGATAAATGATTGATTGAAGAGAAAGGAAGAGAATAAATAACAGAGTACCAATTTTATTGTCTTCATTTAACGCAGGGTGGTGAATAGTGTGTATCTGCACCGTAAGCACGTACGCAATTATTATGGTACGCGTGTGATTGCATACGGCATGTACATGATAGAGAGAGAGAAAGATAGATAGATAGAGAGAGAAGGCGCGTTCTATGATATCACGATGCTGTTCACATCGCAGCCTTTAATTACAAACGATCGGAAATTATCAGAGAAAGATCTGTGCTGTGTGGGATTCGTGTGTATATATATATATATATATGCGTATGTTACATACATAGACAGAGATACAAGGTGGCAAGTATATAAGAGAGGAGAGAATAGGTATAGGATGGAAAGAACATGGTGGGTCCCATCTGTTCTATTTTTGATCCTGTTCCCACGCCGCCTGGTATAAAATTGAATATTTACTCACCGCGACGAAGTGACGAGTGTAAACGGACACCGTTTACACGAAAAAGACGAAAACGAAGAAAAAAAAAGAGCTCTTTTGTATAATTGTCAAAATAATTTTATTCCTATTCTCTTTTTTCTTTTTTTTCTTTGTATGTAATAATCATTACAAATATCCAATCAGACTTGATTCATAATTTATATATGTATATATCTACGTATATATAATTATATATATATGTATGTATGTATTATATATATTTTATGAGTTTCACTCAAACGATCAAGCTCCCTACGGCAACGCCACTTTCACGCAGGAGTGAACGAACGAGGCTATCCTGTGAGATAATATAATCGTAAGAAAGAAAAAAAAAAAAGCGTGAGAGAGAGAGAGAGAGAGGAAAATTCCATGACAATCGTTCAGCGTCAAATTAAAATCTCTCCTTATCCATAGATCATTTGTCAAAGTTTATGATTTTCGAAAATTATTGTTTCATTTAAAAGACCATACGGTGTAACCGGTATTCGATATTCTTCAACGAAACATATTCATGGATCTTATTAATCGTTGGATAGAAGAAAGAAAAAGAAAAAAAAAACGATCACCAAATATTGGATTTAATCGAATCGAATCGTACTCTGAAATTAGTTATTTATTTATTTTTAGAATATTTCCCGTCTAATATAGAGATAACCTGGACATTTTAGTCAAGGTGTTTCCGGTCTCACGGTGATTATCGCTTAAGCTCGTCTCTGGTGACACTCTCTGAAGTCTGAATCCGCTCTCAGCAGCTAGTATAGCGAGGTAACGAAACGTTTCACCGTTTCACCATTTCACCATTTCACACCGTTTCGTAAGATCGATAAATTTTTCGGGTTAATCCATACGGACAGTAATATCGTCCGAGTCGTTGCTTTTATATCGTTTTGGTAACTCAAGATCCGCGAGTATCCTGTTACTTTTTGTCCCATGAAAAGAAACATAAACCTTTTCCCCATGGGGGCGGGCGGTTATCTTCGTGGAAAACCGCAGCTCTATCTCTTTTTTACCTAATTATCTAATTACACACAAAACACCATCTGCCTCGTAGCGAGCCATCCCTTCCTCAGACTTAATTCCTCTTAAAAGAGAAAGAGAAAGAGAGAGAGAAGAAAAAAAATATCAAAAGGAAATAACAAAATATAAAAATAAACAGTATATTTACGGACCTATTCAGCTTCGGCCTATATACATTTTCTAAAGGTATATATATATCTCTGTATTCAATTTACCAGCATATTATAATTGATATTTAATATATATAGCTTATTTGTAAACGAATCGATAAATGAGAGGGAAAAAAAAAGAAAACACAACATTCACGCTTATTATTGTGTTTATAATTCATAAACGGGATCGACAGCGTGTGCGCAAAAGTTCTCAGTGATCACGTTGAGTCTGCCTCACGAGCCGAAGCGAGTGGTGAAGTAGTAGCGGTCAGCGGGTGATCAGTCGCCACTTGGCGTCCGACCACGTGCGGGACTCTCTACTCCGCCCGCTGACTGCAGTATTAAATGTATATAAGTCGAAGAAACTTTTCTATATGAAGTTTGAAAGAGAAAGAGAGAGAGAGAGGGAGAAAGAGAGTATCTAAAAAACTACCAAGAGATAATATTTTCATTATTTTGTTCACAGGCGGAGCTTTTCAACCCGAATTTTTAGCACCGATCGCCAATGTCACCGTACCGATCGGCAGAGATGCTACTTTCACCTGCCACGTTGGTTACTTAGGCGGGTACAGAGTGAGTAGTTAATAAATTCTCCTCGTTCATTTTTTGTGCTTTTCTTCTTCTCATTTTTCATTTTACAATTTTAAAATTTTTTTTATTTTTCATTTTTTATTATTACCAAGTAACCGTGTTAATGCACGAGCTAGTGGTACGAGGAAACAAAGTTATCTGCATCGTGCGGTACGGGAAGTGGTGAAACAATTGACAATGGTTTGTCCACCGCGCAATCTCGGTGGTTTCTCTTGTCTGTCGGTAGGTTCTTCCGGCGCGGCTTGTGGAAGACTGTGAAAACGGAAGTTGTGGATTGCGAAGTAGAAATGTTTCCATAAATGTGTACATATATATGTACATGCAGATTCGTTTCATTCCATGCGCTAAAATTTCAGAAGAAATGACTTAATGCTTAGCCGCGTACCTGATCAGATCCCAAGTCAATGCAGACAAGAAATGGGCGATAATTTATGCATTTCAGGTCGGATGGGTGAAAGCGGATACTAAGGCGATTCAAGCCATTCACGATCACGTGATAACACATAATCCACGAATATCTGTGTCACACGGTGATCATTCAACGTGGAGCCTTCACATAAAGGGTGTACAAATAGAGGACGGGGGTCTCTACATGTGTCAAGTCAATACGGACCCGATGAAAAGCCAGGTAAACCGTGTGATATAGGTATAATAACATTCAATAACGCTTAATAAGGTTTAACGACGCCTAACGACGCTTAACGACGCTTTAGCGCCGTTTAACAACGCCCCGGCGCCCGCTTCGGCTTCCACGGGTTTGCTGTTTATATTTTTCTAATAACGGGTGAGTTAAGCTCCGCGTTGTCCTCCCTTCTATACATACCATATATACACCTATTCAACGCACAATTTTGTTTTCTTTTTTTCTCTCATTTTTCTTTTCTTCTTTTTTATTTTTCCATCCACCTTCAAATCCCTTTCAGCTTTCAGACACCCTTTTTACCTTTTCAAACATCGACGAGATTCTCTTTGTTATACAATAAACGAGGAACATATATCCCATTAACAAAGTGTATAACGAGACAAAAAATCCTCATTCAATTATGTACAACCGCGACGATCACGAGCATCGATACAGTCTCTCTTTTTTTCTATCCATGTTCTATTCTTTTTTTCTTCTTTCTTTCTTTTACTTTTATTTTTATCACGGGTACGTTAAGAGCTTGCGGATTTTGCTATTTAACATTTCATACCATTTCCACCACCCCCCCATCGTGCTATCATTGTACTCTATTAACTATTTACGACCTCTGAAGCACAGCTTCTCGCGACCGTATCTCTCACACGCGAATACAGCTGGTCCAGCGATATCGGAAATTTACAGTACAACGTGGTAACGAATGAATTACCTATACCTACGTACGCGTTATAGGCAGACAACCTCGTAGGTTAGCTTAGGTAATGTCTGGGGCAGCGTCTAACTCCTGCGGAAAGTGGTTTATACTCGGCATTCGATGAATCCGAATTCGAAATTAGGGGATGATATTTGCCTTCAATTTTCAAGCCAGAAAAAAAATGAAAAAAATTTGCGAGAAATAAGGAAACAAAAAAAAAACGTTTTTTTAACCGCGTTACAAGAATCTTTTATTATTCTCCGTTGAAGTAAGAAGAGCTGAGCTTTTTAGCCTAGGTTATCAGTGTAGTATATACGTATATCGGTGATTGGCGACGATCCGATGGTCGCCGACAATTCCCCTCGCTCGAATCTTCGCGTACCTACCTACCAAACTACCTACCTACGTCTTACGATTTACAGGAAATTCCCTAGCGACAGAGGTTCTTTTATCCGCGCGAATTCACCCTCGGAGAATTTCCTCAGCTCGCTTCTCTTAATCCTCGATCCCTCGTCTCTCTATTTTCCCCCTTGTCTAGTATTCGCCACTGTAAGTGGATATTTTTTATTCAGGAATTTGAAGTGAATTGTTATGAAAATTGTATGATTCAAACCTTTACTTTTATTTTATTTTTATTGTTTTTTTTTTTTTTTTTTCTCACGCTGAAACGCTGCTCGACAAAATATCTAACAGCTGAGAAAATTAAATTTAGTAGAACTACTAAAGCTAGCTAGAATGTCTCGGTGTACTTGAGAAACACACTTGCGCAAGTGCAGGTTCAAACAAGTGCAGTACTTCAAAGACAACTTGTCTCGCCTTTTTGGCAAAGAAAGCTCAAGGATCCCGCGAGCAGTGGGACAAGTAAACGTCTTTGACCGCAGGAATAGGAGAGCGTATATATAGCTTGTTCGGAATTCGTGTGGTAGGTACCCAGTAGGTAGAATTCATTTCTCAGCTCTCTTCTCCAAGGGAGTAGAATTTTCACTTCATACCTGGTCTACGATCTTGAAATATATGCTCGATTTTTCGTCATTTCAAAGGTCGGCTATGAGTCTGACGTTCGATTGGTCGAGATAAATGAAAGGTTCGAATAAAACGAAAATCAAAAGAACAAAAAATTGGCAAAAGCAAATCGCTGACGTAAACTATATTCTTCTTCGAATCCTTTCTTATCTTTTAATAATCGCAGGAAGAAAACGCACGGTGATTAAATATTATATACCTATAGCTATGTGGGTATATACATAGGGTGTAGGTATATAGCGAGAAAGCTCAGCAAACTAAGGCTGACAAGGAATAATTCTTTTCTGCATGCGGCATATCTATATCACTATTACGTAGACGACCGCCTTACCTATGCATTTTTCAGACAGGTCTCCTTAACATCGTCATTCCCCCAGATTTCGTCCAGGAAGAGACGTCTGGAGACGTAATGGTCGGTGAAGGTGGCCAGGTAAGAAATTCATCTAATACATATAATATACGTATATAAAGAGCTGAGAGATGTGATTTAATAAATGTACGAAACATCCTCTGATCTTATATAATATCTGTTTTTATTTTCATTTTATTATATACAGAAATGATTCATTTTATATAATCATATACAATTTTTTTCCTTACCTCCCCCACCCTTTTATATACACTGCAGTAATACAGACATATTCTACTTTTATTTACGTGTACACACGGTATAGCGAAGACACAACCCACCCACACATTTGGAAACATTGCGTACACTGACACAATTTGCAGCGGGAGAAAAGTCGAGGAAAAGTAAAGAAAAAAAAAAAAATATAGAAAATATAAAATAAAGGAAACAAATTGTAGAAAGAAAATACAAAAAAATAAATAAAAAAATAAAATAAAATGTAAAACAAATTGAAGTGAACTGAAAAAGAGAAAACGAAAAAAAAAAAAAACGATGCAACACGAGCGTATATATATATACTTCCTCCTGGCTCTTGGAAGACGAAGTGAGAAGGATCGAGTTGGGGTTGTGCAAATGGAATGAGGAGAATTGAAAAGGACGAGAGAGAAGAGCAAAAAGGAACTTTTGCATCAAGAAGGTGGTAAATTTTTCGCAGCTATGACTTATGAATGACATATATATTTCGTTCGCTTAAAGCCGACAGGACCACATTTATATACACTTCCGGTAATCTACATGTCGTATTTTCGTAACACAATAATAATTATATTATACACTTTTATATTGAAATTTGTATAAAATAAGGAGATACATTTTGCTGTTCTTTTTATTTTATTTTTTCACTTCTTTTTTCTTTCTATATTCCTTCTCTTCTTTTTTTTTACATCTATAAACATTTTAAGGGTATATATATACATAATTCCAAATCCTTTGTACTTTATCGCATATCCTACGTGTTTTTGAACAAAATCTGGCAATATCCTCGTGCTCTCTGATCTGTGATAGAGGAATATATTTCGTGACTTTTCTCTTCCCTTATCATCTTTTTTTTTCTGTTTTTTTTTCTCTCAAGTCTGAAACAATAATTCTTTCGTTGAATTTTAGGTAAAACTGACTTGCAGAGCCCGAGGGACACCGCCTCCAAAAGTCACATGGCGCAGAGAGGATGGCCGAGAAATAATCCTCCGTGAACCTTCGGCCGGAAGCACACCGGTTCAAAAGACGCGAAGTAAGTTCATGTGACAGTAATACTAGCTCGCTATACCGTGACGCTGCAGCGTAATAGTAATAGTATTAGTAATAGTAGTAATAGTAGTAGTAGTATGAAGAGGCAACGAAGTGCAAACAGAATTAACCGTTGTTTCCATTTCTCTACTTCTCTTTCGCTCCCGCGACTATATGCCAGGAAACGAAATGAAACGAAAACGAAAGAAAGAAAAAAAAAGAAAAAACGGAGAGAGAAAATTTAATAAAATACTCCAGCCATAGGTCTGACTTTATACTTCTACCGGCGATACAAAATTCGGATAAAATATCCTGCGCTTAGTTAAGTTTTAATTAAATATTCATTGTTTTTCATTAAACCGCGATATCATTACCGGTTTTAATTTCTTTTTTTTTTTATCAATAACTTATTCGATATCATTTTTGAAAATTCTTGTCTTCTTTCGAAATATCTATATGATACCTTCAAGTCTGTTCGATGGACTTGCAGCATTTGCCTCTCATTCTACACATGGGGTAAATTATTATTTCGCTACGGGTTTCCCTCAGATACTCCAGTAGCTCAATTCGAAGGGGAGATTCTTAAGCTGGCAAAAGTATCGAGGGCTGAAATGGGCGCCTATTTATGCATCGCTAGCAACGGGGTACCACCTACGGTCAGCAAACGGGTCATCATCAACGTCCACTGTGAGTGTATTTAAAAAAAAAAAAAAAAAAACAATGATTTCCCAAATATTATCTTTATTTATAGTTTCATGCATTCTGATCTACAGAGACAGAAATTATTGCCATCGAGAATCTCGTGCAGTTAATTCTCATTTCATTTCCGACTCAGTCGCCTGTATTATAAGCTCATTGCTTTGAATTTCATTGAGTTTAACTTGTTAGTTTCACTTTATTCATGATGAAAACTTGTCCTCGTTACAGCGGATAAAATACCTAGAGATATACCCATACCAACTCCCTCTCATCTCTCCGTATTATAAACATCTATGTTCTTTTTGTCTTTAACTAAAATTTAACTCTCGTTGAATGGTAATCCCCATCATCGCTCAATTGTCATCACTCCTTTTATTTTCTTTCCTTTTCTTTTCTTTTCTTTTCCCTCTTCTTCTCCGGTCTCGTAGATAATATTGTTCCGAAGCTTTTCAGAAAACCGCGACCCTCCCTCATTTTTCTTCTTCCGATTCTGTATAGTTCCTCCGGTAATACACGTGCCGAATCAACTGGTTGGCGCACCTCTTGGGACTGATGTGATTCTCGAGTGTTTTGTCGAAGCATCACCAAAGTCCATAAATTACTGGATCAAGGACAACGGTAAGACCGATCCCCTCCCCGCTTCCTATTCCGCGTTGAAATTATTTTTCAAAAACGAATAAACAAACGAGAGTGAAAAAATGAAAGGATAAAAAAAAAAATTAGTACGTTATAATCTGTTACTGCAGGGGCTATGATAATCTCGAGCATTCGCCACGATGTGCAGACGGTAGCAAAGTCGGCGTTCGAAATTCGAATGAGTTTGACGGTCCGTAATTTTCATCATCAAGATGTAGGGTCTTACAGATGCGTCGCGAAGAATTCACTGGGCGAAGTAGAGAGCAGCATCCGTCTGTACGGTGAGTTTGAAAATAAGGGTTGGAATATATAAATCGGTATTATTTTTTCTATTTTTTTTTTTTTGTTTTTTTGGACTTTGTGATAGAAAAATAAAATAAAATAGAAGAAAGAGAAAAAGAAAAGGAGAAGGAGAAAAAAGGTAATGGTTTTCTAGAGATACCTGGTCCGACAAGAACGCAGACATCAGCATCGTGGCCCGGCTACTACGACGAGGATGAAGAATTAGATGCCTACGGTTCGGCGGAGTTTGAAAAGTCTGACATCAAACAAATCCCTATCGACAACACGGTTTACGGTCAAGCCGCCCATCCGACGATTTTTTCCACCTCAACCCCGGCTATAAAGTTGAAAAAAAGGCCGACATTTACCGTCGGTTCATCGTCGACTATTAATCGTGAAACTTACGTGGTTACGACGGCGACATTCGTGCTCCTCCACGTCTCGATTTTCGGTTGAATATTCAAAGGAAGAAAAAAAAGGGGGGGGAAAAAAAAAAAAATAAATACGAAAAAAATAAAAAGCTGTAAAGATACGTTTGTTAATTAACAATTATACCCATATGTATAAATTATATTCGGTTAAAGATCCGATATACACTAAAAAAAAAAAAAAAGGAACATAATAACAATAATAACAATAATAATAATAATAATAATAATAATAATAATAATAATAATAATAATAATAATAATAATAATATAAAATAACAATATGTTTTATCATAAAATACAAAATGCGTTTCTCGCTGTCAGCTGTTGTCGATGTATCGGATCCGGTGAGTGGCTTATACCTATATTTATAGTTGTAATAAAAAAGAGAAGAGAAAAAAAAAAAAATGAAAAAATGAAAAAATAATAATAATTAATATTTGTTAAAAGACATTATCCAGTATATTGATATGTTACATCTATACATATATTGTTTTTTTTCTTTCTTTTTTATTTCATATTATTATTATTATACAGTTTAATCACTGTCACCCTTTAATTATTTGAATAACTAATCCATATATACCTACATGTATATATATATATATATATATATTATACAGGGATATATATTATACTGTATATTATGCGGTTTAGAAACTTCTACAGACTAGTGACTCCGTCAAGGTGTTAAGTAGCTTGTCGTACGTAGTAACTAATTATGGTTAACTCTGGTACGGCAAGATTTTGGGGCAATTTGAAAATCGATTTTACACCCGGACGAAGTAGGGCTTTGAACCTCTGATCTTTGGTGTATTATGGGTAAATGTAGCATCAGCGTATAAGCCCTGGGACGTCGTAATCTATTTAGTTATATCCATCATTTATCAAGGTTCGAGGTCAAATTTTCAACCCCCTATTCGTTATCACTTTATATCTATACGGTATGTATGTATATATATATATATACACCTAGGTAAATATTTATATATATTTTCTTATATGTATAATTTCAATGAAATATTCATGAGAAGGTTCCATGGGGAAGGGGGAGGTCTTATAGTTGCATGGGGTTAATTATTTGAAATGAAAGAAAAGACAGAAAGGAAATGAAATGAAAAACAAAAAAAACGGAAAGGAATAAGTAAGGAGTAATTTTTCAATTTCTTATTTTTTTCTTCTTATTATTATTATTATTTTTTTTTTCTTAAAGTTCTTTACCGCGTAGTTAGGTAGGTAGGAATATAAGGAGAAGAGTTTCGAGGGGAATCTTAGTTCCTTCATAAATAAACACAACTGCTCGAACAGCTGGCGCAGACGTAATTCATCGCGAATTAATTTAAGGGCTATGCTTTCCTTGCCGCACTAGTACTTTCATTAAGGTCTGCTGGCGCCATTTGGTGGCTCGCTTTATGCTGATTTTATTTCCTTTCTTTCGAGAACTTGAGATCCGAGCAATTATGCGGTATTATTACCCGCCCGTAACTGCTACCTAAAATATGGACCGTCGAATTATTTCTTTATTCAAATAATTATCGATATATCCACGTATACCTATAATACTATTTCTATACCACGCACCTCTGAGTCTATCCTGCAATCTGACATTACTATTCGAAGATATAAATAGCGAAATGAAATGAACGGTAAGTACAATTGAAGCCATATTAAATATAATCATAAGAATATTTCTTCATTTCTTCAAGCATTTTCCCGGTTATCTATCATCTAGGCGTTTTGCTTTGGCGAGAATCGCTCCTACGTACGTATGAAATTGATCTTATGGAGGTATATATTTATATATATCGGGATACCGTTTTTTACTTTATATAAGTTTATTTCTCTTCTTTTCAATTTAAAAGAAAACAATTTTGATCTCGAAATATCCTACCGTGTTACTATCTACGTGGGCTATACGAGTATACATGTATATACGCACGTATGAAGGTATATGCATCGTACTATCTACCCTGTATAGACACCTATAGCTGTACCAGAGGTGGAGGAAGAATATTCTAGACTAGCACGCACGTGCGATGTTTGCGTGTGGACGGGGGTTACGTTGAAACACTTCGCACCACCCGGCGCGTGGAGTGTGACATGAATATTTGTTCCTAATAAAATATGCTTCATCACCCATTGGCCCCGAAAGCGCACATAGAAAAGACTAGAGTATCTATATGTGTAACTTGAAAAGAGGGAGAAAAAGAGAGAAAGAACAAAAATTGAAAAACCCAATTCTAATTTATTCTTAAAGAATATCGAAAGATCGTCTATATAATTTCTGCAAGAAACTCCTTATTTTTTTTTTCTATTCATCGTTTCATTCGCATCAGGATTCACTCAAGATTTAGGGACATCGCGCGGTGAACCTCGACGCGAAGTTAACAAGCGGTTAAGCTCTTGGAGACGGTTAAAGGTGATAATTAGCCAGGATCGAGGCTGCAGGAAGCCGGTACATGGCTGTTGGTAGCTTTTCGGGGTGGTTAACGGGGGGAAAGTCGGCCGTTTGGTCCTTTGGTCGTTTGCCGTCATTAGCCCGGTGTTTACCAAAGCCCTGTAGCTTTGCTCGTTTCCTGTTGTCTCCATTCTACTGCGGTAACTGTATTCAGTTTATAGCTTTACTCCAGACAAAACAATGCAAGTAAATTCTACAGCTGATATTCCACCCCTACGGATAATCTACTATTATACAACAATCATATACTTTAGCTGGTTTAAAAATTATTTTTATTCCATAAATTTCTTTCATTTTAACACCCAAACATATTATTATTATTATTATTATTATTGTCATTAACACACGATAATTGCGTTGGTGAGAATTTACAATTAATTCAAGAATTTCCACTTTCAACTTTATTTGTTTTTATGTATAAACGCGCGTATGTATATGAGGTCTGCAGGTATACCTACTGGCAGACT
Organism: Rhogogaster chlorosoma; assembly: GCA_944452935.1. NCBI lineage: Eukaryota > Metazoa > Arthropoda > Insecta > Hymenoptera > Tenthredinidae > Rhogogaster > Rhogogaster chlorosoma. The sequence continues at coordinate 21,260,799 of OX101803.1, read as the reverse complement.
GCGTATTGCTGCGGCTACAGTCTAATTATCTTACTTAATTACTTCGCGTAGTGAGTAGACGTGTCGTGTACGTTATACAGTTGTATAAATCATATTGCATAAACGCGGTTTACCGCATCGGTATACTTTGTATTATCCCGTACGGTATGATTCTATATCAGCTGTAATGTAATATCGTTCGATCGAGATCGAATTTCCACGGCCATTGTTTAACATACACTTTTTGTTTTTACATTCTATATACGGTTTCCGGTACATTTCTCCCGTCATTATTTGTTCCCGTCTCGTTGGACAAATCAAATATACGGGTAGGCAGGTATAGGTTATACGGTTAATCAAACACAAACGTGGAGTTAGAATTTTTTCGAAATCCAAACCGTGGACAATATATATATATTTATTTTTTTTTTCATGTCATACATCGGTGATTCAATGTTGAAAAACAAGCTCGGAATACATAGAAGACGAAACAGCTCGTTGCACTCGTCGCGGAAATAAAAAGAAGAAAAAAAGAAAGAGAGATAAAAAATATGTGAATAGATGAAAAACGCTCTTAACCAACTATACAGTGAGTCGGTGTTAAACGAACCGGAAATGAAACTTCAATCACCGATACACAGGAAAAAAAAAAACGGTATACAGGGTCGATTTCCTGCAGCAACAAGTGTTGTTTCTTTATCCCGCATCCCTTATGTATATAGAAAACGAAATATAGAACAACTGGGATTCTTAAATGTCTATATATATAGTTTCAGATATTTTTATTATACGAAGAGTAGTTTGAAACGAGTTTATTATGTTTCGGTTATAAAAAATTCTTATCTATATACACAAATATCTATATAATACAACCTTTCACCCCCCTTAGACGGAGAGGAAATAATATTTTCGTATTCGCTATCCCGCGACGCGCGTCGCGACGGTCAAGTATATATATAGATATAACAAATCGTAGCCGGAAAAGTTGTAAAGCAAAGAAAAGCTCGGTGGAAAGCTATGCTAGGACGGGTGGGTTCCTTCTCTCCCGAGTTAGCTTAGTTTGGGTCGAGTTTGAAAAAGATCCCGAACTTTTTATAGAGACGCTTTGCACGTCAGTCTCTTACGTATAGCGAGGTCTGGGATTCTATCCTCTCCTCTCCTCTCTCTCTCTCTTTTCGTCTATTTCTCGAATCGTGAGTCGGCCCCGTCAGTCACATATCGCGGCACATCTCCTCCGTCACATTAAGTGTGAAATGGATCACGTATCTTCCCGATCGTAAAGCGTCCGCGATCTCTCTACCGCATTCGCGTCTCTCCCGCAGGTGCCTGTCCTCCAAGAAGGTCACTGTTTACTCTACTTTCCCATTCTCAACGTTTTTTTTTTTTCCTTCCATTTTCTTTCCTTCCGTTTTTTTTTTTCTTTTTTTTTCTCTTTTACTCTTATCAAAATTTTGGGTAAAACTTTCTAGATTTCATGTATTTCTTTCCGACCAAGAAAAGGACGTTTCAGGAAGATACATGGATACATAGGTGTATATATATTATATATAAATACTAAGTTCGACCGGATGGGCAAAATGCACGAATGTTGCCGCACGTATAGACTTGCGGTACAGTAGAACGTGTCCTACCGGCGTCGCGACGCGGGCATCCCTCTGGGTCCCGAACGTCGAATCCCAATTGCCCGAACTGAAACCAAACAGATGGCACCCGCCGGGCCTCTCTCGCTATGCGCCTCTCCCTCGCCCAACGCCAATGTTTAACTGTTTAACTATATACGTATATATACGCAGATATACTGGGTGGTTCTTTAGCTGGTTTCAAAATTCCGAAATAGTATTTTGAGGGCATCGAAAGAACGAAGAAAATCTCTCGTCCCCCAATAGCGAAAAGAGAAAAGCGACGGACTGATTATTCCTATAATAATTTTACGGGATTATCGAAAGTCCTTCGACCTTAGACGAGGTAAAAGAGTCCTGGGGATCGAAGGAGGCTTTTTATCAAAACGAGACTTTATTAAATTCTCACAGCGTATTCGTCAAAGAGGTTTATCGTCATCCAGCATCTTGATGTTTGTCAATTTTATTGAAAATAATTTCTCTACTTCCCATGGTGATAAAAGTCATTCGCGGTATCTGCAGCAGGTCGTATGAATGTTACATAGAATCGAAATTTCGTAGACGATATATTCGTATAGATGATTTTTGTTCGTTTCGGGTTCGCTACAGAGGGAGGGAAATAACGTAAAGAGTAATATTTTCCCTGGCGAAGGGACGTCAATGTAAATATCAGAGATTGGCCAGTATCCGGCAAATATTTGCCTTTACCTTTCATCGACGCGCAGTACATCTAGCAAATTTCACACAGACGTATATATATGCATTATACACTGTATATACGTATGTCTATATCTACTTCAGTATTGTGGAGGTATACGTATATGAATATAGATATATTCCTGTCCGTTGAACAGCAGTTCAATAAGCCGTTGATTTAAGTTTTCACTTTATTTATTTAGTTGTATATATCTATCTATGCGTATACGATACATTCGCGATGTAAAACACATCTGGCACTCTACACCCACAAACGCGTGTGATATCTAGGTAGAATAGTTACGTAGGTATATATCATATTCATCCGGAGTCCGATTGAGTTTCTATTTACTCCAGGTTGTAAGGGTGGTAGGGGTTGGCAGATAGAAAACGATGGGTTTGGGTATATTCCAGGATTGCGGATCGTCGATTAATTACTCGTTGGTCGGAGGTGAGTTGAAAAATATTTTTAATCCCTGTACCGATCGAAACACGAATCCCTTGGTGCAATTTCACCGCATATGTTTGCACACAGATATATATACCATAGTTGGTAAAAAAAAAACCAAAAAAAAAGGAAAAATGAAACAATCCATCCCCCAAAAAAGTATCTATACCGTTCAGATTCTCAAAAATCTCTTTTCTTTCTCCTATGTTCAATGCGGAATGAATATTATACGCTTCATCCCTCGGGGATCCCTCGGGTGCTAAACGGTTCGTAGGGTGGAGAAAGGAGAAAGCCTTGTGTGTCGCAGCGAGGAAAAGGTAGACGAGTTAACTCCATCCTCACTCATTTGGTCACGCGAGAGGGTAGGTGTATCCCTCTTTCAACCCTTATCTCTTCTCTTTTTTTCCACCTTTTTATGCCTCTTATTCGCTGCAGACAGCTCGCTTCGCTTGGCCCATGAGAGACTCGTAGGTTTTAAAAGATTCAGTGTGCTAGTAGGGTATTCCTATGTATAGCTCTGTTTCTCTTATATAAATACTTCCCGAAATTTTGGCCGGCGTGATTAGGGATGGTAACTGTATATAATTCACCGTCAACGTTTTATGAAAATATTTCGTACTTTAGCCTTCTGCCTTAGGTTAGAACCCCGCGAGACCCAGGTGGAAGGTAGCATTCCCCTGTCACGCCGCATACTATTAATTTCGCCTTACTAATCTCCAATTTGTGTCTCCTTACTTTGTAAAGTATTACAAGCGGCGTACTACAGTGTCTCTCAATTGGTAAGAGGAGCCAATTTATACGTGAGACGTGATACGCTTCCCTCATTTTAGGTATATAATATATTATCTATAAATATATACCTATACATGTCAAAGTATATCACTACCCAAAGTTATATTCTCGTGTAGATATATCTATACTATATAGGTACGTACGCTTGTACAATTCGAAAATCTTTTACTCAACTCAAACTGTATATTAGGCCCTAAAACCCGAAACCTACCCTTGCCGAAGAAAACCACTTTGAAACTTTCATCGCGATATTTTCCCTCGACCTATGACCAGTTCCTCGGATTCTTAGCGCGTATAATGGTCCTCTAATTAAAATTGCTTTCGCAACGCGGTGACAAACCGAGGAAACTGTGTACCGTATGGTCGGAGAAGTCCAAAACGCGGTGAGAAAAGCGGGAAGATTAGAAGCTTTTTTGATTTTTAGTTAAAGAAGAAAACATGATTTTTCTTTTTTTTTTTTAAATGTACTATATGTTATACGTTTGGATATTTTTATGCAGCAAGATTGTTCGCGCTGGGCTAAATGCGTTCGTGGCAATTTTTTATATCGCCAAAGGTTTGACGTTTGGAAATAAAATTCTTATTTCCATCACAACCTCTTTAGTATAAGGGAGAGGGGTAGACCACCTCGAGCCTGCCGGCGTCTTTCAAAACTTTCAAATAATTCCAGTTTCATAAGATTTCGCGTGCGAGTTTTCCGCGCTCATGCGCCAGCTCTCCGCGGCCCGCTTACTTCTCAGATCGATATCGGGATGGTGAGAAAGTACCTATATTACCATTTGCCAATTCTTATATATCTTATTTTTCATTTCAACACCCGCTACAGACTAGCGCTATTTGAAGATCGGTATATGATAGACAATATTTTATACGACCAAACCATAAAACAGTTGATTAATTTTTACACTGGGATTATACGTATACAGCATATTATATATCTACACCGAAATTATTTCTCCCATCTTCGCAAAGCAGAGTCGGGTAATTTTTTTTTTTCTCTTTTTTCTTTCCCCATTTTTTTTTTTTTTTTTTTCTTTTCTACTCTACTCTTTTTGCCTCCTTTTTTTTTACAACTAATGAAAATGAAATCGTTCTTTTTCTTTCACGATGAGACTCTCTCACCCTCTAGACCATTTACTCCCTTAGGGGCCAACGACCCTTAAGTTGAGAAGAAGGATTCACTTCGTTGGCCGCCTCTTTTGTTGACGATACGAAATGTTTTCAGTTTCCGAGAGGGGGACGGAAAGTGCTTAAATAAGGGGTTAAGGAGACTTGAACCTATACTTCAGCCCGCGAGGCCAACAATATTTCAGTTTTCAGCTATTTAAGGGCCATTTTATTTTCAACTTCAACCGCCAGCTATTCTCATTCCAAAATTTTGTAAAAAATATATATATATATATGGAAAAGGGGTATAGGCTTAAATCAGGTATCGTTAATTACGACTGTCAATCAGAATCCGTTATTTGCGTAGAATTGCAATTTGCTTCAGTGATTCTGAACCTGCGGGCTGCAGGTATTCGCATTTTGTACGACGATCAAAAGAACGGGTGGGAAAAAAAAAGAAAAAACTAGTACACGTAGAAGAAGTACATGAAATTTTTTGATGGTGATTTTTAAATAATTTTTACTACCACTTTTTGTTAGGTAATAATAATTTTGCGTTCCCGATCGGTTATAATTTTATTTTTTGTTAATAATATATAATTTTACGACCGCGTTTTGTTATCAGGCCCCTCGGTGTCTGCGTTTTTATATACTCATTTCGAAAATGTCGACAAACTCTGAGAGGCAGTTATTTAATTGTTCCCTGGCAAGATAACGAGGACCCATAGCACGCGCCCGCTCGTCCGCCCGCCCAAAAGGGAAGACAATTACGAGGGAACATCCAGAGATAACAACGACTAACAACAACAAGAACAAGAACAACAACAACAAGACAACCACCACCATTTGACGTCAAGGCCGTCGACCCACCAGCCCGCAGACTTCCTTAGATATAACTCTAGATTCTAATAATCTTAAGGGCTGAATCTAGATTCTAGATACTAGATTATAGAGGCTTTAGTCTAGATGCTTAGATACTTGCCGTTCTTCTCCACTCTATTATCTTTATGGCCGAGGCTTCAGACTTGAAAGTGACGCTCCAGAGGACTAGGGGTTGGGAAGGACGAGGACGACGTTTACCTGCGCGCTCAATACCCTCTAAAAGTGCTAATGAACAAACCTTGTCTTTGGTTGCATCGGTGTGTTTGCCATAGAGGGCTATAACGCCTACTTTTTTCTTCTTCTTATTCTTCTTCATCTTATATTTATCTTGTATGTAAATTTATTTTATTCTGGACAAAAATTAGCCAACTGTCGTACCTCTTTGTTTCAGCTTTGCAATGTATTCGGTAAAATCCTGCCACAGTCTTTTTCAGGCTCGTCTACTATCCAATTCTCGACAATTATTCGACAATTGGATTTCCGATTATTCTCCACTGTCAATCTTCTCTATGAATGATTCTCCTCCAAGGAATTTCAACCCATTTGCATAATTACTCGTAAATAAATGAGTGCACGGATCGTGGTCGAATTTCTGTGTTTTGCAAAACCGCCGACACCCGAGCCGGGTCTAGTTGCGTTTCGATTCTTTCTTATCTCTTGTATGAAATAGGAAAGCGGTCGTGTTCCGTAATTAAGTGAAATTACAGCGTCAGTCGTTAATTACAGAGGACCAAAGGTAGGCAGGTGGTCGTCCAGCGTACGTGTCGTTAGGTTTCATATAGGTGTTTATCAGCGAGCTGAGAGTAGCTGAATTGCAGGGTGACCACCCCTTCTCTAAAATACGCCCCTGTCTCGTGTTGCAATAAAAAATCAAATTTCTCGTCATTGTACGAAGAAAAAACGAGAACAACAGAAAGAAAGAAAAAAAAAGGACGACGCTTTTCGATCTGAAATTCATTTTGATCCGGATATTTGCTCGTCATATCATTTATTGTTTCGATAAAGCATCGACTGTATCGAATATTCAATTACTCAATCCAATGAAATTATATCAATATTTGCTAATCGCTGTGTTAATTAATACCGGCTTATTATTGTTCGTATATTTTTTGCAACCCCTGTAAATGCCGTGCAATTATAACATCAAACCTTGAAGATATGGATTTGTAGCTATATTGCATCTGACTTCTGCACTTGTATAACTTGCAAGTATTACATCTGTAGTTAGTGCGTGAACGTATGTCGCATCCTGCAAACAGTAATTATCCAAGTTTGCGCGGGTCGTCGAGTAGGTATTCAAACTGCTTGGTACTTCGAGCTTAAGATTTCGGTCACGGTAAATTCAGTGTTTCTTAACCCCTTTCCTCCTCCTCCTCCTCCTCGTCTTCATCCCCCTTACACTTCCATTATCTTTACATTTCTCAAGCTCAGTCTGCAGTCAGTCTTGAATATATTTTGGCAGGTGTTTAACATACTCCTGTCTAAAGTATATTTCGACTATCTGTTTACTGCACTAGCTATTCGGCCTCTGCAGCAAAGCTTTTGCTGCCTATGTAGAAGTGGATATCTATATTCACGTATAAGAATGGGAAACGGAAGATTTTATTTTCGAAAAAATATCATGTCAAGTTTAAAGGGAATCTTTTGATTCCAATTTTGATTATTATTTCGCAACAATGATAGTAATAACGAGCGGAGGGTATGTATACCTATATGCTGTAATTTTTATATTCAGCTGGGAAATAGACCCTCTTCAATGTCCAGATTTCTACCGTTTTGTACACGAGAAATCGGTCTACTTTGTCCATAATTTAGTTAAGAGTCATGCGTGTGACGTGTATGGTATAGAATTATAGAGCCGAACAACTGAAGCGCGAATAGAACTGGCGTTATGCCAACCCCGGACTAGCACCGGCCGATCCCAACCGAGTGACTTATTATACATCGCTTATGTCCATTACCCGGCATGTGCCATTTATTCGCTATGTATAGTGCGATAATAATTTGTATATTAAATTAAATGTTAAAAAGAAAACGAGAAAGAGCGAATAATTTCGCGTATTTTTTTTTTTTGTTTTTTTCTCGCTATTAAAAAAAATTATGTTCTTATTCCTCACGGTATTTTCTTTCATTCTTCTTCTTCTTCTTCTTCTTCTTCTTCTTCTTCTTCTTCTTCTTTCCCTTTTTTTCTTCAACTAAAAATAAAAGAAATATACTTGCCCGAATTGTCTATACCTACTTGCTCTCCGCGCCCAACCACTCAGCTCCTTTCATCCACCTCAAGGATCAGAGCCAAAGAAAAATTTTTCGCTCTATAGCTATAAGAGGTTTACTATTTCATACCGGAAGTCCTCTTTGTTGTTCACGAGGTGGGGAGGGGGTTGAATAATTTTTTTTTTTCGCGAGAAACTGCGCTTCCGCTTCAGCAACGAGAACCATGATTTAGGTATACTTGTGTAAGGACATGCCAACTCTTATTCTCATAGTTCTGACAATGAGGAGAAAATTACGTTTCGTATAGGATAAAGTTGAAAATGCTATTTAATTCGCAAACTGACTTTCATCATTTATTTTATTTTCATCTTTTTTTTTTTACATATCAGTTGATTTGAACTCTGTTTTAATTATCAATCAACCCTGTATACTATATTACACAATATAATTCATTATAAAAGTATTGTAAAATTATTGCGCGTTTGGCGATGACGGTATATGCGCCGGTGGTTGTGCGGGAGTTGGTGGTTGTGGTGGAGCGTGTAATTGGAATGAATATTGAGAAGTTAGCAATGGAGTTGTAAGTAAACTTTGATGCCTGAGGCAGCCTCGCGGCCTAAGAGCGTAGACGTGTTGCGGACACCGTTCCATACCTCGCACCTTCCACTACCACTACCACCACCATTACCGTCACCACCACAACTAAACAGTACCAGTATCGCACCAGCTTCATTCCATTCCAAGAACGAGTCCCGAACTGCTCTATAAAGAGGGAGGAAATCACTTAAAAGAATATAAAACAAGGATTAATCCTATCTCCTTAGTTTTATCGAGGAAAAATCATTTTGCATTTATAGGAATGCAATATACAGCTATACATATACATTTAGTTTTATAGGGAAGATAATTATACATCATGAATTTAACGCGGCCGTAAGGATCTTTTCCGCATTGCATTTCTTGCTACAAAATCGCATATGCTAGTAGTAGACCGCATGGTATGACGGGAAATTAAGGAAACTTTTGGCTACTTCCGCGTTCAGTGGATGCCGCGACCGGGGTGGATCTAGACTCTAGAGTTGCAAGACGTACGTAGGTACGGGAGGCTTGGCGATAGGGAAACCTGGTACGTAGAACATGGTAAATGGGAGATGGAACAGCTCGACGCGTCGTAAAGAGATAGAGATAAAGAGAGATGGAGAGAAAAAGCTCGACGTGGGGAAAGACTGGAGTAATCCGAGCGCTTAAGAAGATTGGAGTTTCGGAGTTTTGGAATTTTCAAATACTGCCACTGACTTCGGACCCGCGTGTCAGGCTCGAAATATTTATACGATTTTAAGGGATGAAACTACCCCGTATTGTCGCTGGGAACTTTTAATCTAATTTATATTCGGTTGATTTGTAGGAAGGAAAGAGAATAAAATAAAGAAGAAGAATGGGTATGGGAATTTTTGGCCAAACATTTGGATGACAATGATCCCTTAAACTGACGAAAAACTCGGCGCGAATGCATCGGCAATATCGCTCGCTACGTCGTTTCTTTTCAGGTTGGATAAAGTGTGCAATAAAACCAGCCTGATAATATAAAGATCGTTTTAGAAGCTAGGCACGTCTTGAGATGTAATATATGCAGGAAAACTGAATAAAACAAAACAGTTCTACCAAAATTGAATACAAATTTCTCATTGCTAACAATTTTTACCGAAAATACGAACCGGAACACCCGTGGATATATTATCCAGGAGGGCAGAAGGGGGAGTGGGCAACGGGAATAAGGGAGGAGGGTGAAGTGTGCAAACGTTCCCCAATATCGGGTTAAATAAATAATTGCGCCAGCGTATGGAAAAAAAGAGAAGTATCGCGAAAATAACTAATTCCAACCGGCGAACAGGGAAATTCACAAATTAACTAATTACACAAAATGCACTCGATCTATCGCACGCCTTGCTGCTGCTATACTGGTCTGTAAATAGCAAACTAATAACTTAACAAATAACCAAATACAAACTGATCTACGGCTCTGTGATTACCCCAATTAACAACTATAATTATTCACTCGCAAACATTTTTTCGTCCGTGTTACCGGCTCTAGACTAACAAAGTTAATAATTATTAGCCAGTTGATAAACAGACTCAATGTAATTAAACGCGTTTTGAGTTATCATCACTCCTCTCTTTGAATGCTTTTCGATTAGGTATCGACCGATGTTGAATATATAAATAAATATTAAACTTGTTTGCGAATAATTGGATTGATCCAAGACGTTGACTTCCATAGTCCGATAATTATTGTTGTGATTGTTGTAAAATCAGAGGTGCATCAGTGCATCAATCAGCGTTCGTTGATGGAGTCTTCCCACCTCTTGGTATAGTTATCGGGTTTGGTGGGATGCGGAGGAGAGACGTCGTTAATGCATAACTTTATTCTATCCTCGGGAAATTAGTTGAGCCGTCTTGGCACGTCTTTGTCGAGCTGTTGGTGATAAGTTTAATATGCTAATTTGCAGAACAGCTGCGCAACTCCCTCTTCCGAGCAAAATACCAAAATTATTGAATTTAAATTGGCATCATTACAATTTCTCGCGCACAGCTTGGGCTTCTTAGAATTTCGAATATGCCCAGTCCCGCAATCACGGTCACTCATCGAGTCCCTAATGCAAACTCGAGAGATCAATCCCGTTCGATAAACCGCAAATTACTTTTTCATATTTGTTAGAATTTTAAATCAATCATTTCATTTTTATTTTCATTTTTCATCTGGATTTCGTCGTTCAGACTATGGGTAATTATATTCCAATATAAATACATCCACCGGACAAAAACATGCTGCCGTAATATAATTGATCGTTCCTGCAATTTTACCCGCTGCACTGCTGCCAGATTATAAAATTCTCCATAATATCTCAAGCAAATTCATATTCCTTCTTCGTAAAAATCGTCTCAGTTATATTCAAACTAATCACGTTCCCTTTTATTACTCTAAAGCAAATCCCCCGGTGTAGAAAGCGATTTGAGCTTTTATCTCCGAACTTAGAATACCAGACGTACATCGCTATCTGTCGGACAGCTTTCGTACGCTTCGGGAGTGAGCTTTCCACCCCAAAGCTCAGCGGATACAAATTTTCACACAAAAAACTATTATGAAAGCAGTGCAGTGCGGTAGTAATTTTATTCGTATTATAAGACATATGAATTCTTTGCCTTTGTGTGAAACGGATGAAAAATATCTCTATAAATATTTTCATTGTGCGAACGAATCAATGATGGTTTTGAACGATGAAAATACTCGACTGGTTGATGTAGTCTCTGAAAATCGGATCATTATAAAATACACAATACCCTGTTTAACTATGATAAAATTGTGCAGGAGTTGGAGTCTTGAAACCGCGTGACCTTTGTACCTAAAATGGCAAAACGAGTCCCATTAGGCGCGGCAAAGCGAATAAAGCAGGTGGCTGTCTGCCCTCGGTTCTGTCATTCGCTTTAATCGCTTCCGGCGCACTCTGCTATGCCCATTGTCGACCAAGCTCTATAATAATTTAATGCCAGATATAATAAGTTACTCGCTGTCTGGCTGCGTGCCAAGGTATTCATTCGAATTCAAGGGTGAAAGCTTCTCCAGCCCAAAATTGATGAAGTGGTAACTTATGGACTCTCATTCAGTTCTTGAGGTAATCATAGTTGGTATACTCAACCTGTTAAGGATAAATGTGATTCTTCTATAGACGACGAAAAACATCTCTCAGTTATTTATCATTTTATTGTTTAAAGGCAGAAATTAATCGCTGATTTATTGCCCGAGAAAATATGTAGTGCAATGAAGCGTGGCGCGGAATATAGCCTGAGAGAATCCTTATCAGGAATTTATTGGCTTCAAAGCACGATGAAGAAGAGCCATATGAATATATGTTACATTATGCGCTGGAAAGAGGAAGAGAGATAGTCTAATGAATTCTATTCCTCGTCGAGACAATTTACGAGCATGTGTTTGCGTATGTGAATATTTTAGCGTAACTAAACGGTGCAATCTTGCAGTGTTCTATTGTAATAACTTGCTGTACATGTGAATGTGACTGCGGCAGTTGCCGAACTTTAACATCGAATTTCAACGCTATATCGCAGTTTTGAACGTGGCTGAAATATGCTTTAGTTTACTGTAGAGACAAAGAAGGTTACAATTATATTTTTCTGTTTTTTCTGTAAAACGTAGTAAACCAAATTTGGTTTTTAGTATATAATCAAGCTTAGGAATAACTGAAAGTCTATTTATTTCCATATCCTGCCCCTCCAATACTCCGTGACATGTTTTTTACCGATATTTTCTGAAATTTTGGACTGAAAATATTATAACTTGTCCGCGGAATTATTATAAGAATGATTTTCAGATAATGTAATATATTGTGTCAAAATATGTACAACATTTCTGCGAATCTCTATTATTCATATTGCAGCAGTAAATAATAATTTTACTGAAGCGGAGAATTCATATTGATTGCCGCCCATTTATTGCGGCAAAAGTAAATTCTAATTTCGCCACCTCTCATCGACAGATAAGTTAGAAATTAAGAGACGATACCACGCGGGGTATTGTCATCTCGCGGCTGAACTGCCGAACTATTTTTGCCGCAAACATTAGTGCGCCTCCGTATAGGCAACTTCATTTACAAACCCTGCATGCGGGTGTTGGTCGATAAGGCGCACCTAGTTTGCTGCAACAGTGGTTCGCAGGATCAGCTGCGAGATGGCAATACTATTTGGGACCCCGTTGGTGGAACACTGACGTAGACTGAGAATGTATGCATTGACTAAAATAGTTCTCTGTCTAGGTTTTTAGTATTGTACTGTTTGACGATAGTAATATAAGAATATTTGTCTTTTTGTTACAGTTGGATGAATTTTCATCACAGTCCAAACACCTCCGCTGAACGGGATTCCGTGTCGATTGGTAATGGAGACGAACGGGTCTACATTGAAGTTGCTCTTTGAAAAATTTGTTGAATTAGCTAGTATGCATAATATTGTGCTAATTGTATTGCGATATTTGTAAGGAACACCGATTACAAATTGTATCCAATTTTTCCAAAAAGAAATATTGTATCTATTCTGCAACAATAAATTTCCAACAATAATCAATTGCTTCGTTATTTACCACTTTCTCATCCCTGTTAAAATCCTTCTCATTCCGAAAAAAGCTAGTATTAATTAATTATAGGTATAGAGACGTATAGAGAGAGGTATGCATGAATGAATCAATACACATAGCCTTTTTCGACACACCTCCTTGGGTCAGATGTTCTCCTGATACCAGGAGCAGAAATTTTGCGAGTTAAAATCCTTCTAACTCCAGAAATAGCTAGTATAAGTTAATGATAAGTATAGAGACGTATAGAGAGAGGTATGCATGAATGAATCAATGCACATAGCCTATTTTGGAACACCTCCTTGGGTCAGATGTTCTCCTGATACCAGGAGCAGAAATTTTGCGAGTTAAAATCCTTCTAACTCCAGAAATAGCTAGTATAAGTTAATGATAGGTATAGAGACGTATAGAGAGAGGTATGCATGAATGAATCAATGCACATAGCCTATTTTGGAACACCTCCTTGGGTCAGATGTTCTCCTGATACCAGGAGCAGAAATTTTGCGAGTTAAAATCCTTCTAACTCCAGAAATAGCTAGTATAAGTTAATGATAGGTATAGAGACGTATAGAGAGAGGTATGCATGAATGAATCAATGCACATAGCCTATTTTGGAACACCTCCTTGGGTCAGATGTTCTCCTGATACCAGGAGCAGAAATTTTGCGAGTTAAAATCCTTCTAACTCCAGAAATAGCTAGTATAAGTTAATGATAAGTATAGAGACGTATAGAGAGAGGTATGCATGAATGAATCAATGCACATAGCCTATTTTGGAACACCTCCTTGGGTCAGATGTTCTCCTGATACCAGGAGCAGAAATTTTGCGAGTTAAAATCCTTCTAACTCCAGAAATAGCTAGTATAAGTTAATGATAGGTATAGAGACGTATAGAGAGAGGTATGCATGAATGAATCAATGCACATAGCCTATTTTGGAACACCTCCTTGGGTCAGATGTTCTCCTGATACCAGGAGCAGAAATTTTGCGAGTTAAAATCCTTCTAACTCCAAAAAATGCTAGTATAAATTCTTAAATATATATAGAGACGTGTATGAAGACACGCATGCATGCCTACCTATATCTATACACCAAAATTTTTGGCGGTTGCGACATTCGCACGCGGTAGTGGATGCTCTCGTCATCTCGCGGTCAGAGGAGCGAACTAATTTTGCCTAAAAAATCGGGGCGCCTAACCATATTCAACCTGCATGCCATTCGTGTGAGACACAAATTTATTGCCTAACATCAGGCGCTAAGAAATATCCGGCTATTGCGACACTCGGAAATATCAATTCCGATTGCTCCAATTATATCAATTCTAATTGCTCATTGTGCCTATGTAAAATAAAGATTCATAAGGACGGGAAAAGTGGAGAATAACGAAGCGATTATTTATTAATATATTTTGAAATTTATTAGTGCTGTATTGAAAATATTGCATTACAATATTTGTTATTGTTTAAGTTATGTACATTTTATAATTGTTTCTTATAAGTAAATGTATAATATATCGCTATTGATAGAGTCTCATCATTCTTCGTCTGTCATACAAGATATCATAATCTAAACCACATCCATATAATAATCATATACTACCTAATACAGCTAATTTTACAATATGTCAATTTATCTAAAATATACCTACTGGGACTTATAGGAATCTGGGATTTGGGAAAACAACGTTTAGGTAATTCACGTTCACAAATCGTAGATTTTTGAGGTCAGAAGAAAAAAATGCAGTAAAATCATCTAACGGATGAGATACTAGTTCAAAATGCATTTCTGAACACTATTTTGCCTAATATCTGGCATCAGCGCCGAGTCATCGCATATAGAGGTGGCCTTGTTTAATCAATGAACCTATATGCTTGTCGTCATAGTTACTTATACATTATGAGTGTCTATCATATCGCTTTGTTACCGGCGTTCATTCGATTGTTTTCCTCTAGTTCCACAGGAAACTTGCATACGATTGACGTCTCCATCGGTGAATAAAATATCCGTGAATACGTATAAACTGAAGGCGAGTACTCCAACACAATAGACTTATCTCCGTCGATACTCCAAGTGCAGAATGGTACGTCTACATGTAAAGAAAGGAGATGAAAGTCAATTTTTGTTTGACACCAGCGTCGAAGCGAATGTCGATGACGTGATAAATGATATCAGCATCATTTACAACGGTCGTTTAAAAATCTCGAGAATATGCTACGGTAAGAATTCAACATTAGTATCCATAAGGTGGACAAGTTTTTTCAAGCCGTTATTACCGACGTTAAATTATTTCAAATCAAATGAAATTATAAAACAGAAATCGAAGAACTTATAAAGCACGGTACTATGCTACCGCACGATATGATGGGACTGACAGAGGATCAAGTTGTGGAATTGAGACTGCGAGATGAATGGGGAGAGAAATGCACCCCGATGGGTGGTTGGACATTGAAAAAGGATGTTGTTGGTAAGTAGCGAAGATGTTCAAAGAAAAAAAAGAAAAAAAAATGCGTATTTCAGTAACGTTAAAAAAGTTTCTAGAAATTTTTCACCGATAGTGAAAACTATCTTTATGTCTATGAACAGGTCGTAGGAACGGGAGACAACCTAATGAAAGAATGCAGGAAGTTTTGAAAAAGACAATCGAGGAAGCGCGCACGATGACTTCGAAGGTTTGTTCGCGACTCATTTTTCAGGTCAAAAACGTGGCATGAATAAATAACCGTTTTAATTTCAACCGACAGAAATTGGTACAGCAAGAGAAACTTGTTACGCAAAAAACGGTCCAGACAGCCCTAGACAATTTGCGGGGTGCTGTTACAATTGTTTATCCTATGGGACTACCGCCGCACGACGTTATTCGTCAGGAATTCGAGAATACCGAAGACTTAAGCGGTACTCAAGCCTCTCTCGAGGTAAATGATCGTAAGAAACGAGAATCCAATACCTTATGCTTTGATATTTCGTACGAAAACCCTCTTCTGCAGGTGATGGATGCCAGCATGGCCCAACTATGGTTCTCAGGCAAGGAAATTTTGCGAGGAAAAAAGTTGAAGGATTACCTAGGCCGGAATGAAAAGACGAAGGTGATTGTCAAGCTCCAGAAACGAGGCGCAGGAAAGCCAGGACGTGAGCCAGTGATGTCGGACGAAGAACGAAAGATGCTGATGCTCCATGCCTATAAACGTCAAGAACAATTTAAGGTACGTTAATTTAATTACGATTCAATATTATTCAGTGTAACTTTATGAAAAATGAATCTATAACGCGATTCAAGTTTCGTAAGTAGGTAGGTTCACCCTATCGATCAAAATGAAGGGATAACACACGACTGAGTCGCGCAAGGGATGAAATACCCACGGGGAAAAATCGTTGAACGTATCACAGGGTAACTGGGAATTTATCTATCGTTGCTCCTGTTGATCGAATCATACGCCTTTAGATTAATTAGTTTATTCAAAGTTTACAATAGTAATCATCACTTTTATCTCGGAAATATCGAAAATCGATTACGAAGAGATCAAAATTTGTTGAAAAGATATTTATATTAAGAGAGTTCGGGGTCTGCTGTATCTGAGAAAAAAGAACTAATCGTATTTCCGTTGCGACTGAAGTGGTATTAATTAAAAATATGTTTGATGATGAAAAAAGTAAAGTTTGCAATCTGATTATTGCTATTCAAGAAGAAATGTATAGCCGAATGTTTGTCGCGATAATTTTCTAGCGATACAGTAACGGCGGTGTTAATGAAAATTTCTTGCGTTTTAACGAGCGAGGCAATTAACAGACCCTTAATTTAGTTAAGAACAGATAAAACTGCAGTCGATCGACCTTAGGTTGACCTTCTGGGCTTCCGCGTCTGTTGCGCCTTGCAATCAATACTTATGTATGTACACCGTACAGTCCAAAAGGTAAAGGGTTGTGTGTTCCGTGCTCGTGAGTGTAGCAGCCAAAATACGACCATGCTCGTTTACGTCCACCGAAAACAGTTTGAAAAGTTTCTACTTTTATTTTAGAAAAGTATGGTACATGGGTATAAATGTCTGTGAAATCCACGAACTGATTTTCGAAATATTAGAAGGCTTGTGTCGTTTGATCATCCCTAAGGGAATGAGGGATAAAAATAGAATGAAAAAAGGATAAGAATTTCCGAAAAAAAAATAAATAAATCCACGTTATGTCATCTCCGCATGAAAGGTCAATTTTCTTTCAAGCTATTTTTTTCAACCCCATTGAAAGTCAAGCGGGCTTAACGATCGATGTTGGGGTAAAAAGATTTTCCTAAAAACACCCGGAGGCAACCGACGCCACTTAAGTTCACGACAGATCTAACAGAAGTTGACTTGTGGATTTTTTATTTTTCTTCATGTATGAGAAATCGTTTTCCGTTATTTATATAATTTGTTCAATTCCTATTCGTAAACGATAAGTTACTGAAAAAAAAAAAATCTGTCAAGGTGAAACTTTCCCATTCGATTCAGTCAAGAAGTTTGGAATTTTCTGAACTTTTGTATAAACGTATAAAAACGATCTTTTCGTACAACAATCAGCACCTGAGACTGTATTATAATTTTAATCAAACCCACCGTTGCCTGGTACAACTCAGTCTCGCGTGTTCAGTAGGGGTTTTTCTAAGAACAGTTAGATTTTTATCATCTGATAAAAGTCCTTTCAGTTTCGTGTATCGCGGCTGAATAATTATTCTGCATAAAGCTTTAAGCCATCGTCTGATACCGTATACCCATATAAATCAGACAAAACGATGAGATTTTTTTTTTTATCGAAGCCAATGAATCGAATCGCCAACCTTATTGAATTACCTAAATTGTGCCTCGCGCTTGAATGAATCTAAAATCAATTCAGATCCGATTTATTGATGAAGCTTTTAGCTATTCAATCATTAGAACTGTTTTATTACTGCTCGTCAAAACTCCCTTGAAATATAACTGTTGCCTTTAGAGTTTAGAAGATACGATGTAAACGATAACACTCTTACCCTATACACATGTATAAGCGTGAACTTTAACCTATTCTTTATAGTTATTCAAATTCTACCATTGAAAGTTTTCCGTTAGACTAGCTTCGCCTTGGCGAAGTTTTCAGAAAGTGAACAAATTCCTTTCAACAGAATTGCCAGGCGTCATTTTGTCGAGTAAACTATTCGAGGGTAACGAGCAAGTGATCAGATTTCAAAACGTTGGATTAGTGTAATCTGATAGGTGTTCATTAGCGATAAGATTTACCTAACTGGAATGCGAGAGCGTGGCAAATTTAGGAAAATATATATCGCACTTATATACGAGTTCCTGCAAATCGTGTAAAGCGATATTCCACCTTATCGAAACAAGTGTATAATATCGTTCGTCACGCGTACGTCGACGTTTTGCAAACAGTTTGCATAAATCAGATTTAACATTTCGTTTCCATACCGGTACCAGTTTCAGAGGTGGTTGCGAATTGAACGAAGGCAAAACAGCTTTTGCGTAGAAATCACGCGATCTGTATATAAAATTGTTTGTTTTTATTTCCTCCCAACCGAATAACACCCACAAATCATATCGAGCTATCGGGTCTATAGATCATCCAAGAAGTTTACTGTTTACCAAAATTCAACTGAAATCTACAGAATTGAAGCGTTAATCCTAGTTAATTAACTCCCTCATTCACAAACTCATCCCAAATATCAATTGAAAGCGTATATACCTTGATTATCCAAGAATGAATAAGCTCGCAGGACACAGGTACTTCGATGAATGGATTTATTTCTTGCTCCGACTGTTATATATATATTTTGTAAATTTATTTCATTATGTATAATATATTATATATGTATATATATATATTGGTATAATTACGAATAACAGTACATTTTACAATATATAAAACACATTACAGTATACACAGGTATATATTAGGCATATATTTATATTTTATAGGTATGTATATAGTTGGGTGGTGGATAAATATGTAATGTTTTTAGACATACAGGTATATAGTACACGGTAGCATGAACAAATGAAGGCACATATAGTAGAGTAAGCGTTAATTGTTTTACAGTAACAATTCACCGTCGATCAATTCGTAGATTAATTGTTGAACTTTCATGTTTTTTTTTTGTTCGTTTTTTTCTTTCTTTTAAATAATTGAATAATTGATTTACACGGATACATACACGAGGGTAATAACGTCTATAGCATATCGTACTTAGACCTGATGCTAGGAACTGAAAATCAATATTTATATATTTGTATTTATAAGTATAGAGCAGCTATAATCTCATATTGAAAGAAATTTTCTATGCTATAATGACATCAATTCACTTAGTGATTGCAAGATATATCTACTCGTTCGGGAATATCTTTGTACGTAAACAGCGTATTTAATTCACACACCGATATACACTTATATTCTGTATATTATACTTTCTTAAATTTGTTCAGAAAGTACAATATCGCACACATATATATATATACCATAGTTCACATTTAACGGAGTTATTTTTCTGTATATAATATATATATATATACTACATTATATGATATTGATACATATATGTATAATATTCTACAGTTAAAGGCAGTTATATAGTTTGAAAAAGAAAACTCTTATAACCGTATAAAATCCTAAATATATAAAATTCCCTTGAATTATTCAACACTGTAACTGAAACACTATATGAATCGTATAATTCAACAATTTAGAACTAAGGAAACTTTGTAAAGTTATAAATAACTATTCGAAAGGCATTAACGGTTAGGATTTTTTATTCTCTGTCTTTTTTTATTCCCTCGATTGGAAATTTCTTTCTTTCTTTTTTTTTTTGTTTTCTGTTCGATTTCTAGCCGGTTAAACGAGACTCAAAAAATTTCTATGTAATTTCCACATTTATATATTGTATTTTTTGTTCCCTTTTCCGTTTCACTAAGCTCCACATTATTGAAGTTATACAGCCGGGGAGTTAAAGCGCCGTTCACTTTGATGACCGATTAGAAAAGTAATTAAAAAATTTATATACTCACATTTATTAATCATTTTTAATATACCAAGTGGTATAGTGGTACGATGAAGGCAATAGTTTTGAAAAAACTGTTTTTCCTTTTTATTTTATTTTATATTATTTTTTCTTCGTATTTTGTATATTATCTTGGCCCCGTTGGGGTGGCTTTTGCGTAGCAGATGCCGAGTCGTGTCAATCGATATCCCTTAACTTTAATATATCTACCATAATTCTATGTTGTACCTACAATTATATATCTGACCAATGGACTAGGCTAGTGCAGTGCATGTACATAATCTATTACCTTGACTAAATAAATAATTATTCCAAAATGTTTGACTGCTTTGCAAGAATTCCACGCGTATGCCAATCAAACTTTGAGTAATCGAAGTTAATATCAGTCGTTTACTTCATAAAGAAAAAATTCTGCCTTAAAATAAGCTTGTCTATATATATACATCGATTGCGTTAACGTAAACCTTGCCAATCTTTAATTTTTTTTTTCGTATTTCTTCTTTCTAAACAACGAGAGCATGGGAAATATTGAAAAATGTAATGAAAATAAATATCTCGGGGGTCCCTTATTATGATTAAAATCACAAACTGTGGCAGCCACGTCGAATTTATATCGATTTCAATGGAAAATTAGATACGCACACATTTTATATGTATATTTTAAAACAACGATTAGTTGAACTCTTACCTCGTTTCATGTTGAATTTTTTTTTATTTCTCTCTTTTATAGATATTCTATAAAAAATTAAAAAGAGTCTTCAGTCTCCGGGTCCATTAGTGGCAGTCTTTCGTAAACCGCCAAACCTTGCAGACTGGATTTATACTGCTAAAGGGCCATAGTTCTCAGTTCGTTTTCATTTTCAAATCCCTCGGGTGATCCTGGCGTCCCTTCGACCAGACCTTCGTCCTCGCTTTCCTTGTTCTGGGATTCTGTACAGTATCTGCACCTCATTTTAGCGTCATCTCCGACCCGTACCGATCGAGTTATAATAACCAGAGTGGTTAAGCTTATGACGAAAAATATCGTGGGTACGATAATCGCGATCAAAAGTTCAGTGCGTGTTTTTTCCAAGTCGAATCTGGCCACAACGAAAAACGAGTCGTTCTGAAAATAAGGGACAGTGACGTGTGATTTCAGAGCGAGATATGACAGCGATGCAGGGTCGTAAAACATTCCGCGAAAGCACATGTCGTCGAGTAACAACCCCTAAGCTGCATAATTAATGAGAATCGATTTGAGTCAAGTACTGGGTGAAATTCCTGCGCTTAATCCTTTCGGGTTGTAAACGTCTCAACGTTCCAGATAACCGCGAAACGAAGAGCTTAATTAGAAAACTTGAGGGGAGATTTTAAACTTGTATACAACATTGATCGCACGAAATTACAGATACCCTAACTCTTCCGAAAGTTATTCGAAGCAAAGTTTACGCCCATTGCGATTCTACGCGATTTCGCTAACAAGGGAGAAATAAAAATGTAAAACAACTCCGAATGTCAATGACGGTCTCGTCTTTCATATCGTTCAGAATATACCTACCCCATTCCATGTATCCGTTCGCGTGGCAAAGTTATGCCGAAATAATGAGACCGTAAATAGCCAGGAAAATGTACAACGTGTCACTCGCATATCAATGTATCGACGTTTATACGACTATTTCTTCACGGATGTAACGAGACAGGGTGATATTGGCGCTCGGGTGTTCATGTCCAACGTACAATTTACACGTCGCGAAAATTTTCGTCGATCATTATTTTTAATCAGTAAATAAATGCACTAGGTGTGCGAGATCTCATTTCGTCCTGGCGAAAATATCGCGGTTCTTGAATTCCGCGAGCAGCTTTCTTTTTGTTTGTTATATCTTGCGGTCAAGTGCCAATCGGCCAAGGGGTAGGTACGGAAAATAGAGAAGACCGTGGGAATTTATGAGTCACCGGCGACGACTTGGCGGAAAATCGAATCAACCCCTGCATAAGGGTGAAAGTGAGAATTCCTTAGGTGGACAATTTTTTTGACCTTTGTCGAGAATTTGCGATAAAATGTGAAATTTTCAAGCCTATATATCTGTAGTAAAGAATCTCATTCTTTTTCTTTCTTTCAGGTAAGTCCGTGACTTTCGATCGTGAACTAATACCTAAAGGCTTGAGCGATTGGTAAGTGAAAATATAATATTCCCACGTAGGAAAGAAAAAGTATCTGCAATATTCAAGAACCTAAAGACTGAAATCTATTTAGGAGTAAACTTAGCTGGCTATTCAAGTCTCTCTATATCTATAAGAATTGGCGTATATTTATCGTCCGGTTACTCTCCGGACATCAATACGATCGATTCCCCATCGCTAGTCTCGGGGGATGATTAGTTTCCCGATTCCCCAGATAAAAAGAATTGGAAAAGGAGGCGAAGCATAATACAACCTGCCGAATGACGTTGATCAACGAAGTAGACGAAGGAAATGGGGGATGAAGCGGATAACTAAGTCGATGTATTCGCTCGTGAAAGAGAAAAATTTTTCAACGACTTCTACCAACTCACCTTGTTATAGTAGCAAGGATATCTGCTCTGGGCTGTCTTGTTGTCTCCATCTCTTCCGTTGGTTAATAAAAAATCGCGGCATTCTCCCCTCAGCGTGTTTACGCATCCTTCAAGATTTATATAAAGTCTCGAGCTGTTGTATATGGTCAATGACTTCTGCGAAGGAACGTAAGAGTCTGTGGGGTCGATGGGATGAGCCAAATTCGCTTCGTATATATCGAGAAACGTTGTGAAGTTTACATAGGGGTTGGGGATTTTATTCTCCTCTATCAGGGTGCCGTTCACGCAGTCCTCCGTCCTGATAAGAAAAATTGAACATGAAAGTAAACGGTTTCTTCTTTTTTTTTTTATCTTCATCTTCCTTTTTTCATGCGCTTACATCGCGTTGTAGACTTTGGAATTTAGATGGATATTTTTTCAATTCTACCACAGTGACAGTTCCGATTTTATACTTTCGTAAATTTTGAGGGGATCAGTTCTGCGCAAACAGCCGAGAAATAACGGTGAAATCAGGGTTTAGCTTGGGAATAAAATTTCACGACGCTATAATACTCGCGCAGGATGTTAATAAAAAATTTATCGATACTTTTTTTCCCCATTTTATTCTTTGCAAGTACCTTGTTCTCTCCGCTCGATAAGATGAGCCAGAAATAATTAGCGGCAAAGCTGGATTTGAATAAAAATAATAATCCGAATCCACTGATAAGTCATATCCTTTGATCGTCGTTTTTAGTAAGGCGTAAAATTCGCCCTAAGTATTCACAAAGTTGTGTTGCAAATCCGAAAGCTCGCGATCTGGATCAGCTTATTATTTTTCTCTTCTTTTTCTAATCAATAGAAAATCCTCACCTAATTGTTTCCCCGTCTTTACTGACGGCCAAGCAACTCGCTATAATTCCGCCAGCATCTTCGTCCCAGAATTTTATCGGCTCCTTGAGTTTTGTGCCAGGCAAATTACCGTTAGCTCGATTTAAAGCTTTGGCGCTGGAGCACCGAGCTGTAAATATGTTGTCGTCTTGCATGAGGAAGACGTTTACCCCGATAGTTGTGATCTTGGGGCAGTATCTATCGCAGGAAAATGCTCTCTTGATTTTCGTACACCTCGAGTGCTGGCAGCTAAAGAAACCGTTCAGTTTCATGTTGTCTTTTTCACTGTCGACTATTATTCCATCTGCTTTATGATGGCAGAGCATGAGCTCGCTCATGTTCGCACAGTGTCCTAAACTGCAGTTGAAGACGCCGGAAAGCGAGCTGCATTCGCTGCCGTTATTGCAATTGTATCTTTTGAGACCCGCTGTGTTAACCTGATGAATAAAAATGGATTGTCGATTTTTGGGATTTCGGATTTTCTTTAAACACAATTCTCGCAATTTTCGTATAGTTTTCGGGATGAGATGATATAGTTTTCCACGTTAGAAATGCGACACCGATAATCCGTTCTCTTAGTATCTCTAAAAAGGCACCCTTTTACACATGACGTAAAATCGATTTGTCAAGTGACGGAGAGGCGGCACCAACGCGTCATGAAGTTTCCCTGATTAAATGTCAGAATTTCCTGTTTCGCTCGTTGTGGATTTAGGTGTAAAAATAATTACTCAATTTAATTCCCGCGTAACGAGACGTAGGAAATAAATTCCTCCAACCTTGTTGAAAATTGAATTGACATGGTATATTATACATGAAAGTATATCAGGTGTATATCAAGGCAAATAAAATCATTCGATTCCATTATGCGATCTAATTAGTGAAATTGAACTCTCATTAGCTAATTAACTATTGTATTATAGAGGTCTGTATATTTGTATATGGGGGTAGATACAGGATATATTATGTTCTAATCTACAATCCCCCTAGAAATCGCAGCCAGAGTAATCTCGTGAACCCCTAAGAAAATGGAGACGAGGTAGGAAAATGTTTATCAGGTATATAGCAGAAGCGTGACTAAGAAAGTTGGGACTACCCTTGAGTCATAAAAAAAAAACCCTATGCGCGTATCCCTCAAACGAAATTATCTTCTTCCGCGTAGTAGATGACGGTATATATTCAGCACGTGCCAAGGTCATGGACATTCTAAATGTCTTCTGGGTTCTAGTTTCGCTATCACGTCACGTAGGCCTTCGTCACAATCCGCAAATCGCATTCAAGTAGGGTTAAAAAAAAAGAGAATAGAAATAAAAAAAAAATTAAAAAAGTCATAAAAATTTCACGACGGAAGTTACAGTATGTACACCGGACGTAAAAATTGAGGTATGAAATTTTTCTCACCGAAATATAATCATGAGATTGCAGGGAAAAAAAGAGAGTGAGACGGTATGAAAAGTTTTCTTCGAATTCGAACGGGGAGCTTATATTATACTTATTCGGAGTTCATGTGTTAAAGCGTGGGTACAGATTTGCCAAAATCCATATACCTATATAGCTTTATGGATTTATTATCATGTGGTTAAAGAGCGACCACAGGGTTTCCTTAAGGGTACCAGGTAACTCCATTATGATAAAAATGATAATGGGATTATTTAGAGGGTGTTTTTTTTTTTTATCCTGAACTGTAAAAGCTTATTTTACTCTCGAAAGTTTACTAAACTGTGAAAATACGACCACGTGGTAAAAGGGTCGTTTATAAAGGTCCGAAAATTTCCATATCGTTTTTATTTCTTCTTCACACGGTGAAGTATATTCGTCCTTGTTCTCAGACTTGATAAAATATAAGATCCAATTATCACTTTCTTATGTAGATATGACCGTAGTCTCATACAAGAAGAATAAAAAAAGTTATTTCTTTCCAACTTCGATCGTGGGAAGAAAACTCCAAAATATGTATATTCAAAATCCGAGGTAAATTATGTACCCGGTTTTATCTTCAAGATTGGAATTTACCCTGAGCATATGCAGCGCAGTTTCAAAGTAGGGAATAAAAAGCAAACGATAAATTACCAGGGGAATGAAAAAGGGCGTTGGGAAACCACCACCAGTCTACAGTATTTAAATGTATTCAATTCGAGTCCCTATTCGTTAAAACAATTTCTAGAGGGATGGATCAAGCGTAATTGAGAATGGTTTAGGGTTGAGCCGCAGCACCTCGGGTTCCGCTATTTGTTCTACTCTCGAGAATAAAACGGGGGTGTAATTGAGTCTGCAAACATTATTCCTCGTTTTATATAACACCGAAGAGCGAAGGCTCGGAATTGAAACGAGCTTTGCGAGACAAATCACGTTCCGTTTTAATCCCCAGTTTCGTTTAAAAATTGTAGAAAAACCGTAACCCAGATACGACAAATTTAATCAGATTTCCGTGCATAAAATCAGTTAAATATCTCTGCAGTCATAATATTGGCGAGCCAATTTTTTAAACTGTTTATAAAACTCACCTGGGGACACGAGATGCTCGAGGTTCTTGTACAGTTTTCGAAAACTACGTTCGTCCCGTTCCTCCTAACTGTTGCATGAATTTGGGGACAAAATCCTGTAGTTTTGGTGAGACACCACTCGCCGCAGCTAGCCCAGGCGCAATAATTCACCAGAGTGGTATTCACGGTCTGACACATCACCGGATCTGGTTCTATCCCGGCATTGAAAGCCCTGTAAGGAGAAGTCTGGATGAAATGAGGGTTCAGAGGAGTCAAAAGCGCACCTGTTGTCTCCCAGGACTGAAAAGTGTCAGAAAGCGAGATCCTTACGCCCCGTGACTTCCTGGATAAAGGTTTTGTTCCGTGAAGCGATTCAGAAGGGATGAAGTGGAATAGAAAACTGAGAAGGGGTCAGGGAGAGAAAATGGCACGAATGAATGAAAGGACAATAGGAAATGAGCGAGAAGTAAGATTGATGAGAAAATGATTAGAATGATCGCGTCTCTTGGCCGTGGGACTGTTCAATATGTGTTCAACGTTCGAGATCGTAAATTGATTAGGGTCTTGCTCAAAGCTACGAGTTTAATATTCAGAGTGGTAGTATAAATTTTCGACTATTTCAAACATCTGAATATTCATGTTTAATATAATATGATATAATACCCGGGAGGTATAATGTACCCCTAGAATGCGAAGGAGAATGTTACGGGAGAGAGGTATTATAGAATTGTGTCAGTAGGTCAATACGAGTATGTACAGGGATGACAGCACGATCGTGGGTATATACAGGTCTGATGACATTCCTTAAAATTGTAGCATTAAAGATAATTGAATATTAAACATTGACTGGTAATTGAAACGTATAGAAATAATTATTATACCTGTGCGAGGGCATGTAGATCGCAACGCTGAGATAAACCAGGGCGACACAGCTTATCACGATTGTAAATTGACACAAACAAATGCTGCCGCAGATTCGGCGATCTTGTTCGGGAATTAAACGCTGCTTATACTTTCGCCCCATTTTATATTCAAGCTTGACGATAATTTAGAATGAAAAAAGAAATAAAAAGAACAAAATCACTTGCTGTATGTTCAAAAATATTATCTATATTAACTTGCGAATGTGTTTTCGAGAGTAGAAGTTCAAAGTTTAAACAAGTCTCGGGTTCAGGGTAAGCATATGAATTTTTTCACCCGAAAACTGTTTACCGTAGATATTCTCAAGTGTCGTTGAATTCATGTCGGTGATATGAACCGGGAATAATATCCTCCTAAGTTCGAAGTTCTACGCAAAATCATCCCCGACCACATGTTGAAGTATGTTATACAGTTTATATTTGCGCGTTATGGTAGCTCATTGTTAACGAATGGAACCACTCCCTCGCGGCTTTACCAAAACACGAATAACCGCACCCCTGTTTTATTTCCCGTCATATCGCATCGGGTATACCTGATGCACCTTTACACCCTTGTACTAATGAAAATACATACTTTGAATGAAATTTCTCTTTCAATTAAACCGGCAAATATTTTCTGCCCGCGTATTTATATCTGATCGTAAAACGCGAGAGGCTGAAAGTTCGGACCTATAATATATAAACGGGCGAGCGAATGCACTTTGACAAATGACTTACCAAGGGTGAATTCGATTACGCAATTATCTTATAGTTATATACATACGCGAAGGGTTCCCTTTGGTCTTACGTAAAGTTACAACGCGTTATTTCAGGGCTTACAGAGTTCGCGAACTATTCACGAAGAGGAAACTATTTCCGAAAAGATATTCGTAATTGGAAAATTTTTATGGGTAGATTTAAGAAGAAAGAAAATATTGTAGATATAATTAAGTGACCAGAATTTTTCTGCGTCAATTAATATTCGTATGTATAATTATTGAATATAAGGTCATAAAGTCTACGATGTAAATTTTGGCAGTTGATTCTTTTGTTTTTTGTTTTCTTCTTTATAGAGGAATTAGAATTTAAAGTTAGATTTTCGTTCGAGGATCTTGGAATAGTTTTTCTTTTGTTTTTGCTTTTTAGGAGAATTTTAGAATTCGAATATTCGCGACGAAGTCTTCGGTGTAGTTTCGGAGTATTAAATCGTGTCCGAGAAGATCTCGATATTAAAAATATTTACTTTACTCCAATCTCATTCCCGTCCATTTTTCATTTACGATTGGTAAAACATCGCAATTACAATTATAATCGCGACTAATGTCATTACTATTACGAACAGCACTCTCGCGCTCTCGCGACTATGAACTGTTTGAAAACAAGCAAAGCTTTTACCTATATAGAATTTGCCACGGGAACGAGTTTGCGCAGTAGATAGATCAGACCCTAGGGGTGGCTTAACGTAGCTATCTACATCTGGCGGTAACTTCGGGAGCGAAATTTCTAGTAGTAAGAACCCGCGCTTGGTCAGACGCTTTAGGTAATGCGTCAGAACACCGTCAGCCATACCAAAAGCTCTGAAGATACGAAAGAATAAAATTTATAGCTATATACAATATATACCTATATAAAAGTTGTTGACGAAGGAAAAAGTAGGTCTTGTAAACACATTGCGAATTATTGATCGTCTGAGGTCGTAAAAGATATGCAATAAACGTTAACTTTATTCCTTGCAGTAATTTGATTTTTTATTTGTGTATTAAGTTTATTACGTATTTAAAATTTTCACTTTTGTTCTTTTTTCTTTTTCGTTATTTATTTTTTTTATTTCTTTATAATTAGATTGAGAAATATGATTATAGTGCAATTAGGGTAAATGAATAATTAATTGTACGAGGTTTTGTTAACAGAAGAAAAAAAACAAATTGTATCTGTATTTTAACCGAAGTCTTAATATATATAATATATTATTTACAATAATTGCAATATATATGTATGTATGTATGTATGTATGTTATTGGAGTTAATCGTAATATTCTCAATATTATATATATATACACATTTCTTTTCATACTTTTTCTCGTACTTCGAAGCGGTGAACATTTTTTCGGTGAAATTTTTTTTTTTTCATAGTATATAATTATATAAGTTATACAATATAATAGATCGAAGGAAGCTTCACAGGGTGAACCTATATATATATATTATACGTATAGGTAGAACTTTTCCGCTCTTATTTCATCAATTTATCAAGCTAGGTATATCAGCTGCGAGCATGCATCTCAAAAGATGTTTTTCAAATTTACGTATATATAATCAATAACAGATGTATACCTATAGATGGATATTTCTCATTCGTCGATGATGCGCTAATCTCTTCGTCATTATTTATTTATTTATTCATTTTTTATTTTTTATACACGCGATTATAGATCTAGATTTATTTCAGATCGATCTCTAAAATCCTAATAACAAACGTTTAAATTCTGAAAAGTAAAACAAAGTTATATCCGCACAAACTATATTCAATATGCTTCACGTAGTTTTTTTTTTATTCATCATTTTTATCTTGTTCTACGTTTATTACTATCGTTTCCAAATTTGAGCTAGTAATTATATATCTGTATAATATATATTCATATTACCTATATTTGATTTTTTATTTTTTATTTTTTATTTAATTTATTTCTTTGTTTGTTTCCTCTTTTCTTATTTCATATTATTCCTACTCTTTCAAATTTCTCTGATGCATGTACGTACGTCGTGTTAATAATAATAACAATAATAGGTATGTTTAAATACTATTGTTACCGCATGCGCTTTGCTATATGTATTCTTTTATCGAGTATTTTATTACCGTGTACCGAAGAAAGATAATTAGGTAATATAATTGGATATAATCTGTCATTATATTGGCACTAAGCGCTAATATAATATTATCTATTTGCAAAAAGTACTGACATTTAATTTCTTTTATACGGTATAGACAATTTCCAAAATTTCATTCAAGATTGTCGACGTGTTGTGAAAATGGTGTTTCAATATTTATTAACTCTTTCTCTTTTCGAATCATTTTACACATAACAATTTGATAGATTAATTATAGTCAATTCACGGGAGAAAAATTGAAAGAAAAAAAAAATACACGAGTTCTTCGCTTTTCATTATTTGATTTGACAGAAGCTGTAGATAAGAAGGATTTTAATTGTTTGTTTGTCTTTTTTTTTCCTTTTTTTGTTTTTTAATTTAAGTTAATTTATTAAATGATTGTATCTTCGGTGCAGATTTAATTGAGCAAATATTTTATTCAAATTACGCAAAAGCGCGTGTGTATGTTACTCGTGAATTGTGTGAGTGACTAAAGTGATATTAATAAATTGCACGTGTTATTAATTAATATGATATATATATATATATCAATTAGATATACGTATTTGGTCAATTGCCAGTACTTCAAGAGTCAAGACTTATACAAGACAAATTTTGAATATCGATTCATACGGGTATAATAATTACCTATATAAATGTGATAAATAATTACATAATTATATAGCAAGCTTAGATAGGGAATGAGACGTGCCAAATGCAGAGTCGATTCAAAACAATTCCTCGATTATCGTTCAAGAAATATATATATGTTTTCTTTGAAAAAGGACTCTTATACATAGCGAGGAGGTTCAATGTTTCACAACCATTCTAGATGAATGGGGCAAGATACGTTCTTCGCATGCTTCGTAAACCGACGATAAATATATACATATATTTCTTTTTTTTCTTTCAAAAAGACAATATTACCTACCCCTTAAAAAAAAAAAAAAAAAAAATTGAATTTTTTTTTCTTAATGACAATTAATTAATATCATCAACACGAAGCAAACGTAGAATATTTCGCAAGTCCCGCTGAATAAAATGAAATAAAATTTTCTTTCCTACCACTATATAACTTATATAGTGGTTTTATTATACGCTCTACCGACAACCATGGCATATATATTATAGATATATGTATTTTGCCCATGTACAAAAAACTGTAACAATTTTCTATATCAATTTTAATAATTATTCACAGGCAATAAAATCTTACCTATATATATATATATTTATATATTATCATTATAATATCATCATATATCTTATTAACCCTTCGTGGTTACACCCGCGGGTCAAAATGACTCTATCAATTTTTTAAGACGCTCACCGCGTGATAACTCAAAAAATTATAGAGCATACTTTGCACATTGTAAAATGTGTGAAAAGAAATTCATGTACAAAAAATAAAGTGACAAGATGTTGAAGAAAAATCGTAATGAAAAAGATATTTTTTTACTTGGGAAATCATCATTCTTTCATTCTCACGGATTGACCAGTATTCACTTCTAGAATCCAAGCTCGGGTCATTTTGACCCGGACTGACCACGAACGGTTGAACTACATAGAATTATTATTCTCCAAGAGGCCCGTTCCAAGGTAAATCAACGATTCGCCATGCACCGCTTCGATCGAACAGTCTAATATAATTATCTCGTTAGATTTTATGTTTAATAATAATTAAGAACAATCAACGATATAGAAATTATTTTATTTTATTTATTCATTTATTCATTTACTACTATTATTATTATTATTATTATTATTCTTTACAATCACAAGCTAATATCTCTCCATTTTTAACCGTTCATATAATTTTGATTTGTGAAAAGTTTCAAACCATGTCGCGGGCCTCGAATAGTGCGTTAATTTAACTAACTATGTATATTATGGACTTATAGCTTTGAAAGAACAGCGCGTTTACGTGGTCGAATAATATCAACTTTGTTACGTTATATAGATATATTTTAAGAAAACTTCAATTACCGTTTCCTTATTGTATTATATATTGTATATAAATTTGAATGAATATATTTCTTATAAGAGGAAGGCGCGGCTTGATCGCATATTTTTTTAAAAAATAATTTACAATTAAGATTATTTGGAATACTGGTAGATGATTGAGTCTGAGCTTAACAACGCTGTCCAGCTTACTTCATTTTCAAAATTCAAAACTTTCGATGCGATTTCATTTCGTTCCTTTATTTACCCATTCGATTCTATTCCCTAAATTCTATTCGGCAATTATAGATTAACTTGTTAAGATTGATATTCAAAAGCCAATTGGATAATTCCGACCAATTTCTATAACGAAAAAATTATTTTATATTTTATAAAGAGATAAATAACCGGAAAGAAAAATACATACTTGAAATAACGAGAACTCCTCGAGAGCTATCGGCGATAAAGGGCCTAGAAAACTATCAGAGAAGCCAGAGTTTGATATTGAAACTAAAGTTAACTAGACTTTTTGGATAACAGCGTTCGATGATATTGCATCGGCGTCATTCCCTCGCTGGGGGATGAGCCCTTGGTAGCAGTCAGTACTCCTCTTCGTCTTCCTCGAATTCGTCCTCGCCCAATATACTGTAAATCGCGAAAAACCGTCACTGCAGGGTTTCCATTTCCATTTCTAATAGAATAGAAATTATTTCGGAACTGCGACAGGATTGTCGATCAACGCCTGCAGGTATCGGCCCAAAAAGAACAAGTTACAGGATCGTATCAATCAAGTTCCGAAATAATGATTTACTTGCACAGATATATCAGGGTGGTCCCTAGTTTAATCATTTCCAAAATCCGATGCCTCCCATGGGCCAAGACGTCTCCGAATATATACAAAAAAATGTAGTCAAAGCCCCCGGGTTCCTATCTAAATTCTAAACACCTACCCAAAGCCCTGGAATTTCCCCGTTTATCTCCAAAAATTTGAAGGCTTTAGGGAGGCAATTAGAATTGAAATAGGAACCTGGGATTTTGGCTAGATTTTTTTTTATTCACATATTTCGAGAGGTTCTGGCTATGGCAGCATCGAGATTGGAATATGACCGAATGAAAAAGCACCCTGTGAGATATACGCAAAGAATATGAAGAGTTCTAAGAAAAATATAGAAAGAATGAGAAGAAACCATAATTCTAATAAAACGTCTAGCCATTTAGGCACTGCATACATACACGCTACTTACTCTTCCTTCCTGGCATATTTATCGATCAATGGTCGACCCGGACTGCCGCATCTCCTTCCAATCGGTGGACAATACCAGTAGCAAAGTACCCCCAGAGAAACAGCGAATAGTACGATCGGGGTAACGAGGGCCATTACCAAATGCCTCAAATTTTCATCCCACGAGTACCTGGCGTTGAATAATACCGGATATTGTAGATTTGCGGAGCTTTCGGTAAGGGTGTCTTCCGGTTTGGGATAACTCACCTTGCAACTACGGTCTCCGGATGCGTTCTGCTGAAGTAACAAGGAAATATTTTCCCCATGTTACCGTACCCGAATTTGCGAGCAAATTCTGAGCAGTTAACGCGAGGCGGATAACCGCAGCCTTCGGTATTCACGAAGAATTTGGTATCTGCGACATCCCAGGGAATCTGACCGGTCGGTTTTGTCACAAATTCGTCGTACGGTACCCTGGAGTAATTGACTCGTATTTGATGACAGCGAAGAGCGGCGCTCGTGCATCCTGAAGAAATGAGGAGATGAGGAGAAAATTAGAGAGACTGACAGTTTTTGTATGAAAAGAAGAAAAGAAAAAAAATTATATACCTTCTCTGCAGCTCGCCCAGGAGCAGTTTCTCAGTCCTTCAGCGTAGACGTGATCTGTAGCCATGCAGGCGACAGCGCGTGGCGAAAAATCTGCCAATATAGTTGATATTGCTGGCTCGACGACGAACGGGATTAGAAATAGAAATGCGAATACTGCAAGGATGGCTGTTGTCCCGAGGCATAAAGATGTGTAAAATTTAGCCTTTTCCATCAGACTGGCGACTTCGACCATCGGCAGTACACCAGTTACGCTACCGGACTTGACTTCACCCTCCTGGGTCCCCATGATGACCGTTGCTTCGTCGGATTCAATGATGAGGCCGTTTTCGGGTCTCAAGGACCCGGAAATTTTCGATATTTAAATTTCAGCCCTTAAAGGCAAGAGGAAATATATATAAGGATATTTCTGATTGAATTATTTTTTAGATTCCGAGCGTCGTTATTTACGGTTTCGAATTTTTAACCGCAATTCCTTGTCAATTTTTGACATTGAAATACCCAAGGACAACATTGATGTATTAGATTTTTCAAAACGTCAATCATCTGTCAGTAAAAACGTTTTCTTCCTCCAAATATTATATATTATACAAACTTTTTTTTTTCGTTTATTTTTTTTTTTAAAAGTTTTTTATCTATAGCATCGCGGTGATTTATTATTAATAGTAATTTTGTTATTATTAATAATATTATTATTACTTGTTATAATAATTATCAAGTTTGAAATTTTTTTAATTTTTTTAATTTTTTTTATTCTTGCTCATTAATTGCGTGAGCTAATTATTGTAACTTTGATAATTTTCGCCCAAGTATATATATATCGTATATATATCGTATATTTATACTATATATAATACTCATTATTCGCGAATGAAAATATCAATCATCTATATACCTATATACGCGTTATGACTTCGCGGCGGCGTTGCGCGAGCATAAATTGTTGCTTTTCCGTAGATTTATTTATATAATATAATAATAATAATAAATCTGCGTTCAAAAAATTGCGTGCTTTCGAAATGTGCAGCGGGCAGTGCCATTTACGGTAAATCTTTGAATAGTTGTTTTCTTTCTCTTTATTTATTATTATTTTTTTTTTTTAATTTTTTAATTTTTTTTTACGTTTTTTTTTTTGTATACTTTTCTATTTCTTTTTTTCTTTGTTTTCTCTCCTCTTTTCTTTTCCGTTAATTAATATATATCATAATTATATATCTCAGAGAATTTTAATCACGCGTTCCCCTCCATATCCACACCATTAATAGTGCCCGCGCAGTGAGAAAACCGACTGACGGGCCGGGCTCTCCTCCAGGAGGGGAATGCCTGGAACATAAGAGATAACACACGGCTGATTAGTTGAATTAAAATGACGAATGAAAGAAAAAAAAAAGAAGGAAAGAAATGTTCTAAAAAATGACCGAGGAATACAAAATGAAAAAATGAAAAAAATTGACTAAATTTTTTGTTTCTCTGTCTGGTGTCCTGTGATTCTTTATTTTTTTTTCTCTTTCTCTCTCTCGCTCTCTCTCTCTTATACATGAAAATATGAAAGAAACGATAAGAGCTGCATCGATAATGGGTCACGCAAAATAATTCTTACGTGCCGGATCTCAGAGTGCCATAACGGAATCGCCTCCCCCAGCATCGCCCAAATTTCCTGATGTACTTTTTTCTAACGAGGTAAGAGCCGCTCCAGGTTTTCCCTTAAACCTCATTTTCGCATCGTCGCCAACGACGACGGTACGCTGACATAATATCAACGTCAAACAGCTAACGACGAATAAAACACTCGGCAATATCAACGCGACGAGAAATTCCTTGTAGGTTCTTTCCAGGTTAAATCTTGATACGACAATGCCGGTATTACCCTCCGAATAAAAGCAAGGAAATCTCGCCCTCGCGTTATGGTCAGTACCGTCCTTGCCGTACTCCCGCAAGAACTCCTTACACTCGTCCCTAAGCGTGTTAACACACCCTTCCAAATTAATCAACAGCCTACTCTCGTTCGCTATCAAAAGATCCTGTTCAGGCGGTGCGATCTGCCTCGATTCGTCCAGCGGCTTGGTAGCGAATATATTCAAATACGAAAGATAAGTGAAGTTCGTCAGATCCGTGAGCATGTTCTTTTCCAACACAGAACCGTTTATACAATCAACAGCCTCGACGCCAAGACTAGTGTTGTAGATACCGTAGCACGACGCCATCATTACATCCCCACGTTCCTCGTTCCATATCTCTCTTCCAGTGTCAACGTCTATGGCCCTTTCGCACTGGCTGAGATAAACCTTGTCACCGCTGAGCAATATCATGTTCTTATTCCTCGTCGGTATGTCGACGCATCTTCTGTCGCAGTTATACGGCGTCCGTATCCTCTCGCAAGTTCCCCTGTTGCAGTTAAACAGTCCGTCTATGTCTATGCAGGTGATCTTGCCCCGTCTTCCGGAGCACTTTAGCGGTGGATCGGTGTCGTGAAACATGCACTCGAAGGCGTCTGTTATATTGATGCACATGCCCATGGTGCAGTTGAAGGTACCCGTCAGGTTCCTGCACTCGTCGGCGATGCAACGGGACTTCTTAGCGTTCTCCTGGTCGATACCGTAGCAGGTCTTGTTCGCGGTGTTCGTGCAATTCGCCAGGACTATGCTGGACCCGTTTCTGCGGAGGTTAACGTATATCTGAATGCAGGCACCCGACGTCTTCGAGAGACACCACTCGCCGCAGCTGCCCCAATCGCAGGCGTCTTTGTTTACGGCTCTTGTGGTCGTGCACATTACTGGCACCTCGCTAATTCCGGACTGGAAAGCCCTCGTGCTCGGCATGTAGATCGCGACTGTCAAATATACCAGGGCTACCGACGAGAGGACGGCTGTCATCTGACAGATGCAAATCGTGCCACAAATCTTTCCATCCTGGGGTGGTATCACTAGGTCTTCGACTGGTACCGGTTTTGGCATTATTTAGCGAGCTTTTGCGCTCCGTGGCGCGTTCACCAGTTTCTTCAGCTTACCGTGCCTGGCACCTGATTCAGGGGAATTAATTACTTCTAACTTTTACATCCCAATGAACTAAAGTAACGCCGCACGTACTCGGAGAGATGCTTTAAGCAGACCCCGAGTTCCTCCTACCGATGGAATCCGCGACTCACCTAGATGCGCGAAAAATACAACGCGCACAAATCAATATAACCTGCGCAGTGTTGTGGCATACTGCAGTGACGTCACT
The DNA here is from genome assembly GCA_944452935.1 of Rhogogaster chlorosoma. Classification (NCBI taxonomy): domain Eukaryota; kingdom Metazoa; phylum Arthropoda; class Insecta; order Hymenoptera; family Tenthredinidae; genus Rhogogaster; species Rhogogaster chlorosoma. The sequence continues at coordinate 21,224,278 of OX101803.1, read as the reverse complement.
GTGGCTCGTGTCGTGCCCTACCCCCTTCTATTTCACCTATTTTTTTTGTATTCATATACCGATTTTCATTCGATGGAAAAAAGGAAAAGATGAGGAAAAATCCGACGACAATCGGTCGGCATTTATGCCCCGAAATCGAGCCTCGCGATTCCCGGTTTTTCGAAATTACATTTTCAACAAATCGCAGGTTCGATCTCGATCCAAAATTATATCTTTAGACGATAGATGGATCGACGCTTCTGATTTTTATCAAAAACATCAAATCATACTCTTATATTTGAATATTGTATTCAACGTTGAATCTAATCGATGATAAAGTGGCAACCCCTTTCTCTCGTGGATATATTCTAGATTGTAATAGGCGTATCGATCCTCGGGACTTAACTACTTCCACACACGGTATGAAACTTGAATCGATACGGAATATAGTCGTCGTGTATGTGGAAATTTAGTAGAAAAGTTGCTGCCGCAATGGGACAAAAGGTAATAAGAAAACTAGTTGGATCTTTTTTCTGGGCGAAGTAAAAGGACTGTAAGTCAATAAATAGAACGGAAATTAACGTTTCCCAAAATAATTCTCCCCCTCTAGTTACGTACACCAATTTCCCATTGATTTCAAGTTTGTCTCACTTACTGCACTAGTGTGGGACGAGCACGAAACCTCGTCTTCTTGATGAAGCAGTTTGGTACTCGAAATCCGTGGAATTAATCAAATCAGTTGAATCAAGAAAAGGGACGAAAATGGGAACGAAACTCGATAGACTTTTACAGGAGTGATCGCGACATGATTTCCGTAACACTTTAGTCACTTGATAACGCAATCGTTTAACCAGCCTCGAAACATCGCGTCTACTGAACTGGCCTAATGTCTGGTTACGAATGAAATGTAACTACTGAACTTTCAGCGGTGATTCATCGTACCTATCCGCTGGGCTACGAGCAATTTAGCAATTATTATATTACTTGAGACACGGCGACAGGATCCTCTACTTAAACTGTAACCTTGCAAGCCTTTTATGCTCGTGACGATATTAAACGAATTGACTAATGCAGCCTCCGTGTCATACTCAATCATTTTGACTTCTTATTTCATCTCTTCTTCTAGATATGAGGATTTGAAATCGTTTTTATAATCGTATTTGAAGAATTGGAGATAAAAAAAAATAATAATAATAAAAAATGAATTCTCGAATTGGGCAAAAGTTTTGACTCGGAATTATCACGCGAAGGGTTTTCCGCCGAGGCGAAATTGCAATCGTGAGGAAACAAGGCTAATTCTGAAAAACAATTTAGCGACACGCTTCTCTCATTTGATATCGATCCAGGTCGCGAACTAGCCAACAGGGCAGAACTCACCCCGACCTGAGAATAGCGTATTGCGAATACGGAGTAGATGTCACTCTCAGGGCTACAATAGCCAATGAAGAAATACGACTTTCGATTTTGGTATCTCAATTAATTATCGATGATTCGATTACTAATTCGTTCAGTCTATAACGTTGAGGTTGATTTTTCGAAAATCTGATTCATTCGATAGATCGAAAATCGGTTGAGAGTTCAAAGCAGTGAAATAAATTTCAGTAGGAACGTTCCTCTTTCCGTATACCTTCGTCGAGGTATGATATAATTTATTAAAAATGGCATAAAAAAGTTACACCCAGGCCGTGGAACGGAGCATGCGATAGTGTCAATAATTCCTGACTAACGCGGCTAGATATATATTCACGATAGTTTATCCTGTCAGTGCGATCACGATTTAAAATGCAAGGGAAAAAGAGTATAAAAAAAAGGAGTAAAAGGGACATAGACAATTTATCGTTGATAACGTGATGTCTCATAATTACGTATATTTTTGCGTGACCGTTATGGCGTGTCTTTATCGTTTGTTAATTATGAACAAACACAATTAGCTAACATTAATCTACCGCGACCATGTTGCAACTAAGTTGATGAGAAAAAAAATGTCATTCGGTGTGATCTTAGTAAAACTGTATCATTGAATTGGAAAAGTTTCTTGATCGAAAAAAAGAATTCAAATATTTGAGGGGGCGAGAAAAAAAAAACGGAGTATATAATTAATTGAGAGAGTTGAAGAAAGTTCTAACTCTTATTCCTCCACGCAGCTATATAAGGGTATAATCGATCGGCCTCATGACCTACGTAACTACGTACCACATTTCGACCGCAGGAATAAAATCGAGGGAGGGTAATATCGCGAGTATAAATTTTCCGCTTCGCTAGCCCGGAATTAGGTATTAAGGAATTCAGGTGGCTTCGGGGTATCCTTGCCTTGAATAATTTGAAGGCGATTGATCGATTTTCAACTCACAGCTAGCCGCAGGTAAACGTATGTCCGTACGTGTATAGGTACCTACATTACACGCGTAGCGGAAGTCGGTATGTGATGAAAATTTAAAGAAAAACGATCGCGATTTTCCTCCTAAATTCTAATTCATAGAAAAAATATTTTTTCAAAACGTATCAATTCGAACGCAATAAAAATATCAAAAATTCTTCCATTGCCAAAAAACTTTGCAAAGGCTTGTAAAATATATATTTTTTCGATTCAATATCAACTTTTTAATTGATGATTGACTACGGCTGAATGAACTTGATCATAGTTATAAATTTTGACAGCGCGTTGAAGAGCGATGGAATTCATTGGATGGTTGATGAAAGTGTGAATTTTTTTACTGACTTTCGTTGGTGAATTTTGAATGGATAAAAACGCATTTTAAATTGTATGAGAGTAATTTTGAAATGTTGGAATCTAAAGCGAAGTGACAACCACCTGTCAAAAATCAAACATATTGTTTACATGGGAATTGGGAATCCTGTACGTGTATAGGGTCTGGCGGAATTTGAAAGTTGAATAAAATTTTCTCACCAGACAGAGAAAATAGCGGTGATGTTTTATTGAACGAAAAAGTATGATCTAATTAATGAATTAATTTCTGTACACGGTACTCACCTCTTGTGGTTTGACAATTGGGATGGTTTCGTCTTGAAAAAGCTCGGTTTCACAGTAGCTAAGCTTCCGTAAGAGAAACAAATATGGCGGTTTGCTGGAGCAACCCAAGCGCCAACTGGGGGTTGCCGTATTGCAGTATAAAATCAATACGACGTGTTACTAACACGAATGAAAGTCAATGTTTTCGAATACAAAAGTGTCTGTGAAGAGTTTCGATACGTCGACGATCCAACGTGTCCCAACATTGAAGCTTCTGCGGATAAAAAGAAAAATAAAGGAAGAAGGAAAACAAGAAGAAAAGAGAAAAAAAAAAAGAAAAAAGCCAACAGGGAGAAGAAAGAGGAAAAAAATCTACTGAATAGAAATCGGGAAATAGGATTTCCTGAAGCCATTAAACCAAGCACTTTGACTATTGTTATACAATCTCTATACCCTGCTCTTGCCTTTTCCCATTGTTCCGTAGTTTTAGCTTCGATATGGCCACTCGGTTCATCGACTGATTAACGAATCGATCATTTTTCCCACTGAAGATATAATTAGCTTGGTAAATTAGTCAATTTTTGGGAAACAAGAGTCGATCAAACGATTCGTTTTGAATAGGAAACGTATACATATGAGTTCTGTGTATGCGGAGGACGTTATGCAACGGGGTAATTAAATCGAGGAGCGTATTGTTTCGCCCAGGAATCGATAAGGTTATATGCTTCGCGTCGTTGGTGCAACGTGAACGTTATGAAGTTAAACTTTTCGGCACGCTACATACACCCTACCTTAGTAAATGGCTTTTAATTAGTTCCTTGACCCAACTGCCCGATCCATAAGCAAACGAGGGACTGAATTATACAGAAAGTTGGGAAGATTTTCAACATGTGCGTAAACACGCCCAGCCAGTACCTACCCCTTTTCTTCGGGGTGTGTTTACCACCGTGAAAGTCATAAATAGAACGATATTTCCAATATCGGTGATAACGTGACACTATATACGTGTATATATAGAGAAGAGGGAAAGAGAGAGAGAGAAAAAAGAAAATACACCCCAGAAGAAAAAACCTCCCTTATTTTCAGACTGGGAGAAAAAAAAAGAATATCAAAGCATGAAGAATTCAAGGATTACGAAGTATACAGATGAAAAAGTAAACTGAGGGTTTGCTAATTGAAGCGAAACGATTTCTCGTCAATTTTGATTTACAGTTTTGTAATTATTAAATTCTGGGATATCTTTTTGGTATTTGACTTAATATTTTGTTTTTTATTTCTTGTTTTCTTTCGAATTAAAGAAGAATGAATAGTAGGTAGTAAGAAGTGAGGGTAAAGTCTTTGAGGCCGCGTAAAGTTATTTGAATTATGCATTGCGATTAAGGCTTACCTACCGCGGCTCCCCCGCGAGTAACTTTCAGTTTTCTTAGCAATATATCTTCGCAAATTGACGTACAACCTCGAGATATTCGGCGAGGATTCGACCCCGTTATAGATACCTATATATAATAAAAAGAGCAAAGTTTGACCCAATTTTGATAAAGCTTCGGCAATTATTAACGAGGATCTTATCAACGTGTCACTTCCATTTGACGGAAGAAAAAAAAATATTCGTTTAATGTTCTGCTCGCGTTTATCACGAACGAGTTAAAGGAATAATTTATTGGACTCTGGGGATCGGGAATGAAAAGATATACGTATAATGTATAAATAATATCGACTAAGATATCAGTTGATAAAATAAACTTAACAACGCGATAAGCATTGAGTAAACTCTTGAATAGAATGAAACGTAAGCTTACGTTCTGTGAGCAAGGCAATTCATCAAAAAGTGTTTGAAGTAGTGAAAAATTAGGGTAGCAGTAAGTATATAAGTAAGTAGGTTTAACTATTCAGGTAAAGAGATGGGGAGGTACACGGCGGGGGATATAGCGTTTTGTAGAAAAGCATTTGGCCCACATCTTGGTTGACTGGCTTTCAGCCAACGCTGTTTCCCCGTCTCCCTTTCTGGAACAACCCCAGAAATTGCTAAGGTCAACCTCTCACTGTCCGCCATTGTAACCCTCCGAGAGATTTCGCTCAAAGTGAACAGAGACAAAAGCTCCATCTACCTATCATGCGCTTCATACACTGCAGGCGATATTCTCGAAGCTCGGATCAAACTTTAAACTTAAAACTTAAAACTTCAAACTCCGAAAGCTCAATTTTCAGCAATTTTGCCTGTGTCTCAAAGCTGAAAGCCTCGAGGAGTTTCTCTCAATATTTTTCGCTCCCTACTCGATCCGCAGCGGGTGGCTAATTCGCAAGCTCCTCACGCTTTTCAAAAACACTTGAAATTACGAGAGCTGCCACTTACGACAATCATCACACATCCTTCTCAGTTGAGTCACATCAAATTATACCCCGACTCTAGTCGGCGTTGGTCATTGTAATCAAGATATTCTGGTCTCGGATGTAGCCGAAGCGAACTGGACCGTAACGTTCCCAGGGTTTATTTAAGTAACAGAGTTGACAGTCGTCCTCACGGTTCAGAGGTCAAAGGAAACGCGAAGCTCTGATCCTCTCTTCATATCCATTTCCCGCGTTAAAATTTTACAATTCGAATCCGTACTTGGTCAATTTTAATATTACCTCTGTCGACCTTGTCTCTCGTCGTTCTCTTCTCCTTCTTCATCCACTCTTCTTTTTTTTTTCTCAATTTTAAATTTGCTTACTTTTATTCTACCTCATCCTCCAGCTGCAGGATGTATCAAGGAATCACGACTGTTAATTCGAGAAAGGCGAGTGTATCTTTGGTGCAACAATGCTCTATAAGGAGCACTGAGGCGTGAATGGCAATGTGTGCCTTTGGGGATGAGTTTCCATTGTTTTCTTGGAAGTTAACTCCCAGCTTCCGCTCTCTGCGATGTATAGCATAAAGAGAGGGAAGCCGACCTTTATTGCGGCGGGGTGATGAGGAGAGCTCAAAATACCGGACGTCTGTTATTAGCCGAGTAATACTGCAGCACAATCCTTCATTCCTCTTGCTAGGTACTACATATGTATAAATACAATTAGCCGTGTCAGCTGACATAAAATTCCTGACGATGATACCTCGAGTAAAGAGAAAAATAAAAGACAATAACGAAGGAATAAGATTTTCTTAATTCTTTTCTTTTTTCTCACCAAGTCAAATAATATGCTTGATGCCTCTTAAAATACGAGATTGTGGGCGTTTAGAGAAGACTCGAAGGTAATCCGTTCAAGTTTGCGTTTCGTTTGATACAAGTCTTTGTCTCTTGGGGCTCAGACTGGGACGGGGTTGAAAGATAAAGATAAAGGGGGTGAGAGAGAGAGAGAGAGAGAGCGAGATAAAGAAAGAACGAATTGAGAGTTCGTTAGTGGTAAAAGGTAGCATCGTTGTCTACTACGCCCATTTTTCAAGCCCTTCGAAGTCAAGCCTTAAGAATCTCGAGTGCTCTTTGTATACGAAATGAGTACCTACCAGAAACCCCTTTTCATTTCAACGTCACGTTACGTAATCGTATCGAACTTTTTAATCTACTCGTTCCTAGTGCCCTTAAAACCAACCCCAAGAGCTTTTTCACTCATCAAAAGATTACCCCACCGGGCGTTTATCAATTAATTTGTTGACCAAACACGCCGTACTTTCGAGTGACTTTTTTAAGAATACCTACAATTCACGCTATACTATATCTCAGACGATAATGAAAATCAAAGGATAACCAAATGATTTGCTATTCGCGGAATTGTGGTTTGCGGGATGATTGTCGTCGGTTCGAAAGCCATAGTTTTTTTTCTTTCATCCTTTTTTCGCCGAAAGGATGAATTTTTCGTTTCAACTGGATGGGAATCGGAAGGGGTAGTTATAGTTCCTGAGACAGGAGCTCGTTTTGAATGAATAATAAATAGTGAGAGGAGCCAGGCAGCTTTGAGCTTGCACGGGGGACGCCCTGGACACGGCGGTCGATGCCACCAGATGCCGTCGCGGCGCTGGTATCGGTAGAAAGTAAGCTCGCCCTAAAGCTCAAGCCTGCAGTAGCCCGGCGTCAGCCGCCGCACCAAGGATTACGTAGCAGGGTGCTTTCCGACGTTGCTATAACTTATTAGAAAATAAACCATAAGCACATAACCCACTGACACGCAAGTCTGCAGAAATCGTTATGTCCTCGTAAAGGTTTCTGTCCCTTGTCACCGGCACGATACAAAAACCTCGGGTCATTCATATATTTTCGTATTATAACCAAATGTGGACAGTGATTGCCGGTGTCATTAAATAGTGCCCCAACAAAAAACGAAAAAAAAAAAAAAAAATCAAAAGATTCATCAAAGAACTAATAAGAAAACGAAGAAGCACCATAAAAGGATGCGAGGTCCTAGAAAAGGGGCACCAAGCCCCGGCGGTTTCTCGCTCTAGGGGGTACAGTTACCAACATGTCACTTTACTTGAAACCTCGTTATACCCTTCGATTATATTTTGTATTAAAATTCTTTTGAAAAAAATCAAAGGTTTAGAAATTATTTAGTATTTTATATTTTTTTTGTATTTTGTATTTTATTTTTTTGGTAAGGATGATTGACGAGCAGAGAGGCTATATAGAATCAAAGGACGTGAATATGAAGGAAGTTGAGTATTGATAATTAAAGTTTGAACGACTCTGCGAGATGAGAATTATTTTTGGAAAAATCTTTCTTGCCGGTGAAAAAAATTATGAAAGAAAGAAAGAAAGAAGAGAGAGAGAGAGAGAAGCCGTTAGTTTGATTCTTAATTATGATGGAATTGATGATTGGAATAAATGAAATTAAAGTAAAAGTTGGTACCGTTCCCCTTAAGAGGTAAACCGTAGATTAAATCCTTAGCCTCGACTTCTTCCACGTCTAATCGTCGTATGCGTCAAGATCATCCTGTCCCTTGAACACCTAAATTTCCTAAATCGTGAAAGCGGTTCTCCAAAATGGCGGACGACAAAGAAGATCAAACGTTCCTGCAGAAGCTGTTATTCTACACGACCGCGTTCTTCATTCTCCTCGGCACCTTCAGCCTCTTCGCCTTCCTCTTCTTGGTCCCATTTGTGATCGACCCTGCCTTCACAACCATCTTTATGCAGTTCGAAACGCGCCCTGCCGAGTGTGTCACCATCGATGTTGAGTCACGAAGAGGTGAAGGCTAAAACATCACCGATCTTCTACGGTTCATGCATCATGCTTCATGTTCCATGTTTCATGTTTCACGTTTCACTTTCATGGTCTCGCTTATTATATGATCAGTGTTCATTGCAGTGTTCTTCGTGAATAGTTTTTTCAACGAGATTTCAAAGCATTTCGATAAATTTCTCAGACTTTCCTAAAGCCAATATACCTACTATCAAATAGTAATAACTGCAGCTCTTCCTGTATATCTTCGTTGTATTTTCTGCATGTCGTTCTCTCTACTCTATATAATATATAACTGCATCATTTTTATTTTATTGCTTGCACGAATATTCTGCAGTCCTATAAAGTAAACCGTTCAATGTTTTGGGCACAATAAAACCAGAAAAAAAAACGAAAAAAAACGTAAAAAAAAAACATTGTATGGCACAGATGTGAATACGTTTGACGTTTATCACCCCCTCAGGCATGCTGGGGGAATATTCTCCATGTGATATTAACCCCATACAGTTGTTGAGTTGCAGGAATCTGACTTTATTAAATTACCTCGTTCTTATAAACCCGCGTGTTGCAGCATAGAACAACTAGCCTACCCGCAAAGAGGCAAAAACGCGAATCTCCCATAAGCTTGTAATAGAGTTAATTAATCAGATCCAGTCTTGCGCAGGGTGAATATTATTCGTGACCGAGTTACGTGCGACGGTATATTATTTATCCAAATTAATTTTTTTTTTCATTCTTTTCCTATTTGTTTCTTTTTTCTTTTTATTATACATGCATAAACTCTCGCGGAAGTGGTCTTACCATCGTGATTTTATTCTTGGCAAATGTCCAAGTGATTAATTTTTCATATTATTTGTTTCTTTTCGTTTTGTTTCTGGCACCGCATCTATACACCCCGTCAGTTATAGCCTCTTGCGAATAGTACAGTGATTGGATAATTACCTTATTCCAGTTTTTTTTTCATCAACTGAGTATCTATAGTTATCGCTTGATTAATCGCGTGATCGGTATCATAATCCGGTACTTCTGAAACAGAAATGATCTCGTGATTATTAGTATCAGGCGAAGAATGAGAATAGCTAGAGGGAAGAAGGAACAAAAGGGGAAATTCAAGTTCGTTATCATCATCCTCATGCACATAGGTACTAGCAACTGTTCATGGACATCGTGCAGGGAAGGTTGCACAAAAGAGCTTTACGATTGTACACAAATACGGGTTAACTACAAGCTCCCTGTGAACACATCGGAGCTAGACGATGATCGACTAGACGAGGATGGCAGGGCGGGAGGAGGTGTCGAGGGCGACGAAGACGCGACGAGAAAAACGCGGTTCGCGCGTGCCTTGAGGGAGTACGACTACCCGGAAGAAGTTAACGAAGATTTTGGCGAGGACGAGGATTTGGAATTGGCTAAGCCCTTCCCTACAGGTATCGTTAGAGGTGGAATGGTACGATTAATAACATCGCGCCCGAGGAGGCGTGGAATGAGAGAATAGAAACGAAAGAAAAGGAACCAACAATTAAAAATTGAAAAACCTCGTTGCGGTCCGCAGGTCTGATGGGCAACGACTCGGAATGGTACTTCACCGGCGCGAAGCTCTTTCCAAATGTAAAAGGCTGCGGTTACCCTCCAATGCTGAATTGCAGTGTTTTCTACAGGCAATACTCTATCATAGGGCATAATTTTAGCTGTTACTATTCCAAAGTGGACCCTGGAATCGTCATCAGCGACTTAGACATGTGGCAGGTCACTATGCACTCCCGCATCCTTAAACTCGATCCTACGGAGCCTCCGATCTCTCGCTGTGAGGTTAACGCTTGTTTCCGACAAATTTCCTATGCAGTCAAATTCTCCGACGTTGTTTTCCTCAATTGGCAAAGTCCCACAGCGCGGGTCGCGGATCTCCTCCCAATTATAAATTCTAAAGAGAAAGGACGTGTCGAATGACTTGAGGAATAATGTCCAGGTTTACATGAACCTGGTATACGCCATGGCAATTCCTATTCCGTCGTTCATAATCTCGGTGATCTACCTCACCATCGCCTACTTCAAAATTTACAACGAAGAAGAAGAGGTCCTGGTGGACGGCGAGGAAGTTGACGAAGGAATCGACGTTGACGGTAGCAACGCGACTCCCCTGCCACCGACCAGCGGAGCTTTAACACCGGGAAGCGAGGCCTTCAGAGAAGACTTGGCCAGCTTTGGGCATCAGTTAAAAGTCGCTATGGCGGACGACATTAGTAGGGAAAGCCTTGATGGAATACCGAATTCACTTTCCGTCCAGGGGTAAGCGAAGATCGATGGGATAGCAAGAAACCGAGAAACGAATCGGTCACTTAAACACTTTTCAATTAATATTTCCTATAATAGACTAGCTAGCTCTGAAAGACATCGAAAAGTATAATCTGACCAGTTCGTTTCCACGCATGATATTAGTCGTTGATTATGTTATAGTCGAATGTTTGTAAACTGCAGTCGATTGGCTACTCGATTATTTGTAACGTTTCGTTCGCGATCGTGAGATTAGTCTTACGCCGGAATGATGGGAAAACGATTGATCGTGTTCTAGGCAAAGCATTAATCCTCCGGAACAAAGAAGCAAAAACTATTATACCCCGCTAACCGGTATAGCTGAGCCCGTAAGCGCTAAGTTGACAATGTTTCATGAAAGCGAAACACTTGAATGGATTCGTAACACGAGCTTCGATGTTTGAACTCACTGGGCTTTCAGAGGCTTCTCGAGCTTAGTCCTCAGTTAACTGGGAAACAAGGCGAGCAAGATGTAATAGACTGACGAGTAGCGAGATGTGGAATATTACGGAAGAAAACGTGAAATGATAATAAAGGGAAAATTTTTCATCCCATTGAATTTGGCATATAATCATTTTTCAAGCCGTCGTGATCTCGTGTATCCAATTCTATTTTCACAAGAGCCTCTCAACCTTTTTAAGTAGGTAATAAAATCCCGCGTGCATAACAACGTGTTAGTATGAATTATAGTACAACGATTGAATGTCGGAGTAGTGTATCATCTGGTGGAAGTGACATTCATTGAATGCCTAATGGAATTGATGTTTGCTAAATATACATATATCCTGGTTTATTCCATATACGATAGGGAAATCTATTTCTCTTCGAGGTCCTCGCATCCCTCAATATAAGGCAATTTGAATTGAAAGCTACCGCAAGGTAGTGGTTTTCATATTATACCGAAGTAGGTTGCCTATATATCGGCTTTCCAATACGATTCCATAAATTTTCGATAAATGTGATACGCGTTACTTCGTTCCGTACAGCGCGGAAGAATTAGGTATCACAAAATGTAATGATACCTTACTTCGTATAAATATAAAAAAAAAAAAAAAAACAGATTTCAAAAATATCTAATTTAAAAAAAAAAAGAAAGAAATTATAAGGAGTAACTTTTACATGCTTTCCTAACCCCTCGTTGTTTGTTCTGCGGTACGGCGTCGTACAGTCTGGACGAATCCGTCGAGCCTCTGTATCCATTCTCCAAGGCATAAAACGCTATCTTCTACCCCATCCGTATCCTTCGCGGTACTCGTGCGCGAGTATCATATACATGTAGGGAAAAATACATGTATATATATAGGTATGAAACGCGTGTGCAGTAGGGTAGCAAGTCCCTTCGGAAAAGGGGCGAAAGGATAACCCGATCCGTTCGGTAAGGGCGCAAAAAAAAAAATAAAAAATAAAAAAAATAAAAAATCGTAGACGTATTGGCGAGAGCTGGGAGTAGGAAGTCGGAAGTCAAGCATCCCTCGTGATGTAAGATTCCCTGGTATATTTATACCTATATGCATGTGGGATATACATATTTATAGCATGGTATATACGAGTCGTACATCTGGTGGAGGAAAAAAAAGAAGAGAAAAAAAAAAAAAAACCAGACAGACATTCGTACCTAGTAGATACGGATGTCGAAAGTAGCGCGATGCGTAAGCTCGAAAGCTTCCGCGGCGAGGCAAGGACGCAGGCATCGATTCCACCCCCGGTTAGCACCCGCCCTGGAACCCGGACTACCCCCACATCGCGGTCGGCAAGGCTGCGGAACAGTCGGTCACTCGAACGACAAAACCCGCAACGATTTAAACAATTTATTCGGCACTTGTTGGGATTTGGGGGGTGGGCTACTACCCCTAAGACTTTTTACGGCATATCCCCATATATATGAAACGCACGCGCCACAAAGTATTCTATAACCATACGATTAACCATTTTTTCTTTTCTCTTACTCTATTCCCGAAGTCTTTTTTAGTTTTTTTTCCATTTCCCAAATTTCAAATTTTCTATATTTCCACAATCTGAATGTATACGTATATGAATTGAATGACAACCGCAAGTATATGCGAAGATTGAAGGCGACGTTTATATGCGGTTGATCGGCGGTTATTGACTATGAGCAAATCCGAAGTTGATTAAAATAGCGGTACCTACTTCACAGTCTATGTACATGTCGGTGTATTAATTGACACAGCCGTAATTGAATCTTTCGTTAGATTTCCCTGCAGTGTCACCCATCCCTCCCCGATACTAGTAATAGACGAGAGAGATAGGCAGTTTTCCAATAATAGATTTACAACTATAGCGATTGAAATTTAATGTAATTTGACGTCACGACGTCGGTCTATTTCTTCATGTAATTGTAGATTATTGATTCTCATGAACTCATGAACTCAGAACTTCGCGAATATTCGAAATCGAAGGTACATATTATATATTCTATACATTCAGTTAATAAAACAATACCAAATTGGACCCTTAAATTCGAAACAATAATTAACTCGCTACTATTAGTCTCAGGGGTCTTCTATACGTAACATAATCACGCTACGAAGGCCCCTCCGCTAAACGGAAAGCTATGGTCTGCGGATTATGATCGAAGTAAGTAGTATAGGCATAGCCATGGTCAGACTGCAGGGCGCCAGCTGAGAAGCTATGCGGCTCGCGACTGCGCGCGAGATATTTTGCGGCTGATATATATGTATGGGGTACGAGATTACGGTTTTTATTTTATGTGGATAAGAAAAATAAAAAAAAATAAAAAAAACACTCAGTTTTGTTTGAGAGATAATTAATGTTTAATGAAATGAAAATGGAAAAAAGAAAGAAGATTTATGCTTACCTTATGTATACATTATAGTTGATGCGAAATTAGAGATTTGGAAAGGGGCGATATAGAGAAGGAGCAGGAAGACATTCCGGTACTTCTAGATCCCTGATGAAGTTTTGTATTATTTCAGAAACTTGAGCAAGACGATGACGACGAGTATCTCAACTCCACCTGGGCCGATGGCAGCAGTTTGAAACGTCATTTCCAAGGTCTGAATAACATTTCGTGGAAACCCCACTAAGATAAGAGAAATTGAATCTAAAAAGGCAGAAAGAAAGAATGAAAGAAAATCTCAACTGAAACTTAATACTCGTAAAAATTTCAATTAAACTACCGTAAAAAAACAAAAAAAAAAACAAAAAGAGAAAAGCAAAACGATAAAAAATTAAATAAAAATAAAAGAGGAGTTAAAATAATAGGAGTCTAGTTTAGTTATGAATAAAATGTTTAATTTTCAATTGAGCTCCGGAGTTTACCAGAAAAAGAATACCCCGAAATTGAAACTCGTAATAATTTACTGAAGTATTAACTCGATCGTATAATTAATCACATGACTTATCGTTGTTAACACTAGAGTTTGTACATGCAAAGTATTTGATTACGTCACGATAGGAAATTGCAATTTAATTAATAAACCACCCCTGTTATGCAGGTTTAGATAAAATCCGAAAACAAAGACTTGCTGTACTTGAAAAAAAAAAAAGAAAATATCAAGTATTCATTTACTTGTTAATTAAACAATAAGCTCTCTGAAACATACATTGAGAAAATTCTAAACTGACTGTGGTGCTAATAATTTACCACGCAAAGCTGTGGTATAGTTTCTTTTTCTATTAATTTACGAATTCATTTCAGCTGAAGGATATATATATGATTATAAAAAGAAAAAAAACAAAAGAAAAAAAAAAAGAAACCTCGGTTGTAATATTTTATCGATAACATATTATTAACTGTTACATAATTATTCACACTCACTGCCTATTTTTTATTACCACACAAGAGTTTTCACACAAAAACTTTTAATTAATAATCTAAAACGCTGAATGCTATTAATCTAAATACCTACTTTGCCGCTCGCCTTCTAAATGAATAATCCTCTTAATTAAATACATACCGCGTACGTTTATAAATAAAAAAAAATATCTCTTGTAACTAATATAAATATGCGAGAGACGACAGGTATATATATACATAGAGAGAGAGAGAGAGAGAAAGAGAGAGGGAGGAATAAAAAATGTAAAAGGTAATTGACGAAAACTAACAATATACTTATACATGCCACAAAAAAAGAAAGAAAAAAAAAAAGAGTTGAACATACTTACGTGGTGATGAATTGAAGAATTACCACACCGTAATCTTTGCTCTGGTTTTCTCATCTGACTCAAGATCGGATCGACGACTACACGATATAAACTTCAATTTGCATACACTACCATATTATTATACAAATAAATAAATAAATAAATATATATATATATACATATATATTACAAGGTCAGAATAGATGATCGAATAATAACGTTAAATACGGATAATATTAAATATATAAATAAATAAAAAATAAATAAATTCGCTTGCTGTGTGATCGTATGAGATATTCACACACTGTGCATCGTAGCCACAAACACAACACCAATAATAATAATGATGATAATGATAATATAATACCTACATACCTACATACACACGCTCACTCGTTATAAATCTAGTTACTATAATATTGAAAAATTATCGTTGTATTTTCTTTTATTTCTATACAAAACGAAAGATTGTATTTATTTTCTCGCGACCGTGCTATTTCATTCATATACTGAAAATCAAAGATTTCAGATAGCCACTTCCTGATATTTCCTTATAATATATCCTTCGCGATCATATTCTTTGTGTGAAATGTTGCATATGGAAAGAATGTAAAAAAAAAAAAAATTCACGAGAACGAAATACTTAATCGATTCAAGAAAATCTGCTATCTGTGCCAAAACATCTTATATAAAACGCCAGGAAATCGGAAGAAAAAAGATACAAAACTAAATAAATATATAGGCACTGTAAATTAGTGTCAATGGTATTTTTTTTTTTTTTTCTATACAAGCGCGGATGTTAAAGAGTTTCAAGATGATCCTGTATAATATGCTACATTTCATTTCGCGAGTAAGAAGGAAAAATATAAAACTTATACTTATACAACTTACAGACACATACACATATTTACACAAAATAATCACACAATGAAATGAATATGCTCGTAATATGTTGCATTTTCATAGAAACATTGCAGTAAGGTCATATGAAAATAATAATAATAATAATAATAGTAATAATAATATTATTAATAATAATAATAATAATAATATTAATGATATGTACGTTAACCTACGGGAAATAATTGAATTGTTTTTATGAATTAAGAACAAGTTGTCTGTGATCTACAATAAATAATAAATAAATAAAGGAAGAAAGAAATAAATAAATTAAATAATAAAAAGAGAGAGAGAGAGAGAGAGAGAGAGAGAAAAAAAAGGAATATTAATTAAGTATTACATTATAAAACAAAAAACTAAAATGAAATGAAAAACGAAAAGAGAAAGAAAAAAAAGCGCAGAAAAAAAAAACGGATATAAGTATATATATATATTATAATGTATATTATTGAGAAGTAAAAGCTACTTTCAAAATGCAGATTGTTTAAGTAATAAATTATATTGTACGAGAGATTTCAGCCGGGAGCAATATAGTATTAATAAATAAATGATGAAAAGTAAAGGATAAAAAAATAATGAAAGGAAAAGAAAAAAAAAACACTAATCGCGTAATTCAGAATCATTGCAATGAATTATAATAATATTATTATCGAGGTATATTATTGTAATGAGAATAAGAGAGAAAAACAAAAAGAAATTATTAACGGAGGACAAAAAGGGCTAAATAAGAGAAAAAAAAAAGAACAAAAAAAAAAATGTTTAAATATATATACACATTAGTTGCTGTTGTTAATAATCTGCGCTACTTCGCGAAGTAATAAAAACTGAAAGAAGAAAAAAAAAAGCTTAAAAATATTTAAAAGAAAAAAAAAAAAGAATTATATTAAAACGAGTACACAAAAGTGAGCGCTACCTTTGAACATTAAATAGGTAATAATAAAGAGGAAAATTATACTAATAATATTATTTATAATAGTATGAATAATAATAATAATAATATGAATAAATTACACACAAGGTGGCATATTATCAACCATCGCAGCTACAAGAAAAAAATAAAATAAAATAAATAATAATAATAAATAATAAATTGTAAATTAGGTATTATAGAAGCGCAAACACCAAAATCGTTCCTTCCACCCGCTCCGGCCGTGTTTCTAAATTGATTTATAAAATATTTAAATTGCATTACACCTATATAAATCAATTCAAACTATAATTCATCCTAAGCACCTCAAAAATGCAATTATGTATGAAAAAAAAAATATATATGTATATGTATATGTGTACATACTACATAGGTGTACATATATATATACATATATATCAAAGATTTACAAATGCAGAATGCAAAATGCAAAATGCAAGTATGTTTCACTATTCACGAGTTATACATAAAATTGATAAGTTGTTCTCGAGTGTTAAGGATAAAAAAAAAGTGAAAAAAAAACAAAAAAAAAAAAAAAATGTTCAACAATAATGATTTTTGTACCATTTGGCACATATAAAAAAAAAAGAAGAAAAAAAAAAAAAAAAAAAAAAACAACATGTATAACATAACATAAACATTATTGACTTTATATTTATGTACAACATTCAATTTTTATTATATATAACGAAAAGAAAAGAAAAAAGAAAAAAGAAAAAGAAAAAAAAAAAAAGAAACCAATGAAATTTTTTGTTCGTACGTTTATTACGTACGACGTTATTTATTAATTCTACGATCAATTTCGTGTGAAAGTGTATAAATATGATGGCTTTTTCTGCGGTTAACAATAAAATGTTGTCAAAGCTTTTTTCAAGTATTTAAAAAAAAAAAAAAAAAAAACATCCACAATCAAACGTTACCTACGTACCTCATTTTTTATATATTTCTTTCTTTCCACATCCTTCGCCTCGCTTCTTCTTAATTTTACGTGTATGTACTATGTATTAGAGAAATAATGCCAGGGATTCAGGAAGCACGATCATCTTAATCAGAATTAATCACCTTATTGATATATTGCCTTTTTTTGTTTAATATAAAAGATTCATTTTATTTACAAATATTTTTACACAAGAAGTTCTGTTCAATTTCCGTATATGTACTTCAAATTATCACGATGTCATCGATTGCAGTGGGACGTACGATGTCTCCTTATATTCTGTAAAATAGAATTATTTTCCTTTTTCAGAAAATTCACATCAACTATAAAAACCCTATTATTAATTAAAAGGTTTAGTCAGTGTGTGAACGAAAAGTTGTCATCTTCTTTTCAGGACTCTAGCCAGTTTTTCATCATTTTTTTTGTTTTTGCTTGTTAGAAGAATAAAATTAAAGCTTTCATCAAAGAATTTACTATATCAAATTTATAGATACAATATTTTAACGCAGTATCCGGTTTCGATTATTATAAATGATCGCAAATCAATACCATCTCGTCGATGAAATCTCCGATGAGTCCACTTCAGCTGTTCTCTTCATTTCAGCCTGTAATAAAGGGAAACAATGGTGTTGAGTAGTCTGCGCATTATGCAATGTGAAAAATAACTTGTTCTCAGAATATCGTCAGTACACGTTGGGAATCTTTTGAGACATCAATGATATCAGACCCGAAAGATGCTATCATCATTTTGAAATGATTAGATATAATTATATTTATATTCATTATTGAGAATATCAAAAATACATTTCAAAAATCTCACTCTGTTCTCAGGAAGGCCAGTTCTTCCTTGTTCCTCTCTCAAATGACTGTCTCCTCCTTTTCTGTAACGAAAGAATGCACAAATTTGATCAGATCAAGGGAATACGTGACTTGTAAAAATGCGATTTGTTCAGAAATGTTATCAGTACACGTTGGGAATCTTTTGAGACATCAATTAATATCAGACCCGAAAGATGCTATCATCATAAAAATTTGATATACAAATTGCTCGAAGTGTTTACGAATTATTTTAAACTATGAAAAGATATTGTGGGAATTTCGTCTCACCTAGTTCGTCAGAAATTAGGCTTCGATTCCAGATACGTCCGTAGAGCTGGTACTCTCGTTTTCAATAATCTAAGCAGTCGATTGAATCCTGTAAAGAAAGAAAAGTTTTGATGAAAACGTGATATGAAACATTTAGAATGTTTTAGAAATGATTTCAACTATGAATTCAGAATAATACGTTGGGAAGTTGTATCATCAATAATACTCAGACCCGAAAGATGTTTTCATCATATAAAAAGGCGAAGGAGATCTCAGATTTTATTCTATATATTTTTTATGATTAATAAATACTAAAGATCTGAAGATTTACCTCACGTTCATTTGTCGGCATTGGTTCATCCACCTACCGCTATTATCTGTAACCATAGAAGAAATAATTATTATTTTATTCCTGTCAAGAGAATCTGTATTGTAGATGTTCACAATCCCCTGAACTAACAGTAAATATTACTACAAATAAATAACGAGAGATATTTTATTCCAACGAAATCGTGGCATAAGTGTGCCGAAATAGGTGGTTGTTATTAATTTTCATCCACGCCGCTAAATGAAGTTAATTGAATTAATTCTCATAAATATAATGATCGATATAAGGTAATGTTAATATAAAAGCTAGAGAGCTAAGTCAGTGCTAAGAAAAAGAAAAAAAAATTAACTTGCTGCAATCGAAGAGCAATAATTGCAATAGGATTGGATGAAATAAATTTCAGCACTTCCTCATACTGGCCAGCTTTTAAAATTCCAAACATACGCCCCGAGGTAAGAACGAGTTAAAAATTTATTATATTCTTATAACGGAGAAGAAATCATCCTATTATACATGAGAAAAACGTCATGTGGGAGAAGTGAAGTGGGAAAAAAAGTCAGAGTGTAGCTGCAAAACAACATATGAGTGCGGTGCGCTCCTTCCTATTACGGAAATTTTCATAATTCGATAATAAAAATTTCTCACCATTCATCAGTTTAGCAATACGAAGTTTAAATTCATCGGTAAGAATTTTTTTGTTTTTTTCTCACACGTTATGATTCGGGAGAAAAAAGTTTCATCAGATTTGTAATAGATCAGGGCACGCGTAGACATAGAGGGGTAAAAAGGGGGAGATGATTAGTTGTCATCTTTCCAGGGTCATTTGTTGTTCATTTTCTAAAAACTCCTACTACCATGTGCAATAATTTGTCAATTGACATCAGCTACTAAATCCCAAAAGAAGTTTAAATGCAATCGATTTGTAGAAAAAAAAAAAAACAAATAACTTCTCCAATAATACAGGCAACAGGTTTTTCACTTGATGGATAAAAAATTGTCGTCGCTTACGACATTTGCTAATTATAATTAAAGATATTGAAAAACAGAAAAAAAAAATTAGATACAATTCGCACGTATTAGATAATAATCAGGTGACAGATCGATGAATGTTTCGCCAGATTTTGGTTTCTGTAGTTTAAAAATTCACGGTACATATATACAAATGTACAGTAGGATAACAGTTATCGCTGTACATAATTGAGAGAATGGATCTCATCTTTTGTTTACTTTTGATGTATTTATTATTACTATAATAACGATATTATATATATATTTATATATATATATATTTTTTTTTTCTCGCGTTGTTTGCTATGCTAAGATTATAACAATGTTCCCACCCCAAGTGTAAAGTATAAGATTACCTTTTAATAACATTTTCGCAAATGCTACTCACCTTAGTATAGTGGTTCAATGAATAGTTCATTCAACATAGTAAGAGCCTATCTTGCGATTGCAGTCTCTCCTCCGCTAAAGAACACTGCCGCGATCAACCATTTGGATCACATAATAATGTTGAAACTGTAAACATAGGTATCTGGGCACAGAAGTCACGGGGTTCAAAGATAACCGAAGTGTTTTCTTCTTTTTCCAATATTTCGGCTATTGATTTCTATGCATACAGCATCGATACTTTAATAAACAGTCATCTTGATATCAATGTAGAAATTTCTATTGGCATTAAATTTTCATTTTAATTAAAGTCAATCCAATGTAGACCAAAAAAAAGTTTTTTCTTTTTTTTTATAACAAAACTATTTTCCACAGCTAGAATTTGGAATAGCTATAACGAAAAAAGTAATCGAGTATCGTACTCCGAATATCGATGTGAAGTGAAATTTTTAATTTTCAAGATTCTATTTGAAATAAATTGACAAACGGAAGAAACGATTAAATAGAATTAACGTATTGCTAACATTACCACCCTATCGATGTTTTTTTTTTACCCAACATTGACGAATATCCCTATGCTCAAGCTCTGAAGTCTTTGTTTTCAAAAAAAATAAAATCTTGATGCTTTATAGCAACAGGGTAAACGTCGATAAAGAATAGTCTCCTCTTCCTTTGTCAATAGTGTAACGACTTGATAGTCGAGGTTGTGAAGACTTTGACGATTGACTTTTAGGATCTTGATAATTATAACTTTAATAGTTCCCAGTCTTGGATCCTCTTCGAAATTAATCCCAACATGTGTTCACGGCATGATATCATCTCCAGGATAGAGCGAGAGTGTTAACTCTTATCGTAAGGGAAAAGGAATTTGAAAATTTAAAAAAAATAGAAACAATCATTCGGCAACAACGAATTGCGAAACGGCCTCAGATAAAATAGAATCTGATAGAGAATGATCAACGTTTAGGGAGATGCGATATGTTGAACATGTGGCTGTATTTCAATTTGAAACACTAATTTTCCTATTATTAAGTATTACTATTGTGGATTTTTTTGTTTTTTTTTCAAAATCACGGAAAACAACATCCTATTTTAGTCTGAAGACGCGAGGCAAGTGTGAAGCGACATAGGAGCAGTCGTTAGAATGATAAGAAACATGACTTTTCGTCAGTGATAATAAATAGTTGTAACTAAGAAAATATAAATAACGATTTGTTTGGGTGATTTACATGTTAAAACTTTATTGATAAACTTATTTACTCTCATAGAGAGAGAGAGAAAGAAAGAAGGAAGGAAAGAAAAAAAAAAACAACACTGATCTTTTCTTTTCCTTTTCCTTCCTCAGATATTGATATTATTTTCAATCAATCGATTGATGATAATCAAATTGACCGAAATAATCTTTGTTTTTCTTATTCTCAGTGTTTTAATATTTGATAGTAAGTAAATGTAAGTAGACTTTTTTCTTTTATTTTTTTTTTTTGTTTAAAGCTATATATAATATATACTCGAGCAAGAAAATAATATTTCCTGCAGTGTAGTCTTTTACGATAAAGTTAATAAGACAGTCAAAAATAATTATGTACCTTAGAAGTAATATCAATGCGTCATACAATTCACTTGGAATAAAAAAAAAAAAGAGAAAAGCGATATTTTATTCATTTTAATACTCATTTACGAAATTCAATATCATTAAATTTTTTTTTTTCTGTATTTTCTTCGTATTAAAATATACATTGTATATTTTCCACGATAATTCATTCATAATTTAAGAAAATCTTGATATATTTCTATTCATTAATTACCCGCCATTGACACGACAAATACATATTAAAACGAACAAACAAAAAAAGAAAAAAGAAAAAAAATACATAACATCGCTAAAAATTGAAGTCAAAATTTTTTTTATTTCTTTCATATTTTTTTTCAGTTTAAAACTGACAATACTTTTTTCTTTTTTTTTTTTCTTTTCATCGTTACCATCGATTTCAAAGCGTTCAATGACTCACGGAGTAACACACACTGTTTTTCGCTGCAGCCCATAAATGAACAACTAATAAAATACGAAACCCCACGGCAATTCAAATATTAAACACGGTCTAAAGACCGAGATACGCAATCTTCAGTTTTCTTCTTCCTTGGTAAGAATAAAACACATCAAGGTTCCTAAATATTTGTCGATAGATTTTCTGATAATCAGAGATAAGGGTTTCGGATCTGAAAATGAATTTCTTCAGGCCTACGCATTGCGAGAGGACGAGGAATTTTCTCTCAATCGCAATATATCCAGCGCGGATTAACAACGTTCAATATTTGTCTAGCACTGACAAGATGCAAACCGCGGCGGTATAATTTCTTGGGTTTAAGAAACAAAAAAAAAAAAAAAAATAACAAAAAAAACCCCATCAGGTTTAGTAACGCCTTCGTTTGTTAGGATATTCGTCCTGGCGACCACGGTCGTTATTTCCTTGCCATCGACCGTTACCACCGCCGCCACTACCTCCCCGATTATTACCGATGTTACCCATGTTCCCCATATCGACTCTCATATCCATTAAATCCATTATTTGACCACGATCGTCGTTATAACCGCCGCCACCACCTCCGCCGCCACGACCACCGCGATCCATGTTATTGTAAGCGTCTAAGAAAGACTTTGGATCCTGATATATGAAAATATCAAATATTTTACACATCAACGAACGGAACGCAAATACGCAGAGTTTTGTTTTTGTTTTTTTGGTGTTTAGGTTTACCGTTAATACATTTCACAGTTCAGGGCGACCATCCATGTTTGACAGCAGCAGAGGTTCATCGTCAATTTCACATAGAAAAGAAATGGGAAAAAACACAATGTTAGATGTTGCGACTAGGCGAGTAAAGAACGTAATGCGTAATCGTGTCACGCACCGTTAGTCAGTCGATACACTATAAATAATATTCACAATATACTTAGTTGAACAGTTTCATCGACGACAACGTTGTACTCTGTGATATATTTACACAGCGTTTAGGACCAAGAAAATGCCTAATGCATCCAACGGACTGTGTCGAGTAAGAAAGAATAATATCAAAAACGACGTAGATTGCCTAATTTTTCATTCTTATAACGCAATACAAGTGTTTCCACAATATTGCCGGCGATAAATCGTGCTTAAATAATCTTTCAAGATGTTCGAAAATCCGAAAACGCGATACGAGCAGCAAAGAGACTTGATCAGGGTCTCTGGGCAGACTCTGCGCAGTTTCAGATCTTTTTCTTCGAACAATTCATTAGTTTCTTACAATTTTAATCAGTCTTTGATAAAGAGAAGAAAAAAAAATGAAAAAAAGAAGAAGAAGAAAATATGTTCAGTTCAAATTTACGACGATAGGGAATAGAAGCTCGTCCAATAATGAATAAACGTAATCCTAACAGTGGAGAAAACAGTCTGGGGGTCTTGGCAGCAGTATGGAACCGTTTAAGCATTTCTTGGTCCGGGTACAACTGATCATGGAACTAGCGATCTGTTTGATATTCGATAAATTTCATCTCATTTCATAAATGGAGAAAAATTGATGAGTAGAAATGTGCAAACACAGATGGAAAAGTAAGTCGGGTAGTTCCATGATGAATTAATATCGTCTAAGCCTTAAATAATCCGACTAGATATAACCAGAGACAGAGTTTCCTGTCTGCAACCATATGGAGCGGCCAAACGTAGCATTCAAGAATAAAAATGCGCGTAGATAATAACAGATCATTTTTTCAGGGCATCATCACTGTTCGTTACAGATTATATAATCGTCACGGAAATTGGGCTACGAGATTTTTCTCTCATCCGGTAGTAGTGAGTGAACATTTTCACTTACGATTTATTATATTGTCTTAGTTTAATAAATCTTGATATCGCATCGATATTTAGATCGGATGTTATATGGGTTTTCTTCATAGCTGCGAAGTGGAAGAATTGTTCGGGCACTGCGGACAACATCACATTACCTGTTAGCCATTCGACAGGGTTTAGGATGTTCAGAGTTTTTTGTGAAAAATCCGTGTTTAAAATCAGTTGTGGTTTAAATAATGCGAAGTATATCATAGTCGTAGATCATCAATCTCGTAAATATATATATATTCACAGAAAATATCGCGTAATTTTAACCAGGTAGTTTTTTTCTTTTTTTTGCCCACCCCAAAAAATTACAACTTTCTAAAGCTTTCGCTCGTCGAATAACTTTTCAGAAAGAAATTCCAGGCATAAATATCCTGCGGGGAGATTCAAGTAATATTCGATTTTTGTTACACACTGATGTATGGACATCAATTTTTCATCTTCATTCGAGCCTCGAGCCTGGCTCGAGTAAAATTTACGAAGAAGCCAGAATCGTCGTTAACTTTAAGTCAGCAAATATCTGCTATTTCATAGTAAATATGAAAGTGTATAAAATCGTGTGTTGCGCGGACGGTTTTTTCATTCCTCAATGATCACAGTGATACTGTGATATATCATTTTTTAATTTTAATTTTTTTATTCAGATATTCCGCTGCTTGATATCTAGCCTTTGTAAGCTTAGATGATAATAAATCTCGCATCGCATAGTAGTCAAAATTAATGCTAGAAGACCCCTCCACATGTCTATTACTTTAACTTTCTTTGTTGTTCGTTAATGAAGAATATTTTCCAAATATCAATGAAAAGCTCAAATATCTCATTGCATGTTGCAGACAGTATAAACTCTGTTACACGTCCAAAGACATACTAAAATAGACACAAACCACAGTGAAAAAGTTCACGTATCAAAAAAAAAAAAATAGAAAAAAAATAACAACTTGGTAGATATTCACGGCGAGAACGACGTCACTGTAAGTCATGCAGAAATAAGTATATACGTGGAAAAAAATAAAAATAAAAATAAAAAATTATATCATCACGATTTATGATTAAATTCCTCATTTACTTCTGGTAAATGAATAGTAAATTGACTGAAGAGAAAGAAGAAAAAAAAATATAATAATATTGTACCTAAGCTCGAGTAACTTCAACTTGTGAAAAAAGAAAAAAATATGTGACGTCGACCAATCAGGTGTCTCAGTTTTAGACTAAATATTAAATAATAGAAATCAATCACGATCGTGTTTAGTATGAAAATGAATACATTACCACTGGCAAGTTGTTTCCGCCTGAAATAGAATAAGAATAAAATTGAATTTTATTTTTTTTTTCTATCAAATTTGACGAGTCGAGGTTTCATTTTAATTTAGCGATGAAAAAATAATAATGTGACCAAACTTTCGGCACACCGCAGAAACATTAATGAATTTCGCCATGTTTCCTAGCCGGTCTTTATAACTTTTTTTATTCCCTGTATAATTTCAGATTATTTCTGGCACTTGGAATCTTCAAATAACAAAGAAACAAGCGTGGCATCAGGGGTTCTCCGGATCTCATTACATCAATGCGAATAATTAAATTCCTATAATATTCCTGTCTAATCCACGATCTCAAACTGTTTCAAAACTCACCATCTGGTTGACCGAATCCATCACGGTCGTTGGCATTGATGACGTCGTAATTTTTTCCGCCGATACTGCCCCCGCCGTTACCTCCTCCTCCACCACCACCGCTGCCACCTCCACCACGAATTGCTTGTTCCTAAAATGAGAGAAAAATTCATTTTAAATTATAGTAAATTGATGGGAATGATGAAAAAAGAAAATACAATTTTTTACAGATTTTTACACGAAAACAAAGCATAAGCTTTCACACAAGTAGGTCAACCATCTTTAAAAGAAAAAAATATATGATATATGGTTGCTGTAAACACTTGAGAGTATTTTCTGTAAATTTCTGTTATTATTCTTCATTCAAGAAGGTCTGGTTTTGTTTTTTTTTCTCTTTACCTGCATGAATAGATTATTCTCTTGTTGTCGTCTGTGAAGTTCTTCCTCTTGCCTCCTGATTCGTATCGCCATTTCCTCCTGTTGTCTTCTGCGTAATTCTTCCTCTCTCGTTCTCTGTTCCTCGGCTTGTCTCTCCTTCATTTCCCACTCTCGTTTTTGTCTCTCTCTATCAGCCTCGCGCATACGTAACTCTAAAACAACAACAAAAAAAAAAAAAAAAGAATATATTAAAAACGTATCGTTAATCCCGACGAAATTTCATCCAAATTCTAAGAACAACGCCGTATCTCAGAACTTAATAAAAGCAGCCAAAAGATTTTTTATCATATTAATAAGAAATCAAACGGTAATTATTTTCATCATTGGATCGACAAGATAAACCATGGAAAAATAACTGTTCAACAATGATTAAATTATCCAATAATTCTCACGTTCGCGAAGCAGTTCAGTCTCGTGCTCGTATCTAGCAAATTCCATCTGTGCCTCGAGCTTCTCTTCTTCCATGGCCATTTCCCTCTTCAAAGCTTCTTCCTTTTGTTTGTAGAGTTCGTGAAGCTGTTTCCACCTGGTTCCATACTCGTGTTCGAAGCTGCCGATCTGTGCAAACCTTGGTCCAACCTCACGAGATTTATAAAACTCCTGATTTTTCCGCGGTAAATTCTTGTCCGGATATCCGTCTATGTCATCCTGTTGTTCGAACGGCTCGACTACAACAGGTCGAAGAGAGCTGGGGACATAAAAAAGCGGCGGACCTTGAATCGAGGGGATTTCCAAAGTCGTCGAAAAGTTAACGACAAACGAAACATCTGTGCCCATACTTTCGGCACACTGTAAGGCACTGAATAACCGAACAATGTTTCCTAGCTGAGCTTTATTCTGTTTTTCTTTCCCCCAAAAGAATTTCTCATTCTATTTGGCACTCTGTGGCAATCATTACGGATTGTAAAAGCGTGGCATCGGGGTTCGGTTTCTATTTTCTAAAGCCGAAGTTAGAGAATGGCAGTGAACTTACGCAGTGAGGAAGTAGCAGCCTTCGCTGCATTTTCTCAGGGCTAATTGGGCGCCAGGTTTTCTGCAATACTCCACTATCCCTTCACCCATGCTCTTGCCACGATCGTCGACGATGACTGTGGCTCTTTCAATCTCCCCAAAAACGCTGAATGATCTTTCCAGGAGCTCGTTTGAAACCCAAGGTGTTAAATTTTTCACTTTAATTGCCGACGAATGGGGGGCAAATCGCACTTTCAAGGCACGACCCTTCCGCATCGACCCGTCTAATTCGTGCTTGGCTTTTTCTGCATTCGCGCGGTAATCCTGAGACAAAAAAGGGAATCTAAGCACCCCGAGTCTCTCTCAAGGAAAGAATTCCTCTTCGATTTAAAGGAGGTCATAAAAAAAAGCAGCCATGTGATTATCATCACAAATGATCAAACGGTAATTTTTTGAATCATGCCAAGACGAGCGGAGAGGAAATTGGCGTTTTGTTATTCTGTTAAGAAATTGAATCTCACCATCCTTAGAAAGGCGAAGTTCTTCTCGTTGTTGACAAACATCTCAGAAACTTCTCCAAAAGCGCTGAACATGGTCTGTAATTCTTCCTCTGTAACGTCGTTGGTAAGATTACCGATGTACAGTCGATTTCTCCCGCTGAATTTCTTTTCCGTTGTATCTTGGGGCGGTAAATCGTGTGTGGGACCGTTCAGATTCATGATACGTTCCATCAGACGATCCTGTTGCACAAATAGAGACCAAGGATATAGAAAAGCGCCATGAATGAAGTAAGATATTGAAAAATTCTTTCGTCTTGTATCCAAACTTTCGGCACACGGATAGACAAGGATTTTTCGTCCAACCATGTTTCCTAGCCGGATTTATATGTTTTAATTTTCCCTTACGTTATTCGTTTCCGATTTGGCACTACTGGTAAACATTTAGATCTACAGTAGCGTGGCTTCAGGGGTTTAAGCTAAATAAATCTTGCATACTGTGGTAAGGATTTTAGTAAAATTAATATCTCCTTCAACTTACGTCCTGTGATCTGTTACCCATCCCTCGATCGCCTCCGCGGCCTCCTCTACCTCCGCGACCAGGTCCTCCGCGTCCGCCGATGTCTGACATTGAAATATTGTCCAGACCTGCGTCGACGCTGTCGTTTATTTTTACCTGACATTATTAGAAGAGAAAAAAAAAAAAGTTGAAATTATTTAAAAATTAAAATTTCGTTCTTTTTTTTTTATCGTTTTCGAGTTAGTCTCCATTTCATTTGGGTACATAAATGGGCATGTAAAGCGTATCAAATGACGCATAATATGTACCGGATAGCGTTTCGACTAAATTTCGGGGGGAGGGGGGGAGATAAAATGGAGGGCTCCTGTAGGATTGTAGAAAACAGAATTCTGAACATCGACGCATTTTTAATGCCAATTATCGTCGATAATTGCTGGAGGGGAAATCTGGACGATAAAATAATCGCAGAATTGATGGAAAAACAAAAGGAGACAAAATGAAAAAATATATGTATGAGAAAATTGAAGAATCGTTGCGTGGAAATAACGCCTCAGTATTTATAGTAATTGGTTTAAATCGAATATAACCTAGAAAGTAGAGATATAAATCTACTGTATCACAGCAAGCTAACGATTCTAAATCTAAATCTGAAAATATAACGTTTGCGATGAGACGCGTGGCATCGTCACGACGCCATTTTATAATTTGACGCGCAGATGCACAAGTTTCATACTAAAATCAATAAACTATCCAAATATATTAAAGCGGCAGTTTTTCTACACGCCGATCAATTTTTTATATCCTCATGCTACTACGACGATACACTGTATGAAACATCAGATGGAATACTATTCACGGAATGTATTGATCCTCGTGAAACCTCGTGTCGCGTTTTTGGACAATAGCCATTTTTCATATGAAATTTCTGTGTTTATTTTACTAACCTGTACATCGTTTCGTGGTCCGGGACCTCCGCCTCCACCACCGCCACCGCCACCTCCGCCACCTCCACCTCCGCCGCCGCCACCTCGGCCACCTGAGAATCTAGATCGTTTTCCACCGCGAGGACCTCCTCCGCCAGCACCACCGCCGCGTCCTCCGCCTTGGCTGCGTTGATTCTCATTTGTAATTTCAGGTGCGACGTTGTTTGGGGCTTCGGATTTAACACTAGGAGCGTCAGCGCCCGACATATTTAATTGGTAAAATCAATAGCCGGTGTGAATAGTGAGAGTAAACTTAGCGATATCCCAACTTTCTTCGGTTTAGTTTTAACTATATTGCGCGCGACGCGTTCACGCCGGAGTCTAACAACGAAGAGGAACGGAAACGACGACGGGAAACGAGGCTGCCGGCTGTTTCCCCTTCCACCGTACCTGGTACGGCGCAGGGGATTGTGGGTACCGGATCAGCGACGCGTCACTTTGTGTATTCGGTTTCTATTGGCTGAGGGAATACGGAAACTACGCTGATCTTATTAGGGTTATATCCATGAGAAATTAATACGAAAAAATTATCGTTACTAGGGGAATAAGTATGCGGAGAATTTACAGTAACGTAAATAATAAATGGATAAGGGTTTGAAACTCGCGATGAGAAATATCAATCGTATTGTTACGGACGTACATTTGATGAGCGCTATTTTTCAAATCCTCGTTACGGACCGACACGCTTTAGCGCATAGGATATTCGCGTATAAGATAGTAAAAGAGTTTGATAGAGATTGAAATGATGATGTATTAAATACTATTTTAAATTTCGTTTTAATTAGTATAAGTTTCATACTGTAGCCGATAATAATTTCAAACTTTTCGACAAATGAGTTTCTTCGAAATTAAATAAACGGATTAATTACTTCGAGTTTTTTTACTTTTTATCGCCTATAGTGATGTAAGAAATTTTAATAAGTATTGGTTTCGCTCGAAAAGTGACTTTTGCTCGTTTCAACGTATCCTTACATTTTCGATCCTCCAGAATCCGAAAAACAGGTTTTTAGAAAAAGATCAGTCTGCCCAGAAATAAATAGATTTTCAATTTTACACGTATATATTTGCTTCCTTCGTATACTTCGAAACTGAGGAAATGTTTTTTTTTTTTTGAGTTCAGATTTCAAGATTCAAGCATTCTTCCGAAATACTACTTTTCGCTCAAATTAGAGACGAGATTAAAAACATGTTACTTTTCTGATCTAACGACAAGTTTCTTAATTTCGAAAGATGTTTTGCATTGGTCCATTACAATTACATGCATACATATGTACTTAAAAAAACAGATTAACGAGGAAGGGTAAATTTATTATATCAGGATATACCTGGAGGTGGAGAACACTCCTATGGCTATGATAATAATATAACCACCAGCAATCTATTATTCTTTTGACAATGAAGATTGGAGAATATAATCTTATAGGTATAAGAAGGCTAGTGTGTTATAGCGGCTGTTTATCGAGCTACAAAATCGTAATTTAAGTGGTAAATTAAGGTCAAAGTTGTGATCTGGAGCGATCAGTACCTGCCGACTACTGCAGTTCATTTTGCTGTAGTCGCAGTCGTTAGAGGTGATAAAATCTCCGGAGAGTAACCGTAGCCCACCTTCTAGTCATTGTTGGATCAGTAGGTCACGTCTCAGGAGAGAAAACAGTCCTTCTTTACGAGCTTTTCTGATTAAAGAGGAAGAAGAAAAAGGGTTAAAAAATACTAACAAAAAAAAAAAGAAAAGAAAAGAAAATCAACATCTTAATTCTGTTCTGTATAAATTGTATAAATAAATTCTTATAAATTGTTGTTTATATTCAATTCTTAAAATCGTCAATTTTTCATCCCCTCAACCTTGCCAATTACTTATCTCAAGTCCAGGTAGCCACGCCTATATCGTTTTCACCGCACCTGGAAACTACCCCAGTATATAATTCCTCGGTAATTAACAAGGGCTGTTTCCGGTTCTAAGAAGTTTCATTGATACTTAATGATATATTGGTTAATTATAAGCGTTGGAAATAATCTTCGAATGAGAAAAAATAGGGACAAGAAAATCGAGCGTATTTGCGCAGAAGGTTGTGATTTTTCTTCCATTTTTCCGACCAGCGATTTCAGCTGAAATAAATATTTTTCATATTCCTTCTGTTTTTGTTTACCGTTCGAATGTTTTGTCGGTTTAAATATGAAATTTTACGTTCACTTATACCGCATGTATTCGTTCCATAACAAAATGCGAGTGTCACAGCCTGGAATTCGGTATTTGAATACCAAAGTAGGCATAGTAGTGATGTTTGTTCGCAAGGGTCGCTCGGAGACTACCTGTTCCAAGTGTGTCTTGGGAGGCAATAAACAGAAACGACTGGACGTAATTTCCCGCAATAAAATAGCTCCGGTAATTCCGAAGGGTAGAATTGCTCAAGATCTTAGAAAGGTAAATATATACATGTATTATAACAGGAGGAGATATAAGTTTTTCGGATTTTCCCCAGTAGCGTAAAATGTGAAGAAATTTTGGATTTTTTTTTATTGAACTTATGGGTGCATTGACGAGGTATTTAACGGCAATAAAATTATATTCTGTGTACAAGGGATGAAAGATCATATCTAGGTAAAAGACAGGAAAGAGAAGCAGCAGTGGGTCGCGAAGCTCAGGAGTGTAAACAAGAGGAGTCTAGGGGGCGCATGCGCTCGGGGGACCCCGCCCTGTCGTGAGGGTAGATTTTCGAAGGCTGTAGACAAAAGTGTCCAGTACGCGAATGCACTTGCGGGTCGCGAGACGCCGAGTCGTCGGACGATGAAAAATAATTTAAACAATAGCCGCTGTTGTCATTCGTAAAAATATTGGAACGACTGACTAGTGTGGAGGAAAAAACGTATTTAAATAGAAAAAGCAGAAAATAAAAAAAAAGAATAAAAAAGAAAAAAAGCGAGAAGATAAATAAAATAAAATAGATAAGAAACAGGGAGGAACGGAAAGATGGAAATTAATTATTTCTTTTCAAATCAGTTCATATGATTTTTCAAATGAAAATCAAAATTTCACACCTACATAATATATATATGTCGTAATATTGTCACGAATCGATAGATCCTAAAATTGATTGACTCCGTTTTTAAAAAGAGAAGAAAAGAAGGGAGAGAAAAAAAAGAAAAGGGAAAAATGTCGATCCTGCCATCGCCTATTAGCTTTAAAATGAACTTAGATTTAACATGCCTAATATATTGATTCGTGTGTTTGAATATATATATTTATTCGAAGCAATTTGTGGACAGTATAAACTAAAACATCATGCTTTCGTATCGTTCGATCGATATTATAACGAATGTCCCGAAGAGTTTGAGAAAAGTTATACATCAAAACGACGTGATAATTATTGAATGAAAATTTTGAATCCCTTTTTAAACGAGAAATAAAATAGATCATCTCCTGTTACGTCGATATTAAAAAAATAAAGAGAAGAAAAAATCACCTCTACCATCTCTCGGAGTTGATAAAAATCAAACATCCCCAATGACAAGGCAGAAAGGGTCTTTTTAAAATTGTTTTTCTTTTTCTTTATTTTTTTTCTTCAATCAAGACGTTGTTATACTTGTTATACCTTCGTTGGTAATAAATCATAAATAAAATTGGAGAAAAAATAAGTATAAAAAAACCCCGTCACCGTTAATTACCTACCCTTAAAGTATGGTATCAATTTTTCATCGGGGTAGATAATAGTTACGGACCTCTGTTCATTTCACCGAAATGAACAATAGGAAAGGTCGTTTTAAACATTGGCCATGTCGCAGCGGATCAAACTCTCTTCATCTAACTACGAGTGAAAAATTAGATTATCCAATCTATAACACCACCACAATAATTTCGCTCCGTGAATCTTAATGATAATAAATTAACATCACGTCCCGTCTCGGCTGTAAGCAAAAAAAAAAAAAGAAACTGTATAAATTCGAAGCAAACTAACATAAAACGATAATAAATAATAATAATAATAATAATAATAATAATAATTAAAGGCCTAAGAATAATGTTATAAAAAACAAATTCAAAAGCCTATATAATTATGCCATACGATTTTATAGACCTAAGAACTTTGAAATTCTACCTAAGACTCTAAAATTTTTAGTTCTACCCAAAAAAAAAAAAAATAAAAAAGTTAATTAAATAAAAAAAAATAAAAAAACGATTCCCTGATGAAGAGATGCAACGTGTTTGAGAAAGTGGCGGCTGATATATGAACCGTGAAAAGCGTGCAGCCCTAGTTAAGGCGCTCGAGAGTGCCGCGTGTTAGTTTAGGGTATGCGTGGCAGTAGCTCTGAACTTTTATTGGACACAAGTCAGAACCGAGATCTTCAAAAATACGAGATTCAGCAGCAAGAATTACGACGTCGCAAGCTGTTGGAGTTGGGTTTCGGCGCGTCGAGGCGTCGACCGCCCCGACGTACCTGCCGTCAGCGTTTCAATTTTTATGCAACGTCGGCTCTGGCTCTCGTGGCTACTTCGGGTGGCGCAGCCCTACTTTTTTTAGTGCCATTATACGTAGATCCCGCGATAAGTACATTGGCAGCTGATTTTTCACCCTATCCTGTTACCTGCACTACATCAAGACGCGAGGATCTTGCTGGGCTGTTTAATTGCTCGTGGAGCTCGTGTCGCGAGGGTTGCACAAGTGACGTGTACAGATGCACTCATATCTACGTAACTTATACACCCTGGAGTAATTCGTCGAGCAATTATTCCATCGAAGATACTTTTTCCTATTCAACAACGACGACGACAACAACAACGACCGCAGCTTCGTTGACGAAGATATCTGGTTAGTTGCGTTTTAAACTGGATCATATTCTACAGGCTATATCAGCCATTTAACTTTCCCGCAATTTTTAAACGCTCGGATTCAATTAGTTAGAGTGTCCTGGACAGGAGCCAAGTCTGAAACTGCACAGGGTATCAAGGTTGCCCCTTTCTCAAACCCCCACAAAAAGAAAGAAAAAAAAAAAACACGAGACCAGAACAGAGTTTTATACGGTTTAATATTCACAGAGAGAATTAGCTCGGCGTTCAAAACTACCCCTATTTCGGTTTTTTCATACCGTAGTTAACCCGGCGAGTAGCTGTATTAAGTTTATTAAACTTTACAACCCCGGAGGAACTTAAGAAGCCCTTTTATAATCGGGATCAAGGCTCGTACCCTGATTGCAGAGTTTAGGTTCTGATTTTGCGAGACATGTCTGGTTCTGATTTCCGTACCTACCTGCGTATATTGTGGAATAAATTGTTTCAATTCTCACATTTACTTCCAGGGATTTCCGAGGTCGAGGCGATACTGATGGTGAATATAAAGGGATGCGGTTACCCGCCGATAGTAGACTGCGATAATTTCACAAAGGAACTTGGCTACGAGGGATCGAAATTTCCCTGCCATTACAGTAGGGTTAACGGGAGCATAGTTATGGCCGACTACAATCGCGAGGCGCAAATCGCGACCATAATGCACTTCTTTGCTGCACCGTTCGTAGTGACTTTGGCGACCAGTGTTGCTCTTTGTGTTATGCATTGTGACTGCAGATGTGCGGCTCCTCCCAGACACCAAAGAGCCATGCGGAGGCCGAGGATAGACGATCTCAGGTGAGAAGTAAAAAAGAACATGAATCTTCTTCTTTTTCCTAAAATTGAAAAAAAAAAAAAAAACCGTTTTATTCCTTATCCCAGCGGAACAATATACAGGAATAATATTTCCTTCGTCAGAAACCATCGAAAAACGAGGATTAAAATAACGTGGAAAGACTCGCTTATGATCCTCGAGGCTAAAAGGTGTATTTTACAATGTTGATACAGGTTTTCGTTCGTATAACAATTAAAAAATTTCTACGCTGGTTTATACTCTCTCGTAAAAAAAAAAAGAAAAAAAAAAAAAACCAACATGTATTACAGTAGTATAACCATGCCTGCTGTGATTATTCATTCTAACATTGTACAGTGAAATTTAGCGGGACAATTAACATCCCCAACCGTTTCAACGAGTTTACTTTTTAATGTTTAGGTACAACGTTTAAAAAAAAAATAATCATCCTCTCAGCTCACCCCCGTGTCCCGCCTGACCTCAGGTCAAGTTATGTGCTTTATCAGATGCCCTGCTGTGCATTATACGCCATATATGTATTTAAACAGACCTGTAGAGTGCCGAGAGTGCATATAGGCCATGGCTGCAGGTATAATAGATCGAAAATTGCACCCACTACCCAATTACATGTATATATATATTATATATTATATATGTACGGGGGAGAGTCCTCACCTCAATATAAGGAAAGGTTGTTATTTTTCTTCCGTTCGCAGTTTATCATCTTTATCGTATATAGTTGGCATTAGAGTATAAGGCAACATTCGGGTACGGTGGGGTTCTTTTAGTCTGGAAATACCAACCAGTCTCCCATATATCAACCCGGGATTAAGCTGCAAAACTTGCGGCTTTTATTCCCCTGCATGTGGGCAACTTTTCTTTCCTTTCATTTTTCGTTTTTTTCTCTTCTTATATATTTTGCTTCTTTTTTCTCTATATACTTGTAGAGGATACACATATGGTTTTGTATCTGTATAAAATACGTGCGAGGGTAGATGGCGTACGCACACAACGTTGAAATCGTAATGGGAGCTTTCTCGCGGGATTTCCACCTTTTGAGGATTTTTTTCGAGACGAGGAATGCTGATGGTGTCTATACGCGTAATCCAGATCGTATAAAAACGATCTTGGCGACGTCTATCACTTTCCTCGTCGTCGCTATAGCGGAAATAAATTACATATTACTGTATACTGGTAAATAGAAGTAAAAACAAAAATTATACGTAGAATCTATAAATAATCGTTCGGATTAACTATGCAGAAAATATTTCCAAGTATCTATAGTTCAAGAATCGTACGTATATCCAATATATGATATTACGATATGGTGCGCTGCACTAGCTGTTCACCACACGCTCGAAATTTAAATAGAATAGCTTGCCCAGAGCGTGCTTTACTTATAATTACTATACAAGTGTGTAATGCATGATATATAGGTATATGTAATAAAATATACCGGTATAAATGTGGTATCTACCCACGCGGCAGAAAATTGCAAGAATTGCAGCCGCAGAGCTGTACAAGGCTTTAATCTGACTGCGGAATCTCGGAATTCTAAATTCATAACATGGGTATATGAGCACGAGGATAAATTTATTTTATTCCCGGTGAAATTCCGGTGATATACTTTTCAAGAGTCATTGTCCGGTGTCATAAGTATATACATAAAAAAGACGAAATTGATTTCGCTATCGGTTTTCCCTCTCTTTTTATTTTCAGAGTCAGAAGTTAATTTTTAATCAATACGTTGTACAAATATGAATTTTTATTTTTTCATTTCTCACGTCTACTCTTCGACACGTGAATAAATGGAAACGCGATACGCGTACAGCCCGTATCGCAATCGACGCGGATATCGCGGGGGTATGTAGATATACGTATATGGGAACGTATGTGTAATTAAATATTCACCATCTGGAATTGCGCAGTTTGAAAAAAATACACACGTACGTCACACACGTTTATATATCTTCGTAGTGTAGCTAGTTTTGCACGCGAAAATATCCTCCCTCGATTATACATATTATTCAATCTTCTATACCTTGAAAACCGCACATATATATTACATACACCAGATAGTACCGATTAACGATTTTTCAGGCAAATATTCTACCCGGTTCACTTATACTCGTCCCTCTCGCTATATCTGTTATAAAAAATTCACCGGATTTATACCATACCTGATCCTATTTGCCAAGATATGAACTTACCCTGCACCGCATTGCATCGGGTATATAATATAACCAATACCTGCAGCATAGTGGAGAGTCTAATAAAGTTAGATACTTATATAGGCAGAGATATTAGTAATTGAATCTGAAATCGCGAGTGAATGTATAATATGTGGATATAGTATGGGTACGAGGGATGGAAAATCGAATTTTCAGATAAGATATGGATGGGGAAGAGCTCTCGTCGGAGTGTAGATCGTTACCTAGTTCACCATCAGACACGATTGTAGTTTAATTAGTTCTGACGTATGAGAAACTAGAACTTTAGTTTCACCCTCCGACTAGTACTCGATGAATTATCGCTCTTCTCTTGAAAGTTGTAGTAGGTGCACGGACGGAGATATATGGCAATGGCCATTACACAATTGCAGAGCATAGTAAAGTTGTATCAAACAGAGCCA
This sequence comes from Rhogogaster chlorosoma, assembly GCA_944452935.1. NCBI lineage: Eukaryota > Metazoa > Arthropoda > Insecta > Hymenoptera > Tenthredinidae > Rhogogaster > Rhogogaster chlorosoma. Next base: position 21,187,056 of record OX101803.1, on the reverse strand, counting down.
AGGTTACCGAAACTTTGATCATCGGGTTAACTCGAATCGCCATAATCCTTGACTCGAATAAAATTAGCAAGAAGCCGTGTCTGTATTCGGATATATTCGTTTTCCCAAAAAAACAAATTTCCTGTTTTTCCTATCTCGTGTTTTTTTGCCCCCTCACATCAGATTTCCCTGTCCCAATATTCCGCGCGTGTATTCCGCACGCAACCCCCGGAAAACGGATGCTGTGCTCTGTGAATGCCTTCGGCAAAACATGTTTTTTTTTTTTCACCACAATTTTATTGATACATTTTATTCCCGACGATCCGAAGTATGTCATCCTATTCATAAATTTGTCATACGTAGATATACGAGGTGGGATATACACGTGCCACTTGTACCTGCAACGGCGACAGTTTTAGAAAACGGTCATATCGACATTTTATTCTGTCTTTTATGAAGGTTTCATATCTTGGCACTCGGTGACATATTGAAATACCTTTGAACATATTGGCACTGGTTGTACAGGGCAATCGAGGAAAGCTTCGATAGAACCAGAGCTTTCATAGCTCGTCGAGGAGCCGGGAAATTAATATCAGTAGTTTCGAAGTAGGTGTGTACGTGGTGTATGGAATACGGCTGAGTCCTACACCCAGTTTTGCGATATTGCTATTGACTTTGGTTAACAATTTCAAACAGAATATTATTATCGTTGAATTATTCATCCCCCGATTTGACCGTGTCTAATAATTCTCGCTTTTGTCATCTTAGTGCCTAACTGATTACGATATTAATATTTCTATTCAAATTTCGATCTTCTTTGTTTCCATTAAAAAGGGGATATTATACACTCGAAGTGAAAATCTTAGCCGGATTAAGGAAAGACAGAGATGAAATTATGACGTATAAATTAGCATCATTTATTCCCATTTATAATTCTTACCTAAAACGAGGGAAAAGTCTCGCTATTGCAGCCTGATAATGAAATCTCGATTTTACGATGTTAGGAGGAAGTAGCCGTAGCATATACCCCACGACACATTCCGCTGCTCTTGCGGTATCTCGTTTCTCTTTACAACTATCAAAAACAAAGTGTACAGAAAACTAAGCTTTCCGCAAAAAGCTCAAAGAACTAAAAGTAGGTACAGGGATTTCCTGAGTAGTAAGTTCCGACGTGGTGAAAAGTACATTTCTAACGCCTCCAGGGCGTCGCGTCGCGACGATGGGCACGGCTGTAGTTAGGTATGTATCAAAGACCGCAATTGTAAAAGAGAGAGAGAGAAAGAAAAAAGAAAAATAAGTGTTTGAAAAAAAAAAAAAAACATACTGTAGGAAAAGCGCATCGCGATGTATATGCATAACAATTTAGTTTTGTGATTTGCCCTCGGTTTTTCCCTCTCAATTCTCTCTATTTCATCGTTTCCACAATATTTTCAATTAGCGATGTAGGGTATATACCGCTTCGTTAATAATTCTAAAACAAATATTGCTTTCGAGCCGAAGGACTTCTAGCTTGAGATGAAAAAAGGAATGAAAGGAAATAAAATGAAATTGCGTTGAACTTTTAACGACTTCTTGATCTTAACGAGGTCGTCCAGTTTCACTGATGGCACCGCGAGCTCCGATAGTTAGAAATGTATAAATTTGAATGACGTTTAACGAAGCCTCTCGCGCGAAAAATAAAAGAAAAAAGAAAAAGAAAGAAAGAAATGATGAAAAGATGAAGGAAAACGCTTCATTCAATTTATACTCGCACAACTAACCCCTTCTAATAAGATTCGTCGACTTAGCTTTCCACGTTCAATTAACTCCGTGATTGACACGCACTGGCTTCCTTGTAATTCCATTAGGTAACCCCCGCAGTTACGTGAGTCGGTGTATCGCGACAGTGAACTATCTAATAAGCTCTGGATTAAAGTTACGCGAAGAAAATGATTATAGTTAAGGTTAACTGTATGTTTCTAGATTAGATTAGACATTACGTACACTGTAGTTAATGAAATTAATTTTAATCCCCTAATCTCGAGCTACGGGATGATCTTAAACTCGAAAATAATTTATCTCTTATAGCTCATTTGCTTATTGATTTTTACCCGGTAGATGTTCACCCTCTTTGCCTCTTGCACCCTTATGTCTGATCAGTGATCGCTGATTCTATCGAGGGTCAGCTTCTTTCTTTTCTTCTTTTTTCTTCTCTTCTTATTTTTCTTACCGAGTTTTTCTTCCCCCTTGATGTTATAACGCATGAAGCGTAAAGAAAGGGGGAAAGAAATGAAGAAAGGGAGGAAGGAAGGAAGGAAGGAAGTTCTATTTTCCTTAAATACTACAACCGCGATGAACAAAACACCTTTTGTTACGCATTACAGCGTATATCTGAAGCTGAATAATTCTCGTTTCAACGTTCGTTGCACCGACGCAATTTACAACGGTCATTCCTGCAAAGTTTTGCATAATTTAACGAGCTATGAAAGTTCTGCACTTTCCGACAATAAGTTGAACGCGAACAAACCACGAGTCTCAGGAGCTGCCGGAGACGTGAAGCAATTTCGAGGTCTGATTAAACCCGATTCTAAATAGGAAAACTGATGGGGAAAATTTACCATACATACCTATTCAATTATAATAAATCTACAGACGATTGGCTGAAGCATATAAGAAGAATGATAATAAGAGAAAGAAGAAACTGAAATTATGTAGAAAATCTCGTGCATCAGTCGAACGGAAATAACGACGAGGATGTCTTATTGAATAGAACAATTTAACAAGCTAAAGCTTGGCCAGCTAGCCAGCGATTCCCACAAGAAGTATTTGTTACAGTTATTTGACCCCATATTCGCGCATAGGCCATCTGGAGGCTAGCCTGTTATTATAACCATGTAGTAGGTATATGGACTATATACGTTAGAATTGAAGTGCTCGAGATATAAAAGCTCCGGTCGTGTCGCGTGTCACAAGGCAATCGATCGATATATCGGTCACAAGTTCTTCATCCCTAAAGGGCACGAGCTAGGCTAGTCTAGTGTAGGCCTGAGCTAAGCTATCTGGCGACTTGCCACGACTCCGACAAGTCGCCGTGCAATTTTCTGTCCACGATATTATCGAGCATGTATACATACGTGCTATGTACCTATCCATGTGTAAGGATGCGAAAATCTTCACGAGTATATATGTACATACATACCAATACGCGTCCTTGAGCCCCTTGACTTTTCCCTCGCAACCCCCTCTTCCCTCGTCGACTTGAATCCCATGGTTTTATCTCTTGATCTAGATCTTACAAAAGCACTTATGTGTTTACGAACTTTCCGATCAATACGTGACCTGAATACCTATCACTCTGCCCTGAATTTATCGACGCTTCTCTACAGCCTTTCTAATTAACAGTCACTTATTCCTACTCTTCTATAGATGTACAGGCGTATAAATTAGACCGTCGAATTATCATCCCCCGCGCGTTTCAATTAGTCGAATTATCATTCACTGCCTAATTAACACCCGAGTTACTTTTTTTCTTTTATATTCATTTGTCTCGGAATGTATCGCGGTCTAACAGTCGATTAAAAATCTTCATCCCTTCCCTGAAAGGTTTCACAGGTAAAGAGACGGCGAAGGTGGGTCTGAATTTGCATAGAGTGGTGAGAGGGATTTAGAATAAATTTATGAAGCGATATGAAATTATGCAAATTCTCACAAGTTTCACCCTCTCCGTACCGAGCTGCGACGTTCGGTTAGGGTAGGTAGGACAGGACAGGGTGAGGTATACTTGAAACGCCGAGATCCTTAGACGGCGAGGGACCACCTGGAGGTTCGAAAAGTTCCCATAGTTAGTCGCAGGCAGTTCTCGGCAGTGTTTTAACAAAACGAACTTGGAAATTCCTTCGCTTTAGAAGACGGAAGCCCGGCATCGTGAGACGGCTAATCGCGAAATTTACGAAACTAAGTCAAGAAGAAGTAGAGAGGTACGGCCTTAATCTAAAGTTAAGAAAGTATTTAGTACCAGCGAACCTGTTATTCGGCTATTAAGCTTCACCTAAGGCGAAGAAATTAGTCTAAAAAGGAAACGAACTGAAAAAAGAAAGAAAATCAAATAAAAAAAAAGGTAGAAGAGGGAAACTAGCGGGAAATATAGATTCGCGAAACCAGCAGCTGCTCCGCCATATTCTTTCCCTATACACTTCAAATCCCACTTTGTATACTCTTTTGTTTCAAGAATTGCCTCGTTTTTCTTTCCGCACAACGAGAGGCTGCTTAAGCTTTCTCACACCCCGTGTGCTTTGTACCTTTTGTTTAGACTTTTGATAAGTATCACCTTTGAAGTGAGCACTTTGAACGTTTCAGCATTCGGGTTATTCTAGTCGATGAGAAAACGAAAAAAAAATGAAAAAGAGATGAGAGAAAATATCTTCCGCAAAAATCGTCACGTAGTAGTTAGCCCTTATCGTCTGGGGTTGAAGACATGCGAAGGGGATCGTGGAGTATAGTTTATTCAAAACGATATCACGCAAGTGCTCTCCTTTCGTCAACGATTATTCAGCAAGCTTGCGGAATACGATCCCTCGACTTCTGTCATTCCTTTCTTCATCCCCGAACGAAGAACGATATACGGCTGTATAATTATTGTCAATTAATCGAGCCTTTGTTCGCGTTCGAGTCTTGGATCCGGGAGGTTATACCGCAAGGTATTGTCTTCCTTCGAAAGATCATTATTCCCGCATCTTAAACTCGCGAGATTTAATCAGAGGAGTATAAGAGCAATAAAGGAAAATACAAAGGGACAAACTTCAAACGGAGGATAAAATCGGGGATGAAATATACGTATTAAACCAAAGTCATCTCTCTTCTATAAAAGGGAGATTTTTTTATCACAGAATAACACTGCCTCGATAGTCGCAATTATTACATCGATCATCGTAGCATAAGTCTCTCGAAAAAAGTCCGCTTTATAATTAGATGATTTAATAATCGAATAAAACAATCGTCCCTTTGTTTCCGCGAGGCTGGCTCGTACATAGGTACAGTCATAGATGAATTCAACCCTCTCAGCTCTCGTATAGATAGTGACACGGCTCGATTCGGCGCAATGGATTAATCCACACCGGAATAAATCACAGCCAGCATAATGACAGTTACTAAAATCCATAAGCCCAACGACAGCAGTCAGCATAAATCCATCTGTGTGAAAATTTGTGGGATAGCGTATAGCTACGAAGCCTGTTTCCTTTCGATCGATCAATTTCCGCGCCTCTCTACGGGCACACTTCGTTTCGTGACTTTTTCGGTGTTTTCAGAGAACGCTATACGCGCGCACACGCGTACGTGTATATTTGTGTATGTTTAATTCCCGAGATCCGATGCGGTCTGGAAAGCATGACCAGGGCAGATTGCGTGACGCCGAAGACTTTGGCCACGGGTCAAGCCTCGTAGGGTGATCTTTGGACGCCAAGGGCGTCAGGTTGATTGGAAGTACTGGGATCAGGACTGAGAAATGTCGGGACTTTCTGCTCTTGGATTCTAATTGGAGATTTGATTAATCGATTAATTAATGAAATAAGTACGAGGGTTTAGACGGAGAATTCAGTTTCGGAAGTAGAGTGGCTGCGGGGTGTATGGCTTTGCGATGTATATGCATAATATATGCTTGTACATGTTACGTTACGGTGAAATCGTTTTACTCGACGAAACCCAGCTGTGCAGAAGAGGTAGATGGGCAGGGTGCTGTACGCCGTGCGATGAGAGACTTTAGAATGCATCGTTCGCTGAAATTCTTCATAAATATTCAAGCGTATTAAAATTGGATTTAGCCCCGGCTCGATAGACTACATCGTAATTATAATTCTGGCCGAGTGTCTCTCCGCCTGCACCCATCAGACTAGAATATATTTTATAAATAAAACCTCCCGCTGTATACGAGGCGTATAGCTCTATATGTGTAATGTGTATGTTATAGATCACGGACTTTGCGAAGCCGAGCTTTTTTTAATAACCGATAATAAAAGAACACATAAGAACGCGATAAAACCTCATCGATATAGCCGTGCGAATTAGTAATAAACATTTTACACCCCCGCAGGAATATGCTTCTTTTTTTTTATTTTTTTTTGTTCTCTTGTCATTTTTAATCTCCACGTCGACTACTTCAGAACCCCTCGTCCTGTACGTAATCACGGAAACATTGTCCATGCAGAGAATGAAAGAGAGAGAGAGGTAGTCGGTTAAATTTAATTAATTGTAGGAAAGGAACCACGAATAACTCAGGCCTCATCTCGCAGTCCTAGCTTCGCCCTTGACCTCATCCAGTTGGTGTTTAAAAAAGCCCCGAGGGATAACCGGGGAAAAATTGTCATTTCAGGGACTCGTTAAAACTCATCTCTTATTCCTGAACATCTGACGCGTCCCATTTTTTGGTCTTAGTTTCCCTCAGCCGTATACCTCTTTCGCTCTCATTTCTTTATTCGTATGTCAGTGCAGCGAACCCTCGCGCGAACGACTGTCACAACGAGAGAGACCCTCGTTTCTGATATTTCAAATCCAAAACGAATCGATTTTACTTCAAGCGCAATTTGACTCAAGGGTGTGAAAGAAATCTCTCTCCGCCAATCCATAGCTCGACACCCATCCCTGATATCTTACATTCTATCGACGATGATACGCGGATTTTTACTTCGCTCAAATTTGCGAAATATATTACCAGCTGTTTTTCATTCAATTAGCGAATACGCCGCGAATCGATCTCGCAAATAGTCGTTCAGAATTTCGCAGTGAATAGGCGACCTTTTAAGAATGCCAGATACTAAATGCGAGGACTCTACTCTCTCTATACCTCGTCCTTTTGCCTTGAGGTGAGCTTACCTGCCCACGGCTGGCTTAGCTCGGAATCCCTAAATCGCCCTTTATTAACCCAAACCAATTCTTCGCGAATCGCGGTATTTCCGCAAACACATATTACCTCCGAACGGTTCTCTCGCCCGAAAATATACCGGGTTATAGTATACCGCGGGCTGTATACCTCGTGCATTAAAACTAGCCTCTGTAACCACCCGGAGTTCCAAAGTCCGATTATTTAATCAAATACTGCGGCAAAAGTTAATTCGCGTAAAAGGTTGAAGGTAAAATTGCACCCCGAGAGAAGGCATCCTTCGGCCAGTCATTGATTTGTGCCACAAGAGCTTTCAAGATATCTTTCCTGTGTTGGTGCACCGGGTTAACAAAAGAATTACCTATTCATACCTCTGTAGAATAGTACCTACACAGGTATGTACTATGTACTCTGTATCTATGTGTATCGAAAGGACGAACGGACACGAAGACATGGATACGAAATATTCTTAACTCACACACACGTTTATATAATTATATACAAGCGGATAAAAGCCCCGAGTATAGGCAGGCATGTACATAGAAGCCCCGGTGCCTCATGCCTCGTACCTTTCACCTAATAACCGTACCTTGCACAAACCAGTAACAATAGGGTCATTGTTAAAGTCTGAGGGATGCCAGCCCCGACATACACACGTCCAGATGAATAGGTGTGCGCGCTAGGTTCATTCCTTAGTTTCTAATCAACGCGCCGAGCTCTAGAGCCGAGAATTTTTCAGAATTTTCACCGACCTTATATTCGATCTGATTTTTTATTCTTTGGGAAAGAAGCTCGCGAAAGTTTGCCATTTTTCTTCTTCTTCTTCATTACGTCTTCCCGGGATTCGGTTTAGAAAAGTGGAAAAGGGCGGAGGGAACACTTGATCACACTCGAGTGCGGGAATCGGGGAAATTGCCTCGCTATAACAATAAAAATCTATGTACAGTAAGGAGCGGATGTCCGAGGAGCAAATAACGATAAAAAAAAGAAAGGAGTAAGCCTATCACATCGTTATGTGTTACATAGATACGCGTTATAGTTATACGTGTATGGCAAGGACCTTGCCCATTGCGGGGGGTCCTTGGCTCATTTCGTATATATCCCTGACGCATGAGTTTGGCGAAATAAAACGTCACCGTAGCAAAATACCCCAATTAATATATCGTCCTTTGACCAACAGCTATATACCCCCACCTAGTATGCTAGTTTCGGGCTAGCGATCCTGTAACCTTTTCCCTGACCAATTCTACTAATGGAAAAAAGCGTTCTGCGTCCTCTCTCTCTCATATATACAGAATATTTATATCCCATGTACAATTGTACATATATATATATATATAGATACGTGGAATGATAGGCGTGTGACTATTTCGCCAGGTCGAAAACATATTCTCTATTTTCTTTTTTCTTTTTTCTTTTTTGTCTTCGTGATCGTTTCGACAAATTGCCAAAACCCTTGGGGTTGATGCAGACGTTTATTTCCTCCGCCTAAACTTCACGGTCTTACCAAACCTTTGGGATGGTTAGGCGGTTAGGTATACCCATAAAACTAGGGCCATGATTCAAACGCGGTTTACACGAGCCTCGAGCATACTCTTAGAATTATGTATAACCTGGTTGGGTCCTAGGTGAGAATTGAATTGCAAATTTGAGAGCAAATTTTAAGCTTCATTATTCAACTGTCTTTATAATATTATCTTCACTCACCCCTTATTCATTTTTCATTTCTGATTTCAGCGATCATTCAATAAGTAACAGAGTTGACAGAAGAGGACACGTGCCCCATTGCGAATGCGGTGACGTTACCAGGCCCTTATGACGTCACGAGGAGACTGCGGAGAGCGTTTTGGCCACGTCACAATCCGACCTATAGGATCCATTCGTCAAATTATGACATAAAACATAATTACGACGAATATCGTATATCCCGGTATACACGTAGTCGCCACATACGACGAACTTCACATCTCCCAGTCTCGCTCTATTCTATATTATTATATTAACGCCACATTTAACACTACGTATGTAGTATACTCATTCTATATCCAACACGCACCACCACCCCATACACGTGTTTATACCTACATAATACTTGGTAAGGTTTTGCCGCAGCGAGGGAATTATGAGAACAAACCCCATCACTTGGTTTCCCATTTTGTATAGGTATGTGTGTACAACGATGCGGCTGGAACTGTAATGGATTTTCTTTTCCATTTCCTTTCCCTTTTGTGCTTAACTCATCGCGTTTTGGGGTATCGTTTTTCGTTTAGTTTTTTTTTTTTATGGTTATTATTATTATTATTATTATTATTATTATTATTATCTCGTGCGGTTCGAGATGAAAAGATTATAGAATATGATTTAACGCCGTTTATATAAATAAGATAGAATATATATAATAATAGCAGGCTATTTATGTGCTAGTCTAACGCGCCTAATGATTAATCGACTCGTCAAAGCTTGATAAGATTTGAGCCAGCTATCCTATATAAACTACCTATATTCTAGTCTCGTAGAATAGGCTGTGGCTCGACTGACGATGGACCAAATCGATACAGTTTCTACTAATTACGTGTCGAGCAAAAGCGGGAGCGAAGTCTAATCAAGATTTGGAGGAAATTTAAAATCAGATCTTCCGTCCTTCTCGATAACGAAAATGGTATAAACTAACGACGAACACGTGAAAGACAGGGAATTATATTATATCAGTCGTGTATATTGTATCGCGGATTATTATTTCATTAACAAAAACGCATATTATAGGATTATTCGACGAACATTTTTTAGGCATAGGGTAATCGTAGTTTATACATATAAATATATATTTATATATATGTATATGTACAATATAGGGGTTGAAATAAAATAATAGAGAGAAGAAAAAAAAGAAAAGAGAGAGAAAAATTTATCATTGATTATCTAGACATGGATGAAAATTTGATTAAATAAAATTTGGCAAGCGATATTTGAGCAAAAACGAACAGTTTCTCCCCTTTTTTATTTTTATTTTTATTTTACTCTCTCTTCTTCATTCTAATAGTGAGAAATCTCAGTCAGTAAACGTTCCGAGTGTATATATAAATATATAAATATATATATATGTGAAGAAAATATATCGGACGTGATATTATTATATATTTATGAGAGAAATCAGTACGTCCGGTGAGTTTGGCGCACCCTCGCGATTTAGAGAGATGCTTGAAATTTTTTTTTTTTTTTTTTTCGAAATCGCGGGATATCGCTGCGGAGTAAAACATATCTTGTGTTGTTCAATAATTCAGTACATGTATACTTATATCGTTGGAAAGGAGAGAAAAAAAAAAATCTACTGTCAGACAGTTTTTAAATTCGCAGACGTAGTCACGGCTATAAGAATTTGTTGTTATAAATTATATATATTATAGTATACGTATGTATACCTATACTTCTATAGAAATTTTTCATTTACCGCGACAGCGACGTCTCGTATATGCGATTGGCAGAAAAAAAATAATAAAATACAAATAATAATCATAATAATAATAATAATAATTGAGAAATAGTGAGAAATATAATATACTGATCGATTGATAAATTATATAGAATTGAGAAGAATAATAATTGAATTAATTGTAATATTAATATAGTTTGCCGCGAGAATTTGTATAGTTATATAAATATAATGTAAATCGCGCTGTTTTAGTTATACGCGATTATATAGAACGCGTAATTATTGTATACATTGAACTTGGGACAGGCACTGATCCAGGGGAAGTTATGGTATCGAAGATGAGAAAAATTAGCAAGAAAAGATAGAAATAAAATGAATTGACAGCCTATAATCAGTAGTAGCCATCTGTACGAAAGATATTGTTTTTCAATTTTACAATCAGGCCTATTTAAACATGGTATATATGTATTACGTGAATTTGAGAAGCTCGCCAAAGTATCTATATACATATATATACTATATAAATATATAAATATATACATATTTTGGTAGTTTAAAACTGATTGATTATATTAATTATTGTAACTGTATAAAACGTGGAGAAGAATGAGAGAGAAAGAGAGAGAAAGAGAAAATATAAATTAAAAAAAAAAAAAAAAAGGGCCTGGAAGTCATTTTTACATCCTGATAACTATATTACAGTAGGATTATAGATAATGACGCGGTAAATAAATAAATAAATAAATAAATGAATAAATAAATGATTAAATAAATAAATGAATAACTAACTAAATATATAATTATAAATTGACGATGGTATAATAATATGCGATATATATGGATGTTGGAAAAAAAAAAATTGCAAGAACAAAAAAAAAAAAACTGTTGCCCGTATATAGGGGGATGAAAAAAAAAGGAAACTAAATAACGTGAATAAAAACCGAAAAAAAACAACAAAAAAAAAAAAACTAAAAACTAAATGTAGATGTATAAAAAAAAAAAATTAAATAATTAAACGTACTGCGTAGAGCGTATCACGTATAGCTATATAGTATGTACGAGTATACTTATGATGTATATATGTATGTTGATATATATTTATATATATATATATACTGCATATAGTATATTACTCAAATTAACGTAAACGTATAAGGTAAACAAAGTTACGTATGTAATTAAAGAAATTAACTACCTAGTGCACGCGACAATATACTTAGGCACCATTTTTGAGTCGAAAAAAAAAAGAAAACCGAGAGAGAAAAAGAAAGAGGAAAATAAAATTAAACTAATGAAAAAAAAAGCAAACCGTCACTCAACTGACATGACTGTACGCAAAACGATCGTGATAGTAAAAAAAAAGAATTGTGTGAAGTCAGGTTTAAAAATAGTGAAATAATAAAGAAAAAAAGGAAAAATTAAAGAAAACGAGAAACCGGAGCTAGGAATTAATTGTACCTGTGGAAAATCGCATTTGAAATTTTTGTTCGCATTTAATTAAAATGAAAAAAGAAACAAGATTATTAATTCTATAACGTAAACCGCGATATTATATCAAACGTATGATATACAGAACTGGTGAAATAAATGTCCTTGATATTACTGGAATAATAAGTATAACAGATCGGGTCAATATCCTCAGCTCTGAAAATGGCATGACGCTTTTATCAACGTTTCCTTCACGCATGCAAAACGTCATTGTTCCAATTACCCATTACACACAGCTATATATTATGCATAGAAATAATATATATATACATATATATAATTTGTTATAAATTTCGAACGTCGATAATATTATTCCTTACGTAACTGCAGATTTTGCTAATTTCTAATCAATACAAAATCGTATATATTCGTTATATTGAAACAAACACTGCGTGTATATGTTATATAACTACTGTCAGGAAATTATTGATATGCACGCGGTATTTTTGCAGTATGTTTTTTGCAAAAACAAAAGAAAGAAAGAAAGAAAAACAGCAATTTGTTTAATTGAATTAAATAAGAAAAAAGAATAATAAATAAACGGAGAAGTTCGTTGTTCGTTGAGTAATCACTATTATATTAATAATCTATACAGCTTGATTTAATGACGAAAATGATATATTATATTCACATATAATATATTGCATGAATCATTCGTATAAATTTAGGAATAAACGTCCTAATTGGCGTCAATTAGCACGGGATATTATAATACTGCAAGATAATGGGAATAATTAATTAATTGATCAATAATATGTATTAACGAATAATATGAATAATGAATATATAATGCAATCGAATGCATATCAATAAAGTAATCAGATGTTTCACCCTCGAGATATATATATATATGAATACATACCCTACACGAAATGTACTATTATAATAGTATTATACGAGTTGCTTTATAGCTTGAATTATATCACGTTCTCGATTGTAGAAAAAAAAAAAAACAAAAAGGAAAATGAAAGGAAAAAAAAAGGGTAAGAAACATGGTGAGACATATGTATGTATGGATATCTGTAAGAAAAAAAGATGAGTTCCGATATTTGAATTGAATATTTTTAGCAATTCAGTTATTATAGAAGAATGAAATTATATTCTTTGAAATATATGCGAAATATACACACCTATACCGATATATACAATAGTTAATTGATTGGCGCGAATCAGCCCCTGCGAGAAAAAAAATCCTTAAATTTAAGGGTTAAATTTGTCACCCTCAACTTTTTGAGTTTTACTCTCAGAGTTGAGAGTTTATCCTGTATTTGGGGCTTTCCTTATCCGAAAAAAAAGCGTCAAATTTCAGGGTAAACTCTTAGTTTTTATGGTAAAACACCAAAACTTGAGAGTGACGAATTTATCCCTCGAATTTCAGGGTTTTTTTCGTCAGGAAGAATGGCAAGAAGAGAATTTAAAAAAATAAAATAAAAAATGAATCTGATACTACATAATATGTTAGCTAGAAATATAATACATAAATATAATACACAGACAGAGTGGGGGAAAATAAAATAAAAAAAAACTATACAAATACATAAATAAAAATAAAGAAATTTCAATCATTTATCGACATGGGCACTGCCATATAACGCGAACAAATCAAAAACCATTTTGACGGCCAATCAAAATCCAATCAAAGCCGCTTTGCGATCGAGAAGAAATTATTTAGAGAATTTAGAGGCGCTGGGCGCCTGTATTGGATTTTCCAAAGCTCGAAAGCTCTGACCAATATATTATTCAGAAAAGTTGAAATGAAATATTAGATAAAACTGAACGAAATATAAAACAAAAAACAAAAAAAAAAATTGAAAATTGAAAATGAAAAACAAAAAAAAAAAAAAATTAGTCACTTATAATTAAACACAGCGGATACATGACATATACATATATATGTACGTATAGTATACGTATGTGTAATACATATATGTATTGTATGTTACGTCTTGAGCTTATCGTACCAAAATTTAGAATAACAATAAAATAATAGAAAACACACATTGTTATATGAATATACCTAATATATATAAGAGAAAGAAGAAGAAGAAGAAGAAAAAGAACAACAACAACAAAATGGCGCTGTGGCGTCATCGTTAAGATTTTTTTATACAATACACCGAAATAAATGTGTAATTTAAAACTAGAAAAAAAAACGAAGAAAAAACCAAAAAAAAAAAAAACTAAAATTGAAACTAAAATCGATGAAACTGTGCAATTTTGAAACTTGTAATCCAGACAAATTTACGGCGAAGTTTAATATGCTTGGGTCACAAATTTAATTAGAGCATTTAAAAATTATTGCAAAAAAAGAAAAAGAAAGAAAGAAGAAAAAAATAATAATAATTAAAAAAATAAAAATAAATAAAATAAATAAATAAAGGATGTAGACGCTATTTTAGTACATTATGTATATGTATATGAAACTAATAAATATAAATATTATATATAATAACGAATATATTATATATGATATATTATTATAATCACTTATTAGAGGTTTATGTCAAGGTATATAATTATTATAAACCTATAAAACACGATATATTATGAAATATATATCTATATATATATATATATATATAAATAAAAGTTGACGAATAAATAAGTAAGTAATAAGTATATATGAATAAACAATGAAAAATGTTCATCAGAATTAGTGACCCGATGATACAAAAAAAAAATTTAGCTGGTCTAAATACAGAGGGTTGTTTTTATATAGATATATGATATATATATCAAGCATGATTATATATATATATAATATATATACGAGATTTAAGGATTTGAAGAATTTTTTAAACCGCACGATCAATGACGATGAATGAGAAGAAAAAAAAAAAAGAATCAAGGTTCCAAATTGTGCGTTGGAAAAATGAGCAAATCGGCAGAGTCTAATTCGTACCGTATATTACATAAATATTGTTAATATTTAACTAGGAATTATTCGACTGGTGTTAACTTAAATAAATACCTATATTATATAAACACGCGTGATTATACAGCCCGAAGTTTCGTTGCTGTAGTATAATAATTAACTGGCGAAACTTCCCCTGTACTATTTCTTACCGAATAATTGATTTCCAACTTTAATTGGATATAGCTTAAGTCATTGAGCGCGGGAGTGAGCGTCGATTGTTCGTGTTTAAATCCGACAATGAAGAAAAGAAGAAAGAAAGAAGAAAAAAAAACAGTTTTTAAAAAGTCATTCATACTTATTCATCCGTTTAAAAAAAGGATATATAAATATATCTATGAAGAGAAATGATAACGAAGATTGATACGAATGAGGGAAATTAATCACGACTCTCGTCACTCATTACCGAAATTTAAATTTGCGTGGATCATATTATTATTATTATTATATATATATACGACGTGAGTATATTTTTTCTTGTAGAAAAAAAAAAGGTTGTCGAATATTCTATACGTTGACAGAAAAAAAAAAAAAAAAAAAATTGATTTCATTTAATTCCTATACAGTTTTATCGTTTACCAAAAATTATAAGTGAAAAATAAATTATAATATTCGCCGAGATAATGATATATATATGTATGTTTATATGTGTATGTATATATATACAACCTGAATAAAAAAATAAAAAATAAAAAAAAGTATATATATATGTATACGTATACATATATACATGATATACAGGTATATAATAGAAACGACAAGAGATTCCTGATTTTGTAAGCAGTGAGGAGTTAATAATTGACTATAATAATAAAAAAAAACTATGGTGTTTTTAAAAGGACGTTCTACCCTCATTTCAATTTTCTACTATTTAAATCCCTCTCCCCTACCCCGTACGTCATTTTTTATACCGTGAAATAACGTTCATGAGAATCAATTGAGGAGATAAAAAACAAGAAGCTAAGGAAGTCTACAGCTCGTATTATATATTTCTGTTATAAAAATGCCCCGATTCGTATACAAAATGAATAGATTTATACATATACATGCCTCCGAGAATATATGAATCGTATTATCCTAATACCCGTAAATGTCGTGTTGAAAATCCTCGAATCTTTTTGTATGAATTTTTCCCTAATTTTTTTTTTTTCTTTTCTTTTTATTTTCTTACTCGTTCTTGTCAGCTTCCGTGCAGACAAGGTAGGTAAGCAGTTATAGCCCCGTGACGCAGCTGTGGGAATTGGCGAGAAACCCTTAGACCGAAAGCATTTATGCTGTTTACTCGTGACTGGGGAGAGATACGGATAGAGGAGTGTGAGCAAGGGTGAGTGTAATGCGTATAAGCGGGGGAAACGGGTGGGAGAAACCGGCTTTTATGGGTAATTACGGTGTTTTCATCCCCCACATCTAAACTTGCACTCAACCCCTTTCTTTGACGACGACTGTGCGCTCATCAATTTACGTCAGCAAAGTGTTTGCTTATTTGCAAGGGTGTGTCCCCGGTAGCCCATTGACTCTTGGGGCGCGGTACTTCGTGAATGAGACAATCTATAGACGATGTTACACGCCACCCTTCTATACATACACCAAAATTCTGTCCTTTTTTTTTATTTCAACATTTATTCATTTACTCATTTTTTATTTTCCATCCCCTAAATTTATATATATATATATTTACACGTGAAAATGAAGACATTTTTCTCATTTTTCTTTTCTCTTTCTACCGTATAAAAGCCAGTCGTAAAAAGGACACTTGCTGGCGGGATCGAAATTGATGATGAGGAACTTGAGGTCTTTTATATATACATATATATATATATATATAAATTTTTGACAGTCTATGTGTGAGGCACGCGTGTCGTTTATTTTTTGTACATCGATGTGTGGAGAAATTGATTGAAAAAAAAAATTTCTCTTTGTTTTCTCATCTCGATATCCACGCCCCGTAACACGTCAGTTTTCTCCTTTTATTCGTACTCTCGTCTGACCGGGAGTAAAGGCCTTGAAGGGATTGATCGGAGCCGACATTCGCGCTGGTAAAACGGAGTCGAGGCAGAGTCCCGACAGCGACGATGCGAAAGTCGAATGATAAGACAGAGTTTTATATATGGGGGTGAATTTTCGCGGAAAATATGTTTTCCCATACCACGCGCGAGAAGCGGCGCGAATAAAGAAGAGAAAGAAAGGCTTAATGTCTAGACATAATGTTTAGCGAAGGACTTTTCCTGATCTAATTTTTACCCTCGTATTTCGGGTATGAGGCTCGTCCTTAGCCGCCCGGGAAATTTGAAATTCGATTTGGTGTCGAATCGGGAATTCCCGATTTTGCGAATCGACAAACCCTCGGGAATCTAATAATCCGGAGTCTCTTCGGGGTCGTCATAGGGATGAAAGAGAAGAAGATAAATAAATAAATGTATAAATAAATGGAAGAAAAAATACCGAGGGACCGGTCCACTCGCGGTGATTCGACGAAAAAATAAACCCCGGGGAATTTCGATCCTAATTAAGCCAAACTCGTTAAAAAATTCAGTTCATTGATCTAATTGCTTTTTCAAAGCATCCGGCCGGGTGAACGGCTCTGCGGACTTTTAAATCTGGTTTTAAAAACCTTTCAGATCAACTGCTTCGGGCTGGTCTGAACTTTCGGACGTCCGGTTCTGTACGAGCTGACTAAAGTACAACGAAAAAGCGCGATAAGTATTATAATCTCGAGGCGCCCGTCTGACAAAAGAACTTCAGGCTGTCTCATTAATTTATCAAAAACGTCTCAACCACGTTAGAAAAATAAGAACAACAACAACAACAACAACAGCGAAACTTTCTCAAATAACGAGGGACGGGCTCTATTCTTCGAGCGTAAAGTGAAGAAGAAGATTCAAAGTCGTTAGGGTGTAAAACATTTTCTCATACAACAGAGTGGACTTATTAAAAGTAATTTTTCAGCTGAAGAAACCAACGCGATTTCAGAATTTTCAAGTTTCAAAAAAAAATAAAAAATAGAAGAATCTCTGAACTAGAGAAAGAATTGATAAGACAGAGACTATATTACTGCATAGAATTGTATGCTACGTGACACTACGAATATTTGATATATCCGAGACCGGTCAAGACGCAGGGTAGTTTATTAAGAATTGATAAAATCTGTCGAGAAAATAGTCCTCTTTCATCCCTTGCCGACTTTAAAAATAATTTTACTTCCACTCTTTTGTACCTTTGCAAATTTTCTTTCAAAGGTTTAAGGACGGTCTGAAATAGGGTAGAAAATTACTGTCAAATTATATACCGGGTATGAAAAAGCCGTGAGGACATTTTGCAACCGAGTTTTTGTAACACGACAGATTTACTTCCCTTTGAAGTTATTTCACCACTGAACTGTACACAGGCGTTGAATACAATTCAACCAACAGCTTGAAAATTTTTCAAGGAATAATTAAACGGGACGTGCGATTCCAAAAATAAGGAAAAATTATTTATTTGTAGGAGAAATTAAGTCCAGGAGAGAAAGCCACGACGCGATCCATGGACTCCCGTCGTTTCATCCCTCCAGGTAATCCAAAATCAGCACAGGGCGTACTAAGTCCAGTAGAAAAATAACCGACTGACAATCGAAGCTTAGAACTGTTCTCATAGTTTTTAAACAGGTCAAATATTATAGGTATCGAGCGAAGGCGTAATCACTAGTGAACTACGGGAATGAGAGGGGTGGCTTTTTACGAGCGTGGAAACAACTCTGACCTGAATCACCTGCTGCATTGGTTATCGCAAAAGTTTGTTGACCGGTATCGCAGACAATGAACTGTATGGATGTGTGCACGGTACGTGTGTATCTCGCGTATGTACATACGTGTATCATAAACCATATACACGCGTTAATGCACTTTGCCTTATCGGTTTAGAGAGGAAATAAAAACGAGCCTCCCAGCCCCCCTTTTTTTTCTTTTTATCCTTCTCTCGTCAATTTTTCATCGCGATTCCATGCCTATACGATTGTTTCAAATCAATTTAAAGCCTTTGCTAATTATTGTCGTTCATTTCTACAGTTGGTAAACAATGGTGGTAATTTAATACAGAGAAAATGGCATGTTACATCGAGCTTGTAGAGTTTGACAGAGAAACCGCTGACTCGGTATATTCTGCTAATTGCAACCTTCGTTATATTTACCTCATTAGTCGTTATAACGTGCCTGGCTCTACACCCCCCTCGAATTTGCAGTGGTAGGATTTTTGGGGTGGAAATCAAGCGGTTCTTGATGCAGGGATAGGTACTCGAAGCAAACACCTTTTTATTTTGTTCAATAATGAAGTTTTTTACGTCAATCCTTTTTCGTTGGGAATTTTTGGTGAGAGTTGGTAGTTTAACGGTTGAATTATAAAATTGAAAGCCGAGCCTAGCTGGGGTTTATCAGTATCTCAATCCTGGAGTGATGGCATAAATTCAAAATCGCTTAAAAATTCAACACCACCTCCGGGCAAACTGCCAGACCAATTCAACTGCAATAACATTTGCATAAGCTGAATCTACTATACCTACTCCATGAATCATAAGAACGTGAGAAAGGACCCGAGGAAGACGAGATCTCACACGCCAAAGTATTCCCTCCCCAATCCGCCTGAATTCTCTCTCACTCTATTCACACATTCAGTAAAGAAGGAAATAAAAATAAGAAAAAGAGAAAAAGAAGGAGGAAAAACGGTACATAAAAAACCCAAAATTATATTTAAAAAAAAACCTGTTATCAAGTTTTGAGTAGAAGAAAAAAGAAAAAAAAAGAGGTGAGAAAAAAACAGAACTAAAGGAAAAGGAGAGATAATATGTCATATTATAATTTAGAAACTGTCAGGATATCCTCTGTTGACAAGGGGAGAACTGGCCTCGAAAGCACAACTCGGCTGGGGCGACGACGTATAATTTGTCGGAGGATAAAAGACACCGGGTTATTATATATATATATCTCCGGTAGCATTTAGCCCGCGAGGAAACTGGACACGGTATTTGAAGGCCTTTTGTCTTTCATATTCGCATTATTCTTCATCTGATCGTGAGACGTAGGTATATACTTATATATAGTCGAGTGTCGGATGTTGCGAGGCAGCCCTCCGCACCTACGCGTTTCCTTTTCTACTTATATTTGATTCGTTCGATTTCTCGAGTACCCACCTATCTCGATTCCCAAGACAACGTTAAAAAGTTATTTATTCACCCAGTTAAATGTAGTATCTCCGGATGAAACTCTCCGAAGCAGGATTATGCCCGCGGATTATAAAATTGAACGTTAACTGCGTTAGCAAAGTGTAGCTATATACGCCTCGTACTCGGTTCTCAACGAGACAATTTCCTCCCTTGATATAAATTCAGGGATCGGGGGATGAATTAATTCTTATTCAATAAGTTCATTCCCACTCTTTACGGGGAAATACAAATCCAGTGGGGAAAAAAAGGTTTCAACCCTCCCGAAATCCATGGGAGCTGAAATTTCGAAATTTCGTTGATTATCTTTTACAAAACTTTTCACAGAAAATAAAAAAATTAAATAATACTTTCGATAGACGGATGCCTGACTACTCGAACTAAACCTGAAATAGTTTCGTTCAGGCTTAGATCCTGGTTAGACAAACTTCAACCCTAATGACTCGACCTATTCTAGCGGTTTTCGTTTCTGCGTTGCAGAAACGTTTCTGCCTACCCGTCTCGACTACTCATTGTACCCTATATTTGCCACGGGGGTAAAGTTTCTTCTTCTACTTCTTCTTCTTCTTCTGCGTTTATACCTAGGGCACGCAATCCAGACTCCATCCGCAATTAAACCTTATAGCCAGAAATGGTTGGGCAGGTTTAATTATCACGTTGTTGTCGTTGTGACGGTAATTACCGCTCAATTACAGCGAGTTAGTCTTATCAGATAAATTTTTTTCCTTACTTTCCCCCTTTTTTCTTCCCTTCTCTTTTACACTTTCCTCGTTGTGTCCTGCGGGGTGATCCAACTCTGCCTTGGAAACAAAAAGAACAAGAACCGTAGGTATATATTTTCAGGTAACGGTTCAACGTCACGACACATTTAAGTGTTGAGACTCGAAATTTATGGAAGAAAATAATACCTATATCTCTTATTTTTCATTCAGAGAATTTCATTCCTTAGATATTAGACGATAATAATACTTGGTAAAAAAATGTCTTCCTTTTCTTTTTTCGGTATAAAAAGTGAATTTTTTTTACGTTTGACGACTCGACGATTCTAAACCAGCGACTGTACGGGTATATGATATAAGATATATGCATAATATGTAATATCACCGATGTGACTAAAGCACGCAGCTGTTGCCAGCTCACGAGTTTGTTTGTTATTTTTAGATTCGGCCAGTTTATAATTTATGATACTGTTAAACGCAATTTTTCTACGGACGCATGATTTGCCACAATTTTCGCTAAGCGAGTCACCGTGCGGCTAAACACGCACTGCACAAATCCTGGGAATTTAATTAAAGCCTTGACCTTAGCGTTTCGCCAAAAAGAAAAAAAAAAATGACGAGGATTCATCGTCAAAAAATTAGCGAAGATTATACTGGGAAATAAAAAAAAAATAACAATATCTTGCATAACGATTGAAATCGTCATTCATCTCGGCAACTAAATCCAACGAAATGCTCGATTGGGCTTCGAAATTTCTGGAGTGTTAAATAAACGCACTCGGCGACCACTTCGATTTCACCGAGGCCATTAATCAAAGCTCTTTGAAATTTTCTTCCAGTGTAAATTCCCGGTCTCAATTCCCACCTCTGAAATCAGAATATCATGTGTTCGCAAGCCACGTGTAGAGCGATTTTCTGTTTCTTTTTTTTTTCTTATTTATTTTTCTTTTACATATGTATATATATAAAGATGTATACATAATATATACCCGGACGACTTGCGACGCGACGAAAGGGGCTGAAATATGTATCGCGTATCGGAACGGCCCGACTAACCATTGCCCTTACTACTTGAACCGCGGCGCGCGCTAACGTTCGTGTACTACTCCCATTAGAATTCATGAAACTTAGTTCCGTTTGGTGAACAAAAAGGAGAAACATATCCGAACCAACAATGAGTCAGGCTTAAGGTCAGCTGTTTCATTTTCTATTCTCTAGTCTACTTTCTAAATGCATACATTTTACCCTCGCAATTGATTGAAAATCAATCGAATATAAATTGCAGGGGTCTGAACCTACCTTCTGTAAATACAAGCGACGTAGAAGAGGAAAGAGAGAAATAAGAAATAGAAGAAAAGAATTGAAACTGAATATAGTAACCGGTTTAATTGAAAAGGTGATGTGAATGAAATTTCCTCCCTTTCAAAAAAAAGAAATAAATAAAAAAAAAAGTGTGCGGGCTCTGCGTTAGATCTTCTGCATTTCTTTACAGGCAGAGCAGTCCTTGGAAGTTGAGTCTTAGAAGAGTTGCGCGTGACGGTGCCGGCGGCGGTGGTGGAAAATCAGATTACATCCGTCTTTTTTTTTTTCTTTCTTACTTCTTTTACTCGCTAGGGGTTGCAGGTACCAACCCTCTTCAGGTAAGAGAAGTAGTAGTGGTGGATGAAAAGAGAAGAGCATAGAAGAAAAGAGGAAAGGTAAAGGGGTTGCAGAGGTAGAAGTGCCGGCGGATGAAGAGGAAGAGGAAGAGGAAGAGGGCGAGCGAAAAGCTAGGTGGTGGTAGGTGAGGGACGAAGTTGACAGGAGTGTCGCCCGAGGCCGTGAGCCTCGGGGAGGAAATATCGACCCGATATACTATACCTATTTCACTATACTATACTGTCCTGGTTCGCGACCGGCCGCGTGTCCGCGACCCCAAGCCGCTTGTTCCTGAGGAGTCTTTTCCCCGGTACATGTGACTCCCCCGGTACTTAAATATCTTTACATATATAAAAGAGAGAGAGAGAGAATAAAAAAATTAAAATTTACAACAACAAATGAAATTATTTCAATTATTCGTCATTCTGATGGATTTTAGTCAATTTCTTTTTCATTTTCATATGTGTAAAAAGATGATTTTCCGGGGTGAAGAGGTGGGAAGCAATTGACGCCTCTTGCTAGATCGTGACTTATCAGAATCGCAGGAAAATAGACTCTCTCTTTCGAGAGAGAAGATATTTAATCTCTTCTTTTTCTTCATCTTTCTTTCTTTTTCCCGAGCGAGGTTATAGCTCAGAATTTTTGGCACAGAGCCGAAGTAGTTTTATATAGGTAGGAAGGTATATATAATAAGAGAATTTACAAGTGTTTCTGAAAAAGTAGTTGCCTGAGATAGATACAACAAGGATAATCATAATTCATACTTCGCACGAAAAAAAAAGAAAACGAAAAACGAAACGAAAAAAAAAAAACTAATTGCGGCGTAAATGAGGGTACCTGATTAAAAGTGTGCAATAAGGGTCTTGCATTATTGAACACATCTTGTTCGTCTTTTTTTCTCCTTTTCCTTCTTCTTCTTCTTCTTCTTTTTTCTTTTTCATACGCGATAGGTTTAATATGATATTTCACCTCTGCATTTCGTATACATCCCTTTGTAATCGGCTGAAGAATCAATACGAGAAGCGATTCGTTTTACAAAACAGGTTTGAATAAGGGAATGGGGAAAGAGCTAGGGAGTGAGAAAGAGAAAATTGTCGAACGTGTTTGTGACGATGTTATTGTTATTACAAATATGATTGTTATTTTTTCTCCGGCCTCCATTCGCTCGACAGTATAATCTATAAGAGAGACAACATCGCCACAGAACGCAATTGGAGAAAAAAAAAGACGAAAAGAGAGAAAGAGAAGAAAAAAAGAAAAAAAAATTCCAAATTTTCTCGAATAGCATGTGGCTTTTATTACTCAAATATTAAAACGCCGAGTGCCCGGGGCGCATAGCGTTTATTGAAATTTTTCGAATGTCAAAATCTTCCCTTTCATATAGTTGTTCCACAGTTTATTCATTAGGCTTATTCTCCTTTATTCTTTTATCGCGACATTTATTGTCAATTTTCATGCCACCCCTGCTACGTATATTTCTGGGGTCTAATTCGACCCTTGACAAAAGTGTTACTCTTTATTTATGATAATCTGCCACCACCTGCACCCTCCAGTTTCTCCCTGCTCCTGGCGAATTTTATTAATCGATTATTATCTTTCACCTTATATACTGACCACTTTTTATATACTGCATCATATTATAGGTATAGATAGATATATATATATATATATACCATCGTGGTAAATCGTTAATATTTTTTTTCTCGAGACTTCGACGAAGGTGAGCCTTAATTGGATCTTGAGAACTCATTAAAAACAGGAGCCGAAAATTTCTTCAATTAACGCTTTGGCACGTTGGAAAAATTATCCTCGAACGATTAAACCCTTGAATTTGAATATTTTAACAAAGTATATAGATATAATTATTCATATTTATATTACATAGCGACGTATACATATATACAACGTACCATTGAATTTCAATGAAATATTTATTACTAACGGTTACCAGCTACTCCAGGTCGTAGAATATACGCAGAATGTATCTATCTATCTATCTATATGAATGCATGTCATATATACCAACGGCGTTCAATAATTACGAGTGAACATGACGTTTCTGATTAATACGTTTCTCGTCGTACCTAATTGCGGGGGCGCACGATAACACGACGACGCAGCTGTCTAGTTTCGATGGTAAGGGGTTCAGACGTTGGAGAATTTTCTGTTATTTGCGTATAAAAAAGAAGAGTAAAATAAAAAAAAAAAATGAAAAATTAGAATTAGAATTAGAATTGTTGAAAATAATTTCAAGTTAAAAATAAAAGAGGAAAGTTGGATCATCGGTTATGTAATAGCAATATCGTATATGCCTACGTTGGCGACCACGTAATTTTATTTCACCTACATACAGCTTGCATGCTTATCAGCTGTTTCGATCTCTCTTTAGCTCATGTAGAATTTAATCGAGCAATTTGTCCACGTCGTAAACACAGGCTTTGAGTTGAAAGTAAATAGTCCAATTTTGACAGCACTTGGATATCGGGGTAACAAAATGCTACTGTCAAAAATCGGGTATTTGTAACTGTCAGCGAACCGCAGTCGCGGATTAAAACGCTTCACTAATTACATTGAATGAATGCTCTTGGCTTCTAATTACAATAATTCTTCCATGACTCGAATCCACTTCAACTCAAGATTAATAAGAGTCAAAAATATCGTTTTTCTTCATCTCACAATCAGCAGCGAATATCATTTCTGGAATAACATATTTTTCGAAAGATAAATTTTCATGAATAGAAATTCAGACTTACCCAACGCGTTCATGCGCGAGGCAGGAGAAACATTGATTATTATAATCGTAGACGAAATATTGGCTCTATGTATATTTCAATGTTCGAAATATTTATAGTAAGAAACAATAAACAACAGTGATAGAAATTTCCGAGATATTTCCGGCATTGGATGAACGATAACTTCATTTTAGAGAATAATTACGAAGTAGGTATACTATACTAACGAACCCGGAGGAAGTTATAGAGAAGCTAAAGTTTCGTTTCTAATTGCGAATAGGATGCGCCGTAACTTCTGGGAATCTTAATTGATATAAATTGTCGTGTGATTCATTTGTTAAATGGAAAAGAAAAACATGAAAAAAGAACTAAAACCGTCAAACTGTTTGAATGAATGAATGAATGAATAAATAAATAGCCTCATTTCCCGCTAACCTACACATTCCTTATTCTTCAATCCCGGGCTATCGATTCTAACGCGTTCTGTAACTCAATGGACCAAGGTGGTGTTTGTTGAGGACGCTGTAGTCTCGAGAAGGGGGCTTGTTGAATTGCCAAACTTTACCTTTAAAAATGTATAAACTCGTTGGAGGATTCATCGATGTGTTAATATATTAATGTAAAGATCACAAGACGTCGATAGGTAGGTATAACCGTTTCAAGGTAATTGGTAAAATTCATCAGAAGCGATGTATTCATCAGCGAGTCGTATGATAAGGGGATGCAGTGGGTATCCGTGCGTTTGCAATTGATCCGGAAGAATCATCCCCTCGAGAATATTTTAACGAGAGAATTCTCTTTCGTTGAATCGTTTCGATTTCAATGAACGAACAACGATTGCAGGATGACGAGAAAACGAGAAGAAAGAAGAAAGAAGAAAGAAAAATAAATCATTTCTTTCTCTCTCATTATTTGGTAATTATCGTTCTCACAATTAGTACGTGAAAATGAAAACGATTTACCGATGGAAAAAAAGATTCGTTCTTCAAAATATTCTCGAGAGGATCATGGATGGTTAAGGGGGTTCCTTTGTGACTAATATAAAGCCCTTTAGAAAAAATAAAAGAAAAAACGTATTTTCAGTCATTTTATAAGCTTCTGGTCGAACCGCGAGCTTTTTTCCTCTCTCGACATTGACTTGAGCAAAAGAACCGCTACCGAGTGGTTTTTACGGTCAGCTTTGTCGCTTGCGGCTGCACATTTCCGAAAAAGGTATAATCCGTGGTAAAGAGAGAATGGAAAAAAAAAAGAAAATATATATATACACGTATATACATACAGGTGGATTGTTTAAATCTGAAATTTTATGACAATGTTTAATATTTATTTGTTTCTTTGTATTTTTTTTTTTTGTTTTTTTTTACCTTTTTTTCTTTCCTTCTTTCTGTTCATTACTTTTCATTTATATATGATATAACAACAGTGACTTATTATAATACAATAATAATATTTCAACGTCGATCGATGAATTCTTACGATTTTTATTGTTTTACGGAAGAAAAATTGTTTCTTTTTTTTTTTTCTTGTCTCGTTTATTTATCTATTTATTTTATTTTTTATTTTTTTTCTCATTTTTCACTTTCACTATCACTTATTACTGCGTAGGTATATATATGTATGTTCGCAATAATTTCAGTTCGATCGCTGCACCCCCGATAACATCGTTCTGTTTATTCACTCAATTATTTATCTATTTATTCAATTATTTATTTATGCCTGTCTTAGATAGAAGGTAGCGAATAGAAAATAAGAATAAGAATAAAAGTTGAGAGAATAACGAAAAGGACTAATTTTTTTTTTTTTTTTTCAATTAATTCGGAATTAATTATAATATAAGGAGAATCTATAATGTATAAAAATAAATTCACTGCGAGACTAGTATTTTATATTATATGAAATTCGAATGTGTATACTGAAGAACAATAAAATTGTATAAAAAAATTTAAAAAAATGTCAAAAAACTGATAGTAAAGAATGAATTATACAGACTATTTCTTATTTCATGATCTTTTCTACCCTACATGTAAGAATCGTAATATTTCTTCATTTTATTCTTCTTTTTTTTTTTTTTTTTCATTCTATGATATTTTACAGAATTATGTACAACGTTTTTAAGTACCGATAAAAACTTACATAATGACGAGGATATTTTCTTATTTTTTACTTTTTTTTCTTTTTTTCTCTCTTATATCAACGTACTTCGCGAATCGTGTTTTTTTTTCTTTTTTTTTCATTTTTTTTTCCTTTTTCACATATATATATATATGTAATATACCTAACATAGTAATATAATATAATATAATTAATATAATGTATATTATTATATCAATAAGGATTTTCATATTTTTCATACAAAACATTTTTTTCTTTCTTTCTTTCTATCTTTTTTTTTTTTACTCTTTACATACTATACGTAACTTAGAATAATAATTACATCTAGGTATGTATACCTACTCGATTAGTCGCGTGTCTTTTTTTACACCAATCCCCATATATAAGCATCTCTACGTCTCCACGTCTAGATTAAATAATTCTAATATCGATTAGTTAAACATATCATTGGAATTGTTAGGTGAAGGAAGTTAATCCACGAGCTATATATGTTATAGATAAGAAAAGAACATAATTCATGAATGAAATTATCCTCGTTTAATAAAGACGTGGAATCGCAGAGACTGGGAGTCGAAGAATGACTTATTTATTTATTCATTTATTTATTTAGTAATTTAAATTATCAGGCACTCCGTTGAAAATATTCCAACAAGAATAATTATTACTTTGTTTGTTTAATGTGGCCTTAATTATCTTTGGTACCGAGTTCCCCTTTTTTTTTTCTAGCAATATACTTATTTGTATATTATTACATACTCTCGCAGTGTCTGTGTATTTTTTATTTAACGTATTTGATTAATGTGTAAGGTTGTACAAAGCAGACGTTAAATAATGAAAAATTATTCAATTCAACGGCGCACAACTGTTATAACAATAATACCTATATATGTGTAATTTTATAGTAATATAGGTATAATACGCAATTTATCCCAGAACCAAAAGTATATTATTGAAAATTTACTGCTTTTGATCAGATACTAAACTCGACGTTCATTATCGTACATATGATACCTAAGAAATAATAATACATCATTAGTAAAGATAATAGCTAAATTAATGGCACAAGATCGGTTAAAAACTTCAACTTTATATCTATCACCTATATACCTATAATTATATATATACCAAATTTCACTCTCCCGTTAACGTCGATAGAGATTTTTTCTTTTTCATATATCTGTTTTTTTTTTTTTTTCTTTTGTATTTCTTCTTCTTCTTTTCGTTTTTTATAACTTTATACATTTAAATTCTATGCTATAATGTACTTGTACATTTATTTATACATGTAATAGTTTATTTACATCCCCAATGATATTCTCACCGTATTTCTATATATAATTACGTAACTAAAAATCGACTTTTCAACATTCGAAATCATGAAAAACCGTCTTTACACGATCTTCGATCATTTCTTTCTCGCTTTGCTGTCCATATCTCGTTCGAGTCGTTCCGAGAACTGGATATTCATTCCCGGTTGAACACTTTCAAGTAAAATTCGTTCGCAGGTATGATAATAGTCGCGAGTGATAATGAGAAAGATGAAATTCGAGGTGAATCAAAAAGAAGGCGAGAAAACAAAATCGAATTATTTTGTCAGACAAAATTTCACTGAGAATATTCGGTATAGATGACTAAAGTCTGTCGAGAAGAGAGAGAATTTTTGTATGGCTGAAGAATAGAAAAAGAGAAAAATGAAGAAAAAAAAAAAAAAACAAAAAACGTTTTCGGATAAAAGGCGAATGGATTTTTGTACCAATAGAATAACAACGCTAGTCAGGTTGTATACCGGAAGGATAAATAGTGAGAAAAAAGGATCGATAAGAGTTAATTTTCCGTGAAAGTAATAAAGGGATAAGAAAAACCCACCCTCAAATCGATATCCATGAAACGGACGGGCGCAGCTGTCTATCTCTGGATATTTTTACGCCAATATTACCACAGGGTAGTACACACCCCCCAACGTATCTGCGTAGAATTCTGTTGAACACAATCCGAAGCTACCTTCTTTATCACTCTCCGTATCTCAATACCATTTCCAGAAAATGTACCAACTTACCCTCGCCGATAACGCAGCCGCGAGCAACCCCTCGCATAATCTTCGAAACGCGCGAATACAACGTATGTATCAATATATGTACAGAAAATTGAAATCGAGCCGAGATCTGAAGTGCGAAAGAAAGAAAAAAGAGACAAGAAATAAAAATAATATAAAAAATCGAATAAAACGAGGAAACTGAAACCTAGAAGCAGTACTTCCGGGTCGTAACTTCCGGGACAGGACTCAATGTTGGGGGCCTTCCCTCGCGGAGGGCTGCCCCCTCTTCCTGTCAGCCGTAGTAATAACTCTTGTTGGTCATCGTCCTCGGATTTTCCGATCGCAATATAGTGTGGAGATTGTCAGTGCCGACCATGTGATTACCGAGATCAATCCTTACGCCGTGAGTGTTTGAGATGTGTTGATGCTGGGGGTGGGGACCGATGTGAGTACCGTGGACCGGTGTGGGTGCCATAATCGGCATTCTAGCTTCAGTATAGTATCGTTCGCCGTGAAGACGTTCCGCTAATTGAGTCTCCGGGATTCTGGGACAGATAGAGAAATAGAAAAGAATATTTTTTTTTTTTCAATTTTTCAATCTTATTTCGTCTCCTTGAAGTTTTTCCAGGCCGTATTTACCTCGAATCTTGCATCGGTACTGGAACCGGAGTCGTGAGATCGATGTCTGCATCGATCTCGGAAATATCGTCCGTGAAACCGTTAGGAAGAGCCTCGTTGTTGGCGTGAAATTTAGCGTCTCTTTTAGCACGATGCCGACTGACCAATAGACGCCCGATAACGAGACCAAGAAACAGCAGAATTCCAGCGGTGACTGATACGATTATGTAGAGGTAGAATTTCTCCTGGTTTTCTAAACGGTTTCATGGAAAAAATTTTAGTCTTTTTTTCTATCCCTTTTTCTTCATTGTTTTTTTTTTTTTTTTTAACAAGTCAACCTGATTTGAAATTTCATTTTTTCAATAATGTATATTTATTTTTACAGTATTCTAGATATGAGTAAACGTTCGAAAGGTGCAACAAGACTTCTGTTAATAATGATAATAACGCTGATAACAATAGCAGTCTGAATTATGAAACTCAAAAATACGCATCCCTTGAATAATACAAATCGTATATAAGACACTACGTAAAAAATGTTCAAACACATGCAGAAAAGAAAAAGATAACTACTAATACTACTATACTCAAAAACTATATTATTATATCAATATTGTATGATGAATATATAAATAAACTAGATGCAAAAACAGCAAAATGCCAGCCATATTTTTAGCCTCTCCTTAATAATAATCGTCGAAGAATAACTATGTCATTTTCAAATATCTACCAAGTTCAAAAATACTGACCGAAGATATTAAACCCCCCATCAAAAAAAAACAAACAAAAATCAAGATCCCAAAATTCTACTGCAAGAATTACGACCAAGTAATTTCATCTACCAGCTGCGGGAATACCAGCCGTTTCAGTCAGTGAGGCAGATTTCATTCGGGGTAGTTTGCTTAGGGGTTGTTTAACGGTCGGTAAAACTGATCTCTACTAAAGTCGCCGTCGACTTCAAGATACGTGTGAAATTTTCTACTCGCTTGGTTAAGGGTTGTAGGGTATTTGGGTCCTGGAATTAGGGGTTGCTTCTAAGGCTCTGTATCCTTGAATACTATAATTCAATGATTTGTTAATTAAATTTTTTTGTGTCAGCTGCGGAAGGAAAAATCCCTTTTTGATTATTCTTTGCCCCTGATTTTTTTGATATTCTTTTTTTCTTTCAACCCTTAAAATCTTTGGTCAATACTCACTTGATATAAATGCGTAGGCATTGATCCACTCATTTAGATAGCCAACGACAACGCGTTCATCCTCGGGAATGGCGTAGACAACTGTCGTGCAGTTTGTCGGAAAAACAGATCCAGTCTCCGGCTTATTACTACCGCCCCTGTCTCCCAACATCATCCCGGGGGTGTCCTCGGTCGGGTATCCCGAATCCCTGTTCTTTTTCTCTTGTGTACCGACAGAGATAAGCTTGAATCGCGAATCCACTATCGCGTAAAGCAAAGAAAATAATTCTCGTAATCACAAAACTGCGAAACTTCGATCTATACGTGTATACGTGTATATATATATTGTCAAACAACAATTTCTCTTACACTAGCGTGTCAAAAATGAAAAGCAAAAAAAAAATAAAAAATAAAAATAAAAATAAAGTGAATTAAACTTAAAATAAATATGCGTGGAATCACATCATAAATATATACTCATAGGGACGTGTGTGTGTGTGACTGTCTAGCTAAAAATGTTCACGTTACTCAAAAAAAAAAATACATAATCGACGAGGTGGATAAACGATATGGTCTCTAGCGAACTGTGTCAGACATATGTTTGAGTATATAATTATATACAGAGGAAAGTAATAGTATCACACAATTGAACTGATATTAGTGGATGATAAGTACCTAAATATGAGTATAGAAGAGAAAAATTGAGCTTCCAAATACCGATTTCTAAGACTAATTAGATAGGCAATGTTATCCCGAGGTAAAGTTTCACGGTATAATCAAATGAGGTGAAACGTGAGTAAGATTTTGTTCGAGATTCGACTCGTAGATCTCCGAGATACCATATCTCGAGTCTTGAGTCTGGGGAAACGCTGGTCTCAAGGTCTACCGATATTTTTACACTATCGAGAATAATAGCGAATGGATCGTACGAAAGCCGCGTTTGAAAAAATAGATAAATTATTTCTTGATCGCCGAAGAGTGTTAAATACCTTTTTAATTTATTTTCCCAGGCATATGAGAGGGAGAGAGAAAGAGAGAAAGATGTATAGATCTTTATCCTATCTTGATTATATTTTTCGTTGATTTCAGGATTCGACAAATTATTTTTTACTCTTGTCTTCTGGACAAATTGGACATGGCATGATTTGCTACAGGTTTCCTGGTTCATACGCGAAGATGTCTATAGCGCCTGTATAGCTGTTATCTCAAAGTCGGTAAATCAAGTCAATTAACACCTAAGATAACGAGCACATTTCGTAAACTAATTAAAATATTACAGTTACGTAGCTTAACGTATGCCGATTTATCTATGTATGTAAAATGTACATAATTATGTATGTACTTTGAAACTTTCCAGACCATAATGTCCCACGTTAAAGTATTCCGCTGATCGAAACGCTTTTCATTTATTTCTGTTTTTCCTCTTTTTTTTTTTGTCAGGGGGTTTACTACATCGGGGTTGTGCAAGGGTTTTTTTTTAAACCGTGCCGAAAAGACTGATACACTTTTTTTTGCCGCTTTTTTTCTTCTACTATATCATTTAGCGAAGCAATTTATTCTTCATTTACCATAAAAGCGGTGAAATTTGCCGCAAATTCTTTACCCATTTGCAAAATGCGTATAGAATTTGTGGCGAACAACTATTTACCTGAACAATGTAATATCGACTATACCTGATAATTATTATTCACCGAATTCTATCACTTAATTAAAGCAGACGTGCATGAGAATTCTAAAAGCCGAACTGTGCGAAGAATCGTATATCAATAAAATAGCAAAATACCTAGCGACAATTAACGAAATAACTTCCAGCCTCGACACATGGCGGAATTAACTACCCCGTTAATTTTCGTTGCCTTAAAATTACGTGCTACATTAATCGCTACTGTTGAATAAAGAATATTCGCAATGTACACGCAGGCTACATACCAAGCTTACAAACATGCGTTTTAACAATTTGCACTGACAGCTTAAATTCGACGGTAAAAGATGCGGAAAGTTTTTATCTTCGGCTTGATAAAATCTCAATCAACCGAAAAGCAAAAGGCAAGAATTTTTTTTTCCAAAAATCTAATTCCAATCGAATTATAAAACACTTATTCCTTGGACGAGAAAAAAAGCCAGGTACCCGCCGATTGTTTTAGCGAGATTTATCAACGCCCGTATCACACGGTGGAAATTATTTTCAACCTTGCCTTTGGTCCATTTGAACTGCGGTCAAATTAACTACCGAATACATATCCCGTTTCGTTCGGAGAGGCATGAGAGTAGAATTCGAATACTAGAATTGCAATGGAATAGGAGGAAAGAGGAGACGGATGGAAACGGCGCAGCTGACTTTTAAACGACTTTCTAGGCATCGATTGATGGATTGATAGATTGATAGAGGTTTCAAGGTGCTTTGATATGGCTGAGTATTTGGTATTGTGTTACCGGTGGTTTGAAATCCGAGATTTTTAACCGTGCGGAAGTCCTGCAGGAATGTGAATGAATTTCAGACTATCGGTGGTGAAGAAATCGATTTTTATTAGCGATTGTCGACTCGCGTTAAAATCGTCTAAATATACGAATCAATGAATCAATGGAGTAATTAGTTTTAAAATTCTCATTAAAATATGTAAAGAGGGTGATTTCAACAAGCCTGTATAATCACTATGATGTGAAGTGGTTATAATTAAGCAGTTAATTAATATCCGGGAAATAAAATAAAATTGCGTTTAATCCGTATTTGAGATTTTTTAATAAAACGAAATCCCCACCCCGTACCTAGTGAAATTAATTAATTTTAATTAGAGTGTAATACGGAAGCGATTATTATCAGATTATTACCTGAATACCGAATTTTTTCTATTATTACATCCCTAAAAATTGGCAAAATTGGTAGAAAAAAGAAAATCCAATTTCGTAGGCCAGAGGGATCGAGCATGAAGATTTACGATCGATAATTAATTTCCCTCCGTTCAAATTAATGGAGTTAAAAATGCCGAAGCTTCAATTTTTAACAGCCAGCCATCAAGCCGCAGAACTCCGCGTTCGTTCTTTCTCGTCTGATTTAATTACCACTCCGGTTTGATTAAACGCGTGCAATGGTGAATAATTCAAAAGTTTTCTCAACTTGACTGGGCTGCACGATTTACAGGGATCCCGAGGTAAAAAGAACGAGCAAATTACTATACGTATATACCTAGACGGACGAGAAATAAAAGCTAAAAGACATCGCAGCTCTAGTAAAGCGAAGAAAAAAAAAAACAGAAAGAAAAAGAAAAAGAAACGGTAGAGGAAAAATGACGAGGTTCGGGAATTCTAACGACTCGATATTTACTCTGTTTTATGAAAAAGGAAGGAATAAAAATAATACTAGATAATGTATAATGTTCAGCGATTTATGAAGCAGATATTTGATATCCTTAACACACATTGTGCAGTCTGCAATATGAACGGATATCTCGAGTTCGAATAATTCAGAGTTCTAATTAAAAGCTGGACCGTGGGATGGCTCCGGGTTTCATTTGACTAGGGTATTACTTACTGGAAGCATAGGATTCCATTTGGGAATTCAAAGTTAGATACATAGACCAGCGGATCTCTTCCTCTGATCGTGAGCCAGGGGAAAAATCCCTGGGCGTATCCGTACAACAGGTACAGAGGATATGTTATACCTTTTGCAATCGGGTATTTCAGTTTCAGTTTCTGGTCAGAGAAGAGAGTTAAAAACTTTATTTTAGTAGCCTGGGAGGGTAAATTAACTCGAGGATGAACCATCCAGGATTCGCGATACCGGGCAACCGGCATGGCCACTGAATTAACGCTTCAGTTTCAGCGCTCGCACTCTGCACCTCTTCAACATGAATTAAACAAAGGAAACAGAGGTAGGTACTACTGAATAACAGAATTAAAAAGCTCATCAATTTTTCACGAGGTTGATTGCGGGGACAATGCGAGTTCAAAAGGAATCATCCCTCTGTACGATAATTTCTGTCTATATACTAGCTGCTACTGCAATGGGGGATGAAAAAAAAAAAAAAAAAAATGAACGAAAAGAGAAGAAAATTCTAATTAACATTCGATTTCAGTAAACGAGAAAGAAGTATGTGTGGAATCTGCACTGGTGTTATAAGGTATGTGGAAAAATTCACACCTGTCTGCAAACCGAAACTGAATCAATACCCTGACTTCATTCCCAGGTCTATAAATTGGGGCCGATGTTACATAAGGAGAATATCAAAGCTCGTATTACTGGAATTGATTCTGAACTTTATCACGTATAGTGTCGCCGAGTTATAACCAAAGCGCGAGTATTTATGCCACGTTATCAGACCAATCAAGAGGACCGAGTATTGACTAGGTGAGTAGAAAAAGTGATTAGTGTGAAAGACTGGGTGAAAGGTGTTCCACCGGGAGTATAAGTTTGGGGTGAAAAAAAGGAGTCCGAAGATTCTTGAGAAATATAAAGAACAGGGAGAAAAAAAAAGAAAAGTGGAATAAAAGCAAACAAGAATGTGAATAAAAGTCTGAGAAGAAATTGGCTCATAAATATTTCATTGTCGTAGCTAAATTTGTTCGGAGGTCGTTGTTGATACGGGAGTAAGATGAGAAAGATGAGGAAGATGAGAAATATGAAACAGCCCGGATAGGAAATTGATGGGGAGAAATCCCGAAACGAGAGGCTTGAAGGATCTCCGAGTCGCGAAACTATATACAACGAAAATGACCTCGGATAGGGTGATCTTAAAGGACGCTATATCTGACCTCACTTTCGATGCTAATTCGGTTGGTATATATGGTCAGGTTTTCGCTCGCAATTTATCTTTCCCCTTGATCCCTAGGCCGATATTACATCGCGGTGCATTTTGAATTTTGTACAAAAATCTGTACGAGTAATATACCCACGTATACATATATACCATAACGTATATACTTATTACATCAGAAAATATATACGTAGAAATTAATTCGGTCAAGTGCGTATCTTCTCGGTAGATAAATTTTCTACGACGAGGATCTACAAGTACTCGTATGTACGTCAGACTCGTATATACAGGTATTTTCAGTATTAAGCACGAGTAGGTATAAAGCTCTCAAAAACGAGTAGAGAGTAGAGAATGAGCTGAAGAAGAGGAAAGAAAAGAAGAAGAAGAAGGAAGAGAGAAAAAAAAAAAAGAAAAAATGTCAAATGGTGAGTGGCTGTTATACGTTAAACTTTTTACAAGCTTCACAGCTTCAAGAAAAACTTCTGAACGTATATATATACATATATATGTGTGTGTATAATATACCTACACGGGGTGGATTCGTAATTTACGACAGTTTAAAAAAGCGTCAATTCTGCAGAGAGGGGAAGAAAAAAAAAAAAAAGAAGGAAATAAAATGTAGAAAAAAAAAGATAAGTTAAGGCTCAAAAGTTACAGTTTTTCTCTCTCTTTCTGTCTCTTTTTTTATATATATATATATATACGCGTATTTTCATTTCTCTGAAATGGGAAACGTGAAGTTTTCGGAATTGTTTCCGGTTGGGACGTAAAAAGAAAGAGAAAAAGAAAAAAATCGAATGAGAAGGTCTTTCTTAGTCTACCGTCTGGCATCTCTGCAGCACAGGGTTTATAACTGGGTCCTTTTAGACCCTCGAAACTAAGCCCCTGTATAGCCCTCGTCGGTTAATACCTAAATGAGAAGAAGCAAAGCCATGAAGAATTTTCCGGTTAGCCAAAAAGCTGTGAGAGGCGTAACGTAAAGACTGAGAGAAGTTTCAAAGTCTGGTAAAAGCAACTGGGAGACTCCCAGATAGATTTAAGAATGCAA
Organism: Rhogogaster chlorosoma; assembly: GCA_944452935.1. Taxonomy (NCBI): domain Eukaryota; kingdom Metazoa; phylum Arthropoda; class Insecta; order Hymenoptera; family Tenthredinidae; genus Rhogogaster; species Rhogogaster chlorosoma. The sequence continues at coordinate 21,150,373 of OX101803.1, read as the reverse complement.
AGCGAGTAGATATTTAGCAAACAGAGATGTTTCTAAGCCCTTTAATTAGCGGGGAGAGAGAAATACGCCCGAGATTTTCTTATACTCTGACCTCGCCGAATTCCCACGTCAGGAATACCGCAAGCAAAGTGAAATAATCACAGCTGTCTTAAATTATACCTACCCTTCCGCAAAGGACGAGCAAATATTTCCCCGAAACACAAACATCCGCAGTTTGCGAATACATTGATTAAGAAAAAAAAAATTTGTTTTCTCTCTTCAACTTATCAGCGATAAAAAGAACGAATTGCTTCCAGCTATTTCCCAATTTTCTTTCTTCACGCTCACCACCAACGTCTATATCCCCAATCACTTTTCTGAAAGCTATACCTGAGGGCGTCAAATCATCTCAATTTTAAGTCAGCCGGGGTAAAACGGACGTGTGAAATGATTTTTCCGAATTTTCTTACCTCACGTTCACAGTCTATGCATGCATCTGTTTCCTCGATTATCCTGGTAGAAAATAAACCGAGGAGATGAAAACGAGACGAATTTTTCAATCAATCGTGGTGAAAATATCTCCGCGTATAAACCGTAGGTATATAGATTATAGATATTATAATACGCGCGTGTAGGTGTAACTCGTTTTAAATGCATGACGGTATCTTCCAATTCCACGGACAAGATAGGATCACACCGTGAACCAATTCGATGGTATATTTTCTGAATTCTCTCACCGGTACAGAATCCGTATATTTACACGTGTAGACCTACAAGGGCTCGTATATGCTATGCGAAAATGTCTGTGTGCCATTATACACGCGTATATAGATATTACGTTGGGTAGGTACGCGGGGGATGCGATCTCAGTAAAGGCGAGAGGAATATTGATGATGTAAGCAGCCATTACCTGCCCGTTTGAATACCTTATTTCCCCATTTAGTTGAAAATAGGAGTATAGATGTATAGATATGTACATATGTGTACAATGTACATACGTACATAAACCGCAGGATTATTGTGGTTCTGCCTCTCATCTCATACCGTTTTTATTTTCATCCCGTAACCGTTCAGCTCGAGTAGTTTAGAATAACGAAGCTTACAGTTACGCGATTAAATTTCGGGGCGATTCACAATAGAAAAATTTCCGCTACTCCGTGAATATCCGGATCTGAAAATTTCTGTGTGCATTTAATTAAAGCAATGAATTAAACCCCTTTCAAAACTTGTGTTTTACTTTATAACGAAGTTCGTGTAAACAACAAAATACTGGCCCAACGTGCCCACGGGGATGAAATTCATTTTGTTACCAAACTACCCCGTCATAGTTTCTGAACGATGGTTATTAAGCGTAATCCTAGGCACCAGTGGGCTAAAGCTTTCTGCAATTTATCTCCAAAAACTGATCAGTGCAGACATATAAACTAGGATCATTCATCATTCAAATCCCGCATAGAGAAGCTTTAACCAGACATGGAAAACACATAGAGAAAGATCATTTCAGAAAATCGTAATTATTAATCGCTACAAGATCGCATGCTAGAAATAATTTTTAGTTTAGAGGTAAAATCAGCAAGCAGACTCACCGTCATTGTTGGTCCTGGCTCTGGGCGGCGAAGAACTGACGGTAGGTCCGTCTCGCGAGCCATTATCTCGCGGGGGTGGTTGAGGACCTTCTAAATTCGGACTTGGACTGAATTCAGCTCTGAAATCAGCCCTGTCAAATCCCTCCTCGAATTCGTCGACCAAATCCATTTCGTCAGCCTCGACAGCACCCTCGTACTGTTCGCGGAGAACTTTGCGAGGAACTGTGGATAGAAATTGAGAAAAAAAATGACTATAAGATAAAACTGGCATCCAGGATAATAATCGTATGGATAATTGTTCTAATTTTATTCCGATTCGATGAAAACGGAAAACTGAATTCAACTTTGATTGGACATTAAGTCTTTCGCCGATTGTTATAGGGGTTGGGGGGTAGTTAAGCTCTCGGTCGTTTCTCCCCTGTATTTGCTCTTCTCCATCGACGTCCGATCCTCACATCGAAGGATAGTGGCTAGTAAATATGGGAAAGGAGCTTAGCTCGTGTTCAGTAATTCGGCAAGCAGCTTACGGTATTAATACGCCGATATGGGGGGCTGGCGAGCTTGAGTTGATACGCGATTATAGGATATGACGCGGACCCAATTCTGCTGGTTGACCATAAACCATATACTACACCCAGCTATTGGTGTATAAATTAATATTACAAAGCACCCTTATAGGCTAAGGGTGAGTCCCGTTGGAATCTGTCTACGAATATAATCTGGAGTGTAAATTCTGCGGAGTTTGATTCAACCTTTTTAAGAAAACGCCCATATAAATTATAAGAGAGTATATTAATTCGTTTCAGGTTTTTTCCTCCTGCACCTTAGACCCGCCCCGAGAAGTGAGATAATTTGTAATTTGGTGGTCGTTTGGTAAATGACGTAGGAACAATTAAAAGTTGTTACGAGAGCTGGGAGTCTTAAGAGCCTCTGGGAATAGGAAAATGGAACCAAAGAACCCTCGCCACCAAGTACTCGGAAAGAGTAGGTATGAGAATTTATTAGACGCATTTATCGACTTAATTTGATTACACGGGGAAGTTGGATAAAAGTAAAATTCCCCTCGACGAAGACACGAGAACAGAATTCGTTAGTTGGGAAATAAAAGCAGAGCGTATTAGACATAATTTTTCTAAAATATCGGGTAAAAATTTCCAGCGAAATCATCAACGCTACTCTTTTCCACGCCGAAAACTTCGCCGTTATCCTGAGAATCGATATCGGAGGACAAGCCGATTCAGACACGCGACAACGCGCTAATATACGCTTCAGTAGGCAAACACATATTCCGTGATCCCAATAGAAAACGAAGTCGTCTACCCCTCGACAAGAAACGTACACGTCTAAGTACTTAGCACACATACATAAAGTTAAGTTAAGTAAAGTAAAGTAAAGGGTTAGTGACCCCTCTTCAATCCCCTTTTGAAACCGTGCAGGTGGCGTGGGGCCGACGAGATGGGATGAGGCTTTTGAGTTTATAGGTAAATTTCGAACAAATTAGAGACGAGCAAAGCATCAAAAGCTTCAAAGCTATGTTGCGGTCTGACAGTGCAGTGGCTAGTTATAGATAGTGAGCTCTCGCGTTGCCGCAGTGCACATTACCTTTATTATCTCGATCGCCTGAAGCATATTGTCTCTATGATGTGAATTTTTCGAAAGTATATGGGATGTAATTTGAACGAAATGATCAGCGAAGGAATTTCCTTTCTCTTTTTTCTCATTTTTTTTCATTTTTTTTTTTCTTTCTTTCCGCTCTATGCATATTATAAAATAGAGAGAGGGAGAGAGAGAGAGACACGCAAGCTTTTGAAATGTATATTTCAAAGAAGAAGAACGTGGGTTGAGGAGGTATCATTTTCTTGGGTATGGTAGTAGATTGCGTACGGTATATAAGAAGAGAAGAAAAAAAAAAAATAAGAAAATAAGAAAACAGAAAGAAGAAAAACAACAAAATACTGAAAGCAAGAAGAAAAAAAGAAAAGAAAAGATGAAATACGTAAAATTTTCAGGGGGAATAGTTTCCCGGATTATTGCCACCGCGAATGACATTGCTCGGTCTAAGGTGCGACGGGGGTTTGTCGAGGGAGGAAAAGGTCTGCCTAAAAGAAAGAGAAAAAGGTAAAGGAAAAAAATAAAGAGAAAGAAGAAAAAAAAATATATATATATATATATATAATAAGCAGAAATATGGAAGACAAATATAAGAGAACGAGAGGTAAAATCCTCAGGGTTGAAATGAATGTAATAATCTTTGGGTTAACAAGATTCACGAGGTACTCAAAAGTCTGGAAAAAAACAAAAAAAAAAAAAAGAGAGATAGAAAGAGGGCGAGTTTTCGGTGTGACAAAGTTAAATGCCAAAACATTTCCGCTCTCTGTATAAAAATAAAAACGAAGAGTGAGAAAGGAGAGTTAAATTCTCCAAATTAACTGCTGTAGCCTCAACGGAATCCCTCTTCACATCACCGCGAGAATAAACACTCGCGGTGTACTATATCTGTACGTAGAATCTCGTTAAAACTAAAAAACACATTTCGCAAGCTTATTATTATTTTGCATAAAAATGTTTTTAATTAGTAATTTTTTTTTCACCCTCTTTCTCCCCTCCCGACACCCCGTCTCTCCATCATTCTCTGCGAAAGGAAATGGAAAGAGAAGAAAAAAAGAGGGACGAAAATATGTCCGCGGTAGCCCATTTCCATTCGTCAAACTAACTAGACACCCCTTGTGCAGAAGCTAGAACGTTTGTATGCATATAGCTGGCGAAAGTAACGTTTGAGAGTACGAAAAGTTGGTATACGCGTTGCGGAGTTCTAACCACACGGTAATAACGCTCAGAGAGAGGTACGTTACGTCGATCCGTTGAAAAGACAGAACTTTTCTTCAGTGGGGCATTTCCTTAAACTTGCAAATGTTCACCCTTATTTCCGTAATTCCGTTTGGTAATTCAGTTGTTGCCGTTCGCCAACCACCCCGATTCGTCGTTGGCTAAAAGAATACCGCGAGTAGATATAAAAGTTTATTCTCTTCCCACCCCCGACGGCGATGAGTATTATTCCTCGATTCCGACCTTTCGTTACGCAGTTTTGTAGTACCCAAAGCGAAAAGCTTAATCTATCGGTAATAAAATGAATACCTAACTAGCTAAACTCTTGCATAATGCATGCAGCACCGTTGATTTAATTATGAATTATAAACTCGAAATTTTCAGCCAACTCTAACTCGTCAAATAATTAATTACCGTCGCTGATTATCTGCTCTAGAAAACTAATCAATTTTGACTCGGCGTTTATTGTACGCAAGCACGATTTAACTGCCGATTTAATTGCTGACGAAACGTTGACTCGGTGAATGAATCCTGAGCAGCCAATAATTCAGGATCTCCTCTCTCCTCGTTTAATGACTAAGAGAGCCACACACGTTGACAGAAATCGGGAAATCGGTAATTAACTATTAAACTCGCGGGGACGAGGTCGGGCCGAGGTTGAAGTAAGACTTTCGGCGAATTTCCACGAGGTGGGGAAAGTTATCTCTCAAAGTTTTGTATCTTGTCCTTTTACGTCGAAGCCTCGCGTCGTTGGCACCATCTTTGAAGAGGGTCCTTGCCGAGTGCCTTGGCGTAGATAGACCTTAGGTAGGTACGTAGGTCCTAGGCAATACCGAGAGATAGAGGGGTAGGTTGGTACGCGGACCCAAGAAGGACTGGGGTTGTTATAATTATTCCCCAAAGTCCCATCAGCAAGAGATATCGCAGTGGCAGCCGACCAGCCCAGAGGTTACGGAGGAAGACCCTAAATTCCGTTACCAAGCCTAGAACCGAGTGCCCAAAACCAGGAGCAGACCAGACGCGAGAAGGAGATGATGGGTGTACGGTCTACCCACATACACAAATCCAAGTACAGATAGACCCCGTACAACCCTTCCCAAACTCTCGATGTGTGATAAAGTCCGAGAGATTTGATCCGAGGATAATAAGCGTGCATCAAACCCAAAGGCCAAGGCGAAGGTCTTGCTTCGTAAGCTTGCAGTTATCCTTGAAGATATATCGAAGATACGAAATGATATTTTTCGTTCAAAAATAAAAAATAAAAAATAAAAATTTTAATTATAAACTCCAACTTGTTTCCTTTGAGTTTATACTTTCGAGCTGTGGGAATACGCCTAGCTGGAATGTATATAGAGCTATAGATTTTTAGCGGCGCCGTTTTGGTCTGACCATATGCGTCCCTTGTCTACTTATACGGCATCGAGGTATTGGGATATGTGTGTGTGTACGTCCACGCTTCCGCAAATAAAGTCAGCAAATAGATATCGATTTGCAATTTCGCCTAGCAGTTTAAGACGGGTAAGTTTTCTCTTGGGAAAAGTTGACACACGTTGTTCGAAATCCATTCGAAGTTTGGGCAAGTGGATTCTGTCCAATCCGCCCGTATATACCTTCGTACGTCGCCTTAGCGCGGTAAGGCTAAGTCGAAAAAAGGAGAGAAAAAAAAAATCTCGATCCTCTATCAAAAAGGGAATAAAATTTGTCGAAAATTTTGGCAAAACTTTTTCATCAAATTAAATCATACAAGATTCAATATTTTTTCTTTCCATATGTTTCGAAAGGATTCCAACGATGAAATTCACACGTTTCTCCCATTGTATGTGGATATTTTGAAAATAACACAAAAACCGCTTCGTCCCATACATACGAAATTTCCCCGAATATTCGTGGGGAAGGAAACAATGAAAAAATGAATAATTAAACTGAATTAAAGCCAGCTGTACGTATACAAAAGCAGCGAACACGAACAGCAAATTTTCGCTACCCTTTAATCATCGAAGCATTATTGCTTCTTTTTTGTTTTTTGTTCGTATATCATTTGCTTTGTCATCTTAACGGAAATATTTCCGGCGTTAACAGGTCGCGGTTGATTTAATTGACCGTGGGCACTTCATTGACGTGAGCTTTGGCGAAATTAGGTCGCATCGCGGCCCTAGCTCCGTTCCGCCGTGTGATGTAATTTTCGCGATATTGTTGTATGTACATACATTGTACGGTAGAGTAGGTATAGCTAGTACAATTTCGCTCTGGCCACGGAGGAACGAGGGTAGTTTTCGTCGGCCATTTCTAGTCTCAGTTCAGCATAGAACCAGCATAAATAGATAAGAGAGTTGGAGCTTTCAGGCTACCATCTGTGTAACTTTCAACCTTCTGCTATACGGCACCATATGTTTGCATATTGTGGTTCGCATGTATGCCCGGCTACATTTATAATTGTATAATGTAATCCGCACGATATTACCCACGCGTCGTATATGATTAAGAGACAAGACAAGAATGGGAAAGATAATTAGAAAAGTTTGAACTTTTTCAAATTTCTATCTCCCTCAATTATTATTACTTTTTTTTGTATTCTTCTTCTTCGTTTTAAGAAACAACCCCGAAAGTAAAAACTTCGTTTTTTTATACTCCGTCGTAATTGTTTAACACAAGGGTAAACACCGCAGGGTCCATACGCCTAGTTACACGCACGGTGTTTATGGGGAGAGGGTGAAGACCGCAAGGGCTGTGGTTGACGCGGGTTGCCCGAACCATCCACCGTTTCTTTGATCGGACCTGACTACCCTGGCTAGGCTGTTCGAATCTCGGAGGTGTATCGCTAGTGTGGCTACACATCGTTTGTTGGATGGTAACATGTGTACACGTGAATGCACACTGCAGGCCATGGCCAACGATTTGAGGGAAAAATGAAGAGGGCTAAAGGAAATAGGGAGAGACGGAGTGACATGGGGATGAGAAAAAAAAAAAAAAAAAAAAAAAACGTCGTCACGACACGACTAGACGTGTCAATCGGAGTGCGAGTAATCAATTAATCGTTAAAGGCGGTATAAGACCCTTGAAGAAGTATAGAAAGGAAGTGTAAAATCGATTAATCATTCGCTTTGATTACTCTGGACCCTTCCCCGAATGAGGACTTCACAAGTTCTCGCCCCTTCGCCTCGTTAAACGTAGCTATACCGGTTTCAATCGGGGCTGAATTCAAGTTTCCAATTTTTCAAGTACCGGACGGTGAAAATTGTCGAATTTAATTTTTCTCGATAAATTTTGGCGATAATTTCTTTTTTATATATATTCGTTATAATCTGACGGATTTTGCGTAATGATCATGTTGAGTTTAATATATAACTGAAAATCAGGGATCTATCCAAGCTACCCGATGGTTATCAACGTTCGATGTTATCGGGGTAAATTTATTAGCTTTTCGTTGCAAATGGCTGGCTGTAAACCTCGATAGTCGATATATTAGCTCGCCTTCTACACCGCTGACATTGCCTGTCGATATATTTTCTTCTAAAATCACCACTGGCAGAGCCCTTTGTTATAATAGCCATTACAAAGTCTGGAAGATCGTTGAATTTTATGTGCTAACGATACTTTATTAACGTAGATATATCATTGTTAAATATCTTATACGCGAGGAGAAAAATAATACCACAAATCTCCGGGGTGAATTTTTATTTACTTTTATTACCAAATTTATTATATTATATCTTACATTCATCTATATATACGCATACAAGTTTATTACCATCATTTTTTCACACTCTGGTAATTTATAACAATTCTTTGAAAAAATTATCCCCCCCACCCCGACGTATTTATATTCTTCAATCAATATGAGAATAAACTCGATTTCGTAGGTATAATTAATCTTTGATAACGCGAGGTTTATGAGATATTCTCAGAATAACGTATTTCCATAGGATCTAATCAACGATTTTTCACACTTTTATAATCCGTAATCATCGGAGAGTCACACTCGCCGAACAATGAAACGAATAAAATGGAAATTGGTCCGTTCGCGGTGGTTTCCTCAGGATAAAAAAAAATCAACGATATGAATTCCTTTTTTTAGCGAAGATATAGTAACAGTTCTCGTCATTTTATCGATCTACGATTAATAATAGTCGTGAGAAAGACACACGTTGATATATTGGAATACTTGTGTATATCATTGCAGGGAATAAGATAGAACGCGGTAGAGATTTGATCGTGTATGATTTTTCTTATCTTTTCTTATCTTTTCTTTTTTTACAATTTTCTTGTTTTTTTGTTTTTTTCTTCTTTTCTATTCCCACGCTGCAGCCCCTTGAACGAAAGGAAAATCCAATTCAATTCGCGAGTCAGCGACAGAAAATTTATCGCACTAGCTCGCGTGAATGCGAAAGTCTTTTTTCGAAGGACCCGAAAGTTCTCCTCTTGCCTGCCTACGCATATTTCTTTCTATTACTTCGGAATCTGGTCGAAAGCTGGAAGCCTCTACTCTCTCATCCGTTTCTTTCATTTCTTTAACCGAGAATCTGTCATTCTGACAAAACTTTTGACCAATAAAAGTAGAATAAAAAATAAATTAAATAAATAAATAAAAGAACTTTATCCAACCTGTCAAAGTACCTAAGCCCTTCTTTTGCTTTTATTTTCCACGTTCAGGGGGGATTCCGAATTAATTCAAGGACCGTAAACCTTTCGGAGTTTAAGCGCATTCGAGTGGTGAGCAAACAGGTGACGGTCAATCGAATCGAATAGGAGTTTCGGTCTAACGGAGAAACTTTTCCTTTTTTTCTTTTTTTTTTGTTTTTTCTTTTTTCCCAAATAGAGAAGAAAAAATAAAAATAAAAAAAAAAAAAACACAAAATGTCTGAGGGCAGAATAAAATCCACGAAATTTTAAAACCTTTTTATTTGTAAAATTAAACGAATTTTCTGGTATACCTACCGCGAGGTAAACGTTGAGAGGTTCTTCAAGCGCAGGTAAAGCGCAACGTTTTATACTGCAAATGGCTCTCACAAGTTGAAAGAAAATATTTACCTCTAGTTATAAAGATGGTTAGTATCGTATATACGATCCTACGTAAACCTATACTATAATAATGATGGATCGTTATACTTAGGTATGCCCAAAAAGGGGAAATGCAAATTGGCTTCCGTTTTCACCGAGGGAGTTTGTACATAGTATACAATACTTTTCGTACATATACATATATACTATACAATACTTATAATTCAAAAGAACAATTATCAACCTAATCAGAATTAATCATCTCTGGTCTAAAAACAAATCCAAAAATTGAAACAACTCCATTTTAGGTGGGTATATAATACATACTTGAACTAGACTCCCGAACCGTAGCGTAATTACGAAAGTTTACTTAACCCTGTGTATACCTATATATACAGCGAAGCGAGCAGTCTTAATCAAAATTTTAAAACCGCGAAAAATTGTTCTTTAGAAAATATATTATACGAAAATCAATCTTTCTCCGAATGAAAATATTCTTAATTCGTATAAAGAAATTTCGAAAACAATTTCTTAATCTCGGCCCAATCGATTAGTTCATCTGTTAATTTAGTCTAACTATGCGTGTGTATGCTGTAATCGAGTTTGAAACATCGGAAAAATAAAAAGTAATAAGGGAAAAACGAAGTTCGGTGAATTTTTCGGATAAAAAATTTGATCATTAATTTCTGGCATTAATGTTTCACTGGTTACCTGCCGGCTATACCTACCTACTCGTGGCATGCTAGGTTTAATTAAAATTTAAAATTGTACGTGGAGACACGCGCTCGACAGCAAGTATGCCTATGGCTACGGAGGTCTCGGGATAACTACGGTCTGATCCCAGAGACGTGACCCTTCTCTAGGTAAATATATGTCCCCTTGAACGTGTATATTTCTTCCTTATATATACAAACGGGGGGGTGAAAACAGTCCTCGAAAACTAGATCAGGAATTTGTCCAAAGCGAATGTTAAACACTGGAAAAAAGATTCATTCCGAAATTGAAAGGAAATTTTTCCCATCGAGAAATGAGACCCTCTTACTTAACGTCAATTCTATCATTCTTTTTTTCTTTCTTTCTTTCTTTTTCAAATCGTACGATCCCTTACCCACATTGCATCCTTTATAAAGACTTGCTGACGTTACGACTTCAGGGGATCGCGAATTGTTACCTGCTCTCTCGACTGATCCGAGGGAAAAGCAATCCTTACCGTAACGCGAAAACCACTCACTTATACGACAACGAATTCTACTTCTCGTCCTCGAAGGTCTCTTACCTACCTCGCTTCAGGATACCAGATTATTCCCCTCATGAAATATTTGTTATACATGCTATTCCTTTACTTCTCCCGTTTTCTTCTTTTTCTCCCTCTTTTTCTCCCTCTTTCTCTCTCTCTTCTTCTTTCCTCTTTGTGTTTTGAATCTTTCATCCGGCTGAAAGGATCATCATCGTATGAGGAAAGTACAAAGTCTCAATTAGGAGCGACTCGACTGCAGTATGTAGCCCGTATAACAGCGTTCAGAAATGATGATGCGGAAGCTAGAGGTTGGTTCTGGGCCAATTAGAACTAAGTTCAGTCTAGTTACAGGTCAGTGAATTTGGATGGTTTCAATCCCGAAAGCCAAACGAACGTGAGTACGGGATAAAGGTGTGTGTATGTGTGTATAGAAGAAGGAATTGGGGTGTTAGATGGAGCGGTTAGCTTAGAGAAAGCGGTCTCCTAGCCGGGCGCATCTTTGTCATTAAGGTTGAAAGACAGAAAAGGTTTTATCCGGAGACGTGTAGATAGCGATGGCAGAGCTCAACTAAGGAAGAGAGGAAGAGAGGAAGAGAGGAAGTCAGGAAGTAAGGAAAGAAGGAGGGAAGGACGTTTTACGACCATCTCTAGGTATACATACAACCAACGCGAGAGATTTACCTAGATATCTAGATCTTGAACTCAAATTGGCAAAACTCCACGAGTTGTGTACCTCGCGCTACGCCTCGCTTGCCTCCTCGCCTCCTTCATCCCCCGCGCGTTTATTCGCGTCTTCTTTTTTTCCTGTATACTTTTATCGTTTACTTAATGTCCCATGCTGCAGTCTGCGAGGTTCGATGATCATGAATTATTTTATGATCCATTTAAGTTTTACTCGAAAACAAGATCTTTGCACAAAGCCAAAAAAAAAAAAAATACACTTCTTCTCGATTATCTCCGCGCTGGTTAGAGACTCGACGAAATACTTGAGGAAAAATTTGTAGGCCTTTAAAAGACGCGACTTTTATATTTGCGGAAATTTTCCACTAGACGAACGGTTGCCGAGATAAAATACTCCGAGTATAATTTTGCCGTCTATCCAATCCTCCCGTGATAGTGCAAGAGGAGCAGCTCCTCGGCCAGAGTCAAGTTGTCATTGATACACAAACTACGCCGTGTACCAAAGAGCAATCAAGCATCGTCAGACCGGGGCGGAATCCTGATTATGCAAAGCTGATTATAGGACGGGAAATATCAATGCGGATTCTAGGGTGACAGGCTTATGTACCTAGCATAACAAGCGTCAGCCTAATACCCGTCTCCTACGGAACCGAAATACATGTTATGTTATACCAGTGGGTAGTCGCGTCCACGCTTTTCCTGTAGAACTGTTAAGCAAACACAAGTTCGAAACAGCAATCAGCCGTTTCTCGCTTTCCGTTTATCATTCCTAGCAGCGTCCTTGCGATAACAAACAGAAATTTCCGACGCAAATACTAACTCGGATTTAATACTCGCGGTCATTCGAAGTAGGTATGAATGCCTGCGAAATTTCGGAAGAATTTACAACCTAAATCATCGAATATCTACTCACCGCATGTGTAGACGACTTTGAGATACACCTTGCTGTCAGGTCTGCAAGGATTTCCAAAAGTCTGACTGTCGGCGGTCAAGGAACACCTTCTCTTTCCGTGGCAGAGCTGCATCACCGTTTCCGTCGCATGGCTCATGAGACAAGCTGAGAATAGAGAGAAATATATGAAAAGTGTGAAGCGACTGGTTCTAAAATTCTTTAGAAAAATAAAGAACCGAGGCAAAATCGTGAGCGCTGATCTACTCCAGTCAGCGTTACAGGAGTCACCTATGATTGGACATTGCCGTTGAGGCTTGACTCGAAAGGGCCATTATGTGGCCCGATACTTTGGTCCATTGTTCCTCATTGTCGGATCTCGAGTGGTCTCAGGAAACTGAGAACGGGGTGAAGACCCTCCGGACGATTTCAGGGGTGAAGAACCTAGGAAACTAGGTTCCACTATCCCCGGGGAAAAGAACGGAACGAGTTCCGCAAAAATTCTTCTACATGCTATATATATATATCCCGACGAATTTTCCTTACCGAAAGTAAGTGAAAAATCAAATGAAAAATCAAATTTCATCTATACGTATATTTATACTATACTCACTTTCGTCTGGTACCCCGAGAGGCTGTGGACACTGGAGAGACTCGTACTGGGTTCTGCCATAAGCCGCACTGTATATGGCCACTCTGCTTCCAGGATTGCATATGAGGTTGACAGCGTCATTTTCGCATGCAACTTTGCTCCTAAATTCATCTAGAGAGTAAAATTGTGTTATAAAAGTTTGCCCCGCGTGACAGTCCCCGGCTCTATTATATTTCATATTATTCTCAATATATGCTGTTGTTGTTCAACTCTATTTCGTAGATCATCCCGCGTATTGTATAGTCGCGAATCGGGACAATTAGACACGCTCTTTCAGCGGCAGCTGGTGCGTGCTTTTTGCGCAAAACCATGGCACAATGAACGTCGACTAATTTCAAGCTCGTTCTTGTGGATAACGTCATTGCGAGTGGCACAACAGAAGCCTATTTAGTTCGTGTTGAACTTCGGGCTTTTTCGCGTCCCAGAGATTTGGAATAATTCAAGGGTGAATTTCTCGAGGGACGTCTCGCCGTGAGAAGGTGTCTATACGGTTCTGATGGCTTTTCAACTTTCTCACATTTTTCGAGCACGAGGGACGAGAATTCTTACGTGAATCGAAAAAGATGGGCAGTATTGAGTATGTAATGAAAATGAACAACTTCTGACCGGACTAGGGGCAATAGATTTGCCCCTGAATCTGTTTGGGCGTAGTTTCCTAGTCGAAACTCGTAATTTCCAACTCGTGATTAGCGATTGGTAATTAAACATTGTCCTGCAGGGTAGGATGTATGACGCCTGCCGGAGCAATATGTCAGTGGGTGGTATACACGTGCACCCGGTGTACGTGTCAAAGTTACCACCAACCCCGGGGTAGTAGATGCCTGCTGACGCCAGAGCCGAGCTACGGTTGACATGCCAACCGCGAATTCGTTCCGTTAGAAACCAGGCGATTTTAGGTCCGCCCAAAAATGGCCAGTTTTCCAAATTTCGGTCGAGCCAATCCGATAATTGGTCCCAGAATTACAACAGCGATAATGATAAATAAATTAATCAACCTCATACTCACATGGTCGACATTTGTATGCGATTTCGATGTACTTTGGAAGTCCTGGGCACGGATCACCCTGGAAAGTTTCTGGGCTGGTGTTGAATTTACACTGTCGTTTTTTCTGGCAGGCCTCCACGACGGTCTGCAACAAGGAGTACTAACGCGTCACTCAGACCACCCGTTCGCTTTGCTGATTACTTAATATGTTATTTAATTTGGAGAAATGAAGAGAAAAGGAGAAAAAAATGTTTTTTCATTATTAGGGGGTTGGTCGATGAATGAGGAATTTTTTCGTATAATTAAATCCAATTTCTCCGTACATACTTGAAATTTTCAAATCCCTGTCATTTTAGTTAAACAATTTCCACGCACTCTGTGTGATTAGCTATACTAATTACGCAAAATTTATATGTATGAAATAACGGAGCATAATTAAACGGCGGTATTGGATATTGGCTGATTATGAACCACTAGCGTGAAATTAACTTCTGATTTTCAATCTCATTAGCACGTATCCAATCACCTATATCTTGCGCCTATTCAACTGCATGTATATTACTATAACTATCGCCATGCAATTTGCATGCGGGTAATTATTCTGTGTTCGATGAAAAGGGAATAAATATTTTTTTTCTCATTCAGATTCCAAATCCCTTTTCTTCCATATTTTTGTCATTTTTGTAATTTTTGTAAAAATTTTTTTTCCTTTCTTCTTTTTGTTTGAATAATAACATCTCGTTCAAATATCACAGCTGGAATTAATCACCAGCGGGTTATTCAAATCAGAGGCTCTGTAATCTATATGTAAAGTCGATATGTAATATCATACTTCGTGCCGTAGGTGTAGGTATATACCTACGAGTATATAGGTAAAACGTCCGTGCAGAATTCTCTCCGGCTTGTTAACGGTCGATAAAAGTTTCTTTTTTTTTTTTTTATATATATAAAACGACCGAGTAAGTACCACCCTAGATATAAGGGCTGTTCAGCGACTTGCTTTTCTCTCTCATATGTATCTACGAACTAGCTGAAAGTAGTTTCCCGCGAAGGAGGAGAGAGAAAGTCTTTGAAAAAAATATGAGAAAAAGAGAAGATGCGGGAAAATCGAGTGGTATGGTAAATACATGCATGTCGTGGATAAGTGCAAATAGAACTGGGCGAATAGCTACTTGAAAACTTCAAACCGTCTGTGAGACTGCAATGAAAATATGCAAAGCGGTGGCAGTAGGTACTTATCGATTTCACCTCGGCCCAGTCAACGTACGTATAAATACACATTCCGAACTCTGGCGGGTAGGAGTTATAAAAATAAGTGAAAATACAAAAAATCTAATAATTGGAATAAGAAAGATCAGCAATTTGCAAATGAGGCTTATTAAACGTCGGGTATAAAACGAAGAGAAATTGAAAGGACATCAAAATGAACTCGGGATTGAAATTTTAAATAAATGCCAACAAGCTTCGGTGTTGACACACGGAAAGCTCGCAGCTATATAATGATAGAATAACATTGTCGAAACGAAATAGGGAGGAAGGGAAAGGGCAAGAGACAGAAAGAGGGAGAGAGAGTCGAGAGATCGGAGAGGCTTAGGGATGTAAATTTGTAACGCAGTCATTCATTCATTCATTAATTAATGAAATTTTTAGTTATATAGACCGAAGCTGTTGAATTTCGTCGGGTATGCATGTGGTACGTATCTACTCGATTTATTTATTCATTTCCCGACACTCTCACGGCGCCAAATCTCCCGTTGGGATTGTCTGCTCTATCTCTGCGGGGATTTTTTTTTCAACATTTCATTCTTCAGACCCGCATCTCCGACGCCAAAGTGTGGATTTGTGTCTTTCAGAGACACAGTGAAGACTGGGAAGAGATGGATAATATACAAAAGCTCGGAGAGAAGAGAGGAAAAATAAATAAATAAATAAATAAAAAGAAACGAGATACAGACTAGACTCTCCACGTGGCAAAAGATTTGAGAGAAACCCCACCGGGGTAATCGATATATCGAAAAATACATTACTGGGTAATAAATTAGAATCTAAATAATGCGTGGGTAGCTTAAAATGATAAAAAAAAAAAAGGAGAAGATAAAAAAAATGTAGAGGAAGAATAACTGCCTGATGTATATCTACCTCGGAACGGAAATACATTAGAGGTTGAAATAGAGGGAGCTTTTCACCCTGTTGCGGTGGTCGTCTATTTCCTTGGATTATTAAATGAATAGAGAACCCGGTTTCTATTTATCGAATAATTTTTTGGGATATATAGAGAATCTAGGAATCCCCAATTTCTCGGACAATGCTTCTTTATCGAGCATTCGAACGTGAAATATGAAATCGAGCTTTCCCGACGGATAGATGGGCGGACAAATTCTATTGTAAGAAAAATTTCTGTAAGTTATATTTTTCCCGGATAGAAAATAGTCCACGGAAACATCCTACGTACATCCTACGTGTATACCTACCAGATATTTTTATATTTTTATATTTTTATAGAAAACTAATCTTCCCCCAAGAATGCAGTTCATCTCGGGGAAATTCTATCTCTACTATGCCCGACCATAGAATGAGTTCGAAGAACCATCGAGGCAATGGAAAATTAATTAAGGCCGATACACGCCGGGGAGATAAGTGAATTGAAAGAAAATCTACTTAGACTTTTATGCAAATTGAGTAAAACATTTTAAGCCCATGGAAGAGCCGTTCTAGTAATAAAAGGAGGATTTTCTCGTCCTAATTATCGACTATACGATGCTAATTAACTCGGGACTGTACCCACAGTTGAAAATTCTTTTCATTTCATTATCTTTTTCCCCGAGAGAAATTCGACCTTTTTGACACAAAAGACAAAACAAATTGTATGAAAAAAAATATCGACCTTAGTTTTTACTCCTCGCACTCTAAAGTCCGAGATATAGCAAGGCCTTCAGTTTATCAATTAGATTCTAATTCCCCAGTCTCTTCGGAGGGTCTTAGTATAATTGAATTGATTAGCCATTGACACTGTCGTCGCGCAGTATTACCGTTCGAGACTAAGAACTTTTCAAGAATCTTCTTTATCCGTTTTCGAGAGATCTAGTTTCGCAGTATAGTCATATATATATTTGCGTAAGTAATACGCTGAAGGATCAAAGGAATTCACAATCCCTTTCGAAGGAGAGAGAAAATGTAAAGTCGTTAAAAATCGTATCAATTCTCAAAGAATCTTTCAAAGGTTTAATCAAAGTTTTTTTCTTTTTTTTTTCTCCTCCTCATTTTCGGACTCGTTGAGCGGGATTTTTTCCGGACGTATAGGTATACGCGTAACCACGGGGGTATATCTCGTCCGCGGAAATGAATAGCGATAAAAATTCTAACCATCGTCGAAAAAGCGAGTAATAATCGTGAGTCACCATATGACGCGACGAATTTTGAATCGTTTAAATTTCGCCCAATGTTTGTGGCCCGGGCTTAACGACATCCGTTCCTTCAATGACATGGAAAATTTGCTAGGACCTCGATTTTTGACCCGGCAACCAACGACCGGCAGAGCTAGGGATCTCTCGTTATTTGTTGTATCAGAATTTATAAGGGTTCGAATTTACAAGGGTCTTCTATAGTCCTGGACCCAATGGATACACCTACAAAACCAATAGGAGAGATTTGATCTTCTCCAACAGAAAAGGCTCCTATCCGTACAATTTATTGTACACCTTTAGAAAATTTAATTTCCCAAGAGTGACACACGTACAAATAGTTACCAGCAAACCCACATCATGTATCCGTAGATAGACACATGGCTTTATTCAATCACTTGACAAATTATCGACTAAATTTCTTTCGCTAGGTAATTCTGTAATGAGACTTACCTCTAACGCACGTGGCCATAGGCAGTTATGATTAGGTTCCTTTTCTACAGCCTGAGGACTCGGTGTACTGCATTTGCTGATGCTTGCGACCCCGGCCCTTCCGTATTGAGCAAGTGTAACAGATATTGTTGTTCCCGGTGGACACCTTAGGGTCATTGTTTCTTCGTCGCATGCCGCCCGCTGGTACGTTTTCAAAGTGCCTGATAAAAGGGCTGAATAGTATTAAAAAACGAAAGAAATTTCTCCCATTTGAACAAAAAAAAAATAAAGTATTTGAAATATTTCGCAGAAGAAATTGAAAATTGAATGAAGGGAAATTTCACATTTTCGGGTAAAACGTTGCACGCAATTAAACAATGGGAATGAAGGATTGAATTATTCATCAAACAATGAATAACAGGTTTGAATTTATATTGTATTCAGGTTTGATAACAGACAAGTCGGAGTGGCAGGCGAAGTAGTTGTTAGTGGAGTGATACAGCGAAGGTAAATGAGCGTGATTAATATTAAAACATGTATGAAACCGTCACCAATCGTTGAGAATGTTAGCCATCACCGTCGCACAGTAATGAAAGATCGAATGAAATCGTTGTCCAATATCCAGGATGAGACGAGACATGAAAATAAAAATAGAGAAACATCGAAGTTAGTATATTGCGATGGAGGGTTTGGTTAGAAAATTAAACGAGAGGAACTCGCGTTGTGATTTTGAAAAATGATTTTCTGTACTTTTCCCCCTCGCACGTGTCTTCGACATTTTACATCCCGTTATTACATGGCTGAGCCTATTTCGAGGAAAACGGCGAGCTTTATTTGAGGGATTCTTTGCTGGAGCAATAAATAGGCGAAGATGTTTCAAAAGTGTTTAGTTATCTTGGTACAGACTCTGTATACAGCGATGCATACGGTTTATACATAAAGCCTGGTGCCTGCGGCTAGTTATGGGATAAGACCCCCCGCGCTTATTCTTCTCCAGTCTCACGCTTCCGCAATTCTGCGAAAAACTCCTGAGCGATATATACGTTACTTTATACCAGGCAAGATTTAACAGCGCATTATGGAAATTTTCTTGCTGCTGCACTACCCCCACGAAAATCCCACACCCATATGCCACGGGTACTAGGCATGAGAAGCACCGCCATTTACAATAGTAACGAAAGAAGTGAGATATATTGCCTCGGCTACCGTCTTCCTCGATCTAAAACTCCACCCTGCACCTCCTATAAGATTCATGGTTCTATACCATGAAACTACGTGCTGGATAAATATGTCTATAAGCATATATGTATATCCATTCGCGTACGAATTTGTAAACGACAAATATTTGATTTTATTTAATATCCGTGTATAAATTTTTGCATTGATTTAGAAGTTTCTTTTATTTTTTCATTTTTTTGTTTTTCTCTCCGATCAATATTCCGCAGTGTTATAGAACCGTATTTTCTTGAGCAATTTGAAACCGCGAGGAACCGTCGGCGGAGGATTTTATCGTGAAATAAAGACGGCTTTACTTTCCATGAATTGATGTAATTTGCTAGATTTTATTCCTCTCATTGTCAGTTTCATCACGGTGACGATTTCTGGCTCCTTTAGTCCCGCGGTATATATCTAAGGGAGGTTGATACAGTACGAAGGCGAAATTTTCCTCTCTGAATTAGCCGACTGTTCAGAGCGATTCGAGATTTCTGATTTAAATTTACAATCGGAAATGTAGAGCTTCGGAAAATGGATAAAACTCACTCTCCCTCTCTCCATCTTTCTCTCCGATATTTTCAAGAGATATAACGATCAACCGCATACATCATACCGCATTATACATGTATAGTAGTCGATCAGTTTCTGGTTAATTTAACCTCAAGTTAATCCCGGGTTTACCATAAGGGCCTGAGGGTTATACTACCCTTGACAGGGATTAGTCTTGCTCGGGAATAAGTATCACTGATCGGAAATTGGGTTGACGAAGGCCGGAAATGACGGGAGAAAAAAGTTCCGATTTTATAAAATATAAATCAAATAATACAATTCTTCATCTTTGAACGAAATTTCATAGACTTTTTAAAAAAGCAGGAAAGGTTTACTCCTTCTATTTTTTCAACCGGATATTTCACGAACACTCAATAGCCTCTGAAATTAGGGGTTTTAGCGCCGACTAAAGCGAGCAAAGAAGAAGAGAAAACAGGAGCGTTTATCAATGGATAATCGGATTAATCGAATGAGTTGAATCTCTAATTCGTTGGGAATTTTTTTTCCCCTCTTTCCCTCTTTCTCTTTCTTTTTCCACACGCGTAAACCCGCCCGTTTGTACAGAATTATCATCCCTTTTAACGTTACACTGTTTTTCCGATAAAACTGTACCTATATACGTACCCATGTATATCCAGCGGAATCTAAAAATGACTTTTTCTCAAATATCGACAGCGATGAGAATCGTCGACGTTTATTTGTCAGCTGAATAATTAAAGAGGATTATCCACAGTACGTTTCGCAAACTATACTGTGAAATAATAATTTCTCTCGCGTGTATAAAACTCGCCACAAAATTGGCGAATGATGGTGCGGTGGTCGAAAAATAATAGCCATTAATATATGGTGGGTGTAAATTTGGCGCAAATGAAAAGCTTCGTACTATAATATACAGAGCTGTAATACGTCAGGTGTCCCCCATGATGTTATTAAAATCGTCTGATATTAACAAAGTTATTATTAATTATTAAGCTCGACACAGGCGAAGCTTATAATTTCATGAAGCGCCTTTCTTCGCGGAGATAATTAATTTATTTATAATATACTACGTAGGTGTAACGCCTGTACATAGCGTGGCTTGTGCTTTGGTTCATCCTGGTTCGATTATACGTAGAAATCGTCCGATATCTATAATTATGTATCGGTCTATCAGCGGCGATCTACTGATACCTCGGGCCGCGTGTAACGCATTTATGTCTCTATACCGCGCCTGTTATTTATCGAACTGGTTAAAAGTACGAAATTACGTGGCGCACAACGCCGGTATATACTGGGCCATAATTTATAGTTGGTCCAATCATAATCTCGGTGCAATTTGTTGCCTTAAAATATCGGTGTCACCTCAACGCCGGGGAAATTTATAGCTTTATTTCTCACGCCCCTCTTATAACTGCAGGCTACTATGTACCGAACTGCCTATTCTACAAACAGCGATCGTTCTTTATAAGCTCGATGTAGCAAACGGGCCAAGACTTCCGAAATAATTTGCTGAGAAAAAAAGAAAAATGAAAAAAAATGAGAGAATCTAAATATTCAGATTCAATAACGAATTTTTATATTATATGCTACGTATATATCTTTGAATTTAGATTGTTAATTAATGCGCAATATCTGACTGAATATGGATACAGTAAATGATTTATTTATTAACTATGTAAACAGCTGTGCGGTGTATTTAGTTATAGAAACTTGGGCCGATCCTCGTATATCAAATTATTGGAAATTTTCGAAATATGCCACTCTCGTGTGTCTCGCAGGGTAGGTGGGTAGTGCATCATGAATATTGATGTTAATTACTGCATTGATTTTCATTCTGGATAAAAGAGACTTATGGAAGAGTCGATTCACTCGCTCTTAGATTCTAGAAAATATCGAGAATAAAGAAAATCCTCTAGATGTTCACAAAAAAAAAAAGGAAAAAAAGGAAAAAAATTACGTGAAATTATCTCACTAGACTAGAAATAGTATAAGGACAAGTTCACTGCAGAACAGTTTACTAAATGACTACAATTACCAGACTGCATAATCGTTTCCGTTCTCAATTTCAGGATTTTAATTTTTACAATTAGATTGTCTCGTGGTTTTTTTTTTTCTTTCTTTCTTTCATTTTTCATTCTCTTACAGCGATTGAAGTATTAAATGAATGACGTAATTCTCGTCAACCAACAGCCAGCACGTGGGTTTGAAGTACGTAGCGTCGCGTCGTTGGATTTGAATTTGAAACACTTAATTCTCGGCAATAAAATATATACTATCTCTATACTATACATGTACTACCCAGATGTATGAGTACGAATCTACTAGGTGCGGGAGGAATAAGCCGGATTATATTTCTAACACGTTTAACATCTCATTTACTGTAGAATTACGTTCTACTGTAACAGCTCTCCGCTTTAGTTTTCGAGACGAGCTTCATTCCGTTGGATCTCATCGTTCAACTTGCAAATCTATACCCGAAGGGCTGCAATTCTTCTCATTCAAGTATCCCGCCCGAATTTCGTAAGGGAAAAAAATGAAATAAAAACCGAAAGATTTTCTCCATCCCTTCATACGATGTAGAAACTCTTCGACCCTAATTATTCCCGATTTTATCGCCCAATCATGAAACATACATTAATCGATGATATGAGCTTTTCAATTTCACGACTACCCAAGGGTGGAAAGACTTTGTGGTAGGTAAGCACATCTTTCTGGGTTCGTTAGACTGATCCGATATTCAACTCCGGTGACTTTTGACCTGAAACGAAAGAGTTCAGACTCCGCAAAAGCGGTGGCAAAAGAAGAAGAAGAAAAATAAACTAGAAATAAAGGTTCGTGAAAAAAGTAACGTATGAGAAAAAAATCCCGTGGATAATTTCCGGCTATACGCGGAATATAGACTGAAGACAGTATGAAACTGAGCGGCAAATATTTGTTTTCCTTAAAGAGGGTCAAGTTTACTTCCACGGGTTACGGTTTGGCAAAGATTAAGTCGGAGGATCTGGTCTGTAAACTAAATCAAGCTGAATTACGACTGTCCTTTTCTCTCCCTGTTCCCGTGATGCAGGTCAAAAGGTAAAGATATCTAGGACCTAGGAGCCAGGGAGAAAACGTGGCGCCCGGTTTCGACGGAGTAGCTAGAAGCTAGGGAACAGCTAGATATGTACCAGGTTCTCCCCGAGGGGTTAAACTTAATTAAATTGTTTTTAAAGCACGCCATTTTCGCGAATGCGTCTATGAATATTAACGCTGATAAATTAGTTTCGTAAGCAATTTCACGTGAAAATATTGCCCAGCCAGGGTCCCATGCGCCAAGGGTTAGACGCTTCCTGCAGTAGGTGTAGCTATATACCTGAATTATTCATCGGTTGAATTTTTTACTCCGTCTTTCGAAAACGGACACGATTCTGATTAATACTGTTATGATAATTTATGAATCCTTAATCAAAAAAAAAATTAGAAAACAAAAAGAAACAAAAAATTGAATAGAAATATAAAAAAGGATGCGCAAGAAACGTCAAGGCGTTTGTGAACTTAAAGTTTATATTCCGATAAGTTACTTTAATAATTTCAAAGGAACGTTACTATCCGCGAAAATTTCTCCTCTCTTCACTTCGGAAATGATCTATTATCCGTGATTAAAGTTTGTTGCATACTTATACATAGATTAAGCATAATATATAGGTGTATGTACACTGCGAATAAATCATCGCATTTATAAGTATCTGTCTCGTAATTCACAAGCATATTTTGTTCTATTTCAAATTTCTGGTTATATGCCCTACTGTCAAACTCTTACTGGACGGAGATAAACGATGAATAATAATTACATTAGCTACGTTATGGCTCGGGGTTTTGCCATATAATATATGGTGTATGGTCGTCTCTAACGCAAGTAGCGAGATATGTTTGAGCTAAATTTGACCGTACTGCAGTATAAAGGTGTTAGAGGAAAAAAGGAATAGAGATAACCTGGCAACGAGGGTAGGTATTTATTGCCAAACTCTGGAATTGTTTTGTGGCAACAAACCCTCTCCCTCTCCCTCTGCCCTTCCACATACAACCAACTTCACTGTAATATAGATTTAGTCTAATTTTAGGGTAAAATCTTGCCAGACGAGATCCGACTCCGGTTCACAAGCCTCTCACAGATATGTCTAAGAGACAGAAGATTTTCAAGATTTCATATCATAGTTTTTTTATTTTATTCCTTTTTTTCTTTTAATTAGGTAATCTTGTATTTTGAATTCTGTTTCCCACTTGTAAAAATTTCTACACACATACTTATATATATATATATTCGACGAAATAAAATTCTGTTTATTCGTTATAAATTTTCGTCGCGAGGCGAGAGAGTTAATTTGGAAACAAGATGTGTGTTTTTCTGTTTTTTTTTTCTCGTCTCTCTTTTCTGGTCCCAGAGTTTAGATCTACCGTTAATTTTTACTTGGCTTGTCAAGATTTGTAAAAAGCGATTTATTTAAAGGAAGTAAATAAGCATATCTGACGGAACTAATTGGCGCTGAAGCCTACGCCGTCTCTTATTCTTATTCTTCTACTACTTCTACTTCTACTTCCATACCAAGGTTCAAGATCTTTGTTAGAAATCTCGATTCTATAAATACGATTCCGAAAGTGTCCGCGGTGCGAAGCACGGTACATCTGTTCCTTGATCGGCTATACGGATAGGGAAGAAAATTCCACGATTAAAATATGCGCCTCAAATCAGTGACGGTTCAACGCCACGGCTATACGTTCTACAATCTCAAAGATCTTCGAGATGAAAAAGAACGAGAAAAAAACTCTGAAAAAAAAAATATAAAAATAAAAAAATTGGATAGAATAAATGGAGGCGGAAAAAAAGAAACAAAAATCGCTTCCTCATTCCGTCAATTAATAAAACGATAGAAAATTGTTAAACAAATTGACCCATGGCTTGCTAAATGATAAAACCAGTTCTTCATGCATCGTTTCATGCTGGAAATCCATATCCTGAAAAGCTAGCGACATAATCGATGATTTTATCAATGAGCCGGAACGATGGAGCATAGAAATGTCAAGCGTATCGTTGGCGGGCTATTCAACGTATCAAATATCACACTGAAATGATAGATATCGACAGACTATGAATCGAAAGGAGACATTGATCGGTTTGATCATCTTTCGTTCCTTGATAAGAAGATCTTTCCTCTCTTTCATTAGGAAATAGCGCAGGCAGCTAGATACACCTTTACATACTTCGACGAGGTATTGCTTGCTACTCTAGTTCTGGCCAGAACTTGCGAGATTATAGTATAGATTTCTAAACGTGTGGGTATGTAACAAAGTCGTTAAGTTTAACTATAGTTCTCTAACTCGGGTAGTAAGTACGTAACTCTGTACGTATCGGCGTCATATAAAACCGGAAATTACTGCAGACTACGGTACAGAGATCCGTGCAGATATCCGCGTACAATAATTCCGGGCAAAGTGTCCCTGGCTGTGACGTGGTAGCGAAAAAAAAATAAATAAATAAAAATAGAACCGAAATTTCGGATCGTGGAAAAGTTTTTTCGAAACGTTTTTGCCAACTTGTTATCTCATGTAAGATAAAACGTCAGCTCGGTGGCTGACGCGCCGTACTATAAGCCAAAGCCTATAAGACCAATTTCCTCTAAAGCCAAGGGGGAAAAAGTTTCCATCCTGGAAGAACAAGCATCTCCGCTTTATTAGTTGGGATAAAAAAGCTAATCCTCGCTCTCATTTTTCTTTCACATTTGTAATCAAAATTCTATTCGTTAGCAGCCGATATCTGGGGGTTCATATTCTGTGGAATTTTGTCACAGGTGGGTAAGTCGTGATCAATATTTCCTAGATAAACCGAGAATTCAACCGAATAGAAATTCCGTAGATATAGGGTAAACTCTGTACAACACGTGATACAAGACGGTCGGAATTTCCGGCTAATATGCGTGCGGGAATAATTAATTTATTGATCAAAAATTCTAATGAAGGGATAAGATATTCTTCTGATAGAAATAAATTAAAGAAAGTAAAGATTTAAGGAGGAATGAGGAGTGGTTGAATGATGAAGTTTGATAAGACCGGTACGTTCGTGCGATTCGGTGCAGGTGTTCGATGTAGAAAATTATGTCAATTAATCATGGCTAGCTGACGACGTTCGCAGAATTTGACAGATCTTAGACCAGCGACATTTACGATGACGTAGCGCGTGTCTAAGCGTCTTTCCACTTCATCTCTCGTAACTTGACTCTTCCACGCGGTGTTACCTCATCCGGCTAAATTTTCGACGCTCAATATATTTCGCAACGTTAATTAAACCATCACGTATCACGTAATTACGTATGTGTTATAAACCTCGAGTTCGGTTTTCGGCGAGAGCAAGAGCAAAGAAGAAAATTAATCACCTAGATTACTCAGCTGACTAAAATTACACCAAATCTACCAAATTTTCTACACGCTATTCGGAACCGTATCTCCTAGGTAGGTATACCAAATGCATTTAGACTTGCTGGTCTATGAACTCGACATCGGAATCAGCGCGAATAGCTAACATCGTTTTGCAATTACGCGAGCATTAGGTTATTCGCAAGGTTCGTCACTTCTCTAGAGAAAACCACTATAGCTATGGATACTACCGAGTTTCGAGGTCTGCGCTATCCGTGTTTGCGAACTCGGAATAAATGCCATATCGGAGTTAAAGTTCACAGGCTACAGTAAGGATAATAGGAGTAAAATTCCTATTATTATTTATATACTTTTATATTTTTTATGAATAGATTTTGGTTAGGGTAGATATGGGTAAAATTGCGATTTGTGTAAAACGTCGATATCTCGCGGATAGAAGTGTTTTTCTGACGAATTATTACCGGAGATTAAAAATTTGTTCGCATTTTATCGAATCCGGATATCCGGGATATTTCCGCCAATTAATTAGGCCCCGAATTTTATAATTTGTCAAAAATAACGAGAGGTTGAAAATCTGCGTGAAATCGTGATAAAAATGTCCTAGAATTTCAGGGATCGCCGGTATATCTATATACAGGTATACCTATTAATCGAGAAGCCGAGACTTCGACATATTTCCACCCCTTTGGTTAACAGGATTGAAATATATCCTGCGGGTCGTTATTTTCCGGCAAAAAAAAAAACAAAAAAAAAAAAAAAAGAAGGAGTGAAAGAGGGTTGACATTCATCCGCAACGTGGATGATCATGAAGTTAAATCGCGCACCGGCTGTAATCCATGTAGCAGTAGAATAATAATTGAGCCTGCGGCGGCAGACGTCGAAGAGGTCGTTGAGCCTCTCAAAGTTCTCTCCTTATACCGATACCTATACCTGCATACTTACATAAAAAAAATAAATACTTATAAAATATAAATAATTCAATTGCGAATCGTGGAAACAAACTATACTATTGCATATTGCATATCGCGTTGCATTTAATCGTATATTTATATATATACCTACATATGTTTGAGCTGCCCACGCGTGGTATTAATATATATGTAATAATTCGTAAGAAAAAAAAAAGAAAAACTGATTGATCGATAAATAAGATGGCTGAGGATATGGCCTACTCGATAATCGATGAGATATATATATATACGTATATATGATGTATAGATACAATTGAATATAATTACTGTACGAAGAACTTTGGCGAGAATATATGCGTCATTGATGTCAGAAACTATTATCGATGGATGGGTGGTTAGGGAAGTCGAATGACTTATAACAAAGGCACGTGGAGCCGTCAACAAAGTAATAGTGTATATATTATACATAGGTATAGGCATATAGATATATGGTTAGAAACACGTGGGATCGAAATAGATCGGTAGAAAATAGAATCACTACTGCGGCGAGAGTATTGCCAAATGGTAAAAACAAAAAAATAGATAGATATAGAAACGTGAAGAAGAACGTACGAGAACGGATACGACTCCGCGATACATATGTGCATGCTTGTCGCGGATTTAGCAAGTGGTTATTAACCCCTATGTAACATAAGTGTATGTAGAGATATGAGACGTGGGAAATGTCGAGGAGATTAGAAAAATAGAAACGGAACTAAAAAGAATGGCAAAAGATTTCGGTTTTTTGTTTTTTCTTCTTTTTTTTTCCACCACGATCTTCAAGTAATGAGCGTAATGAGCTGGATAAATGCAGGAAGGTATTTTTCGATAGCCTTGACCCTAGGATAGTGGTGTTTTACGTGAGATGCATACCTACATCCAGTGCCTGGAGGCTGGAGGCTGGAGAGTGGAGCCTGGAACGGAGTGGGTATATGGATAATTTAAATAAACTATGATAAGACAATTAACCCAGATTTCTGTCCTGGCAAAGAGACGGAGGATCCGCCGTAGCCGGATTATGCAAATATAATAATCCATGGAATAATATTTACGGAGAGGATCGCGAAACGCCGAATGTTTTGCCCGGTATAATGTATGGGTATATAGTTTTATTTATGGGAGTGAAACAAGTGCAGAAAGATAAAGCACATCAGAGAACGAAATTAGACCTATACATATATACGTATACATGTAGTTGTGAAATTATTAAAGAAATTAGGAAGCTCGAAGTAATGTAGAATT
Organism: Rhogogaster chlorosoma; assembly: GCA_944452935.1. NCBI lineage: Eukaryota > Metazoa > Arthropoda > Insecta > Hymenoptera > Tenthredinidae > Rhogogaster > Rhogogaster chlorosoma. The sequence goes on along the minus strand of OX101803.1, from coordinate 21,122,364 downwards.
TTTATTTTCTTTTTTTCATTTGCAAAAAAACAAAATTTGATTTCGTTATCAAATCGTGTAAATTTTATACACGGTTCATTTTGTTCTTTGAAAGGATATATATAGGTAGGTATAGATCTGGTTTAAACCCCCGAAAAAGAATGTAAACTTTGAGTGAACGATATCTGTGACGATCATTTATTTCCACCAGTTTCAATTTAGAAAATTTAATTAACCCTCGTTTTTCATATCGCGTCCACTATATTATATATATATATATTTTTTCTTTTTCTTTCTTTCTCTCTCTCTCTCTCTCTCTCTTTCCCTACATTTTTTTCTTTTCATTTTCCTTTTTTTTTCTGTTCTCTTGCTTTTCGCAGATTATAAACTCGTCCACGATTCGCCTACCAGTTTATTCTGTTAATTAAAGACGGCTAAGTACAACGGGACACATTTCACCCATACCCACACACGCGCATAGGTAGGTATATAATTATAATATATACGTATATATATACATGGCTATACCCACCCTCGAAAAAAAAATTAAGTGATCCAGGCAACTATATTACTTTTTGAATAATGACGAGGCGAAATAAATTGCTAAGAGTATAGCTGTATAGAAGGGAAGGAAAAAGAAGGAAAAAAATTGTCTGGTGAAATTGTAAGTTTTTTTTTAAATTCTTTTTTTTTTTTTTATTCATTCATTTTTTTTCTTCTTGTTTCTTTTGTTTCCATTTTCATGCAAAATTTAACCCTATAGAAAAAATCTCCCGGGACTTTAAAAAACGAACGAAGTAGGTATCAGGAATATTAAAGAGGCAAAAGAAAAAGGAGCTTGTTCGCTTGTCGTTTGGATAAAATATGATTTTTTTGTACTTTCTTTCTTTTGTTTTTTCGTTTTTTTTTCTTCTTTTTTTTTTTTTTTCTTCTGGCTTTACATTGTGTTATATATTTCGAGCGCCCTGTATAGCCACTGAATATGTGGTCATATGTTACGTGTATACGTACTAGACACATACATCTATGAATATATATACAGACAAGGGAGACCGCGCGAGGAACGCAGAACATTCCCTAATTCGTGAAGGTTCTAAATTTAAAACTGCTTGGCTCTGATTCACGCGGTTGCGGGGACGCCAGAGAAACAGCTGAGCATGGCGATTCGATTATCTGCCGGTCGTAAATAGCTTTAAGTAACTTTGGTATACAGAAAATCTTTCCCAAAAATCTCCTCTTCCCAATGTGGTGTCTTTATTTTTTATTTTTATTTTTTTGCTTGTTTTCGCTTTTCTCTCCTTACCAATGTCGCAGTAATTATCTCCAACAAATTTTCGCTGTCATCCCTACCGAGGGAGAATCATTTCGCCGAATTAGCTCGGCGACAAGAAACGTACGACATAACAGAATATCCATAAATGGATGATGAAGTAAAAGAAGAAAATGAGAAAATCAAAGCGGCAGCGGTGCGAGATAATGAAAAGATCCGATTTTATCAAGCCTTTAAAATCCCTGTTATAGAAAAGATTTGAAGAAAATCCAAAGAAGATTCTTCTCCACCGGTTAAAATCATCTCAGTGAATAAACGGCTTGAAGTCCTAAATAAACAGAGAAAAGGATCTCAGGATCTCGGGATCTCTTACAGGTCTGTGGTCGGATGGTCCCGCTCGCGTTCGCGAGTGTAAGAATTGGATGTATGTACGGCCGGAATAAGGAAGAGCTTGTGTGAAAACCCCCCTGAAACAATAAAGATTCGCGACACGATCAGGGCTGAACCGCGGGTACCCGAACACATAAATATTTATGTACCAACCGCAGAAGGACTAACCTACCCTTAACACCGATAAACCAGATATATTCACTGCGAGGACTATTTTTCGAGCATCGTATCACATATTTCATGAACCCCCCTCCTCCCCCTCCACTCCTTTATATACCAACGAGTCTATGTTCGTCCATTTATTGGTCCTTCGTAAGAAACCGTCATTTTCATTCATCGTTTCACATTCGCAAAACTTCATCAAAAAAATTCAAAGATTATTAATTTCAAGAAAGTAAATCTCATCCCTCTATTTTTTTTCTGTTTTTTTTATTTTTTTATTATAGACGTATCGAAGGGTAGGTTTGCGGTCATGAATGGCGAGTCGTAAAGCAAGGGTTGTCTTTCGTTCGCCAGCAATTTCTCACCCTATTTTTCACTGTACTTATTCTACGTCCCTTCGTTACCCCCAAACGTTTTTTTCCTCGTTTTTCTTATAGTTCATGTAGCTGGCTGCGGAGAATCGGCCTAGTAGAAACGGCGCGGCTTGCTAGAGAGAATAACGGTGTGAAAGAAATTCCGTGGTCCACTTGAGACAATTTCGAGACTGGAGAAGCTCGGAACAATCTTTGTTGACGACCTTATTCAGAGAGGTAATAGAGCAGGATTTGGTACTCGAAGTAATCCCCAAGGATCGTGGGGCAGGCCGGCAGTCTCCTAAGCGAGAAACTCGAAAAGTCAAGTGGTGCAAGACCGACGAGGCGACGTGGGTCCGCCTGCTTCCTTTCTTAATTCGCTTTTTAATTGTCGCCAGGATTACTTGAGCCGCGACTTCAAGTGGTGGATAATTAACTTTTTCCTTTTTTTCTTTTTTCTATTTCCTTCTTCCTCATTTTTTATTTTTCTTATTTCTTTTTTCAACCCCTCGCTGTGATAAGGAAAGAATCAAAAAACGTCTCTCAAGATTTAAAGAGATCTCAAAGATGTGTGGAAATTTTCAATGCCGAATTATATTCTCTCTGGAAATTCTCCGCTTCACTTCTTAACTCTAAGGATCGAAAGGCAGAGACCAAAGCAGAGAAGACGGACTTCTGTGTGCAGAGTGAATTGATGCGCATTAAACGAAGGATCTAACGTCCAGCGGCTAGCCTATGTACCTTGATGGGAAACTCTCGAGGGAAAACGGCCCCCTTTGTCCCAGTGTAATTAGACTCTGAAACTATTGAACCCCTAATCAGTAGCAACTGTACACCATCTATTCCCCAAGGGATTACAACGGTTTGGAACAAGCTCGAGTCGTCCATTGTTCATTAGTAGATTCGCATCGCGAAACGAGACGCCTACAGACTCCAGACTCCTGACTCCTGACTCCTGACTCCTCTCTTGACTTGAGGCTCGATTGTCGTCTAGTTTTTATCGAATCTAGACAGCAAAGACCGCAAGGAGTCTTTGTCGCAGAATCTGAAGTCTCGATAGGGCGCGTGAGAGATTCGTTTACCGATTTCCTCTCTTATCTATATAAGTGGTGAAAAGATTTTTCTTTTTCTTTCTTCTTTTTTTTTTCATCATCAATTACGTCAGCATAAAAAATATCAGCGAAATTATATGAGTTTGAACGTTCGTTGAAATTTCCATTCCCACGCGTATAAACCGGCGGATATACGCTTTACCGTTTTTATTCAATTTCCCAATAATTTCGCTTGTATAAATAATAAATAAAAACCAATCTCCCTCTCTAATATATATATATACATGTATTATATATTTTAAAAATTGATCTATTTAAACAAGAATTTGCAAACATATTCGAATTGAACCGGATGATACTGCTCGGAAATTCTGTTTATTCATATTCCCTGAAATCTTGTTGTTGATGTCGACAAATATTTTATATCTCGCATTTCAGTTATATATACCTATAAATATAATATATAATCCCTGTATATAAAGTGAGCGTATTTATTCTCCATTCATTTTTCTGTACGAAAACTTTTTTTCCCTCTCATCTTTGTCTATAGATATATGAAGATATCTGGCGTTGTCTAAACCCTCGAGGGATCCCTACAGCCCTTGTCTCGAACGTTGCATTGAGCGTAAGAATTCTACTCGTCGAGATCGAATAGGCCTGTGAGAATTCATCGCCTGGTAACCATAGAATATCAAGCCACACTACCGCCATGTCACTTTATATTTAGCCGAACCGTAGTGCTAATAATATGGACATTGTTGGTCCAGAGTGGGAGATAGAGAACGAGGGAGAGCTCGGGACAGAGCTCGTGATATACCCGGCCTATTTTCGTCTCGGTTCTTTTAATTCCCGCTTAAATCTGTCACCATAGAAAAATAACCGCATTATAATATATTTTTATAATTTACCTCATCTCATCTTTCTCCCTGCTCCCACCCACAAAAAAAATAAAAAATAAAAAAAAATAAAAAAATAGAAAACAGGAAAACATAAAAGAGGAAAAGATATTCTTGGAAAGTCTGCCAAGGTAGTATTATATTGTTAAGATTAAGATCAAGATGGCCGAAGTGGACACAGTGATTAATCATGCTAGAGGGGTTAGGGTGGGTATAACTTGGGAAATAAAACTAGTGCATTTTTTTTTTTTCTTTCTTCATCCCCCTTTTTTTTTTGTTTTTTTTTTCTTTAAAGAATAATGGTTCAATTTTCCACTTGTCCGACGCCTAAATCCTCGAAGGATTTTGGGAAGAGTTTTGGTCTCCCAGTCAACGGAGTTCCGGCTCTTGAAGAGCCTGTGGTTGGGTTAACCAGACCCTGGCATGGTTTGAGGTCAAGTAAATGTATTAGCTCGTTCGCATTCTGATTCTGTCAGAAATTTTCTCTCCACTCGTGTCGTCGTTGGTATATGTATATGCATATGAGTGGATCCGTAAAAGTTTTTGGATAAGTAGAGAGTAGATTAAAACGAGGTATAATTATATATATACACGCGAAACAATCCGTGGTATATATATATATTCCTTTTGCGTTGTACATTAGTCAAATTAATTAACGATATATATATATGTACGTACACGAAAACGAGGGAAGTTGTTTCCCGGCTGAATTATTACTACCACTTATGTAAATTTCTCGACTTCTGATTTATGGAGTAGAAATTAGTATAGCTGGTAGTGAAAATTATGAAATTTAATTAAACCGTCTTTATATACACTGTTTTGATTTACTCTATGTATACATTTACCAAATCGTGTGGATTCTATTGCCGCGAGTCGAGAAGACCATCACCGGAATTACTTGAGCGAAATTAATTTCATCTAGTATCAAGGATTTCCGGGTTAAATCCATCCGGGTAAAACGGTTCCCTTGAGTCTCAAGGTGCCAGGGTTGTTTCGGCCCTTACTCACACGTCCCGGTCAATATTATCGAGTATGTGAAGCCATGGGGTGTATTAATCGCAAAACTTGATGATTCCGTGCATACAATTAATTCTAATTATTTTCAAAATCTGTCAAAAAATAAGAAATAATCGTTTCCATTATATCGTGAAGATTTTCTCCCCCACTTATACCCTCAATTTTATTTCACAACCTTGTATTCGCGGTCAAAGAAGCTAGATGAGAAATAAGAGATCGACCACAAGGAGTCTTGGAAGAGAACAAAAAAGGGGAAAAGAACTCCCGAAAGAAATAGCGCAGCGTCGTTTAACGAGAACTCGCGCTTTGTCGAACTGGACCACTTTGGGATATACTCAGATATTTTTCAAAGGATTCCAAGACCCCTGGTATTTCTTCTTCTCTCTTCTGATCCTCGGGGATATTTCCTCGGCCATTCGGAAGCTAAATTAAAATTCGATATGTTCTTTATACACATGAATTTCTTGGCGTGTCCTTTCGTGTGCTTTCGGTCCAAAACAGCGCTAAGTGCAGCGTTGAGATGAACTGTGAATTAAAATTGCATCTCCACTCGATAAAGCAGCGATTCATCTTTCGTTGTATGGAGATGGGAAGAGGAGGTGAGGTTGAAAAGGTATCTCAGCTTTCCGCGTGTATGAAAACCTCCATATTATGTAGATGTATGTATAGAAGAGAACCCACTCGCTTACACCCGCAGCTAGTATACCTACTATACTCTGCAAAGTTTTGCCTTCGTAGAATTTATTTACTTGGTAGAAACGCGCGTGTTTACGACAGGATAAATATATTGCTGCCATTTAGTAGATAAACCTGTACCTACTACTGAATGTTTAAGAATCCCCATAAGACTTTCTGCAGCTCTCGGTCCCCATTCCTCGTCCAGATCCTGCCGAGGCGAGGCCTAAGAGGCGCCCTAAGAGATCGTATAAAAAATATGCGAGTATCTCTCTCCCCCGAGTCATAAGCGAAAATTGTAAATTAAAAATAAGAGATGTATAAAATTTTGACTACACCGCCGAATAATTAATTAACGATTATTACTTCAGTGAAAATTTTAGTTCACTTAAAAATATTGGCATATGGGACATGAAACGGCAGGCGGTAGAAGACGAGAAAAAAAGCAGAAAGAGCCGGTTCTACTGTAATCGTCGGAGTTTGCAGCAAGCGAGAGAAGGGAAAGAACTTCCTACCAAATTCGTTAATTCGCTCTTTTGCTAAAAAGACTGAAAGCGTTATCGGATTAGCGTTGTTACGCCGGGGCTCTCGTCGGATTTCGACTCACCAAGTTCCCGTAAAATTGTCTAATTATAACATTATAACATTAAGAGTAAAGAAATATTTGTTAAAATTATTCTCTCCGTTTTGCCGTTGTTTTTATTTACATTTTTTCACCTTATTTCGTCATTTTCTTTCTTTTTTTGTTTTACTTCAATTTTATACGAAATTAATGATAAAGAGTTTGTAGGTCAAATTTTTCTACATATTGTATACCTATAGTGGGTGTAATTAGCTTAACTCCTTGCTCTCTCGTGTCCGTACAGCTACGTATATAGAGAGAGAGTGGATATAGGAGAGTAAGAGCTTGTACGTATAATAGAATATAAAGAAAATTGCTACTGGTGCAGGAGAGGAGAAAGATATATAGATAGAGTGAGAAAGAGAATGATTAATTCACGGAAGAATCCCCCTTTTATCCAACAAGCGGCCAAGACATAAATCAAACGAAAGGTGGAGAGGAAAGCAAATTGAATGAAAATAAAAATGAAAATAATAATAATAATAATAATGATAATATATAAAATAAGAATGAAAACACGCAGAGGGAAGCGCGGTATCTTTAGACACGAGATTTTTAAATTAGCATTAAGGTAAGGTATACGCGATAAAATTCAACTTCCACCCTTTTTTTCCTCTGCAACGAGATTACGTGGAAACTTAATAAATGCAATATTCTTAATAGAAAACTACGCGGGGTAAAAACTCGTCGTCGACAAGACCACTCCGGGGAAATCATTTAATAAGATCTTGAATCCACAATACTATTTTTTTATTTCTTTTAATCTTCAACACGTTTCGAAGATCAACGCCAATTGTTGCAGATTCAACAATATATGTATCTCTGAGAAAAAATTTCTTCGTTTTCTTTTTTTTTTCTCTTATCTTCCACTCTTTTTCTTCGAGGCAAAAAATTCAGCTTATAATTAGCTCCGATTAATTATTTCCAAGTGCTAATATAGGGTATAGAGGGATAGATATAACATTATGAAGGGGGATGCGAAACGTATAGATCGAAAGAATTTTCTTCTTTGTTTTTTCGTTCTTAGTTAGGTGCAAAACTTTTCACATTAACGTTATGTTGTTATAAAAATGTACAGAGAAAACAGAAGAAGAAGAAGAAGAAGAAGAAAAAAAAATAAAAAGAACTTCCACGGAAAACTCGTTACATACATATACATTAATCCCCCATAGCAGTAGCAACAGCAGGTACTCGACGAGCGAATACGCATATATGTATACGGCTACTGCACACTGTACAAAAAATCTACCCATACAGGTTGAAAATGACTTGTTTAGAAAAAAAAAAAAAAATAAATATGTTAACAGGGTCAGCAAAAGGAAGTTAACTCTCTTCTGCAAATGTACGCGCTACTATACTCTGTATATTATATACTGTATACAGTAAAAAGTTTTGTCAAAAAGTTATTAAGAAACTTTTAACATATACCAAAGTTCGAATTCAACCGCAATGAAAATCCGAATTAATATAGCCAAGGAAACCATCGTCAAAGTTTCTGACGACTGTAGGGTAGGTACCAAGAGAGAGTGAGACGTCTCGTAAAACGTCCCGCTTTACTCATCTCTGAATCATTTTTACCCAGCGAAAATTATTACCCTATATACCTACTAGTACAGTCATACTTTTCCCTTGTGGACTTTTAATTCTCACGGTGCGATATTATCCTCGGATAATCCCATTGTTCTGACTAAATTGTGTGAAAATTTTGAACTGAAGTAAAAAGCGAAACGAAAAGAAAAGAAAAGAAAAGTTGTAGGTGCTAATCGTCAGCGAATAATAAAATATTTATGGGTAATCAAGTTCGGTAAGTTATGTGATCGTTTACCCCGCAGACGGCCGACAGATGTCTGCCATTCCTACTTCTCCCCCTTTTTCTCTTCTTTTGTGTATCACGCAAAACCACCGCGGTCTGTTGTAATTAACTGATGGACAAGGTGTGCCCAATAAGAGGGGAAACCGCTATGTGAGACGATAGAAAGCCAAAAGAGATGTGAAAAACTTGGGATTAGGTGTTAATCGAATTACATTTTATTTAAGAAACTGTCGTTCAGTCATTCAAATTCTTTCGTCATTCCTCTTCGCACGGATTTTCGTTCATTCATTCATTTCCTTCGCGAACTGTGCAAAAACAGATTTCGATGTATCTTTGAACGAATTATATCGAGCGATTCAACGATTATCAAATAATAATTGCCTCTTGATATTTTATAGAATAATTACGGAATATGATTATCACGAACGGCTGAAACGCGCGTGAAACTTACGTCAGAAATAAACGATCTTGTAGGTATATAGCCGCGGGTGAAAACTGAATTTTAGTTGAGATTCTACTCGCCCACGCTGACGTATATCTACCTACTTCTCGCTTAGGTATATATACCCACCTTCTTCACCTACGCAAGTTTCTATTAGTTTCCCATCGTCGCCTACATTTCAGTGTGTATACTGAAATAAAATAAATATGTTTTCAGTGAGTAGGTAGGTAGTTAGGCAGGTGTAGTATATTGTAGGTGTACCTAAGTCCCAAGTACTTTTCCGCAGAACGTGCGCAAACTTTTATTTTGCATGCATAAAATCCAAGTTGAAAAAAAAAAAGACAAGTACCGTTTCCTCAATCGAGAAATTTTCGCTAGATCACCGCGAAGTATGCGGATAAAAAATAATTTTGAATAGATTCAGTGAGGAAGGAATAAGATTTGAACAAACTTTTCGAAGAAGAATGCGAAAAAAGAAATTTGAAAAAAAAAAAGAAATGGGAGTGAAAGAAAGAACTCGCGATATAATGGTGATAAAATATTTTCCCAAAGGTCAACCTCTCGGCGCCTTCATCCCTCTGGACATTCCGATTTATATAAACGTGCGTGGTCAAGCGATTATTCGAATATAGGTTTCGGCGTTAGCCTCTGGGGTAGGTTCGCTCGTTGGTACGAATTTCTTCTTTTCTTTTTTTTCTTCTTTTCCACCCTTTCAGAGAGAGAGAGAGAAGGAGAGATGATGATAGTTCGCGCCTGAAGTTGACGTTATATTTTCCGCCTTTATCCTTCGCCCCCTTTCTTGCTTCCAATGCGATTTCAGATCTTCTGGATATCACCGCTATACGGTAGGTAGAATCGGGACAGGGATAGGTATAATATACATTTTCGGAAGGCCCGGCAGTATTCCAACCGCGTGGACTTTGAATAAATCAACGCCACGTTATCTCAGGCAAAGAGAAAATCGCCGGAGGCTGACGCCTCTTCAAGATCATACGTACCTATGTATATAAGAGTAAATAAAAGTAATGTAAAATAAAACGAAAAAGCAAGGGGGACAAGTATAAGTGATACTCTTATTAATGATAATATATTATAAAAAAAAAAGTAGAGAAAATTATTGAAACCCTTAATCTACCCACGCGATTATTTCCCTCTTTCATTCTTCGTACACGAGATGAGTTTTTCGCATACTATAAATATATATATATACTATTGCGAGAGAGCTATTGCAAAGTTTGTGAAAAATTTTCGTAGAAAATTCTATAGATCCTGTATGTACTAACGTGAGAGGAAAATATCGCGCCGAGGCAATTTGTAGCGATTGTTAAGTTTGAAAGTGTTGAAAAGTTCGATGGTTCACGTCTGCGTATAATGCATGTATACCTATACCTACCTATATACCCACCATGGACCTACCAACCGAACACAAACAGCTATCTAGGGAAAACTTGGCTCTTTACGATTTACGAACCGCACAAACAAATATATCCTCGTGGTTATATAGCGTGCAATGAAATATTCAACTTGAATCTTGCGGACCACGTACAGGTATACCCACTCCCATGCTTCGACAATCCAATTCTATTCCTAATATCTTTCATATGCTGTAGACGACATGCGATTTTCCCTGATCCCTGTTCGACGAATGGTTCGACTGCCCTCCAATTTTCATCCGTTTTCATCCACTTTCTATGATTCTTCTCGGCGTTTAAACATGCGGGAGTGTTTCACTTGGGCAGGGAACGGCGATGAAAATCAGTGCCTGTAATGGCCGGAGTGCGGTTTCCTGGTTCCTGACACTGCGGTCATTTCTGATGTTCCACAGAAGTTCGTGTGCCAGAAACACGCGAGAAGGAGGAGGGTTCCGGGGAGAATCCGAGAGCCGGAGAGACAGGGAAGCGAGAACGTCGCGACGCGTTGTTTAACGGGTATATTCCCCTTTTACCCCATTAGACAAATGATACTGCGGCTTTTAGCTAACGCGTTTTACTCACGAAAGAGAAACTTCAAGCCTTTCAGCTGTATACATTATAATATACAAGGTGAATCTCCTCGGGTCACGTTTGGGTTTAAGTTAGGGGTTGAAAATCCGCTACTCCACCCGCGAATGAAGAAAAGGACGAAAAAAATGTATATAAGTATTAATTTGCTCGTTTTAAACGGCTCACCCTGTACGCCCCTGCGTATATCCCGATATTCTTCATCCCCCATAGTTTTTCTCGGGGGTTAAAAAGCCAACGTTCTAAAGTCACGGAAAGAGTCGTCGAGAGTTAGAGCCTGTAAAACTCGACTAACGCACGCGCCCCCGTTATTATTGTTATATTTGATTTTAGTTCGGTTTAGTTTATTACAGGTTTTACGGGGTTGAGAAGGGTCAAGGGTCCCCGGGGAGAAAGAAATTGCGTTCATGACACGGTGGCGTTATCCTTTTAGTCCTTTTACCTGCCTACGCGACGCGTTGAGCGTTCTATATAAACAGGAGGTAAACCAGCTCTAATTCACATAGGAAATTCGAAAGCAAGATAAATAGGAATTAAATCGAGAAAATCTGCGGTTAAAAACCGGAAATGGTTCGCCGGATTTCCTCCAGCGGTGTAAATCAGGCTACATGGGCGAGCGGCGAAAGGATTATTTCAATATACGACTATGACGATAATTATTCAAATAATTGTTCCATTTTCACCCTCATTTTCCTATCCCCGTCTCTAATCTCATTTCATAATTATGTGGGCCTACCAAAACGCGAATTCGCCTTATAGATATATGCGTAAGCGATGTATTGGCTTTGTCGCACGTGATGTGTGCCCGGATAAACAAAGGCATAAAACTTGGAAAGCGGCTGGTAGGTAGGCCGCGAGGAAAATGTCAATCTCGCAAATTCCTGGGGGGAAAATTCAGCAATAGGAGTTTCCTTGAAAAATATCAAATTCCTCAAAAGCACGTAGTAGAAGGAATCGTGACACGGCAAACGACAAGCGATGACAAATATTGTCTCGACTCTTGGCGGCACGAGAAGCGCCGCGGTTACACGTTATCACGTGTCGTTAGAAATTCCCATTGAAAACTAATTAGCGAAGTATTTCGGGTGGCTGTGAAAAAATTAATCAATTATCGCACGAGCGTATTTTACAAATTTTCCATTTTTTCTTTCAGAGTTCTTCAACGGGTTTTGATAAAATCGTTCTTCGGCTACGATATAAACGATTTCAATCATGCGATTTCTCGGCAAACTGCATACAGTGCAGTGATATCGACTTGTCAACGGTAAATCTACGGCAAAACCCATCGGTTTCCTATACTAGGAAAGTTGTCAGTCCGTTAGCCTCGAGCGATGTATGTACCTACCTGGCGATCTGGACAGGTTTATTTTCTCAGTAATTGGTGGTATAAAGATTGAACTGAACGGTGCAGTACACGGAGTAAGTTATCCACAATTGAGTTTAAAAGAAGTTTACCTGATAGCTGTGGAATTTCGTTATCGATCTTATGAAAGAAAAGGTTCTATATTCCAAGGAATGATAGATATTGCATATTGTCATGCGATGATTATTATTGCCATGTCAAATGATGATATAATGTAACGATTTGAGATAAGAGATGAAAGATGGTTATAGTTCTTGACAGTGGAACATCGGCGTTGCGTGTTTAACGGTAAAGAGGTACGTGCTGTCGGTCTGGTCGTTCAACGCATTCAGTCAGCTCACGCACTTTTGGCCTGAAGCAGATGGTATCTTCCGCTTGGTACGTACGCGTTGTTCTTAGAACCGGGGACCGACGACGAAGAGGACGATAATAATACGAGATGAGAAGAAGAGATGAGACGAGAGGAGAGGAGAGGAGAGGAGAGAAACTGGCGAGGTACAGCGGAGGTACGAGACCTCGCAATCGTCGTGGTAAGGAGAAGAGAAACGGTCCGAGAACCCGGAGAAACGTCACCAGAGAATCGAGGCGACCCTTTACTACTTGGCCCTTGGGTTTTAGGTTTTAGATGGCGGTAGGGTCTTGGGACAACTAAACTTTGTTTTCACAACGTAGGATTAAATTGTTTTAGGGTTTAGTCTCTATCATAGCCCATAGGCTAGGTATATACCTACCGCAAGTGAAAGGAGTTTGACTTCATCGGGCAAAGGAACCGGTAGTCAAAATTATTTGACTCTCCCTCTCGTTTTCTTCGTTTTTTTTTTTTTTCTTTCTTTTTTTCTTTCATTCTTATTTTTATTCTAGACACTTTACGAGAAAACCGCAACGCAGGCATTGTTTCGAAACGATCACGGTGGCCCGATGTGCTTTTTATATTCCTATACGTATGGGTTCTTCCTGACCCTGCATGGAACGCATGTAGGTAATACGGACCTCCGTGAAAATTGAATTAAATATTGAAAACAATATTAACGTATAAGTATAAAATATACTGCGCGTGTGCGTGTATATTATGTAATACGTATAAATATTCAAAAAGTATAACATTTTTATTCAATTAAAATGGACGTGAAACAAAAAATACTAATCATGCCACACAATACACCTTGGAGCCGAAAGAATGAAGGAAAAATCGTCGAAAAAAAGAGAGAAAAAAAAAAAAAAAAAAAAACGAGTGGAAGAACAACAGTAATTGAAAAATTGTCGAAAATCTTAGTCTGCGAATAAAAAGCAAAAAAAAAAAAAAGAGAGAGAACCCTTTTATTATAACAGCTAGCTAACAATGGCTTCGTTTTTTTCTTTTTTTTTTTTTTTCTTCTTTCTTCCCCCGATTTATTTTCGAATCAAGTTGCTCTTAACGGGGAGGGAGGGCCTATAGGCATTGTTCGGCAAGGGAATTTCGAAGTATGAATGAAAATCGCTTGACGGGTAGGGATTGGTTTACCAAAGAGATTTTTAACAAAACCGATAAGCCACGCAATCCGGTAGAAAGACGAAAAACGAAAGAAAAAAAAAAAAAAAAAAACAAGAAGTCTTTGGCTGCTATATATGTTACGTACTGTTTGCAGGCGTTGACGCATGATTTTTTTTTTTTTTCTCTCTCTACTCTTTGTTTCTCTCTGAATGGAAAATTTCCTCTTTCTCTTTTTTTTTTCTTCTTTCTTTCTCGTATCAGGGCGTATAATAGGTATATTATTATACGAACTGCAGTCACCGTTCAGTACAGGCTATAACTGCACTTTTGTCTCGCGATCTTATTGTTGAATTTTATTCTGCTCCATGCTAGTGCACTTAGGTAGGTATGCATTGTTTATACGTCTGCATGAGGCGTTAATTCGCAACGATCGAAAAATTCACGTTTCCAAATCTCTTCTGAGTTGAGTAAAAAGGATAAAAAAAAAGAAAAGAATACAATTTCGCGAGGGTCAGAGTCGAAACGGTCGTTTTCATCATCACGTCAGAAATAGAATATTTAGTTTCAAGTAAGAAGAAGCGTTTCGGGCGTAGGATCGGTGTAGATATGCAACGAATTTCTTTAATACCTAGGTACAGTTGATTTTTCACTCTTCGCATTTTTCTTTTACCTTTTACCTTTTATACCATTCAATTTCAGTTCATTCCATTTCATTCCATTCCATTCTTTGTTTTCGATAGCCGCGACGACAACGCGACGGATCCGGAACTAAAATGCAAATATTTAAATTGGAAGTGGCCAGGGAAACGGCATTCGGTGAGTTTGCTTTAATTGAATAGCTTCCACATAATATCTATACGTATATATAATCCAAGTTCCGTTTTTTTTTATCATTTTTTTAATTTGATTTTTTTCATCTTCTTTCGCGAATAGAACTAAAATATAGAAACTGAAGTACTGACTCGATCAAATACATCTGCTAAAGCATTCCTCGTTTACTTTGGGTTTGATTGAGAGAAAAAAGAAAAAAAAAAAGGCTCGCAATTTCTTTTTTTTTTTTGGTAATAATAATTTGGTTTTAATTGAAAAAATTGTCCACGTAGGTATAGAAATTTGTCGAAAAACATACATATATGTTAGGTATGTACATGGAAAACTAAGAATCTCCGGAACATGTGTTCAGCATTTGAAAAGAAGTGGGTAGGCAGAGGCAAAGCGAGGCAAGGCAAAGTGATGACATCCAACACTTAAGGGATATGGGTGCGCGTTCATTCATTCGCGCGCAAATGTTAGCTCGGGGTCGCGTTAAGTGCGTGTCGAATGTGAGACAAAGTTAAGAACCGAAGGGAGAAAAAGAATGGAAAGGAAGTAGAATAAGAAGAAGAAGAAGAAGAGGAGGAGGAGGAGGATGAGGCGGGGGAAGGACTGGCGAGGCAAAAGTCGTAAAAGACAAAAGGAAAAAGAAAAAAAGAAAAGCCGGGTAGCCCTGGCCGTGCAGACGGTACGAGGGTGAGCGAGAGGGCGAAGGGTTGCCCAGTTTTCCCACAAACATGCTAGCGTATGTCCAGCACGTGCGAACTAACGTAGCTATACAGCCATAAAGAAGTAAAATATGAGACGAAGGGAAACCGAAGGCCTAGCGAACCGACACGTGTTTAAGCATTATTTGCCAATCAGACCGTGGCGAAATAAGGAACAGGACATTCCGAGCCTCTAAACCTGAAGGACCGTATATACCTACATTATACATACCTACGGCTGCTCGTTATTTTCTCAGAACCGTAGAAATCCGAGACTTCAATTATTTCAGCACGTGGAAAAATAGAAGAAATTTGGAAAAAATTTCATACAAAGGACATCACTGGAGTCCAGGGATGCAGAAAATGTAGGTAGGTAGGTAATCACCTTCCCTCTCTTCGCCTCCTCACGAGTGAGGATAATTGAGTAACGATGTTATCGCAGTGAAAAAAAAAAAAAAAAAAAAACACAAAAAAAAAGGGTTAGGGTGTAGGGGATGGCTTTTTAGATATATATATAGACTTACGTACACGCATAGGTGCGTAGGTGTACGTAATCGGGCAACCCTTTGAAATGATCAAACAGCGGCCATTGTTATTTTCGCCAAGAGAGAGAGAGAGAGAAATAGAGGGAGGAAAAATTAGCCGTGAAAATTCGTTAGTTGAAAAAAAAGAAAAAAAAAAGGTTGGAAATAAAGAAAGAAAAAGATTCTCCACGAAAAGATTCTTAAGACTCGTAAAAACGGTGGGATAGTTTCGATTTTTGGTATTTTTTTTTTTTTTTTTCTCTCTCGTCGGTTATAAGAGAGAGAGAGAAAGTCGGCGCACGCCCCCTTCCGAGGGTGAAACTGAGCTGGAAACCCGGTCGAAACGACAGGATCTCGAGAAGCAGTAAAGCAAAGTATCCACAGGTCGTAACTTATGGGAAGCACGTGTCGCGGCGTCGTCTTGGCGCTCACCAAGAATTTTCGTATATTTGAGTATACGACCTTCCCTATTTCTGCCGTATACCAAATCAATGCAAATGGTCTTTAATATAGACCGTGAATATACTATCTGCAATCTATATGGAGCGGCCGTTTTTCCATATACATAGAAACTTCGCTGTTTCATGACGGATATCACCGCGTCAGATAACAGCAGTCAATTTTTGACAATCTCAATCCGTAGGTAGATTAACGTAGATTAATCCTCGGGCCGATGAGTAAAGTGACGTGTCATCCCGGCGGGCAGCAGAACCCCGGGTGATATGGACCAACGAAATCTCGAGCTTGAGTAACGGGGACGAGATGCATACGTTGCCTACGCGAATTTAGGATCTCTGTAATAACAGTGATTAGAAGAGAGAGAGAGGAAAATATTGAGAAGGGAAAAAAGAAAACGAGAAACGTCTGGGCGCAAAAAGGACTTGAACTCGTTTTTACCCTTTTTCAGATCTTTTGTCAACATTTTTTCCGTCCACGTTTGCTTTCATCGCAAACATAAGCAACCCTTGAATGTTGGGTTGGACTAGAATACGCTTGTATGTATTGTGAAAAAATGTCATAATGAAAATTCTCGTCTCTAATTTCGATTGAGCATGGGTAGTTACTATAAATAGAAGGGTTGATCCAGGTCTGTTTTCCCCGATATCTGAGTCGATCGGAATATATATTCCCTGATATCGGAATAAATGTAAGATGGATTAACTGGTGCTAAGAAGCAAACAAGAGTAGATACCTAGTGCAGCAAGTGTCTACATGGTAGGTGAAGATCAAATATTTAAAGAGGTATGAGAGGAGCAAAGCTGTCTAGTCGTCTAACCATGCAGCCTAAACTCTATATATGCATAAAACTATGTAAACTTTTGAGAGATCGTTTCTTCGGTAGTAAAGAAAGTTTTTCTCAAGAGTTATCTTATTCTAGCTACCCCTGACCCGGGATCCCACAGAGTTTAGGGGTTAGGGACCGGGGACGAAGGGCCAGGGGTTCTAAGGTCTGGCGACTTTGTTTGAGAAATGATTCACATCCCTCGACGTTAATGACCAACTTATAACCGCGGGAATACGTGCCTGTCATTCCCATGGCCGAAAATGTGCGTCCATCCCCTGTTAGTATGATAGGAATGACATGCGACTAATAATAAAATTGTAATTCGTAGTTATATACCCGGGCAAAGAAATGGGGAAAGAAAATCCCCGAAGCATTTGCGAGGGTCGTTGATAAGGGGGCGACACGTTTCTGCGTACCTAATACAGAAATACCCCTAGGAATATGAACCGGCAGGTACGAGGGGCAATAATGTCATGTTATTACAAGTCTCTAAAAGTTGATATTACCTTGTAAGTAAATGTTATTCCATTTTAATGGAATATTAGGGTTAGCAAAGTAGGGTTTCGCCCGGCGCGGCGCAAGCCTTAAACTCTTTTTAAACGTAATACTTTGAAGAATAATCGGCGAGTTATTAATAACGAGGATGGGGTAGATAGGTAGCCGTCGAAGAATCCCAACTCCCAGGAGCAATTTGCTGCGAAAAATTTGCGAAAAAAATGTAGCAAATTCAGGCGAAATAAAAAAGGATGACAGTCTCGTATTTCTGAAACATCAATACGGAACTGAACCCGTTTAGCCCGGCGCTATGCACCTGTGTATCCTTGCCTTTGTATAAACAAGGAGTGAGTAAACTCCCGCCGTATCATTTGGTGTAAATCTATGTACGTACTGTGTATCTACGTACACGAAACTGGCATTGCGGATTTTGTTTGTTCGCGAAAACGGTGCAAACACTGCTGCCATAGAAACCTGGCCGAGGAGTATATAGGTGTCGTTGGAGCGTGGGAGAGAAATCCCGTAGGTATAGGGAGCGAAGAAAGAGAGAGAGAGAGAAATATAGAAAGTAGGGAAATAGATAAATCGAACTTATACTAAGCCGTAAGCTGTAAGTTGAAGAGAAAGAGGATGATATTATTCGAAGTTCGGAAAACGCGTGGGACTCGCTAGTTTGGTTCGACAGATATACATACATAGAGAGAAATACGGGCGCGAGGATTTCCACTAATTTAAAATTTATGGATACCCATATATACGTACACATGCATAGTTATATGGGCAAGAGACGTTGATAAAGGATGGGATATGTTCTCACGAGTTTTGGCTGGCTTTTTGCCAAACCAGGAATCTCGATCGGGTAATAAATTATTTTCAGAAATCTAAGAGAGGAATTAAATGTGGGACAAAGTAATCCGACCATTCTATACCGCGAAACGATTTGAATTAAACAGTGTTTTATCACCTTCGTTCGCGAAGCTTATAGAAAGAGGGATTTTACTACAGCCATTCGCCAATTATTATCGAATTCGACTAATCGACGTAAAGGCGACGATTGCGTGACGGAGGGAAATATATTCCTCTCGCTTAATATATCCGAGACTTTGATTTTCCACGGCTTGGAATTAGTCATCCGCGGTTTTACAAATACCGATTACTCTTATGTCGTCGATAAAATTGTCAAAAAGTTTTCGGTCTCGTTACGAGTATCAACGCCAACGATGACGAACAGTTCAATTAGGGATGGTCTAGGGATATTAATTAAAGAGATACTCGACGATGAAAATTACCGAGGTGAAATATGAGACCGACTTGGACACGCCGGGGGGGGGTAAGATTAATTTAAGGAAAAAGAAAAAAAGGCGGTGAAAAGGAAACGACGAGATCACGTGACGCGTATGAAGAATTAAGCCAAGAGAGGGTCTTTATCCCCAATTTTACCCTCGGACATTCTTATCGCTATAGAAACTCTGTCACACTTTCAAACTTCAAATTATAAGAAATAGAAAAACGTAGAAACTGCGAGTCTTTGTCGTTAAAATTTCTCTTCTCATTCTACTCAAGATTAATCCGAGATGAATGAAAACCAAAATTTTATCCTGATCTAATGAGTTTGATTTGCAGAAAAAAATCCATAAACATTCATATACATCAGTCATTCGTTTAGCAATAGAATCGGAGTATAAGTCAGTTTGATTTAGCTATATACTTAGTATTATAACTAATCGTTGAACAAGAAAAAAAAAAAAAAAGAAACTTTCATACAGGATGTCCAGTGTATAAAATTCTACCTATACGATGATATTAATCTCTGACGCGTTGTATCTAATCAACATAAAGTTATGCCGTGAGGTTGAGTTAGGTCAGACCTTCGCGATGCCAAATTTGGTCGGTCAGCGGACAGATAGTCGATAGTATTTGGACAACGGATAATTCTTCTAAGCACGTCCTTGGGGTCAATGATCTTCGGGGCCCTTCACCTAACTATAAGCGCAAGATGCTGGAAGACGATAAATTATACGTATTAATTTTACGCTTCGTTATTACAGAACGAACGGCAGCTATATCTTTTCTGTGTACACATAGTGTGTTCTGTAATGACCGTTTCCATTTTCTTCCTCACTCTGTATATGTATATCTCTTACTTCGAGTATGAGACTGAAAACTAGTGTGTCGAACAAGAATTTTATTTCCGATTGCGTAAATTCAAACGAATCGAATTCGAAGAAAAGTAAAGAAAAAAAAAAACCAAAAAAAAAAACGTAGGACAAATGTTGTAAAAATATTTACCCCCCCATTTAAACTGCAAGAGTGAAAATAAATCTTCGAGAAGAAACAAATGTCGCACGTGTTTACCCAGACTTAGCGACAATCCGGTAAAGAGGGCGATTCGAAACACATGAGACCTAGATGGGTGGTCTCAGCCATATAGCTTGGCGATAATGCATTCCCTTTTAAGTTTAGGGCTTCCAATTTTCATTAGAGGGATCTGGGCTGCTGCTGGATACTTAGAGGAAAATTAGGGGTTGAATATGTTAATGCTATGGTTCACAATTTTATAACTAACGAGTTAAATTTGGTCAAAATTTAACGACAAATCAATAAAAAAAAATACGATTCCAAATATCGGTGGAAAACGATTTGATTTTGATTTATTTTTTTTATTTTTTTATCTACCCCATCGATTGCAGCGTTGTGATTTTTTTGTCAACGTTGAGCAAATATGAAAACGAATTAAACGAATTTTTCCGACTGTAATGTGATTTTTTTTGTATTTTTGTGTTTTTTGTTTTTGTTTTTTGTTTCTGTATGGATAATCGATATTCGGAGACATCGGATATTCGGTCGCAAATGAAAAGCGATATGCATAATGCAGTGGAATATTGCTATTAAAACCCACATCACATGAGCAGTTAGGCTCTTGCTTGTGTGTGAGCGGAAACGTGAACAACGCGTATTCGGCGTTATGCAATGGAATCCACTTACCAAGGCATAATTAGATGCCCCCCCGCTCGATCTGTGAACCGTATATTCAACTCGGAGCTATACATATATATTGAATCCGGAATTAAGACTCGAAAGAGAGAAATTTCTTCATTTTTTTTTTTTCCTTCATACATTAAATTCAGGAATTTAAAAAATTTGAAGAATTTTCTTGAATTGGAATTCAACGCCTACGCGTGATTTTACATAAAACGAGGCGAAATATACCACCGCGATAATAAAGTAAAAGGATTTGTAGACTTGGTGAGAAAAAATAGAAAAAAAAAAACGAAGCAGCCATTGGGATTTAAATTTTCTTGAAGTATTTAACAATTCTAGTAATCTACATATATATACTATCCATCTGGGTATACAAGCGAAAATTTAGGTCGCTTGTAAATTGAAATAAAAGAAAAATTTACAAACGAAATCGTTTCATCAAGTAGGTAGCTGTAGCTCGTCGGACGTGAAATAACCAATGTTATGCGAGAGTAATCCAAAATTCAATTTCATTTGAATAATGGGCATTAAATTCTGGCTTGATTAAAAAAAAAAAAAAAAACCTCCGATTAACTTGATTCCAGAGATTTTTCTACCGCGAGGTATCAACGCCTAACAAAGATGTCAGCAGGGAGCAATAATATCTGCGATGAAACTGTTAAATCTGTACGATTTTTCGTCTCCAAAAATTTGTAAATAATTATAATTTATTTACTGTTAGGTTTCTCATTTTATCGGCTGACTGTTTGTCCAGAAATTTATCTCCGAGTGTTTCTATAAAACTGCATTGTGGATATAGGATGAATACACAGTACAAGAGAAAAATATCGATAGTTTATTCCCATTACTCCAAAGTCTAGTGAAATATTGACGCTTCTTTATTTGCGTCAAAAGTTGAACGAGGTTTATCTATACGTATGCATTTCGTACCTCTATACCAGGGAAAGAATTTATTAGATGTATAGAAGAGAAGTTTTCCAACTTTTCAAATTGCCTCGAAGAATCGCAATTTCCGATCCACGAACGTGCCAATTACATTAACAATTTACATCATATTCAAGCCCGAGGATATCCGCGTTCAATATATATCTATACACATACTTATATACCCGTCGTTTAAATAGCTATCGAACACTTCGTCACTTCAATCAGATATTCCGATGCCAATAATAACGAATAAACCTAATTATCGATCCTCGCGGATTTCAATGCGGGATAATTATCGATCGACAACTTTACCCCTCAATTCAATTCTATAAAAGGATTCGAAATTTGATACAAATATTTTTCTACGTTATTAGAACTACGCCTCTGAAAAAATAACATGAGATACAAATTACAGCCACCTAGCCTACCTACCAGGTTTTCTTCGTCGAGACTTCGCAACTTGCCAATTTATTTCGCACATGTAACCCTCTGGCAAATGTATGTATATGTATAATGAGAAGATGAATGTATTTTTTTATCTTTGTTTTTTTTGGATTAATATCTGGCTTGATGAAAACAAGAGTAGATACAAGAAGCACTCGTTTTTGTACAATTATTGCTGTGACTGTGAAGATCGGATCGACGCGTATCCATGTTAGCGAATGAGTAATGATATGGACTTGGATAGTCAAGAGGTCGTTTCTGATTAGAGCTAAGCTGTTAGAGATTTGTTTTTTAATGATAAATATGATCTGACACGATTGTATGTTACATAAGCTTCTGGGAGAACCTCGTAGCCAGATATCCGAACGATGTCGGAATTCAGGGGCGAGATAAACGTCTCTAGGAAATTCAGATAAATTAAGAACTACTCGGAAGGTAGTGTACCGGATAAACGAGGATCTACATACATTTCCCTCGTTTCTACCTACCTAATTTATAGAGAGGCATCCGCGCTCTTTCAAGTCTATAATTCCGACCCCAGACACGCCCTGGAGATTTAGGTTTTCAGCTTTTTGTTGCTTAGGCAAGAAAGGGGTGTGAGAATCGGGGCGGAATATCGATCGGTGAAAATTGAATCTTATTTTCGAGAAAAAACAAAAAAAACGGAAAATTCACGTTCTTCGATTCCTTCTTATCGCTAGATTATTTTCCACTGCTCGTTCGCCGGCACGGCGAAGAGTTTCACGCTGCGAAGACCTTCACCTATTTCCCCTAAGACGTTTTAATATTTAAAATATACCTGAATAATTTACTTTACCCAAATTATCCGCCGTTACAGCTTGTAGGCACAGAAGGGCGACGGCAGCACAGATCGTAATCATGATGATAGCAGCAGCAGAGAGTTTAGCCCCGGTGTTAAAATATCACTAAAACCACCTGGCCGCACCGCATTACTTGTCAACGGGAGCTAAGTGCGCTCCCTTCTACCCCCGTCAAGATTTTCGAACAATTTCACTCAACTTATTTGATTACTTATACTTATTGTTAGTCGGGTCAAAGGCGCCTTTATCTCATTACCGATCACTCGATATTTAGAAGCAATTCATTGACCCCTGTTTTTAAAGGCCCAATTTAAAGGGACCGGAACTCATTGACGAATATCTTTACACATCTTTCGTCACGATTTTTTATATATTGCTCCGAAAACAAAAATATATATATTTCTTTTCTTTTTTTTCTTTGAAGATAGACTAACGTCTTCTTACGAAAATTTTGAAAATTAATGAAAACAAATACATGTTAGGATCGTCTTAGAATTATATCGAAGGATTAAACAGCACTCGTACTAAATCACTAGCGTTTACACATCATCGGAGCTCTTTGTCTAAACTATAATCTTGTTTACTGTGATGATACGACTGGATATTATTTATACGGCAATAAGGAGACGGGGAGTTTAACAGCCGTGAAATTTATCCACGTTTTAGTTTTAATCTTTAATCTTGAATTTTGATCTTTAACTTTTGATTAATATTAATTTCTTATCCGCATACATATATTAATCAATCGATTAAATTTCTGATCAATTTCAAATACTCGTTCATGAGGATGATCAGTTTTAAAAACTTTCCCGAAACATCACTCATATTTCTCGTTCTATGGGGGTAATACAGGGAACTGTAATCACAAACACTTCATTTATGACTAACACAATTATTATTATATAACTATCGAACGATTATATTATCCCATCACATCGACGACTTTATCGATTATTCATTCGTTTTAATTTAGATTAATGAAAATTAGTTATTTTTCTTTTTCTTTCTTTATTTCTTACTCTTCTTTTTACCCAATTATTAAAAACGATTATACGACAATTCCGTTTACAGTTACAATGAATATGATTTATTTATTTTTATTTATAATATACATGTAATAATAATGAAAATAATAACAATAATAATGCCAATAATAATTGATGATTATAATGATAATTTTTTGAATCACTATCAAATTTAGATCGATTTTATACGCTTTTTTGGACACTAAAACTTGTATAGACAACTGGCGAGTTATCGATGCAATTAGTTTTATTCATTGAAATATAATTCGTGAAAGAATAGATTAAAAGATGATCTCAAATTCGTGCCTCGGGAATATATACGTGCGTACGTCGGAACGGTTGGCGCGCGACTGAAACACGAAGAGGATTTTAAACCTGGCTAGGCATGTGACGTCACGGTGGAACAGCGCGCGCTCAAACGATCCAAGGTTCGCGATACGTATAAGTATGGATAGATCCGCAGTTTCGGAGGATAACCCGGCGATATTCGGACCCAAATATTTTCAGGAAAATCAAAAAAAAGTACTTCTTCGAAAACAAAAAAAAATTGTCCGTCAAATTCGCGATTATCGCGAAACTTGCCAATCCAGCTCGTGAATTTTTCTCGGTTTTTGAATTTCGTGGGTCAAACTACTCCGAAAATTAATACTCTACCGAATCGAGAGTAAAAGTGAATGAGACATCGTTAACGATAATGAATTCCCCTCGTATCGTCGTACATTGCCCTATATATTAATAAAAAGTAAAGATCATCATGTGTGTGGGCGCAGGGGGTTGAATTCGGTTAACGTATACTTCAGAGGCTATCAAGGATAGCTGGGCCATGTGCGGTGAAATTGAAGACAAGAACGTCTCGAAATACCTAGTCTCTAGTCTCGACACACGTACACCTAGAGTCTGGAGCTCGTGCTGAAGCTGGAGTAGAAGCGTCTGTTTGAGATAACAGTGTTTAATTTTATTTATCCGGTGCAGGGGTAGCTCATCGCTGGATAGAGAGAGACAGAGGTAAAGAAATAGGGAAAAAGAAAGATATACGAAGAACAGAACAGAACAGAACAGAACAGAACGTGCTCACCCAGCTATACGATGAGTGAAAAGCAAGCTCTCTTCTCTTCTCTTCTCTTCTCTTCGCTCGATATTTGAATTTAAATGAAAAAAAGTAGAATGAAAATCTGAAAGATGCGAAAGTGAGTAAAAAATGTGTAAACGAACGTCTTATGTATCTTTGTGCACAGAATTCGTTTGTATAAGCTAATAATTATATAAGGTATAATTATTTGTTGGCTAATCGATTAATTAAGGGCTGAACAAACGTTTTATATATAAATCAGCACTGTTTGAGGATACCGTGGAGCGTGAGATAATAATTGGATAAACCTTGCCGCGGATTCTTATTTTATTTAGAAATTATATCCTTAACAATCTTAACCGTATCGTTCGGTTCTCTGAAGCGTTGGTATATGCGAATAGCGGGAAGTTTTATCAGTCGGCGTTTGTTCAACGGGGTGAAAAAATTTTTATGAAAAATTATAACAATTCTTGAGAATCTAGTTCCAACTGCAATTCTTTTACCTTGATAGTATACAGATATCTCAAGGCTTGTATAGAGACGCAGCGAGGTGCACCAGCGGCATAGATCGTAAAACGCATCCTCTTCCATGACGCGACGCGTGTCCTCTATCTGTTCCTTAACTTGTCTTAGATACGAGCCCATTATTCTCGATTTTATACGACGTCGAGGGAATAAAAATTTCAACCTATAGATAATAACGGTACACATATATCAAACGCCTCTTCATTCTTGTTCGAAAAATTGAATAAAAGCAATGATCGTATAAAACTCGAGAACGATCCAAAGCAACTCAGACTACAGCTGCTACCGATCGATCATTAGGACCAAAGCGTTGAATTTTCATCATTTTTATTCACTTTTTTCCACTTTCGCACTTCGCAATACTCGCCCGGGGATTCTTTGAGCTAATAGGCCGATCAGTCACCCCAGAAATTTATATTTCAACGTTGATTGAGCTTCGCGAGGACCGAGTCGGAAGGGCTAGATAAAAATAAAAAGGGAATATAAAATCTGTCAAAAAATTGGCTATGCTAATAATTTGGCGGAATATCGATACGTGGAAACGGCGATATAATATAATCGTCGAATTTTAACCGAAGATAAAAAAAAAGAAAGAAAGAAATTGATAGGAATGAAAATTTTCCGTCAAATTTTCTCTCGGGAATTACGAAAAATTGAAGTCTCATCGACACGTGGGAATGAATCTTCTTCAATTAACTTTAATGAGGATTGTATATAATAGAATGCATATAATAGAAGAAAGAAAAATTGTGGTGGTCTATTTCCGAAGATAGCAGCAGCATAAACGAGGCTCGAACTTATAAACAGAACCGTATCTCTTCCACGGGTTACTCAGCAGCATTGGGTATAGGTAGAGCAGCATCAAAGAACAGCGAGATAAAGAATTGAGCTTGACTTTTTGGCTGGCGATTCCCCGGGCACCTCCTCATCCTCTTCCTCTCTTTCTTGGCATGCCACTTTGATACAGATTTTTCTCCTGGATTCCTGCAGACGTAATATACGTAATACGGACTAAGGATAAAAGGTACTATAGGTCCAGCCGATGGATTATTTAAGGCACGTTGTAGGGGGTCTTTGAACTTCTTCCTTCCTCTTCTTCTTCTTCTTCTTCTTCTTTTGACATCTCTCTACGTCAGAGTTAACGGGGCAAAGAATTTTTTCATAAATTAGTTCTTCGGTCCGAATGGAGGGAGAGAAAATGGGAGTTTATAAAATAAGTGGAAATTTCTGCCCTCGTAGATAAAAGGCGCCTCTTTTTTTACGCCATTATTTTTATCTCTAGTTTATAGCCGAGCCCGGCTTCCCTGGTGAAAGGTGGCTCTGACATCTTCGTAACGTTTAAGCTGATGAGAGTGCTGCACCAAAGAGGTAATACCGTTCGTGAAACGACAGCAAAGCCGAAAGCTAGCTTGTCCGTAGTTCGGAGATGGTCGAAGGAGAAGTAGAAGAAGAAGAAGAAGAAGAAGAAGAAGAGCCAATTAAAAATGTTAAAAAACTAGAGACTCGCACGTTGCTATTAAAAACTGTGGCTTCCCCGACTTTGTCCTCGGCCCTTATACACTCAAGACTCTAAAGCTACGGAAACGCGAGCTAGCGAGCGAAGCACGAGAATGGAATAGCGTAAGATGGAGTAAAATTACTTCCTCAATAATCTCCGGTTCGAAAGAACCTCGGTACACAGAGCTTCGTACCAAAGTATATAACTTTGACTTCTGCGACGCCGTAGCAAACCTTTTCAGAAATCTTGATTTTTCCTCTAGAGATTTTCTATAAGTGAGTCTATCGCAGTCACGTCCACAGAGAATTAAATGAAAAAAGATTTCTTACCTGAAAATCGAAAACTGAATCTATTTCTAGGATGGGGTGAAAAATTCAAGAAGGTCCATCGCTGGCGTATAGTATGCGATACAATATTTCGATGATAGTAGGTATTTGTGACAACCACCGTATGAAATGGGGGAGAAAACGGAAAGTAAAAATTAAGCCTCTGAATAATATTTCGACCCTGTCTAAAGGGAGCAATCTTTCCAATTATATTCGTACCTCAAACCTCCGTCAGGGTGGGAATTAAAAACGTTTTAGGTATGAAATTTTAAGTTTTAGGTACCCTACTCCGTTAGCATGTTGGAAAATAAGCTCTCACTCACCCTCCAATTAAACGATGATTTGCCATCCGAACTGTAATGCCGGGGGACTCAATTTTCAGCATGACTAGAGACGAGGTAGATTCCTGTAATCAATGCCAAAATCGATGGTATATTATTCACGGTTGTCGAACCAATTTTAAATAATGAAACAGCCAAATTTTGACATATTTTTTTGCTCCTCTTTTTTCTGTGTGCGTGTCTTTTTTTTTCCCTCGCCCTTTTTTGCAACCCAATCATGAATCGTGGGAGCATATACTATCGCTGATAATAATCTCGCGTTTTATTCAATGAGATAAACGGAGAGGTAAAAAAAAAATTCGGCAAAGGCTATGGAAAATTCAATCGATTCTTCCACCCATGTTAATATGATTTTGTATAGGTATATCCAGCAGCTTTCTGAAAGATACAAGTCCAACTAATCATAACTATTGCTAGTCAGCTGTCGAAATATATCGCGTGACGTTCATAAACAGCAGTGGGTAAACAAATATCGTATATACCATGTACCGTAGTATATAGAAGTTTGGGAACTCCTGGATTTGGCGGAACCGACAAGTTTTCCCCCGCTTCATGATCCGATCGTGAGTTCCCCAAACCGCAGGCTTGACTAGCTGATTGTTTCGCCAGGTGAAAAACAAGCGATACAAATATTTTTACCATTTCGTGTAAGATTTTTGTTTCCTGGTTTTTTTTTTTTTTTTTTCTTATTCTTTTCTTTTTTTCCTACAGCGATAGTTGGAACTTTGAAAAATTATAAATTATAGCAGAGATGTTTCTGGACCGAAGAGTCAATCCGAAATTTCACTTTTATGTAAACCAACCCTCTGCCACTTTTCGCTTGATTAAAAGAAGAAAAAAAATGTTGAAAATATATCGACAGCTGACACTAACAGATCAACACTTTTCACCATCCTACCCATGGGCAAAGGAAATCTGATTTTCGAGCGATGTGTCTGGTAGTGAAAAGCTGCTTTTTGTCGAAATCACTGCTGATCCCAATGAACGCGTTTTTGTTTTTTTGTCCCCCATAACGCTCAAACATTTGATCTTGATTCTTTTTCATTTCGTTATCGCGAAAAATTAGTTTCCGTGAAAAAGCAAAAAAATAGAGAGAGAAAAAATTCTTTTCTCTTCAATTTTTTTTTTTTTGTAAGTCGAACGAATTTTAAACCTTTTTTTTCTTCAGAATCTAGTCTCATGCTGAAGGACCATTCGTAATTGCATAGGATAAACATACGTTTACATATGTATGTGACGTATGCGTGCCAGACTACCCCGGCGCGGTTGAAATTTCGTTTTTGCCTCGTTTCTGCCTCACGTTATATAAAATGTAATAAAAATTCAAATTTATGAGAACCATGGCAGAGTGACCGCTTGAAAAGTACACCAGTGCGCGTAATAGCGTCTCTTCAACGAAGATAAAAGTCGTTTGCATGAAGGCACACCATTGTACTCTCACAGCCCGCTTCAGCATCTCGGTCCAGATATATCCCCGGCAATGTCTGCTAGCGCGGGGCTTGTTGCCTAACGTAATCCACATCACGCAATGATAAAAACATGTCAAGGAACAAGAATTCCCTTCATCTAGGTATATATAACCGAAAGGAACAGAAAAACAAGGGATGCCAATCCTATATCTTTTCCTTGGAAAGAGGAAAAGAAAAAGAAACAGAAGAGAACGAAAGAATCTGCGGCACGAAAATCTATGAGGGTTTGAAAAACGAAAGACGAATGTCTTCGGAACTGAGGTTTAAAAGGCGTGTAGTCAGCACCCTGTCTGCTGTCAGGAGTAATTTGGTAAATGAAGCAACCCTGCAGTGGGTATACCAATTTCCATAGAACTTTTGTTTAGTCTTTATTCCCCGGGTCAATTTTTCGAAATCCTTAGGAATTTTGTTCCTCTTTTATTTTCCTTCGCCCCCATGTTTGAGTGGGTGGATGTTAGCGCCCCTGGTAACGGGATGTAAAACTTATACCTACGTCTTCGGGCGACGTTTGATATATATTTGTTTGTCAGGTTGTCCCTCGAAGCGCGAGGGAGGAAATAAGAATAAATAGAAAAGACTTGCGGTGGTGCTTTTGTGTAAGCGGTGGTAAGCCGTATTTACTGATGTGAGGGTGTAGCCTCGCGAGGGGATCGCACATCCCGTTGAAGGGAAAATCTACACCTTTGAAAGTCATACGTCTACGTAGGCATTGTATATGTACATAACTATCTGCGTACAACATGTACCCACATACCATACGCCATCGGAAAATTCGAATATATTTTAACAGAGTTTGGTATGTCGAAAATCCGAAGAAATAGAAGAAGAAGAAGAAGAAGAAGGAAGAGGAGCAAGTCTCCCGGGAGTTTCGCATTTAATATCTGGATCCTTATCAAATTCAAAATTCAACGAGCAGGATTGCGTCTCCGTATTTAAAAAATAAAATTTGCTTTTCCATTTCCCTTGTTTGTTTTTCATTTTCGCAAAAATTCTCCACCGCAAGGTATTCCCGAACTTTTATGTATTACTCTCATTTCTCAACCACCTCCCGTCGTTATGTACGCGCGTATACATATATATATGTATAAATATCCCCGAACTGAATGAACGTAAAACTTTTTTAATTTCATACTGCCGAAAAAAACGAGGAAAATCGAATAAGAAAAATAAAACAAAAAAAAACCAATGGCTGATGGTTATTAGTCTTGACTTAGACAGCGATTATCATCGCATTAGCCAATTCGGAGCTTCTATTTTCAACAAAAAAACGCAGAAATTTCAATCCACCTAAAAAATGATGCTACGAGGGAAACCATGTTATATGCGGAAATAAAAATCTTGCAAAATTCTCGCCTTGTGATAGCGGAGACATTCTTGAATTTGGACCTTCGGTCCGGTTGCAGAGATCTCCTTCTCCGTCTCGCAAGAACAAGAAGTCGTTTATCTCACGTTACTCGTCTGCAAGCTATACGCCACGCCACGCCCGCGGCCCGAGTATGAAACTGAACTTTGTGCTTGAAAAAAAAAGCGGCGAATCTTCAAAGGCTTTGAGAGTAAGTTGACGATCCCCAGACACGAGTCCCTCAGCTCTCAGACTCGCCAATGTCAAAGAAAGCCTTCCAATAAATAAGTTTTTATTTCCTCCTTCCTCCTTCCTTTCTTTCTCCCTAACTTCTTATTTTTTTATCCTTCTGTTTTTTTTTCTTTTTATTTTTCATCAAACATTCGTGACCCCGGATCAAACCCAGGAGGCTAAAGTCAGTCAGTCAGTCAGTCACTCGGCCAGTCTGCTATATATATTCTCATTTAGTCGAGGGGGAAACGCGAGAATTTCGCGGCTATAAAAAGGCGATCAGATCAAACGAGGAAATTGAATTTCACGGGCTAATCGAATGTCGGCGTTCCGCCAAAATAATCAAGACACTAAATTGGCTTGTACAACGTACCGGTTTCTATACCTTAAAGATATATATACACGTAAGCCTTATCGATGTAGTAACCATTAATCGTATCGTTGTGCTAGAGCTAAGACCACCGAAAATTAATCTCTAATCATTTTCAGCAGTAATTTACACCCGATAAAAACTGAAAAGGTTACGTTCCTCGTTGAGATTACATTCCCTCGCTTACTTTTTTTTTTTTTGTTTTTCTTTCTTCTATTTTATTTTTTTCATTTTTATACCAAACCCTAGATACGGTCTCCGTCCGCTGCCTCTATACCGACAAGGAAATAAATTCATTGGGTTTCTGGACTGCCAAGACAATGATCCTCTTCATCAATCTGTCGGGAACCCTTCTTCGTATATACCGAATTACTGAGAACCAGATCTGACAATGAGACTAAGCCCTAAGTAGCAGAAGGAAAAGAGGGATTGGTGTATGATAGCCATTAATGAATGCGATGAGAAATTTCCCTCGATATTTCAGCATCCCATAAATTTTTATTCTCGTATCTTTGACTCGTTTTAAATAGAAAATTGGCATTTTCTTGTGGAAGAAATCTGCCTAAAGTTACCTCGATAATATCCATTCCTATCGATCATACCGGAGTATTTACCCGAGGTAGCAGAGTGCCTTAGCAGTAGCCTATCCTAATCTATTCTCGTGATACACTGCTGCTATACGCCTTTTCGAGCATAAGGGTTCGAGAGTTTAGGGCTTAGGGTTCAAATCTCGAGAGCTACGAATCGCAGACCTCTCTGTCTCGGTACGCCCACTCATCAATCTTACGTATGACTTTTGACACGCCGCAGCACTCCGCGTCGTAACTTTCTGATTATGCAATTATTACCCTAATATAGGTACGTGGCGAGAGACAAGATTACGTGGAAAGTTTAAAAAACAAAAAAAAATCTGGGAAAGGTGAATTTCTATTTTTGATTGAGGGAGGGAAAGGATTACCTCGTTCAGAGAAAAAGTATCGTTGAATTTCCTCCGAATTCAAGGCTTCGTCGTGCGGTTTAAAGGCGACAGGTCGCGAGCGATGGCCATATGTCATAAGCCGGATGTTCTCAGCTGTTGTTAGCAAAACCTAAACTAATCGACGCCATTATACCTGGTAGGAAATCGATCGATTCAGATCTAAAAAGTTGAGGCTTCTGAAGCTGTAGACTCGACAGATGGGGAACGGCTGTAACGGGTGCAAAACGGGACGGAGATCGAAGGGTTTCAGAATTTTCAAACCGTTCGAAAGGAAGGAAAAGAGAGAAGAAGCCATCCAGGATAAAAAGTAGATGGAATTCTGAGCGAAACATTATTACAGGACGATACTAAAGTGATATGAATAATGTGTAATTTTATTTTTCATTTATTTTTGTTGTTTGTTCATTTTTTGGTCAAATTTTCTCTCGCATCGTTGGGAAGAACATCGGTCAAGGATATCCATGAAGATGTCAAATTATAGAAAAAAGGGTTGCTTCCATTTACAAAAAATTACTTTTTTTTTCAAGTAAAATACTTGCAGTTTTGTTTAACGACTTGAATTATAGGCTGGGCTGGGACCCTCCGGTTTTCAATAAAACAAAAAATAATAATAAACTAAAGTTTACCGATTTATCGGCTGATCGACGCTCTCTCTTAACTTTCGCTCGTCTCGCACGTTCCGACAATTTATTTTTTTCAATTTTAAAGTTAGCCTACAGTCCCACTAACGCCCGGTAAATCTGTCCTGCGTTAGACCCTCATCAAAGGTGACGTGCGCAGCCACCCCTGTAAAACTATACGATTTTACTAATTTTCAACAATTTGTTTTTTTCCTTTTTTTTCATCTTCTATTTTCAACGAGACGATGAGATGAGAAATGGGGTTGAAATCGTTTATTTCTACCGCTTAAAACCCCGACGATATAATTTTCCTAAATTATCTTGCCCAATTATCTCTAATCGAATCTACACACGAGGTTGTTTAACGTCGTATCGACTGATTGTCTGCAATTCGTTAAACTTCAGAGAGGGTTAATTCATCTATACCTACCCGTATTTGGTAGAGACGCGCGTACGTTGCGTAGATGAGAATTGGAAATCCTTTGGAGTTCGCGAGGGCAAAACACAAAGGGGAATGAATTGGTTCCAATAATGGCAACCGCGCCCGTCTAAATCCTAATTTCTCAATTTATTCTCCCAGAGCTTTTTCCACGCCGAGAATCCCCAGTTAGCTGAAGAGAAAAAAAAAAAATACAAAAATAAAATGGTATATGTTTTGCGATTGGAAAAATTAGTCCCAGTCGAACAGATCAATTAGTTTAACAAATTCCTGTACGCAATCCCCTTTTTTTTTTTTTTTTCTTTTTTTATTCGCTTCGTTTCAACGTCTAGATTCATTGTCGAAAACCTCGCCCTTTCACCTCGTTAATTTATTATATATTTTCCCCCGCTGTACGACTGCAGTATAGTGTTTGTCTATCGCCTCATCCCGACTCGTAAGATGGATGAGTTACGAGCATGTCGTATTCATTAAGAAGTCAATCAACTACAGTTGTTTGCGCCCGGCTTAGAATGGCGAAAGTGGAAGTGGAAGTGGAAGTGAAAGTGGAAGTTGTTTGCGTTTGATATCCCTGCAGGATGGTTATAAATAATTCAGGGAATAATTAAGCCTCTTTTGAATAACTTTTTGCAAAGATTTTCGAGCCTATACCTATCTCGTCGCAAAACAACCGCGAGAGATTCGTCCGAGTCGAAAATCTCATTGTATAGAAATTGAAAAATCGGTGATACATGAATTTTTAGTATAACGCGGAAACCACGGGGCGTAAAAAGCGCCGAAAATATTCTCCCTCCAATGCTTACACCACTACCACTTATTATAACAAAACCGCGAGAGTTCCAGCTCCAAAGGTAAAGGCTACTCTGTCCTATGTATAGATTTTATCACACAAGAACCTCCCCGCAAGCGCAGCTTCTAGGTACGGGCGAATAAGCACAAACTGTAGGTGCTAATTTTCTAAAACCACAAAACTACGAGCTGCGGTCTGGGTCTGAGTTCGCCATAGTGTCCGGCGGTCAAATTAAACCAGAACATGCAACAAAGCTTCTCTTCCTTGACCCCCTTCTTAGATCAACACTCAGCGGTAGTTGGAAGCGTTATAAATCGACGATGAGAAAACAGGATTCGCGACCTCTGACCAGGTTCAGAAAATACTACCCTTCATTTTTTCGGAAGAAATAAACTAACGAGTGACTTATCAAGTCTGTAGAATTATTATTTCAAACGTTAACCGGTTCTTGACTCAATTTCAAATTCGAACAAAGAAAAATCCTAACCAGATGACAAGACTTTTCTTATCGGATAGACCATCCCTCGATAGAAGCATGGAACAGATCGACATCTAGGTACGACTAAGTCCGGGAAACCGCCCACGTGTTTCCCTGGAGATTCGATCCACGCATTTGATCGATTTAACCACCGACAGATGTGGACTGAATTATTAACTGGTAGCACGTTCTGGAACAGTCTGCGTAAATTAACGTACCGTGTTGCAGTCTCTATGCGTTTGGTTGTCGTGTCGGATTGATTGGGAGGTGCGGAATAGCAATCAGAAATTCGTCCCCATCCCCCGGACGCGAAGAGTCTGGATTTTTTTTCATCCTCTTTTCTTTCCCCCGTGTGGCACTTGATTAGAATTTTCAAATGCTGCGAATTTTATACAGAAGCTTTTTGATTCCTGTTCAATTTTCAGCTCGGTTTGTCGGTTGTTCGGAATAGAAATATCCGATATTTACTCAAAAAGTAAAAAGCGCTTTTTAACGTCAGCCAGAAATCCCGCAGCCTGCAGTGGAGACGGACATCATAATGTAACGGGTGTTTTTAGAGGATCAGAATAATCACACCCGTGGCCATTCATACTTCCCTGAATTATGTACAACTTTCTACTTAACAAAATCAACCACGTATTCCAGTTTCAATTTTGTTAATCATATTCGACGTAATTGGTTACACCAGCATAAGGCATCCAGCGGTGAAGTTTTCTGTATAAAAGGCAGAAATTAAGCCTCCAGGAAAGTTTTCACAGTCTGAATCCGACCGGTGGTTTAAATTTACGGATAATTGAGAAAACAGAAATTCTCCTCCCTCGATATACTACACCCTCTATATACATACATACGCTGGAGTTACATAGGTATACATATATCTCACCACATACGGTTCAAAACATTTCTACAGCTGTATTTATTCATCGGATAAACTATTCGGTCCGTATTTTATTCGACCTTCTTTTTTTTTTTTTTTTTTTTTTTTGATTTTTTTATTTTACATACGTTTTTCTTTTTTTGCCCTGCGTTTTTCAGCCGCACAACCAGCGGGTTTATTTTGCCGACTGCAAAGTTCGCGTAGAACAGAAAATCGCGACTATATAGGTATATGCAGATGTTATACATCGGTAGCTACCCTCCATAAAGCGCGGAACGTTAATAGCATCATTCGAGCGAAATAAAAATAACTGGAACACCGTGGAACGGCATAGCGGTGGCAAAGTTACGTCATTTTCGAGTCAATTAAAATCCTCACCACGTTTTGACGGGAAACCGTTTAAGCCCAAAAGTGAAAATGGTTGCCTCTTTCATATACCTACTTTGCAGGCTTTCAAGGCGGTCGTGGAAGTCACTGGAATATTCAAGTACCACTTAAGACTCGGAAGGCTGCTGCATGTATCTTTTAAAATCGATCTTTCGCTTACCAATCTTACAGGCTCTCGGTGAAACAACATCCGACTTAAAAAATTATACTAGAAACATGCAGACGTATATATCTACTCACTTTTATTGCGGTGAGAAAATTCCGCGGCGTCGTTCATCACTTAAATTGTAATTATAAAACAAAGCTTTGTTACCTACCTAGATCCCTGGTAGGAAAGAGGGTAGTTTCTGAGGCTGGGACGTGTATACACCGGCTCCGAAATTTCTCTCTCTTTATATCTCGCTCTTTCCGTAGTTTCGCGGAGGGCTGACTCTCTCGCAAAGCCAGGCCCGGGGCCCCGACGCGAAAGGGCGAATAAGTGTGTTGGTTATACCTCCTGCAGCAGCAGCAGCAGGCTATAACTTACCCTATTATAAGATAACTACCCCCCAGACATTTTTGCCGAGCCAAAAGGAAAGAGGCGAAAGCGTTGTCTCGGTTAAAGCAGACACCTATAACCCCCGACGTCTCCAACGTAAAGTTCGAATAAAATCTCTTTCGATAAAAGGAAAGAAATTATTCTCGCCTTAATCTGAAAAGATTTCTTCTAAGCTTGATGGGCTTTTTTATCGGGTCGTGAACCCGCCGCATTAATCCAAGCCTCAAGGTTAACTGGGCTAATTAAGAGGGACGGAGTGTGTGTCAAGGGCCTAATTTTAGACCACGTATATATATCTCGGCCGATCATTAGATGGGCGTGGAATTGAAGTCGACAGAAACCTAATTCCAGAATTTTGGGATCAGAGGAGAGCAGCTATAGCTATAAAAGAGTAATAATTGATGATTCGGTGCATGTATATAATAAGGCAATAATTGTTTGACTTTATAGAAATCGTCGAGGGAAATAATCTGCCCCGTGTTGAACCTGGAGGAGCTAGAAAAGAGGAAGAAAGAAGATAAAACAAGTTTACGTTTAATTGAAACTTTTAACCATCTGCCCGAAGCTTTCCGGAGGTTTCGATGAATTATTCAACCGCGAAATAAATTCTGGTAGGTCAGCCATTGCGGGCAGTTGAAATCGCAGAAAGCCAGACTGGCGAACTGCCTTCAGAGTCTCTTCCCTCTTTCGGGTGATTCGGGCTAATTTAAATCTGCTTAGATGTGTATAATACTTGGGAAAGAGTAGAGCGAGCATTTTTGTTTTTTACTGAAAAAGTACCGGGAGCCTGGGGCTGGGTCGAAGTTCAGAATTTCAAAAGTACCGAGCGGTCAAAATTCCGAATTCAAATATTACCAACTCGCAGTTTTCAGCGAGGATATTTCTCCGGAAGTCTGCATAGCCGATCCAAAAAACTTCCAAACGAACAACGCCGAAGGTTCGAAATTCCGAAAGGTAAAGACCCGAAAGGCCAGAACTTTGAAACTTGAAATTCACGCATGAATTCCTTCAGTCTAATAACTCGGGCTGTATTGATCGAATCGCGACCAATAAGGGGTGAAATTAATCGTCTTGAGATATACTTTTCGGAAAAAGTATCAAAATCGGAGTAGATAAGACGGGTTCCCGTATCGGGTGTCTGGATCTCCGGAGTTTCAATATTCCAAACTTTAAAGTTTCTCAAAATTCGAATTCTTGTCATTCGGAATGAACTTCAACGAGCCTGTAAGTTTATGATTCTTAAATTTGAGAGAAGAAAGAAGCTGCGCAAGCGTTCTCGACGCGATCGGAAAGAAATCTTTCGACTCGCAGTACCTACGGATTGATTGACGTAAACCAGCTCGAGTATCTCTGAGAGTTTAACTTTTGACCCTTTCTTTTTTTAAAGCGTTTGAAAATCTAGGTCTATAAATACAAGGTATATATCCAAGATGAAAAGCGATCTCTCGTTAACCCAGTGCAGCATGTATACAGAGTGAATAGCTAAGGATATATATCTACACAATCGTCTCTTAACGCCGATTTATCTGATCGTCAGTAGGGGAATAAAATAAACTTCTTTTGAAGGTAATAGATTAAAGGTGGATTATCGAAAGGGGGCAAGTGTCTAGAGATAATATTTGAATTTGGGAAAGTGTTAGGGTAACAAACAAACGGCTTGTGAAACTCAGGAAGTAGGTATGTACCTACTATCCTAGGCTAGGTATCAGCCAGTATACAACCAGTACAGGAGTCGGCTATCTAGTAGGTCTTAAATCTTTTCGTGCCAGAGAAGAAACCGGCAGGGATAGAGAACAGGGCGTTGTGTATAAAAATAGAGTGAAAAGTGAAAAACGTTCGTACCGTACCCACATCTACATACATCTCGCAAGAACTTACTACTATATGCCCAGTTTTGGATCGGTGGGTTCTCCTCGGCTCTGTGAATTCTAAAAGTCTTCACGAAATCTATACCGCACTCCCTTATTTCTATCCTTGTACCTTTTTCTTTTTCTTATTTTTCTTTTTTTTTTCTTCTTTCCTCCGAACACTTCTCCTCATTCTGTCGTATCCTTTCTGCCAAAACCGTACCCGGAGTTTCTCTCGCTAAGCTCCCCTACCATCTCTGCCTCCATATCCTCATACCCATTTTTCCACCCTCGAAATCCTTGGTTCAGGGATCGAAGGATACTGAAAAAGGTTCCGGCTCCACCGACAGGAATCCTAATACATCCTAGTGCTCCGCGAACTGGAGTTTTTTCACCCCACCGGCAAATGTGGGTGTGTAATAAATACTAAAATATCGTATATATGTATGTAGCGCACCCGTGTGATACTGTTCAACATACACCCACCTACGTACATATACCTAAGTATGTACGTTTATATTCCGATTTACGATCAATTTTACTACGCATGTATGTATAGATGTACGAAGCGATAGCCTCGGAGTAACAAGAATTTTATTGATATCCCGCGACTCCGTAATCGGATTTATTTTTTAGTTATTTATTCTTTATAATTTTCTTATTTCTAGGTATTGATGAGAAAAAATAAGAAAACCCAAATATCGTATGAAACAACCTTTTCTCTTTAACTTTATCGACGGTGAAAAAGAACTCCCTTCCCTCTACCCTCTACGCCCTCTCTTTCAAGCTTTCTTTCCTTCTCTCTTTCTCTCCCTTCGCTACTATTTGCTGCAAGGGTCATGAAAACGTTGGTGATAAATGAGACGGTGGTCCGTTTGACCAGCAAAAAGTCGCGACCATCTTCATAGACCATTGCCTTCACGTTCAAAAACTACTATACCTTTTATTCAGTGGGAACTATAACGCTGATGTATAATTCTGTGTGCTCCCGCAGTAGGTAGGTAACACGCTTTGTTTAAATTGGCCGAATAATGTTTCTTTTTCTCTCCATTCTCGTCTTCTTCCTTTTTCTTTTTTTATTCTTTTTACTTTTACTCTTTCTTCGTTTTGTTCGCGAGATGATAGAATAATGTTCTGATCATTTAGCCGGAAAAATCGATGAGGCGTTGGTGCAGCAGCAGCAGCAGGAGCCACAGGATTAATTCAATAATAAGCACTCTTCAATTTCAAGTTACGACACCTTTACTTCTAATTCCGATCTCGATTCTGCCAAGGTTTCATTCTTTTCTCTAAACGCGAATTTCTACTCTCTTCCAAAACAGCAGCTCCGCTGAACTTAACTCCCACCGCAACCCGGACCCAACCCGGCTGTACCATTTATAAATAATTCAAGGGGCCGGAATTCATTCACGAATTGTTTTCTGAGTCGAAACTATAGCTGTCGTTGAATATTTAAACAGTTATACGTATACATGTTCGGGGGTGAGTTCAACCCGCATAGAAATAGCCAAATATATCTACATATATATATAAAATAAATAAATCACCGAGTTAATTGATGTTTTACCTTTTTTTTCTTATTTTCACTAATTGAAAGCCTGATTGCACATCCGAGGGAAAATAATTTCAGAAAATTAGATATATATATCGTAACGGAAGCAAATAATAAAGAAACAAACCGCTTCGCACATTCGAATGCTGGTGTTATACATGCTGGTGTTTCGGGGTATATTATTAGTCCAGAAGCCGTTTAGAAGGACATAAATTTTCACCCGCAAGAGGCCATTGGACGTTTCATGTTTCACTTCATTCGTTTAAAAACAGGGAGAAATTTTATCCTACTATCCAAGTATCTCGAGACGAAAGACACAGAATATTGAGATTACCGATTTATAGCTAATGTATTTCCCGACTAGATGCTATAGCTCGATGAAATTGCGTCGATCGTCGATTGATTCGGAATTAGAATTATCTCGCAAATGATAATACCCTGCGATTGGATAACCGTTAAACACATTCAAGCGCTTATAGGAGATTTGAACGAAACGATTTGAACGCTGGTGAATATTTACGTTGAAATTATATCAATCAACTCTATTTTCCGAATAGACGATATATAGAAACTTTTTCGACTTTGATCACACGCATGAATAAATTAACAACATAAAATACAGTACGTATATATTATATACCTGCATTAACAGTTTCGTCGACGAATTAATACAGATAGAGTTTGAAATTTCTAAATACAAGGCCGTAGGTATATATTGATTGAAATTGTACATAATTAGGGTAACGTGGTAAATGCGTTGTGTAAACAGAGAACAATTAATCCCCCAAGCATAGCTATATGAATCATACGAGAGAACGCTGAGATTTGATAGAATTGAAAACGACGTGATTACAATAATAATAATAATGATTTTAATAACAATAGCGATGATGACGATCGTCATAACGAGAGGGCGAAGGGAGGGGCAGTAGATTAAATAAAATCTCTTTCGTATCCGTTACAGAATATCGGAGGATATTCATTGCGGTTAAATTACTTGTCGGATGATGATAGGTGGGTGCATGCGGCAGGGTGAAAATGAGGGAGTAGGTGAAAGAGGGTTCTTTGCAATTTAGAGTTTTCCCATTAGGTGCCACGAAGGAGGTGGTTGGTTGTCTGCAAGCTTAGCCAGGCAATATTTCCGGAAATAATTTATTACGAGTAAGAAGGAAGGAAGGAAGGACGGACAGACAAGCGAGAAAAGCGTATTGACGATGGCGCGGACCTCTCCTCAAGACGCTCAGGGAATCGGGGGATCGGGGGATCGGGGCACCCGGATCTTCCCGCTTCACCCTTCGCCCTATACTTTTGCCACGGTCGAATTGAACCTCGCCGAACTGCCAAAAGAAGATAAAAAATGTAATTTATCTAATGGAACCCGGCCCCATCACTTCACGTCATAACCTACCGTGATAGATACACTCTCACTGCAGCAATATGCTTTTCAAAAGAGGATTAAAAACCGGGAGTCCAACTCCGGGGGTTGCTCAAAAGCGACGAATTTAAATCGGGATTTAAATTAACTCCTCCCTTTGTTTCACCCTCCTAAATTGACGAAGGATTCGGATTTTTCGCCATCAAAATTACGCCAAGAATTGAAAATTCAACATTCTCTTTTTCATTATTATAGTTATTAGTTATTACTTATTAACATAACGAATTGTAACCATGATTGTATAGCGCTTGGATTAAACGGGGGTATAATATTTAATAAGCTTGAAATACGCGGGTTCGGAAATTTCCTCACGGTTCTCCCTTACTTACCTAACTTAGGCACCTATTCCCCTCGTTAGTTAATCCCGGCGTAGGTAAGTACATACTACATCGTCGCAATATCTCTCGGGTATATCGTATAACGTAGGCCTTGCCACGGTCAACTGGTAAGCCAATGTTCCATTCGGTAGCTGAAGCAACCCCATCCTGAAGAGGACGGAGATACCCAGAGGATCTGGCGCGTGGGAACCTTTAAGGATAAACGCGGTGAGTCTGAGTCCTAGTCCTAGTCCTCGGGACTCGGAGTCACGAAACTTGCCGATTTTTTTTCCCCTTTTTCAATTTTTTAGGACCTTGAACCCTAGTGAGATGGCATTCGAAGTGAGTCACGGGAGAAAATTGATCGATAAAACCTTGTCGGCGGGGATTTTCGCGCGCAAAATCACGTGTCGTTATTTACCGATGTCGTATCGATCCTGAAATAATGAAATCTTGGAATAGGTGCGAAAGACATACGTGTGAAGAGAAGAAAGAGCGGTGGAGAGCGGCCACGGTCGCCATGACAACAGCTCGGAAGAATTGGTTTCCAGCATTCGGGATTCCCTCCGCGAGCCCAGGAATAGGACTAAGACTGCTTTTGTCTCTTGAATCGTTTGTCAGATGGGAACGTCAAAAATTGACGCAGGGCGTGAGAGGGAGTATAGAAGACCGTCGTCCGCAGGGTGAAATAAATTGTTCAAGGATTTGACCGAAAATAAAGAAAAATAAAATGTATCCTCGTAGATATACGAGATATGTTCGAGACATTGAACGAACAGGAGATCGCGGAAGGAGAAATTAAATCAGAGAGAGAGATGCAGCGATTTTTTTATATCTTTTTCGATAAAAATAGAACGGGACCGAGTGAGGAATAAGGAGGAGGAATTCCTGATTAAATTATACCACAGAAAAGGATAATTATCCTTCCTGGAAGAAGGGAATAAAAGCCGCAATTACCGAAGCCAGACGAGACCGGAAATGGAAATCCGATCCCCGTCGTAGTGGGGAACTGAAAATAAGAATGAGACGAAGAAGACGAAGAAAGTAAATTTTCAGTCATTCGCCGAGGTGATTTTCGAGTTTTTTTTTTTTTTTTTTTGTAAAATAGAGACGAATCTCGTTGCCGTTGGAAAGGAAAGAATCATCAGGGGCTCCTCGTCCAGGTTGGGTGTAACATATAGCCCAGCGTGCAGGGCAATAAGGAGAAGAATAATAACATCCTTTGTGGGAATAAAATGAGATACAGAGCGTATAGAAAGTTGGAAAACGTGTATCCCTGCAGAATGGAAGGCGGAAGGTAGGTAGAATTTGCCTCTGAGAATGGGGCAATTCATCAACTCGCAGTAAACGTCTCCTTCAAGGGAATACTTACTCAACTTGCCAATTATTAATACAGCATTATTATAACTCCGGAGGAGTATGCAACTACCTACCTATACTACTGCTTTTCTACTGCCGAGACAAGAATGCTTTTCTGCACTTTGAGGCGGAGATCAACCTTGTTATACCATATTACTTGCATTTCTAGCAATAAGATGGATGTGACTTTCCAACAATATAATGAAGTGGCAAAGTGGGAGATAACAACCACGCCATGTATTCAGTGACTAGAAATTTCCCGACTAAATGCCGGCCGAATAACGAACAAGGGATAATCCGTAAAGTTGCGAATTCTCGAAGCAGAAAATCCTGGAAACCCGGAAAATATTATTAAAAAGAGTTGAGCTGATCTCGCGGGGTTCGAGGCGGAAGAAAGCATACGTGAAAATATATAAAAGCAAGGGTGAAGGATCAGCAAGCATTTATCTTTCCTGCCCTTCTCTCTTTCTCTCTTTCTGTTTTCGTAATACCGACGGATTCCTTATTTCCTGTAATTATATTCAAAATATTTCCACCGACGCACTGGTCGAGCCCGACGTTCGTCGGGCCGAGAGAAGAGGGAATATAACTCTGAGGGCTCGGAGGAAGAGCCAAGAGCATGAATAATGTGTTCCCTCCGCCCCCCCTCTGCCCCGAAAATGCGTGTTTCCTCGTAAAGTGCGTAGGCACGGCCCTGGGGTAGGTAATCTTGTTAGGGAAGACGCCTAGTTGAATATTTCGGCTCGGCCGTTTTATTACAGGGTTGAGTGCGTGGAGATGCGTAGCCCAACTTGTAAATATGCCTTCGTCTAGAGGATAACCTGCCACGTACCTACCCTAGCCGCTATTTCTAGGTGTGAAACACCTAATTGCAACGACGCCGCTTCCCCTAAACTAAGTCGATGTAATTTTAAGCCACTCAGCTCTGATCACTAGGTCAAAGGTTGTACCAACTTGAATGGCAAAGTGAAGAGAAGACCGGCGGGCCCATCCTGTACTAAACTGCAAGCCGAAGTGTAAGCTCGAAGTTCAATTTCCACCCGAATAATTGCATAATTAATAGACGGAGTAAGTAACGAGGGAAACAGTTGGAAATCAACGACAAATTGTTGAGAGCCGAATAGGAGGGGAAAGAGGAAAA
Source organism: Rhogogaster chlorosoma (assembly GCA_944452935.1). Classification (NCBI taxonomy): domain Eukaryota; kingdom Metazoa; phylum Arthropoda; class Insecta; order Hymenoptera; family Tenthredinidae; genus Rhogogaster; species Rhogogaster chlorosoma. Next base: position 21,078,903 of record OX101803.1, on the reverse strand, counting down.
TCTAAACCCTGGGTGGAATAGAACTATTCGTGGCCAGGTGTTGGAAATGAAAATGAGGCGATAAAAGTGCGAAATTATTACCTCCGGGTTATATCGAAGCGAAGTTTTTAATTCTTTGAAATTACAGGTAATAGAATTTTACACGTTCACGCTTCGAACGTTATTATACTTAATTACAACCCCGACCCTTGAGCGCGAGAAGCTTCTGGTTGATCGTGAGTTTCGTGGGCGAGGTTTGATAAGTTAATACTCGAGGGTAATCGGCGTTCATTCAATCCGTAGATCCGTTCGAGATTTAGGCATCAGGAGCATCCCCTCGCCGCATGTGTGTCGCGTTATACGTATAACCGGCAAGCCAGCACGTGACATGAGCAGAAGAAGCGTTGAAGCCCCCGTTGAAAACGCAAAGAGAAATTAAAGAGGCGCTCCCTCACCGGTCCAGTTTTCGTTGCGGTTTTCTAAGAACCGGAAATAGTCGGAAATTCCAAGGGAAATCTTCCTCGGTAGAAAGTGAAAAAAAAACTAAAAGGAGAAATCTCACTCCACTCGCGGGGTGAAAAATAATGCATAAATTTTCGAGCCAAATATTCAGCGAGAAAAAGTTTTCATAGGATAAAAATGAGGGAAATGGTAGAGCAGAAGAAAAAAACGAAAAAAGAGAAAATTGAGTAAAATTGAAAAATGGAGAAAATGGGGAAAATTAAAGATACAGAATTAATCACGCTGGTCTTTTGGTTGATTCTTTGGTGATTATAACGTGTTTTAGACTCGTGATGGTGAAGGATAACGGGAAATAGGGGCCGTATAAGAGAGCCACGTCCTCCGGAGACATGCCTTGGCGTAGTGCACAGGAAGTTAGGATTTGAAACAAAAGCCAGTGGAGTTTGAGACCGGTGCAGGGTCGCGTAGTGTAGAAGAAGAGACTGGTTCTAGAGCGAGAGGATAGGAAGAGGGTTTTCTCCAGGCCTCCTCTCTAAGCTCAGAGGCTTGTTAAGAGGAAGCCGAAAAACACTCGTTAAACTCCACGCTGACTTATAGCTCCTTAGCAACCGCTGGAACCAAACAAAAAAGAAAATTCTAAAATACAAAAAAGAAAAAACAAAAACAAAAACAAAAAAAGAAGAAGACAAGACGAGGGGAAAAAAAAAAAACGACTCGAGAAATATAAAAAGAGGAGAAAAAAAGACGCCACCAAGGTGTCAGGAAATTATTATACCATTTGTTTCATATCTCGTATAGGAAAAAGCTGAAAGCAAAAACTATTTTGAAGAGGGTTTCGTGCACGATCTTTTCTCCGTCTTTCTGCCTGTCTATCTGTTCGTCTCCCTGACTTTTCCCCATCTCCAGATCCACCCGCGGAGTAAATTAGAGCTGGTAAACCATAGGATAGATGGTTGAGTTTGGAATGACGTTAAACTGCCATGGTTATTAAGAGTTATGCGTGTAAGCGAGACGCGTTTCAAACATTCGTCACTATTAAAATACCGGTGAATTTATTTGGCCGAAAGCTTGATACTTTTTCATTGTAACCCCGGGTCGTCTCACCGCCGATACCACGGGACCCCCTGCCCGTTGTAATTCGAGATTTGGGTCAGGGTTGTAAAAATCTACCCTAGCCATTCTCGTGTCCTCTTAAAGGTTCGAGTGGCCACAGAAAAAGGTTGAAACTCCTGTTTTATTCAATGAAGAAACCACACGGCGACGAGAAAGGGAGAAGAAAAAAAATGAAAATAAATGAAGAAAAAAAACGAACGAAAAACGTAACATCGCTATTTATTCAGAGCCAATAACAAGCCGGGAAATGGGAGATGAGAGTCGAGTTATATGACATATTTTTAGCGTCTGAATACGAAGCTGGTATCTTATGGGTAAGTATTTCGTTTGGAAGCGTAACGAGGAGTATAGAGATCGATTGTAATTAATGAACTGCTATAGATTGTTCGTCTATTAGCTGATTCAGCGTACGAAACAAATGACACGGTAATTTTGGGCGGGGGCATTAGGTAAAGTTACAAATAACCTCCCATTCATTTCCACCCCATAAAATTGCCCTTCCACCCCTATGTAACGTTATATAGACTCGTATATGCAGGCACGAGGCAGACAACCCCCATAATAAGGCAGACATAGATTTAATAGATTTATTGACTCGAACCAGGGATTAGGAGTTCCTATTGATTGAAATATATTAGGCGTGGTTCCTGTCTCCCCCACACACGTGGATGTCTGTATATACATTGGACACCGCGTTACAGAGACTAACGAGCATCCCTCTGGCTGTAATATCTGTTATTGCAAAATTGAGAAATGCGGGGCTTAGGTGGAGTGAAACAAAGTATGAGGGATAAGAAAAAAGGGAAATATCTATTCCGAGGGAATGCGGAGATATTCACTCGGGTGAATTCCGCGAGTATCCGTTTAAGATATTCATTTTAATAGGGGCTCGCCGGTGAGTAAGAGCAAGGAGATTTGCCGAGTCATGGATTCGGGGATTTGAGACACTTATCAACGAAAATTGCTGCCGCCTGTGGTCACTGTGCTGAAATAAACAGTTTCCTCGTAACCCTAAGCGAGCGAATAGAATGTGGAGGAGAGAGGGTGCAAAGAGCAGAGGCCGGGGAAATCCCACGTCAAAGACAATGAATCCTCGCCCTTTGCATAATGGATGGTAGGACAAACTGTCGGGTCCATTTCCCCCCTGCGCCAAGAGGATCTCGTATTCTAGTCGCAATCTACGAGCTGGACACTCGTTTAATTTTCATTCACACCCGATTGCGTCTTCAAGTTATTTCCTCTTCTTTCTTCCTGTTTTTTTTCATTAATTTTTTTTACCTTTCCAAAAAGGCATTAAGAACACCGGGTAGTAAAAAGCTGGGCAACACAAAGAAAGAAGAAAACGTCCGCAAGCCACAATCAGCACACCTCTGAAACACCCCCGGTGGACTCCTTAAAAGTCCTTAATTCGAGTAACTTTCCGTCTTTGTTTTTATCCTCCCTTTTTTTTTTCATTCTTCTTTTTATTTTTCTTCCCTTTCTCTCCGCCCCTTTTCGTCTTCCGCTAACCTGCCGCTAAACAGTTGACGATCCTGAAGAGAGGGGGCAGAGCCATTTGCGCGAAAAGTAAAAACAAAAGGAAAGGGTATTAGCCCGCAGGAATTGCCGTGAGCAAAAACAATGGGGAATTTTTCTTCAACGTTTACGGATTCTAGTCACGATATAATTCGCGGTCGGAAAACGAGCCTCCGTTTCCTTCAGGTATCTATAATATACGAAAAAACCGGCAGAGGAAACGCTTACATTAATATTTATCCCCGAGTTAGCTTACAGCATCCGTGTATCCAGGCAATAGGCATATACTAATAATCTTTCCCAGTTATTCCTCGAACTATAAAACAACTTTTGAAGACATCATTTTTTATCACACCCTAGTTTAAACTGTTTAAAACATAACTTCACCCTCTGGACAGAGACGAAGACTGTGTAAGAGCCTCCCTCAGCTTAATTAAGCCAGATTACAAAGTCCACGATCGGTTAACACGGGGTTTAATCAACCCTTATCGAGCTGTCACATCCTGGTTATTTCCATGCCCCTTAATAAGTAATAAATTCTCGCATTATATTTATTCATTCGATGACTGGGAGGGAGAGAAAAAGAAACAAAAAAAAAGAAAAGTAAGGGAAGGTGATGATATTTATTTATTTTTATTTTTTTTTCAGATCGCGATTTATTATCGATGTAAAAAGAAAACTAACGCGAATCAGATTCCTTTTTTTCTTTCGATTAACTACTGCCGCCGGCGCGGTCGCTGCAGTCATTCGGGCAAGAACTTTATAGTCGATAAATTCTAGTTCGACGTTTATTGGGTATTAACATTATTATCAATGCTGTTGGTATTATTATGCATGGGGAACAGCTGAGCAAATGCGATAAACCGTGCCAATTTCGATATAAATTTACCCGTCGTACCTATATATGTACCGTCCCGCAGATCAATCAATCCTCCATGCACCCACTCACGCTTCGTAAATATTAATTCCCGTCTTTATAAAATTTCGGTTCAATGATCATTCGCGCATTGTTACATATGTATACGATGTGGGATATATCGGCGGATTTTTGAAAAAAGTAAAAAAAAAAGGAAAAGAGAGAAGAGAAAAAAAAAACTAGAGGAATAATTTCATACGATTTTCGGACGTATACGTGGGGCAGTAAAACTCGATACAATGACTCTTCGAAAAGGAGGTGGAAAGTTGGTAATGCCATATACGTGTACAATGCATCGAGTCGCCAACAGCACGGTCCTAGTCCTGCCAAGAGTCGTTAAATAAATCTAGATGAAAAAGTCAGCGAGAAGGAGTGGAGAGAAAGAGTGGGATCCTGGATTGTGAGGGAAAAATATTAAGGAAACTCCTGAGGATACCGTGACAATACTAAACTTTAACCTTATGTTATATACTATAATACGATCCGGGATTAGATCGTCAATTTTTACGATAAAATTAAACGCAATTATATTAACAATAAAGTGATTTTTTTTTTTTTCTACATACAGACGAAACTTTCTCGTCGCGACATATCGTCCCGGTGTACGATAATCGATAGAGCAGTTATATAATATGAAAATAATAAAAGAAGAGAGGGAAAAAAAAAATGACAAAAACCTGTAGGTATTGTATTTGTATTGAATTATTTTGATCGAAAAATTTCATTGCAGTGTGTAATTTCTCTATGAAACGTATTTTCCTCGGTAATGATAGTTTTCTGATAGCAGAATAGAATTTGACAAAAAAAAAAAAAAAGATAATAATAATAATAATGATGAAAAAAAATAATTGGGATTGGTAAAAATAAAAAGAGAGAGAGAGAGAGAGAGAGAAAAAAAATGGGTTACCAGCTCGCCGAGGGCAAAATTCGATGTCGTAATTGCACTCGATTTGTTCGCGCGTTGGCAAGAGGTGCGAAAATGAGAAGGAGTCGAGTTTAGGGGGTGAGAAAAAGAGAGGGATAGAGAAGGGCCGGAGAGGCGAGAAGTGGATGATTACCAGCCGAAGAGAATTACGTCTCTAAATTGAGAATCGCGTCGAAATGTTGGTAGTAGTGAAATGGGATGGTGCTAAAATCTGAAGAAAATCTAAATTCCCAAGAGTGAGGCGCTGCAGGACAGGGGAATAAAAAAAATTAGTACGATATTTTCCGAGCCCCTAATTTAGACAAGATACGACAACGATGAAGCGGCCCCCTCTGTTCTCAGAGCTTCTCAGGCTCGCTCTTGTCCTAACACAGATGTCTTCTTGAAACCAGCTTCTTCCCATTCTCCACTAGCCTCTCTTTCCTCTTCCCTCTTCTCTTCTCTTATCCCTCTTAAGTCCTAAGGCGTCGACACGCGCATATATACAATTAAAATGCTAATTCCTTAACACTTGTTAAAGTAATAATATACAGCTTAATGTATACACTTACACCATGCCATACCGTATATATTCTCCGTACGAATAAGATCCCTTCGACCATACAAATCGAGAGAAAAGTACACTAAAGAAGTAGTAATTTACGACCAGTGGGTAGTTTCAACGTTCTGTTTTACGTTCCACGCGGTAACGCCGACTCTTTCATCCCCTGCTCGAAGTCTTGAACTTTTCTCGGTAAAATTATAAAACACTTCACGTATTTATTCAGTAAAAAAAAAAAAATTTTCAAGAGAAAGAATTTCTTTACAAGTCTATTGAAAATTCTCGTGAATTTTATGAGAAGAAAAATTTTCTCTACTAATTATTATCTCGGATGATATTAATAGGGATTGAAATTTCATTGAAAAATACTCAGCTCCTTTGAGTATAACGCGAGAGTGAGTTAGGAAGGGCTAACTACCGCGTATTTATTCACCAACCACGCGATAAGACTTTTGGCTTAATATTTCTTCCTGAAAGATGAAAGTTGAGTATCAGTTTTAGAGTTGCCCTGGGACCTAGACCTTTTCGTCTTTATCGCAGAGCTGATAAAAAGTTTACGTCGTCCAGAGTCTGGAAGGGATTGGTATAGGTATCCTCAAGAAACTGGCCCGTGGTACGATGCAGGGCGTATTATACAGAGAGCAGTGTCCCATCCACGTCGTGGGGTTATTTTAATTTTCGATTTCTCCACGAAAAAGAGGGATAAAAATTTCCTCATCTTTTCCTACTCCTTATTCTTATTCTCTTACTTCCATAGAATTACGCGTGCCATTTCTTTTTTTTCACCCCAATTTTTGTCGGCAATACAAAAAGGAAAAAAAAAAAAAAAAAAAAACAGGCGTGAAACGATTTGTCGTAACTCTAAAGTTTCTTTCGGGAATATTTCGATTGGCAGACCATATTTCAATCGTATAACAAAACGAGGATATGGGAACGAGGAAAACGTACATCTGTCTAGAGTCAAAAAGCTTATCGAATTTTTTTTTTTTACTCTTTCTCTTTTCTTTTTACCCTGCCAACGTATATGTATACGTATACATATTTCCGCGGTCGTTCTTCTACGTCGTTTCAAACATATCGAAAAAATAACACTTCCAAGTATAACGTGGGTAACGGATTTCAGCTGGCTCAACGCCGTGCAGACACGAAGATGATACCCGATGACATCGTGCGCGAGAAAAACGGTATTCTCCCGAGGGAATAATAGAAAGAGAGAGAAAACAAGCGAATTAATTATATTTCAAGGATTTGGAAGTATGAAGGCGAATAATTGTTCTTTTCATCGCGAATTAAATCAGCGGAATATTTTTTCCTTTTCCATTTTTCCAAGATCTTGATAGTATTCTTCGATAGAACTAATTCCAGGAGGTTTCGGGGACTTCGGTAAAGTAATTTTCATTGATCCGAGAATAGCCAGTGTCACTGGAACGTTAATAATAGACGATGAGGTCGGCCACACTCACGTCAGACAAGAGTGCAAAAGGAGCGTCTAAACTCTCGCCGTTATATAGCTACATCTGGCAGACGTGATAGAGGTTCGCAAAAGTGTTTCAAGAAATTCCTCCACGCTTTTGACCAGGTTCAGAAATTCGCTCCGCGGTATATATATACAGAAAGGAAATGGAATTACGATAAAGAAACGAAGAAACGAAGAGATTGATTGAAACCCCGATTATATTTATTGTCAATTTTATTTAGTCCCGCGGTTTATTCGATCATGAAATAAATAAAACAGGCCATATCACGGTTCGATAGTCCCTAGTTGTATTTTGACAACTCGCGGTCGATCTCCGTTCTCATATCTTCCTTGAAAATGAGATATTTTCGTTCTTCGTTCTTCGTTCTTCTTTCTTCTTTTTCTTTCTCTCATACCTCCACGACGATACCGAAAGAAATCTTTCTCTGCAATTATAGAGTGGAAATCGATAAGAAGATTAACAAAGTATAAGAAATCGACGGGAATTAAAAATCCACGTTAACGATGAAAGAAGGGATGAAAATTTCTAGGATCGGTAGATACTTTTTCATTCATGATAAATCGGTGTACAGTTTATCTTCAACTATATGGAATATAATCTGCAGGGATATCGCTGATCTGGTGATTTTCTACTGCATCTAGTTATGGGGATGAAAGGGGGTAATAATGGGGTGTTCCGGACTGTGGCTTTCGCATGAATGAAAGTAAGATCTTCTTTTTCTTTCTTTTCTTCCATTTTTTTTATACCAAGAGACCGATTCCCTAAGGGATGCGAACCGCGAAATGAACCCAGTGAGTCAAGCCGATAAAAATATGCCGATGCGACTCAACCGGTTAGGATTCTTTCGGTAGTAGGGCAAACGTCGCGGTCCAGGATGACGGAATAAATTCTTGTTACTTTTCATGGAAACTCGGCGAGGAAACAGAAGCGAGGAAAAATATCGGAGAGAAGAGGATATAAAATGTGACAAAGAATTGGGGGCGAAAAGAGAGAGAGAGAGAGAGTATGGCACCAGGAAATGTCGGGAGAAATATATAACTCCTATTTTCTCAGGGTTTTACACTCATCTCGTACATAGTCTGCGGTACAAGGTTTTCATTTAGGACCTTTGACCTTTGACTTTCGACTTCTGACTCTGACTGTGCGAGGAAATAAAATCACATGGGAGAGCAGGTATTTACGAAAGGCGTACCACACGCTCCGAAATAAAGTTCCAAAGTTCTTTTGAAGGCTCGATGATAGAACGAGGTAAGAAGCTGAAGAGACTTTGTTCAAAAACCGGAAATGAGGCCATGCTTACGGTCAATTAAATATCGGAAATTGAAATTCAGGAAAACGGAGATGAAAACGACGCTGGAAGTTGTTGAAGAAAATTTAGGAGCGAAGAGTATCGAGCCGACATCCGAGCTACAACACGAATCTATGGTTGCCGAAAAATCAGACTAAAAGTTTACCGTTTCATTACGAATTTAATTATCCGTCTGACGAGCGACGTGATAAAAATGAACGCATTATATTTTAGCAGTAATTTCTACGTCGACGATGAACGTACACAGAATGATAAGAACATGGTGAAAATAATCACGAGAAAATCGCTAGGGATGTAAAATATGAGAAAAAGTATAATTTCCTCGAGGCACTTGCGCGCGCTAAATTAGCTTCCTCGCCTCGACTCTGAAAGCCACGTTACGCACTTCTTCAGGTAATTAGCGAGTGCCTTAGCTCACCTGGTTCCCGCGGTACAGTTAACTTCAACCCTCGCCAAAGCGTACCTACATGCGTCGTTGATCAGAATATCGTTGAACCCACAGAAGCGTCAAGCACTAGCTGCTCAATTTTCGGAAGAACAATTCCGCTAGCTTCCAGTTAGTACTTGTACGCCTGTCTTATCGCAACCCAACAAGCGTTTCTGGCAGGCCCGAAGCCATTTACTCCCTTTGTGAGAAAGATTCCGAAATTTGATTTTTTCTTGCATTTATTTACGAGGAAAATTTATTTACGAATGGAACGAGTGGAAATTTTCCGGGAAATTACAATTCCGGAATCGGATTCAACCGGCGAATTTGATTCCACTAGATTTGGCAAAAGCGCGACGTGGGTGGGCAGAGTCTGGTATACACGTGTACGTCGCTATGTGCGGTGCGGTACGCCGTCAATTTTGACAAATGACCGCGTCACCAATGAGTGTTACTCTATACAGAGTAAAATGATCGATGCAGGGGAACACAAGACCAGTTGAACAACCGGACCGAATCTAACGGAACGAATCGTGACGAATTGCAACGAATTATTGTGCGGAAGATTAGCAATTCTGATCGGTCAGAAATTGGAGAGAAAAATACTGGCCGAATAATGGATTAAAAAATTGAAAAACCGGACCACTCCGGGCTGGAATTTTCGATTTTACTTCACGCTGATGGAGTTATCAATGATTAAGGTAATTATCAAGAGGATTTGATATGCCGTGAAGTTGAAGATATTTTCTGACCTTGTGAAAGAATAGAATAGGAGAAGAGAGGAGAAGAGAGGAGGGATGATAAAAAAGGTGTGGCGAAAAACAGAGCATCGAAATATGCAAAATGAAGAGGCGGTTCTTGCAATTTGCTTTGTAAATCCGCAATTACCTCAGGGGCCTCGTCACACGGCCGACAAACGATTGCGAATGACGTCCTCGAATGAATAATGGATTAGCCGGAAAAATACTTGAGTCAAAAACAATTATAATAATTGGAAGATACGGATTATATACTACAGCTCGGCATGTTCACGAGTAAAGGTATATGTATGATTGGGTCCGATGAACGTGAACGTAAAAAAGAGAGAGAGAGAGAAATAAATTCCAAAGAAAAAAAAATATCGAGTACAAACAGCAAAAAGTCGATGAAGAAATCGAAGAATTAGCAAGTCTGAATACTCTCGAGTTATTTGCATTGAATTTCCAATCGAATTTTCTAGCTTGACGATCGAATAACGCCGCGAAATGAAGACAGGTTCTGTGTATGCACCTGTACCCACATCTACGCACGATATTGATTATGTATATGCCTACGGTATAGGCGTATGTATACCTTCGTATAAATCGCTCCCGATAATTCGTCGGCAATCAAGCCGGGCATGTAGGTATAGGTTTCTATGTAGATACGTGATTGGATTGTTTCTGGACCTGACTTGACCACCTGACATACCGTGGATTCTGTTCAACGTGATAAACGACCCAGGACAATTAGGTGGCGATTTGATTTCACGTGATTTGCTATTTATCATAAAGGCGGTACAACTTTAGGCTTTATTTCGGGGAAATCGATCCTCCCTAATTTACGAACAGTTGTTACCTACACTCGTATGAATATCTTTTTTTTATTCGTGTATCGAGAGAATTTTTATCTCTTTTTTTTTGTCCCTGGATTCGATACTTCCCGAATTGAAGAGCTTGTATAAAAATCGGCACACGCTATAGGGGGGGGGGGGGGGGGGGGATGGGGGAAAGAGAGAGCTTTTGAAAAAATGAAAACTCCTACCTCATTGACTCACTTACTTCGCCAGGCTCCCTTCTCGAACGAGATTAAATTTATCACAAGCGAAATACATATTGTCGAATGATAAAAAGCAGCTGTATATATCTACACGCTGTGCGTAGCTGCGGAAAATCACCGCGATGATAAAGTTTCGGGTTTCGAGACGGATTCGGATGGATATAATCGCTGCGAATTTTTGCCAATTTACTTCGATACAACAATTCTATGAAATTATTCACGGGATAGAATCCGAGACTAGCAACGTCAGTTTACTACAATATCGAAATAACGCTGTCGGAATGATAATTGACCATTGGACGGTCGGTCGAATGGGATAGTACCTAACTGTTTCAATTTTGTATAACGAACCGGGTAGAGAATCTGGCGGAAATGATATCGCCGTGAAAAAAGAAAAAAAAAAGAAAACAAGAAGAGAGATATAGAAAGAAAAGAAAAAAAAAATGGTGAAAACATTCATTGAGCCATTAATATTGTTTTGAAATATTTGCAAAAGCTACGCGAGTGTTTAATCGAATGTAATATCCGTCCAGTGATTTTCTATATTCTGTTTGCTTGTTATTTTGGTGAAAATTGAATACTGGGAACGAAAGTTTGTTCGGAAAGAAAAGTAGCCCTGCGGAAAGAGTCGATTAAAAATTCGTATCAGATGAGAGTTAAAGCAGATTTACGTCGGGGTAAGAAATTTTCAGCTTCCACACCGCGCTGCAGGGGCTTGTAAAAATTTTTATTCCATTCACGACAGACATGCTGCAGCGGTATTGAGACAACGGATTACAAATGTATAAGGAGCGATTTATCGACTCAGCAAATCTATAGTGACGCTATCAAATCGCCTCGGAGCGATTCTGCCATTATACCGATCATCAGACTTGTCCGAAGATCTGCCAAGTGCAGATAAAAGTATAGGTATAGGGGAAAACCATTCCCAGAACTGTCTCTATACTTCCTTTTACGAGCCCGAAGAAACAAGGAGTTCGCTTTAATCAAGATATAACATGGCTGCCAAAGCATTACGAGGAACCTAGCGACGAGTCTTCGTATTGTCTTTCAGACATTTGGGAGATACGATCAACGCTCTAATTTCTACGGAACTCACTCGGATCAAATACTCAGAAAACAGCTACGATTAATCGTCGACACTTAATTAATTTGTTGTGGATTAATATCTGTACCCCGTATCGTATCGTACGTAGAAAATAAGGGATGGGAAATTTGGAACTAAATCGTACGCGTTTAATGGAAAATTCTTGTGCGATGAAAGCTGTGAAGATTTCTAGTGAAATTAGGATAAAGTATTCGTATATATCTCCCCTCGATCACTTTGCCAAATTGGATAGAACAGCTTCGCATAGGTATGTGCATTTTCTTGAGACAGCGGGAAATCCGTCAAGATATCTTCGGCTGGAAAGTTTCCTAAATACGGTGGAATAATTTATAACGATATAAGCAACGAAAGGGGGATAATTTGGCGAAGGATTTCTATGAAGGTAAATAAAATCGAATCAAAGATTGCTGGAGAGATACGAGCGTAAATAAAAGTTAAGCTGGCGACAACAACGAGGTTTTTTTTTTCTACTTTTTTTTAATATTTCGTCTGTCTGAATCGAAGCGTCGCATCCCAGGGCGCCGAATAACAAGTCGTAAATGATTTTACGTTCTGGACTGTCTGACGGTATATATACGTATACTTGGGTCGGGTTTTAACCGCGAACGTCACCATATCCGCATAATATAACTTCATCGCGACATATTTTGGCGGAGAATAAGAAAAGCGAGAGACTCGGGGCTTCTTCAGTCAAAAAAGGAAGAAAGAAAGAACATCTATGTATACATATTAATAGCGATTTCACCCTGATCCTAGAAGAGTGCTGTAAAGTTAATAGCTTCGTACAACTGGCTGTTGCACACCGTTAATACTCAACGAGAATTTTTCATCCGGACGATACTTTAACATTGGCTGAATAATTTTATTATTTTTTCACTTCTTCACCAGCTCTGCCTCCCTTAATTCCACGTTTCTTTTTTCTCGTTAAAGACTAGCAGCTTTGATCCAAAAGCCTGCTGGTTGCAGGTGGTGCCGCTGATCGAAGGGTGGGTATGTACTAGCGTAGGTGGTACGTGACGTTTAAAATAGATTGGAGAAAAAAATTATACATACACATATATATATTGTATATATATTGTATATGGTAAAATTGTACGGAATGCTTTCTCGTATACAATAATTAAAAATCAGTCGTCAACGTCTCGAGGGATTGAATTCGCTTACGGTATCAATAAAATAATTTCGATGATATATATATAACGATAGATTATTTATATTCACAGGTGAATCAACAACGAGGAGGGATACGACTGATTAAAAAAGTTGGAGCGAAATTGAATGAACAAAGTATAAAAAAAATAAAAAGGCCAAAATTTTTATTCCATCAAACACTGATATATAGGTATATAAATATATGTACATGTATATTATGTTACTGAACGAAATTTATTCGTTAACGTTATTACTCGGATTAATCAACACAACATCACTCTCGAATCAGGCGAAAAAATCTACGCTTCGAATTTTACAGAATGGTTCTTTTTATTCTCTCTCTCTCTCACTCTCTCTCTTTTTTTTCGTATTTTACCAGAGTTATTTACCGTTCAATAATAACAACGGGGAGTTAAAAGAGCCCCGAGGTTCGTTATTCGGAGAGCTGATCGTTGCTATAAGGTAGGTATGTACGAATAGGTGTGTCAAACGAAGTTATGAACTGACATGTATGAGAGTGAAGAGAAAAAAAAAAAGAAGAAGAAAAATCTCCATCATTTGAAAGGAAGAAATTTGGAATCGGTGATTAAAAATATTGCAAGATAAGATATCGAGAAATTTTATTAAACATGTGAAAACGCAGCGTTATAAAAATTCAGAAACGATTTTCTACTGCACAAAGTACTTTGCAGTCTACAAGGTGCAGAGCGCTGGATAAGGGTTGATGATGTTTGCCCGTATAATGATCGACGCAAGAGCCGATCATTTTCATACTGTGTAAATTATTGTTTACCGAGGGAACCGGGTACAAATCTCAGGTATAGTAGAGCGGATTAACTGTTTAGATTCAAGATCTAACAGCAATGATGAGGCAATATTGACTCGTCGAAGAGCGGGCTTTCGCTGTACTAATTGGTATTGAACAAGTGGCAATTAGCTGCAAGTCTGACATATTCGCAAACTGACTAACGAGATGTGTTAAATGATTAGGAAGAAGTATTAGAATACTATTTTCTCCATTTTTCTGATTTTTTGTTTCACGTTTTTTCTTCTTCTTCTTCTTACTTTTGATGCTTTTGTTTTATTAATGAAATAACGCCTAGTAGTAGGGGTGGCAAATACCACGTGGATAAATCACACCCTTAATAGGATCTAAGAAAACAAACGAACCCCTGCATCGGTGGAAAATGTTTTCCCAGATGCTGGACACACGCTACAAGGATACGATATATATATGTGGTATGAGTAGCACGTGCTTTACCCCTGTTGGTGCCGTCATCCCTGTCAAGTATAACTTTACTATTATTGTCGTCGTAATTATGATGATTTTTTTCTCCTCGTTTTTCTTTTTATTTATCAAGCCTGAAAGCGGTGTCAAGCTGTTTTCGTGATTTTGATAAACCCGGGACGTTGTAAGGGTCTTATTTGGCAAGGTTTTGCTAAAATTGTTTGAACCAACAGAGGGGAAGATATAAAAAAAGAAAATATCCTATTCAGGATATTACAAAGGATACCTGTAGGTATAATACGTAATATAAAACGAACCTATGCCATAGGGTTGGCCCAGGTCCCTTCAGGGTTGTAATTCAAGCTTGCAAAGAAATAAAAAATCCTATAACTGGCCGTTCGTGGAACTCGGACGCGTTTCAAAGAGAAGGGGATGAATTAATCGAGGAGAAAAATAAAAACGTATTTACGTACGTATATATTGTATGTATACCTAAAAACGAGATAAAACTAGGTACCTACTCCAAAATCGGGAAACGTATGGATGACAAGCAAATATCTTCTTTACACCGTATTCGTACGTATGTACCTACATACGTTTTGTTACATACAAGAGCTGGAGGGAGCCGAGAGGCGATCGGGCTCGAATAGTAGGTATGTATCGGACGCGAATTGTAGATGGGATTAATGGATCGCAGTGGGTCCAGGCGTGGGTAGAAACAGAAATTTCTCTAGTAAATAATAAACTTCGAGTACGCGATGACGTATTTATGAAATTCGGGACACAAACTGGAATTTATTGTATCCAATTCGACCTTATATTCCCCATAGATATCTTTTTTATGGGACGTACATCTGTCTTTGTATGGGTTCAAACGAGTCTCGGTAAATACTTCATGAAACCTGAATATCCCACGTATAGATATACGCGCATCCACCATGTCACGATGGCTAAATTTATCAGTCTTTATTTCCCCACGTCTTTTCTCTTATTCTATTTCTATAAATTATCCTTTTCTCTTTCTCTTCTTTTTTCGACATGATTTTGAATTTTTATATCCATCGATTCCATATTTCCGAAATATATTTGTATAATTTTATTTCTTCCAATTCACTGTATATACACGAGAAACGCTGCTTATCTTCGTAATAACCAAAAGACACGACCGTCACCCTTGAGCTAAACTATTTTTTGCTCCACTATACGAAGGGAGCGTATAGATAATTTGTAAGATATTTTTAAGCGTCCCTCAACAGATGCCTAATTGCAATTCTGACCCCAGAACCCACAGAGTTAGTTTCTCCCTTGAATGTATCCCCTCCATATACCGAGCAGACTGCTCTGTTTGCTTCGTTGAAAGCGTATGTACATACAGCCCTAAGCCTCCAACTATCTATATCCACGGTTATTTTATTTCAGGAGATACTTTCCTCCGTCGAGACTAATTATCAGTCATTCGTCTTACTTTCGTTCCATTATTCAGAAAAATTATACCTCAATCTCTCATCCGATTTCTATTTCATTTTCTAACTCTCTCTCTCTCTTTCTCTTCTTTGTAAAATTGTATAAAATATATATTGTTTCTTATTCTTCTCATTCCTCTTCCTCTTCCTTTTCCTTTCCTCTCGTTCATCCATTTCCTCTTTCGCTCTCAGTCAGTAAGTTCCACACATCTCTAAAGGCTATACGCTATTTCTGTTTGCGAGACACGTGCGTACCAAGATTTGGATAAATAAAAGACGATTGTATTATCGAGGGTTAGCCACGTTTCCTTACGGCATGGCTATCAGGGATAAAAATATATGTAAGCATAGATATGGACGGCGGTCGTGCTGAGATTTGATTTTGTTACAACGCGGGGTAAGGCGGCGGTGGAACAGTTGCGCGTGAGGAAAATTCATATTGGATCCACGGGTTAAGATTTTTCGTGACTGTGTGAAGGCTAAAGCAAATTTGGTCACGTGTATTCATTTTTTACAATCCCAGTAGCTGCAGAGATCCCGTCCGCCTGTCGCGACTCAAAGAAGATGATTCAACTCTTCGAATGATTTTCTTTCTTTTCTCTCTCTCTCTCTCTCTTCAAAAAAAAAAGAACCTAAAAAATTGGAATCTTTTTTCTCCTTCTCGATAACCGTAAAGTAAAAGTAATTTTATCTCACGATAAGCCGAGTCTGGGAAAGACGGAGAAAAAATGTAAAAGCTTCTCTTAGCCGACGCTCTGGCCGGGGATGTAAGAATTGATGTATATATATATCTGATGTTTTTTCAATTCAACTTTCGCCTAAAATATCAAAAGGATCCTCATATACGAGATTACCCCCGTTATACGTATGTATGTCGAACTAATTTCAAGTCGTACAGCCCGATATCTAATTTGATTGTATGCCTCGAGTTTTGAAGACTGATAATATACCTTTCAGAGATTTCAGACTACTCAAAACTTGAGTAAAGGCCTTCTCGATGTCACTTTCGGAAAATTTCATTCACCAGAAATCTTCAAACGGGAAATTTTCGAGGGTCTTGATGAGCGCCGAGGGGTAGATATACCTCGTGGTATTTATTGCTGCTTAATAAAGGACGTAAGGATACAGGAGATTGATTGAAAGTCGACGTAATCTATGATAACTCGAAAATATGTGGAAGAGAAAAGTTTCCGCTGTGTATATAGTCGAATCATTGGTCTACGGAGCTCCTGAAGGATATATACCTTCGTAGATGACTAGGAATTCGTCTGAAACCTCCTAGAAACTTCAATCGAATAATTTGTAACTTTCCCGTGAGAAATTGTACTACTAAGGAATTTCTGAGAGAATTTATACCGAAGGAACTACTGAGATTGCCTCGCGTAGTTTAACGAAAGATATTTACTTGTCATTTGATGCGTTAAACAGCCAAAAACTGTGAAATCACTAATTCGCATGCACCGTACCTTACCTAGAACGGATTGATGAAGAAATAAGATTGGGAGAAATTAGATCTGCAATTTTCAGTATACAGATAACTTTTGCGATTAAAATTGAAAACTAATCCATCTTCTTCGCGAGATGAATTTTTGTCGATGGGAAATCTGAAGTTATACCTATATTTCCTGGGAAAGAATGAAATTTAGTAATAATCAAATAATAAAATTGGCGAACTGGTGATGGGTTGGAACTTTTTTATTATCCAATTACGTGGAAAACATTTTGCAAAGTGGGACGTGGGGCGGGGGCCAGCCCGTCAAAAGATTTTTTTTCAATTTTAATAACTTTCGCATAAAGAATACCGTGAACTTGAATAATAGCTTAATATCGTCCTAATCTCCCTTGGAAATTTATTTCTCAAAAGCGACTTGGAAAAAGAAGAAACTACACTCCGGAGTCTCCGCCGAATGTCTTCATATCACTCGCTAAATTTTTCTTTGCGTTAAACAATGCGGTGAAATTGAGCAAAACGTGGAAAATAGAAACGTCTGTGAAACGGTACGGATAGAAAGTCTAGATTGTAAAATTGAAACCAGTAGTCGAGAATTTTCAGTCGCATATATCTACCTGTTGCAGCTTTCCTACCAGAAAATTCACTGCCCCTGCGGGACAGGGGTTGAAACTTATAAATATAATAAAGTTTTCACGACGACGACGCCCCGTCCTACCGGACCCTTCTCTCTCGTCCTACGACGCACTTTGTCCTGCAAAGTGTCCAGACTGTCTAATTATTATTTCATTAATTATTCATTAATGACAATGAAGAAATTTTCTACGAAACTAATAAGGTATCGATATTCTGTTGTACTAGAACTCCTTATTTTCGGGGGGTCGTAACAATAACACGGTACACAGAAGGCGTTACAATGGAATGGCGTTATTGAGGTGGATGGCCGGTATCGTGATTAGGGCTAATTATATCGTCGCCAGTGGCTGTACGCAAATCTAATTAGCCCTGGAGCATTCCTGTGTTTCTGGCTTAAGCTGGTCTCGGGTTCTGGCGACGGTGGGTGAGATTCGATTCGAATTAGTTAACGAGCGAAATAAGCCTAAGCCTGAAGTTAATTATTATTCAAAGTCTGAACGATACCTACCTACCCTTGCTTTGAGATAGGATCTGGCTTGAGAATAATAAGAAGGGTGGAAACAAAATAATAACAATAATGATAATAAACGATTCATCTTTTGTATCATCGTCATTCTCTTAATCGTTGCTATAAATTACATATTTTCTAACTAGGTCTTTTTTTTTCTTTAACCTCACGGTGAATTTTTTTTTTTTTTTCTTGTGGTTTTTTTCACCCTTTATTTCCCCTCTTTCAACTTAATTTAACAGCCACCGCAAGTTGCGTGATGCGGCGCTAAGTCTTACTCGGTTATAATTATTTCGCATGGGATAGCAACCACCGATACAGAGGCGAAATTTATAGCTAATTTTAGTCTCAGTAGGTACCTTTGATCAAAAACCGATGACAAACTTCCTAGAAGTTTTAACGCATTATGATTCATATTCATGATATCTGGAAACAATTTTTTTTTTGTTGTTTAATGGTTGGAACGTAGTGAGATTCGAAATTAACAAACTTTTGACAATTTTATTGCCATTCAGATTCTAAGATATTGAGCTGCAGTGAAAAAGAAAAGAATAATATCATTTGATTGACTCATAAATTACAAATTCCAATTATATTCCCATAGTATATCTAGAATCTGGAATAGATATGATCTATCGAGTTGAAAAATGAAGTCCGAGAGGCGATTTCGCTATGCCACGAATGAGTTTCCCAATGAAATGAAGCGCAAGAATATTATAATGATATTTCCTTCCGTATAGAATCGTAGAAATTCGTCTATTTCGTTTCACTTTTTCTCCATCTTCTTTTATTTTTTCATCTTTTCTTTTCTTTTATTTATTGTCAGAGAAGAATCCCCCTCGCTGCTCCTTTGTCGAAATTTTTGGTCAGAGAAATGTCCGAACCGTTTTCACATTTACAAGACACTTTGCGATAACCGGCAGGTCCTTTTCTTGTCAGAAATTTAATGCATAAAAGCCCAGCGTCGAGAGGCTGGAGGCTGGAGACTGGAACGAAGAGGAGGTCGAAGAAATTGGAACCACCAACGAGGTCCAGGGGTCAGAAGACGACCCTGTGTGACAAAGAAGATAAATATAAATTCGGATTTAAATTTGAGCTGGTTCGTAGATGGGCTGAATAATAATCTATTAAAAAAAGAAAATCTCTTCTGAACGATACGGAGATAATAACCTTTTGTCGTCGGGTAATATAGTAGGTATAGTAGGTAGATATTGTAATAAAATATGAAAATATGTATGAGAAATACGAAATATGCTAAGAATGGAAAAATATTGGGTTCCTTAGCCGCCTCCTACCTTTCTACCCTACTATATATCTAATTTACACCCTTGACGTAAAATACTATTTTCCCATCTCCTAAATTTTGACGAGAAAAATCCGCCCTGACGTCTTTTCCTTCCTTTTTTTTTTTCACTTCATTTTCTCTTTCCTTTTTCCTTTCTTCCCTTTTGCCTCCGAGTAACAAGTCCGCGAAACACGACTACGTTGTTTTATACGCTATTCATACTCATTCTCTTATACTCGAGGTACATACACAGATAATCAGCTCACTCATTTTTATCCAGTACATAGAATTCGGGCAAAAAACTTCTACGAAAATGCAGATCTTTCCCCATTTATACCACATCTATTCGCCTCTCTATACTGCCTCGCGGTTAATCCAACTTATAATACCCTCATTCTATTCTATTCTATTCTATTCTATTCTATTCTATTCTATTCTATTATGTTCTATTCTATTATGTTCAACCCCGTGTAATCCAGAGAGAGGACAACTGACGTAGTATTTTCATGTTCGATGGTTAATTAGGGTACACGTAACGCTTTGAAGATTCTGTATCATTGACTATCATTAATCTACTGAGTTTACTGTACACCGATCAACCTATCATCCAGATTCAAGATAGGTGCTATAAAGTCTCCTGTATACGCACTGATAATAAATTATTTATGAAATATGTTGAAAGGATAAGATGCGTGTGGTAAGAACGTGAGACAAATGTACAACGTGACTCGGGAATTTTCGTCACTTGCAGATCGAGTAACTGAGAGAATCGCTCTGTTACTCGGAAGAATATACGTCGGCAAAAACCAAGATCACGTAGAAATGCCATGGGGAATTTAACGGATGACACTCTCTTAGCTTCCGCGTTAAACCGGCACGTGAAGAACGCGCTATCTCCGCTCTCCGTCCTGCTAAATTAGCTAAGTTTTGGGGAAACACTAGAACATACATCACCTTGATTCTGTCAGGTCGGATTTAATCATTCGTTTTTCTTTGAATTGAAAAAAAGAAGAGAGAAAGAAAGAGTGAAATTTCATTTCGGATGAAATCTTTCAGTTCAAACGGAATACAACGGACGAAAATCGCTCGTCCTGCGGATTTCAGCTCAAGCTTTGAAATCGGTTAAATTGTGTGTATGCGTCCGTTTCCGTATGTCATAAATACACATACCTACCGTCACGGCGGTCTGGAAATGTGTGCGTAGTATATAACGGAGACAGAACGTCGGTGCAAACCATTAGGACGTTATCCTCGGTAAACTAGCGTGTCAAATGTTTGTCAACGTAGTGAATTACGTAGTTGATTCGAAGCTCGCGATTCTCACAGTCAATCCGGTGCAGCTTTCTGCAAGTTACTGCCGCTGCTGCATCTCGGAATATGCAATGCATTGTAGTACATGTTTATCATTAGATAATGAAGAGGGGATGAGTTCCGTGAAATCTACAGTACAAGTGAATTTTTATAGGCTGAATTACAGCCCTGTCGAATCGTGGGAGAAAAGAAAGAGAGAAAGAAAAAAGGGCAGGAAAAGGTTGAGTTTCCGAAAAAAACGTTCGCGGCTTGACGGTGTCGGGGAATTTTTATCGTCTTTATATAGGTACGTGGAGGGAGAGAGAGAGAGAGCTGTTCGTGTATATTTTTATGACTTTTAATTTACAGTAAATCGTTTGATGGCCGTATAAGATTTTTCCCCCGTTTAGGGGGAGGAAGTGTGATACTAACGCTGTTACTACTACCGCGTCTGACTATACCGTCGACAACAACTACTTCCGATAACAATAAGAACTCGTCGATAGTTTCCTCCCCCGTGGAAGATGCTGTTGCACCAGGTGGGGGGAATTCCCCGGAGATTAAATCTCAGCCAGTGATTCCCTGTCAGCATGAGCTTTAAAGCCAATCTCTCGATCTTTTTTCTTATCCTCTTTCACTCTCATTCCTTCTGTACTTTTTTCATTCCTTACCACTTATTCCATTTGCCTTGAGTCACTCGTTCCAAGATACGATATTTTTCTTGACCTTGAAATTTCGCTTTTCTCTAGTTTTCGGATTTTTCTCTTTAAATTTTTTCACCGTTTGATAAAAATGAAGAAATTCCTGCGAAAGTGGGAAGATTAGCAAAGAATCGAAAGGACACTCGCGAGCGCTTTGTGAAAACTTATCCAGAGCTTCAACTAGATTCAGGGTCTTAAACTATCCGGTTAAAGCTCTAAGTTGATAATTAGTTTCTGGGTAACCGCAAATAACTCTCGTTACCAAGCGTCCCAGTCATAGTAGGTAGGTACGTATGTATAAGGTATAGGATACGGGTGCGAACCAGGTGTGCAATTATTCATCTGTTCTTCTTCTTCTTCCTCCGCCTCCACCCCCACCCCTTCCTTCTTCTCTCGGCAAGGCATGCAGCTATAAATCGTAGGTAAGGTAAAGGCTGCGACGCTATACCTACACCGTGAGAAGACCAGCCTTGGCAGGTTGAACCGAAGGCTAGAGTTTGCCGTTAAAGATGCCCGTTCAGAAGACAAATATCAGTTTCACATTTTTCATCCCTTTCAGATTTCAATAAATTCATCATTTTTCAGTTTTCCACTTATCCGGAAATTCATGCCGCTTTAATTTCGTGCGATTTTCATGCCCCGAACGAGTTATAAATTCTCTAGCCATGCATATGTGTAGATATATACATATGACATAGAATTTAGTGGACAATCAAAAGTGACGATTAATTGACACAATGCGGATAATAAAGGAGTACTTATTCCATCGCTCAGGTACTTCAAGCATCAGCCGTGGCACGAGGGTGGCTATTCACACGGCGGTACTGTCTAGCCAGTTTGAAATTGCACAAATTGGGTGGGCTTGGTAATTAACTAATTATATTATTCGTACATTTCGATGTGTTTGCGCCCCGATTCCCTAATTCGTAGAATCTGATGCCCCGAATTTCGAGACTCGTTTGACGATGATATGCGAACCCATGAATGTCCGTAAAAAATTATCCCCCTTCAATTTTTTTTTTTTTTATATTTTACTATAGACTCCGACCTAAGGCTACAGAACGTCGTTTCAAGATTGTAATAATAGTTTCTGCTAGGTAGAGTGTCGAGAGAAGCTAGTAGTTCAGATCTTTGGCGCCTGGTATAAAATGTGTTCGAATCAAGCGGGCGGGTCTGCAACGCCAGGCCTGAATACCTAGCGCGTCTTAGATTGCCAGAATACCCGAAATAGTTTGAACACTTCTTAGCAGACGATGAATTGTTCGTCTGAACTTAGAGCATTCATGGGCCACAAGCCGAGGATAAGAGCGAAGTAGAGTAATTGAAATTTGATCGTGACACAACAATCCGAACAGACAGTTGATAAGATTGGACGTGAAATAGAGAACGGTATTACAAAGCGTCGATGGAAGTATAGGGCTGGTGAAATTTGGCGAAAATTTCTATATCCCTCCGTTTAAATTATTCAAATAATAAGAGGTACATAAATATTTGATTATTCTATGCCAGTCGCGTAGTCGTCGAGTTTGCGAATGATCACAGAAAGAAAGTTCCGTCTAGATTTTGCCAGACATTATTAAAGCGTACCTTATACTTTCCTTCAGAAGAAGCGTTCTATTCGCCTAGATTTTCGCGAGAATCTCACGTACGTATAAATATTTAAACGACCAGAAAGCTTTGCTCCCTTGCGCTTCGCTGAGATACGGATCTGTCTAACCGATAAAAGTACAGACGGACAGATAGACAGACGCGAAAGAAGATGGACTGAATATTCGATCAAATTTTACCAACTAGATGCATATGTGTACTTAAAGTTAGAAAAACTGTTCATCAATAATTTATAGGAAAATAAAATGGATAAAAAAATGTTCAGAGGTTCTCTCAGCCAGCGAAACGCGACAATAGCTGTTAATATTCCATTCAATGATCGCCACCTACCGCAGATACTATTTTGCTCTATGTGTTCCGGCTTCGACGGGTGAAATCGTAATTAATACTAGCCATTAACTAATCGGTCTGAATCCGTGGTTCAGGGAACCGTATAAAACTCTTTGCGAAACTACATGCATATGTATACGTGATATACGTTCGGTCGTCCAATAATCAGTTTCGAATAACGGCCCGCGGTGCAGTGGCTAGTTGTACAAGCCATTGCAATGTCCGAGTGTTAAATTTGATGAATTGCGTCGGGTAAATGTTCGGAAAATTCATACAGTTGGGAAATATTTATTCGACGGTTATAAAACCGCGACTAAAATTCCGAGAGCCAATAGGTCTCTCTTAATTCGGAATTTTTATTTTTTCCCAAAAATGTTGGAGAAATATCGACAAGGATGAGACGTCGAAAGTTTGGAAAGAATATTTTCAGAGATGACACTTATTGTTAACCTACATCCCAGGTTAGATTGGATCGTTTTTGGCTCTTTGCAGACCCGAATAAAGAATTGAAACGTACCTGCAGGCACTCCGGGGGGATCATGTATTTGTATAAATATAGAAAAACGTGAGAATAAGAGAGAAAAACAATGGGGTAAATCTAAACAGATAATTGACGACGAGGGAAGAGGTCTTTGTACCGGTACAGGATAATAAGGATAGAAACTTCGGGTCGAAATACGGCGTCAAAGCGACTTTACGATCAAAAGGAATGAAGGAGGAAAATATTTTTATCCGCGGAAGAAAGCTAAGGGGATAAAAATTCAAAGCTATGATTGTATTGTATTCAAAAACCGTCGATCATGTTTTCCATTCTTTCAATTTATGGAATTAAATTCTTATCCTATAGAGTCTAGTCCCCGGTTCGCTCTATCGCGAAATTTTACTATACCTATACACACAGAGGGAGTAATAATTTCCCAGGGACCCTTGAACGGCGAGTGAAATTCTCATGCAAATTGACATAGAACGGTGTATCTTGTCAGGTCTGTAATTTATAGCCTGTTTCCTAAACACATAAGCAGTCCCAGGCTCCTCTATAGTCCTCAGACCTAGAACGATCCGAAAGGGCTAGGAAGGTTCTGGGCGAGCTGGTATACGGAGAAAAGATGTGAAAAAATATTTTCATTTGTTGAATGATTTTACTACAGTTAGTTCCGCTTTTCAAGTTCTTCCAATTATTATTGATCGATTTATCTAACAGTTAAATAATCCTTGACGTAGCTCGACGAAAATTTCTCGATTCTATATTTCCGCGAGGCAACTGGGATCTATAAACTTTGATGTAGGGTATTTACGGTATATAGTTCGGAGTTATCGGTTGAATAATGCATATTAGCTGTACCGATTCAAGGTTTTCATCTGGTTTCGATTTCCCGTGGGTACGGGGGATCCGTGGCTCCAAAAGCTTCGCCTAGAGGCCAAAGCACGCAGTACTGGTATACATGCATATTTCGATGCCCGCAATTTTCACACCCGCATCCCCGATATATCCTCGACGGAGAACCACTTATAGAATGAAAAGTAACGCCAGGAATATACTGCACAATTAAATCACCGTCACGTTATTTTCTCGCCTGGCAAAGTTTTTCCGCAAGTCGCAGAAATACAAACGCGCGATTTTAACCAGAGGGGATGAAATTTTCATATTTCTTTTTTATTCTGCATGGGGAAAATACTCCGCTATATAATTATATACAATAGAGAGAAATATTAGTTTCAATTTATAGTTTAGTTGTAAAGTCAGGTCTGGATGACTAGAGGAGAGTTTACGTTGATAAATCACTTTACTACTCATGAATATTGGATTTTGATCTGAATATATATTGTTTTCCGATACCTTCAAGGCCAACCCCAAGGTCTTGGGGCTACAGGTTTTTGAGTAAACCTTCACTGACTAAATGTCAAAGGAGAAGATTTTTTCAAGCGACAAGAAACCGCGAGAATAAAACGAGTACAAAATTATTTAAGGGAATAGAAAATTTTATTTTGTTATAATGAAGAATAAAAAAAAAATTACAGAATTTTCGCAAGGCATCGGATCTTACGGACGAAGATTTTCGTCCTTTATTTTCTCTCGGTCGTTCGCTCTTCAATGTATTTTCTTTGAGCGAAAAACTTCTGGACTTTTTAAGTTTGTACTAAAAACGGTTTCAATTTTTAAAAACAATATTATCCTACCCAGCCGTCAATTATCAAGCCCAAAGTACGGGACGAAGTTTGTCGCAAGAAATGATCGGCGAGAGTTTCTCAAACGTAACACATTGGAGAACAGAAAGAAGTGAGCGAAGAAAAATCACTCTATGGAAATGGACAAAATTTGTGAAACCGCGTGGGGACTACAATCGAATTATTATTTATCCCAGTTTTCCTTTGAGACTAACTCGCCCCATCTTACTGCTCACTGTTATAATACGATCAAAGTGGTAGAGGAGGAAGGAATAGAAACAGAAGAGAATGAAAAATTGGGCTGAAACGGAGAAAAACCTGCGAGCGTGGATTCGTTGAATATATCGACAGGTGAAGAAAAAAGGCGATTTTATATTATTCAGAGTTATTATTTGATGGAGAAAGAGAGAGAAATTCGTACCACATGAAATATGCTGTTAGATAATTACTTCTAGATCGAAGAATAAAGGAAGGCGAGAGAATAGCTTCGAAGAGAAATAAAGTCCAGACAGAGAGGCGATAAATTATGTGGGATTGAAAGCATGATAAGTACCCTGTAGGTGGAAGGTGAGTGTGAGAAAATCCTCATACATTTTATAGCAGCAGTTTTGACTCTCTGAGATTCAGTAAATAAGAATCATGTGGTTAAAGGTAAACGAGTTACGACAACGGTGGGAAGGTATAAGTCCAGGGTAAGGTCTTGTCAGAAAGAAAACTCAATAAAAATTTGTAGCTACTGGTCCCTATAAGAACGTGAAAGTAAACGTTGTATCTTCTGGTATCCGGTTTAGGTTTAGGATTGATACTCCAGAGTCCAGGAGACCGAGTCACCCTTATAAGACGGGGCGAAAACACCTTGCAAACAACGTATCGTATTCCGATACACTCAAGGGACTCCCAAAACTTCAAATAACTCTCTATATACTGTTTGACGACCGAAATCCTTTCAACGAACACCGAGACCGTCGACAATCGCGGGTTCCTATTTCTGTTCGAAAAATAAAAAGAATAAGAATGAGAAAAAAAAGGAGCTTTCAAAAATGAATGCATATATTTATAAATAGGTATTTTACGGCTCGGACAGTTACCACAATATACATACTACACCCCTTTATTTCTCTCTTTTGGTATTATATTACGAAAGTTCAATATTCCCGAGCAATAATGGCGTAGGAATTCAAAGGATGATGGGTTAGCTTGAAGGAAGAGAGATTAAGCTATTAATGGAATCCGACCAGACCTGGTGCGCCTAATGAGTTTCGTTCTTGCATAAATTATATAAAGCATATTAAATCCTGTCTGGTCGTCAGTGGTGAGGTCTTCTTCCTTCGTCGTCTCAAAGTATATAGGCATATATACATACGCACAGAAGATACCTAAGGTAATATCTGTAAGGTTCAGGTTTGATGTAGACGTTAATTCTCAGTTAATTTTTCTTTTTTTTTTTTTGTTATCTTTTTAATTGCTATTCCATTATTGAAAAAAACATTCACGGGCAAAAATAATCAGACAGAAACCCCAAAAAGCTAGTAATTTCTTAACAAGTTAGTTCGCCGCCCCAGACACGGGGTTTGGGATTAATTACTGGCCCTCATACAGAGTTGGCGACCCTAACTTTCAACTTTCTTTGGAAAGTTGCCAAGTTGTAATAGGCACAATCAACCGTAACACCTAAAACCACTTTTTGGTCCATTGAATGTCAGTACGACGGTGCGGGACAACTCTGGCTTAAAGTTAAGAAAAAAAAAGGAGAAGAAGGAGGAAAAGGCGAAGTGATAAGATTGGTAATTTTTATTTCATGAGAAAGAAGAAATAGCATAAAATTAATAAAATTAACGAAATTCTTGAAAACTTGGACCTTATGCATCGATTTATTTTCGCCGCAAAATCCGGGTGCAAGTTTCAAACGGTTTAGTACTGCGGAGTTGGAGTCAATATAGAAGTCAGTCCCTCGGCTAAATCGTAAACCCTAAAATATCAGCCAACGGTTTGCGACTTGGTTGGACCGTAAAGTATGAATCGTAAAAAAAACTGCCCTGCAGGACTGACGGCGACGTGGTATATAAGGTAGCTGCACCGATGCCAGCCTGAAATAGAATTTAAAGTATATTTCATGTATTCGGTGATTTTAATTGGCTACGCCCGCGCTTGTGCGAGGGTAAATTGGTCTGACGGTTGTATTAAATTACCTGACGTTCCTTTGTTGTTTCAGTAAATTTTTCGGGTAAAATTATGGCAAAGAAAATGAGGGGTAAAAAAAGAAAAAAAAAAATGGAACGAAATACCAAACTTGCGAGCCTTTCACTTAAAGCGGAGGTAATTAGTGATTTGATGGAGAGATGTGAAGAAGAAGTAAAAAAAAATTGATTAATATTAGACTGGAGTTTGAAAATGAGTGGAAAATTTCGCCGACTCCTTGTCTCACAGTTTCATTGTCAGTTTGTAAATTAGCAATAATTGAGTATAATCAAGATCCTCGAAGGGTACAAAGGGCGCCCGCTTTCAGTTTCTCGTTAAACAAGCTTTGTCCGTGAATCTTAAGATTAGGGATTAAGTTTAGCCCCTTAGCACGACTGGATACTGGATAGCGATATAAAACATCGTGTTAGCTAGGAAAGCTCTAAGGAACTGTACCTACTACGCGACCAACGAAAGGAAGTATAAGGATTATCCTCAACGCTCCATTAGCCGGGATTAATCTAATCAAAGTTTTCAAAAACTTTCCTTCAAACTTTTCGACCCTGCTGCAGCATATTACCGTTATATGTTATACATATACATATACATATGTACGGTGTTCGCGAAACATAGTCGAGGGAATTTCTTTTTTCTTTTTTTCTTTATACGCAAGTACGTGTCTAGATTTTAAATTTGGGTATTTATACTCAGTTCGTATGGTACAAGGTGTGAAAAAGCAGCGGAGTGTTGGGAGAAAAATAAGGACGAGAAACAACTATTTAAAAAGTGGCGGAAAATTTTTTTAAGACTTTATAAAAACACGTTTCACCCGCACCAACAAACCCCTGGAAAAGCTAACGAATTGCCTTATTCCACTACACGTCATCGACCGATCAATCTATACGATATTTCTGATATATATACCCACTCCGGAGAGTAAGAAGAAGACAAATCTGGTGGGATCTAATCAAAGCTCGTCTTTCGCGGAATACTAGTAAGGAATACAGATGCGAGATTACGATTTATCTTCTCTCCAGAGATTTTTCTTTTTTTTTTTTTTCTTCTTCTTCTTTTTCCTCCTCTTCTTCTTCTTCTTCTCGATTCCTTTTCTCCACTTTACGGACGCGCGTGAGTACTGAACGCGCCGCGAGACTGGTTATGTCATAAATAATATAACGTTGATCAAAAATTGATAGGGTCACTGAACATCGCGAAATCTTCGACGAAACGTTGAATCGAAGAAGACAGAAGGCTGGGATGGAAAAAAACATAGATTCGGCGCCTGGTTTTCGACTGTTTACCCACGTCCGAACCTCGACTCTGATTAGGGCTTCTAGTCTGATGCACCCATACCCGTGTTTGATATACGGTCAGAAAAATTCAGGGTGAAGTATAAAAAAAAAAGCCGGAGTTAAATTGGATATCGATTTTTATTTACATCCATAACGAAGCACGAAACTTCTTCATCCCATAATACGTATAAATATACTGAATTATCTTTTTTTGTGATTTTTTTTGTGATTTTATTTTTTTATTTTCTACCCCTTTTTTGTTAGCCGGATATTTGCCTCCGAGATAAGATCACGTCTCGCACCCCTGTAACAAAAGCAATTTTTAGTCCATTAAACTGTACTTGGAAAAGTTGCAGGGTGATTTGGTTCCGATAGTTTGATAGAAGCAGCGGTAGGTATACGATAGAAAGAAAAAGAATAAGAAGAAGAAGAAGAAGAAGAAGGATATAAAGGAAGAAAGGAAGAGCTAAACTCCGGGAGAGTTAGGGTTATAGTTGTATGTTTTTCGATTCCTACCAATAAACCCGTCTAGAGTCCTAAAATAAAATGAGGGGCAATTTCCGTTCGTTAGAATCTCATGAAATTACGTCAGTAGTCAGCAAAGGGTTATAACCAGGCGAGTATAGGGTGAAATCAATACTTCTACTGATTTGTACAAATTTACCTGAACTCTACCCTCCATGGTACGATTCTCGAAGGTTGAGGCAATCGCAACTTAAACAGCGAGAAATCGAAACACAGAATAATTATAATCATATCTCTCGATTCCCGGATCTATAATACGGGGAATTTGAGTCCGGCGTTTAACTCCTACAACCCAATCGCGCTCCAATTCCATCTGTAAACGATACCCGAATTAAATTCACGGAATCGGATGAAAAGCGAAGAAAACGAATACAACGTAGCATATTGCAGGACGGAATATTATATGGAATGAAATTTTCTGACCTCGCAGGGGTCGTCGTGGATAGATGAAAGTAAGCAATATGATACGGAGAGTGGTATGAGGATAAGAAAAGATGCTGCAGAATTGACGAGTTTGGTTAAAAAGTGAGGAGGGTAGGAGAATATAAGCTATCGCAAGACTTCTTCTTCTTCTTCTTGCCAAGTTTTTCGCGAGTTATATAAATGTGCGGTACACCTATCGTATATCGTATTGCGTGAAGTATATACGTGGATCTGGCGTCGTTCTTTTTTGGTAAATTGAAAACTAGTGTTATCATTTCATTCGGTTCAAGAGACCCAGAGCTATCCACCCACGTCTCACGTGTCGCAAGAAACTGTCGCCCCGATCCCCTCGCACGTTCGACCTTTTGGTATCATACACCTCGTACCTGGCTATAAGATACGAAACGGTAACGACGTCTGGCGCTGTGCTGTGGCGCAAATATCCCGAAAAGCTGAAAGCTTGCCTTTTTGCGGTATGAATTTTTCGGTGAATTTCGCTGCCAGAATTCTCGTCGTACAGTAGATCGGAAAGGTTATTAGCGCGATGTCGAGGGACGTCCGAAGGCCCGGAGTTTCACCTCCGTACAGTGACTGCAGCATGGTTCTACTAGAGTTTGAAACTTTACCGAGGTGGTCGCTGCACGGTCCTCCATAAATTAAAAAACTTTTTGAATATTTTCTAAACCCACGAAGTTAACAGTTATATAGGAATAGGAAGAAATCTCCAGATCCTGCAGCGGAGTCTTACTGATAAATCTTCCCGCCGAGGGACACTACGTCTATGATCATTCTATTAAGAATGAAAAGAAATTTCAACAAATCGTTGGGAAATTTTCAAATTATGTAAGAAATTTACGGAGTGGCTCGTTTGACGCTGAATTCAATTCTTCGATATCCTGTAACTCGTTGTTTGTATGAAGTATAATATCTGAGTCTAGGCGGCTGTTTATTTGGCCGCAAAACTACGGGATTCGGTGCAGCGTGGAAATCTAAGATCTTGGAAAGTAGCTTGGAATAATTTTCAATAGATTTGATATTTTTTGAGTGGTCTTTGGCTAGTAGAACCGAGAACCTCTCGACTCGAATGAAGCTGCAGGCTGCCTCTTCTGCACCTGGCAACAATAGTTTTTCCAATATAAACGGTCGCGAATTGCGGTTTACTGCCTCATTCGTTAAACTGCACTGGTTCAAGCTTCGGCCGAAATCTTGACTGAGAAAATATATACGAACTTGGTAAGACGAGGGTGCAAGGAAGTTATTCTTTGCTGAAAGGAAAGAAACCGAATGACGAGTTTCGTTTTATTTCTAATCGCAATAAACACATGTCATTGGAAACTAGAGCAGCTAGAATAAGAATGAGACATATGAAACTAGGTTCATAATTCCGCGATAAAATGGTAGAAAATAATGAGACAAAGTGGAATTAGATTCGAGATCGAAATAATGATTTTTATCCAGAGCGAGGAAAGAAATAAAGACTTTTATAGAATCACTTTTCCGATCCCGTGGATTGCAAGAAAATAAAAGCCCGATAGGTTGTAACAAATGGCTATTCATTTTTGCAGAAAATCCACAACCTATACCGTTCAATTCTGTAGCGGTGCGCGGACAAGAGAATTCCTACTTCTCCGAGAAAAATTTTTATTCAGGACACACGAGAGACGCCGTGCCTAGGATATCAAATGACTTATCTTACCGGTGCAGCCGACATAAATCAAACACAAACGAGTTGCCAGTAGCGTGTGGTGAACATTGGTACAGAAATGAGCGTTTTCAAAGATTAAAAGCGGTCCGAGAATCTTGGAAGAAATTTCTATCCTTTAAAACAGAAGAAGAAGGAGAATAACGTTCGGGATATACTTAATCCTGCGGCATAAATCGTCGATAACAATTAACCATGGCCTGATAGTGAACCTCGATGTCTTTATACCAGCCTGGATTTCGATGTTGAAAATTGGTTTCACGTTTGCTAGACCACGAGGTATATACTTGAGCCGGGTACTTATGGGGTAATCTTGGTCGATAGAACGTCTTGCGAAGTGAGTGAGGGAGCGAGGTAGATATCCGGTCGCGGAAGGATCGCCCTTACCGTTCTCTGCAACGAGGAGGAAAGGCCTCGTTCAAGAGGCAAGACATCTCTTTGCATGTTGGCCGCGTACTTGAACCGGATTTCACAAGGGTTGGTGGCTTATTGGCTCCCGGTAATGGCTTCGATCCTAAATACATTCATCCATCCGATAGTTAAGTGTCAACTCGCCAAAGGACAAGGCAGTCCGCAGTAGGAGATCCCAGAGTTGTAATTCGGGATAGTAAATCGGGGCAAAAAAATATTGAAGACGAAATAAAGGGTAGAAATCGTCGTTGCAGAGCTAAAAGGCGAATTAAGCCTCATAGAAGTTTCTCCTCGACTCTGGGTACTAGACATAACGTATTTCACCGTGATTTGCCGCACAGTGGTATAATTCCAAAAGAAGGAAACTCCTCAAGGTAGTAAGAATAAAGAAAAGTAAGAGAAAAAGAGAAGAAAAAAAAAGGAGAAAGAAAACGATTCCGCAAACTGGTACAAGCCGTCAAATGACTTTGGAAGAGTTCCTCTCCGTCAACGGTGGAGGAAATCTTCCTGAGCGACCTTACAGACTGAGTAGTAGGAAATGCTTACGAAAGGCAATCGCGTTACGCTCTGCAACTGTGCGAATGTAAGGAGGAGAGGGATGGAATGAGGCGAAGGACGAAAAGGTAGCTTGGTGGCTGAAGGGTAAATCCACACATCGAAAGGATCGAAGTACACGTGTTGTCGCGGATCAAATCGCGACTGATGGATTTTTTCCTCGGTATAAAAGCAACCGGGCATCCTGCCAATCCTCGGAGAAAAAAGAAAAGAGAAAAAAAAAGAGAGAGAGAGAGAGAGAGAGAAAAGCAGCGTTTTCTATTTCTCTAATGCATCGGAAATAATTTTGGCGAAACTGCTGCTGCAGGATTCACCTGCGGGAGGCGAGGCTGTATTTATTTATTTTTTTGATTTCTTTATACTTTTTTTACATTCAATTTTTTTTTTTTGTTCAACCCTCAGAAAAGTGACTTGGCTCATACCCAAATCTCTATATCTCTTCGCATATCTAACAATACAGTTCACCGGCTTATATCCCATCTCTACGATATCTATCAACGCCACAACCAATGCATCGGAAAGGTTGATAATATTTTTTCTAGAAAAAAATGAATGAATAAATAAAAATAAAAATAAAAAACTCTCAATGAGAATCCCAAATTGATAGGACAAAGTTATAATTACACGGTGCATTTCCATCCGAGTATATAACGTGAACTATACCTACGGTATACAGGCACATATGTAAATGCGCTCTCGGGCCAGTTGTTAAGGTATGACCAGCGCTGAATAGAGCCTAGTATAGTAATCAAAACTTGGTAATAGTTCAGTCTTAGGAGTGGAATGAGAGGATAATTACCACCCGCATATTAGACGTTGCGAATGGAGTTGGCGCTGAGTCGTAACCCGGCAGAGTTTGAAGGTCGCTTTGGGTAGCCCCCGGGATCGGAGGTCACGTTTGCAGTCAACCCACGCGGTTATTCCGGGTGAAATTTTACGGACAGAATCCCACGAATATCAGGAATTCAATATGTCGAAGAATTTTTAAAGAAATTTTTTACCCTGCTTCTCGAAATAGTTGAGATCTATAATTATTTTGGTATGGTTATTTTCGTATACTTTTTTTCAGGATAGGATTCTACCCTAAATTGAAACGATCGTCCAGGCGAAGAAGTCGGAGTCCTTTGCGATATGGTAGAGGAAAAATTTGCGATTTTCATCAAACTAGATAGATATAATATTTTTCTCTAACGATTTGCATTGCCCATATTGCATTTAACTTTCAAATCAAATTATCGCACCTACCGAGTTCGTCCTTGGGGAGGTTTTCTTTGAAATTCAAAAATTTTACATCGATATTCAATTCCGCAAAGAGGAATTCGTCTGTACTCGAGCGAACTTCTTCGACTGAAATTTACCCATTATATTATTCACCCCGTCGCAGAAATCTAAGGAAATTTCTTAATATATCCAAAAACTAGGAAAGATATTAGCCTTTTTTTTTAACCCTGATAAGATTGCAAAATTTTATTCTTCGCCCGGTTAAAGGCGCCTCAGATTACCAATTAAACAATTCAAGATTCAAAATTATCGCCCGCCAATTCCTCGAGGCTTTTAATCCTCGGCTGACTCCTTCGCGGAGAAAGGGCTTTGCTAGGAACTAGATTATTCTGTAAATTTGTAGTCGGTATAGTCTGCGGATCTTGAACGTCTCGTCTCTCGCGACTAAAACTGTTTAGAGCCGACCACCGCAGTAATTCCCTCAATTAAGTCGGTCCTCGGTGAGGCTCTGCTCTGGGGATGGAAACACTTTGACCAATTTTGTTTATGCCATGATATACCGAAGGCAAGATACAGAGAGAGAGGGAGACGAAGAAAGAGCCATGAACTTTTGCTCGGTTTTGCAAGTCCCATGGTGTCGTTGATCCGCTAAAGTTGCCTCAGCACGTATCAAGATTACGCACCAAAGAGTTTCGGTAGTTCGTCACTTCGGTCACGTACCCGCCGAGGTCAATCCCCAGGGATTTTAACCCGGCAGTTGCAGGCAGTATGTCGTCGACGAAACTTTCGTACATACGGGATGAAAACTCGCTCATTTCATAACAAATTATCACCATTTTCGTCGCATATATACCGACATTTCAGAATTTCATTTAACCAACAGAATTCCGCTACTTAAGCTAATTAAAACCACCCTTGACCCGCGAGTTTCAGTCTCTGTAGTATAACTCCAAGGCAAAGTTAAAAGTCAAACAAGACTCGTGAAAATATTTTACAAAGTACTCCAGAATTAGCTAATTTTATGCAAAAATAGTCATCCTGAGAGATCAAGACGCATGAAAATCATTTTTCCAGATAAATTTCTCCTCTCCCTTTTAGAACACGATTTCGGAGCTCGAAATTGCCCGAGAAACGGGGATAGAATAAGTCGGGTACATTGAGAATCGGATAAAGCTTGTCTAGTTTATAAATTAGGGATAGGTTCGGTTAGTCTGTTCCAGGTTGGGCTGGGTTAGGATAGATTGAACAGCTCCTGGATCAGGGAGTGAGAAACACGTGCGCTTCGGGGTCCTGGCTTGCGGGGTATCCCATGATTAACACCTTGCAGATATTGCAGACCGATGCCATGACATCTGCAGTATCTTGCAGGTATATTAAGCGAGTGGGAAGTTTGTATTCTTGATTTATCGTCGAGGTGGAAAACCGGGGATATTTTGGGCTCAGGATTTCACGGAATTACAATTTTGAACGTTCGTTTTTTATAAAATCCGGAAACAATGCTTGCTCCCGAAATACATCTCCGAATTTTGAACGGATTCCATCGGAGTGACGATAGCACTTGAGATATTTCATTTCTATCGACGAATTTCGGGAGAGAAATTTCCCCGCGATTTGAAACGCCCGTGAAATTTAGTATTCGAAAAATTTGTCCGTTCTGGCGAGTTCGGGAAATCGTTGAAGTGAAAGAAACACTGTGCTGATTGGCGGGGCAGTTTTTTATACAATCTTGAAGCTTTTCACCTTCGATATATATTTCTATCGTGTCTCGAGTCATGTGGCTCTCCCTGGGGAAGGTGGAACTGGAAACTGGAAGCCGAAGGAAACCGGGAAACTAGTGGCTATCATTTGTTTGCCGAAGGTTGTGACGGTAACAAGCCAATCAATAAATACAGAGCTGAGCTGAAATCCCCTGAATTCCGGAAGAAAAATATGAGCTCGAAGACGGAAGTAGAAAACAATTATTTCGTCTCGCGAAACGTACGGTCTATCAACCGAAGAAGCTTTGGAACCTTCTGAAGCAAAATAACGGAATTATGTGTATCATATTATTAAGAATTGCTCTGGGAAGGAAAACAAGCTTTTCCCCTTCGCCTCAGACATCTTGAATATAAATACCGAGTACGTAATTCAGAAGGTACAAGTGTACGATTCTGCAGAGTATATAAGTATGAGAATGAGCTCAGGCACGGTTATTATTTCTTTGATAAATTGTGCCTGCGGACGAAATAAGCGAAATGTCTGTTCGTCCATCTTTGGATTTAAGATTTTTAATCATCAACGTTTTATCACAGCTGCAAGTGTTTAAAGTTTAGATTAAGACCCAAACCAAGCCACTCCTTGGAAGATTTAAGATCGTTTCACGATTTCCTCAGGGACTCAACCGGCTACAAGATTAACTCGTAGCTTCTGCAGGTAAGATCTAAGCGATTAGATTTGCTAAGAAGTTTTACCTATGCGTTATAAAATTCCAGCGATTAAATAACGGGAAATAATAGTCTATACCTATCAAGAATCACTCTCATAGCTGTTAATCGCTACGAACTCTAGTATTCCTAGGTGGTAAATTAATTTAGATCCAGGTTATTACCCGATAAGCTAAGTAACATCAATTAGCCAAACGGGGATCGGAAATTAATACCAATGGCCATTGAGCGCGTAATATTATTGATTAGATTTGAATGTCAAATTATATACGTAATGGGGAGAAAATTGTGAATTAGATCCCCAAGCTCGGTGGTTGTAAATTGGCTTTCATTACTCGGCTCTGGATTTGAAATTTTTATCAAGCCTTATTTCAATAATGAACATAATTTCATTCTTTAATAATGAAAAAGGGGATCCGTATGGACCGCGATAGGATATTAAAAAACTGTTGAATGAGTCATCTTCCGGTCTAGATTGCTCGCCTCATATCCGCGAATTCGCTAATTCAATTTCTGTTTTACCTTTATATTTGGGAGCAGAAATAAAGGGAAAAATAGCCTGTCGTGTACAGGGCTGAAACGGGGAAACAGCCCTGGCTTTAAACAACTGCAGTGTCACGACAGTCGACGTGTTACTGGCATGAAACATGTACGGGCAACACTTTCCAATAACGATTGACGGCAGACCCGTCGTAAACACAGGAGGAACGATACGACACCCCTGCAGGCATGGATTGACTCACCGACTCCACCCCTCGTCAAAGGGTCGAGA
Organism: Rhogogaster chlorosoma; assembly: GCA_944452935.1. Taxonomy (NCBI): domain Eukaryota; kingdom Metazoa; phylum Arthropoda; class Insecta; order Hymenoptera; family Tenthredinidae; genus Rhogogaster; species Rhogogaster chlorosoma. The sequence goes on along the minus strand of OX101803.1, from coordinate 21,042,014 downwards.
AAACCCATCTTTAATTAGTGGAAAGCATTGATTGAAAAATATTGGAAAACGTGTTCATAGTCTCGGAAGAAAAAATCGAATTTTTGTTGCTCATTTACGTTGCCGGTCTTATAATGTGGAATTATAGTACGAAAAACAAAAAAGAATACGATTTTAATTAACGTCCGGGAAGAAAATAAGAGATGGAAAATTTCGTTATGAGAAACTCCGAACGTTTTTAACGTTACTTTATGAGCTCGTTGATTTTTGACTAAGGACAAATATATGAACTGGTTCTTTCAAGTCTGAGTTTTAACGACACAATGCGATTTAATTTCTATTTTCAACGGCCGAGGTTCGAACGTGAAATTCTTCCATACAATTTGAACCAGGTGGTGTGTGACAGTGATGAAAAAAACAAAACGAGAGACTGAAAAACCGGCAAAATTTGTACTTGAATAAAAAAAACGTGGCTATACGTACATAAGAGAAAAAAAAAAAAGAAAAAAAATTCCCTCACGTTCGAGTCGCGAAATTTGCATAGAGCGATTGCAATATCGAATTCTTTTTCAGGTTTTGAAAAGGGAAATATAACCAGAGCAACAAATACTGGTGCTGTATACATTTCGCGCCAATTTGTCACTTTGACGAATGGAAGAAAAAATAAAAACGTATAAGTCCAACGTTTGCTCGATTCATTCGACTGGAAGAAAAATATTTTAATGCGGATGGGATTAACCCAGTGATCGGGATTGAGTTGAAAATTGAAAGATACGACTTTGATGATTCAATATTAACCAATACTATCCATTATCCACACCAATAGCCGGCGGGTAAAAAGTTCAACAATTCAGGAAAAGACTAGACTTGCTTTACCGGATACTCGAGATCCCGGGGCCCGTGCCACAAACTTCCGCCTCACCTCGGCTTCTTCTTGTTTTACTTTCTCGCAAAAGCTGAGGGATAGAAGGGTGAGAGTATAGTCGCGGTTAAGATAAAGTTTTTCAACAAATAATCTAAACCCATAGAATCCAATTCCTTGTGAAACTTAGCTTTGGTAAATATAATAATCATAATAATCATAATAATCGTGATATGATGAAATGAATGACCAAAGAATATTTGTTCGTAGATATTTTATCAACTCGGATGAAACATGTTCGTCGGTTTGTCTTCATCCACCGTGTTTGACTTATAAATAGGACGATAACGACGTGAAAATTTGTGCAAAGTTTGATAATTTTAGGCGAACAAATCTTCCCGGCAGAGACTATAGCAAATTTACTCTTAAAGTGAAGCGAAGGGAAAAGAAAAGAAGCAATCATTCAAAGTAAAGTAAAAATAAGATCGAATAATTTCGAGGGTAAAGAGGAAGAAATAGTTCGTTTGACGGACTCCCGATCGACCAAAGCGTTCAGCTATGATCCCCGGGAATCCCCGGGGGTATTCAGTTTCAGCGTACGCCGTTTCCCCTTCCCACAACTCCGGATCTACCCTCGTTAGAGGATTGCGTACAATTGGATTCTTATCTCGGGCCTATACATACATCGCTGGATTCAAGTATTCATGCTGGTTACTGTCCTGGATCGTTCGACTATAATACAAGTCTGCGATATTCTTTCCGCTCTCAACTGCAACTGCAACACTGGTTACAGGAGTATCTTGAGAATAACGAATCCTCAAAGATGCATCATACAGGTAAAAGAAATGGTGAATTATTTTGATAAAATTTCTGAATCTAGTATCCAGTTACGGTGAATTTAATACGTGGTCATTGGATAGTTTAAACAGCGTCGTTTTTGCGTTGATTATTTTTATTTTTATTTTCGGCATCGTCAGATCGGCGGATAAATATACGAAAGCTTGAAAATTTTCAAGCAAAGGATCTTTGACTGTTAAAAAAAAGAAAAGAAAAGAAAAAAGTGTAAAAGAAGAGGGGAAAGAAAAAAAGAAACGGTGTATTCTCAACGGATCGATGGTTATAGATGGTTATTGGCTGTTGCGCAGATCCATCATCTGATTAGCGTCAAACCCTGACGACTTTTTGCAGCGGTAGATGTTGGATTAGAGGGCCGCCAACGACTGTCACGATTTTCATCACCGAGCTGAAAAGATGGAAAGAAAGAAAAAAAATGAATAAATAAAAAGCGAAAAGGTTGAAGAAGAAACTTGGAGCCTGGAGAATGATTGTTTCTCTCCGAAATATAGCATATATTCGTACAAAAAACGCGATAACTCAATACACGACGGGGCCAAAAAATTCTTGGGAATCCACGGGGTAGCAGATAAGCTGTTTTTATGATCGAATATCAAAATTGAAGATTATTAAAACCCTTCTAAGAATTTAAACCCCTGAAGCAAACTCTTGAAATTCGATAACCTGCAGTTGCGGCTGAAATAATCGCAAGGTTATGCAGACACGGAACTAAATCTACGATATCATCTAGACGCGGCGAAACGTTGAATGTAGCTATTTCTGCAGGTAGTCGGTTGGGTATTTCCTATCCATCAAATAAACCTTATCTGAACCGGAGACTTGCATGCTCGACGAGTTAGTAACGATCATGTAACTGTGACGTGCTCTGCAGGACGGAATATCAGTTTCTAGAATTTCCAATATTACTACCTACACCGCAGTGTTCAAAGTTTCAACTTCTTTTTTTCCCCTAGGAGTGAAACGAGACTGTTTCATTCATTCACTTTTTTTTATTCTCATCGTGAGATTTTCCAGGTATATAAGATTTGAGATAATCGCCGCATGGCATAGCTCCGATTATCTCCTCATAGAAAAGAGAAAATAAATACTCTCAGATTTTAATGAAATGAAATTACTATTCTAATTTATACAATTAAAAGCAGAAGACAATCTGAGATTAAATCCTGCCGTTCTATTCGATAAAGTGAAAAATTTCACTGTTTGAAACTACTTTTCAAATTTCTACTGGCTAGTTTTTCCAAAAATTTTGCGTACGTGAGAATTTACTCCTCAGCTTCATGAATCTCGACCATATTTCATCGTAAAATATTTCTATGCGGAATTATCATCGCATAAATAAATGTATATCTCTGCACATGGGTGCAGTGTCAGCTGTTATTCAGATAGCGCGATGTTCCCGGCTTAAATACATCAACTGACGTCGTTAGACTACGTGTAGGCGATTAGCCACCAGAGACACGCAACATTCCGTTCCATGTTGCTCGCTCTACATCGCCATAAATTCACGCCAGTTCAGTCAACAAATTCAACTCAAGCTTCGAAGAGCATTACACCCTAAAAGTTCACTCTAAAACGATCCTCGGACTCGTAACATTCGTAATAATATCAGAAATGGTTATAATTTGACAGATAAATCTGCAGCTCCGTTACAGTAATCTTAAAAATTATTTGTTATTTTTTTTTAATCATTTGCAAAAACTGTTCAACGTTTTGTCAATCTACACGATGTGAATAAATTAGTCTTTTTCTATTTTTCTTGCCTACTGGCTACTGAAATTATAATATTAAAAATGAGAATTCAAAACTATGATACATTAATCAATTAATACATCAAAGGCGAATTTAAATAATTACAAGTTTGAATGCTGCGCCGATAGCTCCGCTACTCATTGTCAGACAGATCCTTGCGCGGAGCTTACGGTCTGACCAATGCAAGTTTGTACTACTTGATGGTGATATATCGTTCGCATCCCGCAAAACGCTATCTCCCATGAGATACGATGCGTTTTACGTTACCGAGTGAACATCTACGGCCTAAATCGGTAAGAGAGGAATAGAACGAAGAAGACTTACCGTGGGGTCGATAAGGACGGGATGAGTTTCGTGTTAGAATTTTGGAAGCGGTAAAATTTGAAATGATTAAAGTATATAAAACAGTCTGATATATTTATTAGAAATAGTAATTTAATGCGAAAAATTGTGATATTGCAAAAATAAAATTGCCGTCAAATCCCACATCATATTAATAACATTTCTTTGTACGTTTCAACTTAATTTCTATGAGACTATACAGACTAAACATCCAGTTTTTATCAGAAACAGAAATAAAAATACAAAAAACATACACAATAGAAATTACAGCGAATAATATTTACCCGGTTTCTATTGTCTCTCTCAATGTTCATTGATAACAGCACAAGAATTTTCAGTCCCATCGTCTCCTGATAAAATATTATCAAAACTATCGACTAGCTCTTTTCCGTTACGTTATTAAAGCTTAAATTTTCGTATCCAAGAAACATTCCTTCATTTCTTCACGTTGCAAGACAAGGAGCTATTCTCCTTCGCAGTTATTTCCACCCTCTTGCGTTCACTGACTCTAGAAGATTGAACAGCTTCATTCGATCGATCACACGCTAGCACTTTCTCAAGCCGTGGATTATCGAGCTTGCTGACTTCCCCGTGTCGAATTTTCAGATGCTTTCTCAAATCGTAAAGCCCAACAAACTGAAGCTTGCATTTCTCGCAGTTATAAGGTCGATCCTTGTCCGTGTGGATCCACATGTGTCTCTTAAGAGAGGAAGCAACCGTAAAGCTCGCTTCGCACACCATACATTTATGCCGCTTCTCTCCGGTGTGTGTAAGAATGTGATCGTCGCGTGTACCTCGCCGATTAAACCTCTTGCTGCAATGAGGGCAGCCGAAAGGTCTGTCGTTCAGATGACAATGAATATGTGTGTTCAAGTTACTCTGCTGGGTAAACCGCTTGTCGCAATGTGGACATTGGTAGGGTCTGACGCCGGTGTGAACTCTGGTATGAAGGCTGAGTGATCTTTTATTGGGCAGCTCCTTGTTACAATATTTGCATACAACAACCGTGAGTTTTTCGTGAACTCTAACTACGTGTCTTTGCCAGTTGGTTTTGTTGTTGAATAAAATGTTGCAAATTTTGCATGCAAACGGTGAGTTATCGCTGTGAGGCTGCATGTGGGATTTCAGGGAGGATTTTTCCTCCAATCTTTTCATACCAATTCGACGTTGAAATGGTCTGTAATTAATGTGGTGATCAACGTGTCGCTTCAGGTTTCTCTTCAGGGCAAATTGCTTCGGGCATAATGTACATTTGTACGGTTTAGACCCGTTGTGTTCTTCCACATGCTTACAGAGCTGGGGTTTATCTGGGAAGCTTTTGTCGCAGATTAGGCAAAGTACAGGGCTCTCATTCGCCATGTGTTCTTGTATGTTATGCTTCAGTACAGCCGGCATGGAAACAAAGTTTATTGAGCAAATGATGCATTGATAGAACTTCAAATTCGTATTCCCGGTGTTTTGGTGAGCAGAAGAAACCAGACTTTGATCTTTCGGGGTTTCCTCGCTACTCTCCAAATCACCACGTTGATAAATCTTCGAATTTAATCTGCTGGTTTCTTGCCCAAAAGAATTAACACTCAGTAGAGCAAGCGGCGTCACTTGATCAGAGAAGCTCCAACTGTCTCGAGAATTCTCCTTTCGATTACCAGCAAACGAAATTGAATCTGATTTCAAATTCTTCCCAATTTCTTCATCGGCTGTTGCGTGGTTATTGCTGGTACTGCTCACTTCATTCTCGATGAAGAACTCGTTAATCATGTCCGTTCTGTAGCCAGTAAAATTCTCGGGACTATTAGTACCATTTTCGAAAGTTAATACATCTGAAACATCGATGTTTTGCTCCTCAGTTCCGCTCATGATACAACCGACTGTCGACTTTGCAATTACATCATGATTTTCTACATTATGAGTGACTTTCTGCCTCTGTATTCCATTCGATTCTAAACTACGAGGAAATTCAACAGACTCTTCGATCGTCGAATGATAACAAGTAGATTTCTTCTCATTTTGAAGCGAATTACTTTCAGAAATGATACTTTTTAGCTTCTTATTCTCATTACGATGAGAAGAATCTTGAATATTGTTGGAAATTCCATTAGAGAACTGGAACAGCTGAGTGTTTACATTTTTCTCATCATCTTTCGGCTCCTCTTGAAGTTTTACCTCAACTATGTCTGGCTCCTGCTTATTACAAACAATCTCTGATCCCTTATTGTTGTTTATAATCCTGGAATATTGAGATCGACGATTCTGTGCGTCACTATCATTGCTCAGAACAACATCCATATCGTATTTAAGCTGACAATTTTCCCTGGCCGATTCTTTCATCATTCCTTTTTTTGGTTTAAAGCGAAGTTTCTCGTCGTCAATTTTCACCACTTTTCTAACAGTGGAAAAATCCAGCTTCCTATGTTTACCGCAAGCAATAGAATCCTTCCTCTCAACATCGCCACTATTGATTTTAGATACTGCAGTTTCAAGAGGCAGTCTAAGCCTCTTGTTTGCAACCGGTGGATCCTCTACAACAATTGTTTCAATTATTTTCGATCGCTTCTCAGGTACTTTAACAGGAAATTCAACGACTTCCTCCCTCTTAGTCTCATCATTTCTCCCAATACGGACAGCGTTGAGTTTGCTGATTGGAACCACCTCAATACCCTTGAGATTCTTTATACTTTGGGATACTTTCTCCAAGCTGATTCTCCTCTCAGCTTCCTGCCTCCTCTTCGATGCATTTTCGACGTTTATTCTGACCTCCTCAGAGATATATTCAACAAAGTAATTATCATCCGTCTCCCGAGTTTTTTCTGGGATATTTTCTGCCTCATTAGTCGGGATTTTATCCTCTGAAAAGACCTTTTCGAAATCAGTAATAAACGCGACTCCGGGTCTATTGCATGTAGCATTTGAATCCGGCCTCTTATCCACATTCGATGAATCGTCTCCGTTTAAACTCGGCTGTAGCAATGATTTCAGTTGATTATCGGCAGATTCACATTGCTCTTTAAAACAGTAGAAAGAATCTGCCAAGAACATACATTTCTTACAGATCACCTTTGGTAGTTGATCGTTGTCTGATATCTGGAAGAATTTCGATACTAAAATTGTTTAATTCCTGCCACTAAAAATCCGAAAATAATAAATAATGAATGAACATGACTAAGGGAGGAATTAACTTATCTGCGGTAAAAAATTGTATGTATAATTCGTTGTAAATAAAGAAAGAAATACGATTTAGATTGAAAAAGCTGTTGTTTCAAGTAAATGTAAAGGACGTTATTTATTTCTTTAATAACTTACTAACCTCAACCTTAGCGAAAGCCATAAGTTTCTTTGGTAGTTGTTTAACGTAAATATCGGAAGAAAAAATCTGTACCATTTCTCCACTTGTATTTAGACATGTTCTACATGTCTGTTTGAACATATCTGGCACCATTGTCGTCGTAATATGTTTACGAATTAGTCATTATTCTAACACCTGCCGACTTTTGACACTTGCAAAAATATCGTAAACAGTGAGAGTAGCGAAGGGTGGTTGCGATTTCGCACTAACCTGGACAGCGGTGGTGAACGTCCGTCGATAAAGAAGATATCTTCGAAAATTTATCCGGGAGGGACTTTTTAAATTTATTTAGATCAGCGATAATATTTATATGAAATTCGAGAATTACGAAATGTAAACAGGAATTAACTGACAGTAAAGAAATTGAATTTGATATAAACTGAAAGTGATTATAATTCGTGATCTATTAGATATCGAAGTAGGAAAGCTCGTGATATAAAATCAAATAAAAGGAAAGAAGAATCTTATCTAAGTATTTCGGAGCCCCTTTAACGAGGGGAAATAATTCTATTGTAAAATACAGTTCGGGGTAAAAACGTGGTGAGACGATATACATATATCTATCTTCAAAGAATCTCTACCGTAAGCCGGGGTGTAAGTTGGGAAGATGTTGATCAGGCGCAAGCGCAGATCCCAGGGCCATGCCAGGGTGAAAATGCACCATGGCAAGGGAGTGTCAGGAGGCGGACGCCTCAGCCGTCAAAATCCGAACATGCAGCCACCGCAAAATGGAATTTGTGATAAAATCGAGAATTACATATCCGAGCTCGGAAAGTGGTACGTCATAATCGATAAATAATTACATTCTACGATCTACCCGTTTACCGGCAAATATTTATTCTTTCTTTGTATACCTACCCCCGCGCGGAAATCGGCGGGGGTGATCATATCTCGAGTCAAGTGCTGTACTCAGTGGTGCTAACAATAAGTGTTTATTATAAAGATACGACGACCTTTGATCCCCGCGAAATAATCGCGGCAAGCGGAAAAAATCGAAGATCCAGTTTACCTGTACCCATACATTGTTCAAGTATTATTAGAGATTTTAATCAAACTGTACTTTCTTTCTTTGAAATTTAATTAGAAAAGGTGATTGCACGAGAGCCGGTCTTTTTTCCTTAGCCGGGTGCGGATAAGATGTTTAATTAAATAGTATAAACAGTATCTCGCGAAAAGTGAGAATTGTGAAGAAAATTTACGAGACACAATAAATGCCTTTCTCCGCGGCTTATACATTTTTCTTTGTTCTTTTTGGCTCGGATTTACCAGCGAGTATTAAATCTTGCCGGATACATAAGTAATTATATCACGAGCAGCGGAGATTCACGGTGGATAAATGAGAAGTATACGAAATATCCAGGATATATTTTGTCCAAGATACAATTGTCACTAAAATTCGGAAAGCTATGAGAAAGAAAAAAGAAAAAACAGTCTAATTCAATTTCGTGCGTTACGCATGACACAATTATAGTTGCGTAAAAAAAGTATCTCTGCGGTAGATTAAACAAAAAATATTTCAGGTCGGTATGGAAGACGATAATTTTGGGCCAATTTCTCTCCGTGGTATTGTGTTTCATGACTCTATTCAATCACCACATCAACACCGAATACCAGCTCTCTTTGCCAACAGGTATATAACAGCAAACCCAAAATAAACCGAATGAGAGTCTTTACGGTGGATTTAAATTCCAATTCTTTGCGATTCTTGTTTTTTTTTCTTTTTTTTCTATCTTATTTTTACAGGACAAAATCTACCCCACTATGTAATGATGTGTATAGTCTACACGACGTGGTTGTCATGCAGAGGTGTCGGAAACGGTCTAATATCCGTAATCAAAGCTAGAGGATGGCGCTATTTGTTATTAGCGTTGATTGACGTCGAGGCAAACACTCTGGTCACAGCATCTCACCAGTTCACAAGTCTCGCGAGTATACAGGTGGTTTATATTTATAATAAAATACAAAACGTCGTCCCCTAAAATTGCCCAAACATATAATCTCTAAATCCCGATTATTCCAGCTCTTAGACTGCGTAGCAATTCCAGTCGCTTTAGCCCTATCTTGCCTGGTCCTCGGGGTCAGATACAGAATGGTGCACATAGTCGGAGTATCAGTTTGTCTCATGGCTATCGGTAGCCTAGTATGGGCTGGTATAGAGGACGAAAAGGACCCAGCATCGACTGGTCAGAGATAATTCCCTTCTTTTATACGCCTTCAAAATTTACCCCAAACAACAACAAAAAAAAAAAAAAAACGTTCTTTCTCGATCGCAGGAAAGAACCAGCTCGTCGGTGATATGCTTTGCTTGGGTGGAGCTGTGCTATTCTCAGTGATCACGGTCCTCCAGGAACTGGCTGTGAAGACTGTCGACATAATAGAATACCTAGGAATGATTGGATTCTTCGGTACGATAATCAGCTGCGTGCAAATGTGAGTGATATTTTTTATTTTTCTATTTTTTATTTCGCATACGTAAGTTTCAAAAGACGAAAAGATTTTCAAGGGTTGATTGCGAGCGCAGCTATGCTATTGAAATCCATCGATTTTTAGGGGAGTCTTGGAAAGGCTCCAACTCGAGACATTCTCATGGGATAATGCTCCGGTCATCACTTTCTTGGTCGTCTATTGCATAACTCAATTCGTATTTTACTCCCTCGTACCTGTGATCCTATTCGAGTCTGGAGCCACTGCTTTACAGCTCGCCCTACTGACTGCAGATTTCTTCAACATTCTATTCGGAATGTTGACTAATCAGTACAAGGTATACACACGCCGCCTTATTGTTTAGCCATCGAAATCACGAAGCGTTTATAACATTTTCTGCAATTATTTCCGCAGTTTCATACCCTCTACTTCGTATCCTATGCTCTGACGATGACAGGGATATACATTTACGCTATCCAGCGAACCCCAATCTCGTCAAATTCGAGGAGACAACACGTCGAACTACCGGCACCGGATTACAGGTAATATTGGTTAATTTTCTCCGTGGATTCCATACTTTGAATAAATATCTGATTGAAGAAGTGATCTGAAATGTATCTGAAATATTTCAAGTATGGAATCGTGTTTCCAATTCGTCGCGATATCCCCTCGGAGTTTGGTGAATGTTATACTATTATAACGATGAATTAAAGTGACGTTATTTTAAGACACATGTCACACCCCGACGTTGGTGAAGTTGAAATGGCAACAAGTTCAGGAATGTCGGCCGTTAGTGGTACCCTGGATTTACGTGCTTCTACATTGAGCAGCGAGAGAGAAGCTATAATAGACGCTACGAGTCTTCCTTTGAGCGTCAGCTCGGATACGGCCTTTACTTCGTTTTATGGCAGTCAAGTAAACTTGAAGGTATGAAGCAAATATGCGGGAGATTTTTGAAACGCTATGATAGTAGTCAGTTGAGGAAGTTTTATGGATTATTAAACGTGATTTTTACTTTTCAGACGATAACGACGAACGGCGGTGCAGCTTGTTAATAATAATGAGGAAATACGAAGTACCGTCAAACTGTAGTTAATTCGAAATCCATTATTCAAACGCAATTACATTTCATCAAAAACATTTCACAGCATTATAATGATAATTAATTACCGAGGATCATCATCAGATATTATATTCGTATCACCAAACATAAGCATATACTATATGTATAACATTCAAGTAAGATTTGTATTTAAAATATAATATTAATGATATTAATGATATTAAAATCTACTAAAAATAATATAAAATAATTTGAATAATCAATCCGTATAATTAATATAAATTGAAGTAATATATTATATTGCATAAAGTAGAGTTTAGGTAGGTATATCTAGATATGTATTATTAAAACGTCGCGTCACTTTATATAATAATAATAAAAAGAAAAGAAAAGAATAAAAAAAAAGTAAAGTAAAGTAAAAGAAGTTACAATTATAATGCAAAGCAAATTGAATAAAAGAAGAAAAGAGAATGAGAATAATTAGAGAAAAATGAAAAATGAGTTTTTATCGGGATATACTTATAAAAATTGATGATTAATAAATAATAATGAAAGATATGTGCCAAATTTCAAGATCTTTTAATATTGAAATTATAAATAGAATAAATTACAGAGCATGAAACATAATTGAAATAATGAAATTGAATACAAATTATATAATCGTAAATCTCGTTCGATATATATATTTGCCATTATCGTTATTAGTACCTTTTTGTTATCTATTCATTGCTATTATCATTTTTACTATTTTTATTATCGAATTGCTGCACACGATTTATTACCATATAATTGAAATCATAATTTTCAAATAACATTGTAATTGTCGATTGTAGATTCAAATAACCGCAACGCGCGCTTTATGTTATCGTATATACTTGAATATACAAATTTCTGTTAGTTCGTACGTTGACTGAATATTCTATTCAGTCAACGGTTCGTATAATCGCGTTCAACGATATTACAATAATTAGATACGATATTATAGATTATCTATAATGATCTTGGATATATTTCTACATTTTGAATTATTACTCTATATTATTATAGCTAGGTCAGAAGATAACTGATTACAATACCAATACATTATATACTGATAAACACATCCTGTTTTACATATAATTACATTTTTTCTAATACTGTACTACCGAAAATCGCAGAAAATAATCAAATAAACAAAAAGTCTTTACCATACAACAACCTAAGCGAACTTCAATATCATTATTTATTACATTACGATTTATAAAAGCAGCAAGAAGACCTCAACATATTCTTAAACAATCTAGCTATGGATATATTCAATTTTCAGAGAGAAAAAATTAGAAAGGGATGTGTTCCACTGTACAGCTGAAATAAAATTAAAATCTTGAACATTTTATTGCATGATAATAATGAGTCTGAAAATATTAAATTCCATTATGGGCATAATAGTGATCTACTATGCCCATATCATATAATACTGATAATTGAATAAGTTGCAGCTAGCGCGAGCAACGAGAGCGCATGCGTCACGCGTCAGTAGAAAGATGGCGAGCATCGAAATTCCTCTTCGTGATACCGACGAGGTAAGTTAAAAGAGACGCAACAGAATTCCGGACTGTTAAAATGCCCATTTGTCGTTCAGCATGAAAATGTTAGAAAACCTATTTTCTATCTGGTATAATAACCAGTCAGATAAAATGCCAAACATTAATTACGGCATACATAACCTGTAAATTTCTCGTAAAACAACACGCAGTGTAACACCTATCAACGGAACTAGGTTCTTTTCCGTAGTATCTCGCGCGTTATTCACAAGTCGAATTCACCACATAATTTCTCGACTATTAGGTGATCGAATTATGCTTGGATCAACTACCCGATGGCGATGAAGTGCTCGGCATTCTACGGCAAGAACATGCCCAACTCAATATCTGGGTCAATCTCGCGGTGAGCATAATCTTTGATTTGAGACTAAGACCTTCCTTTTTCTCCCCCTTTTGACTGGTGAATAATTGTTAAATTAATTCATGCGATGTTTGTTTATTCAATTGTTGAAAAAACAAAGCTCGAGTATCACAAGCAACAAAAAATCGAGGACTTCATCAAGATCCTCGAGTCGTCTAGAACGGACGCAAATGTCGACTACAGAGACTATGAAAAGGACCAAATGCGGGCCTTGGACATGCTGGCCGCATACTATGTCCAGGAGGCAAACAGAGAGAAGAACAAAGACAAGAAGCGAGACCTTTTCACTAAGGCTACATTGCTGTACACAACGGCAGACAAGATCATTATGTACGATCAGGTGAGCTGGAATCTACGAAGCAAAATCAGCGTCCGATGAAAAGAAGCGATGTATGTTTATGAATTTATTTACTCAGTTTCGTTTCTCTTCCATTTCATAGAATCATCTCCTCGGCCGTGCGTACTTCTGTCTTTTGGAAGGGGATAAAATGGAGCAGGCAGATGCCCAGTTCAATTTCGTCCTCAACCAATCTCCCAACAACATTCCTTCTCTGTTGGGAAAAGCGTGCATAGCATTCAACAAGAAAGACTACCGCGGTGCTCTAGCATTTTACAAAAAGGCTCTCAGAACTAATCCGAATTGTCCGGCAGCGGTTAGACTCGGTATGGGGCACTGCTTCATGAAGTTGGGTAATCAGGACAAGGCTAAAATGGCCTTTGAGAGAGCCTTGCAACTGGACGCTCAGTGTGTTGGGGCTTTGGTCGGTCTGTCAGTCCTAAAATTGAACCAACAACAGCCGGATAGCATCAGAACCGGTGTTCAAATGTTGTCGAAAGCCTATACGATCGATTCGACAAATCCCATGGTGCTGAATCACCTGGCTAATCACTTCTTCTTTAAGAAAGATTACAACAAAGTACAGCACTTGGCTTTGCACGCTTTTCATAATACCGAGAACGAAGCTATGCGCGCTGAGAGCTGCTACCAATTGGCCAGAGCCTTTCATGTTCAGGTGAAAATTAGCCAGAGGATATTATCGGTGGTTAAAGGACCCGAAATTAATTAACGAACTTCTGTTTTCAGGGAGACTACGATCAAGCCTTTCAATACTATTATCAAGCGACTCAATTCGCTCCGCCGATCTTCGTTCTTCCCCATTTTGGCCTCGGCCAAATGTACGTTTATCGTGGAGATGCCGAGAACGTAAGACACGTTAATCCCAATGTCTTTAGTCTCTGTGTGACAGGGACTCGAGTATTTGAAATTTATTTTCTGATTTCAGGCGGCACAGTGTTTTGAAAAAGTACTGAAAGCCCAGCCTGGTAATTACGAAACAATGAAGATCCTCGGCTCTCTGTATGCCAACTCAAACTCTCAGTCTAAAAGAGACATTGCTAAGAGTCATCTGAGGAAAGTTACCGAGCAATTTCCTGACGACGTCGAAGCCTGGATTGAATTGGCGCAGATCTTAGAACAGAGCGATCTCACCGCTGCCCTAAACGCGTATGCAACTGCGACTAGAATTCTCAAGGACAAAGTACAGGCTGATATTCCACCAGAGATATTAAACAACGTTGGAGCCCTGCACTACAGGCAAGTGACTTATCGTCGTGGATAATCTCCTCTGTTATTGCGTCAGAAGTTATGAGTATGAATTTTTATTAAACAGACTTGGAAACCTGGAAGAGGCGAGAAGCAACCTGGAGGATTCTCTGGCCAGATCAAAAACCGACGCTGAACAAGACCCGGTTTACTACAATTCCATAGCTGTGACAACTACGTATAATTTGGCTCGTCTGAACGAGGCTTTATGCGTATTTGACAGGGCTGAAAAACTGTACAAAGATATCCTCAAAGAACATCCAAACTACGTGGACTGCTACTTGCGACTCGGCTGCATGGCCAGAGACAAGGGACAGATTTACGAAGCTTCCGATTGGTTCAAGGACGCTCTGAGGATAAATAACGAACATCCAGACGCATGGTCACTGCTGGGAAATCTGCATTTAGCTAAAATGGAATGGGGACCCGGCCAGAAGAAGTTTGAACGTATCCTGAAAAATCCAACCACCAGCACTGACGCCTACTCGCTCATTGCTCTGGGCAATATTTGGCTACAGACTCTGCATCAAAGCGGGAAAGATAAGGACAGAGAAAAGAGACACCAGGACCGAGCTCTTGCGATGTTTAAACAAGTGAGAATCCCGCTTCTCTGAATCATCAATCGAAATCATTCAAAGCTCCAATTGTATTTGTAATTAGAAAAGGATATTCTACCGTATAACACAGCTTCTAATTGACTTCAACAGGTGCTTAGAAACGATCCGAGGAATATCTGGGCTGCGAATGGTATAGGAGCTGTACTTGCACATAAAGGTTGCGTCAACGAAGCTAGAGATATATTTGCCCAAGTTAGAGAAGCGACTGCAGAGTTTTGCGACGTCTGGTTGAATATCGCTCACATTTACGTTGAACAGAAGCAATTCGTTAGTGCTATACAAATGGTTCGTATTCAACATCGATGGGATTCAACAGATTTATGGGTCCAGCATTAATCGACTGCCTATTGAATGGAAATACGTTTTATTTTACAGTACGAAAATTGCCTGCGCAAATTCTACAAGTACCACCATGTCGAGGTTCTGCAGTACTTAGGAAGGGCTTATTTCAAAGCAGGAAAACTCAGAGAAGCCAAAATGACCTTGTTGAAGGTATAAGTTGAATCTTTAAGCCTTATTTTCGCTTCTAATACGCGGCGATATTCGGTATTTGTTACAGGCTCGCAGGGTGGCTCCCCAAGATACACTTTTGCTCTACAACATCGCTCTAGTCCTACAGCGTTTGGCCATGCAAATTCTAAAGGATGAAAAATCTACGCTGGTTGTTGTCCTCCAAGCTGTCCACGAACTTGGACTTTCCCACAAGTATTTTCAGTTCCTCGGTACACAGGGTGAGAAAATGGACCAGCTGGCTGAAACGGAGGCAAGAAAGTGCCAGGATCTACTGTCTCAAGCGCAGTATCATGTCGCGAGAGCGAGGAGACTGGACGAAGAGGATAAGATCATTCGAAAGAAGCAGGAAGAAGAAAGGTTTGGATCTTTTCTCGACCTTTGTACCAAAACTTTAAGGAATATCTCCGAATTTGAACAGTTCTGAGTCTTCCTTATATTTCCTTACAGACAAGCGTTCAGAATTCGTCAAACAGAAGAACAGAAAAAGGTGGAAGACATGCGCCGCCAGAAGTCAGAAGCAATGTTACAAAAGCGTCAGGAATACGTGGAGAAAACAAAGAATGTTTTACTCTTTGGCGACATGCCTTCGGAGAAGGCTACAAAGAAGGGAAGAAAGGTCAGATCCGAACAATATCTCAGCGACAGTGGTTCGGACAGAAATGAACGCAGAGAGGACACCACGTCCAGGGAAAGAAAGCGCAAGAGGAAGAACAGCGGCGATAGAAGAGAGCGGAGGTCTTCAGGCAAAGGGAGAAAGAAGAGGCATGCAAACAGCGGTGAAAGTGGAGGTGATATTGAGCTTGGATTTGATGAGAATTGAATAGATTATATCACCTGATTTTCATTATCGATATCAAAATATGTATGGATTTTCTGAAATATTTTCCAATCTGATTACAGGTTCTGGGAGCGATAGACCAAGGAACAAGCGTGGTAGAAAAGCGGGTGGTACACCCAAAGGAAAAGGATCTCGTAAGGGAACTGCAGATTTATCGACCAAACAGAAGATGCGAATCATATCTAAAGAGACTATTTCTACAAGTGAATCGGACAGTGATAATGAGAGGCCTAAGATAGCCAGCGGGTGAGTTATAGTCCCAAATTTTGATTATATTATCATAATGATAGCGATAATAATGATGATGAATTCACCCCGTTTGATAATGTTGCAGGAATGAAAGTGCCGAGGAAAACGCAGGGCATGGAAAGCGTAGAATTGAATCTGAGTCGGAGGGTTCTCGTGCTTCACGTTCTAGATCTAGATCTAGATCTAGGTCCAAGTCTGGTAGCCGTTCTAGAAGCGGCTCGCGGTCAGTTTCAAGAAACAGTTCGCGGTCGAGAAGCGGATCACGATCCAAGTCTGCCTCGCGTAAAAGTCCTTCAAGATCACGAAACCGTTCACGGTCAAGCTCTAGGTCTCGCAGCGGGTCGAGAAAGAGCCGTTCCAGATCTAGATCTAGGTCTAGGTCTAGGTCTAAATCTGGCAGTCGTTCTAGGAGCGGCTCGCGGTCTGTTTCGAGAAACAGTTCACGATCGAGAAGCGGATCGCGATCCAAGTCTGCGTCGCGCAAGAGTCCGTCGAGATCCAGAAACCGATCACGGTCAAGCTCCAGGTCCCGCAGCGGATCGAGAAAGAGTCACTCCAGATCACGTTCGGGATCAAGATCGAGGAGTGGCTCAAGAAAGAGTAGATCCAGATCCAGATCGAAATCAAAGAGCGGTTCGCGGAGCCGAAGTGCTAGCGGATCGGCAAGGTGACTTTCATTCTTACATTGATGACATTTGTTCGCTTTCCGCAAACTCATCGCGATGATTAATCATTACGATACGTATTTTTTTTTTTTTTACAGATCTGCAAGTCCGTTGTCAAGGAAATCAATATCGGGCAGCGAAGATGGATCTCGTCATTCGAGTCCGGCAAGAAACCGAGAAAGTGGTAGTGAGTAATGGTAATGTGATAAATCGACTGTAATTAATGAATTGATCAATCGTAATTGGATATTCAATATAATTAAACATCATTAATTTCTTATCGAATGATAATTAGAAACAAGAATTTGTCTCGTAGCCATACCGCCGATAGTTGTAAACATCTTTTCTCTGTATTTCGTTTTTCATTTTTATTTTTTTAATTTTTTTTTTTTTTTGTAATGCTTATACTGATTTAAAACAGTTTAATGACTTATCTTGGGAATTATATATCAACCCTTTAAACAAGTATTATAAATAAAGTGAATTTTTCAATCATAATGGGATAGAAGATTTGTAAATTAGTGATCTGGGATCAAAACTCACTGTGCCTATTCTGAAGGTAGTGACGAAGGCGTTAACTTCTGAATCAAATGAGAAAAGAAAACAAGGCCATTCGTTTGATGCTAAGAGATTTTTTCTTGAGTTATTATTAAAGTTATTAAACGATTATAATCTACAAGATAATTAAATTGTTCAAAGAACCAATAATTAGTTACCCTTTGTGGTTGACTAAGAATTTCATTATTCGGAAGTAAAGAAATATATTTGTACGTGTTTAATATACATATTATAACATATACGATGTGTATTTTGCTATCATCGAAGCATCATAAAACGATAACGGTTTCGTGATACATATAGTTCAGAAGTTGATATGGCAAAGAAATTTGCACCATTGTTACATTGTACAAATCATATATTTTCCGTTCTCGATTTAAATATTGTTGTAAGCTTTCTGCAGAAGCTATAGATAAAACGGAAAAAAGAAAGAAAGAAAAAAAGAAAAAAAAACAATTAATAGCTTTACCAAAATCAATAAAATATCACACAGAATAAATATCACGCTTCGAACTTTTTTTTTCTTTTTTCTCTCAATTATTCTTAAACATACCTTTCACAGAGTATAAACACGATTTTGAAAATCAATCTATTATCATATTATTAGATGCACCGAAATACATTTTTTTGACTTACGAGCTGAAATATTTATAAGTCATTCGATTCGCGAAAAAGTGTAAATTTTGATTAAAATATATAACTGGGCGAGAAACGAATTGAAAGAAAATTACAAAAAGGCAAAGTAAGAATTTAAAAAAAAAAAAAAATTTATTGAAACGTGAAGAAGAAGAAGCATAAGACTGGATGGCGCATCCTCCTTTACGCGATGTCTTGAAAACGCAGCAGTTCTATCTCTATATCCCATGTAAGCAGAGAGATGAAGAAATGGATATTGTTCAATCAAGCGAACATTACGGAATAACTATGATGGATTTTGAGCTGAGAATTTCTACCAATTAATAATTAAGTCCTTGATATCTTTAGTGATACGCAACTAGAAATACAAACTGAAGAAAAAAATTAATGAAAAATTGTAAAACAATAGAATCAAATGGTTATTTGAATTGCAAGACCTTATAGTCATATACATATTTAATCGCTGAACAAAAAAATATTCAAGTGCTTAAATTATCCCCGCTCCTGCCTGACACCCACCCATACCTATTTTCCCCAATTATATTCAATTATTACTGATATTCGTCTCTGGAAAATATATTCTACTTTCAAATTATGCCAGAAATCCATTACATAACATAATTACAATATTGTGTAAATAAATAATAAATCAATACAGATTCCTCCTCGTCGGAAATTCAAACTTGTCTCGTATTTACCGCCAACAATCAGTGCTGTCTCTACCGCCTGTGGAGTGAATCAATTTACGCGGGAAATAGCAGACAATACTAGAGAAGCCGCATGCAACTGAAGACTAGAAAAGGGTAGGTTAGGCGACATACGAGATATAAATTTGTTAATATAATCTCTCTCTTGTCGTAAGAAAATTTCTAATATGCAAACTAAATAGTGAATTAATTTGTGAAGCCGAGGTGGGCCAAATATCGCGAATAATAAATATACTATAAAGTTTATAAACAAAAAACTGAAGTATCACCTGAACGATTTTATCAATTTTATTTCGAACCCGACGTAAAACAATTAGTGAAACTACATTTTTATTGAAAAAAAAAAAAACAATGCCTCTGAACGGTAAACCATCGCGTTACGCTCACCCGGAGGGACACACTGACGTGTGTTATTTTACTGGAGAAAAGTAAGTAGCAAAGACAAAAGTTTCGATTTTTTTGTATCTTAAATTCTTATTTATTTTTACTTTCCAACGAAATTCTACAACAAACTTATTAGATCTTTTCTCATTATTTTATCGTCGATATTTATTTCAGAGGTGGTTTACTCACATGTGGATCCGATGGCGACGTTAGATCATGGCTAAATTTAATGGACGATGATCCAGCTGCGAGTTGTGTCTCGGAACAAGTTATCGCCATTGTATCCAAGGTCAGAATCGACAATATTCCATTTTTCACATACTTTTGGCAAGAGGAAGTCCATCAAAATTG
The DNA here is from genome assembly GCA_944452935.1 of Rhogogaster chlorosoma. Taxonomy (NCBI): domain Eukaryota; kingdom Metazoa; phylum Arthropoda; class Insecta; order Hymenoptera; family Tenthredinidae; genus Rhogogaster; species Rhogogaster chlorosoma. The sequence goes on along the minus strand of OX101803.1, from coordinate 21,022,332 downwards.
ATACACATTGATTTTCAGGGTCCTTTAGGTCCCGGATAAATAATATAGATTTTTGAATCGCCTCTCCCAATACATTCGTTCATATTCTTTCTAGCAAACTTCTTCCTCATCCCTTCTGTATCTGTTTTATCCAAAAACCCCAACGCGACAATATTTAATTTAATATCCATTCTCTAGAACGGGAAATTATACGTCGCGACGGATAACAACACTGTGCAGATTCTTACCTATCCAGATCTAGAGAAGGAAGGAATAATAACGAGGTTCACCGGAACTGTTTGTGCTCTTGCCACATCCAAGAATGGAAATTATATTGTGTCCGGCGCATGGTATTAGCTCAATATTAACAAGATGCTAATTATTTATTGATTTTCATTCAGAATCACTAAATTATATCTAGATTTTTAACTAGAATTTACTCTTTCTCAAGCGATATGCGGATACAAGTAAGCAACGTTCAGACTTCGGACAGTATCGAGCTCAGCGGACATCAGGGTCCAATTTTGGGATTGTCTTTGGACCCCTCAGAACAATACGTTGTGAGTAGAGTAAAATGGCGATAGCCAAGATCTCTGTATCTGATTATGGGATAGTATTAAAAAGCATTAATATATCTACAAACGGGAACAATATGATTCAGGCATCTTCAAGCACGGATGGTTCGATCAGAGTCTGGGATATTAGCGAAAAGCGGATGGTTCATGTCTGGAATAACGTCGTACCCAAAGGGAACTCGTTTTTTACATCGAAAACGTACTCCACCCCTTCGTTCCAGCCTGTTGATGGCAAAACGTTGGCCTTTCCAAGCGGGAAAGAGGTCGTAGTCGTGCAAAGAGGCTCTTGGAAAGAATTGTTCAAACTTAGATGTCCTGATCTTAAAACAGTGAGTATTGTCATTGAGGAAATATCCTCGCAACTTGAAGAATTCAATCACAAATCTATATTTTCTACTTATTTCTAGGAGCTGAGTATCTGCAAATTTTCAGAATGCGGTACGCTGCTCGCAGCTAGTTCAATTCATGGAGAGCTAGTCGTTTGGGATGTCGAGTCCAAGGAACAAATTGGCTATCTCGCTCGAGACCGTGGCACAAAAATAACCGCTTTCGCTTGGAGTCCGAAAGAACCGACTGAAATTGCTTTCTGCGACTCGATGGGGATGTTGGGATGTGTCGACGTGGTATGAGCAATAGTTTCTCCATATTTGTCCGCGCTTTTTATTCCCTGGGAAAGTTTCCCTGATTTAAACAATGCCATATGTTGAACATTGCTAAATCAACAGGTGGCCGAAGCTGTGGAAGAATTGTTTCCCAAATCAGCTGATGGATCGAATCAATCAAACGAAGATTTGGATGATCGTATAGAAAACTACGTAGACGGGGAAGATGACGACGGCGAAAATGTTATATCGTTGAATAAGATCAAGGCAGCAGCTAAAATAAATGACTACGATGATTCGGAAGGTCCTATACCTCAACGAAGTCACAGCCCGGATAGATTATTAATGCCGGAAATAAAAGCCCAAGAACCATTTCAGCCCGGTTCTTCACCAGTTCATTTGTTGAATCGTTATATGGTGCGTATTTATTATTGGTGCTCAACACCTTAAACGAAAACTAAGTAAACTTGATTTTACACTGATAGTCGAGGATCATAGGTTGATGGATTGCTGTATTGAACAATTGAGTACATAGCTATAAATTTCTCTCTTGATTAAATGGCTCGATTACTTTTTCAGGCTTGGAACAGCACAGGGATAATAAAATGCTACTCTTCAGAAGATGGTGAAAAATCTAGCATAGAAGTCGAATTTCACGACTCCAGCGTTCACCACCCCATCCACATCAACAATTATCTGCAACACAGCTTGGCCGCATTATCTACAAAAGCTCTGGCCCTTGCCTGCTCAGAGAACGACGATTCCCCGAGTAAACTGGTCGTTGTAAGACTGCAAGGTGATATAATCTCTAGATAAAATTTCATTTCGTTGATTTCCTCTGTAAAACAGAAAGTGTAAATTGACTATTAAAACAGGATGGGGATCTGGCAACAAGGAATGGTCCATTGAATTGCCTCAGGGGGAAGTTCCGCTCTGTCTTGCAGCGGGTGAAAATTTCGTTGCTGTTGCAACGAGTAAACGAAGACTGAGATTATTCACAGCCAGTGGAACCCAGCGGGAAATAATCGCCTTGCCAGGTGCTCCGGTGGCAATAAACGCTCTGGGACATCACCTAGTAGCAGTTTGTCACGCAGGATTATCCGGTGAGTTTAATTATTCGAAAAAATCCTATAAAGAACTGTCTTTCAATCTTAGTTGGAATCCTGGAGAATAATGTCTATCCAAACTCTGCAATTATCCGAATTTCACAGGCCTACAAGAAGAGCAACACATGACTATGATGTGGCTCCAGATCCGAGGTCTAAACATCCGCAATCGTTCCCTCGCAGTTCCACTTTCAGGGTCAAAGCTGGAGCTAGCATGGGTGGGACTAACAGATCGGGGTTCGCCGACAGTAATGGACGGAGACGGCGTGTTGACGATATATAATGCAAAGTCTTGCCTTTGGAACGTAGCTTGCGATACTGCGAATCAGGTGAGGAATCCTTCAAACGAATGATTGACGTGTTCAAGAGTTTCTAATAATATTTCTGCTCGAATTTTTCAGTGCAAAGGAGCGGCGGATAGGTTCTTCATAATCGGAGTCAGCGAGGTGGAAAAGACCGTTAGATGCGTTTTGTGCAAAGGAAGTCTTTACCCACCAACAACTCCGAGCCCAACTCAAATCGAAATACCACTTCAAATACCTATCTGCGAACCAGACACTGTCAAGTCGCAAATGGAGGCTAAACTTTTGCTGTTTGGCAGCGATACACGAAGCGATGAGGAAACTCTGTTGTCTATGTTCGTGGTGAGTATATGATAGGATACGTGAGGAGAAAGCTCTGAAATACACATCGATGGACTTGTTTTTTTATTTGTTCAGCTTGCCTGTCGTGGAAACGCCGAATTTCGTGCCGTGGATTTGTGCGAAGAATTCGCATCCCAGAAGGTATTAGACTTGGCAACGAAGTACGCCGGACGACTTGGGAAAATGGCTCTGGTTACGAAACTGCAATCTATCGCGAGGACGAAAGAAGATGTGGAAGTTGAAATGATCGAAGAAGAGAGGGAGAGGGGGAGATCTGTCGCAAATCACGTCGAGGAAGAGTATGAGGAGTTGGAGGATACTAACGATTCTCTCTCTGTCTCGACTCCGCCGAATAAACCTGCGGTAGAGATAAGACCAATCAGTATGAGCATAAAGAGGCAAAATCCGTTCAGAAAAAGTGGAAAGTCTCCAACTCTGAAAGGTGAATTAATTGTTGAGGGTTCCGTAGCTTTGGATTAAATGCTTCTTTAAAATCTGGGAAGTTTGGGGAAATTTGATACTGTAGAATTGTAGAAATGATTTTGATTTTATGTTGTAAAGAAATTTTTGAACTCAGGTCTCCAGGCAATGAATCGATTGCCTGATAAGGAGCCGCGAGGAATATCAGCGTCTGAATCAACGGCACAAAAGCCAAAACCTAAGTCAGTGGGAAAATCGAAATCGGAGAAGGAATCCTTCGTCGTTTGGTATGGAAGAAATAAGAAGGATCTTGCCGAGGAATTTCCAGAGCTTGACAACAAGAAAATCACCATGATAGCTCTGGAGAGGTATAAGGAAAATGAAAAGGCCGGAATGGTGGTCGTTCAGAGTCCGAATGAAGAAGAGATGCGAGAAAGTAAAAAGCGGAAGTTGATTGATGGGGAGATCGATAAAAGCCGAAATGGGGAATCCACAATTAATAAACTCTCCTCGTTTGCCTTTGTAGAATAAAAATCTACTTGAATTTATCGAAATTAGGATGAGAAATTTTCAGGTCATGCACGCCTGCGTTCTGCTCTTTATTTTCAAAAATGAAAAGGGGCGGAAAGTATTTCAGAAAACTGGACAAGATTTTTCATAAACGAATAGCTCAATTTTAGAAAGTTAAGAGAACCGAACTCGAGAGAATGATCATCATTATGTAAATACACGATATGATCGTTATTATTAACCATTTAGGTATGTGATATTAACATGTTTTTATATTTCATAAGGTCAGTTACGTAGTAATTTTATTTCATATAGTAAGGTGTAGCAATAATAAATCGTTTGGATGTGTATTTTTTTTAATTTTTTTATTATTATTCTTAATTATATTTAATAAAAATGTGATTCGATACACAAGCCTCCGTATATGTGGAAGATGAGCTAGCTCCGTGATCTTCCGCAAATAATTAAATTGAAAACAGATGAAAATAACAAAGTATCTTGCTGAACTATGCGAAATCTCATTTCTTTGAAAGATTTGTTGGCCAATAAGTAATATTGTATCGATTCTGCAGCCACCAATACTCAATCGCTTCGTTATTTTCCACTTTCTCACCTCTGCGTCTTTTGATTTATTGTTATTATTTTTTCTACTAAATATATATTTATATATGTATAGCGACGTGCATGAAGACACGTGTATGCATGCCTATACACTAGGGTGCTTCAAAAAAATTTTTTTTTTCCCCGTTGAAATGTTAATGGTTTACAAGAAAAAAATCCTCCCCAAAAATGGTCTCTCTATCTCAACTCTAAGAGGTAGCTCTTTTCATTTTAATTTCCCATTTACTTAACATTGGAAAATTTGTTTTTTCATTAAAAGTTATATTACTCGCAAACTACTTGATATTTTTTGAAGCTGATTCTTTAAGCTTTCCAAAAGCATATAATAAAAAATAAATAAAAAGACAACAAATAATAATAATTCATGATTTCTTTAAAAATCAGTACTTTTCAGATGGCGAAAATTCGTGTTTTGATTATGATAATTATGCATTATTATAGGGTTTTGGAAAGCTTAAAGAATCAGCTTCAAGGATCTATGCATGAATCCGAAAAATATCAAGTATTTTGCGAGTAATTTAACTTTTAATGAAAAAACAAATTTTCCAATGTTAAGTAAATGGCAAATTAAAATTAAAAGACCTCTTAGAGTTGAGTGGGAGAGACCATTTTTGGGGAGGATTGTTTCTTCTTAACCATCAACATTTGACGGGGTACGAACGGAAAAAATTTTTTTTTTTTAAGCACCCTACTATACACTCTATACACCCAAATTTTCAGCCGGAAATATCCAGCAGTTGCGACAGCTCGAACCAAAGGGGGGGGACCCTTTGAGGACAAAAACGGTAAAAAAAAAAAATGCAGCACAATCATGTTACGCATGAAATACTAGTTTAAAATGCAAATAAATTTCAATATCTTCCGTTGTTCCTGTGCCACCTTCGCTCTATTACAGTTTGATGAATCTCTATCACAATTCAAAGACCTCCCCCGAACGGGATTCTGTTGATTCAATCATGTATAATTATAAGAACCGAATGTTTTGCCATGTAATCTGCGGACTATTCCTTTTAGAAATGATCTCGGTATAAATCATTCTTAGAATCTTGTAATCCTTCACCGAGAATCACGCCCCGGATCTATTCGTGATAGTCCTGCCCGATAAAAGAGTTGACAAGAAAACCACGACAGAGCAAGTTCGAAGTACGACCATCCTCAGCAATGGTTACGGTTGTACTGACAGCAATATAAAACTGTGTGCTAAAGATTATTGTTGAAATTTATTGTATAAATATATTTCATTATCCTGGACTCATAAGACAAAGGAAGTTGCGGTACACCCTGGCTGTCTTTGACCTATAATTACTCATCGTCCTCAGAACAGTCAATTCAGTTCCAAGACATTTGTTGTACTACATGCAGACCCCGAAGAATGTAGTCTTTCTTCGTTCAGATCAAAGTTGTCCGGATCTGTTCGTATCGGTAATTTCTGATGAAAATTTTGAGAATAAAATCACCGCGAAAAAAACTTTGAAATGCGACCATCTTTAACAATGGTCACCGTTCAACTGTACGTCACTACTTTTTATTGCAATTGACAATGTAAAGATTTTTCAGCTTTCTAGGATTAATCGTGACATAAGGAGAAAATTGCACGTCCCATCATTCAACAACTTAATTTCATCGACTTGTTGCGCTGTAGACACGATGGTTCAAAATTGCATATCATATTCAATGGGTAGAAGTCGCCGACTTTGATCCGGCTTACAATCATACACTGAACTCTATGCGGTTGAAGTTCGCGGACAGGAAAATACGAACGAGGAAACAGGATGCGATGCAGTCATACGAGTGAGTTACACGTTACACCACAAATAATGTTCCGATGACGGTTAAATGAAATATTATACGTACATTAATGCGGCTAATCCTGAATGTCTTTTTCCTCCTGTTTCTCTGACTCATGAAAAAATCAAACTTTGGACGGTATTCTTCGTGCAAATTCAGACGTTGAATAAAACTGTCGATTTTTGAAAGTGAAATGATTTATCTTACATTATATTATTTATACTAAAACATCAAAACTGATGTTGGACGAGTCGGTCCCGACGAGAGGTCCTTTATCTATTTTGAATATGGGTCCAGTAGGTACGGGGTATTCCACGAGGAGTGAAACATTTTTTTCTTTCATTTTGATCGTTATCACTTGAAATAAAAGCGGGCAAATCTCGGTGTAAGTAAGTTGCAAAATAGAGCACCGATGATTCACTTCCGCGCTACTTTCCCCCTCTGCTCTGCTTACAATCTCATTATTAGAAATGATTAACACAAATGATAACAGTAGAAATAATAATAGTGCTGGAAAACGCAAACCTAAGAATTATAAAAATAATAAAAATAATGATGATGATAAGAATCGTGATAATTATAATTATAGGAATAGTGAAGATAAGAATCGTAGCTTGAAACTAGCATGATATACGATTTATAATAGGTTTCTGCGAAAAAAAAAATGTAATTTCTGAACAAACAGATGAATTCGAATCGAACTGACTCCTCATTCTGAAAGCTTTACCCCAAGTCAATATCCGGCAGCCGAACCCTCATTGAAAATACTTCAAATACTTTTTGTTTCAAAGTCGGATTTATTTTTGTCGATACAATTTTTTAAATTCAATCGATCGTAAAATTTTTCGATTTTGAGACTTCCGGGGCCCGAAAAACTCCGATGAAAAACTAGGTTCCAATTTGCGCCAGGAGTGAAGCAAGACAAAATTTTTGCCTAAATCTAAAGGGTGGGACGTGGAGCGTGGTTGAGTCGAGCTGTAATGTCTCGTATCTCATTTCTTAAAAACAGAAGGTTTATGTTTGTCCATCCCCTATTCCACAAAGGCCAGGAAATCGGCGGTGAAAGGCCCGCTTGAATTCTTTCTTGCAAATAAAAATAACGAATACAGAAGAACTCTGCGCCACTTCTGTCGTGCCAAGTAAATACGTTGTCACAGGTATCGGCCAAATGAGCCAAATTATCCACGTGATCATATGAGCTCCCGTTATCATGAAAAGTTTGAAGTGTAATTTGAACCTGAAATGAAATTTTGCGAATCAATAGATATCAGTCGACGGACTATCAGCATAATTGGCAATCGACAGCTCTCCGACCTGATGATTCTCGGGATCATGTTACTTATTTATTTAATGTCGCGAATTACCATTGCTTGTCCATCTCGTAATCTGGATTCACGCTGTTAAATAGATTTGCCGTATCCCTCGTCTGCCGACTGATGTTAAATGCTGTCCAGGTGTTCAGAAAGATATTGCAAATGAGACCAACGGTCACGACTGCCACGCTTCCCCACAGTTCTAAGGATTTCCCTAAAAAGAGTCGGAAAAAGCGCTGCAGTCATGATTGTAGCTAGTATCAAAAAATGTATGTTCTTATATGTATTGATTGAATCAGGTTTTTTTGCAACGAAATAACCACGACTCAATACGTGATAAATAGTTTCATACGATTCAACCTCTTAGATCGAATGAAATTTTATTACTGCTATCGTTTCATCGTCTAACAATGGATGATAAATAAAACTTACGGACTATATCGTTGTGAAAGTACGATACACAGGATACAAGGGTAAAAGCACTCGCAAATAAAACCAGGGGGCTGAACCAAGCGTAAATTGCGTACCACATGAACTTTCTTTTTATTTTTTCTTCGGAATCATAGCCGACTTGTCGTAGGTCTCTGAAACGGAATGACGAGTTTTTTTGTAAATTTATACAAACCTATATGTCAACGTCAGTACGTCTTCCAATCAGCATTGACATTCTTCATCATATTCGGATAAAATGCAAGTAGATAATAAATTGATATTTGAAAAATCGATTTCTTACTCACCGAAACGATCTCCAAATATTAACGCTCATAACGGTTAGCCAAAAGTTGCAACATGTACCGAAATAGCGTGTAGTGACGTCTAAAGAAAGAAATATCACGATTGTAGCTTCAAAATTTCATAGGCTCAAATTCTGCGACCGAAAAACCAAGTTTTAAGAAGAAGCCCAAATAATTCAATTCACTCATATTACCGAAGAAACGGAACCAGAGAGGGTTGATTCTCAATTCAGTTGTATGCACCGCTCCTAATGCACACACGTAAGTCCCGATGTAAGACGCGACGTAAGACCGGAATATCCAACCATGGAGATTCCTCTGAAGCTGCGGTACTACGGTGTAACCCGCGAAGATTGCCAGCATAATGAGAATGCCCAGAACCAAGCATAATATTTCGTGTGTGTCTTTTCTCACCCATGGCCGACATACTTTTACAAAATATCCAGACGATACTTGGTCCGCTATCAGACAGTACTCTTCAAAGTTGGAGAGCGATCCTTGCGCGTAGTCCGGCGCATAGATTGATCCGTTTTCAAAAACACTGAAGTTCATTATCTCGGACGGCGCCATCCAACCGATTTCGCAGGGGTCATTGATGAACGGGTGATAATTTTCCTCCGAGAAGTTTCTTTCGACACCGTTTCTGTCGATGGATCTTATCACTTGATGTAACATACCGGAGGTACGGTTGTCCCCCGGATGACAGAGCGACAAACATGTTTTAAAGCTGCACGGGCAACCGAGCCATTCGTCGTTTCTTTGCCATGTCGAATTTGGCGGAAAACTGATGCCGTCTTTCTTTACGAACTCCGGAGGGTCGTGAGGCGATCCAGAAAGGGTAACGACAGCGTTTCTCGGACACGACCCTATGGGTCCGTCAATACTGCTTTTTACCGATGGAATAGCTGACATGAGAACCAGCATGGAAAAACTCTGAGGAGTGACCATTTCTGTATTGCCGAAATGAGGAGTCTACAGTTCGCAGAAAATGGGTCCAAGAAGGTTGAGATTACTTCGACTATTATATAAAATAATAGAAAATGTTCCCCGAAGAGCTTCGTGGAATTGAATTTACATTCGGATTAAATATCGAGCCATGTGATTCGGAAGTTTGAAAATAAACAGCTTATCTTTAGACACAGATGCGGAGACTACCGTTTATAATCCGCATTTACTGTAATCGATAAGTCTGCTAAAATTCTTGCGGACTACCAGTTTTGACAACGAATGCAGCTCAACTAACATAAATGTCCAGATAACGTGTGAAACTTCTCGTCGGTCTGTGAATAAATCGGGTATGCCGACGCTAAAGGAAACCAGCTGTGGTGTGACGGTTGAAAAAAAAAAAAAAAAACTCTACCTTATCACTAACTCGCCCAACTTACATGTGAATGACGTGTAATATTTCCAAGCACTAACTTTGTAGCTTTGTGCATAAATTACCAGTATATAAAATTATATCACATTCATTTTTGACCGATTATAAAATTCGTAACATTTTAATTGGACAATGCAAAATGAGGGCAAGTGTACAAGGGTCCTTTACTACCTATATTGACGAATTGGAATACGGCTATAATGTCAATCAATTCAAAAAGTAAAAAAACGGAACAAAAGCGAGACCGCAGAACGAGATAACTTCTCTTCTTGCCGTGCGCTTCGTGATTTTTTTTTCAAATATATACTAACTATTTCCTGCTCTCGCCCTCGCTGCCTGAGATGTAACCTGAAATACTAAAAAAAGAAAAGAAAAAAAAAAAAATGGTACAGAAACGAAGAAATAATACGAAATAACATTCTCCTCGATTTTTAATAATAGGATTTACAGTCATGGTGCTGCAGGCACTAGCAGATCTTTCGCTCGGATCTACGGTTCTGAAAACATGAAATTATTAACTAGGCTATTTGCGGATGAATCAAGTTTTTGACACCTACAGAATTAACTCTACATTTTTTCCTATACCCCATAGCACTAATTTTTAGTTTTCCTTCAATTCCCGCATTTGAACGTTGCAAATGAGGCCCGCGGCGCTCTTTATAGTTCCCTCTATCGCCACCAGTCTACGCGACTGCGTGCACGTTGTCTGCTAAAAAGTAGAAACACTAGAAACGGAGCAGAGTATCGTATCGGCGTCTGGCCGTCCGCTAATGCGATATTCAAAATGGTTATCTCTGGATCGTCCGCTGTTCTATTGCGTTTAAATTACACAAAAAGTTTAATAAAAAGTGCGAACAAAGCAGTGAACGTATTGCCAGGAAGTTTTATTAACTTGGTAAGCATTTTTCGAACAAATTAAAATCCAGGTTCGAGGTTATGTACCCGTATAAAACGGAAGATCTAACCTAAAAAATAATTTTACATTTAAACTTTACAAGCATTTATTATTCCCACTCAGCGTTTTTACGCCGCTAATAATGCCGGCGAAGTTCAAAGCGAGAAGAAAGAAGATATTAAGACGGAAAAAGTGAGCAAAGCTATGAGGGCTTATTTAGAACGTGCTCGCAAACATGGTTAGTGTTTAAAATTTTCTGCTATTCAACGAATACGTTCCTTAAATTCTAGCCGATTTTTGCGTTTTTCATTATTCTCTTTTTCACATCTATTTTATTTCTATATATTACAGACGAATTTATACAGAAAGAAACAACCGAATTTAACATCGGCAGACGACATCTGGCTAATATGATGGGCGAAAATCATGAAACTATGACACAGGATGACATCAACGTAAGTTTCTCATGAAACTATGGGAAAAAATGTGAAAAACATTTATTTTCACGTCTCAATATTTATTCTCCTAATTAATGTAATTTTTCAACCAAGTTTGTCTTCTTTTGTCTTCTTTTTTCTTCTTTTTCTCCTGTTAGAAATCCATAGAGTACTTGTTTCCATCCGGTCTTTTCGATCCCCGAGCAAGACCCATGATGCGGCCACCGGTGGAAATATTTCCCGTAAGAAAAGCAGCGGAATTTGACGAAAGCGGTAGACCCTTTCACTCCATGTTCTACACTTCAAAACCAAACTATTATCAGCTGTTATACGTAAGTTGTTGCTTTGTTTATCAAACTATAAACGAGTAAATAATCCCTGAAATTTCTGATCTCGTTAAGTTCTGGAATTCGTATTACAGGACATTGTCAACGCCACGAATATTCTGAAACAGCAAAAAAATTTGTCAAGGAACTCAAACACCGGATCAGAATCGTCCAACGAATTGTAAGCATTGGTGTTCATTATTTTCTAGCTTTTAACAGAGCTAAAAAAAAAAAAAAAGAGACTGAACATTATAATTCTTGAGGAATAAAATTGGAATCTTGTTTTATCATTACAGAAGTTTAATCGGATCCACCTGGGTGTCCAAAGCAGAACTGGACGAGATATTGATGGAACAGACCATAGACAGAGATGTAATTATATTTTTAAAGTATTGAGGAGTTCATTTTGACCGAAATTTAGGAAACTGCGATTTTTAACTTCGTTACACGGCGTCTGATCTTCTGTCTCGTTTCTCATTTCAGTACAACGAATTCATACAGGCTATGGAAAGACTGATACAATACCCCGGTACAATTCAATTCAAAGATTTGATAATGAAGTATCGAAAACGCCTGATGGATCAGACGGCGAAATTGGAGGTTCCTAAGGTGGGCGAGGAGGGTTTAAACTCCCGATGAAATATCTTCACAAAATTTGAACCAAGAATACAAATTTTCCGACTATTTTTCAGCTCAAATACACCGCCGAAGGAAGGCCGTACATTACAACTACACGTGCGTATATTGCATTCCATTCCAAGTATATTAATTTGAAAAAAATAAAAAACTGTTAAAATTATCACGGGATCGTGTCCAATGTTTTGCTTCTTATAGAGTGCATGAGGAAAACGGCCAGAGGAGAAGTAACCGTGTGGGGAAATGGGACGGGAAAGATCACCATCAATGGAAAAAGCATTCTTTATTTTTCGGACGTTCAAGCAAGGGAACAGGTAAGAAATTGAAAAGAAAAATCTATAGAATTCAATTCGTTTTTTATTTTCGGTGTCTGTTTAGTCGACGATAAAAAATATTCTAAATGACGATAAATTTCGCAAATCGTTTCGTGTTTATAGACCAATAAAACTGGCCCCGATTTTCGGCCATATTTTAACTGCTATATAGCGAAATATCATCGGAGTTGTTAAACAGTCGACGTAAGTTCGAAAATTTGGCTCCTAGTCCATCTTCGTACTTTCTAAACTCTAAAAAAATACAAAAAATGGAAAAGCAATATTCTTGATGATTTGTTGGGATATTCGATTCCTCGTGAATTTGAATAGGTATTTCTATCTCAGAAGCGATAATGTATTCTCGGAACGCGAATCTCTGTTTGTTCTGCGCTACATGTATGATAATATTGTCTTTGCGCGGAAATGATGGATTACCTAATGAACGATTGATGTTTTCGCGAAAGCTGCAAGTCATTTCGATCGTTAATAGCAAGATTGTTAATCTTAGGAAGTGGTTAATTTGTAGCTGGAAGATAAAGACAGAAAAAAAGACGAGAATGAACGAAAAAAAAAGAAAAAGAAATGGCGAATCTTAAGCCTATAGGAGACTGAGACCGTCGCGGACTCGGCAGTACCGTAGAGACCGTCAACGCGGTCGAAAGTCACTGCTGAATAACTGGCTAAGTGATCCACGAGCCTTGAGACGTTACTGACTGACCTTCATACCTCCGCGCTTATAACGACGAACTCGCAATTACTCTTCATTTCCGCAACTAAACCGCTAGCAAGTATTTCGCTCTCATGTACAGAATGGGACAAGTGATATTAAGCAGTTCCTGCTACAGAAATGTCGGTTTATCGTCAAGAAAACCAAACGCGGTTTTAAAGTCCCGATTCAGTTTTTTATAGTTACATGAATATCTATACAGTGAATATGCGCTCTGCGACCTCACGATTATTCCGATAACGAAACTTTTCGAGAAAGTGTTAACAAGCGACTGAAATTTTACCACGTTTATATACACACGTATATCCGAAGTGATTGTGCCTTAATTGTTCTAACATCCGCGTCGCATATACGTAAAATGAAGAACTACGATGTACCAGATATTAAAATTGATAATGGCGGCGATTTTGCATTGCATAAAAAATTGCGGATGAAATCCCGGAGCTTTTCCCTGACCGATAATAGAATGAGCGATATTATACCCTCGCGATTATCGCCCGCCTATAAATCTACGAGCTCTTCACTCCTGCGTGGTTTCACTTGGCGAACGGCAGCCCTAAACGACAACAACGTTTTGATAAATAAAGACTGTCCCTGCGTAGAAGAGGCCGAGGAGATAGACGCCGGAGAATCACCGCCTGTTGACGATTCTCTATTCTTTGATAATCTCGAGCGTTTAAAACCAGTCGGTGTTGATATGGCGCGTGTTAAATCGGCCATATGTTCAGCCGTAGATTTAACTGAGATGAAGATACTGCTAAACATGGAGAAGGGAATGGTGGACGATATTTTTTCGGATAATTCGACCCTCTGGTTCAAAAACGTCGCTTATTTATGGGCCTGTTTCAAAGGCTACGTCGACCTCTTACCAAGGCTCGAGGAATACGGCTCTAAGACCGACTTCACCGGCCCGGTAACCGGCCTCAATGCAATGCTGGTCAGTTCCGTGTCGAACAAAACATCCTGCGTTAAATATCTCATCAAAAAAGGGATGAGCTGCTCCGGCACAGACTCCCGAAATTACACGCCGCTGCATTTCGCCGCGTTTGGCAACGCCCGCGAGACTGCCGAGCTCCTCCTGGACCACGGGGCCGAAATTGACACCCAAGCCTCGGCCGCAGTCGAGCCAGTTCTCCACTGCGCGATAAGAGCCCGTTCCTTCGAAACCGTGTCGCTGCTATTAGCCCGCGGCGCTAATATAACATTGCGAAATTACGCGGGCGAGACACCCCTCCACGTAGCATGCTTCGTCCAGTCCTTAGACTGCGTCAAACTCCTGCTAGGACGCGAAGAAGTGGAGGTAAACGCTCTGGCCAAGGACCGACGCACGCCTCTCCACTTTGCCGTGATGAGCACGAGCTCTTCTCCGGATTTAATCGAGCCCCTTATTTCTCACGGTGCCGATCTCAACGCCGTTGACAACGAGGGCTACACGCCAGTCCACATCGCCGCGCTCAATGAACTTTCCGACTGCGTTAATACCCTGGTAAAAGCCGGGGCGGATCTCAGCGCCGAGACCCGTTCCGGAGTCACGGCTTTCGGCGTTATAATAAGGAAGATACCCGTCTCGTTGGACGCCTTCAAACAGCGATTAGACGAGTCGATACAATTGCGGAGGCCGGTTTCGTGCAGCAGAGAGTTCGAGCTCAGGCTGGACTTCGACGCCCTTTACCCCTGCCGAGACAACAACGACACAGCCTTGGTGAACACCTTTTTACGCGAACATCGCAAGGATCTTTTGCTCCATCCCCTCGTCACGGCCTTTCTTCATTTGAAGTGGGAAAAAATGAGGAAATTTTACCTCGCTAGGATAGCCGCTTATTTCGTTACCGTCGTGTGCCTCACCGCCTATATACTGACCACAGTCATGCGACACCATTGCAACGAGACTTACAGATCTGGATCGGTCGAAAACGGGCATAAATTATGCCGCGATAATAGGGTGGGATTTTTATTGTGGAGAAACGTGATCGCCGCCGAGTATTACCTGCTTTTATTTCTCACCTGTTCAACAGCGGTGAGAAAATTCATCGGCATATTCGTATACCAGTCTATAAAACAGTATTTCTCCTACGCTGATAACATACTCGATATATTTGTCGTCGCCGGTTTGTTCGTCGCCGCTTTTGCATACGACAGAGAGTTGACAAACACTTGGCAAAATTACGTGGGCGCTGTCGCGGTGCTGTGCGCTTGGACGAACCTCATGCTGATGGTCGGGCAGCTCCCAGCCTTTGGTACATACGTCGCGATGTTTACCCAAGTGCAATGGGAGTTCGCCAAACTCCTGATGGCATACTCCGGCGTTTTGATCGGCTTTACGGTCAGTTTTTGCATCAGTTTTCCCGGCGAACCTTCGTTCGCTAATCCGTTGATTGGATTCATCAAAGTCCTCGCTATGATGGCGGGGGAAGTCGATTTCGAGGGACTCATGCTGCCCGGCGATCACGAACGCGCTTCCGCGAGCTACGCGATATCAGTTTGCTCCCAGGTTCTGTTCACGCTTTTCTTATTCTTCGTTACCGTCATCATGATGAATCTTCTCGTCGGTATCGCCGTCGACGATATTAAAGGGCTGAGAAGAGACGCGGGGATCACTAAGGTCGTGAGGCAAACGAATCTCATTGTTTTCGTCGAAATGGCGCTGAGGAAGAGCGTCGTGCCTAAATGCATCCGCGAGTGGATATTGGACTGCCATTTATCCACGCCTGAGAAGAAGAGGGTTTTGATATTGAAGCCGTTGAATCCGCTCGAGAAACGTCTGCCCAAGGATATATTGTGCGCGGCTTACGAAGTAGGGAAGAATAACGCGCCGGTTGAATCGGACGGTGTTCTTGGGGAGGGTGAAGCCGACACTGGAATCGGGGATAGTAAGGGGGCAGCGGATATTCGCGCGATTAATAAAACCATCGAAATATTATCGGAGCGGTTAAGAGACCACGAAGAAAACATGAGGATTGTCAAGGAGCAACTCGAACGCACCAACAGGACTTTGGAGGAAATTTTGGCCGCTGTTAAAGGGACTGATTGCTAGCCGTGCCGGCGCCGGATGTCCGCCTTCTAGAATTAGACAGACTCGAAACGATTGCGAAGAGTAATCATGATCGACGATTTTTCATTACGAGTAAACAGACACGGTTTTATATTCATTTTTACTCCTCTTTCACATTTATTTCGAGGAAAAGTAGGAAATCATCAGGTTCGGAAATTCAGGATTCTGTATTATAATCGGAGACGGAATTTATACATTAGGGCGATTAGACAAAATTGCGAGCTTGAACATGCGTTTAATTTCACTTTGCTGCAATTATTGAATGTTTGAATTGGAGGGACAAAAATACGTAACGAGTCAATTTTTATCCCCGTATTTAATGATTTATACGCGATGTGTCTGGGAATAAAAATTACTTTTACCAGATCGTTTACAGATAATTACAGGCTTTCGAATCCCGTTGTTATTCCTGACTGAAATGCAGCGAATCAAGCGACAAAAAACCAACTCGAAATTCTCGTTTATTATACGTAGTTATTCGATGACCTGAAACCTGATTGACTGTGTATACCTATACCACTGTCTAAAAACTACTTTTAGCCAGCGTAAACTGGTATTGAATCTTCATTGTACACACATATGGTAGTAATTAATAATAACTGCATGAGCAAACGAAAAAGTCGTATATAGTATCTGCAGAATTGAATAGAACAACTTTTTGTAGATGTTTGTTTAATAATTTACAGCTATCTCAGGGCGTTCCTTTCTGCGAATTTAGCCTCGTGATTATCATTCTTATAGTTTGTTTCTTCTTTTCTGATTCTTTTTTCTTTTTTTTTTTGTTTCATCGCGAACTACCTGTTCGGATTTTTTAATCTTAGTTTATTATTTATCGATGATTTACCGTTACGTGTGGTCGGGCCAAATAAACCGCCAATTTTTTTTTCTCCTTAAAAAGTTATACACTTAAAAATTTGCTCCTCATTTCCCGTTTAAAATATACATGAGAAATGTTCTTGTGGCACTTTTCGATTTTTATATCTTTAGAACTAATCTACTTGGAAATATTTTCCGTAGCTAGTTTTGTTCAGAATTGAATGCTCTACAAAAAAGGTATCTTGGTATTTTTCGATGAATCTAACCGTTTCCAAGTTATATTCTGTTCATTCAACGACCACATGATGATAACGACTATCTACCTCTAAATGTTAATATTACGAGTTGCGTTTTTTGAGGCTCGTTACATGATCGTAAAAAACAATTTTTTGAGAGTAACTTTTGAAAAAAAAATGTGCCTCTGTCCGTTGGCTTCGAGACACATTGATTGACTCCGTTGATTTTTATACAATTACGCGTACGATTAGGTAGCTGTAAATTTCTTCCGAACACATCTAATCGATACCGGTAATTTTTACTTTCGCAGATCATATTTCCACTGATATTTACCGGCCTCAGTAACGTCGTCGATGTTGAAGCTAAAGTAACAGGAGGCGGAGAATCCGGACAAGCCGGTGCCATTCGTTGGGGAATCGCATGGAGTCTTAGAAGTTTTGTCGATCCCGATACAGTGGAACGAATGCGATTAGGTAAGTAAGCGAAAGATTTCTTATATTTTTTCTTCTTTTCTTCCAATCTATTCCAGTCTATAAGATTTATCGTCGAATGTTTGAACGACGACGCGGAACTATACGAGCGAAAAAATTCACCAACTCCGAGACTCAATTATAGTTGAAAAAAAAAAAAAAAATTGAAAAAAGAAATGTCTTCTTCGGTTTTAAAACTATGAACTATGTATGTATAATTTATGAAAATGATGTCATCGTGCGACCTGAATAAGTAATATTATAATTTCATAATATTCATTAATCTATTCCAAGAGAAGAGAAAAATAATTCAAATTGCATATCGATTCAATTATATTTTTTAGATTGAATTTTTATCAATCATTTATTTTTTTTTTTTTCTTATATGTATATAATGATGTGAATATTTTTGACTAATTACAGCTGGTTTGCTGAAAAGAGATCACAGGATACGCGAACGAAAGAAGCCAGGTCAGGCTGGCGCCAGGAAAAAGTTTACTTGGAAGAAACGTTGAATTTCATCGTCATGTTTCCCTGTAAATTCTAGCTACAAACTAAGTCTTTAATAAAATCTAAAAAAAAAATTGTCCAAAGTTTGGGCTTCTCAGTTTCGGTATGATATAAATCCGAGAAAAAACGGTAAGGAGGGAATGAATGAATTTTACCAATCATCACGACAAACCTATAACGCTTTACGTATTTATTATTCAAATAGTAAATTGCTTTCATTCAAACGCTGTATAATTATCGCAAATATTTCTCTTCCATAAAAAAAGAAAAACAAATATCGACAAATGATTACATTTTCTTCAACGGTTTAAGTCCCAGCAGTTTCATCCCTTCAGCAAGAACGTTCTTAGCTGCGTGAAAGACTAGCAATCTTTGCGAACCGACGTCTTCCGGTTCTCCTTTTACCCTGAGGACTTTGAGCCCTTTGTTTATAACGTTGCTGTAAAAAAGAAAGCAAGACAAAAGCTATTTTTTATTGATAAAAGAATAAAAAAATAAAAAATAATCGATACGTATGAAAATGATGTAATTATTATCGAACTTTGTACATCTTTTGAACACGTAATAATATTTGACTCGTGTCTCTTTTCTAGGAAGCTATTACCTGAGACCAAATAAGTAATTGACCAGGACGCAGGCTTCTAATTCTCTGTGAGACCTGATAACGGCTTGATCGAATCTCCCAATTTCCATGACAAGCTGTTCAATTATCTCTTCCTTCAGAACTGACGGGTCACATTCTTGGGGCAATGAAGTGCCGCAGTTTTCTTCTAAACTAGTCAGTCTGCAGTGAACATATTGCAGTTTTACCCCAGTGTCGCCCTTCACCTGTGGGATCAGTTGAAAAAAGCTTTTATATCTCCCCGAGTCTGTCTAGTCTTTGAATAATCGAACCCACATCCAAAGCTTTGTTCCAGTCGAACTCATAGTCTCGCAATCTCTTCTGTTTCAAATCGTTTACAATGACTGCTGAAATGCCGAGTATATCTGTTGACTCGTCGCATGAATCGAGCAGAATTTTTGTGTCTGAAACAGCGAATCAAGACTCCGAATGAAATCAGGTTTGACAATCAATGACCGGATCGATTCAAAAGTCTTACTGGGCGATCGAATCTGGTTTTCTCTCATAACGGATTGAGTCTCGTCCAAAATATCTTTGAGAAATATTGCCGTCCCTTTCCTGGTGCTCATGTTCCTAATTCTGCCAAATTTCACATGTCCTATCCTATCGGCCCAGTGCAATCCCATCTTTTCCAATATTTTAATCAAATTAACGAAGTGATCAGTCTGCGCATTGTCCACCACGTAGTACATGAAGTCAAATTCATGCCTTTCAAATCTATCAATGGCCGCGGCTATATCCCTCGTTATGTACAGGGTGGATCCGTCGCTTTTTACTATCGGAATATTCCGTTTATCGCTGACAGGAACGACCCTCCTTTCCTCTCTATCGGTTACCAAGAACCCCTGCCTTTCCATAACTGAAATAACTCGGGATATCTTTTTAGCATTGTATGCAGACTCCCAGTTATACTCGTCGAAATTGACGCCTAGTCTTTTGTAAGTCTGTCTGAGTTCCTGGACTGTAAATTCCCTGAAAGTTTCCCACTTCTTTAAGTCTAAATCCGAACCCCCGGCTTCTAAATGGCTGAAAATCTTCCTGGCTTTGTCTGATATCGACGGATCAGTCTCAGCCAATTTATTAGCGTGGACATAGGCCTCGTACAAGGCTTTAATAGGCTCGTTTTTCATCGCCTCATCGGAAACGTTTAATAGATCGATACCTAGCTGGAGAAAACCAAACTGCGTGCCCCAATCGCCTAAGTAATTTATTCTTCGCACGTCTCTGAGGAGATACGCGTTTATGTTGGATATGTAATTCCCTATTATAGTAGAACGCAGATGACCGACGTGAAAAGGTTTGGCGATATTCGGCGAGCTGTACTC
The DNA here is from genome assembly GCA_944452935.1 of Rhogogaster chlorosoma. Lineage (NCBI taxonomy): Eukaryota > Metazoa > Arthropoda > Insecta > Hymenoptera > Tenthredinidae > Rhogogaster > Rhogogaster chlorosoma. Next base: position 21,002,295 of record OX101803.1, on the reverse strand, counting down.
GACTAAGATCTTATTTTTGTTCTTATTTTCATCGTCGTTTGGGTTTGATAATATTGAGAATTTATTCGGCTCGTTTTCGACTATCGTTTTAATAGACTGTTCTTTGTTCAATTGGAATATTATATTTTCCGAAGATCTTTCCTTGCGGAAGGTTACATTTGTCAATAAATCGTCGGGCCTAAGGTCTAAGATATTTTTCGTATCGTTGCTTATGTCGTATTCCTTCGTTCTTATTGGCAGGGCGAAATAAAAGTCTCTGTTCACGTCGTCGAGCTTCAATTCCAGGTAGGATAATGCGGGTTTAACATTTTCCGAAGACCGTATCGTACCGATCTGAAAATAAAGTCGCAAATTTTTTGGTTAGGGTAATGAAATATTTCTCCGCGACATGACATGGCTCGTCACCTTTTTATACAACTCGGTCCTCAGCCTGTTGCTCATATTCAATTTATTTTCGATATTTTTCAGATTACAAACTCAACTATTAATTACATCAACGACGAATCTCATTTTCGAGGTTAGGATTATAACCGGTCAACTGACAGGCCGACAGCTTCGATATACCGGCGCCATTTTGATTAGCAGTCTTCTACTTCCGGGACGAAGTATTTGAATAAAGAACACCGCGGTTTGCTGTAACAAAAAACCAGAGCATTATTCCCTGTCTAAAAATAAAGAAAATAAATGTGTTTCATATTTTTATTCGTAAATAAATCATCAGCTGTATCTATTTCGTATTAATTAAGTAAACAAGAATGATTTTGAATCACGTCGTAACTACGTCACGCGCAGTAGTTAGGTCGTCGCCATTTTGACTTATCGCGTAGGAACGGAGTCAACGAGCCAGGCTCCGTCGTCGTCCAGCTGAGCTGTCAACGCGCGCGAGTTCGCCTCAAGTGCGAAAGGGTGGTGGTGAGGTGGTGAAATAAATTGTTTTATTAACATTAGTGGTGAGTTGGGTCGGCTCAAGTGTCTTAGTCGCTAGTTAGTGCTGTATCGTAACTAATATCCGAGGGTAAATCGTCCGGGTGACGTTAAGAAACCCCGTAAGTGTTTTTATAAAAAGGCCCAACTACTACTGGGATGGCCGGGCAGACTATTAACGACAGGCTGCTAGCAGCAAGGCACAGCATCGCCGGTCAGGGACTCGCAAAGTCCGTCTGCAAGGCCACCACCGAGGAGTTGATAGGACCAAAAAAGAAGCACTTGGACTGTGAGTTATATTTGTATAAATTATCACTTAAAATAAGGTTCGAATTTCTGTACCCAGGAGTGAGACTTTTCGTCTTTTTTTTTTCCTCTTCTCTCCTCTTTATTTCGCCTTACTCACGAATATCGATATCTCTTATACCGTGATGATGATTCAACCGTTTCCGAAAGTCAGAATTAGTTAAGAAAACAAGTTCTAATCTTGCCGGTATAGAACGAACATCGATTGCAAGTTACATACAACTAGAGTGACAGTCATCTATGTCGCGGTAAATCACGTGTTGTAAGTTCGGCGATGTATTAACAGCCGTTAATTTCCTCAATATCGATAACAATCAATTGATTATAAATAATCTACGGAATAATAATCAATTTTTTTTTTTTGTTTACTTACAAAGATTGTTATCGTCTTGTGTTCTATGAATAGGTATAACAGAAACGTTCAAGCTATTTCGATCCAAGGATTACGGATGAAAATAGACGACCGTTGTTATACGCTCGTTTTGAAATATACGTACGTACAGGTATACGAGTTACACACGGTGGTTTCATATACATATTTTATTTTCTATTTTTTTCTTTTCTCTCCGCCTATCGTTACGATATCGAATTATGAAAACGTCATCATTATCAAAAAAAAAAAAAAAAACTGATAGATCCATATCACAGTATCGTTATATTATATCTATAGAGGCGGAGTCTAATCGATGAAGTTCCTGCGTGTTTCCGTCCGTTCGTCTGTCTGTCTGTCTGTTTGTCTGTCCGTATATCGGAGCCGGACCCTCGTCTCTCTACTCAGCGTTGCAGGTAGAGAGGCAAACGAGGATAGTCAGACGGATCCAATAGCGTTTGTTATACCGTGAAAATAGTACAGAAGACAGTAATAAGGAAAAAAAGTAGTATAAATATATACAACACACGTGGATTACAGGCGACAAAATCATACGTGAAATATTTGACTAGTTTATCCACGTATTATAAATATAGCATATAGAGAGAATATACGTTCCGTATTTTCATTTCGCGTGTATAACTTATATACACACGAATCTACTATCTTCGTACAAATGACAATGACCTTGCCGAAATTAATACCGTTAAGTCTATAATAATGGAATATTTATCGAGCGTGCAGGTTTCCGAGGACATAATATATTCTACTCAGTTTTTTTTTTTCTCTATTTTAGTCCGATTTTTACTATTATAGATATTATTCCGAACCACGATTATGCCTCGTCATAATCATAATCGGTATTTTTCCTTTCGACGGTAATTTTTACTTGTCACTATTACGATTATTACTTTTTCTACGAAACATATATACATTATATATGCATATGTCCGGCTTATTATCGTGTCTCTGTGTTATTCAATCAACGATCGTGGGGGGGGGGGGGGGATAAGACTAATAGTCTATTTTTCAAATTTTAACAAAATACGAATAAATGAATATTCAATAATCCCTCGTTTAATTTCTCATCAATTGTAAGAATCATAATCTTTACAGTTAACTATACGTGAACAATGAAATTATATCATTATATATCCATACCGATCGTTGATTAATTTTTCCGTTTTACTCCTCTTCTTTTTTTTCTTCTTTTCTTTTTTTTTTCTCTCCGGCTATATAATACGTGTGAAAGTGAAAAGGTTATACCTACTGCAGTCTGCACCTCTCTCATCTAGCTCTCTCGCAGTTCTTTTCCTTTACGTAATATACCTCGCGCATATAGATACACCTATATCTATATACACAGAATTACAACCCTTTGTCTTGTGGGCGTTACGAGGAACGTTATATCAATATGTTTGCCTAGATCATACCTACCACTATACAGTAGCATCATCGGCTATAATGACTTTGTCGTATAGTAAATCTAATGCACCAGTTTATACATGCCGTTTAGTAGTCAGGAAATTTATTATTGCACTTTACATATTGATATTAGTGCATCTTAAGTAGATTCTTTTACGTACTATATAAGCATATACGTGTACTATAGACAGAAAAATCTTGGAAAGAGAGAGAGAGAAAAACGGAGAGTCGGTGGTTCATTGATCCCCGATATATATATATATATATTTTTTTTTACGTTTACTGCATCTTTTTTTTCTTTTATATACTTACATTCCTCTTTCTTTTCTTTCGCTGCATTCCTCAATCGACTCATACTTATACCTACTGTAGTCTCCTCTCCGCGGACGACGACATCTAGTTTATTATAGGGCGGGGATAAAAGGATGATAGAAAGTTTCTATCTTTTTTTTTTTATTTTATTTTATTTTAATTTTTTTTTCGAAATATATATGTGTGGACATTTCTTGGATCGTCTGATAGATATCCAATACAAGTATATATGTGATATAAAATGAAGGGAAACATTACGTAGATCGATAGAGTTGTCTAGTCTCTCTGATATGTACATATCCTATGTATGTACCTATTTTCGTACTACGTAGTAACTATATACGTGCGTATAGGTACTAGTCGACGAATATAACGATTTGCTCTCCTATATTGATTTTCGTAATACGTTATACCTGCCGGTGTGAGGTGAAACCAGTTACCGTAGCACTTAGCATCGCGACTGTTCCCTGGATCCACGCTGAATGGAATTCATTCTATGCTGTTTGAAAGTGGTTATAAGCCTCCCTGCTGCACTAGGTATACTGCCGTTGCAGCGATCGAGTTAAGAATTAATTATATGTCTAGGTAAACGAATACTTGCGAGTGAAGCGAAAAAGTAAAGAATTTTTATTCAGGAAATCAAGCAGAAAGAATGAAAAAAAATAAAGAAAAATTATTATTTTTTTACTTTTCCTATTTTCACTGTGATTCGAATTTCTGTTTTATCAACGGAAGAAGACAAAAAAAAAATATATACGTATATGTTTGAAAAAAAAAAAATTGAAAAATTGTTCAAAAATCGGTGAACTCGCCACGCGAATGACACAGATATTCGACGGTTAGTCATTCTTTGTAGCTGGAAACGAGTCTCAGAACATGATTATGCACATACGCACATATTCTGACTCACCGTTTGTGAATTTCTTTATTATTTATGCTCTTAAATTCTCTCAAAGAACTAATATATTTATTTGTGGAAAATGTGTGCACGGACGATTTTTATTATTTGTCAGTTATATTAACTTTACGCGAGCCTACTTTTCACGCCTTGTCTTTCTCTACTCCGAATTCGATTTGAACATTTCTGATCAATTAATAATAAAAAAAATAAATGAATAAGGATATTGCATGTAATAATTAATCGGCTTTCTATTTCATATTCGATAATTTATATACGGAACAAATACGACTCCAGATAAAACAGCGATGTCATTATAATCCAATTTATTAATTACATCGACAATAATCGACCGTCTGTAACACAGTGCAGATATTATAATATTTTTCTACATATTTTACGCTGGATGTAGAACGAAGCTTATCTTCCGGTGCACACACATATCGTCAGAATTGCAGCGTAATATCTATATAGTGTATAATAATGAAATTGCGAAAATTTTTGCACCGTTTGCATAATTTGGCTGCACATATTTCATAAAAAAAAAAAAAAAAATAGGAAAGAAATATCAACGTTTTCGCGATTTCAGTCAACATCGGATAACTGCTCTTTACCTTGTTCGCAAATCGTAAAAAAAAATATAGAAAAAAAAAGAAGTGAGTTTTATTCGATGACCTATAAAATCGCATAGGATAGGGTAGTGGTGGTAGACGTATATAAATTTCGTTGGGTCAAAAACGAGGGTACGTAACATCGCCTCAGAAAGTACGTTAAGGCTGGTTTCGTGTCTTCATCGATTTCATTCGGCAAAAGCTACTCTGTGGGTATATACATGTGTATACGAATATCTGAATCCTGAAGCGAGCGGCGTGAGAGAATGAGAGTAAGAGAGGAATGAGATGAACGCGATCTTTTAGTCACTAAAAAATTCATCTTTATATCAATTTTTTATCACACGCGAAAATCCACTTTTCCTACTGTACCTAATCTCGCCCGTTTTATCTTGAAACAAATTGTTGAAATTTGAACAGCGAGATTATTTAGGCTTGCCTTTGATGAGCGAAATTAAACGATTAAGAATGAAAATAATGACGAATTAATCACGATCTATAGATAAATCAAAGGTTCATCATTTCGTTTTGGATTTGATCGCATATATGTATGATACTATATGACACTACTATCTATAGTAAACTTTCTTTTATCGCAAGACCGTATAGAGTTGTTTTTACTTTTACACCTTTCACACTTTCGCCGTTAATTTCCGTTCGCTCTCTTCTCTTGACCGACGATCATTTTAATTAATGCGTAAAGTCCTTCGTATATATACCTAGACCTACTTTATATAAATTATCGCAAATGTTCGCTCGACTTCCGTCCCGTCCAGTCTCGAGTAGCGATTAAAATAAACATAAGAGACACACATAAAGGGGCAAAGTTTGCATCTCGGTTGAAAATTGATAGATTTTTTTTCTTTTCTTTCTATAATTTTGTCAATGATGAAATATTAGGATAAAAATTTGAATCAATTACAGGGCTTCTTTTTATTTATTTGGAACTGATTTTTGGGGTGGGGTAAGGGTGGGCAAATAAAAATTCTTTCAGGCCCCAGATAAGAACCAGTTTAATATTAAATACGTAGGTATATAATATGAAGGCATATATATAAGATCGGGATAAAAGCAGCGAAATTTTGTCCTCGTCTTTTAATAATCTCGGCTTTCTTATTATCCTCAAATTTAATATATATATATACATAAGTATCTTTCTTTTGGCTAAAATCCCCGTTATGGTTGATGATTGTGAAAAAAAAAGAACCAATCTCTCTCTCTCTCTCTCTCTCTCTGAACTTTAATTATTTTCTCTTGAATATATTCTCGGTAAAACTCTCAGTCTTTTATCTTAAACCGCATGATGTTATGGCAGGAAGCAAGTTGCGGTCGGGTACGTATATATCTACAATATATGGAATAACCGAGACGAGACGCGAGACGATATAGCTACATATATATATTATAATATATAGTGCGTCCTACATACGTATTTTAATTTTTTTTTTTCTTCTTTTATCTCATTATCTCAATTCTATCCTACCGCAAAAATTTTAACGCCACGCAAATAATAATAATAATAATAATAATAATAATAATAAGGATGTTGAGAGGATTTTTCATTCTTGCTCCGTTTTTTCCTCCCACCGTAAAACTATGTTTCTCTGATCGCAATTAATATATATTTAGAAATACTATCTTTTTTTTTTCGTTTTCAAATTTGTTTTTTTTTACCGATGTATTTTCAAAGCCATAGACACACGTATATACATACACGCCTATATGTGTATTTTTTGAACGTTGATATAGTTGGATAGTGTCACGCGTTTGAATGGTGACTAAATTCCTTGTGTTATTAGGTACAACAGCTTTTCCTGCCAAGATTCTAGCTTTCGTAGATGTATTTTCCTCGCATATAGATACACATGTACATATGTGATATTAGTTCGTACTTATCTCTATCTCTAGACGACGACGTTATTATACATATCATATACTATAGTCTTGTGGAAGAAAAAATCTATTTAAATAATAAAAAAGAAAAAAAAAACAATAATAATCATAATTTTTTTTAACCATTTTTACGCACTATACCGTTATGGGAAAGTTTTTGTCTTGTATTTTTTTTTTTATATATATATTTTTTTTTTTTCATGTAAATTTAATATTCGATGAGGTCAGAATTTATATTACGACCATAGTGACGTAGGAAATTTATTGATTAATTTGTAAAAAATTGTAAAAAAAATGGTAAAAAAGAAAAGAGATATTCGCAATGAAATTAAATGACTTGTCAGACGGGGTATACTGCAATTCCGGCGTCAAGGGCCGGGCCAATAACAGCCAATAAAACTTGTAAATACGGAGTGGCCCGCGTGAGTAGGTATTTCCATCCTACAATTATCAACGTTTAGTATACCTAGCTAGCCGGTACGTAGAGTTCAACGGCTAATTCGTCTGCAAATTCAGAGAGAGAGAGAGAGAGAGAGAGAGAAAAGAAGAAAAAAAAATTCATATTCCAAGGTGTCCAAAGTCACGAAAAACAGGCGTCGTCTCTGATCCGCGATATTAATTATTCTAATTCTAAATATAATTGTTATTTTATATATTGGCAAATAATAATATTATATGAAACATGTCTATATATATCGCTATCAGACACGCCCCTCGGCATCCGAGTGTCGATGATAACTCATCGTACTGATATTACCTGATTACTAAAATGCCTCCCATTTTCCATGAGCTTAAATTTCTAAAAAAAAAAAATCCTAGTTATAAAAAAATATATATTCAATTTATTATTTTATTCGTCTTATATATATATATATATACGTATATTATATACCGTGAGTTTTCCTGATATAGGAGAAAATATAATATGAAATCGCGCGTATTGGAAAAAGAAAAAAAAAAAAGAAAAAAAGTTTCAAGGTCGAGGATGTTTATCATTCCCTGGGGGGCGAGTATAGACGATTTACTTAAAAAATAAAAATTTCTTACAAAAGTTTTACCATACATATAGCTGCAGTATATTTAGTATAAGTATATATATATGTATATACTGAAATCAGTCTGACAACGAGGTTGAAGACAGTGGGACGTCGTCTGGGATTTTTCTTCCTTTTCTTTTTCATCTCATTCTTCTCTTTATCATTTATTACAATAAATATCATAGATATATACCGTCTATATATTATATAGTATTATGTGGCGACTGAACTCTGCAGTGGTTTATACTATAAGTGCATTGTCTTGTTATGCATAAGTGCTGCAGCTGATCGCTAGCCTATAAGAAATGAAAAAATTAAATCTGGCGCATATATATCGTATTATCTTACATACATTAATATTTATTCTGTGTATCCGTATATATATATTATAATCAATGCAAACGAGATAATATACATACGCGTGCGAATGGGGGTAAAATATATATATGATTTTATTTGCACTGTAGTTTATACTCATTATCTCAGTTTATTTATTGTCATCACTAATCGCTCATCATTCTACACGAATTATGTCCTTATGTATTCATCTATCTACTTATACCTATATATATATAAGTTTGTAGATTTTCTTTCACGTTATCGCAAACATCACCCTCCTCTCTCTCTCTCTCTCTTCCTTATCATTACTTCATTCATTCATTTATCACTCATTCATTAATCTCTACGACGATATAATTTTCTACTACATATACCTATATATATATACCTATAGCTATAGGTATAGATATACTTGTATCAAAGATTATTATTATTATATCAATATCAAACAAATTTGGATCATTCTTTTTTTTTTCTTTCAATTTTCCACTAATTTATTTAATTGAAAATCATACGTGTACTATAGATACATACGGGGAGTACATATATATGTATATGTGTTTTACAAGTTTTATTTTATAATTATTTATTCCGAAGTTTATGATAATAATTTTTACGTTAACTACGTATAGTTTTTTTTTCATCGTTGAACAACAGGTATATATATATAACGCAGTAGTTTAGCCGTGATAAGTTTCATTGAATGAGTATAAAGTCGCCTTGAGAACTGCGACTGTTCCTCCTCCACCCCGCGTTAGTTCGGTGCTACTAGCCACTATAGTGGGTAGTATATGTGCCTATAGGTAGTAGGCTGAGGCAGGTGAATGACCACCGGGTCCTAGTTTACACGTTGGATAACCTAGCCCAGCCGACCGTTCAGGAAAACTGTGAAAGAGAAACATATATTGTGAGAAAGAGAGAAGTGTCGAATACATATCATTCGTATTAACGTTTACCTGCGGACAGGTGCGTATTACCGATGCACATGCATTATACATATTAGGGTGCAGGTCTTTGTGTTTCGGATAGGAAAGAATTTTTATCTTTCAGACCTCCAAAATCTAGTCACTCGACTATCATATTATATGTGTACCCGTTGAATTTCATTGGAAAGAAGAAATCAAAAGGAAAAAAAACTAATTATTATTTAATAGGTATTTTAATTGACTCGATAGAGAGCAAACTGGCACGCGTCTTCGTTCCGTACCGCGATCTTATTGGATATAGATATACCTGTATAAATTTTGACCTGCGATGTACGGTGCAGTATATATATATATATATATATTACGTTGGCGCAATCTCCTGTATACCGCGTGCACTTATAATTAGATGAACGGAAACTCAGGCAAGGTCGTAGATACGTTTGGGAAACTTGACTATATATTTTACCGTCTTTGACATACCTACTATATACATATTTACTATATGAATGCATGTATGTACCTACCTATAAATTCTAGAAGTTTCAAAACGTATTACGAGAAGTATGTTTAAAGATCCGTAGAGTGTTTTAAGGTATTTTATTTGTCTTGTTCTCATTTTTGCCTTTTTTCATTTTCTAAACAAATAACGAACATTTCCCTTTCATTGTAACGTTTTATCATCGCGTGAGTATATATCGCGACCTGCACTTCTCTATTATACCCTTCAGTCACTCCCTACAGGTATAGACCGGTATATATATCCTCTTCCGAAAGAACCCTTATGGTACTTTTACACAGGACTTAGATAATCTCTCCCGCAACGGGCGTCACGTCTTATACTTAAATGCTATTACCCTTATTCTTTTTTTTTTTTGTCTTTTCAACCCCTTTTTTTCTCCATTGTATACCCAGGGTTGTCGCTAAGGGAAACTAGAAGTGCGTGTTATATATAGATAGATTCTGAACTTAAGAAGGAGGCACTTTTAATCATCGATTATGATAATTTTCATAATAATAATATCTAGATTTTAATTTTTTTTTTATTCCAATTTTTCTAGTAGGTATAAGTCTGGAATTAGATGTGTGACATTCGAACACAATTTTTCACAAAAACACAGCTGTACACTGTTCGAAAATTCCATTTACGTATATACTATACACGTCAGATCACGTCCTTCTCCGTACAGCTATACCTAGACACTAATCGCTGCATCCGTACGTCGCGTCTTCTTATCGCTATAGTAGGGGATATCATTATATGGAATCACTTCGGAGATATACGCGTATAGTTGGTGTCGAGATAAAAAGTTTCCTGTCAAGAGACATGATATACGCGTTATAAAAAAGAACGAAAGAAAGAAAGAAAAAAAAGAGAAAATAACTCATTTGCTTAAAGTTATAATGAAAAGTTAATAGCCAATTTTTTTTAACTATACTTATATATTTTTTCTTTCACATTTTTGGAATATATATACCTTTCAGTAATTATTTCAAACTGAATTGACCATGAATTATTGATAGATTATACATACGAATAAATGTGTAGATTTATAGAAAAATTGTATGTATATATATATATAAATGTCAATTTTATATATGTATACATGTATATCCTTTGCCAAAGTATATCGCGGCGAAGGGTGAGCTGCTGGGCTTGGCTTCACCCCCGCGATCAATACTTAAAGAAGATAGACGCAGCTTCCTTCTCCTTGTCCCAATTGCGTATTACTATATCTACTATTAAACCGCGCTCATCCCTTGAATAATCTACTTTCATATAATTGTACATATAATATTAAAGGTTATTGCTTATGATGTATAGAATATATTCCAACAATTATTGCAGAAGTATAAAAGTGAAAATAAAAATATACATAAAATATTATATTACCTATATGTAAAATAATTTTGAAAGAAAATTTTTATTTTCACAATTTTTCACAATTTGTGTGTTTTTTTTTCTTCTCTCTATATAAAAAAGGTATTGGGTATAAATTGATAATTAAAAATCGTGATGAATTTTTTTCTTTTTGATTATTATTTATTGTTAACCTCGATAAATAGGTATACATATATTATTTATACGGGAGTATATTATGTACATAGTTTGAGATTTTGAAAAATTTTTAACCGAAATTTTACACATAGCTAGGTATTAAAATGAAAAGTAAAAACGTCTGCCAAGAGACTAGCTGCCTTGGTATTGATTCGCACAGACTACTTATATACTCGTCAGACCGCACACTTTTCGCGTATTTATATATTACCTGTACATAGACAGTATATACACGCATATATGTATATATATGCACACATATAAAGCTACGTGATACTTATAGCTTGAAAAGAGTATAAGAGAGAAGTCTTACTCCTAACTATATTACGTTGGAAAATTTTTGGTAGTCAAAATTTCTCTCGAGGATCATATACTGTGGCGCGAAATACCGAGACGGAGCTTTTAGCTATTACATATAATCTATATAGATATAGAGATCTTTATATACCTACGACGAAGACGACGTCGTGGTGTTTTATAACGAGACGTACATCGCGCATGCTCTCTTATATATAGAATTTCCCACCTGTATTTTAGGTACATATACTTTACGTTGAATGAGGGTGAATTGTAACACACAACGCGTTTCTAAGATTATTATTATTATTATATATACACATCGAACTTATACAAGTATTTAGAAGATAGAAATAGAAGAAATTTCACTCCATTAAAAAAAAAAAAAATTATTTTTATTATTTCCTTAAAATTGCAAGTAAACAACATTCTATATATATCTAATAATTGATACAGCTGTCTTATGTATACATATACAGGTTCAAAGAATTCGAATTATTTTCCGGTCAATGTTTCTCACGTTTTTCTATATTTCAACATCAATATTAGTTTTTTTTTTTTTTTCTCTACATGAAATAATTAGAAATTCATTTCTGAACTTGCAATCTATACAGAACTCGATTCTACGATGATCTCTCGTTGAACTGGTGATGAATGTTTCTTTTTTTTTTTCTTCTTCTTCTTCTTCTTCTTCTTCAAAAAAAAAAAACGACGTCAAATAATGATCTAAAAATTAATTTTGTAAGTATTGATAAAAAGAAAAGAAAAAGCGAAATTTTCTTGACACTGTAAAGTTCGTCGATCGGATTGGGTCGGGCAGGGTCGGTTCGTGACGAGAAAGAAGATCGTTAAGAAACGAGGTCGTCTATATAAAAGGGCGTTGATATAGGTATTAACAGTCAATAGCTGACAGCTGTTTAATTTATGCGTCTTACTGATAAACGAGGAGATAATTTTTTTTTTGTTTTTTTTAGCGAATATTTAACTTTTTCAAAATAAATGAATGAAAAAATTGAAGAAATTAACCAAAATGGGCCCTTTTTTATTATTATTACTATTTTTTTTTTTTCTTATTTATTTATTTTTTCACCAATTTCAAGCAAATTTTTTTTATACGAAATAGAGAGAGAGGAATTTCCACGAAATTAAACGATGTACGTCGAATTTGAAATTCGTATTTATATTGACAGAGGATATGTGAAATATATTAAATATTCAATTAACTGTTAATTGAATAAACTTCATGCGAAAAAGGAGAGCCCCCCAGGTCTGACATAACGATAAATCGATGAAAATATAATCATATAAATTGAATGAATTTTCGGTTCAAAATTATCATACCCGGTTAGAGCGTCGAGTTACCATGTTGAATTTTATGCGCTTTACGAGATGTTTTATTGATTTTATTGTAATCGAGGTATAAAAATATATTTGATCCTAATTAAAATTCGATATAAATAAGCTATATATATGCATGATTGAAAATAACATGTTTTAAACCCTATATATAACTACAGGCATATACTTTGAAGATACGTATATAATTTGAATTCCGTCATCGATCAGCTATAAAAGTATATAAAATCTACATCAATCTCGCAGAGAGAGAGAGAAAGGGAGTGAGTTCAATATATAAAGTCTATGTACGTACATATATACAGCTTAATGCGTATCATCGACCTCTGACGTTCATATTATAACATAAATTATTGGGCGAACTAATTCGACCGAGTTATAATCATTCAAAGTTCGCAAGAGGTTAACACAAACCTTCTCTTGATATAAATGACATTTTAATTTTTCTTGCTTTTTATTTCCACACGAAATTTTGTTATTCGAAACTTCGTATATTTATTACACTTCATTCAGTAGGCTAATTATTTATAATTTTACATTTCAAGATGAATAATTTGACCCCTTATTGGTTTCGATACGATCGATACAGCCCGAGTTATTTATCACTGATAATCAATACATGCGTGAATTTCAAGGTTCAGAGGTTTGGAGTTTCGGATTTTTAGCTTTCGGAATTATAGAGCTTTCGGTGTTCTTCGTTTCGAAGTTTTTTTTTCGACCTGCTATGTATAAATTTTCGGGAAATACCCTTTCCAAAAACTGTGAGTCGGCAATATTCAAATTGGCAATTTTTACCGTTCGAGACTTTTAAAATTCGGAACTCCAACCCGGCCCCACCTCGTATGTCTGACTCGCACAAACACGGTTTGCAATTTAACGAATTATTTTATTACTGTTTTTCGTCCCACATGCTGCACCTGTTTCATTACTACAGCCAATTAACAATTAACCGTTTATTATATACAGGCAACTTCATTTACCTGTATAATATTTTATACCAGAAATTTATAATCACTCACGTGATAATCATCGGTATATCAGTATAATCAAAGATAAGAAATCTATCGGCTAATTATCATTTTTCATCATAATTAACAGTTTATATCATTTTTAGCGAGCCACGCGAGAGCTACTGGAATTAAATTCGTAGTATCTAACCCAGATTCAGGCCTCACACGTGTGGGGCTTGTATATATAGGAATATACGTTTATAATTTTATATATATCGTAACGCCTGTAGTGTTAGAAGTTATCAAGTATAGGAAGGAAACGCGTGTGGATTATGTAAAAAGAAAATAAATTGATAATGACAAACAGAAGGAAAAAAAAAAACATTTTTTTTTCCTTATATTTGAACTATAGCTGTATACATAATTTCCTGATACATAACTCATACATAAATGCATACGAATAATAGTTTTGTATTATAGGTATAGAAAATTGCGAACACTTAGATTGGATAGGTCAGGAAATTTACACACGATCATCATAATATGATGTTTATGTATATTAATACATATCGAGAGGTCAGACTATGATAATATATATATATATATATATACTTTGCTGATATGTTTACTCGCGGCAAATCTTTCGACACAATATATTATACGATATGTGTATACGTACCGAAGAGATTGGATCAAACAGCCAAACGACAAATATATAATCGCCAGTTTGGTGGAAAACGATCGGTCCCAAGTCCCACAAAAAAAAAAAAATCGAAACAGAAATTTGACAAAAACAATTTTTTCACAACTATTTGCTGTAAATATAAGCACTATTATATATATAGTTTTATTAACTATGACAAAGACGTTTCACGAAAGTTCGAAAAAAAAGACGAAACTTATTAACATTCATTTTTTTTTTGAGTAAAAATCGCGCCGTTTCAGACGCATATAGAAGGAAATTTAACTCTGAAAAATTTATAGAGAATCAAACAGCTAGTCCTGGCTGTATCAGCGTAGCTCTAATTGATCTAAAAATTTTATCGCGATTCATTTCAGATGATAATGAACAAAACAAACGCTTCGTCACGATATATACTGATTAGGAGTATAATATACCTACACGCGAGTTTGAATTATCTAAATCCTGGCGAAATCTCTTCCTATCTTCGGCGTGACTGCACCGTGTATTTTTTTACTTCCTGCTGTAGCTTCATGTATACGTGTTTCGAATTTTTCTTTTATTTTTTTTGATTCCGTGTTACCGTTTTTTTTTTTCTTTTCTTTTTCTTTTGATTTATTTATTCAGTTATATACTCGTATTACCTAACAAATGATGAGACGCGAGGTCAGGAACTTATGAATTTACAATTGGAGGAAATAGGATTTAAGATTATATGCCCAGAACTGTATCATATTAATATATGATTTACGAGCTCGCGAATTGTAATGACATGAAATTTTGTCATATAATTATTGTAGAAAATGTTTATCGATACATTGAAGAGAAGAATGATACTCTAGATATTTAAAAATCTCGAATAGTCGGAGTCGTGGTCTGTTTCTTCTCAGATTATGTCAATTATATTTCCATCTTTGAACAAAAAAAAAAATAAAAACTAAAAGACAAAAATAGAAATATACATGGTTTCCAATGATTATAATACAGTATTATGTAGCTTCTCGTCATTCTTATCAACGCGATACAACTTTCACGCGGTTTAATTACCCTATTACTTACTGCAAGGCTGCAGTATGATCGGTGTCACGATCCACGAGTTACGATCAGTTACGATGTTTATCGTTTTTACAGTTACAAGTTTTACTTTTACTTTTACTATTTTACTAGATCGTAAGAAGTAATAAAATCTCTAACTGTACTTGGTACTATAGTATAAAGTCGTATCGAAGATAAACCGCAAGTTGTCGATTGATCCGGCAACTTTCTTCATCCTAACGATTATAGTACAATATCCATACATACAAATCTATACACGAATTATTAAAATAATGCATTTATACCGTTCATCTTTCCTTCTTTACTTATTCCTCTCTTTTTTTTTCTGCCTTTTATTTTTCACGTGGGGATTCATCGTGGTCCTTGACCCCCCTCGTTCCTAGGAGAATCCCCGCGCGGCTTACCATTAATGTCATTAATGGCTAGCTAGACTGGAGATTTCTGAACGAGGTAGTAAATAATGTAATTGGCTATTAGAGAATCGATTTTACGTAAAATCTTTGTGTAAATACATTTTTTTTTTCTCTCCCTTAGCAATCTGTTTTTACGCCTTTAATTCACGTAAATTTGATTCCCATATATATACGTTCACTCATTATTGAACTTAAATAATGATTATCATCGTTATAATTGGTGAAATTAATTTAATTTAGTATTAAATATTCAACGTCACGAAATTTTTTTAAAAAGAAAGAAAAAATGACGAATGTACGAATATTTTAGATATACTGTAAATTTCTTCTCTTTTCTTTCAGTCGTGAATTATAATTACGTTAATTGGTTTGACGTCTCTATATCTATACCGTGTTTAAAATATCCCTCGCGGGGTTTGTGGAAATATCTGTGAAAAGCAGAGAGAAAATGTAAGAGGCTTGGAATAAATTCTATACTTAGTCGTGATAATAATTGACGGTGAACTTGTTTTCAATTTTCTATTTTTATTATGAAAAGAATAAAACAAAGAGGGAATTTCTATACATTTCATATAATCAGTATCTCTGTATATATATATATATATTATTTATATTATCTATACGTGTATAAAGTTCCCCTTAAACAGAGACCAAAAAAATAAAAATAAAATAATAATCTGTACAAATTATACAGCTTAAAATAAAAATGAATAAAAAATAGAAAATCGAACAAGGTAGAATTTCAAGCATAATTTTTGCATCATACTGTAGATCTCACGATATATATGTGTATATATACGATATGTATGTATTTATTTACACAAAATCATAATCATATCTGACAGAAAACAGGCTGACTAGGTTTTGTGGGCGTTGGCAGTAACTCGATGCCTGTACTGTTCTTTTAGGAAACTAAATATCTTCGTTCAAGTGGAAATTTTCAGTTATGACAAAGACCGATAAAAAGGGTCTCGAGGATCTGATGTTGAAAAAAAATTCCAATCTCAGCTTCTCTTGATCGCGAGGAATAAAAGAACTGAATTCAATCTTCAATTAAGTTTCCTAATTCCATTGGTAGATTTATTTTGGGGGAGTTTTTTGTGTTCAGAAAATCCAGAAATCGATTTAATTGTCTCTAGTATGTGGAGATCCTTTTTATTTCTATCACGAAGTATAAAAAAAGAAAAGAAAAAAAAAAATGGGAAAACGCGGAAAGCTCGTTCGTATATACAGTGCGACCCCGCAATAAGCGCTCCCGCAATAAGCGCGTTCTCTCCGTTTCTCGGTGAATTCCAAGAACAGTGTATCCCCACTCCAACTTCGCATCCCAACCTCTGAATAAGCGCGCCGGGCTCAACTTATTGAGAGCTTATTGAGAGGTCGCGCATCAAAATAAAGAGAAGGCCAAAGAAAGCAGAGAGACGTGGGGAATACCGGGTAGTGGGAGTATAGCGATTCTTGGAAAAATTCTTCCCCTTGCGGGCCTAGGCGAGCTTATTCCGGGGTCGAACTGTATTGACATTTCCACATAAACTGCAATCTATAATGCTACCGTTGCACACATCAAATATAATTGACACACCTTCGCTAGATCTATACCTCTGCCTATGTCTATATAGTCTTTACTCGTATACCGCGTCTAATTTCTGTCTCGTGTCAATCACGGTTCTAATAACGACGTATAACCACGATACCTGTATACATGTATAAATAATTGCATTTGAGGTCGATGGCAAACTCGAAGCGTTACTCGTCGATTATATCCATACACCCAACACGTACATGTATGAAAATGATATACGTATAGTATATATATCTATATGGTCGGGTTTTGTATAGGTGTATTAGATTCTCGTCTCTAATTTGCATCGCAATGAGAAACTCCCTTGATATACATACAATCGCGTAACACGCACAAGATACATTATTATATGAGTTCTCCCTTCATCCAGGGGTGACTTAACGATCCATCGTCTGCAACGTATATCCACTTCCACCTGTATTTTTACGATTATAATATACCTATTCATATATATATGTTTTTATGAAATTTTTTTTTTTTTTTATTTATTCTGTACTATTTTCACGTCATTTGTTTAATTATTTTATTTACAGATTTGATACATTGCACGAACGAGCCAAATGTCTCGATACCACAACTTGCCAATCTACTCATTGAACGATCCCAGAACACAAATTGGACGGTCGTATTCAAAGCTCTTATCACTGTGCATCACATGCTCTGCTATGGAAACGAGGTAATTACAGTCAAGGGATTTTACGTTTTAAATTAGCTGAAAATCGGATGTTCGATTCTTAGTTATTTTTTTTTTTTAAACCAGTAATGAAATTTACGAAAAATAACGATTTAAATGATAATATATAGTATTTTGCACATGCGGTTTCTCTTTGAGAAAGTAAAAGTACAAAAAAGTGTGAAAAAATCACATCAATTTTATCGAAATAATAATAAAATGATAGTTCAATAAAATCATTTCTAATTTCTTTTCTTTTTTCTTTCGTAATAATATAATCATTTTTTTATAAATTATGTTTATTTTCATTGCAGAGGTTTACTCAGTACCTGGCGTCGAGTAATAGTACCTTTCAGCTCAGTAGTTTCCTGGACAAAAGCGGGGTACAAGGTGAATATAACGATACAAACAATATTAGGAAATTAGAGATTTTCGGATAATTTATGTTGTAATTAAAACAAACAAAAAATTTCTTTTCATTCATCTTTGACAGTTTGAATTCCCTGAAAAATATATTTTCCATTCATATATGACCATTACCTAACAATTGGCTGTAAAAATATACATTTTAACACATTTTTTTTTACGCCTTCTATGCCTCGATAAAAATGTAAAAAAAAAGAAAAAAAAAATTAATACAAAATTTATAATGACATAATAAAATATAGGTACCTTATGTTTATCACGTTCTTTGATATCATCAATAATCGTGCTTGAGCCATGGAATAGAATGAAAAAGAAATAAATTAAAGATCATTAACAATTTCATTTGGCACGATTTTGAAAAGAAAATATTATTCTGATAAGTTTCATGAAGATTATTCATTCCTTTTTTTTTTCCATGTGTTTGCCATCTGTCTCTGATTAACTAACTGGACTAATTTTCTGTTTTTCGGTTCAGCTGGAGCACGTGTGGGTGAGTTGTGTTCAGTAGAATAACTAACTTTCTTTCATTCATTCATGCATTCATTTATTCATTCATTCCACAAATCTTTTCTCAACTTACACACTTTCATCTAAATATAGAAAACATTCATTCCGATCAGAAAAGAGAACTTTTTTTTCTTATTCCATATCAATATTCAAAGCATGACAAGCTTCATCTCAATGCTTTAAGACAATATATTAATTCTCTAGTTGTCTATCACTTGTCTCATTGTCAGTCTATCAAATTATTACTTTATATAATTATTTTTCTTACATTATATCATACTCAAAATGGAAGCATCTATAATGAATATTAATCGCACACTGACACGGATTATATTTATTTATTTTTTTAATTTCGTCTAATTTTTTTGCTCAACTATTCTCAAACTGATGTTCTTTTAGTTTGAATAATTATCTATCTAAATAATAAATGAAATAACTATCTCTTTCCATTCTTAGGATACGATATGTCCCCTTTCATCAGGCGGTACGCTAAATACTTGAACGAGAAAGCACTTTCTTACAGAACTGTTGCATTCGACTTTTGCAAAGTTAAACGAGGGTAAATATTTACTTTATAATTTATTGCCATTCAGCAAAAGTTTCTTACTCATTAATATTTCACTTTATTTCAACAGCAAGGAAGATGGGACTCTGCGAACAATGAACGCTGAGAAATTGCTCAAAACATTGCCCGTACTACAGGCACAGCTCGATTCTTTGCTAGAGTTTGACTGCACGGCCAACGATCTTACAAACGGTGTTATAAATATGGCTTTTATGCTTCTATTCAGAGATCTCATCCGTCTATTTGCCTGTTATAATGATGGGATTATTAATCTATTAGGTAAGTTCTTGATGAGTTTTAAAAATCGACAAAAAACGATCGGATTAGAAATAATTTTGCAAGAGATCTCTCACGTTCATTAATTTCTTCGTTGTCTATTTCTTTTCAGAAAAGTACTTCGACATGAACAAGAAACAATGCCGTGACGCCCTAGACCTCTATAAAAAGTTTCTCATAAGAATGGACAGAGTCGGAGAATTCTTGAAAGTAGCTGAGGTAAATAAAGTTCAATTTCCTGTGCAAAATGCGGCTAATTTTTCCCCCAAATTTTGTCGACCTTAACGGATATGATTTTTCTTTTCAGAACGTCGGTATAGACAAGGGAGATATTCCAGATCTGACAAAGGTAATGGATAAACAAAGCTCAGATTATAATATTACCCACGATAATATGAATTGAATTTATTTTCTCCCCTGGCTCTGCATTGGATGAAATTTTTTCGCTTTATGATAATTCAAAGCTCAAAGATTTTTTTCTAATCTAATATCAATTTTATGTTCTATTCTCGGATATATATCTGAAAGGTAAAACCTTGTCAGTTGAAATAAATTGTGTAGAATAGCGTAGTGAGCTAGTGGCTTTTAAGAAAACTGATCGTACATCGCTTTTTGGGTAAAGTTTTTGAAAATTTCAAACAATTTTTATCCGATTTTTGAATGATACCTGATTAAGCGATAACATCAGAAAATTTGAAAGCAGTCGAGAAGTTATAGACTTGTGAATTTCTAGTTTCATCCTAATTTATGCAACCGAATAACAGATCTTGTTATTCTAGGCTCCGAGTAGTTTGCTCGATGCTCTGGAACAGCATCTAGCTTCTTTGGAAGGAAAGAAAGGATCTGCAGCAAATACACCAACGCAAACAGCTAGGTAAGCCCACATAACGTTATTCAACAACATTAAATGTAGTAGCTAATAACATTTACATAGAATTGGGGGATACGTATTGAAAGACTATTTTTACTGTAAATATAAGTACTAATAAGATTTTGCCTATTTCTCACTGGATCATTGATCTAATTAAAAGAATGCCAAAAATCACAGCTTTGTTGTATTCTGAATACAATTCTTATGTAAACGTTATCCTTTTTTCTAATTAGCAATATTTCTTTATGATCGGTTAACTATCGCCGAGAAAATATTGAGATAATAAAATTGATGGGAAACTTTAGGAAAAAAAAAAGATATACTCTTTCGTAATATTTCAAGAAATTTTAGGCTTTTGATTGTTATCTAAATCTTTTCTACCGATCATGTTACGCCCCCCCGTTAATAACTACATATTTATCTCTTCAATATTCAAACTTATTTACTTTATTTTACAACATTTAATATTTTACTAAAATTATTTGAACAATGTTTATTTCTCACTCTGAGGGCCCTTGGGTCGTTTGAATTATGAGAAGGTTGAGAGGATTGAGACAGAGGTTTTATCGAATGTTGAAATAGTGGAAAAACTCGTGTCTATCTACATCTTGATTGAAAATCTTTTATCATTATGAAATTTCTGTCCATCATCTCAATTTCTATCACACTGTACCTCTGGATATGATATGATACTAATACTTTCCACTTATAAATGCGCAGTTATATTATATGATTTCCATGCAATTGGTCGTTTGTCGAAATGACGAAATATCAAAGTTTAGAATCGAAGTTTAAACACGTGTTACTTACACATTTGATTCTCATCGTTTATATTCGTCTTACAATCTGACCAATTGCGCTTAATTTTTATTCCAAATGATAGATATTTTATTTACACACTGCCTGTTTTCAAGTAGACTTCATTGCTATGTTTATCAAAATAATACCATTATCAATGCACGTATCCTCGTGGTACTGATTGACACAGAAATGATTATTATTTATTGTAATTTATAGATGTTATACAATATACATACTGCGTGAAATTTGATTGGAAAACAGAAGTCTCATTATTTCATCATTAATTTTGCTTTCAGTTTGTATATTGTATTTCTAGCTTTATAACTGTACATTAGAATTTCTTTGTACTTCTATTAGTTAGAAATCAATGAGATTCTATCTCCTGATGAATATATTGTGTTCTTGAAATTTCAAATGCACTTGGAAAAATTTCACACCCTCGTGTCACACTCTGAGTATTCTTTTTATTTTTTTTTTTTTAATATATTGCACATGTATTTATTTTCTTTTATTAGAGTAAAGGAAATTGAATCAAACGTAGTTTAATGGTTGAAAGAGTAAAATAAGAGATGTTGGAAGCCAGAATTAATAAACTGAAGTATCTAATATACAGTCGATCAGTCGGTTACATCTATTTGTAATGGTTGATAAAAATTATGGTATACTATCCAGCATGTTGATAGTGAAAAAAGCTTTAGAATAAATGCATGTGTAATAAGTTAAAGTTTACATGACAATAAATGAACACAGTTTGGTACCTTTAATTTTGATGCATTGTAGCCTCTGTACGTACTACACTATTTATTTGTTTGTTTTTTGTTTCTTTTCTCCTTTATTTTCAATTATCAACATTCCTGTTCACTCATCCTTTCGCCACACTGTATCTCAACATTGAAAAAAAAATATCTATCTATTTCCCTACGCCTCTCACCTTACGCCTCGACAAACCATCCTCCTTTCACACACAACCCACTACCCGATCATTGCCCAAGCAGCAATAGAACGAATGTAAAGTCGGGAGTGTCCGCCCTGTCTTCCACCAGCACGGCGTTTGGGACAGCAGCCAGCAACGCTAGGCTCGATCAGACTGGAAATGGGCACATCGACGAGGCTCTAAGACAACAGGCTCTCGCCGAGGAAGAAGCAGCTATGAATCAGTACAAGGTAAGTTGATAAAATTTCAATAAATAGCGTCGAAAGTAACACCTAGCCACCTAATTTTCTATTATTTTCAAACAGGCCAAAGTACAGTCACCTTCCAGCGGTCCGAGCACTAATCCTTTTCTCAGCTCTCCGACGAATAATGCTAGCCAGCCGATCGTCGATCTGTTCAGTGCAGCACCAGCAGCGGATAGCCAGGTGAGTTTTGAGAAGTTTTTTAACTATTTCTTGAGCTAAATATGAATTTCGATCATTATAGGCGCAGAAGGCATCGGATGACTTGCTTCAACTTGCCGGTAATCCATTCGCAGATATGTTTGGTAATTCACAGCAACAGCAGCCGCAACATCAAACGGCACAAACTCAACAGGCTCCACCGGGTCAAAATAATATGTGGATGACCAACGGTAATGGTAAATGGAACGCTATATATTTATGGTTTATTATTTTCTACAGCACGTTTAGAGGAAATGCAATTTTTATGCACGATTTTGTGTTTCTCTTCTTTTTTTAGGTTTCGGAGCCGCCCCACCAGCAAATAATACCTTTGTTACAGATAACAATTTCTCATCTGTCTTCGGGAACCAAGAACAGTCGAGTGAGTATTTATTATTAACTTGAAAAAATATTCACTCTAGAGAAATATTTTCAACGCCTATTATTTGTATATATTTTCATATTCTCACCGTCTTATCGTTTTACCAAAAATCTCATTTTTAACTCGTGTTATTCACATCCACTAATCACTGCGCTAATCAACTGACGTTTGTTCTTCAATATCAAAACGCGTGGACTTATCGCTCAATTGATCCGAATCATTATTATCCGAAATTACATCGAAGGACTGGCGGATGGTCAAATTGTTCTCTAATCAAATAGTTTCATTACAGAAGTTGGATAATCTCTTTTGTAATGAAATTGATTGTTTGAAATAAAATTTCTGTGCATTCCAGTCCTTTGAAAAGTACCAGCTCAAAAATAGCTTTCGGCTTCCGACAGACTAGCGATTAGTTGAAAATCCGACTCTCACAATATTTGGCAATCTGGTGTATCATGTAATCTGGGCACTAATTGTAAATCTTAAGGTTGTAAATAATATCTAACACAGCTAACAATGCACGTTGAATAATTTTTGCGCAAGCTGCTGCCGCAGGATTAGCTGGATCCGTACCCAACCCATTTATGTCTGATTTCCCGACCTCCGCTAACCAGTCAACAAACGCAGCAAATCTAGGGCTATTCGATAACGAGGCAGATTTAACTCTCAACGAAACACACCCTGGCAGCGGAGACCTGTTCAGTGCTGGCGGTCAGGCAGATTTCTTTGGGGGTGACGGTACAGTGATCAATACCTCCGAGGGGGGTAACGGAGACGCAATTCTTGGCTCATTACCAGGTGTCGCGTCTTCCGGAACTCTTGCCTCTGGGAAGTCCACTGCCACGCCGCCACCCAGACCACCGCCTCCCGCGAGTGCAGCCAATGGTACACCTCGCGCTATGTCTCCCGCTGTAGGTGGGACAGCGTCTGGTAGGCCAACGGCTGCAGCACCTAGCAAGAGTGCTTTTGATGATCTTAATGATAGTATTCGCATGGCTCTGGGCGGGTCTCCGTCTCGGCCAGCACCTCTGGCTCAGCAACTTCCTAATCCACAATTATCCCAACAAATACAACAACAGCCAACTCAACAAGGGTTTGCTATTTTCGATATGGGGGGCAGCGGGGCTATTGGGCAACCTGTTATGGAGGGAGCCCAGGCTGCAACTGGTTACGGTGTTCCTTCCCAAACCCAAATTCCTACGGGGTACGGCTCCCCGGCAAAGCAGCCTATGTCAGGTGACGAGAGTCTCGACACTCGATGCATGCCATGTGTCTTCAATGCTCCGAGCCCAACGAAATTCTTTTAGTATAATGTAGCTTGAATAACGCTTGAATGATTATGATTATATGCATTTTAAGTTTATTTTACGTTCAATTATATTCAGTTACGTTTATCTATGTTTAAGTCATGAAAACAAATGAGTGCTTATTTTTCTTTTAACTTTGAGAGAACATTGATTTTGACATTTAACTCGAATGAAATTGCGCCGGCTGATATTAAACTAATCATTTTTCACCTCTGCTGAGAATTAACTACCTAGTCTGATTAATGAAATGTTTGCGAGTGATTAATCCGTCCCAGTATTGTCACTTATTTGTACAAATGATTTGAACTAGTTTCTTTATGCAAACAGAGAAATGGAAAACTTTTCACAATCGCTAGAAGCACTTAGTTCTTTATAATTCACCACCGAGGCTTATTCAATGTTACTTATTCACTGGCGGAGAATATCGAACAGACTTTGGTACTCTACGTTCTTATATGGTGAATAATATTTGAAAAGAAAAGAAACGAAACGTTAGATGAACTGAAAATGCTGTAGGGAATATATAAACAAGCCGCGGCTATTTGTCTAAGTAAAAGCAGCAACTCTGGTATGTGGGATTCGCTTTTGGGAGCTTTGGCTGACGTAGGTGTTGCTTAGGTTTTGACGGTTTGGGCTCGGTGCTGAAGCCATCCACCACTGTGTCTGGAGCTAATAACGTTTCAGCAGCCGGTCAACAAGCCAATACAGGAAGCGGGGGTAAAGTGCTCACAGGGGACCTGGACAGCAGTCTTGCAAGCCTCGCTCAGAATCTATCCATCAATAAGAGTGCCCAACAACAAGTCAAGTAAGTTGCCAAA
The DNA here is from genome assembly GCA_944452935.1 of Rhogogaster chlorosoma. Taxonomy (NCBI): domain Eukaryota; kingdom Metazoa; phylum Arthropoda; class Insecta; order Hymenoptera; family Tenthredinidae; genus Rhogogaster; species Rhogogaster chlorosoma. Next base: position 20,976,859 of record OX101803.1, on the reverse strand, counting down.
ATTTACAACCTATTGTCGATAAATTATCGAAGAAAATTTGACAATTATTGAAACTTGTTTATTTATTTCAAAGGGGAATGCAATGGAATTCTCCAAAGAACGCCGCCAAGACTGGTGGACAAACTGGCTGGACGCCTCAGCCAATGGCAGCTACAACAGGTGCCGGTTACAGGCCGATGGTGAGTGATCTTCATTACCCGTATCCACGTTGTATATGTTGTAAATAATGAATTACTAGCACGTTTATTATCGTTCTTTGTACACACATTTGATACAGCCTCAATGACTGGCTTTGAGGCGATATATTCCTATCCAAGCTTGAGCGCAATAATTCTGTAGAGCACTACCTTTTTACTTTTGTACATTGTTTGGAATTAAGTATTAATTTATAAACTTAGTCAGATCAAGCTTGTTATGTTATTCAGTACATCGTTGAGGGCAGACCAAATAAGCTATTCTACAACGTGCTGTAAGTAAAAAGTAGCCCGTACATGTTCAGTCGTTTTAGAGACTGAATAATGCCGTTCATTTTCGTGTACTTTGCTAAGTAAATTCAAAAGACTGTAAATACTTCGTTATCCGACGCATCGTCAGAAAGATAGTTCTCATTCATTTTGGTTGTAGAATTTGTTTTCGGTACAACAATAGTTTGTTTATTTAGTTTTTGATAATATTAGTTTTCCGCAGCGTTAAGATAAGCCTCGTATCAATTAGAGCCAAAGCGTAATACGAGTTTAGACTTTAATTTTTTGAAGCTAGTTGAAAATTAGGTGAGAAAATTTTTAAGTTATCGATTGGCATATTTAGTGCAGTGATGCATGCGTGGCATATGGCATGTTGCCGGCTGTTGCAGGGCCAAGGAATGACACAACTTCCTCCAACAGCCAGTATGGGCTTCCCCACACAGCCTGTTATGCCTATGGTGAGTTATCCATTTCAAGGATTTCCCGCAGACTTTTTTTTGTAGTTATACAACCATTTTTTCCGTTCACGCATAGATTAGAAATATTATGAAGTAATCATTACATCATCACCATGTGTTCTTCGATGAAGAAAAAGCGTTCATATTACGTTTTTCATTATCACATTGCCTTCACGCTCTGCTTTCAGTCTTGAAAAAATAAAATAAAAAAATAAGTCGATAATAACTATTTGGCCTGGTTGTTTATAAATACCGAAGCGACCCAACGAGGTATAAATTAATTCTATGACACACCTAATCAATAACTCACCTTTCTAATAATTGCCTTTAATATGGTTTGCGGCCTGTTATAGTAACTCTACACTCGTATGTACAATTTAATATACCGACGAAGCACATTCTATGTTTCTCAAGATTGAAATTTTATCCGTCTGTAAACCTGAACCTCAGAAACACCTAGCATTGGCCATGATTGAAAATCTTCTATTGTATATATGTATACTTGTATATATAGAAATACTTTTATATATATATATGTATATATACACTTTCCTGGTCTGGTGTCTAGGGTATGCAAGGTATGCCGATGGGTATGCAGGGCATGCGGCCAATGATGGGTGCAATGCCTGGTGCTCCCGTTGCAAGTGGTGGCATGATGGTTGCAGGGGGAACTGCGCCTACAATAATGGGTGCTCCAAGTCCCATGATGAGTGCTCCCCTGCAGCAGCAGCACTCTCATAGCACTGCTCAATCGCAACCAAACGCTGTACAACTTGATCCTTTTGGTGCTCTGTGAGGGGACTAGGTACCTATCTTTTTCATCTCTATCCAAAGAAATCAGAAAATAATAGTAGGATAAAAAGAATGAGAAACACATCGGTCCTATTTGTTTATAATATTACTTACAATTATTAATACCACTTAGTTTCTTCAGCAATAATCTTTATCGACGCAATATCGATTAGAGAAATATATAACAGAATCCTACATATAAAACATTATTGTAAATACGTACCATTTATATGTAAATAATTTTTAATTTTTTTTTTTTTTCTTTTTTTTTTCCTTCATTCACTTTCTATGTAGATATAATGAAGTATTGGTGGCTGGTTCATATATACTACGATATTTATTATGATATATATACACATATATTTATTAATTTATTTATTTATTATTAATAAATACATAGCCACGGTGAAGTATTGATCTTAAGTATAACGACGAATATTTTGTTCCAGGAATTCAATTGGAATTAAGAAGATTGTGGAGTCCCAACTTTGTACATACTGTGTAATATGCCTTCTACATTATTCTGCTTCCATTCCTTTAACCAGTCCCTGTCGCAACTCACTAGATTCACTCGATCAGTCCCACTTCGCTACACCCCACCTATCACCTTTGTGAATACAGCCAGAGTTTTTTTCTTTATCTTCTGTTTTTTTTTTTTTTTTTTGGAATCGTTATATACTTATTTCCAAACCGTAAGCAGATTCGAAGTTCAATAAGTTGTGTATAAAATCGTATAAGTTGGCCTGGTAGTTCTTATACGGAATTCTTTGTCAATTTATAACGTTAACTTTTTACAAAGCTGTAGAAAAAAAAAAAAAAGAAAAGTGATAAATTTTACAGAATAGAATCTTCTTTCTTTGTCTATATTGCCTATATGTTGTCATATTATTTTGGCAGAATATTATACTTTAAAATCTTTTCATTAACAGTTTTATTAAAAATTTTCTTTACGGCTCTTATTATAGTCTAACGTCTAATGAATTGACAAGCCATCTCATCCCGCTCCGTATTACTTGTGTTAAATTGTTGTGCCAGTTGGAGATGAACGGAGCATATAAGAAACATGAAATGATCTAATGTTGAGAATGAACTCCACATGTTTTATAGGTCGTATTAATATCTGGTGTATGCAGAATATATAATTGTTGTATATTATTTTTCAATTTAATCATTCTATAAGTTAAGATAATTTCTTCTATTTTTTTTTTTTCTCTTTTTTTTTGTACTTTTTTTTTCTTTTCTCCTGGCCAATGACATTGAAACAGTGACGAAAATAATCTTTCGTTAAAGTATTATATATTATTAATTATTATAATAAATATATAACTATATGTAAGGATTGTACTATTATTATTCTATTATATATGATATACATATGAATGAAAAAGTTAATAGGTCGTTTACCATTAATGTTCTGTCTACTGTACTGTTCCGATATGTCTTAACTAGTTAGTAAATTAATAATTATGTAAACAATATATTTATACATGTATATATATATACACTTATATAATATATGTATGTATATATATGTATATGTATTGTAAGATTATGATACTCACATTATTATAAATACAATATAAGAATCTTAAGATTCTATACAATATTATTAAAAATTAGTTTATATCATACCGTTAAAAGGTCTACCCATACAGTTTAGCACAGGCTTATAGCACGCAGGTATATATACCAACCAAATTTTGTCACAGTGGTTGATAGAAATAGTCTTGAAATACCATCTTGAATGATTCGTACGCGATTTAATATTGAGGTATGTGGTTTATGGGCATGGTAAATAATTGCGTGCTGTAAACATAAGTAATGAAATAAATAAAGAAATAAATAAAAGTGTTATAAATATCTATATTGCATGAATGGGTAAAGTATACATATATATTATAAAAGTATAGAAACTATAGAGAATGAAATTTAAAAACGACGTGCAGTGCTAGTCTGTTTAAATCTATATCAAAATGTTACTACGGCGTAACTCCACAGTCCGCAGTAGGCCAAATTATATTCTAATCGTCAATTGCTAGTGGGGGTGGATGGGTGTGTAATCTAGGAGTTTCCTTTTAGTTTGAAAAGAAAAAAAAAAAAAGAAAACATTTAATTCAAATTAAATGTATTTAGTTTTATTTTTAATTTTTTTTTAACCATTATACTGGCTATTACTATATTAGTATTGTGCAATACATAGTCTGCGATGGTAGATGATAATGATGATGATGATGATAATAGATGATAAAAACGATAATATAATATATATTGTGTCTAATTGTATTATTACATACTGCACTTAATCATAGTGTCCAGTTTAATGAGTTTTGTAGAAATAATATACAAAGAATATTTTAAAAATAGATTATTATTATTATTATTATTATTATTATCTGTCTGTTAGAATCGAATTTGGTGCATAATTAATCTTGCGTACAAAGAAGAAAAAAAAAAAGAGGATATTGAGCATGTTACGTAGATTTTGAATTTTTTTTTTTTATTCATTTACTATATACATACTTACGAAGCAGTTATATTAGATCTATGTAAATTTTCTAGATTTCCAGTACTTCGTAGATATTCATCTTCATTATTTCCCAACAATTATTACGTTACTTAGTTATTTATTTACAATACACTTTACACGATCTCGAGTTTTACTACTACATACATACATGCATTATTATAGATATACTCTACCCAACTGCTTCCACTACCATTTGTCGCTGAGTTTAGATTTTTCTTTTTTTTTTTACTTCAATCTTACTTGTTATGTATAATTCTTTTCTACTCTGATTTTACGACTGATTGCAGTTACAAGTTTCTACCATTATTTTTCATCGCTATACAGCCGATAGTTTTTGTCAATCAAATATAGGTAAAGAAACTGGTTTACTGTCAAACGTACTAATTCATCAGATTATATTATTTCTGTTTATTTGTTTCTTTTTCTTTTTGTTTTTGTTTTTTCTGAAAAAATGCTTACGATTCGCATGTATGGTAACGATATGATAATAGTACTCAAATAAATTAATGAAATTGAATTTAAAAAGAATTAGATGTTTGGTAGTAATTAGTAGTCACTAAATAGAATTTATATTCAATTTATCAACGTTCCTAAAATCATAAAATTAAATTAAACAATTCATCTTATTTGGCAATTGCATATATACATATATACCCTAATTTTTATGAAATATTTCTTTTCAAAAATATACAACTGAATAATAATAAAAATAAAAAAAATGAATTGTACAAGCGAGATACAGTATAGCTATTGTAATAAATAGATGGTATGTATATTAGCGTTGGTGAATGGTGCATTTGCGTACATTATAGTTTAATAAATAAACATGTATCATAAATCATAGATTAGCTATATAGATAGCGAAGAGCGATGTATATCCATATAATTATCTGTAAAGAATATACGTTATTTCTAATACCTGTTCAATAATTATCCATTGCAGCTATGTAATATGATCAAAATTTTCCGCATACCAATACGAAATAAATATTTAATTTGAAAGATAATGAAGTATATATTAGAAGAATATAATTGAAGAAAATTTTGATTCAATCGCAGGACTATAAATTGAATATTATATATAATTACATAGCTTATACAAATTGTCCGAGACATCAAGTAAACTGTGATTAATAATATCGGGAGATAAATAAAATTCGAGAGATTCTATGATTTTTTTTAGTTATTTCTTTATTGGAATTAACAATCGGATGAACATTTTTTGAAATTTATTTGGTGTCTTAAACTGCGTGGATATAATAATACCTGTAGAAGTATATTTGTCAGGATCTACTGGATATTTAAGTATAACAGGACAATATTACGCGTTTAGCCCGTACCTTACGAAATCTATATGAAACAAATAATCCCTATTTTCTGTAGGCTAGTAAGATGAAGTAAACCTTATAAAAATGAAAATCGAATTCATGTTCTAAGAGCTCGGCTAGTTGTGTTGACAAATTTATCACCTATGCCAATTTACGCTGAAGTATTTCAGGCACAAATCAAATTTACTAACGAATAACATCCTTCAGGACCCAAAGCTTCTTTTTCTCATATTATTCTGCCTGTGAAAATAATGAACGAATAAAAACATACGTGAGATTTTTAACGTTAGGGAGAAATTTGTTATACTTGACTAGCCGACGCTGTAAAGCTCTAGACAAAGCTTCTTTGTTATTTAGTTTTAATATAATACACCGTCTATGCTTGTAAATGTATATTATAAACACGAATGGAATATTATAATATGAAAAATGAATAAGAATATCTTGAATGATGTATAGTAAACACGTCTTCATACATATATACGGTTATTCGATTGATTTAGAGAATGCGATACAGTTTGAAAATATTTAGTATTTAAAATTCGTTAATTCATTGAAAACTGATAGGCGAAAAAATATCCATATATTTATATCATGGATATTTTTGTATGATATAGTGAGAAGAGAAGAGAATAGGTGCCGATTATAATATCGCTAACAGAAACGCGTCTACTGATATCATTTTTTTTGTTATAGTAGATTATATTGTATATCACCAAGTGTATTAATTAATTAATCGATCGATTGGATATATATATCACTATTTAGGAAAGAGGAAATATGGATCGAAAGGAGCATGTATAACGTTAGAAACGAATGTATATATATATATTATATATACAAAGCCACGAAGGTTTCTCAACATTCCGCTTTCATTGTTCGTGGCAATAATATATTATGTAGAGTTGAATAATAATCGAGGGAAAGAGAATAAATAAAGAAATAAAGAAATGAAATATGTAAAAGTAAAGTTTTTAAACTGCTACGACCAAATGAAGTTTGGATTTTGTTCTACATGTAATCAAATTATTAGAAAAAAATGAAAGAAAGAAGATAAGAGAAAAGTAAATACTAAATAATGCCATAGTCTGTTAAGTTTCTTGAATTTGACGAAGTGGTAGGTACCGTGGGAAAAAGAAAGAATATATATATAATATACTGCGTTGGTGATTATTACGGTTTAATTGAATAATTTCAATCATTCGCATCATAGGTAGTATACATACATACTATATATACATTTAATATTATTTTTATTGAAAATATTAATATTATATACCACGGAAATGTGTTGTAATATATTTACTGTGTGTAGCACATCAATGGCGTTTAATAGAGTATTTATTGAAATCATTTACTATATCATATCTATCACTTTTTATACTTCTATATATCTGTTTTGTTTTTTTTTTTTCAATTTTTTTTTTAATATCCAATGATACGTTCGGTTTATAATTATATTTGAAGAGGTGAAAAATGAGGATAGATTAAAAAGCGATCGATAATACTTGTGTATAATTTTGAATATTTGAATAGCTCAATTTGACGGTATAATAATTCATTACAATACATACTATACTAACTTAAAACTACGACAAGAATGGATATGAGAGACTCTTTAGATACATTTTTTTTCTTCTTTATGTCAAATACGTAACTATAAAAACTGCAGACGAATTACAATTTTCAAATCTATACGTATGTATAATTATTTTGAAGAACTTCTGTAAGGATACAAAACACTGTAGCAACGATAATAATCTGTAATATTATGTGTTTATTGGTATTTTCTTCAACAATCACCGAACGGGCTTCGGATTATTTCAATGAATCGGATCAGGATCTTATGGGTAAAAATTTCGTAGCTCTTTGATTGATAGCAGTTTTTTTCCCATTTTTAGGACGTCCGTTTTTCTTTATACCAACGAACCATTCGCGGTCGGCATACTTTTGCGATAAATAACAATCGTATGATCCAATCAACAAATGCTTCCACGTAGTATTGTCTTTATCTTTATTTTTCTGCAGAAAAAAATAAAAATAAAAATAACAATTATCAAATTATCCAGCAGTTAATCATATCCGTTTTTTATATTCATTAAAAATTCAATTTTTTTTCATCACCTCTCCGTATAATTGACCTCTGTTATTGAATGCCAAATAGCGTCCGGTTTCAAGTCCTTGAATCTGCACCAAGCCATTCGTAGGGGAAGATATTCTTAGCTGGGCTAAAAGGTAAGATAGATTTTTTTTTTCTCGCATTTTTCATCTCGTATCGTTAATCTCTCTCGAGTTTCAGGAGAGATTCGATTTATTAAGAATTTATTATAACTCTGTATCTTACCGAATGGATTATTCTCGCAATCAAAACCGTAGATTTTTCCACACGGTAAAATTGCGAGACGAAATCCCGTCATGGAATGAAGCTGCATAACGGTACCATAACTCGGATTACCCATCTGATGGACATTCGGGTCGTAGTTTTTATTCAAAGCTTCTCTTCTGCACTTGACAATAAATTACAGTTTAATCTATGATTAGGAGAAAAAACTTTCTAAAACTAGTTTGCATTTATTTTTACTACGAGAGGCGATAAATTAATCATTTTATAACACAGCCTGTGTATCGATTGGACTATGATAACTCAATTTTCTTTACTCTCAGGTATTATATTCAATCTCGAATGTACTGTTCCAGTCTTGAGGCGAAATGATGGTCTCGATATTTTCCAACTTTATATTCAATTCCATCACATATTCATGTGTTGCTGAATTGTTTTTTTCAATCTCATCTACGTATGTTGATAGAATTTAAAATGAGCATGGTTCAATTAAGGAAAATTAATATCTCAAAATATAGACACGCGGTGAAGAGTTTCTGATTTTATATTGCCGAAATTTTCTATGAAACAATTTTTGAGGGACAATAACTTTCGACGAAAGAAATATATTTGCCTATCATAGTTTAATATTCATTGCACGTGAACATGCGAGGCTGAAATATTTTCCTGCACGTATATCTCATCCCATAATAGAACCATATTTAAACAGCCTATTCAGTTCCGTGATAGAAAAGCCTGGCAATAGGAAAATAACAGGAGTGGTGATGTATGCCTTTGTTAAGCCAGACTCTGTTTCCAGAATAGACAACTCGAATTGAATTTGTCGGTTTCTGTTTCCAGGCCACTGCGCATCCTGAATACATAAATTGCACTATGTATGTACGTAGCTTCCTATATACCCTAAATTGAGTTGGAGTACCAAATCCCCCTTTTTTCTTACTTTTTTTTCTATTATTTCTATCCAACTAGTAGACATTGCTGTCTTTTTCTAACTTTTGAAATATGGTTTTCGATCGTTTAACGGAGTTTCGACGCAAGTTTACACGGTGTATGGATATAAATTGTTATTCATTATCATTATACACACATGGCGAATGCTTGAGGCTTTTAAAACGTACCAAGGTATACATTACGACCATTTAAATCGGTTGTATTTTTCTCTGATATGTGAACGAGATGCAGGTCATACCTAAATTTAGCCTTATATACCCTGTACAAGCCAGACTTTATACTTGTACATTTTCGCCTTTATAGAATTTTACTCCGCAGCAGCTATAATGCAACGTGGTCCATATAACGCGTCTACGCTGTAAATTACATAATTTATCCCCTCTTGCCCCCATAACTTGTCATATACTAATTATTACACTGACTAGGTACTTATTATCAGCGTTGACCCACGGACGTGATGTGTCGAGGGTCGATCAGCGATGTCAGATAATTTGAAATGAAATTTGCTAGCTTTTAAATAACGCTTATGGTCAGTTTACCTTCCTGCAAAATTCCAACAAATTTACGAATAGAAATTTATAAATCGACAGAGGATCAAATAGAAGAAAAATAATAGGATGGGAATGGTATGAGCCAGTTGCCCTTGACCGAATTAACTACTTGAATAGATTTGGAAATAAATTATTTCCGCAAATTCGTCAAGTTTTTATAAACGAGATTTGAGACGTGTTAATTAATTAGCTAAACCGAAACAATTAACCAGCAATAGTTCAGCATGGCTAGCTCTCTTGATTGTTTTAAAACAATCCTGTTGTTATCGCAAGCGATAATGTATACGCTCTCGTTTTCTACAGCCATAACTTTCAACTGACTCAACAGCTCCAGCTTGCGTCAATTCAAATATTTTATCGAGATCAATGTCGAGATGCTGCCGAATAATAAATCCTCTGATGCAAAAATACATGCGAATTTCCCCAAATTTTTACATAGATACGTTAGTGTAACGCTGATCCTATTCAACGTTGATCGTTTAGGAATCTTGTCATGAAACTGAAGCTTCTTTTTTCTTCAAAATAGTGTAAAATTGAAAACTAAATATATCACCTTATATCCCTTAGCGACACGGTTGTGGTGGGATGACGAAATGTCTCTCGTTTTTGCCTATGATGTCCGCTGCTGTCAGGATCTGGAGCATCATCTTCATCAACGCTGAGTTGATCATCAGGATCGTCGCTATCGTCGCAGCTGCTATTTTCAATGTCACTTGACTCCTCGTCGCATATTGGAGCCTCCTGATTTTCCTGGATCCATCGCAGACTCATCTTTGCTTATTGTCAGTCTTCTTTCGCCACGCTGTTTATACTTGGTACTGAAGTCCTATGAAAGAGTTACGATCAGATTGGTTTAACAAAAGGATTCTTAAAATTGTATATCGCTGACGTCGAATCTATGAATAGTCTAATGGGAAATCTTTAAATATATCTACAATATGTAAGCGAAGGATTCTTTAGGCCTGTTCGAACGTAAGTGCTGCTGGTGGGTCAAAGCTTTGCTTAGAATTGTTTGATCTTGCGGATATAGGCGCGAAGAAGTTATAATATTTGTAAACCCACCTGAAGAAGATTAGATAGCATTGACAAGTCATTTTTCCACTGTAAGCGAAAAGATCAAAGTTTGGCAGTTGGGAGTGAGCCAGAATCTCCAGCAGCCCATGATTATTTTTCAATTAGAAACGTCGTAGCGTATGAATTTTCTGTTCGCACTTTGTGATTAAGTTCATTCCAGATCAATGGGATCGCGAATAAAAATAGATATACTATTCTATTTAAAATTACCGAGGATTCAGGAATAGACTAAAACTCGCGACGAATCGAATTCCGCGAATTCGCAGAACTCAAAGTTACACATAGTTTATTATTCATTTACCGTGAGATAATAAACCTTTGGGACGGTAATAGTTTACACACTATTTGAAAATATGTAGGTAGGTATACTATGAATGTCTCAATACTTACCCTGCGATGCTACTGAACCATGTGAGCAAAACGAACGATCAGTTTGGTATGGATCGATTGAATTAAACCAGTTTACGCAGCTCAGAAACACTTCAAGTTCCAATTCGGCTAAATTTGGAATTGCCAAAGGCACTGACGAGCCTTTGCTTTGCTAGACTATACAGATGAACTGCACCCACGCGGCACTACTGTCTTTAACGATCTTTACCATAAACGATTTTTCGTAGTCGTCACTGATTATCTTTCATTGCAAAGTAACTCACGATCCGTCTTTTATTGAATGTCAGCTCACCGTGCTAAGCCTCGAAGAGTACTGAATTGAAAACGGTCCTAGGCTTAGAGCAGGCTGTTCATTCAACGGGTACCTCCAACATCGAACAGGCATGTGTCTGTGCATGTTCCTGCATCGAAATATATCATACCTACGCTAGGAGCTGCTAATAATAGTTGAACCGAAAGAACGCTGTGGGATATATTCGATAATAAGTATATAATTAATTGTTCGATATTCCTTTGGCCGAAGTTGAATGTTGAGGATTCACTGGGCTTCTATCTATTGGTGTAAGATCGCATTTTGGTATAATGAAGAAAAATTCATCGTTTAATAAAATTAGTAGAAAATTGATTTACTTTTCATTTTTTTATGGATACATTAATTTATTTCCTATGATATTAACAAATATTTTACTGTGATAACCGACGCGATCTGTAGATTCCTCTTTTTTATTTTAATATCCTGCACCTACTATGCATCGCTCAATGTTCTTTACTTATTATTTTTGAGTTTCTGAAATTAAAATACATTCAATATCATGTGATCAATTATTCTAAAAATGATATGGAGGTACTGGAATTTATTTGTAATACTTCAACATCACTACGAAATAGTATAAATCATTCCTTAGGAATAAAGAATAAATTTAACGACGCTGAGAATTCATACGGATTGCCGCTCGTTTATTGCGGCAAAAATAGTTGGTAAGTTTGCTACTAAGATACCGACAGCGTTACTCCATCAATAACTTGGAAATTATAAAGACGCAACGGGGTGACGAATGCAAGAATCACGACGCAAGAATCAACACGCCTTGCACATGCAACCCGTACAGCATTGTTGATTCACCTGCCGCGCGGTTGCATATCGTAAGGCGTAACTATGTGAAGCTCAATAAATTGCATTATGAACACATATTTATTTTTCTGAAATAATTACAAATTGTATACAACTTTGACAATGAGTAATATTGTACCAATTGCAGTAATAAATCTCCAAATATACTCATTACTAATTGCTTCGTTATTTTCTACTTTCCCCATCCTATCACTCTTTATTTCAATTAAACGATAGGCAAGACAGCGTATGACACAAAGGAGGAGTGCGAAATCGAAGATCATATTGCATTTTAAGCTATAACATCTATAGGGCTATGTCTGTATAATTGCATGCCTGTTTGTTTCTACGCTCTTGCTTTCTGCCCGAAAACGCTAGTATAAATGGATAAACTATAGAGACGTGTATGAAGACACGTATGCATGCCTACCTATATCTATGTACCAAAATTTCCGGCAGTTGCAGCACACGCATGTGGTAGTGGATGCTCTTATGCCATCTCGCAGTCAGCGGAAGGAACTAATTTTGCTTAAAAAAATCGGGGCGCCTAACCATATTCCACCCGCATGCCACTCATGTGTGACGCAAATTTATTGCCTAACATCAGGCGCTAAGAAATATCCGGCTGTTGCGACACTCGGAAATATATGCAGAAGACGTGTGTGAAGACACGTATGCATGCCTATATTCATACACCCGAATTTTCAGCACACCTCCTCAGGTCAGATGTTCTCCTGATACCAGGAGCAGAAATTTTTCGAGTTAAAATGCTTCTAACTCCAGAAATCGCTAGTATTAATGAATGATAGGTATAGAGACGTATACAGAGAGGTATGCATGAATGAATCAATACACATAGCCTATTTTGGAACACCTCCTTGGGTCAGATGTTCTCCTGATACCAGGAGCAGAAATTTTGCGAGTTAAAATGCTTCTAACTCCAGAAATCGCTAGTATTACTTAAGTATAGGTATAGAGACGTGTAGAGAGAGGTATGCATGAATGAAGATATACACATAGCCTATTTTGAAACACCTCCTTGGGTCAGATGTTCTCCTGATACCAGGCGCAGAAATTTTGCGAGTTAAAATACTTCTAACTCCAGAAATCGCTAGTATTAATGATCTATAGGTATAGAGAGATATAGAGAGAGGTATGCATGAATGAATATATACACATAGCCTATTTTGAAACACCTCCTTGGGTCAGATGTTCTCCTGATACCAGGCGCAGAAATTTTGCGAGTTAAAATACTTCTAACTCCAGAAATCGCTAGTATTAATGAATGATAGGTATAGAGACGTATAGAGAGAGGTATGCATGGATGAATCAACACACATAGCCTTTTTCGACACACCTCCTTGGGTCAGATGTTCTCCTGATACCAGGAGCAGAAATTTTGCGAGTTAAAATGCTTCTAACTCCAGAAATCGCTAGTATTACTTAAGTATAGGTATAGAGACGTGTAGAGAGAGGTATGCATGGATGAATCAACACACATAGCCTTTTTCGACACACCTCCTTGGGTCAGATGTTCTCCTGATACCAGGAGCAGAAATTTTGCGAGTTAAAATGCTTCTAACTCCAGAAATCGCTAGTATTAATGAATGATAGGTATAGAGACGTATAGAGAGAGGTATGCATGAATGAATCAACACACATAGCCTTTTTCGACACACCTCCTTGGGTCAGATGTTCTCCTGATACCAGGAGCAGAAATTTTGCGAGTTAAAATGCTTCTAACTCCAGAAATCGCTAGTATTAATGAATGATAGGTATAGAGACGTATAGAGAGAGGTATGCATGAATGAATCAACACACATAGCCTTTTTCGACACACCTCCTTGGGTCAGATGTTCTCCTGATACCAGGAGCAGAAATTTTGCGAGTTAAAATGCTTCTAACTCCAGAAATCGCTAGTATTAATGAATGATAGGTATAGAGACGTATAGAGAGAGGTATGCATGAATGAATCAATACACATAGCCTATTTTGGAACACCTCCTTGGGTCAGATGTTCTCCTGATACCAGGAGCAGAAATTTTGCGAGTTAAAATGCTTCTAACTCCAGAAATCGCTAGTATTACTTAAGTATAGGTATAGAGACGTGTAGAGAGAGGTATGCATGAATGAATCAATACACATAGCCTATTTTGGAACACCTCCTTGGGTCAGATGTTCTCCTGATACCAGGAGCAGAAATTTTTCGAGTTAAAATGCTTCTAACTCCAGAAATCGCTAGTATTACTTAAGTATAGGTATAGAGACGTGTAGAGAGAGGTATGCATGAATGAATCAATACACATAGCCTATTTTGGAACACCTCCTTGGGTCAGATGTTCTCCTGATACCAGGAGCAGAAATTTTGCGAGTTAAAATGCTTCTAACTCCAGAAATCGCTAGTATTAATGAATGATAGGTATAGAGACGTATAGAGAGAGGTATGCATGAATGAATCAATACACATAGCCTTTTTCGACACACCTCCTTGGGTCAGATGTTCTCCTGATACCAGGAGCAAAAATTTTGCGAGTTAAAATTCTTCCAACTTCAAAAAATGCTAGTAGAAATTCTTAAATATATAGAGACGTGTATGAAGACACGTATGCATGTCTACCTATCTATGCATCAACATTTCCGGCAGTTGCAACACTCGCACGTGGTAGTGGATGCTGTTGCCATCTCGCAGTCAGCCAAGCGAACTAATTTTGCCTAAAAAATCGGGGCGCCTAACCATATTCAACCTGCATGCCATTTGTGTGTGACACAAATTTATTGCCTAACATCAGGCGCTAAGAAATCTTCGGCTGTTGCGACACTCGGAAATATATACAGGAGACGTGTATGAAGACACGTATGCATGTCTATATCTATACACCCAAAACTTTAGCACACCTCCTCAGGTCAGATGCTAACATTTTTTTATTTATAAATTGAGTTGCATATAATAAAGCTTACTAATCTGGTAGTTTATTTCATTCTAACAATCGTTGGTGTCGTACAAACTAATGATTGCCAGATCAGTACTTATGCTTCAACATGTTTAATCAACATGCTTTTTTTATAATAGTTTTATATCTAGGCAAGGAAAAGACAGGGGGAAATAATTAAGCAATAAACAATTGATTACTGACGTATCTGGTTTATTATTAACATTTATAGCTGTGGTGTTGATACAGTAAATGGTACTTATGCAATCAAAGTTATCTACAATTCGTAATCGTATCTTAAAAGTAACAACATTCTGTCGCAGTTAATAGAATTTCTCTATTTGCATAGCGACGCGAGCTTATCAGCAGATATAATGAAAGTGTGTTTCGACGATGATAAAATGATAGCAAGAACAACTAGTTTCACAACTAGTTCAACAACTACTTTCGAGTTTTTTCTACATACTGTCGTTGTAATTGGAATACATTCCTTTTTGAACGAACACGTTTTTGACTCTGATAGAAATTTCTTTAATCTGAAATAGAAAGACGACTGTTTAATTATCTAAGTACACTACGCTAATAATAAGTCGAGAAAAATCTCAATTTATCAATCAAGAAGGAATTGGTGAATTCGCCACAAGTCTTCTGCATTCAACGGATCCTCGTCATATAGTTCACGTGCTAACACGTTGACGCCACGAGGATCACTGAACTAGTAGATTAAATTTTCCCTCATAGCGTTCGAGTACAATAATATGAAAGAAAATCGAAAGGGATTGTAGGTAACGCGAGATACATGTCGTCTGTAAAATGACTCGAGTCTGTTTCACATTTCCATTAATGAACATGAACAATACAGAAAAACCTTCGTAATACATGGCAACAATTTTTAATACACCCACTTCAACAAGTTGGTTTACAAAAATGGTATAACGATTCAAATGCGATTTATGTTAGTATAAAAACAGGGTAACAAATCAAAAACAACTCAACAACTACGGATATATCCCTAGCTATCTCGTCGTGGTTAGTACGATGATAAGAATGGTCCTCAGTGATCCTAAGCTCTCTTCTTCTCCCTAGTAGTGGTAACCCTTGTAGTCGAAGCTGTCCCCCAAAGCCTGAGCCTGATGAAGACTTGAAGGATGATGTCCTGCCGCAGCACTGGCCGCACTGGCAGCGCTAGCAGCATGCGCAGCCGCAGCCGCCGCATTATTCTGTGCAGTTTGAGCAGCCGCAGCAGCTTTGTTAGAGGCAGCTTGAGTAGCCTCAAAGTCAATCCTAGCAGCATGTAGTTGTTCATCGATAGTTTCAGCCCTAGCCTTAGCCTGGCCAACCATAGCAGTTTGGGCCGCAAGTTCAGCAGCAGCTTCGGCTGCAGCTTGAGCAGCATGGTCAGACGTTGCCTGGGCAGCATTAAGGGCAGCAGTGATAACTTGGACTTGATGCATGGCTTGCTGAGCAGTATTTTGAGTGGCAGTAGCTGCACGCTGGGCTTGTTGGAGCTGCATTTTTTCTCCATCAACTGCTACGTGTGCGTCACGAGATTGCTGTTCGAGGCCAAGAAGGATGATATTCTTTCCTGCAAGAGCTGCAGCAGCTGTGGCCGCTGATTGAGCCGCTGCTTGGGCCAAAGTATTTTTGGCTACGTAAGCTGCTTGGCCGGCTGCACTATGCTGATTTGCGATTGCGTTGTGAGCCTGGTCAGCTGCACCCTGGGCTATGCTCACTAGACCTCCTCCGGCGCTGTAGCCTACATGGCCGTGGTGACCGTGGCCATGTCCGTGTCCGTGTCCATGACTAGCAGCCACGGAGGAATCGGAGTAGTGTGAAGCTGAGGGTTCACTTCCGTAGTCGAATTCGTACGCATCTTGCTCTAGGAGTTCTTGATGATGCTGTTGACGCTGGCTCGGTGCTGCTAGAGCGACGCTGATGCATGCGATAATTACGAAGACCTTCATCTTGGAGTGCTTCGACTTTTGAGCTGAAAAATATAAAATTATTGTCATTGAAGTTTATACTGGAATTATTGTTAATTAGGGTTTGAGTAGCGTGGCTATGTAATTGACAATAAAGGTAATGGTCCGGAGGATTGAGAAGAAGAAAGGTATTTCGTAAAACAAACTTTCCCGAACTGTTAACAAACTAATTGTCATGGTAGATCGACGCAGGAAATCGCCGTTGTATAAGCGTGACAAATAAAAGAAACGCTCCAACTGCATCACGCCTTTTTATAATCAACTTTTATACCCACTTTAGCAATAACATGATCCCTAGGATATTTGAGTCTGGTAAAAAGCGCGTTCCCAGATCTTAACAATCACATCAACTAAAAACCGAGAAATGCATGTGTCGCTAGTTGCATTGTTCCAAGACTGCATCAGTCAGAAAAAGTTTTCAGTACAAAAAAAAGGTGAGAAAATTTCTGAGGATGTAAAACTAAGACACAATCATTTATTGGCATCAGTTACGCCAGTAGATATTACTCAACAATTTTTTATTCGTCTGTTCTCTCCCGGTTAACAGAAATTTCTCCGAATTCGGGGCTTTGCGCGAGTAAAGTCGTGATCGTGGAGTAAAGTAGAGGGAAAGAAAAAAAGCAAAATTGATCGCAGATTCTCAGGCCTGCAATCATCGATAGTTTCAATTTAAATCAAATCTCAGCCGTTGCATAGACTTTCACCTTCAACGGGTGACTTTATCACGGAGAATGTCGCGCTCTATATAAATGGTAAAAATTTGGTAACACGCCTTCGTTTGTTGAAATTGAACAGCCCATTTGGTCGCGCTCCATAAATTCTGCACAAACGGTTATTGGCCAATTCTGCATCCGACACGCACCTTGGTTCATGAAGTCTGAGCGAGTGCGAGCACGAGAGTATTTATAAGTATTGTATGCACGTGGCAAAATTGCGAAATTTACACTAATCGTATAGGCATTTATGGAGTCCCTTTCAAATCCACGTTCCTATCGAACACCCTGCACTGCGTCAATGTCGTATGCATATTACCCGCTCACTTTACATCTTTGACAATATCAGTGACTTTCATGGAATAGTTGCAACCGGAAGTTAGAATTTCCGCGAAAATCAAGTAAGAACAAAGTCTGAAGGTGAAGATTAGATCTTTAGAATAATAGACTAGTATCGCTGATCTATTATTAATAAAAAAAATAATAATTTCTGACAAAGAAATCAGATGAAATTCACCGAACCGAAAATTTGGCACAACAGTTTGCTCGCATTTCCCGAATCTAACGTCGATGGAAAAATGATGAAGATGTACTGACGGCCGGCGATTGAAGGATAACGAATTTATACTCACGATTGACCACACTGGATTCTTGTTTAGGAATTAGAGCTGTCTTTGCTCCGAAAGGGGGCTGCGAACTGATGCTTGTTGTCTGGAGAATCGGACCTCTTATAGTCCTGGCTTGGTCAGTGGTGGCTGGTCCATTCAGCTGAGGTGTGTTCCCCCTTCAAAAAAGGTGGGATAAGAAGGGAGGTCACTCAATGCTCCCAGATTAATCGGCATCTCGCTAATCTCGAGCGTATCATTAGTTAGGAAGAATTACGCAACCCTTTGTCATTCGTGAGGATAGCACTGGTTCCCGTCACTCACGCATCGTCTGAAGAATCCCCGATCTACTTCATGCAGATTTTTACAGCTAATTCACCCAGGGGTTCGAATTTATGACAAATCTTTTCTACTGATTTCGACTGTGAATTTGAATGACGGAATGTATCGTTAATTTTAGGAAAATTAATTAAAGTCGACGAAGAAAATGTTGACTAATGAAATCAGAGGAAAATCTTTTCATTTCATCCTGACCTTTTTTTATCACCTGACAGGTAAAGTGTATGAAATTTTGTGGTAAATCACGACTAATACCAAACTGAGTCACTGTACTTTTTAGTCGGAAAGATTAACGTTCGTTAATTGCCATTTACTTTCCTATGATTGGAGCTACTTGTCAGTTCTTATGGTATACCTATTTTCTATCAAAGACAACTTTTCAATTTTTACACTTGCGAGTTTTTGCCATTCACCTTAGCCGTCGATTTGATGAGGACAGTTGATCCTAATTCCCAGCAGTTTTTCTTGTGTATTTTAGTGACCATTAAGTTAACAAGCCGTAAAATGTGTGGAATGAATTTTCCGCAAATGTCTAACACACTTTTATTGATAAAACGAACCAACGATTGCGTCCATCCAACGTCAGTATTACTGAATAATTTTTTCGATAAAATTTTAGCGCGGATTTGAAGTAACAAAAAAAATAGTTAGACCCTGTCAAATTAACGGATTGTAATACAAATTCAAGCTTGAGAAATGCCTCGATTGAATGAAACATTTACCGGCTATACCCAGCTTAGGTAATAAGATTGAAAAATTGTGCAACTTTTCACGAATATTATTGATTGCAACATAATGAATTTAAGATATGCGTTTGATCAAGTTCTATTGTAATGTCATTCCCAATTCCTAATATCAGAATCTCGTTAAGCCAAACGGATGCTTATCTACGGTCTCAAATCCCGCTATCAAACATCTCGATCGTAGCTCACGATTTCGCGAATAATATATTCAAAATTTGCTTCGAGAATTCCTCAGCCTTCCATTTCCAGAATTCTAAAATTAATTTATCGAAATAAGTGAGCGGGAAAGGTCAGTGAGTGGCGGACATAAGTCACTGAGTAAATGTGGATTACTATAGAACAAAATGAAACCACGAACACGAGTTAATGTTAGTATTTTGCACAGCAAGCATAAGGATTGAATTTAAAACGTACAGATGTTTGTCATTTATAATTGAGACGTGAAAGATAAACGATCCTCGAATAAAGTAGGATAAGTTGAATTGGTCGTGTAATTAGAAGATTTCTTCGGTCATTAGAAGACGTTGGATAGTTCTAAGCCGGGAGCATAAAAACGATCGAGAAATCGTCATTTTTATCGCACCTAAAGAGCAGAGGATCACCCAGCCGAAGAAGGTGTATTTTTGTTGCGGTTATTTTCCCGGCTAAGATACGAACTAAAACGTCGATAAAATTGACCACGAGTTACGAGTGGGATTGTATGAAACGATAGAACGATTAGAAATTAAATTTTTACAGTCAAAAACTGCGCGAAAGAAGGATAAGTAAAAACCATCGATCGTTGCACATCGTGATACAAAGTATACTAAAGTAAAGACAGAAGTAGACTGCATCCGGGATTATGAAGTCTAACGTGAAGGAGATTTTACACAACTTTCTTCACGAGGTCACGTGGATTTTAGCAGGGCAAATTCGCTGAACATTCGTTGACAGTCTTTGTCGAAGAGGTCTCACGGGGTTTTGCCAGCTCCTGTGTGATACGGTTCACTGAATTTTTCTGATCTCTCTGGCTCCGTTATCATCCGTACTAAATATTCTATAGCCGAATTCTGTTTTGCGCCAAATACACTTTTTCCATAAAATTAGTAACGATCAATTAAACCGATACCACCTCTCACCTCACGCAGCGTAACCGCAGGTCAATTTTAGGTATTATGCAGCATTTTCAACCGAATAACACGATTAAGCATTACCCCTTTTTATTCATCCTCAAGTCTGGAGGCTGTCTGAGTATTGCGGTAAGTTTGAACAAAAATTAACGATCGATTAGGCCCCATATACCCATCGAGAAATAGCTGATGGTTATTCAACGGAAGAATGTCCAGTCATTATTTTGTATTTTGATTTTTGTTACTAATCGTTTTAAAAATTGAAATTTATGGATAAAGAGACTTTCGAAGCTTTGCGCAAACCACAGATTCATATCTCACGCACAATCAGCTTACGTAATTGCCGGATCGAATTGATCTGTCGGAATGAATTATTCGAGGAAAGCGACAGTGCTGTTATTGTAGAATTGTTCAATAGAATTGTTTACCTAATCTTCGTGTTGATAGTTGATAGAATTTTATTCTTATGTTTGATAATAGTTCGATTCTACTTCCTGAAATAATTTGCAGACGTCTTCGGATCGCTATTTATTTTATTTTTTGTTCTTCTCTTATCTACCAGAGTGAAAAAAGTCTGGGAAACGTGATCGAGGAACGATAGAAGAATTCCAAATGAAACTAAAAAAAAAAAATGGTACAAGAAGTTGATTCGCGTAACTCTTAATCGAACTAGGTACACGTTACGTCAACTTTCAGTCCGTTTTTTGTTGTTACGGGAAATGTGACTTCTCTGCGGTGGTCTAGCACGTCTTTATCTAGCGTCTGCGACCGAATCCCGTCCTTTAAAAACTACCTTTTTAATACATGTTATACTGCATCGATCTTTTATCCGCGACAGGTTTTTACTCTCCATGAAACGTAACTAACGAGACAACGATGCTCTTACTTTGTCGTGTAATTACGAGATTCGAAAAACGTCTTTATCTCGTTTTATTCGAACACGTCCAAGATTTTCATTCCCTGTGTTTCAAATCTAAACTTCGACGATATCAATAATTTACAATCTTAAACCGAATCAATAACAAAGGTCCGTTCTTCCTGGGTCAAGATTTCTCCCGGTATAAAGGTCGCGTCTATTTCCTCCCTCCTGAACAGTATCAAAATTAAACGGGAAGTTTTTACACTAATGAAGTTCACAAGCATTTGGTAGCTGCAGTTCGCCTATTATTTTTCTCTGACACCGACCTGCTTCCGCGTAACGTAATTCTTTAGATTCCTGCCGTTGCACAGTTATAAAGTAGTTAATTACATTTCAGCTAACGATTGTCCTGAATCTAAACTCTGATTAGAAGAAAAATAAATGAATAAATAAATAAATAAAAGGACCAAAGATGAAAGAAAAATTGACAGTCAATCACACGTGTTGATTAATCGACGATAGAAGAATCGACTCGTCACGATTTGACAGTTGTCATATATTCGTTGTTCCGAAACCTAATGAATTTTGATTCGTTAACCTACGGTATTTGATGTTTTTCTTTAAGCTTTTATTCGAGTTGTAAAAAAATCATGATTCACGAAGCTCATAGACCCTAAATATGCGTCGAAGAATAAAAATGAGAGGAATTTTGTTCGTGTTTTACACAGGTATGCAGCTATACGTCGGTTGGTATAATCTTTTGACATGTTTAACGTGAGAAAAATTTCGCGATTTTCAGCGATCCTTGGACTCGCGGAATTCGATTGCAGACGAATACATAGATTTTCTAACGAACCAGTGAGTAATCACAGGCGAAGAGACACCCTGAATCAATTGCAAAATTATTTTTACAATTTTTCAGGGTCTACGTAGCGATTTGGCCTGTATCAACAGTCCGGAAACGTGTCGTTCGACAAGCTCCCATAAAAAAGAGGGAGAAAAAGCTTCAAGCATAGCACAGAAAGCTGCTCAAGAAGCAAAGGCTGCTTCAGACGCTCAGAATATTGCTGGACAGCAAGCGGCTCATCAAGTAGGTACAGCGGCATAACTACATTCCATAAAAACTAGAGAAAAAATTTCGAAAAAACTCGAAAAGGATATTTTCCGACGTTACGCTACAGGTGAAAGCACAACTTGCTGAGAAAGCTGTGCAGGCTGCGAAGGCAGCGGAAGCTGCACTTTCGGGAAAAGATGCTATAGTCGAACAGCTAAAGGAGGAAGTCAAGGAGGCAGAATCTGTCGTACAGGAAGAAGGTGTATCGCTGCAGCAGTCCCAATCGAACGTAAACTCCGCGATGGAAGCTGCGCAGGAGTCTCAGGCTCAGGTGTGAAAAAGCTCCAGGCATTGGGAGGATATCTTGATTTTTCTTCTTTTTTCTTTACCTCTAATTTGTCTTGTCAGTTGAAGACGTTGACTTCGGCGGTGCAATCAGCGAACGCGAACCTTGGAAACGCTGAAGCTGCTGCTCAGGGCGCGCAGCAAGCTTACAGCGAGAAACAGCAGCTTTTAGAAGCGGCCAAGAGAAGGGTTAACGAATTATCTAAGCAGTTGCAAACGGCAAGACTCGATCTTAACAATACTAAGCAAGCTGCATACAAGGCAAGCTCGGCTGCCCATGAAGCTAAGGTGAATGCAAATAGGAATCGAAGACGCATGGCTGACTGGAGGTCGTGGCGTTCAAGAAGACGTTACGACCCGGAGGCAGGTGCGATCAGCGATCAGCAGTACTGAAATTTTTTTTCAATTTGGGGTGAAGCTGCGATACTTTTTGTGCAATTAAAACGAATTTGATTATTCTGATCGTCTTTGAGTATGATTAGAAATATTTGATTTGATACTGTGAAGCATTCTTCAAGTAGCGGATAAATTCTGACGTATTTTGTCATCGGAGATTTTCACGTGTTTGATAATGTCATTTGCGAATTGTGATTTGTGTAATTTTCGAAAGGATTTTTTACCCCGATATTCTCCGACCTAGTTGTACCCTAATATCTTGGCAATTATCATGGGAGAGAATTGGTCGTTTGAAACTGTTTTTTAATATGAAGATATTAGTGATACTGTTGACATGCATGTGTAAGTATAACTAAGTGATAAACAGATTAAAGACAGCGCGAATTGAAGACTACATCGCAAACCAATTTCTGAATCACTGTCACTCATTTTTCCAGTGATTATTGAAAATTCTGATGCCAGAAAATGCAGGAGATTTAAACGTGAGGTAAAACTTGACTCGAAAACGCGAACGACTCACGCCTATTTGACAAATCTTCTTTAACTCGTACCTGTTGTAGTGCGAAGCAAGCATGTCGAGAAAGTCAAACAGAGCTACAAGCATCGCTCAGAAAGCTGCCCAAGAAGCCAAGGCAGCTTCCGAAGCCCAAAATATGGCCGGTGCTCAAGCTTCGCATCAAGTAAAGGCTCAATTAGCCGAAAAGGCTATCGAGGCTGCAAAGGCTGCCGAAGCAGCCCTGGCAGGAAAAGAAGCAATCGTCGATCAGCTCCAGGAAGAAGTTAAAGAAGCTGAGGCTGTCGTCCTAGAGGAAAGCTCTTCGCTAGATCAGACTCAGTCGAATATGAATTCTGCGGTCAAAGCTGCGCAGGAAGTCCAGCAGGAGGTAGACGGCAGATAGCTAGCGAATGATGGGACAGCATTTTCCAATTTTTTCGCCTTTTTTTCAGCTCAAGACATTGAAGCAAGCGGTGCAAACGGCGAATGAGAACTTAGGCAATGCTGAAGCTGCTGCTCAAGGCGCTCAGCAAGAATTGACCGAGAAACAGCAGCTCGTTGAAGCGGCTAAACGTCGCGTTTCGGAACTTGAGAAGCAGCTTGGATACGCTAAAGCGGATTTTACCAACACTAAACAAGCCGCCTTCAAGGCGAGCTCTGCTGCACATGCGGCGAAAGTAAACGCGAATAGGAGTAAACGGGGACAGTCGATATCAAGCTAATGACTTACGCTAATTTTTCAATGGAATATGGAAAACGGGAAGAATCTGTTTCCTCGAGAGAGACAGATCGGAATCCCGTTGGGATTGGAAGCTTTGAAAATCGCGGGTGAAGACGATTTCGCACGAGGTGTAAGGTATCTTCGCAAGTTTATCTCGGTGAGATTCAAAGCTGTGGCAAATTCTGCTGTACTGACTGCCGAGATATTCTGCTATACTTTATCGACCGATGTTTCAATCCGATTTTCGTTCGTCGAGCTTGTAGGCTTTGCCTGGTGAGAGGTTTCTCGTTCGGTGATACGATAGATCGCATTTAATATCGTCTAGATAAGTTTCGTTCAAAAATCCGAAGGAAAAATTAAAACTGTGTAAAAAAAATGAATAAAAAATGTTTTACAAACAATTTTTACAATTATTCTCATTCAAATTCGTCTCAAATTTATCACGTATTTTATACAGGATTCGACGTGATTCCCGAATCCTTTGGAAAATATCTTTATGAGTGGTTATTATAAATTTTTGAATATGTGCCAAAGAAACCGTGAATTATACTCGCATTCGTCATTATGATACAATCCTGTCTCCCAAGAGTATATTCGTCCAGAATCAATTACGTGGGTATTTCAAAGGCGGATAATATCCTGTCCATTCAACATTCGACCGTAGAAACTGGTCCTCGATTGTCCTTTCACCCAGAACCTCGTGAGCAAACTTCGATATGCCTGTAACGGTTGTCGTCATGAGGTCAAAGGTCGATGAAGCGGAGGTCCTTACGCGGTTTTATTTTATTTTTTTATTTCCCCCTTCGAGAGGAACTGCTCGTATACGGCTTTAGCTTCGCTGCACTTTTCGTAACAATTACTCATTGTCTCGGAACCGGTACCCACTGTTCTGGGTTCCACTTGTTAGCCAATAATTCTGGAAAGGGATGAGAAAAGGAACAGAAGAAACCTGCAGACACGCAATACGTATGTCGGATGTACAGTCGATTCGATTTTCGATTTGACATAATAAAAATAAAAAAATAATAACAAAAAAATGCTCGAAAATTCGTTCATGAAGTAGTTTCGGCTAATCATAGTAATCCACTATTTAATTTCTGATTGCGACACAGCCATACGGAAATGAACACGCTGAATAGGATCTAACAGCGGATTGAGAGCGCGTGAATCTGTTAGTAGTCGTTTCTTTTCAATAGCGAGTCATTTTTTCTCACTCAGATCTCGGGTGTCTATGATTTGATGAAATTGTTCATCAAATGACGTCAGTTTTAAATCGCAACGTTCACTTAACTATTTATCTTTTATTTTTTCTATTGCTTTCATGAAATCTAAGTAAATGATTCACAGACAGGCTAATTAGGGCTTTGGTATTAGCCAATCTGATACGCGATTTGGTTAGACAGGATAACGAGAAAGTCTGATCCAATAGGATTGTGTAATTACAGAACATCTTTATAACTATCCTAATCCTAATCCTAAAGTCAAAGTTCTCGAATGACTAACGAGATTTTTTCTTTCCTCAAAGTGTCGACGACCTGGCATTCATCTAATCGCCAATAACCATTGACATACATTGATTCATCGCAGATCGTTTGGTCGTTGAATTTAATTTTTAATTTTTAATTTTTTTTGTTAATTACTAAATTTAGCTAAAATGAAGTTAAAATTAGATGATAATTTAAATTTATCCAATGAATAGATTTCCGAATAGATTTTCGAATATCAAAAGGGTTGTTACATCTCGACGATACGGGACACTGCAGCAGGCAGACGATGAGAGTAGCGACAGTGAAAGTGCCTTAAGCCACCCAAAGTACCCACTTCAGCTTCCCGAGATCCAGAGAAGGTACAGTACACTATGTATATAGGTATGTATATTTATATACATTACATGTATACAGGTTTACCTGGACACATAGCCAGGTATATCACGAAGGAAACTACTGTCTTCGACCGCAGTATCATCCTTAACTTTACGTCGCACACCTCTTTTGGCACGCATTTCCAGTATCGCGTCGTCTGTTCTTGAAATACTGAAATTCGCATCTTTTCGAACAAAAAGATTGAATAGATTATCAACAAAGATTCGATAAACCATAGTAGAAAAAAGTGTGCGAAGTAAATTAACGAATTAATTTCAAGTGTTGCTGATTACATAAATTATTATTATTATTTTTCTTTACACTGACCCAGAAAGAAGACTGGATCGTAAGTATGTCTGACGACGAGTAAAAGATTATATAATTTCGAAGTTACTCAGGATAAAAATGATCATCGTATTTTTATATCGATTCATTTGATTTGAAAATCTTCTTTACTTTTTTGTTACTGGAATTTTTTTTTCTTTTTTACCCATTGAAATAGACCTTTCGCTTTTACAAAATAGGATGGCCGGCAGTATTTCGCTGGAGTATGATAAATAATTTCTGTCAATCCGACTTCGAGGGATTAGAAAAGTTTTTGAAATAACATTGGAATTATTATAAACGAGATTTTCAGCAAATTAACTGGCTAATTTTACCCTAGTGTATAATTAACAGGGACAGGAAGGTTAATTAATGCCTCACGTGTTACGACGGTCTTATTAATATTCATCGATGAGTTCGCACGGACGTCGTATGATATAACGTTCCGCGAATAATTTAATCTGACTGAGAATTTTCATGGGGACGCATATTTTACGTTTTTCTAATCGACAATATATATCGATCGATTCTACTTTTCTTTGAAGTTTATATTATTCTTTTTCTTATCTCTTGTTTTTTTTTATTTTCACCCGAACGAGGTAAAAAAAATTTTTTTTTTTTTTTTCGTAAAGGTGAATCGTCGGAAGACAAAAAAAAAAAGGAACTTTGACCATTTCTCACGTCTGGATTAAGAAACCGGAAGAGTTGCTGCAGAGCGTGAAGTGTATAGGTACCAGCAAGGCAAATAACATTTTATCATTCATGAGGCGCGTTCTAACAACTTATGAAAAGCAAACGAGTTTATACTCCAGAGTTTCAGAGGCTGCATATTATAATAATAGTATTTATAAGTGGCATTCTAGTAAAGTGAGATTTATTCACATAAGAAAGAAAAAAAAAAAAAAAGACCAGTGAATGCATGGCACGTGAGTTGAGTAATTTTAAAAATCGTTTGACCCGTGGGAGTTCGCGAAAGTTGAGATAAGACTGGGGATAAAATAAAGGTGAATCTTAGTGATTTCGCGAAAACTGTTCCTCGTCATCTTTTACGAATAGGAAAATTTCTTACATTACATTATACGGTAGCGAGCAGATCTAGAACAGTGAATTGATAATCTTTCTAGTTAAAAATGAAGCGGCAATATCATTCGGTAGAAGAAACGTGTCGAAATAGATCCGCTTTCATCGTGGTTTCATTGTCGATATAAAGATTAGAGATATTATTAATGGAAGGTGAGAGCGAATGTCTCTTCGTCACTATATAAGTATAATAGTCATCGTTTATCTGGATCGTGCGAGTAATTATAGTGAAAAGGATCTGCGAGAAGCACGATATAATTCTAAGCGACATAAACGAAGAACTAATTTGTTGTAATTTTATCGCTGACCGGATCCTCGATCGATGGTTCAATTCTGGCTTGAAATTTTCAGTCACAAGATGGTCTTATATTCCAGTCGTAGAAATTCTATCTCACATTCAATGTAACATGATCTCTACTCTGATCTCTGACGTAACTAAATTACACCTAAATTTGAACTTTCACGCGTCGAGGACCTCCGGCAGTCCCGCTACAGAGGGAGACGCACATTTCGACGATTTGGGGGGATAAGGTGAAACAATTCACCGTAGATTAACGTGTTTTTAAACGACTCGAGTAAACGCGGCCTTTTCCATACAGGTTGTTTACTAAACTGGGCTGCGTTAATCTAGATCTGAAAACTCGTGTAATTAGAGTAAAATAATAACGAAGATTTAATCAGATCCCGAGATAATTATGTGCGATTATTTCGAAAGAGAGTCGTTCGAGCTCTTTTTCACGACGAGAGAAAAGTCCCAGTCGTTCATGCGACTTCTTACCCCCTTTTGTGGCACTTGACTATTTCCATTGTCTCACGCGTTTCCTGATTTCAATTTCAATCAGATTCAAAAGCTTCTCAATTATAATCCAAAGCTAAGAAGTAATCGAAAAACGTGAACAGAAATGATTCAACGTTATATTGCTGCAACGGATAACGTCGAGTATTTAATTGGCACGAGGTTGCACGATGCAACCCAGTTCGATGCACTTTATACTCCTATTTATAGTAGCCGAGAAAAGTGAAGACGGGGAAAAATTGATCCGATCTAAGTAAAAATTTAAACGCTCAAACGTGGATGAAATCGAGTTTAGCTGCGTTTAAGCTTCTCCGGCCGCTATGGGAAAACTGAATCTACTCCATACCGGCGTAAAGCCGATAAATATTTTCCTCGGACTTTTGTTCCGGTCTATAAATTCTTACGAGACGGTTATATAAATTCTATTACATGATTTTATCGTTACTTACTTAGCTGTCCGGAATACTGCGCAGACCCATCGCCGTAGGATGAAATGGTAAAATGATGGACGTTCCTGGACCAAGAGGATTCAAGACATAAAATAAAACGGGCGAAATGGCAACGACAGCTACTTGGTTCCTGGCGATATTCGTCCTCGGTTCCATTTCCCAGGTTCATTCTGAAAAGGTAGAAAATTCAGCGATGAAATCGGGAAGACAGGTTTTCGTCTTTTTAAACAACCGGCTACTTTCTTCCCCACGAATTAATTTCATATATTACAAGCTGAAAAAGAGGGCAGTCTGAAATCATTCACACGGATCCATTTCGTTCTAGAAAAGCAATTTTTCCGTTCTAGTATCGATTGCAGTTGATAACGATCCCGCGCAGTGTGGTTACAGATATTTCAACACTCACAGAGGCTCGCGAGGCTGTATAAATAATTACTTTGGATAGAATAACGCTCGTTTTATTCATAAACAATGAGGAAATATGTTTATTTGTTTTCCTGGCATGCCGGAAACCGGAAATACCGAGCAGACACGTCTGCCTTTAATCGCAGCTAAAATCGTAGAAAGCTCGAAGATTTCTCGCGTGTTCTATATCAGTATAATATAATTTATAATTTTTCCCGCGTGATCTTTACGCTCAAGTAATTACGCGTCGTGTAAGGTACAGGTATGTGTGTGGAAACACATAATCCAGAATAATTTATCTGTTTGAAGTGTACTCAGTACCCACAGGAATTTATAAGGCGCGGAAAATTATGTAAGAATGTTGGTACAACGCCGCGTCGTCGTGTGGTGGAAAACTGACATAGACCGAGGTCTGCACGTCATTATCGTCATTATTTTTCTGACAATAAATTTCGCCCGGTTTTAACGACCGGAGACAAAGAGTGACGAGAGAAAGTCGTAGGTAGGAAAATTTGAACCAGATTTAGAGCAAACGATGCCTCGCTGTCGCTACGAGTGGAGAAAATACACATTCTACTAGTTCAAGGACTAAGCAATAGCCTGGGTGAAAAACTGTGTTGAAATTTCAGCAAAAGCGCCAAATCTTTAGAGAGCAGGTGCTGCCATCGAGAGGAGGAAAAATCCCCGAAGAAGCTTTCCGGGCGGATAGATTGGCCCTGAATCGTTTGAACAAGGAGGGTATCTCTGTGCCTGAC
This sequence comes from Rhogogaster chlorosoma, assembly GCA_944452935.1. Classification (NCBI taxonomy): domain Eukaryota; kingdom Metazoa; phylum Arthropoda; class Insecta; order Hymenoptera; family Tenthredinidae; genus Rhogogaster; species Rhogogaster chlorosoma. The sequence continues at coordinate 20,946,909 of OX101803.1, read as the reverse complement.
GGGGTGGTCTTGGACCATCGACATGTTCACAAACACCCAAGTCTCGCGAGTCCGATGCCAGAAGTCTTGAAGGTAAAGATTAAGGGGGATAAACTTGGAGGAATTGGCTTTGATTATATTTGCACATCATTTTTCAAGGTTTACCTGACTCCCGAAGGAAGATACGTGCCGCCTGAGGGTCGGTATAATTACGAACATCCGAAATCTGTCGATACTACATATCTTGTACAACACCCGATCGCGAGACAGACACAGAGCAAATTTCTCGACGGCTATAACTCGCTCAATAAAATACAGAGGTATCCTGGCCAAAGGCAAATCGCAAGTCCGACCAGACCACACATTTATAAACCCATACTTGCACCCCTGGTCATTCCTACCAGGGAAGAACTGCTACAGAAGACGAATTACTACCCGACTTGGAATCCCGAATACAGCTGGGACGTGATTTACGAACCTTTTGACGATTACTTTATCAACAGTGTAGCGCTGTTCAATTCTCATCAGGTAATTATCTCATTTTTTGTTCAGGAATTGAGGGCGGGATGTGGCTGCACTGTTTTCCTTTCCTTTTGTTTTTTTTTTTGATTTTATAAAAGCGGGATAAAATTATTTTCGAGTCTTATGGTACAGTAATTCGCAAAGCTGACCTGAGTGGACGTAGAATTTTCAAATTTGATTGCTTTTCGCGGTCTACTGCGCTCTATGAACGATCACAAAAGACCGGGTAGCGTTGAAGTAATTACGTACGGTGGTAGCATCTAGGTAATACGTCTTAATAAGAATGAAAGTGCAGCCAGAAGCAACCAATTTCACTGCCTACCGGTTCAGATGTATAAATATTATTAAAGCTAGGATTCCGCGCGTGGATTTTCAGGCGGAAATATTATACGAAAATCACGAATATACAGAAGCTGCGGAAAAGTTGTGTGAAAATTCTGGACATGGCGACAAAGCTTCCCGTGATCCTAGAAATTAAAATTGTCTTTAAGACCTAAGCCGAGAATTTATAGGAAGGAATAATTCTCTCAGGTGTAAACAAGCTTTAAAGAGAAGGCTAAGGTGAGGCGAACCCTCACGTTCACGAGGAGCTATGCTCTAGAAAATTGTAGGACGTGTTTGCACTCGAAGCTCTAAATTACTGTCTTACTTTACTGCTCGAATTCCATGGAAGTATATTAGATTCAAAAATTAACATTTCGTATCAATAAGCTTAGGAGCAATTTTTCCCAAAAATATAGCCGGAAAATAATAGCAAAAATGAATAGAATTGAGAGAATGAACCTTGTCCCCCGAAATTAAAGTTTGAAAAGTATCAAACATATGGGATTTTTTTTATTTTAATCGGATCACTCATCCATTTTGTTCTTTCGTTGATGATAATCGTTACGCCACCTCACCTTGGCTCGTTTTGCATCACTGAATTTCAATAGACACCAGATGGTATATATAAGTAGATATTGTGAGAAAGTTTCTAATCTTTTAGAGTTACGGTGAGAACGAGTGATCCTGTAAAAAGTGAAGAAGAGAAATGTAATCGCGCTTGTTACATATCTCGCATCCTTCATGGTTATTATTATCATTTTCGTTGCATCGCGGACGAATGCATGCGAGCGCTCTAGATATTGCATGTAAGATGTAACATCTCGTTGTCTCAAGAACCCGAGTCGTCGTTCCCACACCCATTGCGTAATGAAGATTACTCGATACTCTCGACCTGCCTGACTTAATATTACTTTAGATTGTGTCATATGTTGGCAAAGAATCATTTATTCATGGAATAAATCATACGCAAATCTGCTTGACGATGTAATATACCAAATGCATTTCTTATGACAGATCCTCACCGACTACGAAGGATTTCTGAACGATTTTCACCGCCGATCTATACGTCATGTACCCGGGAATATCGCGGAGAAGAGTGCCGCTAAAAGGGCAGAAATTTTTCGGCCCAAAGTCACACCGTCAGTCAGGGAAAATCACTTTTTTCCAGACACCGGGAACCCGAGAACCTCCGGCTATCCTGATCTCAAAAAAATACCGAAAACCAGATTTACCTGCGGGGAAAGACGAGGAATGTTTGCTGACGTCGAAACCAGGTGCCAAGTGAGTTTCGTTGAAATTATTGCGCTTCCAGGAATATTCAGATCTCGATTTCTCCCGAACAGCTGAGGGTTGGAATCCCGCCACTCCCCTCTTAAAAAAGTTCCAAACTTCTCCGGGAAATTCCATCGCTGTAAAAAATAGAAATTATGTATTATCATAAAATTGACCGAATAATTTTCGCAGGTATTTCATCAGTGTGGCGCCGGTGGAAAAAGCTCGTTTTTATGCGCCGCTGGAACGATTTTTAGCGAGGTCAAAAAGAGGTGCGAATGGTGGAACAGCGTGGCTTGCAATATTCCAGTAAATGATAAATAAACGTCAGAATTATTTGACTCGGCATAATTTTCGGTTCTCTAATGTAAACGAGAATTTAATGTATATTCGTTGATTCGTTAAGCTATAAGTTAAACATGTGTCTCATGTTTATCCCGCAGCCATATCTATGATATTATATTATTACGTACTGCTAATTATATCAGCTGTGAATATGTTTTTATATATCCAATAATATTTTTTAATAAAATTTCGCCTGACTAAATCATTGATTTTTCTATTTCGTACCTCGATTCATTCTGTTATGAAAAACACTGCAAACCCTGTTCAAATCACTCCAAAATCTCGTCAGATTCTTTTTTAGAATTTCCATCCAATTTTATTCTCCTTGTATAATTTCAAGGATAATAATTCGCCAGTCTAGTCAGACCGTCCGTTATACTAACAGCGATCTGCAGTTCCGATTGTGAGATATATACCGACTCAGCGGAGGCGAATTTCTCCAAGGATAATAAAATGAAACGCGAAAAGATCTCGACAGCCAGCAACACTCGTATTCGTACAGAAATCAACGATGTATTACGCGTATACCTATACTTAAAATCCAGTAGTAGTGGTCGCCGGCTGCGATAGTGGCCAGACGCGACGTAGGAACCAGTAGTTACAGCCTGTCTTGACTTTGCTGATCAGACCTCGCGCCAAGCGCTTAGAGATCAGTGAAGACAGGTCAGTATGTGGTCAGACGAGTCGTAGGAATACTTATTCTCCAAAGTATGAGTTGAATTTTATGAAACGGATCATTTATTCGAATATTTCAGAGTTTGGAGTTTATTGCTTAAGGCGGACGACAGGCGAGGTGCCAGTAGAATTGCACCGAGACGTGTAAGACCGGCAATTAAATGTTGAAGTTGTAAAAAGGCCGCGGTCCTTACCGCGACGTTGTGCATTGGTACCCTGCAGGTATCACGGAAAGTTGTTCGCCGTGAGCGTGGAGGTTTTTAATTTTAGGTGAATTTATAACTCTCTAAAGCGGAATTGAGCCGGCGAATGAAAAGGGTGAGACGAAAATTTGCGGGAATTACTAGACTCTGTATATTTATTATCGAATTAAAGCCAGTGAAAAAAGAAAGAAGGAAAAAAAAGCAGGAGAGATAATAAACGGAAATACTCACCGTCCCAGCTGCAGGTGCAGAAAAGAATTTAATTAATTCAATTTTTTTACCTACCTACGTAAATTCTCACCCCAAAAATTAACCCCAGACGGATATTTAATTAAATTATTATTTACACCCTAATTCCGCGTGGAATATCACCGAACACTATTTTGTCATACGGTCAAATCCCTGGACTTCTCAGGGAAGCCTATGAGGCTGGATTACATTTTTGCCACATCGATAAAAAAACTTACACAAGTATGTATGCACGCGTACGTATTTACTATGCGGGATATTTCGTCGAAAAGAACGAGAAGCGAGGAGCGAGGAGAGGCTAGAAATGAAAAGGGTTATACAATGTAATTATACATCGTATATTACATCGCCTAGGGGGTTTGCCGCATTACCTGGTGGAAGGGAGAAGTCGGGTGCCGGCGAACAAGCAACGGTTTGCATTACAAACTCGCGTAGACTTTCTCTGTGACATAATTTCACACGCTGGCAAGTGAGGCTGTTTCAACGGAAGCTGGACCAGTTCTAACTTCGTCAGTACCGAACTCTGCGCGGTATGGCGAGGTGCTACATAAACCAAGCAAGAACCACTGCCATGGTGGTGGTTTTGCTCGCCGCCCTCGTGACTGTTGTAACCTGTGGATTCGCGGAGGTAAGCATTGTCTCGGATCCCTTTTTTTTCAAGTACCTAAACATTGTTCGAAAAGTTCTTCAGAAAATTTTCCACCTGGATTTTTTATTCTAAATTACTTCAAAAGAGTCGGAAAAAAAGGTTCATGAAATTCCGCGCGAGCGGATAAAAAAGAGCGAATATTTAATGGAGTAGGAGGAAAAAAAACGTGATAATTAATTTTCAACTCACTCAATTTCCGTCAGCAGCGTGGATTCAACCTGGGCTACAACGGGTACAACAATTTCCAGCCTGTAGTCCCGCAAAATGGTCCAATAATCGTCAAAGAAGAACGGAAAAAGAATGGACAGGATTTTAGCAAAATTCCCGGTATTCCAGGAGTGGATTATCCCATTTACCACAAGGTTCCTACGACGAGCTTTTCCTGCGCTCATGTACCCTATGCACCCGGGATGTACGCGAATGTTGAAACCGGCTGTCAGGTAATATTGAATATTGAGAAGTAAAAACTTTAACTTAACTTCATTTTAAATTAATACGAATACGTTTTGGATCGGCGATTAGAAAAGGATAAAATTTTATACTTGCATGGAGAAAAGTGTCGTTGAAGAATAATTATCAGAAAAATTCCGTCAAGCCGGCTTTCTTATCCGCGATGTGACACGTAAGACAATTATTATATAATCAATTAAAAGCCGACTGATTACTTCAGAATGAAATATTTCCTGTACAATTTTTCGTACAGTTTTGCCGGATTATCTGTTTTTAATTGATATGTTAAAACCGATTATTTACATGCACACGGTGACCTTTGCCCGGAGTTATGATATCTTGAAATGTTATCGCAGGCTTGAGGACTCGGTAGAAGTGGTATAGGAAATCTTAATTATATCTTTGACGTGACATCCTGACCCCGTTTAGCCAGGATACGCAAAGACGGTTCTACCTGCAGTCGTAATCTTCGCCAAGATGTTGTAGAGCTGTAATACAACATTGAGTGAATCTTTCGCAATCTTAATTAAGACCGCAGAACGTAGCTAGCAATCAAGTTACACGTACACATAGAGAATCGTAGAGACGATAGCGTGCCGAGTTGCATGATACATTTTTTTTTTTTTTAAATAAATAGACAATTCAAAAAATGTCCAAGAGAAAACGAAAATAAAAAAGAGGAAATCGTAGATTTCTCCGCGGAAGAAAAAAATGTCCAATTGGATACCGATTGGGAAAATCTGATATTTTCAGACTAGAATAAACGCCAGGTGAAGATAAGTGGCGGATTATTGGCAACCGGTTGCTGTCGTTAGTTCGAATCAATGACAATGTGACATTTCGAAGTGTTCGAGTTCTGGTTCATAGAGAAATACGCCAAAAGCGGTACCGGTATTTTAAGTGGAACGTGTGTAGGTACGGGACTATTCGTTATGTAAGAAAGTTGGTTAGCTCTTATAACGTTTATCACGCTCCAAGGCAACCGGAGCCTAGAGACACTCATGGGAGAGTCCTGTATTATACATAGACCTATCTATGATCGACAATAAATGCGGTGGTGAAAGACACCCACCCAGTTTGCTAGGTCATTCTTTGATTACGATCGAATTACAATTATATATTGAGGCCAGCGATATCGATGACAAAATTCGAGATAGTAGAATATCAAATTCTCTGCAGATTCGAAACGGATTTGAAAAAGAGAAGAAAAAAAAACGGTTTCAACGCCGGTAAAAATCATCATCATTCGTCGACAAATTATTATACGATATTTTAACGACGCTACGAGGTAATAAAGCTCGCGAATAGTTGCGGCTGAAATCCGCAATCCAATCTCTCCGCGTATCCTTCACGGTCGATCATATGCACCTGGGTGATTGTAAGAGCTGTAGTTTTACATATTCACACACCTTTCACGCGTTCTAAATTTTATTAGAACGGCAAAAATCACAGGTGTAATAACTGACACTGTGTTTTATTCATCAGTCGATATCCCATTGACCGGTTCATTTTCACAGGCATATCACGTATGCCACGATGGAAGAGAAGGACACCAAGGTGCCTCTTTCCTTTGTACAAATGGAACTCTCTTTAATCAGAATGAATTCGCTTGCGATTGGTGGTACAACGTCAATTGCGCAGATGCTCCCTCTCTGTACAGGTAGAACAAGTTTTTCCTCATTTTACTATGATTATTATTTTTTTTTTTGCTTTTCAGGTATATTTATAGTTTGAACGACTCTCTATTTCCGTGAGAGATTACAGAGTCTCTTGATTTTATTGATTCGGTTTTGTCACCTTTGAAAGGTTTCTACTTTTTTGTTCAATCAAAGAAAATTGTATTTTAGCCTGAATTTGGATCCCGTCAAAAATCCATTCGTACCGAAGCAGAAGCCGGAAGAAGTGGAATCAAGACAGAAGCTTAAGATCGCTGTTTACTGAGGTCGACGTATCAGAAGAAGACAGGAAGACAACTGATTGTTTTGGAAAGTAGGATTGTTCCACATTATTGTTCTTTTTGTTTCATCGAGTATTCATGTACAGTGATTCACATATATTTACGAGATTACACAACGATTCGATATTGTGAAAAAATTCCACCTTTCAAGACGAGTTCAATCCGCGACGTTTATAAATCGACAAATGGCTAGTTCACAGGAAAAAGATTCTACTATATATAGCAAGTCGTTTAATTCGGTGAAAGGTAACGTAATTTAACGACGCTTTTTTCTTCGTTTTTTTTTTTTACTAACACTCATTTTACCAGCATATCACACATCAATGTCTTTGATAATTTTATTTCTTTTCACAAATTTTTGCCAAACACATTACGATCTTTGCTCTCAATTATTTTCCACCACTCGAATCGTATGGATTTGCGATAATTTATCAATTGAAAAATTATGTCAAAGGCATTGAGCAATATCGCGGGTAGGATGATGCAGGCTTTAATATATTTATTCAAATTTATATATATATATATTATATATTTATTTATATATATGAAATGTATATTTCCATCATATTTAAAAGTCTAGTTTAATTATTTTCACTATTCGCATTTTATTTATGGCAATCCACGTAGTTAAGCGTATAATTAGCACTAAGTATTTAAGAGTGAGGCTGAATGTAAGATACGTGTAAGTAAAATTATTTTTCAGTAAACTGATGTGAAATCGGTGATTAAAAAAAATGATCTTTGCTCTCAATATAATACAATCATTAATCATCAATACACATGTGTAGATCACCGTTTTCACAAAGTTATCTGAAATAATTGTCATCACTTTGTACAGATCTTTACCAATATTTATTATCACGATATATAATATAGACAAGCGTATATAATTATGTATTACTTTTGATATATATTTAAATAACCAGATGATATCGTAACATTAATTATCTATCGACACTAATCAATATCAATAAAAATAATCCTGCATGATAATTCGGTTATTTATTATCTTATAATAATTTGAATGAATTAATAAATCGAATTCACCGATAATTTTGAAACTAGTTTCGTTTATTTAACAAGAAGAAAAAAAAATTCTCAATCAAAACTACACGTTTAAATACGCCAGGTGATTTGAATTAACTTCGATAATAGCAAATCGATAGATTACAAAGCCTGATCTCGAGTCTGGTGTAATTAAAAGTCAATCACTCACAAACTGTATAGGATATTCACTGCTAATTACCCCCTTTCAATCTCAGTTCTCAGAGATCTTGTTCTTATTGTGAAATTAGTCTGCCTTCGGGAGTATCCACTTTATTTTTACGGCTGAACAGCCGTACCAATTAGCTAAAGCTTTCGTTGGCAGGCTGCAACTGCGATAATCGTAATCGTAGACTCATAGATTTTAGAGCAAAAGACCATTAAATAATAGCCTGTAATTTGCCGGCTGGGATGTAGAAACGTTTTACACTCAAAAGCAGAGGAATAGAAAAAGAAGGAAATTATTTCAAGGACCTGTACAATCGCCAAGGATATTCCACGACCGATGAACGCTCAAGAAACGTGGCTGAAAAATCTTCAACTGTGGGAATTGACCCAGTTTTTATTTTGCTCAATTTTTTTTTTCACCAAGATTCTCACGTTTACGAAATACAATCGAACAGTAAATTTGAGGGCATATATTTAGCTACTTTTTCTTCAAAGGTGACGATAGGGCAAATTCCTTTCACTAGAGATGCGACGATATTTTCCTTCATAGAGAAAGAGAAATGGGTGTTAATTGCTCGAGTTGACTAAAAGCAGTAGAACCTAGGCGTTTGTAAATGAGTAAAAAGCACAAAAGGAACCTCTGACAATAAGTTTGCGCAAAGTTTTCTCGTCCAGATCTATACAGGTGCCCACCGGATTTTGCATAATACTTTCGCGATCCCATGCACAGTGCCACCGAGATGTCGAACTATTTCTCACACCTGGCTCCCACTTTTGTTACGCGATCTCGATGGCTCAAGAAAGTGGCTGTATAAGGATGCGAGGAAGTCGCTTTACAGTGGCGCCAGCATTGGCTTATTATCAAACGAATCTGACGAGTTTAATCATCGTATTCACGCGTTGATTGATCATTTATTCAATCTTCGCCAATCCGACGATGCCGATATTAGAATTAATCGTTCGAGTATGAAAATGAGGAAATGAAAACGAGAGAGGATATAGTCCGGCACAGGAATCATATCTAATTAAGTATCATGCGAAATCTTTAGAGCCTTCTTTCAGTCGGAACGATTTCACGTGTTCCACAATCGCGCATCTATAATCCAATTAATCGAACATACATTCCAGGAGTAGCTTTCATAGAGTATAGAATCTTCAGATGTTAGGTCACTCCATTGAGATATACGTCTCGTATTTCCTAGCTGTCTGAAAAGGAGTTCGGCAGAGAGAGAGAGAGAGAAAAAAAGGAAAATTTCACCTCGCGCCTAGATGGAGAAGAAACTGAGAGTATCGTGGAATTAATTTTCACCCACACTCACCGCGTTCACGATCCCTTATGCTCCTTATCTTATTTTCATTAGTTCCTCGTCAGGTGAGTCCTATTGCCATTTAGCAACCTCTCATTTGCTAATCTCGCCAGAAACCCAGACGCCTTTGTTCTTGGATAGTAAAAAAAACTTTCCTAAGCTGTAATATGGTTACCAATCCACTGATTCAGTTACTCAGTTACATTAGACCCTTACCTAGGCCGGTTTGCGACACGTAATTACAAGCTGCTGGTCTAGCTGATATCCTACTCGCGATTTGTGAGGCCAAAGGACATCACCTTTGCTCCTTTACAGAAGTCGAAACGGTCTTCCGATTTCTGACCATCACTAGGGGATTAGATAACGAAATTTTTTATCTCCTTGGACATTCTTTTTTCAATTTGGAGGTCAGACTGTTAATAATGATGAAGAATAAAAAAATCGCGATATTATTACATTTCTCAAATTACATAAGTCCAGCGAATTTTTTGCTTTCTTTCTTTTTGCAATTCAAAGACGTATCACTGTTTTATGAGAGCTGCGGTTTATCGTATTGTATTATATTCTTTGCTATAAGAATGGGTATAATGATAGCTGCAAGTTTAAAATTACCACTTGGTGAGATGGGATGGGTTTTGTATAGCGAGCTATGAATAGTTTAATCGACTCTAATTTCGCGCCAGAATTTAGCCCCGCGTATTTTAGCAGTCTAGGAAAAATTTCAAACTCATAAATATAGGGCACAGACAGGACAATGGCAACTCGGGGAAAACTTTCATCGCGTTTATTCAGATTTCATGCAACTTTTTACATGTATACGTGCACTTTTGATATACACTTATATGTCTACCTCGAACTGATCGTTATAATGGAAGAGATAATGAAACAATAGCTTCCTTAAGAGATTCGTTTACGATTAAACGTAAAGAAATAATTATTACTCGCGAATCGGATCAAAGATTTATTACGATCGTTATAAACGATCAGTGGCTAAAAGAGTCTAAGCGACTTGAATTGCGCGAAAAATTGTCATTATACTTGTTGAAAAAAATAAAAATAACTAAACAACCCATTTATCCAACAACAATGAAAATTTATTGAAGATAACGATTTGCGGTGGAGAAAAATAAATCTGATTATCTTCCTGTTTTCTTTTATTTCTCTCACGCGTATAACTGGCATACCTAGATATACCTACTTACCGTTTAGGTTTTATTTTATTTATTTAAACTGTGGGATCGGAATTGTCAGAGGGCATGTAGTTGCAAGTTACACGCGAACTTCTTGGTGAATGTACGACAAAGGTATATACCGTATTATGTTTGTGTGCAAGTGCATTTGAGTCATACTCATATCGTTAGAAAGCAGTATAACTATAGAGTTTGGAACGAATTTTTTTCTCCTCTTTTTTCTTTTCTTTTTTTTTTTACACATCGCACAATAGCCGGATAAAATGCACACGCTTGATATAGGTATGCAGATCGGTAAAAAGCAAAGCGAGATATGCAACTAATTTCTATTCATTACGTGATGAAATCGCCTCAAATTTGCAGGCATTTTATTCACTGATCCGGAACTCTTGACACCATAATGCGCAAATTATTCTCGACGACATATCAATTTTCTTTATAAATGTTCCTCACTGTACAAGTACGGGGTAATCGGTTTTTATTTAGCCTACAGATTCAAGGCTGAAATAATACACCGAAGTTCCGGGTTATACAAACTGAAAGTGAAAAGAGAAAATATTTTTATAAAACTAAACTCTCGCAGTTGTATTGTTAAAGAAAAAAATAAAATAAAAACTCTTTGAAAGAATTGATTCAAATTTTACAATTTTTCTGCCAAATGTTACAATTTTTAATTTTTTTTTTTTATTCAAAAAATGAAAAATCTGTGGAATAATTCCGCCAGAGATCATAGTATCTCACGTATTTTGGAGTCAGAAGTTGGAGAATAGCGATCGCGTATTGAAACGTGAGAATCTCGAATCCGGCAGTGCGCGAGAGTTGGAAATTTCGCTTGTGACTCCAATGTCACGTAGGCGTATAAAATAATCGAGGGATTTTCTCGCGTATGGGAGAGAAAAAAAAAAAGAATTGATGGTATGTGTAATCGTATGTACAGCAGAAGGGAGGTGAATACGTTCTGTATTAGGGTGTGTATAAATCGGTATGTTTCTTTACATGTACCTTACGATTAGACCGATTCACTTTCCCACGCCCGTACGTAGGTAGGTAGGTACTGCAGAGGCTACGGACATAAGGATAGTTCTACTTATATTACAGTCACTACTTGCCAGGCCTATACTTTGTATTGGTTTGCCCGGATATGATATCCAAGACCTAAGTATGTAGCAAGATGGCGAGCTGACACGTTTATGTACTAAGAAAGTATTAAATAAAATAACCACTTCAACGAAGACTAAAAGGTTTCCTTTATCCAAAAACGCAACATTTATTGTCCCGGGGCGCGAATTATTTCGATTCAAGCATATGCCATACGGCTTGTCAGGCGCGCTCGCCAGGTTTCAACGCCTAATGGACCGCTTGATCAGAGTAGAGTCAGTTGTAGCTGATATTCATTGTTATACGCCAAGTAGCGGGCGTGTTGACGAATTCGCCACCTTTTCTTTTTTTCTTTTTAAATAAACGTAATTCTCGTAAACGTAATTTTCACCGGTGTCGTTATTCCTCGCCCCCACGAAATCCTAATCCAAAAACTGGTAGAGTAGTTTTAAGAGCTAGTCAAAGAGCGAGCAAGAGAGAGAGAGGACTCTGAGCCCAAAGTCTGGCACCCAACACGTTCCCTAGGTCCCCGGTTTGGATTCTGAAAAAAAAACGCGAGAATAATAGACTAAAAATCTGGCGGTCAAGAAAAAGATCACCAGAATTTTAGACTAAAAATCTGGCGGTCGAGAAAAAGATCGCCAGAATTTTAGACTAAAAATCTGGCGGTCAAGAAAAAGATCGCCAGAATTTTGGACTAAAAATCTCGCGGTCAAGAAAATACGCGAGAATTTTTGACTGAAAATGTACTCGACTACCGATTCATTAGCGGTATCGAACTTTATTCAAAATATAAAAATTGTTATTAAAAATTTTTTTTTCTTCTAAATATCGATAAATATAAAAAACGGAAATATCATACAGATTTACTTTAGAATTGTAAATTTGTATAAGTTCCTGAAGATGCGGATGGTTATAGTCCTCGGGGTAAATTCTTAGTTTTAAAAGCCGTGCTGTGCTGTAAGCGAAGAGCAGGTAATTTGTGTATACAGAATTTTATACCACTTATAGTGTAAGGTATTATAATTTATAGTCAAAGTGCTAGTTCAGCGATGATTCCAGGGACGTTCTCTTTCATTATTCAACGATATAGGTATACATATATGGGTATTATAAGACATCAGAAGTTAGTTCTGCGAGGGATAGTCTATATGCGAATAACCATTCACACTTTTTGTTAGAATTTTTTTATTTTTTTATTTTTTCTCGCCACTTTATACAGACTATATATTTTCTCTCGTACGGAAGAACCTCAATACTTTCAAAATTGTCACGTATTTTCATTGCGCAATTGTTGTACACAGTGAAAGCTGATTTTTATTAACATTTAAATAACGTCGCGCCTCTCACCGTATCCTTTTTTTTTTCTTCTTCTCTTCTTTCAATTTCAGGAAAAAAAAAAAAAAATAGAAGAAATAAGAAAAAGAAGAAGAAAAAGAATGCTATTCCGGCAAAGATTCCTCGTATTGTGATAGCTGCGGGATTGAATAAAGTATGAATGGCTAGACTGTGAGTAAAATACTGAAAAAGATAGGAAATAAATAATTGAATTTTTCTGTAGATACATTGCGCGATTGGGGATATTGAAAAATGGAAATAAACCAAAGGTAGATCATAATATAGAACCAAGATTGAATGAAAACGGAAGTAAATAGTATATAGACCAGACTCAAGCCGTGGTCAGCAGACAATAACCCATTGTCGGCGAATTATACCTTCTGAGATTCTATACGTATCCGTCTTTTCAACGTTGAATTTTTGAGCGGGCAGATTCTTTCTTTAAACATATAAAAATAAGATAAAAAAAATAAAAAAATAAAATAATGGAATAGTACACCCCACCTGGAGGTTGAAGGCAGAAAACGGGCGCGGCCTTTCCCTGAGGTCTATAAAGTGACGAGGAACTCGTCTGAGGACAACATTCACTCGGCGAGTTCTTAACTTACTCGCACACCATGTGGCTACTCGTCTTAGCAGGTGAGTGTTGTTTCCATCAAAATTATTAATTATTAATTTACTTTTTTCTCCCCTTTTTTGTTTCTCCTTTTTTCTATTTTAAAATCAATTTTTACGCTACTTATCATTCTTCTTCATCGTATAACTCTTCTCGTCTTGGATTATACCAGGGTGTATTTTGTGACTCCGCATCTGCAGGAGACGAACGTGATCGGATAAACGAACTTTGTACGGTGTGAAAAGTGGTTATTTTTTTTTTTTCTCTTCTCTTCTACTTCTGTCGATCCATCGATTTTTCAAACCTTTATAAAAGTTCATATCTCTCGATACTATACAGCGCAAGTGTCTTGGGGAAAAATCGAAGAATAGAGTTTCGAGACTATGGAGATGAAAATCGATTCGCGAAGAAACAGTTCGTTCAAATTATTGCTCATCAGGTATTTATCGTCTGATGCAGAAATCGGAATTATCAATAGCTAAAAAAATGTTGATTACAAATTGAACTCGTGAGATTTTACTTCCAACAAACTGCATGATCAAATTTCACCTTTCTGATCAACGTTCTATCATATTTCAATAAATCCTCTAAGACGGTTACTTTCTACGAGTATTTCAACGATCGGATGTACTTGGCATGGATTTAGAAGATGTTTAGAAATGAGAAGTATACAGATTAGAAACTTACTGCAAGTAATACGTAACTGACGCTTTCTTGATAACCGGTAGCGGTGGCGGAGATGCAAGAGACGTGCAATTTCACTGAATCGATATACTCTCCGCCGTCAGATACTTCGCGAAAAAAAAAAAAGAAAAAACGATAAAAACATAGAAAATCGCTGTAAGGATCAACTCAGCTTTCTATCAAAGACTCGGAGATTCTGATCCCCTCGAATACAGCATTTCAAACGATTTTATCCATTCCGAATACCTTATGCAACGCGAGAGCCCAATTACTTAGAAAAAAAAAAGAATAGAGTAAAAACGGTTAAAATTTCTCTGCAATGTACAAGGAAGCTTCTTTCCAGCGTTACGGTTTTAGTCCATTTGTATCTTACCCAGTGATTAGATACGTCATAATACGCATAGTACGGTGTCATTAGTCCTGAATGGAGTCGTGCGGACGTGTCGCAAGGAGGATGCAATCATACAGCTCTCTCTTCATCTCTCCGCTCTACTATTTGCAATTTTGTTAAAGACTTCAAACCGCTTGAAAATTGCATAGCAAGAAAAAAAAACCAAAAAAAGAACAGACGAGAAAAATAATGAAAAAAACATAAATTACCTTATAATTTCAACTGTTATAGAAAAATTTGAGTTTCGTAAATGAAAGTGTACCTACTCATGCCCCGCACGTTATCTCAATTATATTCCCATAACGAAAGGTGAATAATTTTTTATTACTAAATTAATTATATATTTATGAATTTAGAACTCGTTTGTCGAAAAGCATGACAAGACAATTGTCGATCTTGTTTCGTTAACTCGGTCGTATACGTATCTTTTCTTTTTTTTTTTTTTGAAATTAAAATTAGAAACTTATCATGCGTGAGAATGTCGCCGCGATTAATTGCGAGCCGGTAACGAGATACCGGACGGATAGATTGGCGATTTTGCAACGTGAATATCGCCGGCGAAAGAAAATATCGCGGATATAGTCTGACGTGGATACTGCGGTTTATGACTGACCAGCATTCCTTAACACCACTTTAATCAGACTAAAAATGCGCTAATCGATTCCATCAGATTTCGCAATTTTCTAGTCCTCTTTTTACTCTCTAATTCCGATAAAATAGATAAATAACTCGACGTCGATATGCGGAGAATAAAAAGAAAAAACGAGTCACCCGGATAAATCCCACGCAAACTTTCAACTTTGAATCTAAGTTATGCATCGGCATGTATTCTCTTCCTAGTATAAACCGGAAGTGTGCTTTCGAATTTAGGTCGACATATGGTATAGAGGTTTAGTTTTCAAGACTCGCGAATATTAATGCATGCAATTTGCTAAAAGAATTCGTCGAGGTTACATAAAAATGTATCATTCGAATCGAGATCGTAAATCGGTAAACGGCTAGCCAACAGTCTGCTATTCAACAACGTGCCGGTTCTAGAGCCTTTCTAGTTTACTTTATACTCCCGACAAACTCGGTGGACTAGAAACGACCGTATACTAGTAGCTTTACTACAGACGTGGACACGCCATCGACCAACGGATAATATGTACAGTTCTGCAAGGGTGCGGAGCTCCGGACAGAAAGTGAAACTCGTTAACTATCATTCTAAAACCGCACATTCTCGTATACGCGTATACATATAAACGTATATATCTTTCAACGATTGGCAAGAAAATCCGATCCTTTATCGTCAAAAAATCGCATCGCAAAGATAATCTTTTCTGCGTTTCCATAAAACTCAATCTTTCACCCTTTTATTAATTAAGATATTGACAATGAAACTAATTAGATAACCAAGCGATGAATCGCTGATTAGAATTCCGAGAAGTTGCAGCAGATTTCCCGAATCTCGTTAATGAGTCAATTAAGTCGTCAGGAAGTGATCGCGCGCTGAAAGTTTGGCATTTTATTTGATTCAATTTCTGTAATTATTCTTCTATCTAAATTTCTGCATCACGATCTGCACGGTTTAATTAACCAATTATATTATACGTGGCAGGAAATTAATGGCCTTGATGGTTGCATTGGCTATTTAAATGCAGTGAGAGGTTTGATAGTTAAAAATCTAGCCGTTATTGCGAAGTGTATGAACGACCCCCGCGATTTTATCCAAGTGGAAGTTAGACTTTGATCTGCGATTATGCCTGCTCTTGCCATTATCGTGTATTATCAGCTAGCGGTAGGGCGATTCTGCACGTTATTACTCAACTGTATTATACAATTACTCTAACCTTTGTCGAGTACGTGTATCGAGGTACATTGCGTCCATTAACTGGACAATTACATCTCTCTGAGATAATCACATTGATTAAGGTTCGAGGCTGAGATTCTTGATCGCGAAAAATTCATTTCTTTGTACCGCGCAATTCTCTCATAGTCACTTTCTTCCTTAGTAATAAACGACGAAAGTGAAGAAACAGTCGTAATTAGTCTCGAAACGTAATTCCGTAATTATTATAATTGGTATAGGTCTCGTGATTTCATTGTTCAACATATTTTTTTCTCCCGGATTTTAACGAGCTGCTTTTTCAAACAATATACTGTCCTACGTGCCGCACTCCAGATCCTGGGATATTCTCAATTTGATCAATCCTCGAGATTATTTATCGCGAAATTATTTCCTGGTAGATGAAATCGTGCGTACCTAACGAAAGTATAGTTGCCTATCCGATAACGTAATTAATTTCTACAGAGGATCTGGTAACATTTTCTAATTAATATCGCTCACAGATAGATAAATTTTAATTGCCACATGCTCATTCTGAGAATTGATTACTAATCGCACCGCGGTAGATTTCTCTGTTAAAAATCATCAAGTACACTCATATCCTACCCAAAGACTTTCTTTTTTAGTCAATGATACATCAGGATTGAGTTAGTTAAATTTTTCTTTCTTTCTACGTTTTTGTCAAAAAATTAATAAATCGATTATTATTACTCTTCGAACGGGGACCCGGACGTGGACTATTCTTTTGAATCTTTTCGACGCTCGTAATAGCCAAGAAAATAGGCAGGTTAAATATGTATGTCAGTATAGCAAATGCATGTGGAGTACGGGGCGTAAATGACCCACCCAGCCTTGTTTCATACTGTTAGAGAAAGTGTTCTGGAACTATATAACCGGCGCCTTTGTCGTTTTGCATGTAATACTGAACTCCGTTTCAGAATTATGCAGGCGGCATACAATTTGCATATTTTTAAGGCCTTAAGCTACCGTTGCAATAAATTATTTACGGTTGAGGTAATAGTATGAAGGAGTTTTATCAACTAATCAAATACCGATTATAATTAGCGAGAAACTTTCGATTTCAAGCGGATCTCGGCTCAAGGCTATGGAGTATATCGAATCGTAGGTTATATCTCAACAGGAGATCATTTTTTATTCAAATTTCAAATTATTCCCATGCCTTTAAAGCTCCATAAATTATCCAACTATCACGGCGTCTGACTGTCGCTCAAAAACGACTACGACCCGTCAACGATTGAGCAAGAATACCATAGGTATATAATTCTAACAGTAACAATGAGGTATCTAACAGACAGCTAACCTTTCCCAAGTCACGACGGGGTTCACGTCTCATAGTCAGAGGAAAAAAATTCGAGTGAAATTATATTCTGCTTCTCACGGTGGTATTAATCTCATGTATATACGCAACAAGTTGTTAACTCTAGTTTCAAAACTATAACGTCAAATGATGATCAAATAATTCATATGGATCTCACGTGCGGAGGATTAAAAATTCGATTTCTCAATCGGTATAACCGAAGTGAATTTTCGGCTACGTCCACATCAACTGAAAGCCATATTTACCCCATAAAAAAGCCCAGTGTCTTATAATCGAGGAGTGAGTTGCTGGTCAGACAACTGCTTCGGGCAAGGTCGAGGACTGGTCTGATTTCGCAATAATCGTAGACCAAATCTGTGGCCTGGTCACAGCGGATAAAATCCGATTAATCATACCGGATTAAATGACGCGATAGTTTCCCTTTCGACTCGTCATCGTGACGCGGAATAAACCAGACAGTGATTCGGTAGATTGGAAAATGAATTCAATATAATTACGAATGTTCGTTGAATTTTAGGTCTGTTAGCGGTTTCCGCAGGAAAAGAAAGCACCCCAGCAGCTGATGTGGCGGGTGAAAAAAGTCCAGCCAATGCCGACGACCTGGTCCTCCTCGAGATCGACCTGAAAGGTCCGGCTAAACGGTCGCCGGTTTCTGCGACAGCCGTGTACGGAGCCTCGCCTAGTCAATACGTAATCCGTCATGGCGATGACACGCAAGAGGTTTGTTAATTGGAATGATACGAAAAGAGAAAGACTGAGGTTAGCGATTTTAGATTATTATAGAAGCCTCATATCCGCGTGGAAAGATTAGCTTCCGGTTAGACAGCGTTTCCTTGGACTTCCTTAGCGGACAGTCACCATTAACGTCTGCGAGTCATCAGACCAGAACCGTTGGCCGCCTATCACCTACCATTTTTCCTTATTTCATTTTGTTTCATTTATTTCCACGCACTGAATTGCTCGCGAGACATTCACTTCGCAGGAGTTTATCATTAATCTCACCGTTGCCATTATAGTTATTGTTATTGCCTCCATTACTCGCAACACTTGTTCCCAGCTGTTCTTGACACCTTGCTATCGCATGCTTCTAGTTATGGAATAATCCTCTTCTGTTTGCTGTCCGATATTTTAATTCTTTCATTCTCACCTTTCAGCTGACACCCGAGTACCTGGCACTTCTCCAGCAATACACTCAAACGCAGCATCAGCAGCAGCCGCAGGCTCAACAGCAACCTCAACGACGTCCTCTCCCAGCTTATGCCAGACAACAGCAACAGCTTCAACAAGCTTACCAAAATTCTCGAGTACCTGCTGTTGTTCCACCAAGACCTAGAGTTCAACTTCATTCTCAGGCTTTAGCTCAGGCTGAAGCTGCGGCTCAAATTCAAGCTCAAATTGATGCTCAGTCGAGGGCTGAAGCTCTGCATACAGCAAGACTGGGGGCTAGTCCTTCGGCAGGATCCTACATAGACCCAAAACTCGGTACTTTTGAACAGGAACTTTTACAGCTGGTATCAGCCAACCAGGCTCAGGAGTTTAAACAAGGTAGACCACGGTACGGCGACCAGCAACAAGCACTCGCTGCATCTTACCCAGTCCAGGCTACCTACGTGCCAAAAACTGCGCCTGAAGCTCTCCAATTGCCTGAACAATATCATGTCGAAACGTCCGGAGGAAGATACCAGCAGCCCATTGGTCAGCCGGCTTATCAGACTGAAGATGTAAGTCAGGTTCAGTACCAAACGCCGACTCAGGCTCCGAGGTATCAACAGAAGCCGGCCAAACCGTTCAGACCGTCTCCTCGCTACCCTGAAGCTCAGCAACAGGCCGAAGCTCAAGCCATTGCTCAAGCTCAGGCTCAAGCTGAAGCGCAAGCTTTAGCCTTCCAGAGAATATCTCAGGCTGCTCATAACAAACACCAACAGTCTGCGTTGGACCAGATTCACGCCAATAACGAACATCATCGACAGGCAAGCGCCCTGGAAGAAATCCGGGTCAGGAATGAACAACAGCGACAAACGACCGCTCTTGAGCAAATACGGCATGGTTCGCAAGTCAGCGAGGCTGGTCAAGCGCATTTGATTGCTCAGGCTGAAGAACAGGCTCATCCTAGACCAGTGGACCATGAGGCGCAATTGAAGGCTCAACTCAAGGCCCAAGCTCATGCTGAAGCTGCGCAAGCCAGACGAGCTCAGGAGGCTGCGGAATATAAGGCCCATGCTGATGCTATATTGAATTTGCAAGCGCAACAGCAGGCCCATGTTAAAGCTCAGGAAGATGCGCATAGAAACGCGCTTGCTTTAGAAAGGAATCAGATCAAGGCTCAGGCCAATGCTCAAGCTTTGGCTAATGCACAGGCTGAAGCACTTTACAGACATTTACAACAGAGCAGAGCTAAGGCTAATGACGAGGCCCAGGCTGCTGCTAAGGCCCAGACCGAGGCCAGGAAAGTTGACCCTAATACTCCGGTAGTTCAGTACCTTCTTCCAACTTCGGTTCCACTTCCACCACCCAGCAGCTACTGGACTCATGATCAGGCCCAGAAATATGCAACTTCGGCATCTTCCTACGTTCCCAGGTCTGCCCCGAAGGATGAAGAGCCGAGTTATGCTCAGGGGGGTATAAACCAGCCACGACAGACTTATAAGTATAAGAATCAACCTCAGTCGTCGATATACGTGTCTCAGTCTGGTTTGGCTAAGAAAGCACCGACCAAGTCTTTGACGATAGAGGAAATCATCGAACAGGATCAAGAGAACAGCCCTCAGGTTGTTCGTTTGCCAAATTTGACCGGGCCCCAGTCTCTTACGCAGGAGGATGTCGCGGCTCTTATAAACGCCGGATACTCCGTGACTCCTGTTCCCGGTGCAAAACCTCCGCAGAGGACTTACGCCGAGGAAAATACCTCCGCTGGTTATTATTCGAAGAAACAACGTAGCCCGGCACCCGCAAGATCTGAGTATGTTAATTACGAGGAAGCCCAAGCTGCTGGTATTCAGAGAAGACCTTACAGGAAACAGAGAGATCACCAGAGTCAGGTAGACACTGATGGCAATGCTAGCTAAAAAGTTTTCCGACTTTTTTCATGCCGAAGAACGTGGTTATATTCTCGGCTAGAATTATGGAGTCTGACAAAATACTGCGAGGGAATTTATTTGACAACGTACGGCAATCGAGGGTTTTGGCAGAGATCGGGATCGGTAATAGATATTATCGTTTTTATTCTAAGATCAGAAAAATTTAGATAGCCAAAATCTCGCTAGACATTTTCGAGTTTTGTTCGCTGAAAACGCCTCGTGAATTTTGAAGAATTTATCGTTTAGACGCTTTAAGATGCATTAGGCGAATTCGGATGAAATTTAATTTCTATTCTTATCACGATGCCTGAGATTTTGTATAACTAAATCAAGGAAGAATAAATTGAGCTTAAACAAAAAAATAAATAAAAGTGTATAAAATACTGTTTAAAATGCGATCAGCTGTGAGCTTGCGTCAAATAGCGTAAATATAAGTATTAATCACCATACGCATATAGTAACTTTCGCACAAAAAAATAAAAATAAAACGCTATATTTACATTATCATACCTTTTTTTTTTTTTGTTTTCTTCTTTTTCTACTTGTATTATTTAAGTATATAATATAAATTTTAAGAACTTATTATTATTATATATATATATCTATATATGAATCGAGCACACAGAAGAGGGAAGAATATATATATATTGTCGCTAATATATATGTGGCTAGCTGAACTATATTTATACACGTTTGTAAATACTAGTATTTTTACCAATAAAATTGTTGAAAATTTTTTCACGATTATCCGGTATTCTGTATACCTTGAAATAATACCTCATAAATATACAGACATACATATATACCTGTACAAAATAGCCCTGAAACTTTTTACCACTTAGATTCAGCCTTTCTATTAGTATACTATCTAATTTCAGGATATAGTTTTTCATTGTCAATGCTCAAAGGTTTGAATAAAATTCTTGAAATCCGTGGACCCATCCGACGAGGACAGATTTCGTTTGATAAATGATAAAAATAGATTATCAAAGAAAAAAAAGAAAAAGGAAAAGAAAGGAATCGAAAATTATTCAAATACAGTAAATGCCCTTGCTCGATATTCGGACACTGATTTTAATGTATAAATCATATCTGTACTTGCCAACGTATACTCCGAAGGTTGACCTGTAATTAAACACTAACCATCTCCTGACTAATTGGCGTTAATAAATTTCGTCCGATCGTATAATTGACGGTTTTTGAAAAGTAATAACTACCGGATGATAATATAGAATCTGGAGTCAATTAATCGTTAGAAAATAAACGATGGATCATATATTTATTGCTAATAAGTGTAAAATAGAATGAGAGAAAGAGAGAGAGAGAGAGACAGAAAAAAAAAGGAGCGATTAAAACTTGCGATCGGTATCGTTTCCTACTAGATCTGGTTATGAGGTAACGCGATTTCGCAGTTTCAAATTTCGCAACTAATAATTTGACAGCTTAAGTTTGTAATTGCTTAAGTAATGGCGATAAACATCTTCGAGGTATTATAAAAATTGAATCTACGATGCCCATGCGATTTTGGAGTACCCGGTTTTGACTCGGTGTTAATGGAGCGAAGAAAAAATATTTTACAACCGGTACACGCCGCGTAATGGCTGCGTGATTTGATACCATTGACCCATTTCGTGAAAAAATATATAATTCTATAATTATAAGGAATATATTGTAAAAGAACGAGAGCTATAAAGCAGCCGCATTTTGTTACAGTGCTTTTTATCCTCAAAGATTCAGACACTGTAATTTTCTTTCCGAATTTAATAAAGTCTGGAAAGTTTACCTCGAATATATATCAATGGAAATTGGTTTTTTTTCAACGATTTCAAAACCCGTGAGAGAATCGATAGAACGAGTTCTTATATTAATCCCATTTCAAGTTTCAAACTTTGTCTCATAGGGTATAGAAGCGAGCGTTTTAAATAGATCGTCTTTTTCATTTTAACTCAGAGCAGAAAAGAAAAAAATGGAAAGAAAAAACGGAAAGAAAAAAAAGTAAAAAAAGTAAAAGGTAACGGGATATTTTAAGTGGAAAAGTTACTTAACTCGGTACCAATTTAAACTGGCAATTTTTTTTGTCTTTCGCTCGTTCAATGCTTGCCAGAAATACATTTTCCTTATCAGACAAATGCAGCTGAAATTCGACGCTTTGTACCCGCTTGAATTACTTTCTCAACTCACTTTATTGCTGCTTATATGTAGGTACGCGTTGTCGACGTTTCCAATTAACCCTGGAATTGGTTTAACGTTTTTCCACTCACAGAGAACTGCCATTATTCACTCTACATTACTCTCAGGCGATATCATGTATTTGCTTCAACGCTTTTGAAACAAGCGATCCTGTTGACAGCCGAACAAAAAGGAAGCAGATAAAAAAAAATGTTAAAAAAATGCGGAAATCGTGGCAATTCAACATTTCATTTGCCACTCCTCGTTGCTTTAATAACCGAATGCGAAACTATAACAATGACCCTTCCTCTCAGATGGTTTTAATTAATCTGATCCCGAGTATAGAGAGGGATGCAGCAGATCCGCCTTTCAAGATTTTATTTCACGAGCAGAACAATCCTTGCTGATTATTTCGGTTCATTTATTTTATCGGAGTAAGTAGGTACTTTTGGCCTGTCTATTAAATAATTCAGTAATTTAGCTGTAGCAATTTGAAGGCCGTTTATCCCCCGGACAGATATAATTCTTCTTTCATCTTTGCTCTCAGACTTGAAATAAATTCCGGGTCAAGCGTTTGGTATGACGTAAGTGCAAGAGAAGGCCAGATTACCGGTTGCACCGGACCTTCAGGGGCGTTAAAAATCGATTGTGGTTTTTGGTTTACCAAAAAGAAATGAAAGAGCCCTGAATTGGATCGAGGGTCGATTTAATGGAGCAGAATCGTCGAAATGTCTGTGTGGAAAAAAAAATTCTTCTCGTTGATATTTCAGATTGTGAAAATTACGGAATCTGGGTTTTTATTTGTATAATTTTATCAAGAAACCGTATCTCAGTCCGGTTTTTAATCCACTATTAAACTGAATATCGTATAAAACGTAGTATCGAGGCCACGTTGAAAATATAACATTTAGAACAGTTATTGGTTCGAGTCCTTTCTCTAGTCATAATATCGCTTTTAAACATCGTATACCAAGTTCCTTTGAAAGGCAAGCCGTTGATTGCGAGGCAATGAATCATATCGAATAACCTGCAGCTTCGCTGGTATAACATGTACGGATTCTATCCGACGAGAATCCCACGGGAAAAATGTAAGCCAATCAAGAAATCGCATCGCGATATTTACGTCGAAATTTTATGGAAAGGAAACTTTGGAGATAATATTATCTTCGAACTACTTTATCGAATTTCGACCTGATTTAGAGGCGAGCGTAAATATTTGGCAATAAGAACTGATTTGCGAATCCGATCGAAAAATTGTCAGGAAAAAAAACTGGAAGGAAAAAGGTTCCGAAAAATTGACCATAGCTTGAATTTTTAGTCATTACGTGTCGCCAGATTTCGTTGCGAAATAATTGCGAAACGTGTGAATGTTTGTGCGGATTAAATGCGGTTACAATTCCGGAGTATTTGCGGCTCGAATTACATATTACGTGGATACTTATACCTATCTAGATAGAAAATCACCGGGCGCCTGTGAAGACTTAAGATGTTCGTTTTTAGCAGTCGGAGTGTCGATCGCTGATTGCAAAATGTAATTTCCCACCATTTTTCAACCTCCAATTTATACCCCTCGTTGAATTTCTTTTTTTGTTATAATACCCTTGCCATTGATTGCAATTCGCGACTCCGGACTCGCACAAGCCAGACTAATTGCTAAAAAAGGAGAAAAATATTATAATATTTCGTTCGCGAAATATTTGCGAATTTCAGCTCG